>CAWUFW010000508.1:0-2400000 GCA_963921515.1 Calotriton arnoldi | reverse complement strand
TTCATGGCCCAGCAGTCGGAGCACGACTTTGGGTCGTGCTTGCGCTGCAAACACCAAAGGCACACGAGGTGCGGGTCCATAACCGACATCAATTTGTGACAGGAGTCACAAGCCTTGAAGCCGGTCCGAGGACGGGACATCCCTAAGTGCACCAGGAGTCGAACGACTCGAAAAAAAGTTGACAAAAGTCGAAAATAGTAGTCAAAAAGTGACTAGAGGTACCGCTCTCTCCGGATCTGCGCTGGCTGGCGTGGAGAAAGAAAGAACGGACGTCAGCGCGCGAGGGCGGTATCTAAGTAGATACCACGACATCATCCCAGCGATCACGACACGGACGACGTACGAGGAGTCGATCGACGCCACCTACCGCTGCGCAGGGGTACTGCTACGAAAAGATTTCTCCGGATCCAGTCTGACGCCTGGGGGTAATTCTAAGGTAAGGAATCTATAACTAATAGTCTCTTTCAGATTCTATAACTAATAGTCTCTTTCAGATATTAGTATTAGAACATGAAGATGTCTGCATTTGCCTGCATTTGCCTAAATCTGCCAAATACTACCATTTATTTTCAATAAATCACATTTCTACTAAAATAATACTACTAAAATAATACTTCCTAAAAAAATAAGCATTTGTTTATGAAGGTTGCATATCTGTAAAGTCATACAAACATTCATTTGCCGCACATATTTACCCATATAACAGGCAAAGATAATGGGAAAGTTAACTCACCCTTCTCTTTCGTCAGTATCAACACTTTGGAACACTCCAAAGAATTTATATGGCAGCTATTAGTGTGGTAGGTTAGTGGAATATGCCACAAATATCTACAATAAATAAACATAAAATCAATGAACTTTGCATAAGAACATTTTGTGTTTCACCTATTCATGCATTAGTTCAGGAGGCAGTGTCTGCTTTATGTGCAAGTATTCAATTTCATAATTTCTGAAAATCACTAGTGCAACATTTGCATAAAAATAGAGATTACCAGTTTAACTAGAGGAACTGACCACAGTTACAAAGTGTTCAACTTGTGTAATGGAATACACAGTCAGTATCAAATTAATATTTACTCATAATAGGGTGGCATGGTAATTGCCTTTAGCACCAAATGCTATGTACAGTATCTCAAGTCAACAGGCACTAAAGTTTAGCATCACCATTAAGATTTCAACCTGAGAAGCTGTAATTTTGTTGTTTTGATCCAAAGGAATTAGGAGCAGGCACAATACTATATTAAACACCATTTAGAGTGACCTTTGACCAAAGAATTGCCCTGCTAACTTTGAAGAGTCTCGATCTGTTAATCTTATGAGAAACTGGAGTGTCATAGATCCTAGGGGAAGAGTAACAGGAGGTTTCTGACATTCTAACAAAGATAAAAGTCAAACTGAACATTTTGTAAAATGCTACGCTGTCCCAGACCCTATACACGCTTAGAAAGGGAGTGTGTGCCCAGCCAGCATCCAAGAGGCTCCCGAGCAGGGCCTGGTCTTGTGCTGTTTGGTGTCTTCCCTGGGGGGGAGCTTTATACATCAGCGCAAATGGTACTGTGCCAGAGGTACTAGCATTCTGGAAGACTGGCTAAGTGTAGTTACTTCAAAGGTAGAACATGTGGAGCCCGGGCATGATGCATCAAGCCTCTATATAGTGACGTGCCTCAGTGTATACAGTTATTGGGAGGATATCCTGTGGGGTCAACCTCACAAGAGGCGACTGTGTGGTGGACATCCGAGGAATCATTGGTTTTTGTGATATTATTAGGCCCAACATGGAGAGAGACTCTTACCAGGAAGCTGTGGTTTTACTGGGGCTGCAGTGAAGAATGATGGCACTCTGGGAGACAGCCAGAGTGGAATCATGCAAGGAGGATTACTGATCCCCGAAGCGTGTTGAAGAGCCGGTGCCCATGAGACCGTAGGCCTGCTGGAGGGCTGCAAATTACTGGGATCCTCTAGCGACCCTCTTCCAAGATCAATAGCACAGCCAACTCCCGAGTAAACTTTCTACAGTGCGAGACCTCCTGGTCTCCTGCTGTCTAGCAAAACTCGCGGACACAAAGGCACAGGCAGGAGGTCTTTGCCTTGAATGGGGGGAAACCGCATGGTAAGGAGAGAAGAGCTCCACCTAGGGGACAAGTTGTGGAGATGGAGCTCACTCCTGTTGAGAGAACTCTCCTGCACTCTAACAGCATACGCTCTGAAATAGCAGTAAACACAGCAAGCCAAGAGAGCTGTGAGGGTGGTGGCAGATACAATGGAGGTACTGACCTGCAAAGTGTTGGGGATTGAGAAGGAGTAGATCTTGCTGATGAAGACTGCTAACATTGGAGACCTAGACGGGGACATAGCCAAATTGGTGAAAAACTTCAATCTAATGTCATTGAGGTTGTTGCTCTACTAGAGGTGAAGACGGAGACGTTTGATAATCTGTAGAGGGAGATCTGACTCGGGGTGCCGGGGGTCCTTATGCAGATCCGTTCTGAAAGAGGAACTGTGCGCAATGCTCAGTAAGGTCCTTCAAATGGAGTTGGTGGGGTACACTTATAGCGGATAGATGCCCTTAGGTTGCTGCAAAACCTCAGGATGACAATAGGGTCATAGGAGAGACAGTGATTGTTACCAGCAGATGGTGAGCTGAGATATAAGATACTACATGCTGTGATTAAAAAGGTACTTTGATGCTCTTCTTCCCCAACCGCAGCCCAGTAACACTGGACCATAACAAAGCCCTCATGAAAGTGCAGAGCTGAAGGTGGTATTTGCAGAGAAGAAACAGGTCTTCACTCAGGTGGACTCTGTCAGAAGTTAAGTGTGCAATTTAACAGTGGCTGGAACTGCACAGCATGAAACATGCTGTGTTGGGGATGCTTGTTAAACTAAACAGGCTTGGGTCCTTAAACTACCTGGACTAGACCCCTTACTTGTATTCAACAAACAGTGTCCAGATAGAACGTTCATAATAAATGATTGTTTAAACGAGACCCTGGATAACACTTCCAACGTCCGTGTGATTTATTTCACTTTTTCTTTTGAATTATTTAAGAAACAACGTGTTATGACATTTTTTCATGTCAAAGAGTCAGGAGACTGGGGGATGCAGCCCTTTTGTTTTGGTTAAGGTTGGAATTCTGAAGAGTGGACATCAGGGTGGAGGATTAGGTTCAGTGATTACTTGCTTTGATACTTGATGCCTTTTTTCTCTCCATTCTTTACCTTTTCTCCTTGAGGCATGTTTAGCCCAAGTTCACTCAAACCTTTTGGCCTATCTGTGCATTGCCTATCATTGGATTATGAGTGTGGCTATACTTGGTTATTCTGCAGTGATCATCATACTTTAATAAAAAAGGAATGAAACATAGAAGCTTAGAAAGAGGTATGGGTGGACCCACCTATACATTTATTGGGAACTGGGGATGGTGAGTTTTAGAAGGGTGGCTACTTAAAGTGGCCTGGTTTATTAGCAAGAAATTACTTTGCTGAGTTACAGAGGCACAGTCCTCAGCAATTGTATTTTATGGTTTAAATGCACAAGTTACTTACCTTCGGTAACCAATATCTGTAAGAAACATTAGTAGTGATAGATTCCTTACCTTAGAATATCCCCAGGCATCAGACTGGATCCGGAAAGTTTGTCAGCAGTACCCCTGCGCGTCGGTAGGGGCGTCGTGCGGCTCCGCGTCCGTCGTTGGCGTCGTGGTCGCCGAGATGACATCGCGGGCGCTACTTGGACGCCGCCCAAGCGCGCTGACGTCAGTTCTGTACACGACTATCCGCGCCAGGAACGCAGAGCCATGCAAGATACTGACCACTGGTGCATTGAAACTAGGGCCCTGAAAGGGATGACCTTAACCCTAGAAATCAGTTCGCATAACGGGGAGGATGGGTGGGGCGGTAAGGAATCTATCACTACTAATGTTTCTTACAGATATATCGTTACCGAAGGTAAGTAACTTGTGCATCTGAAAGAAACACATAGTGGTAGATTCCTTACCTTAGAATAGATACCCCAGCAATACCAACCCCGGTGGTGGGTCTGCAAACAAAGATCACACCAGGAAGTCACGGAGAACAGAACGGCCAAAGAAGCCGTCTCTCCGGACTTGGCTGTCCAGGCAGTAATGTTTGGTAAACGTGTGCAGCGAGGCCCACGTGGCTGCCTGACACGTCTTGCAGGGGGACACCACGTCCCAATGCAGTAGTGGCTGCAGTAGCTCTGGTGGAATGAGCACGCAGCCCCACCGGAAGTTCTTTTTTTTTTTTTAGCCAAAGAGTAACATGCTTTGATACACAAGACAACCCAGCGGGAGATGGTTCTCTTATGGACCGCCCGACCTTTCTTGGTGCCAACTTAGCCAACAAAAAGCTGGTCATCCACCCGGAACTGCTGTGTGCGGTTAAGATGAAAAGAAAGCGCACGTTTTGGGTCCAGACGGTGGAGCTGCTCTTCCTCTCTGGAAGGATGCGGAGGCGGGAAAAAGGTGGGCAAGGTAATAGTCTGCCCAATGTGAAAGGCCGTAACCACTTTTGGCAAAAAGGAAGGACGGGGCCTGAGCACAACCTTGTCCGGATGGACTGAAAGGAAAGGAGGCTTACAGGAAAGAGCCTGGAGCTCACTCACCCGCCTGGCGGAAGTGATGGCCACCAGGAAAGCAGTCTCTAACGTCAGAAGACGGGAGGACAGTTGTGAAGTGGCACAAAGGGAGCGCACATCAAGTACGTCAGAACCAGATTCAAGTACCACTGAGGCATCACGAAAGGAATAGGAGGAAAAAGGTGAGTAATGCCTTTAAGAAACCTATTTACAACAGGGGACTTGAAAAGAGAGGGCTGATCAGGGAGCCTGAGAAAGGCCGAAATAGCAGAAAGGTAGCCCTTGATAGTGCCCAGAGCAGAGCCCTGCCGGGCCAAAGAAAGAAGGAACAGTAGAACCTCAGAAAGAGGGGCAGAAAGGGGATCCACAGCCTTTGCTGTGCACCATGCCACAAATTTGTTCCACCTGCAGGCGTATACTACTTTAGTAGAGGGACGCCTGGCTGCCAGAATAACGTCACAAACTTCAGGAGGCAAGTCGAAGGGAATCAACTGCCACCGCTCAATCTCCACGCAAAGAGGTGGAGGCTGGACAGGTTCGGGTGGAGGACCGTCCCCTGCTGCTGCGACAGAAGATCCTCCCAAAGAGGCAGTCGGATCGGGGGATCGATGCTCATACTGAGTAGCTCGGGATACCATACTCTTCGAGCCCAGTCCGGAGCCACAAGAATGACTTGGGCCCGGTCGCGCCTGATCTTCTTCAGCACTCTGGGCGGAAGTGGTATAGGCGGAAAGGCGTACAACAGACCGCAACTCCACTCGCGACGAAAAGCGTCGCCGAGCGAGTGCCACCTTGGAAATTCCAACGCGCAGAACTGATGACATTGCGCGTTCTCTTCCGTGGCGAATAGATCTAACCAAGGCTCTCCCCACTGCTGAAAGAGACCTTGCGCCACCTCCGAGTGAAGACGCCATTCGTGATCGAGCATGCACCTGCGGCTGAGTTCATCCGCCCTGGCGTTCAGAGAACCTGCCAGGTGTTGAACCACCAGAGACATGCCCTGATGTTCCAGCCATGTCCAGAGACGCAGAGCCTCTTGACAGAGGGTCCACGACCCCACCCCGCCTGGTTTGTTGCAGTACCACATGGCGGTGGTGTTGTCCGTGAACACCTGCACTACTCTCCCCTTGACAGAGGGAAGGAATGCTTTCAGTGCAAGCCTGATCGCCCGCAGCTCCAAAAGGTTGATATGGAGCCGGGACTCCGCCGGAGACCAGAGGCCTCTGATCTCCGCCTCTCCCATGTGGCCTCCCCATCCCAGGAGGGACGCATCAGTCACCACTGTGAACTCCGGTTGGGAAAGGGAGAGGGATCTGCCGTCGACCCAATGCCGGTTCGTGAGCCACCACTGCAATTGGTGTGCAGTGCCCTCCGAGATCTGGACGTGATCTGACAGGTTTCCCTGATGCTGCACCCACTGGAACTTCAGGTCCCACTGCAGAGCCCGCATACGCCACCTGGCATGATTGACCAGCAGGATGCAGGAGGCCATGAGGCCCAGCAGCCTCAGAGTCACTCTGACCGAAACCCAGGACAAGGGCTGAAAGATGGGAATCAGAGCCCGAATGTCCCGGACTCGCTGTTCGGGAGGATAGACCCGAAACTGCGCTGTGTTCAGAACCGCTCCGATAAAGAGGAGCTTCTGGGAGGGAATCAGGTGCGACTTCGGCACATTGATGGAGAACCCCAGCAAGTGCAGGAGGACGGCCGTAGTCTGGAGGTGGGAGACGACTGTCTGGGGCGAGCCCGCCTTCAACAACCAGTTGTCGAGATAGGGGAAGACTGACACCCCTGATCTGCGCAGATGAGCTGCGACCACCGCCATCACCTTCGTGAACACCCGAGGGGCGCTGGTAAGGCCAAAGGGGAGCACGGTAAACTGAAAGTGCTCGTGGCCTACCATGAACCGTAGGTAACGACTGTGGGCTGGCAGGACAGGGATGTGGAAATAGGCGTCCTGCAAGTCCAGCGCCACCATCCAGTCTTGTGGGTCGAGAGCAGACAAGACCTGAGCTAGAGTGAGCATCTTGAACTTCCCTTTGCGGAGGAAGCGATTGACGTTCCGGAGGTCCAAGATAGGACGCAGGCCTTTGTCCTTCTTGGGCACCACAAAGTAGTGGGAATAACAACCACGACCTACTTCGGGCGTCGGAACGCGCTCGATGGCCCCCCTTGGCCAAGAGGGCCGCAACTTCCTGCTGAAAAAGCACCAAGTGATCCCCTGACATGCGGTGGTATTGAGGTGGCATGGCTGGGGGGGTAGTCTCGAAGGGGAGGGAGTAGCCCCTTCGGTCTATCTCTAAAACCCACCTGTCCGAAGTGATGGTGCGCCAGTGAGGGAGGTGATGGCGGAGCCTGCCGCCCACTGGCGTGTGATGGGCCTGAAAGTTCGGACTAGGAAGGTTTGGAGGCAAAGGTGGCGGGGTGGTGGTGGTGGTCTGACCCGCCCGCTGGCCCCTTTGTCCGCCACGGCGGAAACCGCGGCCGCGCTGGGATGACTGTTGCGCCGGCCCGTGGCTCTGTTGTGAACGCTGTGGGGCGCCCCTTCCTGTGCCACGAAAGGAGCGAAAAGCGGAAGGCGGAGGAGGGCGGACTGCCGAGAGTCCCAAGGACTTGGCCGTAGCCCGTGAGTCCTTAAACCGCTCTAACGCGCTGTCCGCTTTGTCGCCGAAGAGGCGACGGCCATCAAAGGGCATGTCCAGAAGGGTGTTTTGGACATCCCCGGAAAATCCAGTGGTTCTCAACCAGGCGTGGCGACGAACCGCCACCGTCGTTGCAATGGATCTGCCCAGTGAGTCGGCGGTGTCTAGACCACAACGGATCATGAACTTGGCTGCGTCTCTCCCCTCTGCAACAGCCTGGGCGAGAGCAGGCCGGGCCTCCTCCGGACACTGAGACAGCACGTTCGCCACCGTATCCCACAGGCAGTGGGAATAACGGCCCAAGAGGCATGCGGTGTTCACGGACCGCAGCGCAGAGCTGGTGGAAGAGAAAATCTTCTTCCCAAACTGATCCAGCTTCTTGGATTCCCTATCCGGTGGGGAGGAAGGGAAGGCGGTTGGGGAAGCAGAGGCTTGGACAACCAAGCTCTTGGTGGTGGGATGTTGGGAGAGGAAAAGAGGGTCACCCGGAGCCGGGCGATGGCGTCGGGCCACGTTCCTATCCACAGGAGCCCCTGTGGTGGGCCTGGACCAAGTGCCCAAAAGAACGTCCGAAAGGGCTTCATTAAAGGGCAGCAGTGGCTCCGCAGAAGTAGCTGCTGGCTGAAGCACCTCTGTCAGGAGGTTAGTCCTGACGGCCACAGTAGGGAGCTGGAGGTGTAGGCCTCCGCCGCCCTACGCAACACCACTGCGTAACTGGCTCCCTCCTCCGTAGCCACGGTAGGAGGAGACAGCATGCCAAGGTCTGGTGATGTATCCAGACCACTGGCTTCCCCCAATTCCTCAGCCCAGTCCTGTTCAGACTCGCAGGCTGCAGCGAGAGGGTCGTCCGACCCCTCCCAGTCCTCCCCTTGCTCCTCAGGCTGTTCAACAGGCTGAAAATAAGGAGCAGGGACATGGGGATAGAAATCCCCAAACGGCGTCGAGAACGGCATCGACCGACGCCGGACCGACGCCGCGTCCACTTCGGGGCTGAACCTGAGGTCGATGTCGTCCCGAGGAGCGGGCGGCGTCAGGATCGGTGCCGGTGGGGTCGACGTCGGTGGAGGCGTAACGAGGTCAACCGGCGTCGACCGGGATCCAGGCCTGGATCCAAGGGTGTCCTGCGGCGCCAGGGCCGGAGCCGACAGCGACGCCGGGGCCGCCGGCGATGAAACACGAGGACACCCATGCGGGACCGCGGGGCCCGAAGGCGCACCGGCGGGACCCGACGGCCCAAAGAGGCGAGCCATGGCCGACAGGAAGTCCTGTATCTGGGCCGGAGTCGCCGCCGACCCCGGGAAGGGGGAGTAGTCGGGTGGCGACTCCATGTACTCAGCCGGAGCCGCGGGGGTGGCACCACCCGTACCCTCAGCCGCGTCGCGCGACCGGCGAGGGGAAGTCGGAAAACGATGACGTTTCTTTGACTTCTTGTGCTTCGCCTTACCTGACCCAGAGTGCGAAGACTTCGATCCCGACGATCGCCGATGGTGACTCCGCGCACGGTCCCTCGACCTCCATCTGGACCGGGACCTCTCACGGCGCGGAGCCGACTGCCGGGCTTCAAGCAGCTTTTGGGACCGCTCCCGCAAAGACTTCGGAGCCATGGACCGGCAGTCGGGGCACGACTTGGGGTCGTGGTCGCGCCCCAGGCAGAAGAGACACACGCGGTGCGGGTCTGTCACAGACATCATCCGATGACAGTCCTCGCAGGATTTAAAGCTGGGCATCCCTAACTGCACCAGGAGTCGATATCGACTCGAAAAAAGGTGAGAAAAAGATCTCAAAAACGTAGTAAAAAAAGACTAGGGGTACCGCTCTCTCCGGATCTGCGCTTGCTGGCACGGAAAAAGAAAGAACTGACGTCAGCGCGCGTGGGCGGCGTCCAAGTAGCGCCCGTGACGTCATCTCGGCGACCACGACGCCAACGACAGACGTGGAACCGCACGACGCCCCTATCCGACGGCAGGGGTACTGCTGACGAAAACTTTCTGGATCCAGTCTGACGCCTGGGGATATTCTAAGGTAAGGAATCTATCACTATGTGTTTCTTTCAGATCTGTTTTATTGCTGTAATCAGAACAGAACAAAAGAGTAAAGAGGAAACAGTGGAGGCCATGAACACTGCCGATGGACAGTAAGATACCAACATGGGCTACGCAGAGCCCCTGCTAAAAATCAAGTGTACAACAAATGCAAAATAAAGGAACAAAACCCCAACCCATCCCTCCCCCACCCCTCCTCCAATCAGCCCTGCATTGAGCTAAGCGCAGATTCAAACTACATACCCCAGGGTTAAACCAGGGCAGATGGTGCCCAGTGTTCGCACTGTCGCAGCAAGCGTAGATATTTAGGGCATGTGAGCTCGCGGAATTCCTGCGTCAATAAAGCTAGAAAGGGAAGCCATGCTTTTCGAAAATCTGCGCCCCTACCGGCAAGTGTAAGTGTTATTTTTTCCATGCCCAGGATGTGCCACAGGCGTGTCAACCACCCGGTATGTGTGGGGGACTGCGGGGTTCCCCAATGCGCAAGGATGTTCTGCATGGCCGCACCCAATGCCATTCCGATCAGGCGGCCCCTCCTGGACTTCAGTGGGTATGCCAATGGATCCGGCACGCCCAGCAGAATGTGTGCCGGAAATCGGAGCAGCTGAGTCTCGAGATGTTTGTCAATGTCATCTAGTATTTGTGTCCAATAATTTTAAATGTGGGGGCAGTCCCATAGTACGTGTATCAATGTACCTGTCTCCCCGCAGTTCCTCCAGCAGTGTGCACTAGCTGCTGAATTAATCCTATGCACCCTCTCCGGCGTGCAGTACCAATAAGTGATCACTTTTGTGAGTGTATCTGTCAACGCCATGTTGCTGGCAGTGTAGCGTGCCCTATAACATATGCCCTCCCACTCCTTGTCGCTGAGGGGTCTCCCGATATCCCTTTCCCATCTACCACATCCAGCATGGTATGAATGTGAATTTTGCGCGTTCAGCAACTTGTATAGGTCGGAGATTATTCCCTTGTCGGAGGACTTTGACAAAAGCCACCTCTCATAAGCGGTGAGATGTCGACTAGCAGCCTTTTTATTATGTGGCTGCAGGACCCAGTGTCTAAGCTGCAGGTATCGCATGCGCTCTGTCTCGGGAATGCCGTAGTCTGCTTTAATTTGTGGGACCGAAAGTACCCCTTGGACATCAAAAAAGTGACCCATGGAGCGGCACTGGGACTGGCGCCATGCTAGAAATTTTGTTTCCCCTAAACCTGGCTCAAAGTCTGGGTTATCTAGCAGTGGGGTCAGGGGGGACGGGAACGTCGTGAGCTGGTGTTTAAGGTTAGTCTGATCCCATGTCGATATGGTTGTCCGTGTGATGTCAGACACATAAAGGCTCCGAGGTCTATGGGCTTTCTTTAAAAATGGGATCTTCATCAACGAGGTACCCGCCACCGCCCTGTCCTGAAATAGCCAATGTTTCCCTGATTCCGTTCGGTTCCATTTTACTAAGTGTCTTAACTGTGCCGCTTGGAAGTACAACTGGAGGTTAGGTATGCCCAGTCCGCCTTCGCAAGGTGGTAAGAAGCTGAGACTTTTTTTCATCCTAGGTTTATGGCCCTGCCATATGACGTTCATGATTTCCGCTTGCAATTTGGGGATCATACCCGTGGGTGGGCGCAGGGGCAGAATCTGGAACAGATACAGAATTTTAGGGAGGATTGTCATCTTAATGGCTGCAATCCTGCCTAGCCAGGAGATCGGGTGGTGTTTCCATCTAAGAATGTCGGAGCGCACCTGCCTAAATAAGTTAGTGTAGTTGGTGACTGCAGTGGCGTGTGTTGAGGCAGCTATTTGGACTCCCAGGTAGGGAATTGCGTCAGGAAACCATTGGAATGGGTGGCCTCCCTCAAGTCTTTCCACCGTCTGAGGGCCACCGACTTCTCCACATTAACTTTAAACCCCGACACTCTGCCAAAGTCTTCCAATTCCTGTAGGAACGACCCTAATGAAATCTCCGGGTCCTTGAGGGACACTAACACATCATCGGCATAAAGACTTATAGTGTGGCTGTCCCCCGCGAAAGGAACTCACAGTATCTGTGGATTTGTCCGCACTCTATGAGCCAGGGGCTCCATGTATAGTGCAAATAGCAGGGGCGATAAGGGACACCACTGCTGTGTGCCTTGTGCTATTTGGAGTGGGGCCGACCTATGCCCATTGACCCTCACCGTGGCCGAGGGAGAGCGATAACAATTTAAGACCTGTGTGCGAAAGTGTTCCCCAAAAGCCAAAGTGGGACAAAACTTGTTCCAGATGGGGCCAACGCACCCTATCGAACGCTTTCTCAGCGTCAATTGCCATCAGCATGTAGTTTCCTGGGAATCTGGAGGCTTTATCTATTATGTGTAGGACCCTTCTGGTGTTGTCACTGGTCTGCCTCTGGGGGATGAAGCCCGCCTGGTCGGGATCGATCAGGGCAGGCATGTATGGACCCAGCCTCTGCGCCAAAATACCCGTGTATAGTTTTAGATCGATATTAAGCAATGAAATGGGCCTATATGCACTGCATTGCGATTTATCTTTCCCTGGTTTGGGAATGACTATTATAACTGCCTCTAGCATGGAGGCCGGGATGGGGCCCGTAGTAGCAAAGGAATTAAAAAGCCTAGTCAATAAAGGAGCGATTTCAGGGCAGAAGGCTTTGTAAAAGGGGGCCGAGAAGCCGTCTGAGCCCGGGGATTTGGCTTGTTTTAACCGGGAAATGGCCGAGATCACTTCCTCAATGCGAATCTACTCCTCCAAGACCGCAGATTGTTTTGGTGTCAGTCTAGGTGTCTGCACGTTCTGAAGGTAACTGGTGTTGTCTTCCCCGTCTAATGGTTGACTTGTATAGAGTCTCTCATAAAAGTCCCTGAACGTCTCCGCTATCGCAGCGTCGTCTGTCACCAGCTCTCCCTCTATGTCCTTAATCGTGTGAATACTCTGTCGCTGCCGAGTTTCCCTGAGCCTGTTCGCCAATAACCGCCCGCATTTATCCCCCCCAACATAGAAGGAGTGCCGCAATCGAAGAGCAGCGTATTCCGCTCGATCCAGATCTAGAGCCGCTAGCTGGGCGCGAGCTGCTGACAGTTGTCGCCACACCCTGGGGGCCCCGGTCCTCTGGTGTATGCTTTCCAGTTCTCTAACCTGTAAGGAAAGTCTGTCCCTCTTTTCCTTCCTCAATCTGTTGTCTGCCGCTAAGATCGCTATGAAAGCGCTGCGGTTCACCGCTTTAAACGCTCCCCATAAAATGGATATGTCAGTCTCTGGAATGTCGTTATGGGAGAGCTAATCCCCTATTGGGTGTCTTATTTGGTCCACGACCTCTTGACGCTGAAGTAGCGTGTCCCTCAGTCTCCACATTCTACTGAGTGGCGTCGGGGGGAGGGGAGCGATACTACCGTCACCACGGCTGCGTGGTCCGAGAGGGCGGCCTTGAGTATTTCCGTACTGGATGATAATGAGTACAGTTCCCTGGTGCCCAACAAGTAGTCCAGTCTGGCATAAGTTTTATGGGCGTTAGAATAGTAGGAATATTCCCTAGCTTGTGGGTGGAAAGCCCTCCAGAAGTCCACTAGGCCTAATTCCCGTAATCGGGAAAGCCCGGCGTTAGACAGTGCACCTAATTGCCCATGATGTTGTGCTGACCTGTCCGCGATATTATCAAATACTAAATTAAGGTCGCCCCCCCAGGAGCAGACATCCTTCGTCTGTAGACGAGACCTCCTTTAGTGCGGTATGCAAGAAACCCTCCTGTCCTTCATTGGGAGCGTGAATTGTGCCTATCACTAGGCCCTGGCCTCCGATGACAAGGCGATAAGTAAGCAGTCTGCCTCTGATCTCCGCTTCTGTCTGGACCACTCTACCTCTAAAAGCCCATGATACTAAAATGGCCACCCCTGCTGTTTTGGTTGCATTAGAGGAAAACATCTGTATGGGGAAGGCCTTGGACTTGAATCTGTAACAGTCCCTGGCTGGGAGGTGAGTTTCTTGCAGCAGGCATATATCTGCCTGCGTCTGTTCCAAGTACGAAAGCTTGGCCCGACGTTTAAATCGGGTTATTGAGACCTCTCACATTAAGTGAGAGAATCTTAAGGTTAGAAGATTGCATACTCGGTGTGAATATGAAACCTCCCTGCCGACCAGCTCTCCCACTTTAGCGTCCAATGTGCTACGCCCCTGGTCCCAGTGCCCTCGAGTGTACGCCTAGTATGGTGAGTGATAAAGTAGCAGGGTGAATGGAGGACCCCAACATTATCCCAAACACATGGAAAAAACAAGGAAGCTGAACTTCTAAACAAAACCTCAAAATGGACAGTAACGAGTTTACCCAGCTTGAAGTCTGGAAGTAGTCCAATGACCCCACGGGCCATTCGGGAAAAGAAATGGGGTCCATATTGTGGCCAAGTTCTTGCCGCCCCCCCCCCACTCCCCCCCGACCCGCCTCAGAAAACACCCCGGGGAGAACCCCAGAGTGCTCAGCTGTCTTCGGCTTTCGCCAGAGTAGACGGAATAGTCTCCAGCGCCTCTGGCTGTCCCCTTGCAATTTCGGCTGAGTTAGGCTTGTTCACGCTGCGGCATAGTCCTTGGCTTCGCCAACTAGGCCGCTGCTCCCCACTGGGAGGGGGTCCTCGATCCTCGTCCACCTGGTCTCCGTGTATCTCTAGCCCCAGCAGTCGGCACGCTTCTTGCAACGACCGCAGCTGTCGGAGCCTCCCTTCCCAGCGGAAGATAATTCTAAAAGGGTGACCCCAGAGTAGGCTATGTTCTGCTTCCGCAGATGGGAGGTTACTGGGCGAAAGTCTCTGCGTTTTTGCAGTGTTAATGCAGATAAATCTTGAAAAATGGTGGGAGTTTGATCACGAAATGACAGGGGATGCATCGCCCGAGGTTTGCGTTTGATTTCCTCCTTCCTTTGGAAGTCATGCATGCAGACTAATATGTCCGCTGGAGGAGTCTTGTCCGGGCGAGGAGCTCCCACTCTGTGTGCTCAGTCTATCTTAAGGACAGTGTCTTGCGGGTTGCCCAGTATATGGTTGAAAAGGTCTCTCACAAAACCGAAGATGTCGCTCCCTTCGGTCTTCGACGCTACGCCCCGGATTCGAACGTTGTTCCTCCGAGAACGGTTCTCGAGGTCCTCTAGATGTGCTTGTAGGTCGACGTGCTGCTCTTGGAGACATAATCTCTTGTCTCATGGATTCTGTCTCTTCCTCCCGAGAATCTGCTTCGTCATCCAACTCCGCCACCCTATCGCCAAGTGTGTCAGTATCCCTTCTGATCTCTTTGATTTCTGACGTCAAGTCCTTCTTGACCACTTGAAGGTCTTCCTTAAGCGAAGAGAAGAGGGAGTCTAGGAATGCCCTGGTTACCGGCTCCTCCGCCGCAGCGGCCGCCTGGGCGGGTAGCGGTCCATCCATGGCAGGGTGTTCTGACATGGCGCCACGCGTGGGCTTTCTAAGCATATCCATAAGGGAGCGATCTTTCTTCCCTCGTCCCGCGGCCATTGCTCCACGCTCTCACCCAGTCCTGGCCGGGCTGGGGCTGACTGTTCTTTCGCCCGGGGGCTACCGCTTCGACCCTTGGGGCTCTAGGCTCGCGCCAGAGCGTGGATGCCCGTGTCTTGCTGTGATCTCTTTCGCGTGTACTTATGTTGAGGCTACGCCTCCGCGATGGCTCCTACCCGTGCTCCAGGCCAATTCCCTTATGCCGCTGCGGAGGGGGAGCGGTCCCTTCAGCCGCTGGATGCGCTTTGAACGTAGGCCCCTGCTACCAACTCTTGCCCATCAATGTCCTGAGCCCGCTCTTTGTTCCCCGTTGGGGCTGATCGGGGGGCATCCCGGGCGTCCAATGCCTGCCCCAGTCTGGTGCCCAGCACCGCCCAGGTAGATGCGGGTTCTCCACCGCCAACCTTGTGTGCTCGTACTGGGCCTCTCCCAGGTTATGCTCATGCCTCTCACTTTACTCTGCGCCGGTGCACCCCGGGCCATTCGGGCCTCCGCCTCTCGGGTCTTCAGGCTTCCCCCTCTCACCTCTCGGGTCTTCCAGGAGGGCCTGCGACCGGGCCCACTCTGCCTTTCTGCCTCCCAGTTTCTAAGCCCCCAGTGTGCTCAGGCCTTATTAGGTTTCAGTCTCGACCCGGTGACGCCAGCTCCGCTAGCCGATCGGCTCAGCAGCCACCCGGGGCCTCTCCGTCCTCTGGTTGCACCTTCCTGCCTATGCCTCCGCTGAAGGAACTCCCAGCCGCTCGCCGGGATCCACCGTCTGCGGCCCGCGTCTCTCGGCCCCTTTGAGTGCTCACGGGCCAGCTCCGACGTCCGCCGCTATCTCCCACGTTGGGGCTGCCTTCAGGGGATCAGCGACGCAGCATCGCGGCACTCGGCCCATCACCGGTGTTCACGGCGCCTACAATCGCCGTCTCCGGGCTCCCTGGGCTCTCCAGGAATTGCGCCGAGCCAGTTTGCCTTTACGGCGTTGCTGGGGTTATGCTTAGCCGAAAAACAGTGCTATGTACGGCGGTCGGCGGGAGAGGCAGCGAGAAACGTCCTACCTCGCCGCCATCTTGGCCACGCCCCCCAGCAATTGTATTTTAAGGGGGAGTAATTAGAACTAAGGGGCTGATTTAGAGTTTGGTGGAAAGGTACTCCATCACAACGGAGAAGGAGTACGCTCTCTGATAGGTTCCAGGTCCGCCATATTTAGAGGCGGTCACACCTTAAGTATGTTGACGACTGGACCTACTTCAACCTCGTCACCGACATACTCCTTCGATGGTCCAATGGAGCATGGGCCGTCGGAGGTTAACACACCATGCGCCCTATTTAGAGTGGACAGCATGATGTGAGGCGTAACAGGGGCAAAAAATAAAATAAATAATGAGCCCCACATCATGGGAGAAAACTTCCATGGTATGGGGTAATTAGTTTTACATTTTTTCCAATAACAAGCTTCTGCTTTGGGTGTTTGTTTTTGAGAAATGTAAAACCCTGTAAAAGTTTCACAGAACAGCCGTCTTGTATGATTTAGTCCAAGATTGACAGGAAACGCATTCCCAACAGTTACAGCCAATGTCTGGGGTGGCCTAGAACACTAGATTTGGCAGGCAAACGTTCCTTGGGATGGTCGGGGAAATGTCCTCCCTCATCGCTACAGAGAACCCTCCACACGCCTGATATATTACGGCTTACTTATACCGGTCACCTGATTGCCATTTGAATCTTGTATTGTCAATATCCATTTATTTGTTTCAGATGCTTTCCTGCTTTGTTACTGGCATTATTCAGCATTCCCGGTATGCCAATATATTATTGCCTAGCAGTATTTCCCAACAGGAGCCGATATTCCACTCTTATCTAGCAGACACCACTTGGACTCTCCTATACTGTCAATTAATTACACTTTTTCCACTGCCAAGATTGTGCCCTTTATCTTCAACATTCCATGAGCTCTCAACACTACTTTAATTGCCTCACAAATAGTTGCCACGGAAGTAGCAGTAGGAGCACTTGTTTGGAGGAGGTACTTTTTGACCTCTCGGACAGTTATATCACTAGTTCATGGTCCTGAATTTACCATGAACCAAGTCATCACCATTCCCATCTCCATTTCCTATGTGATGTCAAGGTAATTGGAATAGCTTATGGCCGCTGATAAGGTATTCTGCATCCTGTAACCTCTGGGTCCACAGTTGGGGAAAAATATATAATCAAACCTAAAATAAGAGGCCTCGGCAGTGCTGAATTTGTAAACAAATGCCAGGGCCCAAAGTTTTGATAAGAAGCCCATGGCCATGTACCACCATTCAGGATTTTCCCTAACCTAGCAGTCTTTGCCGGACTTTTAGCAACCTTTAGTGAACTGCTTTACTCCATGGTATTAACAAACAAAGCCCCGAGTTAGGTACTCAGTACAAAACGCTATTCCTTCCCACACCACTAGACTCCACAGCACTCTCCAAAACTATGTTCCCACCTTATTTCTCTCATCTGTGGCACAGCCTTTCGCTGGGAAGGGGTCCTCTGGTTGATGATTCTAAGTTTCCAGGGACTCACTCTCCACAACCCTGAAGCCACATCCAGTGGGCTCTGTGGCTAGCAGTATCCCACTTTTCTTTAATCACCAGGAGCCAAGGGTCCCGCAAATAACTACTCCTCTGCTCCCTCCAAGCTCACCTTGTCACTGCTGGGGAGATACATCTCTAAGCAGTAATGACTCCTGCGCACGCACCCTTCACTGCTCCTTTAAGGACAGGCCAGGCTTTGCCACAGCATATCAGGCCGCTCAGCTGTCACTCCCAGTACAGAAAAGGTTTCTCTCTGTCCTCATCACAGCTGCGCTTAGGAAGGGGAAAGGGCTATCTCTACTGCAGTTTCATGAAATTCCTGAAGCTCCTTCCTTTTCTCACAAACTGCCAAGCGCACAATCGCTTCAACAAGACGGGGATGAAACTTTTACCACTTCCCCATTCAGTATTAGTTAGGATTCTGGCAAAAGTGTAATGGGCGAACACAGAGCCTCTTCAAGGTAGGGCCATCTTGCTGTGAATCAGGCTAAGCATGTTCTATTGTCAATACTTTCAAGCTTATTTTCTACAACTTTGGTGACAAAATTCAAATCATCATAAAGCTGGAAAAAACATCAGACCTGCACACCTCATAACGAAGCAAATACGTGGGAGCAATAGACACCTGGATACTACGGAATCCTCTGAAGCCAATCCTCAAACACAGGGATACTCATTTGTACGATGTTGCAGAAATAGAATCCCACTGCCATCCAGCCTATGGAAATCAGACCATCCCCAAAGACCTTTACAAAGTGAAGAATATAGCGTGATCGTGGATCCAACATGTTGCTCCAACCAGAGGCCAACTCAGTGACCATATATAAATCTTCTGTGAAAAAGCTCCCTCAGCAGGGACTCTTTCATGGCATTCTCGTCTTTACAGTACAGGAGTTGTCTTGCATTAATTATGCTACTGAGGTTTACATTGGGCTCCCATAATAGCTAAACAACAGATTCGAAAAGTCCAAAATGCTGCTGCTAGACAGGTGCTAAAATTGAGCAGATGTAATGACATCACCCCTGCCATCAAGGCACAGCGCGGTCTCTCAGTGGCGAGAGTAATATTATTCAGCACCCTTCATGCTGCCCATCAGGAAAGCCACAAAACAGGGCCAGCCCATCTTGCTTCATTCAAAACATAGGCTCAGTTGCCAAAGAAGGACTCTCGGATCCAGAATGGCACTGCCCCACTTCACCTCTGATAATTGAAAGTGATCTTTATTTGTACAGGCTTGCACGATCCGGAATATGTTCCTGAATAAAATATTCATATTCAGAAATGACTGAGTTTAGAAGAGCTATAAAAACCTGCCCGTCAGGAAACCGAATACCTAGGGGTCTAAACTCAAAATAACAACTGATCAGCATATACAAGCTAGCCTAGACATGTCAACTTCCAGAATTACTATATACCCGCAGGATGAAGAGTGAATAGCAGGAGATGGCGGGCATGTCAGAACCCTGCTTTTATTACATTTATATTCGCTTTTTGACATCCTTGTTCGTCCACTTCTGCTCTTCTCTTGAGGGGACATTATGGCCATGCACAGTCTGTCATTCTCCCCATTTGAATGATATTTTTTAACAGATAAATTAGGGTTTCCATGAGATGCGGAATTATCAGCTTTGGTTTTTAAATATTATTACCAGCATTTGGAGGAATATCCACATTGGTATTGGACTGGGTTTCTTTTTTATGTTAACACAAAGATCGACGGGTGGGACTGCAACTGTATCAATCGTAGGTCAAGCAACATCTTTACTTTAAATCCCCACAAATTAATTATTTTCTTACCTAGCACTGCAGTCCCCGTCCCTTTTTAGGTCTTGCGCCTAGCGTTGCAGTACGGAGCCCTGCTCGCACAGCGCGAGACCTCTTGTATGGGCTTCAGAAAGCTAACCACACGCTCGTGCGTGTAGTTTTGCTTTTGCAGGATGCCATTGGATTTAGCGTTCTTTTTTAAAAAAAAAAATACAGCATGCAATTGGGCAAAGGCGGGCGCATGTCCCGCCCATTCCCACCGGTGTCTAGCACGTGCAGCAGCGCGCGTTCGCCTCGCTGCCGCGCTCCCTTTCCCCCCGCTCCTCTGTGGTGCGCGCGCACCACTGGTTCTAATATCGGCGTACAAATCCTCGGCGTAAATGTCCAGTTGTGTCTCTCACACACGCACTAACACCGTATTTTTCATAGGACACCTAAGCCTTTGCATAGACATTTAACCGCACCTGTGTGATTTGCACATATTGTAGGCACCCGTCAACTAGTTTTTCCGGGAGTGCCAAAGGTTTAGACTGCTGCTTACAGGCAGTCAAGTCAGTATCGAAATAAAAATGTCGCTGTGTGGAATGTTGCTTTTGCGGACACAGTTGCGAAACGAAAGACGTTAATGTCAAAAGAGCAAAATGTATACTTAAAAGTATTCGACAGGCACCTCTTAACTTACCCTTGTTGTGAAAATCAGAGGTCCCATGGTCCATGAAACGAATGAACCTGACAGACTCATACTAGAGAGGAAATATCGGCAAGTCGTGATATGTCACTTGCTGTCGCCGGGAAAACTACCGTTCTGCGCCGCTTCCAATTGTCGGCGCTTGTTAGTGCACTTGACGTGAGGTAATTAAACTTACATGACGACGGGGAAGCCAAGCAGGTTAACCAAAAGTGACAAAGAAGTCGGAGGGCTGTGTTTAATGTGTGCCGGAAGGATGGGCGCTTGTTTTCGGCTGTTCCTGTCACGCCATCCCGTGTGCCCCTGCAGAGGGCTCAATGTACCGCCCGGCCCTACTTCGGGGCTGGTGAGCGCGCAGCAGCTCCATCCATTGCCCCCTCTGCTCAGGGGACACTACAGCTGCCCTCAATCTCTGGTGGCAGCGCAGCAGACCCCCTCTCCAGTCTACTACCACATCTGCTCAGGTGGCAGTATAGCGCCTCTCCAGCCTCTGAGCGCAGGTGCCCCAACCACCATTCACTGCCACCTCTGCTCAGGTGACCTGGCAGCTGCCTCCCTCCCCCGGTCCCTGGTGGCAGTACAGCAGACGCTCCCCACGCTCTGGCACCTCTGCTCAGGTGGCAGGACAACTGCTGGCCAACCCCCTCCTCTGATGGCAGCACAGCTGACAGCCCCCCCCCCACGTTCTAAGCATTCCTCCACCGCTTTGTAAACAAGCATTTACAATGCAATAGGTCTCGCATTGTCTAAACTTTGACCTATTGGCATTGTAAATGAAAATGCCTTTTATTTATGTGCACTTGGTACTTCTAGTCGTTGCTTACAGGTTTTCAAAACACATAAATAAAAGGCATTGTCACTTACAATGCTATTTAGCTCAAAATCTCGCAAATGCGAGACCTATTGCATTGCAAATGCTTGTTGTGATAAGGTTTGGCCTACTTCTATGTTCCCTTGCTCAAAATTACTGTTGCCAGAATTTTGATCAATAGAGCATTTTGATCCCGATTTAAGTCCCAACCAACACTGCTTCTTGTGGCTGATTTTAACTAATAAAATGCTGAGAGGAATCTCAGCTAGGACACAAATTTCTTGGACTTTCACACGAACTGTTCCACAACGGAAGCAAGGATTACACTGATGCTACCCAGAACGGACTATCAGTTCAGCTTAATAATACTTGCTTTGCTGCCAGCAAAGAACTGGATATAGTCCAATTAAGAAGAATGGGGTCTCCAACGTTTTCTATAGTGAGAGCTACTTCTGGTCAGTGAAATTCATTGTGTGCTACTAAAGGCCAAGCAGCATTTTTCCGAGAGACCCCCCCACGTCCAGCTGTAAAGGAACTACAGTGTTTGAAATACAGTTGGCTGCGCAACCGCTGAGTGTAGTTTGTGTATTGATGAGGGCAGGAGGGTTATATTTGTACTGACATTACTATAATAATATCCTGGCTAGCCAAGTGACTTCATATTGGTTGTAACACTTTCAGACATTCCGAGACTTTGATAAAATTTTGCATGGCGACATTTGGAGCCCAACATTCTAATCCTAAAAGCACATACACAAGGCCCACAATGCAATGTTCTATTGGGCAGAAAGCCAAGATTTGAGGAGAGTTGCAGGTGACGTGTCCCCTGGCATCTCTGGAAATGGAAGATGGACATATATTTTTATAAAGACACATTTAAACCTTGCTCTTCCAGCCTTCTTTTGTATTAATTAGTGTGCTACTTAAATTACATTATTTGTGATTCGAAACTTCCCCAATTTAAAAAAAAAAGTATCCCTCTTCAAAACTGCATTTTGTGTTTTGTGCATTATCACACTTGGCCATCTACCCTCACTGCAGAGAATGGGCGCGTTATTGTGAAGCTAGTAAAGTAGAGAAAGTGTTCACAACACCTATAACTGTGAATGAACTCACACAACAAGTCTAATCCAGAGGATGAGGAAGTACATTTTTTCTGCTTATTTGCTAGACAAACATTTTGTGACCCATGGCATGGTTTATGCTTTTCACCGTTTAGTTTACAAACTTGACCCTTTCAAATAACAATCTGACAGCTATTATAACATTCTCAAGTTGAAAAGAGCTGAATTGTTCGTGGTACTATATTTCAACATTGGAGGGGGGGCGGGGACTTAATGCACACTTCAAACAGAACAGATGAAGGTGGACCAGAGGGAGACTGTGATGCTGGCTGGGTGATGAAGAGGGAAGACGCAACCACGGGCAGAAACAAAGTATGTACAGAGAAGGCACAAGATAATCATAAGAGGTGGCAGCAGGGCCGAAGCACGGAAATGGTGAAGTAGATAGTGAAATGTAAGTTATTAGTGAATTTGGGAGTTACTCAGTTACTGCTTTCATAATATGAAAGAAAGTCATTGATGGCATCACTGATTATGATTAAAGTTACTTGACATGTCTAGTTGCCACTGGCGGAGCCCCATAGTATTTCAAGGATATACAGCCGATTATGCCATACAGAATATTCAATGGATTCAGAAAGGCATAGACTCACTAACCCAATGTAGAATTATAAACATGAGAAAGAAAGAGACCCGATTTGTAGTTTTTAAACAATTAAAAATAATACTTTCATCCTGATTTGAAGCCAGCTTGAAACTTGAAGAAACAGCTAAATAGCAAAATAAATATTTTGCAGATGTCCAGATATGAGGTACAGACGTTACAGAGAAGAGCCTTTACTTGTTGTTATCCTATGACCATGGACACAAAGGCGTTTACTAGTACAGCAAATGAGGATGGGGGCATCCTTTTTTCCTAACTTTATCTTACAGTACACAATTGTGAAATACTATAAATAAGAATTAGCCAATAATGCGAAGTCTTGTCCATGGGACTTGTAGATATCATGTGGGCACACCTGTGGCCACATTTAACGTCTTTTTAGTGTGAGGATGCTACAGAGGTTGAATTGCTCTTGTACCATACAACATTCTTAATGTCCAAAAATGTTTCTAAAAAATAGCTGATATCACGTTTAGAAAAGGAATTAAATCGCCCTACCAATCTGCTAAAGTGAGGTCCTCCCATAATAGCAGGGAGAAGAGGTTTGCATAGAAATGGAAGACAAACAACTCTACTTGATAATATGAAATCGAAAAAAACTTGCATTAAAGCTAGCTTCACCCACAGAGTAAGAAAAAGTTTCATTGCTGATAGTTTCAAAGAGGACACATCTTTTTTAACACCTATGTAGTGGTTAGTCAGAGCAAACAGTCCCTTGTTCTAGCACTCCTCAAATGAAAAAATACATTACGTTGTTATTCAGAAATTGCTATACATTTACACAGATCAAATACTCACTTGGCGCCTGGTGTCTGTATGCTTGAATCAGAGCTTCGAAGATATCGCTCTTGCTGTACAGTAATGTTCAATCCTTTTTTTGTAACTGTTACCAGTGGAAGCCCCTTCTGAGTGGTCCATGTTCTCATCAGCTCTTTTACATCCAGATCTGGTGTGTGCTAGGAAGTAACAAATTATGTTAATATGTAATGATTGCATTTCACATTTCCCGCCCGCACACTAGGTCATAACATACTCTCATACAATGCTGTACAAATTCCAGTCAAACAAACCAAACTAAAGAGCGGGAATTCTTCACTATTGGAAATAGGCTGTTCTAACAAGCACTTGTAGTTGGAAGGGGGGTGGAGATGAAGAGTGCTCAACAAGATTTACATGTGCTGCAATTATGCCATCACAACAAGCTGATCAGAACCTACTCGAGTCTAGTCATTTCTAAAGCTAAAGCGCAGCAATTATCCAGATCGTATTTTCCCTCAATCCGGCAAATAGCAAAGTTTTCAATTAGTTTCTAAATCCCTCCTTGAGGAACCCTCCTATCTAGTGAATTCTATGCATATATTTATGTATATATTTTTATTTATGTGGCGGCCACCACATTTTTGCTTATTTCAAAACAAACAGTAAATGATACACAATGACTCAGATAGGTTTCTAACACAAATCAAGTTGACAATTTATATAGAATATAGAGATATGTAGGTATGATGGTAAGCCGCTGTTTTGCACATTAACAGTAATAACGGACATACATTTAAAATGAGAGACACTGAAAAATGAACACGATTTACATGTAGATAAGAAGATAACTACTTTAAGGCTGAGCCAATAGCGCCTAAAGAGTTGAGGGAGCATACAAAAGTGGGCTGATCCACTGTGTCGAAAGATGGAGACAGATACGGAGCATAAGGGTAGATGGTTATGATGAGCTGATGGCATGAAGTTTGGTAAAGGCGTGAGCCATTACTCTAGAGAGAAGAGTGCGAAACCTTATCTGGAGGGTGCTGGTTATTGGTGGAGAGATGCAGAATGTGAGTAGTTGAAGCACTGTGGGTTGGTTCCAGATATCACGATTGAGAGGAGAATGAAAGTACATGAAAACCTTTGAGGAGAAAGCAAGAAGTTGAATGGCTTGTGAGCTAAGCCTGTCCGTGGGCGCATGAGGGATTAGACGATTTAATTAAAGGGATACGCTCTGCCAGTTATGTAGTGATGAAGTGCACTGTCTTGTTATCAATTATTTCATTTCTGATGTTGCAGTCATGCTATGAATGATGTCATAGATGATGTCATCTGTGATGGAGTATATGCGGTAACTAGCAGTGCATGGCAGAAGCCCAAGTTAGAGTTACTTTATGGCACGAGTTTTGTTAGTTTAAAATGGTATGTTTTAAGTCACATTTTTACCTACCTATAACGTTACATTAACCTTTGGTTTTTTTGTGAATTTCAATTTTCTTTTTTACTTAAAGTAAGATTAAATTACAATTCCTAACTATAACGCCACTTTAACCTTTGTTTTTGTTCGGTGAATTTCTAGCAATTTTTTATCTGAAGTATTATTTTATTACCATAAATAGAGCCAACGGCCAGGTCCTGCGCCCAACTCCCCGCAGGCATCCAACCCCCCCACTGCGCACTGCTGGCATGAGGTTGGCCAACTCTTCATTGGTGCAGACGGGAGCAGTCAAATTCTTTTTCTTTTTTTTAAATATTGGGGGGGGGGAGGGGGGGGTGCATGGTCCCCACTCCCAAGCTTTTAGGATCCAGGGGAGCCCATACCACAGGGCCATTTTATTTAACTAAGAGGAGGTGGAGTGCAGCTTCATCCCAAGAATCTACCAGGGCCTTTATTGCATTTTAAGGGGAGAGGGTCCCTCCCCGAGATAATAGTGGCCCTGGGGACCCCATCCCCCAGGGCCTACACATATATTAAAAGGGGGTGGGTATGCAGCAGGTGCCGGCATTGCTCCCGCCAGGAAGGAGCAGTGAGTTATGCTGCTCCCTCCAGACAGGAGCAATACTTTGATCCGTTTCCCTGGCCGCATCAGTGCGGGCAAGGAAGCAGATCAAAAGTCTGCTCCCCGCTGGTGGGAGCATTTTCAAAGCTCCTGCTCGCTGGGAGCAAACGGTTTGCTCGCTTGGCGGGAGATTAAAAAATGCTCCCAACAAGCGGGAGAAAACGCAGGTTTCCCTGCCCGCGCCAGTGTGGGCAGGGAAACTGCTATGTTCTGTGGCGGGCATCCCAGGACATAGCTAGTGAGCCGGCCTTGGTGGATGGGGTCCCCAGGGCCATTAATGGCTCAGGGAGGGGGGCCAAGTGATTCCCCAAACCTTTTAATTACCTTCACGGCCCAGCCCTGCGAGATGGTGTGCCCGTGGCCTTTAGAGGCTCGGGGAGGGGAGCCAGGCATCCTCCCTCCCCATGTCGATTAACTTCAGCCCCAGTGGTGGGCTACCCGGGGCCTATGATGGCTCAGGGAGTGGGCGGGGGGGGGCGTGCATCCCCCCCCTTTCCATATACAATCATTTTGGCCCCAGGGGCTTTAAAGGCTAGCAGAGGGCGGGCGTATGCCCCCTCATTAATAAAACAAAGGGGCCCCAAACACCATTTTTTAAATTCTTTTTTACTGCTGCAATTTTTGTGAATTTTCTTTTTGGCCCCAGGGGCTCCCTCTGGGTCCCTCCATCCCCCCCCCCATGGGGCATCAGGGTATCCCTACCATATATTATATATATATATATATATATATATATATATATATATATAGATAGATAGATAGATATATATTTTTTTTCTTTCTGTTCAGGACAGAAAATTAAGTCCCTTAATCATGTAATGGATGCCTTCAACATTTTTCACATGTTGCTGGCAGCCGATCGGAGACCTCGCTTCTGTGGGAGTCTGACTCCCGCAGGAGAGAATTGGCCCAAGGAGTTAAAAGATCTGAGCCAATCAGAATGCTCTATTTTTTACATTTGGGTTCGAAGAACTCTCGTGAGAGTCCCTCAACCCCAACCGTCCAGATATCTATATTTTGTTTTTAACCTTAATATCTCAAAAACTACTGAAAGGATTTATACCACATCACACAAAGCACAATCTGCATACCAAGATCTAGCTTCCTGCCAAATTGGGGGTAATTCCATTTAGCAATTTTTGATGCAGCCCTGTCTAAAGAAGTCTATGGAAAATGCATGGGGATTCTGCGTTTTGGTACCACCTTTTTTCTTCAATCTATAAGAGCCGGTCTCCAATTTCCTTTTACGATTGAGTTGTAGCATCTGTAGTGACCTGTAATAATGAAATTACATAGGTGCTCAAGTGTAATATATTACAACAGCTGAGGTGATGCCTAAGGCTCTGCTGGCCCAAGAGGTCACTGTTGTTCGGGGGGCCTCCAAGGAGGAGGCAGGGCCCACTTATTCCGCGCTAAAAGCATGTTGATTCTCAAGCTGCGCTGGACGTGTGCGGGACACGCACGGGACATCTCCGAGCCACACCCAGGCAAAGACCGGGTCAGGGGCAGGGGCAGGCCCGTCTGGACCCATCAGAGCCCGTAAGAGGCTGGGCTGGGACACCACTCTTACCTCGGCTTTAGTTTGTGACCTCCGTAACTCTTTATAGGCTGTATTTACTCTTCAGTGTCTCAGTAGTGGTCTGGGATAGGGGGGTTGCAGCTCCCCTTTTTAGGTTTCACCTGCACAGCACTTGGGCTGTGATTGTGAAATATATTGCATTCAATATAAATCTTAAAAGGGGCTTAGATCCCGCCCCCTTGCTTTTCATTGGTTTCTGTGCTTGCCACTTACTTTTCCTCCATTTCTATTGGCTGTAGCATACTATTTCCTGTTGTTCCTCTGTGTGATTCTCTTATCAGTCTCCAAATCAGCAAAGTACTGTGTTCATCCGCTTTGGTGGAACTTCTTTTAAGCGTCTCAGCCTGCTGTCACTACAAGACCTACACCCTTGCTTTCAAGTTACAGCGCTGCCCGAGTGACGTGGGCTCATTGCGCTATGATCTCCGTGGAGATCCTCCGACGTGCCTTTTATTCATTCTCCATGCAAAGGATGAAGCACTCACTGCCTAGTGCCCCAGGGGCACAAGCCAGGGCCCACTAGAATGCATTCGTCATTACGTGGACTCCACCGTCCCCCCTGGGGCACAAGCAGGCATCCACTTCAATACTTGTTTATAATGCTGCTTTGCTTATCTTGCCGCCCATGTGTCATTGCTATAAATAGGACAATAACCCAGTGTCTGCCGCACCCTCAGCCCTGCTAAGGTGAGGACGCCCAAGCGGAAGCCAAAGCTGCAGGGAAGCAAACCATGCATATAACAGTATTTGTAAATGGCGTACTAGGCATTTTACTTTAGCGCTGCCAGAGATTTCTCTTACTCATCCTGCCAAGGTGAATGAATAGATGGACGATTGGAAGGCTTTAGGTGGCACATCATAGTCTGAATTTCCATGTTATGATTAAACAAACAGCCAGCTTCTTTAGAAAGCCTGTAGGTCCCTTAACGATGCTGAATACTTCTCAGGCTGAATCAATCTTACTAGCACATATCTATTTTACCAACGAAAATGAAATATGACAAAATATTCAGGCAGATGGAAAGAATGAGCTGCAGATATACATACTCAGGCTTGTTTCCCTCCGAGGAAGGTTTACTGCGTCAAGCTTGCAGTGTGGTGTTTGGCGAGCAGGCGCTGCTCACCTTCCTGCTGCACTTCAGGTGTAGTGCTCGGACTGAAGGCGAACAGTTAAAAAAGGCATTACAGAAATGACCCATAACCCCGCAGTCAGAACTCAAGGGGCTTATTTTAGTTCCAGGACGAGGCCAGTCCTGTTTATACACATCCGAATGAAAGGTTGAGTCTGATGCAGTGAGTAAACCCTGCTGGTGATTAGCAGCAGAGCTTGTTTGCAGTGCAGGCAGCCCCGCAACCAGTTCATTGTGGTCCTGATATGCACTTTGTAGACTTGCACCTACAGTTTAGGTAGATGTTGCATACCACTAATGGCTTGTTGTGCGGACAGAAGTTCTTTTGAGTGCTGATTTTTTTTGGGTGGATTTAAACCCATATGCTTTGACACCAGGCCATGATACATTCGACTTAAAAGCACAAACATATTCTACTTCTTTTTTGCGCCTTTGCTTCATGATTAAGTATTTATCAGTGGCCTATACGATAGGATTTTAATTGAGGCTCATAGTCACATTTACGCAATCAGATCTAGAGCAGAATGACCATTCAGCAGCATTGTATGTATCATCAATGTGCGGTGAACATTCTTTATGAATGTACGCCCGGTTTCAGTTATTAGAAAATCACAGCGATTCCATTTTACTTGCTAATATTTGTGTTTGTGTGTGTTTTATTCTGTACAAAGCCCAGATGTTTAGGACAGGAAGAGAATATATTATACTAAACCTTTACACCCAGCACATCCCAAAATTCCTGTATTTTACTTTTTTTCCCCTTTAAAAGGTGACAATCCTCGCAGGATCAGTAACCCAGACATGCCCCCACCCCACTCTCAATGTTTGCAAGTGATTCACTGTCCACTTGCAGTCAAATGTTTGGCCGTAGCACATTTTGTGAAGGCACACTTTACTTTTTAGCGATGTCTTAAACTCGAAATGTCGTGTGTTTGCAGCTTTAGGCAAAACTTCACTCCTAGTTGAAGTTTCTGTCCGCATTCAGCATTCAAACTTTCACGTGCTGCAGCACGCCCCACTAAAACTTAGCTAGGACCTGTGGCATTTCAAAAGACACCAGCTCTAAATTAATTGATGTGAAGGTCATGGAATGCTTCCAAATGGCAAGCTGAAGACACAGCTGAGAAGGAAAATGTATATTTACCACGTTTCAATAAAGTCCTGTGAGATATACATACGTTTATGCCCCTTCCCCCGCCCAGAGTCTGAAAATGGGAGACTCCTCTTGAAGAAATCAAAAGATTGGTTTGAGTCCATTGCTTGTATGAGATGTAGGTTCTATTATATATCATCCTAATTATTTTTTAGATTGAAGATATGCAAGTTTTAAAGACGATCGCTCAAGAGAAATAACGGGCCCACGTGTATTGGTCGAATATTAAAAAAACGACTTAACAAAATTGGATGGGAATTCCCCTTACATTTTCAGCGAGGTAGGTGTATTATGCCAAAAACTTATTCACGTCTTTGTTTATAAATCCTAGGTAAAAGGTTTTTGGATAGATGAATGGATATTTTCCCTATTCTTTATTCAAATACAGGTCCTAGTGAAGGATTTTTGTATCGTTGTTGCTCATTGGGTGATCCCACCACGGATGATCGATATCTATTTTGGTAAAAGAGACAATGATAATATAGCCTTCTGAATAATATACCCTTCTCTTAAATAAAAGGGTAGGTTTTATTTATAAAACTATGCATATTAGCTAGGATTTATTTTATTTTAACAATCTCCTAATCTAGGCTGTATACTCTTTTGCATTATCTGCAGGAGGTTTTAAAATATTCTTCGTAAAACTAATCCTCGTTGGACTGTCACTGATTGATCAGTCTTGAACTACACCATATTAAGGTGGGTGTCACAAACTAAATAAAATGAAATACCCTATATATGGGATTATTTGTATTATTATATATTATTATTTATTCGTTTACTCTCTCCACCCTTGGTATCTATTGCGTAGAGGATATATAATGCATTGACGGAGTCGAATGAACCTGGGGTATGATTTTGATTATTTAAAATAATTTTTACCTATCCTATTTGGAGGGTTGTATGAATGGGTGAACCTCTAAGACAGGTATTGGACATCTATCTAGAATTGTTTTCATTGATTATGACATACTATAGATCAAATCTATATGGATAGATTGTCCTTGATCAAAGAATAAAGATTTGTATTACAATAGGTTGTGGTTTTTAAACTTTGTGTTTTTTAATATAGGTGTTAAGAGAGAACTTATTAACTGTGTCCTGAAGAAGGTGGTCGTATAATCTGGTTGTTACCACCGAAACGCGTCGACGCAATATCTATCAAGGTTATATCCAGGGAATTCGGATGGCCCAACTTAACTAGTGCACAGGGGACCATTGTGATTGATTCCAGATGGAATAACCAACTGATGATGTTTTTTAATGTTTCACATGCAAATTGTCTCTCCTAATCTTTGTACTTGTGTATGTAAAAAAAAAATTGTATTATTGTATAAATCGAATGTAGATGTTTTTAAATTGATCAAGAAAGGATTTTTATTAATGGCATATTGTTTGCAACAATAAAAAAACGCTGTTTTAATTTACTGTCGTGTAGATACATGTCCATACAATTGGTTTTGGGGTTCATGATGCATGGAGTATAGGTATGACTGCATAATTGATATATGAATATTTGTGAGTGTAAGTTATGAATATAATTTTTAATCTGATCCAAGAGAATTTACTTTGATCATTACTTGAGTCCATTGCTTGACCAGTGCCATTCCTTGATTGGCTGCAGTGGTGTTTTAGTGTCAAGTTGTGGCTACTGTTGCATTGATGGAAAGGAGTGGGGCACACAACAGGAAGTTACAGTAAGATTCATGTTTTCTTGTTTCATGAAAGAGTGTATCACTTGCTTTGCATCAGGCTGCAGTGCATGCTTGTGTACCATGGTCCACTGGTCCTGATCTGCGGTTTAATGTTTAAACAGAAGTGGACGTTTTTGTTCTGATTTCCTTGAACTGATTGTTACGAAATGTGTTTACTTCCTATGTTTGCCATTGTCTCTAAATATACAAAAGTGTACAAGAAATTGTATTAATGAATGTAAAGTTAGAAAGCATTCATAAGTAGCAAAACAAAATGTCCAATGTGCTCTATTTCCTCTATGATACAAGAGTGACAAAGGAGATGCCCTCTTTCTTCCCCATTTCCTCTGTTTTCCTCAGGCTCTCCCACTCCAGTAGACCGTGCACTGCCACTGTGACATGTACCACAGCCCAGTTCCGGATTACCAAGTAGGCAAAAAGTAGGAACCGGCTTATGTCCCACTTCCTTTTTGGGGCCGTGAGACAACGGATCAAAATAATATTGATTTGATCTTTAAAGAAAATTGCAATCAAGATTTCTTAAACTGTTAAACTACTGAAAAATTGTCATCGATCATCAATGACCCAAGAATGACTGAACTCACTTGCCATTATGGTCACTGAATACGATGGCTTGCAAAAGGTAGACTTCCAACATTATCATGAAAGATTTTACCACAAACAAATTGAGGAAAGTAAATATTTAAAGTTTTGTTGGTTTATTAACATTTAAAAAAAAAAAATTGTGTTTAATAACAATAATTGTTAATGTTTAGTTTTGTGTAATAAAATTGGTTTATTAAAATAGTTGGTTGGTAAAATTAAAAACGTATTAGGAGATAATCTGGGAGGGGGGTCCCACAATTTCGACTGCCTAGGGACCACAGGGTTTAATCCGGCACTGCTATTGCCATCCACCAAAGCAGACCTTCGCAAAGGAGGGGTCAGTTCTACTTGCGAGGTCCGAATCCAGGCAGGGTTTTCTATCCGAATCTTCTGAGCCCTGCTCTCCTCCGCGGTCTCATCCTCTTCCGTGTCTTGGTGAACACAATTCTCCCACCCAACACCACATTAGGCAAGTGAGCATTCACACTGTGCGGCCCAGGACAGTGCAGCAATGCCACCACCGATCTGGAGTCCTTTACGAGAGCGTCGTTTGTGCTGCGGCCTCCGAAGCCCGGGCTGATCCAGCGGCATCTCTTACAGAAAGCAGTACAGCAGGGCAACGTGCAGAAGGCCGCAGGAGCTGCAGCATCCTGGGCTCGGACGTGCTGCCGTGCAGCAGGCCTGGGGACGGCAGTATCTTGCATAATCAGCAATCCATAGGCTTTTCCTGAGCCTGTTCTGCGAGCACAAGGGAAGATTGTAGTGTTGCTGCCTGTGCTATACTTGCTCTGTGTGTGTGTGTGCACTACTGCTGCCTGTGCTGCAGTGACAAAGAGCGAAGTGTGAGTTACACATCTCCTGCCAGTGCGATGCTTACGCGCAGCTTCGTTATCACATATAACACCCTTCTGCCATCGGTGTTTATCATCGTCTTATTTGTGGGGTCTTAAGTGTTTTTGCAGCTAAATATCAATTTTAAAGAGATCTGCAGTTCCTGGATCAATGAGATGCAGCCTGCCTGGTCCCTATTTCAGGAATGCGCGGTTTGCATGTTGGTGAGCGTCACACTCCCACCTGCATGGCCTTCGGCGCTTGAGAACTTGCATGAAAACGTAACGTGAGGTCATCTAAAGGTGCACTATCGAGCAGGGGAAGTGTGTGTTGCTGTGCTGTAAGACGACATGCGGACAGATCTCTCTGGCCTTTAGTATTGTTATGGTTATAAACGTGTGTAGTGTGTTTAGCTGCATCCAAGGTTCACTGTTGTGTTTGTTGCCATCAGTTTCCTAACCCGCCTCATTGCTTGGACGCAAGTGTCTGGATGGCTTGTTTGTTTGTAAGCCTTTATGTGGTGCAACCATAACCACAGAGGTAGAGAAATAAGACACGCTTAAGCCAAAAAGCACAATAATGCAGATGGGGACATTAGTAATACTCGCACAGATTTTCACAGTCGAAAATATTTTTAAGTGCTGGAGTACATTATGGAAACATACTAACGCTACCCGTACTGTAGCTGTTCTGTGTATAAGGACGTTTGTATACCAGCAGCAAATGTTGTACTGTGTGTGTGTGTGTGTGTGTGTGTGTGTGTGTGTGTACACACAGATATAAGCATGTGTACTACTGCGTAGACGCCACATAACTGTGGAACCTGAATCCCTACCATATATCCCGACCCCAGAATGCCATGTTAGTTGATTTGACTGCTATTTTAATTGTTGTATAGTTGTTTCTTCTACTTTACTATGATGTCTATGACTTGGCGACAACTGCAACTCCACCAAGGCCTCATGCGAGATAAGGGAATTGAGCCGAGTTCTGATGTTAAAGTTATTGGGGACAACTGTTGGCCTCATGGGCGACATCCTGGAAGATTTCGCATATCTCGATAATTGACTGAACTGAGTTTTGTTTATCTCCTGGATGCCCTTACACTTATGTAAGTGTTAATATGTAAAAATGCCAACAAAGAGATACTTTTTAAAAAACAGGATGTGCACTATTGCTGCCTTCCATGGTGTACCAGTTCAGTCTGAGGGAGACTGCTGTTGTTGAGTAGTATCTGTTATGCGACAAAAGTTTTGCACAGCAGTAGTCAATAGCATACCTCTTCTGTGTGTAATGCAAAAGTAACTTGACTTTCTCAGTGCTCGTTATAAATGCACCCTAAATATTACATTGTTGACAAACAGAAGTTGCGGTGAATATATAAATGGTTTATATGTGACTAAGGTCATTAATTTTGTAATTTCTCAAATGATTACATACTGTCTTATGTTAAGAAGTTAGCAAGATACCATATTAGATTGATGAGGGAATATGCCTCACAATTCCGCAGCCTGTCACCCCGCATGTCGTTACCACGACCGCGTTGTAACAACGCATACCATTACCCTGCAAGTCGTAATAACTTGCGGAGGGGGGCGCTGGATGTTGGAATAGTAGAATTCACTATTCCAACTCCAGTCTGTGCGGACAGTAGGGAAGGTGTTGGATTTTAAATCCAACACCTTCTTCCCCCCTCCGCAAGTCGTTGTTACGACTTGCGGGGTAATGGTATGGGTTGTTACAACGCGGTCGTGGTAATGACCGCGTTGTAACAACATGCGGGGTCACGGTTTCGTGGTGAAGGTTGTTCACCTGATGAGGCGGCCGCCAATTAGGTTCTTGAGTCCTGCAGGACCAGCAATCTGATTTCTGTTTTTGTCACTTTTTCATACGAAACTCCCCTAGGAGGTCCTGTCCTGCGGCAACAGATACCTGTGAACTCTGAACATTAATTTCTCAACAATGGCGGACCGATTTACACCAAATTACAAAAAAGCATGCTTTCTGGGTAAAGATCTAGCCTTTTGACAATATTGATGTTATTCTGTGCAGCAATTTTTAGATTTCACCTGCAGAGCGTGAAATTTCTTGTATTTAAAAAGAAATATCTTAAAAGCGGCTTAGAGCTCGCCCATTACTTACCTCTACTTACCATTGGCTGGCTCCCAGGTCACTCTCGTTTCCTTGCTTACTATTGATCAGCACCTCCTCGCCTGCGTCTTCCTCCTGGGCCTTATAGTCTTCGTCCTGCCGTGGGCCCTGAATCCAATACTGCTTCAGGTGGCCAGTGTCCTTCCACTGCAGACTCCTGCAGTGCAGGCACTCTTTTTTTTTGTACATGAACTCCGAGTGCATGTCTCTGCAGTCTCTCTCTTTCACCCTGCTTAAAGTATATATATATGGTCGCCAGTAGATAGTTATAGTTAGGACCTATTTTCCATAGGAAATCCGCGACATTCTATTTGAAATAACTCTTGCGTCGGTTGACGAATCTTCGTGAAATTTTTAAACTTTATGGCCCGCTCCGGTCCGCTCCTACCCTGAAAGTCTCAGGGTGATTCGTCAAGCGGGGGCCGAGAAAAAGGGGGTCCCAAAACGTGTTTTCCCCATTCATTTTCCCATAGGAAACTTTAGACACGGCTACAGCCCGAACTGCTGAACGGAATTACACCAAATTTGGCAAAGAGGTAGTTCTTGGTTCAGAAAGAACCCTTTTTGTTAAATGGTGTAAATCCGTTCAGTAGTTCCTGAGAAAATCAAAAGTTAAGTCACATATATATCTATGGCCGAGTAGGGTCCGCGTACCCTCCCGACCACGAGCTGCATGCTAATTGGCTGTCAAGTGGCTGTCAACACTCCAAATCAGAAAGTGTTGGCAGCCATTTTGTCCCTCAGTAGAACCGAGGGCCAGAAACAAGTGCACAAAGCGCAAAAAGGGGGCATGGTAGAAACACCCTGACCCCCTAGGTCTGCTCAGGGGGTCCCACAAGGACCCCCTGGGCAGAAAAAAGCATTTAAAAAAAAAAAATAAAAAAAAAAAAAAAATCGGCGGGATGCGCTCAGCGTGCGCGGATCCTGCCGATTAGAAAAAAAAAACCCAGAAGAAAAAAAAGTGCGCAAAACGCACAAAGGGGGCAGGGTAGAAACACCCTGACCCCCTAGGTCTGCTCAGGGGGTCCCACAAGGACCCCCTGGGCAGAAAAAAGCATTTAAAAAAAAAATAAAAAAAAAAAATCGGCGGGATGCGCTCAGCGTGCGCGGATCCTGCCGATTAGAAAAAAAAACCCAGAAGAAAAAAAGTGCGCAAAACGCACAAAGGGGGCAGGGTAGAAACACCCTGACCCCTAGGTCTGCTCAGGGGTCCCACAAGGACCCCTGGGCAGAAAAAGCATTTAAAAAAAAAAATAAAAAAAAAAATCGGCGGGATGCGCTCCGGGTGCGCGAATCCCGCCGTAAAAAATCGAAGCGCGGTCTCTTGCGCTTCGATGTTATTTGCCCCGGGTGGCCCAAGTCCCGGGGGCATGCGAGGGGTGGGTTTATAGTTAATGGGGGCCTCTAAGGCCCCCACGCCCGAGGACCGCCACCCCCGGGGCTTTCTAATAAAAATGTTGCGGGAGGGCACTCGGCCCTCCCGCAGCCCCGGGACCACCACCTCCCCGGGGCTTCTTTTTAAAAAAAAAAACAGTTCCTGTGTGGGGGGCTCGAGCCCCCACACGCCCGAGGACTGCCACCTCCCCGGGGCACTAATAATGTAAATGCGGGGTCCGTAACGGACCCCCGAGTCCCGGGATCACCACCTCCCGGGGCTTTAAAGACATGGGAGGGGGCCGCGCGGCCCCCTCCTGGAGCCTGTGGTGGCCCTGGGGACAGCCACCTCCCAGGAGCCGGCTCCTGCAGTGTCCCGGGGTGCCTACCCTGGGACACTGTAGTTTGCAATGGCAGGACGGGAGCCTCGCGGCTCCCGTCCTGCCATTACAAACTGCTTTGCTTCATTGAAGGGAGAGCAGGGAAACCTGCTCTCGCTTCAATGAAGCAAAGCAGATTGCTTTCCACATGGGGAGCTGCATGTCAGCAGCTCCCCATGTGGAAAAGCAATGCCAGTACGGTGGGGGGATTGGGGACCCCCCCACGGTCCCCAACGGAGAGGGCCAGCCCCGGGGGATGGGGTCCCCGGGGCAAGTAGTGGCCCGGGAGGGGGGCCACGCGACCCCCCTTCCCCCAAAAAAATAAATAAATAAAGGCCTGCCCCGGGGGATGGGGTCCCCGGGGCAAAAGGAGGCCTGAGGAGGGGGGCCACGCAGCCCCCTCCTTAAAAATTATAAAAAGAGTGGCCATGCCCCGGGGATGGGGTCCCCGGGGCCGGAATCGGCCATGGGAGGGGGCCACGCGGCCCCCTTCCCGTTTAAAAAAAAAAAAAAATGGAAAAAGGGGTAAGGCCCTGGGGGATGGGGTCCCCAGGGCCCAAAAAAGGAAAAGGAAGGGGGCCACACAGCCCCCTTCGAGGAAAAAAATCCCCCAAAAAACGATCGTGCCGCAGGCCCCGCCCCTTCCTTTACCACTCTGCAAACGCGCCCCTGGCGCGTTTGCAGAGGAGGAACGAATTCACCTTGAATACTGGGGTCCCTGGGGGCCAACTAGCCCACCAGGAACCTCCAGTATGCGCCAGGGGCTGCATTGCAGAGAGGTGTACAGAGGCCATGCCCCTTTTTACACCTCTCTGCAACGAAGCTCTGTGGCGCTTACTGGAGGTACCTGGTGGGATAGTTGGACCCCAGGGACCCTCAGGATTCAAGGGGACTTAATCCCCCAACTTAAAACGCGCCACAGGGCGCGTTTGCACAGTGGTGAAGGGAGGGGGCGGGGCTTCAGGTGACATGTGTGCAAACAGGCCCCATGGCGCGTTTTAAGATGGGGAATTAAATCCCCTTCAATCCTGAGGGTCCCTGAGGCCAACTAGCCCACCAGGTACCTCCAGTAAGCGCCACGGAGCTGCGTTGCAGAGTGTTGTAAAAAGGGGCGTGGCCTCTGAACACCTCTCTGCAACGCAGCTCTCTGGCGCATACTGGAGGTATCTGGTGGGCCAGTTGGCCCCTAGGGACCCTCGGGATTGAGGAGGAATTAATTCTCCAACTTAAAATGCGCCACAGTGCGTGTTTGCAGACATGTCACCTCAGGCCCCACCCCCTTCCTTCACCATTGTGCAAATATTCCTCTAAAATCAGCCGAACTACGAATTCCGATTTACTCACCTGTTATCAGGAGAGACCTCAGTGCTGCATCTTTGAGCCCAGTACTGATCCTGAAAAGTAATTTTAACCGTACTTACCAGTAACTTGAATTTCCTTCCATAGGCTAACATTGACTGGTTTCCCTTGGAAATTCTTCTAAGTGTGGAGTCTTGGAACTTTATAATATTCCTCTAAAATCAGCCGAAATACGAATTCCGATTTACTCACCTGTTATCAGGAGAGACCTCAGTGCTGCATCTTTCAGCCCAGTACTGATCCTGAAAAGTAATTTTAACCGTACTTACCAGCAACTTGAATTTCCTTCCATAGGCTAACATTGACTGGTTTCACTTGGAAATTCTTCTAAGTGTGGAGTTTTGGAACTTTATAATATTCCTCTAAAATCAACCGAACTACGAATTCCGAATTACTCACCTGTTATCAGGAGAGAACCCAGTGCTGCATCTTTTAGCCCAGCACTGACCCTGAAAAAGTAATTCTAACCGTACTTACCAGTAACTTATATTTCCTTCCATAGGAATCCATTGTCTGGTTTTCAGCAGAAAAGTTTCAAAGTGTCGATTTTCACAAACTACAAATATTCCTTAAAAATCGCCTGTATGACTTAAACGCATTCTTTCAACTGTTTACAGGAGATGCACCAGTGCTGGATCCAGGATCCAACACTGAGTAAGAAAAAGTAACGATAACACTACTTACCTGCTAAGTGAATTTCCTCCCATAGGATAACATTGGTGATTCTATGTGAAAAAGTTTCTAAGTGTCAACTTTTAAAATACAATAATATTCCTTAAAAATCACTACTGTAACCAAAACTCTTTTACTCAACTGTTTACAGGAGATGTCCCAGGACTGAATCTAGGATCCAGTCCTGTGGTTAGAAAAGTAATCCATAAAGTAACTAATTGCATTTAACTAGAAATTCACATTGAGCTCAATGTTGCATTGTGTTTGAAATTGTGTTGCCCATTGCAACAACTGTAACTACTGTACTTAAAACTCTATTGCCTATTTGCAAAGTATTTAAACTAAAGTAATTCATTCTGAGAAAGTATATTTTGTAATGTAATGTATAATGTAATTACAATGTAATTTAATAAATAAAATATGTAAAAGAAATTGTTTCTAAAAATGTAGTAAATCTGTATGAAAAAAAATTAATATAAAAATTAATACATTTAAAAATTGTCATTTAAAAAACCTTTGAAATTCACTGAAAAAACCGTAGGTTTCAGGCACGTTATAGTTACAAATTAGCATTTTAAAAACCTTTGAAAGCAGGTAAAAACTGTTATCGTTACTTTTTCTTACTCAGTGTTGGATCCTGGATCCAGCACTGGTGCATCTCCTGTAAACAGTTGAAAGAATGCGTTTAAGTCATACAGGCGATTTTTAAGGAATATTTGTAGTTTGTGAAAATCGACACTTTGAAACTTTTCTGCTGAAAACCAGACAATGGATTCCTATGGAAGAAAATATAAGTTACTGGTAAGTACGGTTAAAATTACTTTTCAGGACCAGTACTGGGCTGAAAGATACAGCACTGAGGTCTCTCCTTATAACAGGTGAGTAAATCGGAATTCGTATTTCGGCTGATTTTAGAGGAATATTTGTATGTTTCAAAAATCAACACTTGGAAACTTTTTCAGCAAAAAGCAGGCAATGATATCCTATGGCAGGAAATTCAAGTTACTGGTAAGTACGGTTAAAATAACCTTTCAGGACCAGTACTGGGCTGAAAGATACAGCACTGAGGTCTCTCCTGATAACAGGTGAGTAAATCGGAATTCGTATTTCGGCTGATTTTAGATGAATATTTTAAAGTTCCAAAACTCCACACTTAGAAGAATTTCCAAGTGAAACCAGTCAATGTTAGCCTATGGAAGGAAATTCAAGTTACCGGTAAGTACGGTTAAAATTACTTTTCAGGACCAGTACTGGGCTGAAAGATACAGCACTGAGGTCTCTCCTGATAACGCGTGAGTAAATCGGAATTCGTATTTCGGCTGATTTTAGAGGAATATTTTAAAGTTCCAAAACTCCACACTTAGAAGAATTTCCAAGTGAAACCAGTCAATGTTAGCCTATGGAAGGAAATTCAAGTTACCGGTAAGTACGGTTAAAATTACTTTTCAGGACCAGTACTGGGCTGAAAGATACAGCACTGAGGTCTCTCCTGATAACAGGTGAGTAAATCGGAATTCGTATTTCGGCTGATTTTAGATGAATATTTTAAAGTTCCAAAACTCCACACTTAGAAGAATTTCCAAGTGAAACCAGTCAATGTTAGCCTATGGAAGGAAATTCAAGTTACCGGTAAGTACGGTTAAAATTACTTTTCAGGACCAGTACTGGGCTGAAAGATACAGCACTGAGGTCTCTCCTGATAACAGGTGAGTAAATCGGAATTCGTATTTCGGCTGATTTTAGAGGAATATTTTAAAGTTCCAAAACTCCACACTTAGAAGAATTTCCAAGTGAAACCAGTCAATGTTAGCCTATGAAGGAAATTCAAGTTACCGGTAAGTACGGTTAAAATTACTTTTGAGGATCAGTACTGGACTGAAAGATGCAGCACTGAGGTCTCTCCTGATAACAGGTGAGTAAATCGGAATTCGTATTTCGGCTGATTTTAGAGGAATATTTTAAAGTTCCAAAACTCCACACAGAAGAATTTCCAAGTGAAACCAGTCAATGTTAGCCTATGGAAGGAAATTCAAGTTACTGGTAAGTACGGTTAAAATTACTTTTCAGGACCAGTACTGGGCTGAAAGATGCAGCACTGAGGTCTCTCCTGATAACAGGTGAGTAAATCAGAATTCGGATTTCGGCTGATTTTAGAGGAATATTTGTATGTTTCAAAAATTAACACTTAGAAACTTTTTCAGCAAAAAGCAGGCAATGATATCCTATGGAAGGAAATTCAAGTTACTGGTAAGTACGGTTAAAATTACTTTTGAGGACCAGTACTGGGCTGAAAGATGCAGCACTGAGGTCTCTCCTGATAACAGGTGAGTAAATCAGAATTCGTATTTCGGCTGATTTTAGAGGAATATTTGCACAATGGTGAAGGGAGGGGCGGGGCCTGAGGTGACATCTGTGCAAACGCGCCCCGTGGCGCGTTTTAAGTTGGGGGATTAAGTCCCCTTGAATCATGAGGGTCCCTACGGGCCAACTAGCCCACCAGGAACCTCCAGTATGCGCCAGGGGCTGCGTTGCAGAGACATGTACAGAGGCCACACCCCTTTTACACCTCTCTGCAACGCAGCTCTGTGGCGCTTTCTGGACGTACCTGTTGGGCTAGTTGGCCCCCAGGGACCCTCAGGATTGAAGAGGATTTAATTCCCCATCTTAAAACGCGCCACGGGGCCTGTTTGCACACATGTCACCTGAAGCCCCGCCCCTCCCTTCACCACTGTGCAAACGCGCCCCGTGGCGCGTTTTAAGTCGGGGATTAACTCCCCTTGAATCCTGAGGGTCCCTGGGGTGCAACTAGCCCACCATATACCTCCAAAAAGCGCCATAGAGCTGCGTTGCAGAGAGGTGTAAAAGGGGCGTGGCCTCTGTACACCTCTCTGCAAGGCAGCCCCTGGCGCATACTGGAGGTTCCTGGTGGGCTAGTTGGCCCCAGGGACCCCAGTATTCAAGGGGAATTCGTTCCCCCTCTGGAACGCGTTTGCAGAGTGGTGAAGGAAGGGGCGGGGCCTACGGGCCCGATCGTTTTTTTTGTTTTTTCCCCTGAAGGGGAGCTGTGTAGCCCCCTTCCTTTTCCTATTTTTAGGCCCTGGGGACCCCATCCCCCAGGGCCTTACCCCTTTTTTTTATTAAAATAAAAAAAAAAAACGGGAAGGGGACCGCGTGGCCCCCTTCCCTGGGCCTGTATTGGCCCCGGGGACCCCATCCCCCGGGGCATGGCCTCTTTTTTTTTATTTGGAGGGGGGCTGCGTGGCCCCCTCCTCAGGCCATTTAAGGCCCCGGGGACCCCATCCCCGGGCCGGCCTTGCACTTTTTTTTCTTTTTCCCATTTTTTTACTTTGGGGAGGGGGCTGCGTGGCCCCCTCCGTGGCCACTTATGGCCCCGGGGACCCCATCCCCCGGGACCTGGCCTCTCGTTGGGGACTGTGGGGGTCCCCAAGCCCCCACAGTCCCGCCGGCTCCCCGTGTCCTACGGGAGCCGGCATTGCTTTACACATGGGGAGCTGCTAAGATGCAGCTCCCCATGTGGAAAGCAGTCGGCTTGGATATTGGAAGAGAGAGCAGGTTTCCCTGCTCTCTCTTCCAATATCCAAAGCAAGTTTGCAATGACAGGACGGAGCCGCGAGGCTCCCGTCCTGTCATTGCAAACAGCAGTGTCCCGGGGTAGGCACCCGGGACACTGCAGGAGCCGGCCCTGGGGGTGGCGGTCCCCAGGGCCACCACAGGCTCCAGGAGGGGGCCGCGTGGCCCCCTCCCTACATTTTGAAAGCCCCGGGGAGGTGGTGGTCCCCGGGGCTTGGGGGTCCAAAACGGACCCCCATTTTAATTTTTCTTAGTGCCCCGGGAGGTGGTGGTCCCGGGGCGTGTGGGGCTGGAGCCCCCCACACAGGTTTTTAATTTAAAAAAAGAAGCCCCGGGGAGGTGGTGGTCCCGGGGCTGCGGGAGGGCTCAGAGCCCTCCCGCACCATTATACATAAAGCCCCGGGGGTGGTGGTCCCCGGGGCTTGGGGGCCCCTAGAGGCCCCCACACATAAAATTAACCCCCCCAGCATGCCCCCGGGACTTGGCCCACCCGGGGCCAATTAGCATCGAGCGCGGGAGACCGCGCTTCGATTTCTTTTATCCGGCAGGATTCGCGCTCCCTGAGCGCATCCTGCCGATTTAAAAATATATATATATATTTTTTGCCCAGGGGTCCTTGTGGGACCCCCTGAGCAGACCTAGGGGTTCAGGGTGTTTCTACCCTGCCCCCTTTGTGCGCTTTGCGCACTTGTTTCTGTCCCTCGGGACAAAATGGCTGCCAACACTTCCTGATTTGGAGTGTTGACAGCCAATTAACATAAAGCTCGTGCTCGGGAGGATCCGCGGCCCTAGATATATCTATCTTTTTACTTTTGATTTTCTCAGCAACTACTGAACGGATTTACACCATTTAACAAAAGGGTTCTTTCTGAACCAAGAACTACCTCTTTGCCAAATTTGGTGTAATTCCGTTCAGCAGTTCGGGCTGTAGCCGTGTCTAAAGTTTCCTATGGAAAATTGCATGGGGAAAACGCGTTTTGGGACCCCCCTTTTTCTCGGCCCCCGCTTGACGAATCCCCCGAGACTTTCAGGGTAGGAGCGGACCGGAGCGCCCCACAAAGTTTGAAAATTTTGCGAAGATACGTCAACCGGCAAGAGAGTTATTTCAAATAGAATGTCGCGGATTTCCTATGGATAATAGGTTGTAACTATAACTATCTACTGGCGACCGCCAGTAGAATATATATATATATATATATATATATATATATATATATATATATAGCTCCAATGCACCCCACTTGCGGGTCACTCGAAGGGCGGGTGCTTCCCGAACTCACGGCGGTGCCTCGTGGTTAAAAATCCCTGCTCCAAAAATTTCTTGTTTAAAGAAATTATAGCACTCACGGGGTCGTGAATCAGTTGATCTTTATTTTCTCAACAAACAAACGCGTTTCGGAACCAGTCCTTCATCAGTGTTTACACATCATATTGTAAAGCGCCATTTTTAAAGAGGCAAAATCATAGAGACAAAAAGAGGATGTGGCGCATATTTACTAAGCGCCATTTCTAAGTGGTGATTTTTAAAGATTCAAGAAATCTGATCTATTAAACTAATTAATGTGAGAACCCATGTTCATACATACAATTATTTACACGAAAATTGACCATTATTTACAACATATCGCGTACACCACCATTGAACCATAATCTCGCCGTGGATCGGCTTCAGGCAACCTCCAAAATGGAGATTGCCCCAATTCCTCTATTATATTTTGCCGTGAATCGGCAAGTCTCATATTAATATTATATACAGTAGCAGTGTGATCTTAAATTCATTTACATCATTACTATTCTCCTATTTGCTAGAGACAAATTAATTAACTAGATGTACACATCATATTGTCAAGCGCCATTTTTAAAGAGGCAAAATCATAGAGACAAAAAGAGGATATGGCGCATATTTACTAGGCGCCATTTCTAAGTGGTCTATTAAACTAATTAATGTGAGAACCAATGTTCATACAAACAATTATTCACACGAAAATTGACCATTATTTACAACAAATCGCGTACACCACCATTAAACCATAATCTCGCCGTGGATCGGCATCAGGCAACCGCCAAAATGGAGATTGCCCTATTTCCTCTATTTACATTTCGCCGTAAATCGGCAAGTCTCATATTAGTATTATGTACAATGACAGTATGATCATAATTTCATTTACATCATTACTATTCTCCTATTTACTAGAGACAAATTAATTAACTAGATGTACAGCCAATTCTTCCCCACTGTTGAGTCCATTCGGAGTCCTAGTCTGTAAATCGATTATATATCGTGACTCCAGTCTTCGTAGTTTTAAAACTCTGTCTCCCCCTCTAATATTTATAGGGACATGGTCAAGACTGAAAAATTGTAATAGATCCCTATTACTCCCATGTTTAATGGCAAAGTGCCTGGCGACTGGATAATTCAAATCCCTTTTTGCTATGGCACGCATGTGCTCTAATATTCTTATTTTAACACTATGTATCGTGCTGCCTATATACCTGAGGCCACAAGGGCAGCTCAGGCAATAGACACAGTGTGTAGTTTGGCAGGTCATAAATTTCGAAATCTTCCTGCGAATATTAGTTCCTGTCACCTCATAGCTAAGTACTCTTTTGCTAAAGGCACAGGCCTTACACTTGCCACACGGATAAGAACCTCTCAATTCACTCAGTGTACTTTGCCTAGGGGAGATCTCATCCAAATGACTATGGACCAAACTGTCTTTTAGAGAACGGGCTTTCCTAAAAGTGATCATTGGACGTGCTGGAATATCCATGCCAATGATCAAATCAGTTTTTAATATATGCCAATTTTTCCTCATCATTCTTTTGAGAGACTCCGCCTCATCCGAATAAGTAGTGATCATTCGGAATTTCCCTTGGTCAGTGCCCTTATCCCTCCCAAGACGTGTTACCTTAGTTAGTTCGTCTCGTCGTAGAGAATCCACTTTCTTTAAGGTGTTTTTCAACAAATCTATGTTGTATCCTCTAGCCAAAAACCTGTCCATACTATCCTTAATGGCTACATCAAAATCACATTTCCTAGAACAATTCCGTTTTATCCTAAGGAACTCCCCATAGGGTAAGCTACTTTTGAGTTTAGGAGGGTGACTGCTGGTAGCATGAAGCATGCTATTTCCAGCAGTTGGTTTTCTGTAGAGAACAGTTGTTAATTTCCCTTGCTGTACTTGCACCCTTAAATCAAGGTAATTGACAGTCACTGTGCTGACTTCCCCTGTAAAGCGTAAATTGACTTCATTTACATTGAGATGTTGAATGTATGCCCTTGCCTTATCAGTTGACCCTCTCCATACAATGAAGAGGTCGTCAATGTATCTGTGCCAGGCTACTATCTCATTCGTCCAGATTTCATTGACTGCGGACCAGGCCACCTGCTCCTCCCACCAGCCCACGAATAAATTCGCGTAGCTGTGGGCGAAGCAGGTGCCCATCGCAGTCCCAGATGTCTGCCTATACAAGTCTCCCTGAAAGAGAAAAATATTATTCAATAGGCAGAATTCAATGAGTTCCATCAACATGATATTATGGCTTGCGAATTTCAATGATCTCTTTTGCAAAAAATATTTTACTGCTTCCAATCCCTTTGTATGTTCAATGCAAGTGTAAAGACTTGTAATGTCCAACACTATGAAGCAGTAAGATGATTCCCATTGTAGTTGTTCAATGTGATTTATAAAATCCGTTGTGTCTTTAATATATGAAGCCAATTGCAGTACTAAAGGGAAAAGATGATGATCCACAAATCTGGACAGGTTTTCCGTAAGGCTGCCCAATGAGGAGACAATCGGTCGTCCTGGTGGTCTAGTGGCATCCTTGTGGATCTTTGGTAAATGGTAAAATGTAGGGAGAATCGGATTCAGGACTCTGAGAAAGAGAAATTCATCCAGATCCAGCATCAATTTATCATGCCACTTTTTGATCAATGTATGGTACCGTGCCACACTCTCATGATATTGATCTTTAGTCGTTAGTTCGTAACAAGTTTCATTTTTTAATTGTCGTAGGGCCTCCTCCACATACTGATCTCTTGAAATCAGAACAATATTACCCCCCTTGTCCGAGGGTTTATAAATGACAGTCTTGTCGCTCTCCAAATTTTTTTAAGGCTATTCGTTGTGTTTTGGTCAAGTTCCTCATCCCGGCTGATGGTTTAGCATTGCTCCGGAATTGTATTAGGTCTTTGATAACGGCTTCAGAGAAGACATCTATCGCATCCGATGGCATCTGCGGTAGAAATTGTGATGGTGGTTTAAAGGGGCTTAATGCGGCCTCTTGTTCTATGCCGTGGCTACTAATCCTCTGTGTCATGGTTACACCCATTCCAGTGTTTACATTTTCATTATCTTGGCGTAATTCTTCCAACACCTCCAAGGTGGTGAGAACATTAACCGTCAACAGATCCGTCTCCCTGGCCTTAGATTTCAGAAGCCTTACTTCCTTCACTGTTGGTTTTAATTTAAAATATTTGTGCAAATTCAATTTGCGCACAAATTTAAAAAGGTCAATTCTGGTCTGGGTGAACTCCAAGCGACTGTATGGGCAAAAGGTGAGCCCCAATTGCAGTACTGACTTCTCTGTGGCAGTGAGTATCTTAGATGTTAGATTCACTATCGTGAAATTATCTATTTTCATTGTCGTCTGCCTCTCCTGTTGCTTCTTGTCGCCCGTGGCGTCGGGTTGCCTCTTCCTCTTCCCCTTCCAGCCGCCCCTTCTAGTTTGTTTTCTCCTTCTGTGGGTTTGCTCTTGCCCCCTCTTAGCCACGTTTGTCGAATTAGATTGAACTCCTCGTGAAAAGGAGTTTTCCTCTGTCTTTCCAAGGGATCTACTGTCTCATCCTCTGAGGCCTCATTCTCCGTAATATCAGACTCTGAAGTTTCCACCCTAGTGGCCACTGAGGCCGGAACAACTTTCTTTCGTGACATCTCTTTTCGTGGCTCGTCGAATTTTTGGGAGAAAGTTAAAACTCTTCCCAAAGCATAGTCTCTCTCATCACGTTCGTATTTCTCTTGTTTACGTTGTCTTATTTTCATTTCATACTGCATCAGCCGTTTTTTCATAGCTTCCCTTAATTCATCTTGTTTATTTTTATCCGTATCTTTACTAATTTCCTCTTCCAATTCCTGTATGTCTTTTAGAGTTTTTTCTCTATCGCTCCATATATATATTTCTATATAAAAAAAGCGCTATTACGCGGCCAGCATCGACCGCGTCATTGCAGGCTTTTTTTTCTAACTTAAGTCATACTCAAGTACGCAGTGGTATATTTCTGATGGCATTTTATTTTGCGGCCCTGAAATGTTGATGTGCGGTTAACTGGCACAGGGAAGGGGATGAGCTATAGCTCCTGGCATTGCTTTTAAAACCGATGACCTTTGTTCTGTTCTAGGATTTCCACTGCATATCTTTTCCAAACAAGGCATGCTGTATCACATACATATATATGCCTGTTGTGCATCCACTGGTTTGTATCTAGCACACAATTTTCTAATAGGCATGTATATAATTTGCTGCCATTGAGGAATATTTCTTCTGTGTGCTATGGCAGAACCCATGCATATTGAATATTTCAGGAGCTCCCATATAGAGCTTAATGTACTACTTATTGTTTTTCTTTACCCAGTTTACTTTAAATATTGTATTTTGAACGGGAGCGACTGATAGTGATTGCAAAATGTTCATGGTGAAATCCCGTCCCGGTCCACTATACCCTGCCGCACACCATATACGTTTCCTGCAAAGGGATTTTTCCATCCCTATGGTTGCTTGCTCAGTTCAACATGTGACTGCTATTAAAATTATTTCTCAATGCTGCTTTTATTTTGCAGTACCACCCCCGCCCCTAAGAGCCTTACAGTGTCTTCGACTAGTCAGGCAATCTCCATTTGGTTATTTACATCTACCCTATCCCTACTAGCCACGTCTCATTCTCATAATCTTTACTTTTTCCCCTAGCCACTCTGCTACTCGTGTATCTTCTGATTCTTGCTTCCTTAGCACTCTGTTCTCTGCCAGAGGTTCCAGTTGGGGCTACTGCAGTCATTGCTGCTTGCACAGGCCATGTGTGCGTTGTGCTTGGTGCACTTTGCACCCGATGAACGACTGGAAGACACCGGGCAAATGGAGGTTTTGCATAGTCTAAAATACAAGTTTCCTCTATAAACAAAAAGCAGGTTTTTCCTGCAAGGCCTTGGCTTAGATATGCAAGAGCAGATACATCACTATTTATTGAATAAGCAATTCCAGGCCCTTCCTGCGATCAGAACACCAACACCTGACGTCATTTGCAACTTGAAAAGACCACAGCAGGCATCCCTCCCACCATCACAATGAACTAACCCCTTTCTTCTCCACCCCGCCCTTGCCCACTCTCCCCTTGGCACACGAGGTACATACTTTAACAAGCATTTAAAAAAAAAAAAAAAGTAAAAAAAATAGAAATAAAGAGCCATGACAATGAAAATGCTGGCCACATCATGGCGCTTTTTTTTCTTATCTTAAGCCATGTTGCACAGCAGCTCAACTGCTGTGCAACATGTAAAAAAAATTGGAAAAAGCAATATATTTCGCATAGATGAAACCTATTGGCTTTGTCAATGCTCGTTTCTTCTGCAGCAGCATGAGGAAGAGGAAAGTTGACTCATCAAATACGGTTGATGAATGATCGAGGATCAGCAAGACTATTTTATCCTTCCTCAATAATGCCGTGGGGATCATAACGGAACAGATTTCAAGCTTGGAAGATCAGCAGGCCACAATTCACTGGGACTCAAACCCTTCGAGTGGACAAGAGGTTGTTCCGTCCGTTGTTGGTCCCTTTAACTGAACTCCGAACCAGTGTTGCTCCACACTCCACACATAGCCCCTTTACCAAGGACTTGACTGGTAACCACTCTTCAAATCAGTCTCAAGACTTGGTTTGCGTCACACCCTCTCAACCCGACAGAGAACATCGAGAAGGGGCTGGGCCTAAGAATAAATCCTTGGTGTTACCTACCAAATCCAAAGTTGGTAACAAACCGGGTAGGGGAGGCAAAAATGGGTGCCTGTCACAAAATCTTGTTAACACTGTAAGAAAAACTGGCCCTACGTCCCTCATACCCCATAACAATTTGACCGTTTCCTTGCATGATCACTCCAGTGTATCTTGCCTACCTCAGTTAGGAGAGAGGGAAAGGGGGCAGAGGTGTGCTGGCCTTTCTGCTCACAATATAGACAGTACTATCCCTCCATGTCATCCCATACTGCCAGGCGCGAGGGGCCTGTGAAATTCTAATGGGAGGAATTCCCTTCATAAATATATTCAAAATGTAGCCCAATGGCACCCAGGCAGGGCACAAATTAAATCCTCTGAGGCTATTTTGGGGACCACACTCTGACGTGGTCATTCAACTTCGCCAGGTAGGTCGCTCCCCCACCACACAGCTCCGCCTGTGTTGTCTGCCCGCTGCTCCTGTAGGTAAGATCGCCCTCCGCTTGTGGCCCCGGTGCCCGTTTTTGTCTGCTCTCCCCTGTTTTTCCTTTCTGTGCCCCTCGCTGCCCCACTGTTGTTGTGCCCGTGATTTTGTCTGCTCTCCCCTGTTTTTCCTTTCTGTGCCCCTCGCTGCCCCACTGTTGTTGTGCCCGTGATTTTGTCTGCTCTCCCCTGTTTTTCCTTTCTGTGCCCCTCGCTGCCCCACTGTTGTTGTGCCCGTGATTTTGTCTGCTCTCCCCCTGTTTTTCCTTTCTGTGCCCCTCGCTGCCCCACTGTTGTTGTGCCCGTGATTTTGTCTGCTCTCCCCCTGTTTTTCCTTTCTGTGCCCCTCGCTGCCCCACTGTTGTTGTGCCCGTGATTTTGCCTGCTCTCCCCCTGTTTTTCCTTTCTGTGCCCCTCGCTGCCCCACTGTTGTTGTGCCCGTGATTTTGTCTGCTGTCCCCCTGTTTTTCCTTTCTGTGCCCCTCGCTGCCCCACTGTTGTTGTGCCCGTGATTTTGTCTGCTGTCCCCCTGTTTTTCCTTTCTGTGCCCCTCGCTGCCCCACTGTTGTTGTGCCCGTGATTTTGTCTGCTGTCCCCCTGTTTTTCCTTTCTGTGCCCCTCGCTGCCCCACTGTTGTTGTGCCCGTGATTTTGTCTGCTGTCCCCCTGTTTTTCCTTTCTGTGCCCCTCGCTGCCCCACTGTTGTTGTGCCCGTGATTTTGTCTGCTGTCCCCCTGTTTTTCCTTTCTGTGCCCCTCGCTGCCCCACTGTTGTTGTGCCCGTGATTTTGCCTGCTCTCCCCTGTTTTTCCTTTCTGTGCCCCTCGCTGCCCCACTGTTGTTGTGCCCGTGATTTTGTCTGCTGTCCCCCTGTTTTTCCTTTCTGTGCCCCTCGCTGCCCCACTGTTGTTGTGCCCGTGATTTTGTCTGCTGTCCCCCTGTTTTTCCTTTCTGTGCCCCTCGCTGCCCCACTGTTGTTGTGCCCGTGATTTTGTCTGCTGTCCCCCTGTTTTTCCTTTCTGTGCCCCTCGCTGCCCCACTGTTGTTGTGCCCGTGATTTTGCCTGCTCTCCCCCTGTTTTTCCTTTCTGTGCCCCTCGCTGCCCCACTGTTGTTGTGCCCGTGATTTTGTCTGCTGTCCCCCTGTTTTTCCTTTCTGTGTCCCTCGCTGCCCCACTGTTGTTGTGCCCGTGATTTTGTCTGCTCTCCCCCTGTTTTTCCTTTCTGTGCCCCCGCTGCCTCTCGCCACTCCCGCCGCTGCGTTCCCTGCGGCCCCGCCCCTCTGACTGCCCATTCGCTGCCCCTGCCTCCCGCCTCCCAGCTGCTCCTCCCTCCCACCTCCCCATAAATAGCGGCCGCTGCACGGTGAGGAGAGCGACCCTTGACCTTGCCAGGTAGGTCGCTCCCCCACCACACAGCTCCGCCTGTGTTGTCTGCCCGCTGCTCCTGTAGGTAAGATCGCCCTCCGCTTGTGGCCCCGGTGCCCGTTTTTGTCTGCTCTCCCCCTGTTTTTCCTTTCTGTGCCCCTCGCTGCCCCACTGTTGTTGTGCCCGTGATTTTGTCTGCTCTCCCCTGTTTTTCCTTTCTGTGCCCCTCGCTGCCCCACTGTTGTTGTGCCCGTGATTTTGTCTGCTCTCCCCCTGTTTTTCCTTTCTGTGCCCCTCGCTGCCCCACTGTTGTTGTGCCCGTGATTTTGTCTGCTCTCCCCCTGTTTTTCCTTTCTGTGCCCCTCGCTGCCCCACTGTTGTTGTGCCCGTGATTTTGTCTGCTCTCCCCCTGTTTTTCCTTTCTGTGCCCCTCGCTGCCCCACTGTTGTTGTGCCCGTGATTTTGCCTGCTCTCCCCCTGTTTTTCCTTTCTGTGCCCCTCGCTGCCCCACTGTTGTTGTGCCCGTGATTTTGTCTGCTGTCCCCCTGTTTTTCCTTTCTGTGCCCCTCGCTGCCCCACTGTTGTTGTGCCCGTGATTTTGTCTGCTGTCCCCCTGTTTTTCCTTTCTGTGCCCCTCGCTGCCCCACTGTTGTTGTGCCCGTGATTTTGTCTGCTGTCCCCCTGTTTTTCCTTTCTGTGCCCCTCGCTGCCCCACTGTTGTTGTGCCCGTGATTTTGTCTGCTGTCCCCCTGTTTTTCCTTTCTGTGCCCCTCGCTGCCCCACTGTTGTTGTGCCCGTGATTTTGCCTGCTCTCCCCCTGTTTTTCCTTTCTGTGCCCCTCGCTGCCCCACTGTTGTTGTGCCCGTGATTTTGTCTGCTGTCCCCCTGTTTTTCCTTTCTGTGCCCCTCGCTGCCCCACTGTTGTTGTGCCCGTGATTTTGTCTGCTGTCCCCGTTTTTCCTTTCTGTGCCCCTCGCTGCCCCACTGTTGTTGTGCCCGTGATTTTGTCTGCTGTCCCCCTGTCTTTCCTTTCTGTGCCCCTCGCTGCCCCACTGTTGTTGTGCCCGTGATTTTGCCTGCTCTCCCCCTGTTTTTCCTTTCTGTGCCCCTCGCTGCCCCACTGTTGTTGTGCCCGTGATTTTGTCTGCTGTCCCCCTGTTTTTCCTTTCTGTGCCCCTCGCTGCCCCACTGTTGTTGTGCCCGTGATTTTGTCTGCTCTCCCCCTGTTTTTCCTTTCTGTGCCCCCGCTGCCTCTCGCCACTCCCGCCGCTGCGTTCCCTGCGGCCCCGCCCCTGACTGCCCATTCGCTGCCCCTGCCTCCCGCCTCCCAGCTGCTCCTCCCTCCCACCTCCCCATAAATGGCGGCCGCTGCACGGCCGCGCAGCGGACGTGCGCAGCGGGTGCGCCGCTGGCGCGCCTAAGGCAAGCCCGTCTGCGCCCGTCCGCGACTGGACCGCGCCCAGCGCCAGAACCCCTGGAACCCACCAACGCAACACTACTCGACGGACCTACGACACCGCCACACTCACCGCACTCAATGCCGGCCGGAACCCTGCCTGCTACCGAGCCTCACCGAGACGCACCCACGGACCCTTCGCCTGCCAAGCCTGCCGATTCACCTGCCCCCGGACGTGCACCACCTCCGCCAAGTCGAACAACAGCAGCAACCACCTGAAATGCATCCTGCTGAACACCCGCTCCGTCCACAGGCACGCCGTGGAACTCTGGGACCTGCTCGACGCAACAGCACCGGACATCGCCTTCCTCACCGAGACCTGGATGAACGCCTCCTCAGCGCCCGACATCGCCATAGCCATCCCGGATGGATACAAGATCACCCGGAAGGACCGCGTCAACCAGACGGGAGGAGGCATCGCCATCGTACACAAGAACACCATCCGCATCTCGACTAACTCCGACGAGACCTTCTCCGCCGCCGAACACCTACACTTCCAGATACACACTGACCCCAAGACCACCCTCCGAGGCACCCTCATCTACAGACCCCCGGGACCACGCACACTATTCAGCGAAGACATCGCAGACTTCATCAGCCCGCACGCCATGCCCTCAGCCGACTACATCCTCCTAGGGGACCTCAACTTCCACCTGGAGAACAACAACGACAGAAACACCACCGCCCTGCTGGACAACCTCGCCAACCTCGGACTCAAGCAACTGGTGAACACGCCCACCCACTACGCCGGCCACACGCTTGACCCCGTCTTCTCGTCCAGCAAGCACATCTCCTTCAGCCACGCCACCGGACTCCACTGGACCGACCACAGCTGCGTCCACTTCAGCTTCAGAAAGACTGCGACCCACCACCACCCGCAACAGGCTCCCCGCCGGAGCTGGAGCAAGATCACCGCCGAGCAGCTCACCGCCTCCCTCAGCCAGAACACACCCACCAACACAACGGACCCAAACGAAGCAGCCAGCAACCTCGTCAAGTGGCTGACCGCCTGCGCCGACGACCTCGCACCACTAAAAAACCCTCCCAGCAGACCCGGAAGCAAGAAAACCCCTTGGTTCACCAACGAACTCAAGGAATCCAAGAAGAACTGCCGCACTCTCGAGAAAACCTGGCGACTCGACCAGACCACAGACAACAGGACCGCCCTCAAGCACGCCACCCGCAAACACCACCAGCTGATCCGTGCCACCAAGAAGTCGGCACTCAAAGAACGACTGGACAACAACGCCCATGACAGCAAGGAACTTTTCAGCATCGTCAAAGAGTTCTCCAACCCCAGCGCCGGAAACAACGACATCACCCCCTCGCAAGACCTCTGCAACTCACTCTCCGCGTTCTTCCACCGCAAGATCACCGACATACACAACAGCTTCGACGCACAAACAACGCACCCCACCGCCGAACCAACGCCCGCCACCACCACCCTCTGCAACTGGACCCCGATCAGCACCGAAGACACCACCCGCACGATGAACTCCATCCACTCCGGATCACCAACCGACCCCTGCCCACACCACGTCTTCAACAAAGCCGACGCCACCATCGCACCCCATCTCCGGGACATCATCAACTCCTCCTTCCACACCGCCACCTTCCCGGAGAGCTGGAAGCACGCCGAGCTTACCGCCCTCCTGAAGAAACCAACGGCGGACCCCACCGACCTCAAGAACTACCGTCCCATCTCGCTCCTTCCGTTTCCGGCCAAAGTCATCGAGAAGACCGTCAACAGACAGCTTGCCGCCTTCCTCGAGACGAATGGATCCCTCGACCCCTCGCAGTCTGGGTTTCGGGCCAACCACAGCACCGAGACCGCCCTTATCGCAGCCACCGACGACATCAGAACCCTAACCGACAACGGGGAAACAGCTGCCCTCATCCTCTTGGACCTCTCTGCGGCGTTCGACACCGTCTGCCACCGCACCCCAGTGAAGCGCCTCAGCAACATCGGAATCCGAGAGAAAGCACTGGAATGGATCATCTCGTTCCTCGCCGGAAGAACCCAGAGAGTCCGCCTCCCCCGTTCAGATCCGAAGCCACCGAAGTCATCTGCGGCGTTCCACAAGGATCCTCACTCAGCCCAACCCTCTTCAACGTCTACATGAGCCCCCTCGCAGCCATCGCACGCCGACACAACCTCAACATCATCTCCTACGCCGACGACACCCAGCTGATCCTCTCCCTCACCAACGACCCCACCACCGCCAGAGCCAACCTACACGACGGGATGAGAGACGTCGCCGACTGGATGAGGAACAGCCGCCTTAAACTGAACTCAGATAAGACGGAAGTCCTCATCCTGGGCTCATCACCCTCCGCCTGGGACGACTCCTGGTGGCCCCCGGCCCTGGGCACCGCGCCCAAGCCAACGGACCACGCACGCAACCTGGGCTTCATCCTGGACTCCTCCCTGTCGATGACCAGACAAGTCAACGCCGTCTCATCTTCATGCTTCAACACCCTGCGCATGCTCCGCAAGATCTTCAGATGGATCCCCACTGAAACCAGGAAGACCGTCACCCAGGCACTCGTCACCAGCCGACTGGACTATGGGAACACCCTCTACGCCGGAACCACAGCCAAACTTCAAAAGAGACTCCAGCGCATCCAGAACGCCTCCGCACGACTCATCCTGGACATCCCCGACACAGCCACATCACCGTGCACCTGAAAGACCTGCACTGGCTCCCCGTCAGCAAGAGAATCACGTTCAGACTCCTCACCCACGCACACAAGGCCCTCCACGACCTGGGCCCAAAGTACCTCAACGACCGCATGACCTTCTACACGCCCACACGCCAGCTACGATCAACCAGCCACGCCCTCGCCACCGTACCACGCATCCGCAGAACCACCGCCGGAGGAAGATCCTTCTCCTACCTGGCAGCCAAGACCTGGAACTCCCTCCCCACTCACCTTCGGCGAACCCAGGACCACCTCTCCTTCAGGAAGCAGCTCAAGACCTGGCTGTTCGAGCAGTAACTTACCCCCTCCCCCAGCGCCTTGAGACCCTCCCGGGTGAGTAGCGCGCTCTATAAATGCCGTGATTGATTGATTGAACTTCCCCCTGGTGCCACCCCTTATGTCCTCGTTCTGGCCAATGCCCCCCCCCCCCCTTAAGTGAGAGAAATGTAAGAGCTACGAGAAGCTTAAAAATAAAGTAACACACTGGCTGTCTGGCAGGGCAATTCTCAACCAATCTTTTTTGATAAAATCATCATGGTCCAGAGAGTGGGCTAGATTGGGCATTCTAACAATTTCTTTTATGGGGACTGTATAGTCGTAAACTTTCATAACACGAGGAGGGTGGGTTGTATCCTAAATAGCGTTATTCTTGGCCCTGCTCTATGTAGTAGAATCACTGTGCTCCCCCGGGCTTCTTTTGTAAACCTTCTGTTATGGGGTTTGTGAGGTGTAATGGGTTGAATCCCAGTCACGAGGAGGGCTCAGCCGTTTGTCATCAGGTGAAGGCACCCAGCCTACCATTGAGTAACCAATTTGAACTATTAAGTGAGTTGAATACTCAAGACTGACTCGCCCCAGGGTCTGACAATCTTGCTACGTCTAACCATTTGAGCACTTCCAGCACCATAAAGGTGATAAGTTGGGATATAGCAGGAGTTCAAGGGAAATTAGATGAGAATTGGATTCAACTGTTATGCACCTTTGATATCGTTAGTCTCCAGGAGACATGGGATACAGTTGGGATTATGTATTTAGAAGGTTATGCTACGTTTGATTTTAATGCCATTCCCTCCACCCATGGTAGAGCTAAAGGGGGGTTAGAGTCATTTATAAAACTGAGTTTAAAATGTAAAATGGAGGTGATCGTATCTAATTCGCCATATATTTTAGGTATTCTGATTTTCCCAAATAAACTTAGGGTTTTGGTTGTGAATGTTTACAATTCAGTTTTAACCAGGAGGGAGCAGAATGTTTTAAGTGAACTCAGAAAGTTTTTAGATGATTTTATTCATAGTACCTCTAATTTAAGGTGTTGATGTGCGATTTAAATTTGCACCCTTGTATCAATTGTTATATGTATGGAGATTATGATAATGTATCCCTAAGTATGGATCAAGTACACCTCAAAAATACTGCACAGGGGGACATGTTAAATAAACTGATTCTAGATCATAATTTAGTTAATCTGTTTATTAAGGGAGACGCCAATTATGCAGAGCGGACTCCAACTTTTAAGGGGGCAGGATCTAGTTCAACAATTGACTGAATTTTTGTTTCAGCATGTTTATTTTGTCCTCCAATTACTTTTAACGTAATCTGGGACGCACAGAGTTATCACAATCCCTTCATGGCCAATTTTCAGTGGTCCCAGATGACGGTAGAAGATGAGAGCTCATATAAGGTAGCAGTTAGCCTAAAAAAATCAGGGGCGAAGGTTAAAATGGGACAAGGTTATACCAGCTGATTTTAATTACTATTTGCTATCCTCTTGTCAACTGGAATTCCAAACTTGTCTTGAAGAGGAAGCTGCCGATGTTCACATTTTGGCAGCTTTCTCTAGTTTGTGGGGTGCACTAAGGCTGCCCTTACTTTGCCTAGCATTGTGTCACAAGCATCTCCCCATAAGTGGTTTAATAAGTAGTGCTCGCCGGCCATAAGAGAGCTAATGGTGTCTCTACAAAAGCAACCCCGTAATCAGGAAGAGGTAAGAAAGGCCAGGGCCACTTATCGTCTGGCACGCAGTGGTCAAAAGAGGAATCTTAAAAAGGAGATGTGGGACAACCTTCTGGGAGCCTGTGCTTTCTGGGATAGTGCATTATTTTGGAGGATAGTGAATCACCCTCTGTTTCACGCAGAGCAGGTGTCAGAGCAAGCTTTAACCATTACCTCACAGGGTTGGCTGGAGAACTTCACGGCCATATATGATATAGAGAGGGGTCAGCACCCAACTTCCTGTGGTCAGAAGGCCTTGGGGATTACCTTCAAATCGGAAGGAAGGCAGGAATGCCATCATGACCCTTCCAGCAGGCAAGGCTCTTTGTTCCAATGCGGTCCCTGGGGACTTGTCTAAATCCCTAGTTGACCTGTGGGCTCGATTGGTGACCCAACATATTAATGCAGCTGGTCGCAGCTCCCTACCGATCAGCTGGCGTCAATCTGTGATCGTGTTTACCTACTACCGACCTATTTCTTTGGTGGCTACTGAGGTTAAAATTATAGGTCGGGTGCTCCTGGACCGCCTTACTACTTGGGCAAAAGAACAGAAGGTTTTATATGAGATGCAATATGGGTTCAGCCCAGGGCGGGGAGCTATCAAACAAAATCTGAATCTACATTTGATAATGTCTAAATATACAAAGGCAAAGGGGGGTGCAATTCACTTAGCATTTATGGATCTCAGCTCGGCGTTTGATAGGGTTAATAGAGCTAAGCTCTGGGGCGGGCTAGGGTGTATGGGGTTGAGCTAGCTCTTGTTGCCTTCCTGTGTGATTTAAATGATGGTCTTACTGGTTCAGTAAGGTATGGAGAATGGGCTCAGCACTTTAGTTTGAAGAGAGGGGTTCGCCAGGGCTGTATCCTAGACCCCTTTCTTTTTATCCTTTATATTAATCATCTAGAATCCGTTTTAATTGAATAAGGGATGGACGTGTCGAGCGCGGGTGGCCACTCGCTGCCTGCCTTTTTATATGCGGATGATGCAGTCCTAGTCGCACGTCTGGCCAAGAGTTTTCAGCGACTCCTTGACCTTTTTGTCAGTTTCATGGATGGTCTCAACCTCATAACATACTATATACCAAATCCCATGTTATGGTGGATGGCCCTAAAACCACCAGATCTAAAATATTTCTGGTCAAGGATCAACTTATCAGCAGGTCGAGCATTTGACTTATCTGGGCATCGTACGCGATTCTCATTTTACTTGGCAACCATTGCTCTATAAAAATATCATGACTTTTAAAAGGGCCATCCATAATATTAATGAATTCTCGAGAGGCTTGTGCATAAACATTTTAAGGGAATGCTCAATGTTTATGTCAAATGTATCCCCATAGCAAGTTTTGGATGTGAAATTTGGGGATACATGCCCATTGCAACGCTCCAGGTAGTTGAAAATATGTTCATGAGAGGTCTTTTAAATGTCCCGCAAGTTATTCACAGTGAGATTGTTCATGAAGAATTGGGGAAGGGAATTTTATCAGATTTTATTCAACTCCGTCCCCTTCTCTTATGGTTCTCCCACTGGCCGAAGGACGAACTAAATCTTAATAAACTAATTGTGTGAGACTGAATGGGCCTGGCCAACATGTCCCGAATTCCGTGACTGCTATACATTAGAAAAAATCTCCGAGAGCTGGACAGACATGAACTTTTTTCTGACCCTGACCGCATAGTGAAGAGAGATATTGCTTGGCAGAAGCAGGTCTTTTACTCTAGAGTGGCAGGGGAGCAAGAGGCATCTGCTTTGACCAGGCGCTCGATACGTCAATTTATCTTGGTAAAATCAGTAAGTCGGTTGGAACCATATTTGAACTTAGGCACGTCCAGTCATCAACGCAGGTTGCTGACCTACTTTAGGTTAAATTTGCTCCATCGTTTCACGTTATGTAAGGAGGGGGTCGGATAAAGGATTTGGAACTGCTAGTATGTCCCTGTGACAATAACTCCATCCCAGACAACCTGCATATTGTGATGATCTATCCCAGGTTTAACACCTTAGACCATTCAATATATTCGTCCACTGCTTTTACCCATGAATTTTAAGACAGGTGAGACCCGCGCTTTTATTTTTATAATTCTTGCCTACACACAATGTGCGCCTTTTTCTGTCCCTATTTTTATCTGGGAAATTACATTTGTGATGAGTATGTTCATTTGGAGTTTATATTTTCTCATTAATTGTTTCTATAATTTTGTAACTTTTTTTAGGAGACTTAAGTCTGGTTTATAAAATGTTTTTGCATGTACACAAAGTATTGCTCCCTGTGAGGATGTCCATAAGTTACAGATTCAGCTGTGTTGGGTATATGTACTGTTGCTCAGCTCTTGTAGAACTGCAAGCCATACATGTACTGTAATCGCCGTATTTTTGTGGATGCACCTTGTTTTTACGCAAAAAGTCGGACTCTTTTTCATGATTGTTTTTATTTCTGTGTGTATCTTTATGATTTTATGAAAATATCGAATAAAGTTATACTACTACTACTACTACAACTGCAGTTGAATTATAAGTCAGAGGCAGGTCACAAGGCATTATTACAGCTGCAGCTTAAATAATAAAAACTAAAACTGGGTTTTCGTTCTTCTTGACAGTGATTATTAAAAGGAGATATTTATGAGAAAATGTTTGCTTTTTCAACACTATAGATCTGCATGTTTCTACACCTTCTGAACAGCAGCATTTTTAATCTGACCTACATTAAACTGATTTTAATATCTTTTTGCAACAAATTACTAACTGCTTTTGACCTTTACCCATGTTTTTCAGTGAGTTTTGCACAACAGAGTCCACTTTATTCTTCATGTTTGCAAACATACCATCTCTTTCATCTGAAAGAACCAGGCCTCAAGGATTTAAGCAGTTTGAAGAAGTGTTGTGTGACCTATATTGTACGGAATAAAATACCTTCCACTGTACGTTAAAGGGGACATTACCAGTCAGCTTAGAGTTCACTGACCTTAAAATGGCAGTATATGGTCTAGAGTGATATGTATGTTATAGTTACAATGCAAAACTTTATTTAAAAAAAAAAAAAAAAAAAACAGAGAAATTTCCTTGTTAGTATAAGCTGTGTAAACCATAACTCAACTCCTCACCCTGCGCTGCTGATGCCCTAACAGAGCATTACCGATGAACCTTGTGGTTTGGTTATAGCTCAGATGTTGGGGCTTGTGTCATAAAACAAGTGCTGTCTGTTCATAGCAGATAAGAAAAGAAGGCATATGATGTTAGAAAAACGTTGGCTTGTGATGTCAAAATTGGTTACGAAAAAGTCTTCACTACTTAGAAGACTATGCCACTGCAAAAAAAAAAAAAAAAAGTGAAGGAGTATGTAGCGGCTTCAGCAGTTTGTGGAACCTTAGGAACACTGCATGAAATCGCACATGAAGCGGAAGACATCCAAGACTCCAGCCATTTTGATTAAGAGAAACATTACCTTGCTCATACTGTCCCACAGGTCGTCGCTCTTGGTGGACCCATAGCTGTGATCGTGAAGGTAGGTCCTTATGCCCTCTTTGAATCTGTCCTCTGACAGAAGGTTTTGCAGCATCAGCAAAATGGAAGACCCCTAATGAAAACATAAATGCAGATTAAGTTCAAAGCTACAAACCTTTGAGCCTTAAACCACCACTGGTCTGTGCAATGTAGGTCAGGCGATGCGTCACATGAACGCGACTCAAGCTTCACAAATACTATATGGTAAACTAAAATGTGTGTGAAAAATCAGTTCAGTGACAGAAATTAAAAGGATCGACATCTCGTTCAGGTAACCATTATCACCGCCCGTTAAAGGGACAATGGTGAAAAACAGACTCCTAACCTCTTTTCAGGACTGTGAATGCATGGTTATTGAACGCTTGTTCAACAGCCGGTTATTTAACAGCTGGTTTCAAAATGTAAAGCTGGCCACCGATGTAGAGCACAGACAGCACATCGATAACTTTCCCGAGGACACAACCGAGTTGTGCTTTCCAAAGAATACACAATGATTTTCAGTGAGTAAATGGGCAAGACCATGACTATATTGCTGCCTGCAGGGATGAAAGACAAAAGCAATCAATCTTCATTAGGATTAAAAACACACAGTAACAGTACGTATGTGGGTGAATCCGTTTATGTAGCATGCTCAATGCACTCTGGTAGATCTACGCTCTGCTTCTACAGTAGTAGAAGTGTGTATGTATGCGAGCCTCCTTGTTTCGGTCTATGCTGCACATTTGCGGTTTGTGAAGGAAGCGTGCAATGCAGTTTTCCAGATTATACTTGTTCCGCAACAGGGTCAAAGCCTGGGAGGGTGAGGAGGTCTCTTGTTGAGATGCACTTGCTGAAACTGACTGCATTTTAAAGCTAAATGTCCATAACATTGGCAGCTAACTGGAGAAAATTGTTCAGTGGGATAAGCAACAAGTCTAAGAATTGTCAACATGCAAAAATGGAGATGGCTTGAGAAGGTCAAGTGTTTTTTATAGGTTAGCAGTTTAAAAAAAATTGTTTCACAAACTGTATAAAAAACACCCACCCTACCAAGTCCCCAGATCTAATGCTATGAACAAACATTTAAATTCTTGACCATCTGCTCAGAAACTTATTGTATATGCCATGCACCATTTTTATACACTGGCTTCAATCTGCAAAATTGCTCTTAGATTGATATTAAGATTTCAGTATATAATCTTCCTCTTAGAAATGTGGTCCCTTGAATAAGAGTTCATGTGTCCTCGCTAGTTATGTATATACCGGGAACACCTTTACCAATATACTGATCTTTAACCTTCTCCCTAAACATCCAAGCTCTTCTCTTACTCTCCCACTGCCTTTACTGGATCTTCCATGATTCAAAGAAGGGCTCCCATTTTTCTCAGAAAAAAAAATATTGTCTTGAGCTTTTCAGTACTTTTGCTTGTTTTACAAGGGGCCAGGACAGTAAAAGTAGCCCTGACAAAGTCTTGTGAAATACAGAACATCGGGAAATGGGCTTGATCTAAGCACAAGAAAGAACCCCATCTTGAGAAATAAGGAACCTGCATTCAGTGCAGTTAGCTACTAATGGGAAGGAGCCCCTTTTCCTAAGTAGAACATAATTTTTACTATGCTGGACATTACGCAGGTCAGTACATCGCAGGAAAGCAAGATATTTACATACTAAATCCTTTTTCAGTTTTGGATATCTCAAGATGACAACATATTCCAGGTAGTTTTGAACCTGTACAGTGTCTTCTTAATTTTGGACTTGTGCATTCAAAATAAGCTCGAGATTCCCCTATGGTATTCTAGCGAGATTTTAAATGAGACACTCTCTAAATGGAATTCCTCAAGGGAATATTGAGAACGTCCCCTACAATATATAAAACTGGTAATAGACTTATCGTAAATAGTACATGACTTCTAATTTGAAAGTCCACTGAGAAGACTATTGATATTCTGTGCACCAAGAAATACAAGGTATTCTTGTTGACTTGGAGCAAATGATCAAATAAGCCATGCTTCTGTGGGATGACAACGTCCTCTGGTGTCCGACATAAAGAGATAATACTCGACTTAGGACTAAACACACAGCAGGGAGACACGTAAATTATAAATTAGTTTGATTCTTCATTTGCTAATTGGATTTACAAATTCCCTTTCTACTGAGTATTACATTCGTTGGGGCTACGACGTGGTGTTCTTCTGGGCTAAACTTCCTCTACAAAACCTCTTTTCTCATAGTTTCAATGTCCTAAAACTCACACTGCGAATTAACTTTTCCAAATAAGTGTAGGTACAGGACAGGACCAAAACTTGAATCTCAACTCGATATCTGACTTCTGGACGAGAAACATTACCTTTCACGTAGATGGATCCCCCAAAAAGTAACAGGTCATTCATTATTCCATTCACAAGGTAGCTATTCCAGTTAGAACTCCAGTCAGCTCTATATATTCCAAGCTTTAGCAGTCCAGTTATGCTCCCTTTCAAGACCCTCATAAGGAAAGTGCAGGTGTAAAAAGCAGACCACCAAGAATTTAGCTTTGTGTTCTATAATAATGTGTCCTAGAATAGCGACAAAGAAAGTCGAACTGGAATAATGAAACATAATTCTAAAGCAGCGTGAGCTGTATCAAGCTTCGACAAGTAGTCCAGTACCACAGACATGAGTATGAAAGAGATTACGGTCTCTTTATATCCATGCCGCAAAAGCACTGGCGATTTATAGGCTGATCCTCGGACCAACTAGCTTTGCATGTCCTAAGGGTACAAAACCCAGATGGAAACTAGAAAAGAGGTTTGTGGCGTAAATGGGAAACACCACAACAACACATCTTAATTAAAATATGGGGCACTCTGAAACAAACTTCTCATTTAAGTGCTATAAAAATTGAGCATTTTCATGATTTCGCTAGCTTTCTATGGCCACTTGAAACTAAGAGTCTGAGCTCCAGCTTACACAATAAAACAGTGTACATGAAAGGCTAAGTCTGAAGTCACGTGCTCAGAAGCAGATGCTCTTTAAAATATATAGGTGCCATTTGGATTTACCTTCAGATAGGAAAGGACGTCAAACATTTCTTCAATCTGCTCGGGCGTCTGTACATCTGAGGAGATTGGGTGGGAAGAATTCAATGTATCTTTCATCATGGCTTTGAACCGCACGTCCAAGAAATCATCATCCTGAGGAGCGTGAACAAGAACATGATCTTATACCACATGTCCAACAATACAGTATACAAGAAGTATGAGGTATACAAAGAAGTACTTTTTGAAGCACCGCCCACATGTCTACCACAATAACTATACCAAGCTGGTACATAGTTTGCTTCATCCTCTGAAGCAGAATGTTAAGGCAGACATAATTGAGATAGCTAGAATAAACCTAAAGGCACGATTGCCAGTGATGCCACCTCATGCCCCTAAAAGTGCTCTTGTAGTTTTTGCAGGCGTAAAGGTTTTTGTACTCGAGGAATTGGCGTATGCGTAGGAGCAAGATTTCGTTGCTAAGAATGAATCCAAGTCAGAGGGTTTACAGCTGTCTCTAGCCTTAACTTTACATTTGAATGGTGCATCTTCTGTTGAGGTCCAGTGCGCAATTACCTGGTCATGGACCAGCTTACATGGAATTAATAATCTGGATTCTCTAGCAATTGGATGGTGTGAAGGGGCTTAGAGTGGCAACAGCTGGTTCAACATTCTCCCCAAAGTTTTTGATAAAGGAGAAGGAGAGATCCAGACTAGACTGTCTTTGGCTAGATAGTAGCTTTCCAAATGAAATGATGTTGGGGGGTAAGGGGGGGGGGCTCAATTTTCAATTAGTGACTCTATTCTCCAATGTCAGACAAACTAGAGATCAAAGTAAACAGCACACTGTCAGTATAATCACTATTCCTTTCATAGGATGGAGTTTAATTTAGGTTATTGCTTGAGGCTGAAACTGCTACTAGTTCTAAAGCATCTCCTATTCCCTTCTCTCAGAATCGCAAGGGCAAGAGAGCATGGCTCATGCTGCAGTAGCCCCTACATGCTGCACACACCACAGTGCGACTCAAGTTGCAGCAGCTCAAGAGTGCTTTGTGCTTTATTTCTCTCCCTAAGTTATTGTGCTTGATTGCCCTCAGGGCCGGAGCCTTTGCCGGTTGTTTTTTGATTGCCCCAGACTGCCTCTGGCACCTTCATCACTCTCTCCAGGTCCCCACGGTTTACTGTATCAGGCAAAGATGGAGCAAACTCAAAGAGGGAGAGTGCGAGTGAGAAGAGGAAAACAGAGAGAGAATGAGAGAGAGTGAGATAAGAGGCAGGAGAGAAATCGAGAATGGACGGAAAAAAAGAGAGGAGGAAAGGGGAGTTGGCTCGAACATTTTTGCCTTGGTTGCTTTGGGTTCCCAATCGGCCATGATTGGCTGTGCCTGCTACTGGTAATCCTTCATTTTTTTTTTTTGCTCTGTATTCCCTACACCTTGTAATTTTCACCAAGAAAAAGCATGTTGGCGTCAGGGGAGGTCAACTCTTACAATCCTTCAATCAAGAGTAGTGATAAGGCAAGGAAGGAAGTAAGACCAGCAACTAACAGATTACAGAACTGGACTAGAACAGTTAGACTTCTCCCAATATTTTATAAATACAGAAAAACATGAATGCTTTGACAAAGAACTGTTTTTAAGCAAGACGTACTTTAAAAATATTTCACCTTTCAGGAGCCCAATGTCATAGGTACTTACAGCCTGGAGATCCGAAAAGACTTTTTGCAAAGAGTAATATTCCATATAAGTCGCAAAGCCTTCATTGAGCCACAGATCGTTCCACCATTCCATAGTGACCAGGTTTCCGAACCACTAGAAAAAACAATCATAACCTCATGAGTAGGTCTGCTACAAGGGTCAAGTGTGGTTTTGCACTCATTGCTGCATCCTTTGCAACCTAAAGTTACTAGAAAAAGAATACCACAGTTCAACACTGTGTGCTGAAGAGCATTGCGGCACCGTTCTGGGACCTTGTGAAATCTGGTCAAAATAATATGTAGGGATGCAAGTGAGAAACAGCAAGAGAAAGAAATAGAGAAACTGTTAGTGATAACCTTCACAATAAAAATAAATCAACACGTATTCAAATACAGCAAGGATAAAGGCAGATGCAGGAAGCCATATGAATCTGAAAACAGAAGGAGCAAAGTTAGCAGAACTGTAGAACAGTAGAGGTAAGCCATGGCAAAAACAAAAAGTGAGCCAGAGTGAAAGGAAGAGAGACGAGGCATGAGGAGAAAAATAGATATCTGCTGTGAGAGAATTATAGCAAAACACAGGGGTAGTAAAAATGTGAAAAAGAAAAAAAAAAACAATGAGTATTGGGAGAATTAAAAAAAACAGAACTGCTATCACTACAAATGTTCTAGAAGTACCTGATGAGCAAGCTCATGAGCGATCACTGCAGTGACCATCCGCTTGTCAAGAATGGAAGAGGTGCTCTCGTTGTACAGCAGCGTGCTCTCTCGGAACGTTATTAAACCCCAGTTTTCCATTGCTCCCGCTTGGAAGTCAGGAATAGCCACTAGATCTACAAGAAAGTAAAGAGTTAATCCTGAGTTGCTCCCCAAGAAAACCCCATTCGATCATCAAAGAACATGTGAAATTTTACTCCCCCTTAAGCTTGAAATCTGCCACTGGCTACGTTTTCTAAGCATCTGATAAACACAGAAGAGCTGGGTAAATATTTGTGCCCAAGGCAAGGCTGGACTGGCCATTCTGCCATTTCCCCAGAAGGTTGGAGGCTATGGGGCTGCTTTCACAGCATGGCTTGCCGAGACCCACCTGTGCCTCCGGAGTCCCTTTCTAATCGAAGCCTCTAGCAGCGTGCAGTAGGTCTGAATATGTTTGCTGGGGAGGTTTCCAGTGTGGGCCGAGGATCAGCCAAGACCCTTGGAGATAATCCACGAATGCTTGTTAAAAGTGTTTTCTCTTGGCTAAGCCAGGTCAGCTAAGGTGCATTGGTGTGCATCTTCATGATGCAGGAAAAGGATTGAGTGATTAACAATGCAGTTAAAACCTACACTAAAAGACCCACCTTGAAGCCAAACGCATGACCTTCATTAAGTATGAAACTTTAGAAATAGGTTTTTTTCTCTCCATTATAAAACAAATTCAAAAATGTCTTACCTAATTTTTCAAGTGGATAAGGGACTACAAATATTTCCTTGTAAAACTGAAGAAGCTTCACTGCTGTTTCGAGGGCATACTGAACCTGGTTGATCTTTTGTGGTACAGTATAAACAGATACCTGAAACCAAAAGAGAAAGAAAACACCGCTATAAGTAACTACTTAGCATTTTAATGCCACAAAATACTGTATCCAAACATGTGCAATATTATTAATCTTTAAAGTGGTTAGATTCTGTAGGCTGAAATAGCTCAGCAAATCCGGTTCTGTTCACTTTAAGATCAAACGTGATGCAGTGATATCCATGCATAGTACTGCAGACTAAGGCATTTGTACGATCAACTACACCAGCACTGCAAAGAAATCAAGGAGCCGAAAAGCAAAGTGTGTACCTTCTTTGCACAGCACGCAGAATGGAGAGTTGCATGAACATGGTTTACTAAACAGAGTATTAACTTAAAAGCATCGAGGAATCATCAGCAGCAAGGAAAACTGAAGATCCCGGTCCTCCTTACCATGGATGAGGATGATGTGCGCCTCCTAATACTTCTTGAAATCTTAACAAAGACAAAAGAACATTGCACCATACTGCACAACGTGGCATCTCAAATGGTCATCACTGGCAATTTCAGACAAATATGGTTCTCCCCATTCCTATCCGATCGACATTGGTGCTTACAGATGGGGTTTTCAAGATCCAGCAACTTAAGTGCTGACTTGAATGTCCAGCGCTTACCTGAAATTCTACCACACCAAGACCGAATTCCTCCTGCCTGTCAAAGATAACAAAGGTCCTGTAGTCCAAACCTGGCTCAACAACAATAACCAGGATGGCAAGAATCCCCAACTATTAACCAGTGCCAAGTCATTGTAATGTACAATGGACAAGTTCAGCCTCAAGGAACACATCACTAGGAAGACCAAAACAGCTGGGTAACCGCAATGTCTCGAGAAAAAAGTGAAACTGTTCCTTCCTGCAAGAGACATCAGGGCTGCCATCCAATGCCTTGTACTCGTGTATTTAAGCAAAAACAAGCAAGTAGAATATTTATATAGTGCTCTCTATGATCTGGAATAGCTCTGCTCTATGGCCTTCCTGACATCACAGTGGGCCCTCTGAAAGGTATCCTAAAAGCCACAGCACACCTTATCACCTTATCACCTAAGGAAATTCAACCTCATCACTCTTAATATCACTCAACGCCACTGACTCCCCTTGCATGCCTGCATCGCCTTTAAGATCATCTAGAAGGCCACCTATGAAGCACACCCCAGTCTACCTGGCTGCCATCTCAAGCCGTCTGCGACACACCCACAGATGTGACACTGTGAGACTGGATATGAAGACATGATAGAAACGAGCATTCTCCGCCTACACATCCAAGACCCGAAACAACATACCTATTAACCATCAGAATTGCCCACACCTTCTCCAGTTTGTACAATAGCTTAAATTTACCTTTCTAAGAACACCACGTCTTATAAAGTTTATTGTTCAACTCGCAACATCAGTACCCACCCAGTTCAATTTGTAAAATATAATTGATATTAACCTTAGTGTCTGACACTGTACAGTGATCTGTTGCACTTGGCCAGGTTTGCCTCATACAAATAAATGCTCATATCCACTGATACATACAAAGCAAAAGCACTTTGAGGTTGAGATGATGTCAGGAGGGGCTCCAGTGATTGCAGAATACGTGTCCTTGTATAATTAAATATGGATTCTACACAAACACACGTTTCACAAACCTGATTAACCGTTCACCCGTACCACAAATAACTGGGATCATCAAAACACAAGATCACTACATGGGAGGTCCACACAGATGCCCAAATACCCAGGGTAAAAGTGTTCTGGTCCTATCAGTTGCGTAGAGTCGAAAATATTTAATAACTTACGATAAAATAATAAATTCTGCCATATTTAATATGCATAGGCAAAAAGAAAATCTATGAAAGTAAGATGCAGTACAGGGAAAATTGAACTTGGTCTCCTGAGATAGTTCTTCAAGGAAGCGTGAAAATAATTGTGCGCTCCTACTGCTTTAACATTAAATATCCCCCTGCACTTGCTCATTAGATATGTTTTGCTCAAACAACAAGCTTCTGTCATGTGTTTATGTTCCATAGGATTGAAAGTTAAAGTGTATAAAAACTTGCATCCATTTTTGCACCGTTTTGGGCAAGAGCTTTGGTCGGCTGAAATGACAATGATCTTGCTATTTTTGTATTAAACGCGCCTTAGACTTGTGGGCTTCCGTATCCCGTTTTAGTTTAACAGAAGAAAGGCAATAAAACTAAAAATTTGTCACACACCCAGAATATGTTTTTTAATGTTTCCTATTTCCGTGTCGTCGTAAAGCATTGATGTGATCTAATGTATTATTTTTGTAGTAGTGTCCTGAGCTCAAACCAGTGTTGCCGCTAAGAGACTATGGGACTCAAGTAGCATTTGGGTTAATAATCGAATGTGCGACCGTAGGTTACTGCACCCAGGACATGTGCAATTACCATTAAATTGGTAATTTAAAAACAAATGATTTAAGGTTTGCAAGCAAACTACAAATACAAGCATTTAAAATGTAGCAAAATATCAAGCAATAACAAAGCCAACAGGACGGGGAATAACGTGCCAATAAATGCAACATAAGCACATTAAAACCAGACAAAAACGACAGAGGGACTGTACTGAAAACTTCTTTGCTTTTGATACAATCCTGTTTTTGTTTCTATGTCAAATTAAGGTTGAATGGCAAAATAGCCTCTGTTATAGTTCTTTTGTTTTCTATGTTACAGGAAGAAAGGAAGGAGTAGAATGAAGGATACTTTGCCACCTAAACTTCATTTGACAAAGCAACAAAACAAGTATTGAAGGTAATCGAGTTTCCAGTGTAGTGTGTTGATCATTACTACGAAATAAATAAAACATAATACCTGGCCCCAGTGGCATTTATGAGAAGCCACCTAGGAGCAATGGCAGTGGGTGTCAGGCAAAGAGAACAAAGAACACACAAAAGAACAAAAGAAGGGTAGCAAAGAAGGAGCACACAAAGGAATAGTGTGGCAGGAAGGAGAAGCCAGAGGGGGTGTCAAGTGAGGAAATGATAAATGCACAGAGGAAAGATGGAGTAAGCAGGATGATTAGCACGAAGAGCAACTCTGCATGGGAGGGAGCCAATAGGGGTAGATGGAAAGGGCTATAGTTGTGAAGTAGTCCTTCAAGGCAAGCACAGCACAGTAGGTGGAAAGATACACCCTAGCAGTCAATAGCGTTAGGTGAAACAAATATTCCTTTGTGCGGAACCAAGCTGTAATTGGTAAAGCCTTAAGGCACTAACTGTACGGTGCTTGGCAAAAAAAGCCAATGTTTAATGGCGCAGATCCAGAACCTACTCTATGTTGTAAGCAAAGGTCGGTTTGGCAACTGCGCTGTCATGGAGGCTCACATGGGAACAATAGGGAAACGATCAGGTTTCAATAGTATTACCCTGGTAAGAGAACTGCCCCAATTCATGCCATGCCATAGTGCTTCTGAGAGGTCTCCATATCTTGAACAACTTACGGGGACATCCCTGTCCCACATATATCATTTTCTCTGAGGCAAAGCATGAACTTATCCATTCCCATTCTCTATGCATCTAAGGCAGAGGCAGCTATGTCACCCCACTGCCTTGCTACGTTTCGCCTCATCATTAGACGCTTGATTTACATCTGGCTACGTTGGGGAAGCTTCGAGCTCCCCATTACACCAAGTACTTCCAAGATAAGTTTGGGTGAATATGGGCTTGATTTAGATCTCTGTGGGTTACTCCGTCACAACGGGGATGGATATCCCATCTGCCGAAATATAAATCCCAATTTATCCTGTGGTCAAGGTCTGTAATGAGAAGGCACCTTTTTCACGTCCAAATATTCAAATAAAGAGGCCTCTACCAAGCCATCAGTCTAGTTCATGCTGTCATGTAACCTCCATAAATTCAGTCTCATACACCTTTTAAGCAAAAGCCATACAGGACAAAGGAGATAATTATGTACTGCAGGCCGTAACCAAGGATTTTGTCTAGAAATTTGACCTCCACGTTTAAGATGGATATGAGGCTCTAAGGTAGTATGTGGGGGCCCTGCTGTTCAGAATTACCTGTAGCTTTCCATTTGAAGTTGAAGTAAAATGCAAGCTGCAAAGCTCTGCTGTCAGAGGCCACCACCATTATGAATATTAAGGTCGGTAGGATAGAGGATCTTGCATACCCAAAACCAAGTCTCCCTGAATAGTGTGATACCATACTGTTCTGAAAGAGGGTGCAGATCAACATAGGAAAAAATTATGAGTACTGCACTTTCGCTTTTCGAGTCAAAGCAGGTTAGTGTTTCCATACAAATTACCATACTAAGTCCACAGAACATGGTCAAGGCTTGGAGAAGCTGGTTTTAGGACTACCTTGCTAGTTGCTAGCAAAAAAGCATAAGAATTGTTTTGACTTATCAAAGTTGACTGACTCCTGGGCCCAGTGTAGCCACCAGTCTACTGCTCTGCCTCCCTTGCTCACTTTGCCACTGGATTCAAGATAGCCTGGCTGATGAGGGTTTTGAACCCGAAACCGGTCCCAGGATGCTTGTTTCCGGTCCAGGGAAGACATGGCTTGGCAGTTCGGGCTGGACTGTTCCCATGAGGCACAGGGTCAGACTGATTTGCATATGGCCATGTCTGAACTGGGGTGGTGGAGTGAGCTAAAGAATGATGATGGATTAAACCCAGATCAGTTGACTGGGGTGAGTGTTTGATTTGCTCTAACGCTCCGTCCATCATCCCCTTTGGTATCGCTTTGTTCGCCCTAAGTTGGCAGGGTATGCCCAGACGTGGGTCCCTTGCTCACTTTGCCACTGGATTCAAGATAGCCTGGCTGATGAGGGTTTTGAACCCGAAACCGGTCCCAGGATGCTTGTTTCCGGTCCAGGGAAGACATGGCTTGGCAGTTCGGGCTGGACTGTTCCCATGAGGCACAGGGTCAGACTGATTTGCATATGGCCATGTCTGAACTGGGGTGGTGGAGTGAGCTAAAGAATGATGATGGATTAAACCCAGATCAGTTGACTGGGGATGAGTGTTTGATTTGCTCCAACGCTCCGTCCATCATCCCCTTTGGTATCGCTGCCTCTCTTATCTGCAGACAGGAGTCCCTATGCCAGAGTCTTAATGCCTCTTCTGTAGCTGTGTGGAGCTGGAGGGAGAGAATCCAGAATCCTATATTAACCTCCTGAACCGAAACGTTCTCTCAATGCTAACCCTGGAATAGGACAGGAGACAATGTGGGTCTGTCTGTGGACCAGTACAGAAGCTGGCATCATGTGTGCCAAGTCAGTTAATCCCCAGTTCTTAAGATTTGTTTCATCTAGTTTAAATAGTCCTGCTACAACCAGCCAAGTACCAGAAAGCTGAACAATTAAAGATAAGAAAATGTTTGGTATTATTGCAAAGCATCAAAAGGCATGAATGAACCAACAGTCCTATTCCTCATACGATATGACCTGTCTGGTCTGAAAGAAGTGCTTCATTTCACTGTGAAAAATCCAGTTCAAGGTCCAACAAGCGGCTTTATTGATTCCCGTTCAGATTTATCCTACTGGCATCACCCACTGACCCAGTTTGACCTTAACAGAATCTGCAAATCAAAACCCAGGGCATCCAACCCAATCAAACCATGGAAGGATGTTTGTACACATACTACAGTCTTGTATTACTGGACTAATTTTTTTTCTTTTGGTAAAACACAAGTCCAGCAGTGGTTTGGCTTCATTGTGCCTTTAAGTACCACTAAAAGTGGCAACAGACACTATACCTTTTCCCATAAATCATAACTAAACCCAGGCTATGCATTTGCATCACCTACAATTACTGGGAACACCAAAACCAATGCATCACTCGTGATCTGTACTTCTCACTTTCATCATGTTGTGCTATCTAGTTTATACATTTTTACTGATTTCCCAAAAATGATTTGTGCATTTAAAATATTTACCTATAAAGTGTCTTGCTTTTATAGTTCGTGTAACCTAGCATCCTAAATTCTCTCTCTGGGAGAGTAATCCTTCATCTCATCCAACACAACCAAAGGTAAGCCACGGAATAAAGTTAGAGGACTTGGTTTTGTTTCTGTGGAGATGCACATTACTAGGCTGCTTTAAGAACTTTAACACAAAACATACGCCTTTGGCTCCATTTCTACCGCCCCTAACTAACTCCTCTAGAGATACTAAGAAGATTTCTAACATCTATACAAAGACATTAATAGTAAACCATTTTTAATCTTGAGAAAGGAGGACAGAAAATCATGTTTCTAAGCGCAATAGTGTTTGGCTATTCCAGTGATACACTTCCATTAAACATCTATTCATCTTATCTGTGGCATTATACATAAAACCTAGTGCCAATAATGATCTAGAAGTCCTGAAAGTTCCTGGTGCTCATTAGATGAGAAGAAAAGATGCAGAGTTTTTGGGAGGGAGGAATTCTACTGTACATTTGTTATGTCATCTAGCAGTAGACACAGGCATTGTACTGACAGCATGCTTTATAATATTAAGCATTCACGTTTAGTGAATGTTCTCAAATGTTATGTAATCAGTGGTTCATTCTTTTGTAGGTTATTCAAATTAGTGTAATCATTTTCATTTAAAGTGATTCACCAACTGTTCAACTCTGAACTACACTCCGGGACAGGTGGCGCCAACCCAATAGTCATGTGGGCTATCATGGTGGCATCAGTGTTGCCACTCCCACCATGCCCTCCTGAGAGTGGTGTGATCTTTAGGGCCTGCTGAAGAGGAGGACAGAGGCCTACACCCAGTGAAGGGATCCTGCCTCCCTATCACTTGGAGGATACATCAGGCACGATGATGTAACCCTCAACTGTCTTTTTTGCCTGAACCCAGCAATGGCAGAAAAGAAAACACAGAAGGAGAACTTTTTCAAAACACAAGTCTCAGGCTTGAAAATTAATCTGAAGGTATCGGATAGTGTTCTCTCCGATGATGCGGAACGGAGTACGGTGGCGGGGATACTACTGAGGTTCATAATGCCCTGCATTAGCTGTTGGCACACACACTGGCTAATAGTGAGGTTGTAGTAAAGGCAATGGAATACAAAGTTGAGGGTTTATTGAATAAGGTGGTTGAAATTTAGGGAAAGGTGACATATGCTGGAACTAAGATTCAGGATGCAGAAAGTGACATCCGGAATGAGAAGAACTTTCTACTGGTTCCAATGGATGAGCAATTGATGGAACTGCTAGGCCTTTGATGAAAGGAGGTTCAATATTACCAAACAGGGGTTCTGGTGACTTCACCATGATTAGTTTGTAAATGTCACCAGAAGCCCAAGATGGCTATATAGGACCATATTATTCACGGTAGGACATTTTTAGCACATTATGGATTTACTGCATTTGCCACATAAGGTGCTCAGTAGCTTTAAAAGTTTGCAGATTTCACCAAAAATGTTTCCATCTCAAATGGACAAAAGAAATACTGAGAGTATGTGCAGCATAATCTGTTTTTTGCTGTATTAATTTTATCACCTTCCAACATAATTTGGTCCTACATGCCACATTATTCTGGAACCCATGACAATCTTAAAGCTCAGCAGAGTGGTTTGAGGATCGTCATTATGATGATGAAATCAATATTTCATAGACAATCATGAAACATTTCCCTCTGAAAAATATGTTTATATACCAAAGCATTTTGTGCAATAAACACTTCTTGTTAGTCAATGGCTTCTAGGGCAGGAATGAGACCATGCTCTCAACTTTGAGCGGAAGTGAGACTTGCGTGGTTTCTTAGATGTTCAGCAATGTATAGCTTCGCGGTCCCAGATCCACTTTGGGTTCATGATGGCACATTTCTCACACAGCTTGGAGACGTCTCCCCAGCCCGATACACCAAAGACACACTTGGTGCAAGTGTGTCCCAGACACTTGTTTTCAACAGTCACAGCGATTGGTTTAAATCCTCTAGTTTTGAGAGAGTAACTTTGTTGTATCTTAACCAATGTAGCCGAGTTGTATTTTAAGTATTTCTTTATTAACTTCAAGTTGCAGGAAAGTAATTATGTACATCAGTCCATAAGCCTGGTGATCGTGTTACGCCAGCCCCACCAGGAGCAGCCTGCCTGCTGCTCAGCCCATCTTCCAACTGTCACCACTCATCCACACAGGCACCCAAGCATTCCAAGCATCACAGTCACACCAACATTCCACTATCAACACTCACACTGGCTGAGCAGCTAGGAGAAAGGTAAACTGGAATACATTTGATTAAATAAGCAGGATATAACAAATTTGTTCCCTTGCTTACTGGTTTTCTTTTTATTCCAGGGAAAAACTTGCTAGCCTGATGAGAAACAAGCATTCACAATGCCAAAGGGTCTAGCTTATTTGATCTCTATTGGCATTGTCAATGTGTTTTTTAAACATGTTGTACAGGAGCACAACTGATGTGCAGCATGGCTTGAAGTGAGGGGAAAAAAGGGATGAAGTGTTATTTCTGTAAAGAAGGAGGGCTAAAATTGACAGATCAGGACATCAGCTAAAGGATATATGGTAAAACACATTGTAACCAGAAACTAATTAAGAGGAAATTTATAAGTGCTGTTGAGTGATCACACATCATATAAGAGAATGATGATGAAAACGTGAGATTTTGACCCTTAGAAGTGTGAATAACTTAGATCAACAACAGAAAAGTTATAGTAGCAAATTTAGCCCTATTAGCTCCTCGGAGTGATTTGGTTAACAGTCAATAGGGTGGGTGACACCCACGGATTCGCAAGACTGTCCCCGTTTCTGATTTATTCAGTTTGTATCACACGTGCTAGGCCAAGCCACACATGTGAGGTACCATTTTTATCAGAAGTGTGGGAACGCTGGTTAGTAGGATTTGTGGACTCCCACAGATCCCAGAACTGAATAAGAAAATGTTGGGAGGTCCATGCAAGTTACATCACTCTGGACTCTCCTAGGTGTCTAGTAATCAGAAATGTCTGGGTTCAGTAGGTTTTCCTGTGTGTCAGCTGAGCCTGGGACCCAATACTGCAGCTACCCACATTGCCAAAAAGGGTCCATTCACAAGGCAAAATCTTGATGTCTCCACAATGTGTTTTGGGATCTTTCCTGTTGTGGACACTAGGCCCACCCCCACATGGGGGTACCAATTTTATCAGGAGAAGTGCGAGAACACAGAATATCAGAACATTTGCCATTATCAATTGAATTTTCCTTCATTTATGGCTTCAAAATGTAAGCCAGGTTACAGATAAGAGCACCTTTCGCAAAATGCCCTCTGAATCATGAGAGTATGGGTACCCCAAATTCAGGGTTGAACAAATAACCACTAAACTCAGTATCTTGTGCACATTCCAGAAATACATGGGGCTCCTTCATACCTATATTTAATTCATTAGATTTTACCATATCAATTGCTGCATGGTAGGTACACAACGAAAAATCCTTATAAGCTGCTGCTCAGTTGTTGGCTCAGAGTACCACATTTTAGCAAAATCTACAAACCCTAAATATCCTTGCAATCCGAAGGGTCTGACAGATGTAACTGCATATTGCATTTGTAAATCTGTCATTGTGACAAAATATTACAGCTGAACGGGTTGTCAACAATTAATATTTTTTCTATCTATTTTCATTATTTTTATTTCCACGATTAGAGTTTTTGGGAAAACGTCCAGGAATCAGCACAAATAAACCCGTGCAGAATTCAGAATTACTTTTCAGAAATGTATAGTTTTTTGGGATAACCTATGGATTTCACACCTGTTTCCATCACAAACTGCAAGTAGGTTGAAAGCACAAACATTAGGAAATATGAACTCTTTAAAAAAAATGCAAAAACAGTGGTAAAAACTTGTTTTTGATACAACTCTGTTTGCTCCTGAATGCTGTGAAGTAGATGTACCTAGCACAGCAAACCTTTAGTTCATGCATTTCTAGAAACAAATAAACATATGCTTTCTTGTGCCGTATTTTCCCAATTTTACCAAAAAACACAAAAACTAAATTCAGCTATATTTTTGCTATTTTCTCAGTACCCTTCAGGCGAATCTTCAAACCGTGGGTACCTCTCAAATCCCCAGAATGTTGGGAAAATAAGGATGCAAATTTGGCATGGATACCTTAGGAGGAAAACAGAAGTGTGAGGTATCCCAAATATACTGAGGGTATAGGTCCTCAGCAACTAATGGGTTAAAGATGATCAGCTTGATATCCTTGGACTCTGCAATTTCTAAAGTAGATCTGAATCTTAAACCAATAAAAGAGATATTGTCCTTATAAACAGTGGAACCCCCCCTCCAAACCATTAATCTTGGAGTGGTTCAATATTTTAAATTAGATTATATCTCTCCCACCTTTCATCTGCAGCCAAATCCCTGATCTTCCACCTAGATACCTTCATACTCTTCAATGATCATATCGCGAATAATGCACAAATAGATTGGTTGGAAATTGCATAGCTGCAAAAAAATGAAGACTTTTACAGCTAAACGCTTTCAATCAATAGTCCATGTTATTATTTTAACAAAGAAGGATGGAGTGTTGGTTTTACTCATTAGCCTCCCTGAAACTTTACTGACGTCAATTAAAGTGGTTTTCATTGCAATGTTTCAATTAATCACCAAAGACATTTTGTGCACACCTCCTACACTATCACAGCCTCTCCCTTTCAGAATCTAATTTAAAATGTGCTGCGTGCTTAAAAAAAATACATTTTTTATTTGGTAATGCTAATTTGAAGAGAGATTTAAAAATCAGAAATGAGGAACTAATCTGTTGAGATCTAGAAACATCTTTATTTTAAAATTGAATACTAACATTTAACAAGCCCCCTTCTTCTAAATCGCTTCAATTTGTTCAGATAGAAGAAACAGAAAAATAATGTGTCTGTCTTTAAGTCTAAGACAAAGTATAAATTACTTTAAAGTAACACCAGTTTTAAAGAAATATTTAACTGCTAGGCACTATAAAGGATAACAATGCTCAAACTTACCATGGTTTGTTCAGTCATATTGGAGATGTTCTTCATATCGGCTACAATGAAGGCTACTAGGTAAGTACTCATTTTTACACTTGCGGCAAATTCATCTCGGACAGTCCCATCTGGTAATTGAGTAGTCGCAAACTGCAAACAAAACAAAACTACTGTAAAGCATGTATTACAGGCAACAGAGAGCAGCTCTGATAGGTGCACAGGAAAACAAATAACTAATGCGCAAAGCATAATTCCTTCTCAGTTTCCAGGTTATCCTCAAAAAAGGACCAGCCTCAAATGATTCTATAAATGATAGAATTTCTTCATTATATTGACACTAAGGGCTCAATTACAATGTTGGTCGGAGGTGCCTCCGACTGACACCGTCGCGGTCTCGACCGACCTCTGGTCGGCAGTTCAGACACCACAATTACAATGCGACCGCAGATGGTGCGGTCGCATACTATCATTTCTCTATGGGAGCTTGTGCTGCGGCCGTAAACCAGGGGATTCTGTTAATCCCTGCACCGCGTGGTAGGCACCTTAAGATGCCTGCCACGCGGTGAAGGGATTAACAGGAGGGCACCATAGGTGCCCCCTTGGCCCCCAACCAGAGGCCGCAAAGAGAAGGGGGTTCTGTTAGGGGCCCCCAAATTCGCTTTCCGACAGGCTTTCCATGTCGGAAAGCCCGGCATGGAATGCCTGTCAGAAACTGAGCATCATAATCCCTATGGCAGAAACTTCTTACATAGGAATTATGGGCCGGTCTCTGACTGGCCGGCGAGCTCCTTGAGCCCATCGGAATCCAGCCGGAATGACCAGCCGGTTTCACTTTCGACCACCTAGATTGTAATTAGGCGGCCGGAAGTGAAAGGGACGATGAGGCTTGGAAAGCCTCTCACCTAAGGTCGGAGGCTTTGCGAGACTCATCGTAATAAGGCCCCAAATGTATTAGTCATTCAGTAGAACATGAATTTACATCAATTAAAACTTTTCAGTGCACTTCAAGTTAGGGTGAAGACATCATTCAGTAGTAGATTCTAAATAATAACATTTGCAGAGTGGTTGTTCCATTTAATACCATGTGTGGAGAGGGATTTTTATATAATTCACTGAAATAGTATTGTTGAAGTATTGGATGTGGTCCCATTGTTTATTCAGTCCAAGCTCTCTACTAATTTGCTTATCTGGGTGTTAGTAGATGGGGGATGTGTATTGTGTAATATTACCTTGAGAAAGTCCATATCTATTTCTTTAACAGTTTTATATAACATGTGTGTACTAATAAAGTATTAAAGTGATTTACAATTAAATAAATCATTTTGAGTATGGTGGGATCTCCTTAGGGAGCCAAATTCAACCCTACCCTACCCTACAGCTGTCTGGAAAGAAGAAATGTGAGCAGGAATAAAAATATTTGAGTTGACTTTGTCCACATATATTACAAAGGGATAAGTGAGGGGAGACGTTTACGTATTCAAATGTGCAACCATTACTATAACTGCAGAGAATAAATATCTCAACAAATTTGAACAATCCAAAACCATGTGAAGCAATGATCTAATCACAGTCGATGAACTGGGAATTTAGCAAAAAAAAAGTTTGGTTATAACATAATACGGTTGAATAGGTGCTTCATTTGGCCATAAGGAGACACTGGTTTAACACTGGCGTTAGCCTCTGTCCATTCGTTTGATATTCCAAGTCTATCAATGTCCCATTTCATTATATAATTCACATTGAATTATCCTTTTTATTGCTAAATAGTGGGCTTGAAATAGAGTTGGGCGTCTTTTGTCACGGTCTTCTTCGACATAGCATGCTTGCAGGACATGGCTTGTGGGACATGGAGGCATATATTTTAATTGGGCACTCTTATACAAACAAGGCATCAATAGATTAGCAGAAGAACGAAAACGGAGGACAAATCAACCAGATGGTTGCTTCACAAAGTTCCAGACAAAAATCATTGCATGGATATTCACATCTTGAATGGTCTATGAAAATCAAGATGGTCAATTAGGTTGACAAAGGTTCAGTGCATCTGTATTGCAAATAGTGGCAGCCTGGACAAAGAAGATATGTCCTCCAACGAGCACCTTCCAAAATGTTGGAACTCACAGCAGGTTCAAGCAGTGGAGAGAACAATACAAAACATTTACTTCAAAATAATTAACTAGTATGCATACATCCTGCTGAGTCGTCAGTCAAAGTTAGTTCCTCATCATTAGCAGTAAAGTCCATCACATGTGGGGTCCTGTAGGTATCCCCTTTACCTCTGAATCGATTCAATATATGTAGAAGACCAAGCATCTAACTGATATTGCAAAGCAAATTTTGCTTTCAAATGTATGCAGATGACACCCAACTTTATTCCTGAGGAAGCAAACACAAGAAACATGGCTCTGTCATGTCCATATGCCTGGAAGATATGTTATCAGGTGAATGAGAGTTACCTATGTTTGAATTCCTTAAAATAGAAATCCTGAGAACCTGTTGATGACAGCCTTCTTGGCTGGTCAAAGGAACTACAAGCCATGTTTGTTCTAGCAAAAACTGAAAAAACCTCAAAAGTATGGCTGGACTCAGCCTTCACATTTGGTCACCGTATCAAGGGACTAACCAAAAACATAAGCCTATAACTGATGTTGCTGAAGAGGATTCCCTAGTTACTCTAACTTCCTCACCAGCTCCAACTGTCGGGCCCTGGTGCAATTGAGACTGCACTACTGTTATATGGTATTCATGAGAGCACCAATTAACGATATATAGAAAGACCACAAGTTCAAAAAACAGTCTGCATGGGGGCACCAAAGAAAGATGTACAGAAAAGGCAAAAACTTAAACAAAGCAGCCCCTTTAAGTTTGAACCTAAAACTTTACACATTACGCCATCACTGAAAGGATTATACTGTCTACCACATGCCGCAAAGAAGAAAGTATATCACTGCATCATCGTCAAAGCTCTGGTAAGAAAGGGCTCTAGAACTACATACGGACCAGGAATCAGATATCCAGCAAAGCTAATCTTTTGTTCAGATAAGGCTCAACTAGAAGATCCATGGTCGGAAGCCGGGAGGCATTATGGGAGCTCTGCTATGGAATGCTCCGAGCCCAAATCTGAAAAATCCACCAAATGTATCCACATTCAAAAAGAAACTGAGAACAAAGCCTTCCCAAACACTCCTAACATCAGTATTACTTTTCTCCTCCATGACAGGACAGGTCTGCTTTGGATGCAAACAACAACCTCTGACTTTGTTCTACTGCAGGAAAGAGATCAAATAGTCACCAGAAATTACATTCTTATTTGTCTGCTGTCAGTGCTACGCGCTGGCAATTCGAACCAACCTAGCTCCTAATCAAACTCCAAAAATACGAGTGCTCTTTGAATCAAGATAAAGATGTTTAAATCCATCTGGCTTGAAAGGGAGATTCATATTTTCTTAGAAAAACTTATGTTAAGCTATTACTCTTAGTATGGTTATGAGCCGAGCAGCATTGTATTCAGAGCCGGACTGGCCGTAGCGGGCACCGGGCAATTCCCCGGTGGGCCGCCAGGTGGGGGCCGGTTTTGGGCCCCTGCAGGGCCGTTTTTGTTACAGGGCCGTTTTTGCAGCATAGTTGCAATATCAGCCCCTGTAACAAAATCGGCCGAAACCGGCCCTGGCAAACAGCTCGGCCGCACCCCCCAACCCCCAGGGGGGCCGGCCGAGCACTTTGCCAGGGCCGGTTTTGGTTCCCAGTCTGGCCCTGGTTGTATTCCACCCTTCATAGGTCACAAGTCAACTTGCTTGCATTATTAAGGCACTGTGGGTTTCTGCAAATCAAGCTTTACAGGTATGATGGCTCTAAGTAAGATTTGTATTTATTGTGTGGGGATTTACAGGTGAAATCATGTTGGCTTGAGGAAACAAATGCCTTGTGCTTCTTGAGTACATTTAATTGAAAAAGAACATCTTTTTGCTGCCTGAACTGCAGAGAAAGAGACTCCCAGGGATGGGGTTAGAACAGGAATAGTTTCCTGCCACATGAAAGGATGTCCTTTAGACATTTAATGTGAAGCAGTTTTCCTTCTTCAAGGACTAGGAGCGGAGCAGGCAACTAATGCTTTCAGCATGATTTAATGTTGATTAACGGTTTGAAAGAGAAAAGACGGGTGCATTTCAAATGCTGCACTTGTGTTTAAAAGAATAAGTAAGGATTTAGCATTATCACATGGTCAAGGATTACGTCTTCATGACACTTAGGAGGAATGGTACGCTGCCTTTGCCATGCAAGTATGTACAACGCGGCCCTTTTTTTGGTACTTGTCTATATACATACACATATATATATATATACATACACACACGTACATATATATATATATATATATATATCACTGAATATCGAGACCACATTGTTGATAGCCAGGAATACAGTGGACAAAATATCTAAACCAAAATATCAACAGGTAAGTATAGATTTTCTATAAAATATATATTCAGTAATACAAACTTTAAAAAAAAAATATACATATATTTTTCTTTTTTTTAACTGCCATAATTGAAAGGCGTTGAGAAAGATTGAGGTAAATGGTGGTAAGGGTTTTATAGCGTTTAGGAACAGGTAGAGGTAAATGGTGGTAAGAGATGTAGGGACAGATAGAGTTAAAGGAAGGTAAGGGGTCTTTAGGATTCTGGGGAAGGTAGAGGATAGAGGTAAGGGGTGGTAGATATGTTTGGTGTTCGGGGGAGGGTAGAGTCAAATGAAGATAAATGTTTTTTAGGGTTTAGGGGCAGGTAAAGGCTGGTAGGAATTTTTATAATTCAGGTGATGCTAGAAGCAAATGGAGGTTAGAGGGGTTTAGGGGAAGTAATAGTAAGATAAAAAAATAACACACACACACACACACACACACACACCCCCCCCCATCCTTGTGGGGACTATGTGTGAATACCTGCCTTGTGGGGACTAACCTTTCCCAATGTTTCTAAAACACACTAATAACAGAAAAATGTTAAGAAAAAATTCATGATACAGGATCCTGCTTCAAATTTCAAAATATATTGTTATTTAATCGTGCGCACAGCACCATCCTTGTGGGGACTTGAACACGTGCTACTATCCTTGTGGGGACCTAGTCCGTAACACTATTTGTGATTGAATACAGTCGAAGGCACATGGCTAAATGTTTATTTTATCAACAATATACATAAACAACATTATAATCTATTCATATATGAATTGCTGCATATATACTAGGGGTATACATTAAAGACAGATTATGTTAATGTGTCAGAAAATATCATATCATGCTTAAAGAAAGACACTTAAAGCTGTATTTAACCTATTTATTAGTGCTTAAAATCTTAGGAGATAAGGGAACTAACACAAAGAAATTAACATATGGAACCAAGGAATATGGTCAAGTGGAACCCAGAGCTTGACTAGCTGCTTACATTTTTGCCAAAATAGATGTTCAAGTCCCCACAGAGATAGTGGGTGAAGATCATTGTGTTTAAGTCTCCATAGAAATAGTGTGTACATTCAAAGCTTAAATCCCATTATAAAGACTGTGAAGCTAATGATGTTCAAGTCCACACAGAGGTTGTGTGTAATTACAGGAATGCTCAAGTCCCCACAGAGATGGTATGTTATTATAGCGATGTATAAGTCCCCACAGAGATAGTGTGTTATCATAGTGATGTTCAAGTCCCCACAAATATAGTGTGTTATTATAGCGATGTTTAAGTCCCCACAAAGATAGTGTGTTATTACAGTGTTGTTCAAGTCCCCACAAAGATAGTGTGTTATTATAGCGATGTTTAAGTCCCCACAGAGATAGTGCATGAAGGTGATTGTGTTTTAGTCCTCATTAAAATAGGGCCCGATTCACAAAGGCAAACTTAGACAGAAAGTCTAGCTTTACTACATTTCAGTATTCACAAAGGTAAATTTAGACCAAAAGTCTAACTTTACTACTTTTCAATATTCACAAAGCCCCATATAGAGAATGTGAAGCTGATGATGTTCAGGTTGAAGCAAACACAAGGAGATGATGGACGGAGTGCTGAAACTTTTCATTCACTCACCCCCAGTCAAAGATCTGGGTTGAATCCATCATCGCTCTTTAGCTCACTTCGCCACCCCAGTTCAGACCCAGCTATATGCAAATCAGTCTTGACCCTGTGCCTCATGGGAACAGTCCAGCCCGAACTGCCAAGCCAGGTCTTCCCTGGACCAGAAACAAGCATCCTGGGACCGGTTTTGGGGTAACACCTCCTCATCAGCCAGGCTAGCTTGAATCCAGTGGCAAGGTGAGCAAGGGACCCACGTCTGGGCATACCCTGCCAACTTAGGGCGAACAAAGCAAACACAAGGAGATGATGGACGGAGTGCTGAAACTTTTCAGTCACTCACCCCCAGTCACAGATCTGGGTTGAATCCATCATCGTTCTTTAGCTCACTTCGCCACCCCAGTTCAGACACAGCTATATGCAAATCAGTCTTGACCCTGTGCCTCATGGCACCCCTGGTGCTTCAAGTCAAAACAGAGCTTGCGTTTAGTTACAGGAATGCTTAAGTCCCCACAGAGATGGGTGGGTGGACAAAATATCAAAAACACAAATATCGTCGGACACAATATCGTGTCAAAAATATCGAGGACAAGAATATCGTGAAGGTCATTTTCTATAGGTAAGTAAAGTTTTACTATATATAACTCCACATATATGTACTTTGACGATATATATATCTTCAAGGTACGTAGATCTGGAGTTAAGAATAGTAAATTGATACCTATCTATTTGCACTTACCTACTCGATATTCTTGTCCTCGATATTTTGGACACGATATTCTGTCCACACGATATTTTGTTTTCGATATTCTGTCAGTGAACCCAGAGATGGTATGTTTTTATAGTGATGTTCAAGTCCCCACAAAGATAGTGTTTTATTATAGTTTTTTTCAAGCCCCTACAAAGATAGTGTATTATTATAGCCATGTTTAAGTCCCCACAGATATAGTGCATGAAGATGATTGTGTTTAAGTCCTCATTAAAATAGGGCCCTATTCACAATGGTAAACTTAGACAAAAAATCTAACTTTTCTACTTTTCAGTTTCAACAATGTAAACTTAGACCAAAAGTCTAACTTTACTACTTTTCAGTATTCACAAAGCTCCATACAGAGAATGCGAACCTGATGATGGTCAAGCCAAAACAGAGCTTCATGTAATTACAGGAATGCTCAAGTCTCCACAGAGATGGTGTGTGACTATAGTATTACCACGGTCACCAAAGAGAATGTGTGTGATTATAGACATGCCCAGGTCCTCACAGAGATAGTGTGTGATTATAGACATGCCCAGGTCCCCACAGATATAGTGTGTGATTAATGGGATGCACAGGGATAGCACACAGAAATAGTGCATGATTATAGTCATGTACAAGCCCTCACAGAGATATTGTGCGATTACAGTGATGTTTAAGTCCCCACAGTGATAATGTGTGATTACAGTCATATTCAAGTCTCCGCAGTGATGTGTGTAATGATAGGTATGTTGAAGAACACATAAGATCGTATTAGTCTGGTGGCTTATTAAATAAATGAACCCACTTGAGGGATATGTGTTTGACCACTCTTTACATGTTTGAATCCTGGTGCTACCACTCAGCCTTTATTCCTTCCAAGGTCTATACAATAAGTACTATTTACTTGGATAACAAAAAACATATGGTATTCAGCATCAAGATACCCTCAAGTGTGAATGTGCACTTTATATATGCACATGAGATGATATGATGTGATAATAGTGGTGCTCAAGCCACCATTAGAGAGAGACTGGAATTTTCCCATATCTATGAATCCCACTTCAAATGCAGCATTAACTGATTTAAACTGTGTTCATCCAGGAAGGTGCACACTTCCTTAAAAATCCAAGTATCTGAGTTCTCATTTTCTTTTCTAGCCCCCATCTTATCAACTCTAGTCTCCATTAAGAATATACAACTGTATTTCTGATTGCAATAAACTCCCCATACTGATTCGTTCTGACACTTTAGGATAATTACAATAGAGAAATTGATTTAAGAACTGCCACATCTTTATAATTTTTGTCTCTATAATTCAAGAATGAAATGGTCCTCTCCTCACAAAGCTCTTCTTTCTCTCAAAGTATTCCTTCTACCTGCTCTTGGGGCTCTTTCTAGCTAACCAGGCTCACACTCTATAAATACCTGTATGTGTATATGTGTGTATATATATATATATATATATATATATATATATATATATATATATATATATATATATATATATATATTTCCTCGCGAATGCTGCCTTTGAATTAAATTGGATAATTCCAGAGATTTGAGTGCTGGTCCATTCTTCATGTGAGAAGTGGGATTTTTCTATTGTTAGAGGCGTGATGTGGCCTCGCCTCAAAACCAGTACCACTGGCTGGAAGCACTCCGGAATCCACAAAACCCAGGTTGCAATATATATATATATATATGCACATAAACCTTGTTTAACAAACTTTAAACATTTACTGTGTTTGGGAGCACAAATTCTGTAAGTGGATTTCCAGAATGGAGCCAGCAGTCCTTTGTGCAAGAGGAGAAAAAAATCAAGTTGGCAGTGGTACATCCGCCTTTTTATGGGAAGAAACATTCTCAAAATGTGGCCAGGTGAAACATGGGAAACTTTCACAAAGTTGAAACATCTATTTGTTCAGCCTTATATATTTGGAGTGTAAAATAGAAATTCTTAAACAAGGCTTAAACATTCTCAAAAGTGCCCATGTCAGCTACAAGAGACTTTCTCAGTGTTGATGGTCTTGTTATTTGAAGGGCAAATCATATACAAGAGTCTTACAAATTGTATTCCTGAACTGAGCTGGTATGCTCATAATGTAAGAGTAGAGAAAGTCACTTTGGCTGACATACAGCTGTCTTTCTAAAGGGAATAAAAACCTCAGAATGTGCCTACTTTAATTATAGGAATCTTTCACAATGTTAACAAAAGAAAATTTGAGGAGTGAGCCCAAATGTTGTACTTTGGTGTGTGTGGGGTATAAAACTAGGCTTCCTAAAAAGAGCCGGTGAATCCTTTGTTCAGGAATAGAGAAGGACAATTTGATAGTCATGCACTAGCTGTTTTTGTGAGAAAAGAAACCTTAAAATGTGCCCATGTTAAAGATAGGAGTCCTTTACAAAGTTGAAAAACGATTTTTTGGCAGTGGGCATTTTATACATACAGTCTTAAACACTGAGGGCCTCATTTATGAAAAGTGTTGCAACGCTGTGTGAAAGCAGCGATGCAACACTTTTCAGTGTGCCCTCCTTGTGACATGATGGATGTGCCGCATTTATTGTACGGTGCACCATATTGCAAGGAATGACCGATACGTCAGGAATCCTGACGTATCTGTCGGCGCGAAACCCACGCATTGCTGGAGTTGTGTCGTAAGCATGATGCAACTCCAGCAATGCATGGGGAAGCCTATTCCCATTGCACTGCGTCACCCATATGCCTGCTGTGATGCAGGCGTAAGGTTGTGACGCAGTAGCGTCCTAGAAGTGGCACAGTGTAATATGACAGATTTAACTGTGGCCACTTCTACGAGGCTTTTGCAGGGGAACAACCACCCTACATACATTATACCTGAAGCAGGTATAATGTGGCGCAGGGCTTTATAAAGTGACGCATCTGCTTAGAAGCATCACTTTGTAAATATGGTGCATCATGGCGCATTATTTATGCTGCTGCAGCCTCACAAAAAGTGACGCAACGGCGGGGCAAAAGTGTAACAAGGGGCTCATAAATAAGCTCCTCATTTTGCAATTAGGTTTGTGGTCCCTTTGTGCCAGAGTAGAGAAAATGACTAATAGTTGTGTAACTACACTTTTCATGAGAAAAGGGACATTTTCAAAATGGGTACATGTTAAATATGGTGAATAAAACAAATATTGATTCCAAAATATCATGTGACATAAATATGTTGTCAAAAATATCACCACTGCAAAAATATAGTGCAATAGAATATCAAAATTAAGAATGCAGGTTTTATTGTATACAATATGGTAATGAAGACAATTGTTGTAATTAATATTGTGTACTTTAGTATACTTGTAATAAACATTGTTTTTTATTAAATATATATATACTTATTATATTAGTAAAATTGTCTTTTTTAAAATATAATTTGCAATTTTAAATGTGTAATTGAATTTTTAAAAGGCAATCAGATGGGTCTGGTGGCTCAGTGGACTAATGTGTCCACTGCAGGGCCCTGTGTTCAATCTCATGGCCATAAGTTCAAATTCTGGAGGGTCCACTCAGCCTTTCAACCATCTGAGGTCGATAAAATGAGTACCGTTGGGTAACAATAAACATCTTTTAGTGCCAAGATGTGCAATCTACAAATACCTATGTTAAGTAGTTTAAAATTTAGTAGCAGGATATTGGGTTTTTGGGGGAATATGGTGGGAGGTTAATTACATTTGAACTATTTGTTTTTTAATGTTAAGTAATGTTAGGTAAAATCAATATATAAATGGTTAGTATGTAATGTCTTAGTTGTTTAATTGTTCTTTCATTTATTTGGGTTTAATTTCAGATTTTTAATTTATATTTTGTATAGTATAATTAGTTATAGCTAATTTAGCAGCATGTTCAATTCGTAGGGGAATAGGGTGAGAAATTATTTAAATGAAAATAGTTTTCTTTATACATTTTTTGTTATTTAAATATTTAATTTATAAATCATAATTTTTTCATAGAATATTTAAAATGTAAAAATTGTTTTATTTCGACTATGCAATAAATAATTAGTAATATATATCAGCAAGTGTATATTATATTTATTATTTTTATATGTTTCATTTATTTTAATGTTATTGTTTTATTTATTTTAATTTTTCTTCTTGGTGTTTGTGGTTTTTTTCAGTAGTAGCGAGAGAAGTGAATTCTACGTATGTTTATTTAAATATTTCATTTAATTATACGTTTATTTTGTATATTTATAATAAATTGTGCATTTTATTTAAATTTAAATAAAATATATTTTCTAGTTTAACTATGGTTAATCACTTATGTTTTTAGGTATTTAAATATTTTTTTTAAATGACTGTATTGGAATGGTATATGCAACCTTTCTGAAGTACAACACTTTCTCTACTGTTGCTTGAATTGGAGTGGGAACAGTAAATCTAGTCCATCCAATTCCTATGCTTTCCTTATTATGGCTTAATTGTAACCCTTACAAAGTCCAACAGTTTCCCTACTGTTGCTTAGGATGGAGTGAGAATAGTAAACATAACCCCTTTGAAGTCCAATACTTTTCCTTATGTTTTGTATATATTGGAGTGGTGATAGCAAATCTAATCCCTCTGAAGTCCAACACTTTCCCAGCTGTTGCTTACATTGCAGTGGGAATAGTAAATCTAACCTCTCTTAAATTCAGCACTTTCCCTGCTTTTGCTTAGGGTGGAATGGGAATAGTAAATTTGACCACCCTCAGAGGTTCAACTTGATATCAACTTGGAATCTTGATAAATTTGACCCTAAGTCTGAAAGTAGGAATCTTCACCGTGACTTCGTCCAACGGCTCCTCGAAAACAACGCCTCCTCTTTGGACACCCTTGGCTGCCTTGCCCAGCTGAGCTTTAACTTCTCTGACATTTTTCTTCAAATATTCTTCTAAATCCGAAGGTAAGTCGAGACACGGTCCAATCCACTTCTTGTATCCGAACTGTGGTCCATTGCGGTCGGCCTTAACTTTGACTTTGAACTGGTCTTACATGACTAGATGCCCACAGTTGGTGCTTTGAACATTTAGGCACTATTTTTCACTTTAAAATTTACAAATTCATAACTCTGATCCTACTGATAAAACATAAATATAAACATAAGATAATATTCGTCCTATTTCAGAAAATTCTCCATTACCATTACCTGGTGGACCATTTTGAATGTGTTTTTAACATGATTCTTGAACAGCCAACCTGTCAATGATCTTTCTCCTCACGCATCAAACTGTTTGGAGATACTTTGACAGACTGCATACAATGGCTTCACTAGTGTTTTATCTCAATAGCCTTAATGCCTCTGCTTGTTGCGTTACCCCCATGGAATGGCAAATCCGTATTATCCCCTTCCTCCTGGGATTTTTATACGCTGCACAAAAGAATAGAAGATGAGCCATTCTTTCATCTGGCGAATTACATTCCAGCAAAGCGCTGAACAGGCGGTATACGTTCAACCTTTTGGAACAAAAACCACTGAATTAAAGAGATTCAAGTCTGAATTTTACATATAACTAACTAGCCACTAGGAGAGTAATAAAGTTAAAATAGCGTTCACAAGAACCAGTACATTTAAAATCCAGAAAGGCTTCAGTTAGGAACTTCTGAGTCAGGAATTAGTAATTTGTTTCTTTGGCACAGTATTTTTGGATAGTGTTCTGTAGATAGTGGTTGGAAGTTCATCCTGTCTTTGTATTGCACTTCAAAGTCAAGTAATGTTAGCATTGACCACACACTTCTAAACCACAGGATTTTACATTGCCTATCAAGAGAAATGATCTCTTCTAGGGCTGCACGATATGGTAATAGTTCCGTAACGGATTTCCACCGGGGGCAGCCAGGGACTACGTCCCCCACCATTCCTTGCGCCAGGAGGCGCCAGTATCGTCACCAACATGCCGGAGGCGCATAAAAGGCTCACTGGGCTCCCGCGGCACGGGAGCTTGTAACAGATTTCCACCGGGGTCAGCCAGGGACTACGTCCCCCACCATTACTTGCGCCAGGAGGCGCCAGTATCGTCACCAACGCACCGGAGGCACTTAAAAGCCTCACCGGGCTCCCGCGGCGCGGGAGCTCGTAACGGATTTCCACCGGGGGCAGCCAGGGACTACGTCCCCCACCATTCCTTATGCCAGGAGGCGCCAGTATCGTCACCAACGCGCCGGAGGCGCTTAAAAGTCACACCGGGCTCCCGCGGTGCGGGAGCTCATAACAGATTTCCACTGGGGAGCCAGGGACTATGTCCCCCACCATTCCTTGCGCCAGGAGGAGGCTGGGCCACCCCTCTTCGAAGTGACATCGGAGACTGGTGATACTATATTACGGGTGAGTGATCCTCCTACCTCCCATAAAGCTAACAGTCAACCCCTGAAATTGACATTATCTTAGTTCATTTGTGAGTTGCTACTATGGGAAAGCGCATTATGCCACCACCTGCACGCCCAATAACTGCTAGCATTAAAAGCATGCTTGAGAGGGCGGTTAACATTGTTTCAGGCAAAATGAACTTACAGAGCGGCGCTTGTCACTGGGCATTGAGGGGCGGGTGGACATTGCAAATTTTAGAGGCACACCAACCGACCATATCCAAGATTCGCCCTTTCCTCAGCCTCAGGGAACTGGAACCGGATTTCACAAATCCCCAACTGCAAGTGGGAGCACAAGCGGGCCGGACACCATCGAGTTAGCTGATTCACAACTTGATATTGATATAGCCCCACCTGCGGGAATTCCAGCCATTTAACGGAAGAGGAAGAGTGGGAAAACCATTTGTACTAAAAGGAAGCAGCCCACCCGTACCGCACCGGCCTGAACCTGCCTCTCTGCTTGGATACAGCCACCGCCGCCAAGTACTGATACTCTTGAAACTCCTGATTTTACCGAGCCTACCAGGCACCACCATCCATATTATGGTGTGTGCGGAAACTGGCCTTTCCATGGCGGCGATGCCGCCATGGAAAGGCTGGCGGGGATTCACTTTAGGGGCCCATTGCGGGCCCCCGTGGAGTGGGGGGCTGCACTTGGGGGGTACCTATGGTACCCCTCTACATTGCCATGCACAAGGTGGCAGGCACCGCACGGTGCGTGCCAAGTTGTGCATGGCAATGCACAACATGGCATTTCAACATTGCGGCGGGTGCTGCAGCCAGCAGCACCCACCGCAATGTTAAAATCCCAGATGCGACCGCCGTGGTGGCGGTCGCATCATAAATGGGGTGGCGGGACCGCCGCATGGCAGGCGGGTGGTCCCGTAACCACTAGGGTGGCGGGCGGACTAAAGTCCGCCCGCCATCCTAATGACCCCCAAAGTCTTTTGGATTGGATTGGTAATAGTTCGTGGGTGTACCACAACCTCTGCCAAGCTAGCAGGTGTCTGATGTTTGCCTTTGAAGATACATTCTTCATCCCTATGTCTAAAGGAATGGAACCAGTGGGTGCTCTGGGGAAATTTAATCAGGAATCTCAAAAATGTGTTTTCAATTAAAGTGAGACCACTTGGCTGCAGGAAGCCCCATAATTCAGCTCCATAGAGCGAGCCTCCTAAGGCTTTCAAATTATCTAGCTGTTGTTGATTTAAAAACACAAAGAATGCTAGAGATGTTCTGTTGCAGCCTTAGACAGACAGCTCTAAATAACATGGTTATTGTTGCTATTGACATAGATGTTTCAGTTAAGGATAATTTTGCATTATTAATTGTGTCTTTGTGGAAAAATGGGAGGTGCAGTCAAGCATATGTGCTCATTAAATTTAGATGTCCTACAGCATTGTGTTATTGAATGGGTGTCGTACTGTAGTACAGATCTATGCATTCTGAGAAATACATATTCATGCTGAATCATTGGAAATTAGGTGGAAGAGTTGTGTATTGTTGGGCCAAGGAAGTTAAGACAGAGGCAGGTTCATATTAATGCTTTGTCAAAGACATATGTACCATTATCTTTGTCCCAAATACTCAGTCAGTTTTTACCCTTTTAAGATTTACTCCACTCATGGATATTCTCCTGGTATGATTTTTGCAGATTGATGGTTATATAATCTGTTTTGAAGGAGTTTGTCCCCAGTCTCCTCTCTTTGCAGATCAGCAAAAAGTATTCAATTAAAAGTTGTAACCCTCTGAGGGTTTTTGAGGCAAGCAGTGTATCTTTCGCAAACAATAACAGAGAGACTTTGCTATCTGTATGTATTGGAGATGCATTAGCACGAACTATGCAACTAGATCATATAAATAAAAGGAAAATAATGGAGTAAGCATGCATCCCTGCCGCCCCCTTTATTTATGGTGATACATTCTGCCAGTTAACCCTGACTTGCCCTCCACACCTGGGTATAACTGTCATTGAGTAAGCAGATTAATGTTGATAATATGTTACTAGGGACCCCCATCCTCACCAAAACTGACCAGAGTTTTGTTCGTGGGACTAGCTCAAATGCAGGTTTTAGGTTCACTAATGCTACACCACTCTATTATACTCTGCAACACATCACTCCACTCTACAACACTCTACTCTACACTATGACATTCTACACTTGTCAACTATACAACACTCTACTCCACTCCATGCCACTATACAAAACTATACTCCACTCTCCAACACTCTATACAACTGCAGCTAGGCCACTCCAAACCACTTTACTTCACTGTACTCAATGAGACACTACTGCACTCTACTCCATTGTATTTCACTACTCCACTCTACGCCACTATATGCCACTCCACTCGACGACACTCTATGCCACTTTACTCTACCACAATGTACGACACTCTACTCCACTCTACAGCACTCTCCTCCAATGTATGCCACTCCACTCTACTCCACACTACCACACTATACTCTACAGCACCACACTTTGTCACTCCACTCTATGACAGGCCACTGTCTGACACACTCCTGCACTCTACTCAGCACTACTCTACACCACTTCACTCTATGCCACTTCACTTTATGCCCCTACACCGTATGCCATGCCACTCTATAACACGCCACTCTACTCTACTATATGGCATGCCACTCTACTCCACTTCTCTCTACTCTACTCTACAACACACCCCTCCACTCAATCTACTCCACTCTGTCTCTCCACTCTATGCCACCTCACTGTACACTATTCCACTCTACGCCACTCCACTCTAGTCCACTCTACCACACTGTACGACACTTCATTCTACAGCACTCTACAACAGTCCACTGTATGACACTCTCCTCTGGTCTACTCTATGCCACTACACTGTACGACACGCCACTCTATGGCGCAACACTCTAATGTACGACATGCCACTCCACTCTTCTTTACAGCATGCCACTCTACGCCACTCCAATCTATGCCACTCTACTCTAAGCCTCTACGTTACACGCCACTCTACGCCACTCCACTGTTCACTACTCCACTCTACACTATTCCACTCTATGCCACTCCACTCTACCCCATTTCACTCTATGCCACTCCACTGTATACCACTCCACTCTACAACGCCCCACTCTCAGACACTCTATTGTATGACAGTCCACTGTATAACACTCTCCTCCAATCTACTCTTCCCCACAGTGGCACCAGAGATGAAGGAGGTGAAAATCTCCCTGCAGTCTAGTCCAAGTCCAAGCATGGAGCATAAGGAAGCAGCTATGATTAGTGCAGGAGATACAGTGGCACTGGGCAGAGGTAGGGTGAAGAGCCAACAAAAGCCTGATCTTGACATTAAGAATTAGGGCGCTGCTACTGTATTGTATTGTACAATGATTCATGTGGGGTGGTGAAGCACATTTTTGGACAGGTAGCATGCTACCCCATGAGGGAGTGTGGGGCTGGCAGAGGATGTATTTATTATCATTCTATGTGGGAAGTGTTTTGATTTCATGGATGAGTGACCATAGAGGTCTTGGGGCACAGTGCGTATGAACGGAGCAGGATCCGTGAGAGATCGGCACTCAAATTATAATATAGCTAGAACTAAAATACATAGGCAGCACTCACCTAGTCAGATGGACAGCAGGGTGATGTGTGCAAATACATTATAGGGATAAACAGAGAAGGCCTAGTAATCCTTTTGGCAACGTCTGCAAGACAGATATCCTGTCAAGTGTGTAAAATGATAGCGTGTACACAATTTGCTTAGTTTGTTTTTGTTTAATTATGCAAAAGTTCAGGAAAATTATGCAAAATCACATAAAATTGTGCAAATGCAAATACATTATTCAGTGCTATATTTGAGCACAAAATGAGTTTTGCAGTAAAAACATAGCACGAAAAATCATAAGTGGCATAAGGAAAAGGCTCTCATGTTCTGGACATTTGCATTAGTCCCATGCATTTGCGATAACTATGTGGCATTTGTGGTAAAAGTTTGTTAGGTGGCACTGGAATTGTATAACAAGCGTAGCATGAAATTCTAGAAATTACATGACTCAAGCAGCTTAATTTAAATTTCAACCGGGTCTCAATATTATGCCAAATGGTAATGATGGTAGTTGGTGCTATGAGAAGTAGCTATGCACCTTTTTTTTTTTAAAGGCAGAGATACTGCCTACCAATGTACAATTATATGTCATTGACGATAGAGAAGAACACCATGAGATGTGAAAAAAACAGTCCACTGAAATGACTTAACTAAAGGAAATGCTGCTGACGGGGGATCTTACGTTAAGGTATGTTAAGAAAAAGAAGACAATTAGACTTTAAGGATTTGCTTATAAAAAACACACAAACATTAGCAGGCAGTCGATATTTTAAGTGAAAGCTATAGGTTTTCCTTCTGCTTCTGTAAAAAAGTTATGACATCAAAGTGCAACATAAATGTGTTTTTTAGCCATTTGCCTATTCACATAAGTTACAGAATGCTAATAATCGACTAAAGACTTCATGAGTCCACTTCGGCACTATTAGTGGGGCTTCCACACATTTGAGCAGCCGGATTGTAACTAGCCATTGTACTCTGTCGTGCAGTATGTGTAACAGTAATGTGGAACAATTTTTCAAAACAGCTGCTGATTTATATGTGTATTATTGATAAATAAGGATAAAACATTTTTTAAACGGTTGCAGCTTTGAAAATGTTCATTTTTCACTGCAAAATATACAATGCCTTTAAGCTTGTGTGCTGTGGGAATGTAAGAGTTTGATAAGTGAGTGCAGCTCATAGAAATCTAGAGACACAGGTGCCAGGGGGTCAAAGCAGCTCGGCTGGAGCTGGGAGTGTCAAGGTTAACCCCTTTGTCTTTCAAGGCAGCCTGGGTGAGCGCTTATTTGCACCTCTTCCTCAGCCGCTGTAATGACAATTGACATTTTAATGCATATCAACAGGAGTGGGAAGGGACTGTCTCAGAGGATGGGACAGGGAATATCGCTTTTTTTTCTCTTTGAAAGTGTAATGTCTTGCGTATGGAGTAACAGGAAAGGGGGCTCCTATTCTTAAGCTAGGGCGAAGGTGCATTTCAGCACATTGAAAGATTTATGTGGAAATTGCTTTTAAAGATGTCTGTAAGCCATTTTTGATGAGAATAATTAAGAGTGCATCTCTAGCAAAACAAAAGCTGTCATTTTAAATCTGAAAATATTTTATACACTCTCTACTCACATTACTTCGAGAAGGTATGTCTGAAAAACACACACTTTGAACAGTTTTGGATGTGCTTGCGCTTTTAATATTATGGAGCCACATTATGTGTAATTGTTTGCCTATCATCCCATCATTTGGTCAAGTTGGTTTCTGTTTAGAAATATCGATTTACATGGGGTCTAAATCTTGGGCTATTAAGTCACATACAAATATGTGCAATATACTTAGCCCAAGAACTAACACTGCACAATCTGTGCAATATATATAGCCCGTAAGCATATATGTACCTTTTCTCAGTGTGAAAGTCAGCTATTGCCTCATTTTCAGGGCCTCTGCAGTTTTCATTCAGTCTCAAACAGGTGTTTGCGCTTGAATCAGCATTATAAATTGAATGTACTGAGGTGAGGCTGACCTGGGAGGCAAGATGGCGGCTGTGTGAGAGCTGTGTGGAGCCGCTTTCCCTACCTCGGCGATTCAGCTATGGAATGAGGGAAAATCTTATATGTTGATCTAACTCGGCATTATTTATGGGCAAAGCAACTCAGCACGTACCTGGCAGGGGCTTCAGCTGTAAATCTGGTCGTGGAGTACAAGCTGATGAGGCTTTTGTCGGCGATCGGTGTACTGACGGCTCGAGCGTCGAGGCTTCTACTTGCAGTGGTACTGGCAGCATCCGGCGCTCGTCAAGCGGCATTGGGGAGGCCCGGGACAACTCGCCGATACATTGTATCACGAGGGATTGTATCTGCCCCCGGCGTGGATAAGCGATATTCTGTGGCAGTAGAGAAGAGGCTGACAGGATCCGCTGCTATGCCGCCAAAGATCAAAGGGTTGACACGAGATGGCAGCGCGACTGGAGGAGTCAAGCCTGTATCGGTGAATCGGCGTGCAGCAGCGGATGGAAAGGGGCTGAACCAGAGCCTGAGCCAGAGAGTCAATCTACAAGCAGATTTGGACAAAGAAGGGCTGTCCAAGGAAACTCTTAGTGGGAAGCACTGTGGTGAGCGTCTTGGCGCTATGGTTACTAGACCAAAGCAACCAACTGTCCCTGGGATGTTTACCGGAAGGGGAGCCCCTTATTTATCCGGCGAAAAGAAAGTATTTAAAGGCAAAACTCATGCAGACAGCCCAAAGAGTTTGGTACTAAGCGAGGACATGCAAAATGATAGCAATTTAATAGAGATCTCCCCTGAATTAACTGTGAGTATTGCAGGCCCTGCTTCTATATCTGGGGAGCACTCTGAAATGTTAGTACAAACTACTTCTGGGAAAGAGGGGCAACCCGAGAATTCTGGTCCTCGGGATGTTATTTCCAAAGAAGTATGTGACGCAACTAACATTACTGTCCATAAGGAGCAACCGGAGGCTACCATCCAAGCAGCCGGCAAACATCTAAAGTTCCCGGATAATGGGGAAAAGTTTTATTCATTGACTGATGATTCGGATTTATCCAACTTCAGCAGCAAGGGTGGTTCTGATGAAGATTTCTCAGAGGGGGACAGCGGCACCCCCCTCACCAACCCTGCCACTCAAAAACGCATACCTGTGCGCAAAAAGAAAAAGAGTATAAAGGAGTCAGATAAAGACAAGGGGCTTACGTCCGACTGCAGTCAGTCTAGCAGGCTAAAGTGGGACTACTCTGCCACTCAGTTTGGGAGGAGTCTAGAGGATGAGCTCGGAGCCCCAGAGGGTATGACGAAAGATCATGGTATAATGGAACTACAAACTCAACAACCGACAATGGATCTGATATATTCAACATTGAAGCAGATGCAGATTGAGGCACGTCTTGAACATAAAAGGGCTCATTTAGCCACTAGAAAATTACAGGGTGCTGTGCGCAAAATTAGCAAAGCCTGTACCGAGACTTCAGTACGCACCACAGCTTTGGAAGAACGCGTTGTGCAACTGGAGGGCGACGTTGAAACCTCCACCCGATTAACTGAAGCTAATGATAGTAAGATGTCTGATGTTTTTTGGAAGCTGGAAGATTTTGAAAATAGACAACGCCGTAACAACCTTCGTTTACTTGGGATTGCAGAGAAAGCAGAAGGCGATGACATCCGGGGGTTTGTATTGACGCTATTCAAGGAGGCATTTCCTGACCTTGGTCATTGGAACTGGGAGTCTGAAATACAGCGGGTGCATCGATTTCCCTTAATGCTTAGAAAAAAGCCAGGGCAAGATGACAAACCACGAGCCATTCTTATTTTTTTTGGTAATTTCCTCCTTCGACAATCTATATTTGAAAAAGCAAGACCTGATGCTAGGAAGATAGTTGCGGGGCACTCCTTCTTTGTTCGGCCTGACTTTTGTCATGCTACGGTAGAGAGGCGCTGGAGATTGCGTCTGCTGATCTCCCCATTCCAGAAACTGGGCTGCGAAGTCTATCTTATGAATCCTGCCAGGCTCAAAGTCATCTGCAAGGGGGCGATTAGAGTTTTTTCTTCTGAGATCCAGGCACAGGAGTTTCTGCAAGAACTTACGGAAAAAAATAAGACTTGACTCTAGAGTGGGGTAATTGGGTGCTTTGTCCTTTTTCTTTTTTTTTTTTTTTTTTTTTTCTTTCTATTTAATGATTTTGTTTTTATTGTAGGAGGCGGCTAGGGGCACACATCATGCAGGAGGCATCACAAGGGTCCTTGGACCTTTTTTGCCTTTTTGATCAGGGTGGGGAGGGGGGGGATGGGTTGGAGCCTGTGGGTGAGGGGTGGTATCTTGGGCGGGTTTTTCTTCGGGCACTGGTATGAGTTGGAGACGGCTATCTCACTAATTGCATCTTTATTTGGTTTGGAACTATTTTATTTTTTTCAATTAGGAAGTTAAGAATAGCCTCTATTAATATATGCGGGTTGAATAATCCTGTTAAAAGAAGGAGAATCAGCTTGGAGGTTCAATTCCTAAAGGCAGACATTATTTGTCTTCAAGAGACTCATGTGGAAGCTTGTAACAAGGGGGCACTGGGGATGGTGGGCTATCAAATTGTAGCTTCCACAACACAAACTACAAAGACAAGAGGGGTGGCAATTTTGGCAAAGAAAGGGTTGGGTCGTTTCCCGCGCTCTTCTGCTGATAAATTGGGGAGATGGGTAATAACACAATGCTGTTTGGACCATAAGATATTCACCCTTTGCTCAATTTATGGTTCCGTTTTGGATGACCCGGCTCTGTTCGAATGGCTAAATGTCGAATTAGTGGGTTGGCCTTTACCTTTGATTATATGTGGGGATATGAACATTAATATGAGCTGTCAGGTATCTAGGAATAGAGGGGTGATGTACCATGGTCGTAAACCAAAGGTTTTTAAATCCCTGATGCAATTAAGGTCACTGCATGGGTTAGCGGATGTATGGGCAGAACAGAAGGAGGATGACCCTGGCTTCACTTTTTTCTCCGCACCACATCAAGTGCATGCGAGATTAGATTATTTCTTTGTATCCCAGGAGATGCTATTAGGCTGTAAGATTAGTAAATTTCCAAAAGTTATGTCTGATCATAACCCCCTGGTAATAGAAATTGATATCAGATTAGAATCCCCACAGACACGATGGACATTTAACAGGGCCTTATTAAGCGAGGAGGGGTATCAACAACACCTTAATGAATGGATCCCTAGGTTTATAGCAGAGAACTTAGGGAGTACAGATGTAGGTATAGTTTGGGATGCTTTGAAGGCTGGGATTAGAGGGGAAACATCGAAATATGGATGGGAATCACAGAAGAAGGATAATATCTTGGTACATACCCTGTATGAGGATTTGAGTAAAGAGGAGGCTGATCTAGTAAGGGTTCTGGCCGAAGGGGAGACGCGGGACGGCTCAATCAAAAATTATAATTACTAGGTCTGCAATCTCCGAGATCTCCACCAAAAAAGCAGCTGGGAAATATACGGCATGGCGGAGCAGGGTATATGAGAACAATGAGAGAGTGGGCCATGTACTTGCTGTACGTACAAGGGAAAAACGGTACAGTCTAGAATTAGCGAAATCAGGGATCCAGACATAGGTATGGTAAATAGCCCTGATGCAGTTCTCATGGCATTTCAAAAATTCTATCAAAACTTGTATACCGAGGATATTCAAAACAAAGATGTTGATATTGAGGATTACTTAGATGGGCTATTACCGGATCAAGTATCCTGTGAGGAGAAAAACAACCTTAGTGCATTAATAACATTAGATGAACTCAGAGCAGCAATAGATTCTACTCCTTCAGGCAAAGCTGCAGGCACGGATTTGATCCCAGGAGAATTTTATAAAAATTTTAAGACACAGCTTGTGGTTCTTATGCTGGAAGTTTTTCATAGAGCACAAGTAGAACTGCTGATTCCCGATTCCTGGAAGACAGCTAATATAATAGTCTTTCCTAAAAAGGTAAACCCCCTCAGAATTGGGTTCATATAGGCCAATCACGCTGATTAACAGCGATGTGAAAATCTTTTCTAAAATTTTAGCAACCAGATTGGCAGCGGTCATTAAAAGATTAGTTTCCCCGTTTCAACACGGATTCGTTCCAGGTAGGGGCACGACTGATCATATTCAACGCATAATTACGCTGTTTGATTATACGAAGGTGTCAGGAAACCCTATGGCTGTAATATTACTTGATGCGGAGAAAGCATTCGATAGGGTCTCCTGGCCCTTCTTATGGGCAGTTATGGGGAAATACGGCTTGGGGCAAAAATTTATTGGAGCAATTAAATGTTTATATCAGGATCCCGGGGCTAGAATTGCAACGATGGGGTACACATCGGAGCCAATCAAAATAACAAGAGGTACGCGGCAGGGGTGTCCCTGTTCCCCGCTATTATTTGCCCTATATATAGATCCTTTAATCAGGAAAATTGTGGGGAACAATAGGATTTCAGCCATCCCTTCGATGGGAGGGGATACTAAGATTCTTGCATATGCGGATGACATCGCAATAATCACAGCCAATCCATCAGAAGCTATTAGAGAGGTTGAAAGAGCTTCAAAAGATTTTGGTCAAATTTCGGGGTATCATCTTAATGAGGATAAGACCATGATTGTTAAAAACTCAAATGTGGCTATGTTTGATACACGGGTAGTGGAAAACACTAGATATCTGGGGGTTGAGATCTCTGCCAATGTCGATAAAATCGTACAGATTAATCTAGAACCTCTGCTACATAAGACTAGAACAGATTTTAATAGAATGAATAATTTGCATCTCACTCTTTTAGGGAGATGCAATGTCATCAAGATGTTGTTTTTACCAAAAATCCTCTATTTTTTAGAGCTATTCCAACGGAAATAAACAAGAGCTGGTTTTTGGCATTTGATCAAGCAATTTCCAAGTTTTTGTGGGCCGGGAACCGTCCCCGCAGAGCGCTGAGATATATGTCCCTACCTAGAAATCGGGGTGGCTGGGCGGTACCTAATCTCCAGGTTTATTATTGGGCAGCAGCTTTGCAGCGAATGGCACCAATATTGGGGAAAGAACCAACATCAATAGAGGAAACATCCAGCCCTTCTATATATAGGTTACTCTTGGGATCGGATTCAGCTGGCTGCCTTCTTCGATATATTGATTTTGCTTATTTTAAAAGAGTAAAATTTAAGGTTTTATTGGGATCATTTAAAGTATGGACGTCCATCAGGAAGAAACTTAAACTAGGTAGGATACACAGATACTCTCCTCTGGCAGACAATAACCTACTACCTGAAATTCTACTAGATGGCTATATGAAAGTTTGGATGAATAAAGGAGTAAGGTTTATTGGAGATCTGATGGAGGATGATAATATCCTTTCTTTTGATGCAATCAAGAGCAAATTTGGGTTAGGTAATAAGTATTTTTTTAAATATTTACAAATTAGGGATTTTGTTTCTAAAAAAATATCCAGTTGTCAGAAAATCCCCTTACTTGAAGCAATATTAGGGACATCTTTAACACTTTCTCCCCTCTGCAAAATGCTTAGTAATTTAATGAGTGATGACTTTATTAAACATACTAATCGCTGGAAGAATCTGTTGCAAGCAGGGACAGAGGTATGTGAGGACTCTCTTTTGTTAAGTCAAACGGCATGCTTCTCGGCAAACTTACAAGTGCAGTGTTTCAAAACCTGGCTTAATTTGTACATTACTCCAGCCCGCATAGCAAAATGGGGAGGCTCGCGTGGTTCTTCTTGCTCTCGATGTCACTGTTATGCTGCTGATAGTGTACACATGTTTGCAACTTGCCCTCGACTTGTACCTGTAATCACTGAGGTGGGCAAATACCTAAGAGGTATAAAGGGGTTTGAGGTGGAACTTTCACCGCAGGTAATTATGTTGGGGGTTAGCAATCAAGCCATGCCGGAACCAAATAGAGCTCTGTTATTTATAGCTATGGCAGTGTTTAGGCTTTCCTTGGCCAGCGGGTGGCTGGACAAGGACCCCCCCTCAGTTTATTGCTGGCTGGGGAAATTTCTGGCCACATATCGGTGGGAGAAAGAGGTGTATAAACGAAGGGGGCTTAATGCTAAAAGGAGGGGCTTGCAATTTGGCTTCCAATAACGAATTGGACGAATGAGGTCAGGACTTGATCTGATTTGTGTTGATATAAGTTAAGGGATTAGCATAGGATGTTTAGACTGTTGGTATTATTTAGGTTGTAACTATATTAAGGGGTTTTTCCAAGAAATGTACATTATGGTTGTGTTATAGCTCAATTTATGTTATGTTACCACCATGGGCTCCATCTGGGTTTGGGTGGGGGAGGTAGGGGTAGGATAGGGGGTGCTGGGTATTAAGATATACATTAGACATCTTCCACATATGTTTTGGAAATATTGTTTGGATAAACCTGGTGCATAAAGGATTGTATGTGTTGGATGTCTACAATAAAGACTTTAAAAAAAAAAAAAAAAAAAAAAAATTGAATGTACAGTTCACACTGACTATTGACTTTTCTCTGTACATATTTCACATGGTGAAAGTGCTGCAGCTCAGAATTAGAGAAAACGTGTTATAACCATGCTATTCTCTTTTCCAACCGGCGGTAATACTACACTGTGAACCCAGTGTAGTCTTTATTTGCCCGGATATTATTCGCTACCAGATTTACTGCAGCCCTCAAAATGAGAGCCTAATGGACATAGTAAAAGAAGCATTGACAAAGCCAATATGATCAGAGTTACTTTTACAGAAATTATTGTGCTTAATTGGCAAGTTAAGTTTGTGCATGAGTATGAAGCTACTACTAAGTACTGCGTGGGGTGCATACTCTTGTTGCAGTCCTAACAGGGGGTGGATGATGCGGGTGTACAGACTCAAAAGAAAGAGATGCAGGCTTGGAACAGGATTTCTAAGAATTGTTCATGACCTTCTGTGTGTAGCCGGCTGACTGTTCTTTGTAAAGTGACCACGAAAGATGCAAGTTAAGCACAGGCAAAGCCGATAGTTTTGACTTTTCTAAAGGAACGTCTATTGAGTTGCTCATACTATGGGGCATGTAAGCGAGGAAAACAACATGCATGCTGGGTCATTAATATATTGGCACAGTTACTTAGGCTTGTAACCAACAGTCTATAGAGATTCCTTATACATTCGGTAAGCGAAGGTTACCTAAAGATTTGCTTGCAAGCTGTACAGAGACCCACAATGTGTGCAGTCCATCAGCACAGGCCACAGACCCCACAGTGAGTACGGATCACTGAAAATGACAACTGTGAGACCCCTGATATGTACACCTCAACTGCAAAGTCACGAAGAAAGAGAGGCATCACAGCAATGTATCATTTATAGCAGTGTTCTTTACGCTCTGGTGGTATATAAAAAGGCAATATTACCTATAGAAGTGGCTGTATTATGGTTTCTATATTATGAGCTTATTATACAGAGAAATATAAACATTCCTATTGTGTCTGTTTCTTTTAAAAGGGCTGTCAAACTGCCAACTGTTTTTACTGATCATATATGACTTTATCTAAAATATCAAAAGAGGTGGCAACATAATGGGAGTAAGAGAAGCAAGAGACACATGGTGTTATTGAGAGCTCAGTTTGTTGCCTGTCTTGTATTTGAGGGCACTTATTTATAGTATGGCTAATATGACAGATGCAGCGCAGCAGATGGGTGTGAAGAGCCCAATGCAACCTCCTTCCAGGACTCAGAAGGCTAAGGATCAAAGTGCAAACTGGTTAGGACAGAGCACAGGGGCACATCTATTGTTATTGCAGCAGGCACAGTAGCACCAGGGCTGAAGGAGGTAAAGAGCAGAGTGAAGCCTGCTCGATGACCATGCACGGAGCATAAGCAGGGCCACTGGAATTATGTGGCAGGGTTGAGTAAATTATGTGGCAAGAAAAGACAACTTATGCGGCAATATGTGTCACATTTTGGGATAGTATTACTTCATTATTTTGTCATTCTTAAACTTGTTAAGACTGTATGGGCATTAGTTGCAATCCACTGCCCGGCAACTTGTGTCACTGCGTTTTTAGTAACTTTTGAACTGTTTGAGCCGGAAACAATTTTTTTTTGTTAAAATCTGCAGATTATGCAACAGATGATAGATTGTGTGGCAAATGCAGCAAATTTATAATTGTACGAAAATCGCAGCAGCGAAACAATTGCATAGTTCCAGTGGGCCTGAGCATATGGGCCTAGCTATCATTAGTGTAGCAGGTGCAGTGGAACTGGGAAAAGGTGGGGTGAAGAGCCGACAGCAGCCGGTTCCCGACATTAAGGATTGAGGTGCTGCTATTGTATTGCATTGCACAGTGCTTCATGTGTGATGCTAAAGTACATTTTTGGACAGGTAGCATGTGTGGCTGGCAGAGTGCTGTATTTATCTTCCTTAGTGGGAAATGTTTTGATTTCATAGATGTGCGACCACAGAGGTGCTCTTAATATATCTTGGGGCACAGTGCCTATGAATGTAGGCATTTGCTTTAGCGGCAAGGTAGGGGCTCGTTTCTTGAGTAAAGTTGCCTCTTCCACTGTTTGTTCTATCTATATTATCATGTCTGCTAGTGCCTTTTAAAAATATAGCTTTTCCCTGCATTCCCCGGTATGTTGGCTAATATTGTTTTTTAATTACTCTGTTTTTAATTTTGCTTGCTTTGTTTTTTAAAATCCTTGTTTGCTGTGGGAACAAAGGGTGTTTTGGGGGGACTTGGGGCTTGTGTGTTATTCTTTTTAAACTGCAGGAAAAGCACGTGTTCATGTGCTGTTTCCTCGCCCGATGGCCGTTTTTGTTGTGCCATAACTTCTCTTCCGCCTGCGGTCTAGCTCCAAGTGACACATCCCTATTTAAGATGGTTGGGGAGCGGATGCGCAGTGGCTAGGTAGGGGCTCATTTCTTGGTTAAAGCTGCCTCTACTACTGCTCGTTCTGACTATATTATTATGTCTGCTAGTGCCTTTTAATAATATGTCTTTTCCCCATGTTCCTCCGTATGTTGGCTAATACTGTTTTTTAATTACTCTGTCTTTAATTTTGCTTGCTATGTTTTTTTAAATCCTTGGTTGCTGTGGGAACAAAGGGTGTTTCAGGGGGACATGGGGCTTGTGTGTTATTCTTTTGAGCTGCAGGAAAAGCACGTGTTCAAGTGCTGTTTCCTCGCCAGACAGCCATTTTTGTTGTGCCATAACTTCTCTGCCACCTCCGGTCTAGCTCTAAGTGACCCGGCCCTATTTAAAATGGCCAGGGAGTGGATGTGCACAGATGTGTGCAGCAGGTGTGCCGCTGGTGCACCAAAGGCATGCCAAAGTCAAGCCCGTCTGCGCCCGTCCATGTCTCGCCGGGGCCAGGGGCCACTAACCCTGGTCCCCGTCTACTGGAGAGGTTAACTTACACTCCGAACCAATTAAAGGCTTTACAGCCTGTCCACCCCACTTATTGTCAGATTATTGTGCCTGGGGTGAGTCCTTTAGCCTGTAGCAACAGTAATTATGTATGTTCTATCTATGTAAACAGCAATGATAGTAATACCTATTCATATGCAGCCAATGGCTTTGAGGTTTCCCCCACTATGGCTGACCATATCTCTGAGTCTTCTGGAGGATCTAGTCAGACCAGGGAATTTCAATTCTTCAGTTTTAACTGTCGGTCTCTCCCTAAACACCAACAACATCTATTCAACTTTTTATGGGCTTCTCAGCCTGATTCTCTGCTTCTTACTGAGACATGGCTTCGCGAGGGCTCCGCACCGGATGTAATTACGGCCCTCCCCTAACTATTCTATAGTTAGGAAAGATAGACAAGACAGGACAGGCAGGGGGATTGCCATTATTTTTTAAAACGACTGCCAGTGTAAAACTGAAAAATTCTCTGTTCCTGACTAGATATATCTGTATTGCGCTCTCACTTACACCAAAATTCACATTCTCAGGAGCCCTGTTGTTTCGTCTACCTGGTTACACAGGAAATTGGTGCACCTCCGTGCCAGACTTGGCAGCTCCACACATTTCACCCTTCTTGCTGATATTAATCTTCATTTAGAAGATCCCATGTGCAACCTGAGTTCCACTCTCATAGTGGATCTTGGTGTCCTCAGCCTGACTTTGTGCAACACTGGCCCTACTCATCTGGCCAGCCATTTGTAGGATCCAGTTTTTAGGTCTCGCCTGGCGTTGGAGCGCGCATGCGCTCCTCGCCTGCGAGAGCTATAGTCCTCCAGCAAGCTTCAAGAAGGGTCTCGAAGACCCGCCCCTCATTTTCATTGGGTAGCGTCAGCGTTTATGTTAAACGCTGGCTTCCCATTGAAAAGGAGGGTTTTTGGTTGCCGCACTTTCACCTTTTTGGACGGCTCCCAAGGACTCGGTCGCCTGCATTACGGCTGTCGTGACGAAGTTTCTTATCAGAAGCTTCGTCACGCTGCCTTGCACGCGCCAGTCCGGCTCTCTCATTGGGCGCTCTGAGAATGCTCGTCCTGTCTTAACAGGCTTCTTTTGGTAGGACTCCCGCATGTTTGGGCGTCTTTCCAAGGTGTGCATCCCAAGCACATTTCCCAGTAATTTATCTTTAACCATCTCTTTGAAATTTCTCTTATTTGCTGCCATGTTGCTATATTCACCACTTTAGTTCGAAGGGATTAGGTACAAAAACGCACCCCCGCCCGCCGTATAGAGGTGTGTAGACATTACCAGTTGAAATATATTTTCTTCATTGCCGATCCTAATCTGCGCTCCGAACACATTAGACTTAAGAATCCCTTAACAGCATTTGACATTACTGCTCGTGAAATGGTTTCTACTTTTCTAATGTCCGCATATTGCACTAGTGCAAAGGGTGTGCAGCCTAATCTATCCTCAGTGGTGTTGGAGCAGGAGTGCAGTGTGTTCGGAGGAGCTCAATAAACTGCCTAGCTGCCTTACTCCTTGTGTAATAATGCTTCTACCATAGCTCACAGGTTACACACACAATGCATTGGAGACAGAATCATTGAATACAGACAATGAGTGCAGGGGTCTGATTTGACTTTTTTTTTTTTTTTTAAGTTGCAGCGGCTGGAGCGCCGGATCCATACCATACCATACCGGATATTCCCAAACCACAGACTGTGTATGCGTTCCATGTGAATTGAACATATGTAAATGCGTCTGCTGTGAACATTATAAAAAACTGGCATGGACTCCACTCCTGGCTTTTAGAGACGTTTGTAATGCTGGGTGTTTCCTCCATAGCTCAATTCACCTCTGTAAAACGCTCCAGTCCTCTTTCTCTATTTGGAGTCCCAGCCGAAAACGTCGCAGCAGGCTTCCTCTGAGCGCTATTTCCTGCTCCCTAGCTGACAGGGCAGATTGCAGAGCCATTTCCTGTGTTGGGCACAGCTGTTCCGTGTTAATCCCCTCAAGTGTACTTATGACATTTTCCTTAGATTATTTTCGTTAAAGAAAACACAGTACGTCATCAGTTTTCACATAACGCGTCCGGCTGTTGACTAGGGTTATTTGCTTTCAACGCACACGGAAAACAAGACCCCTCCAAGGGCGGACCATAACCCCTTGCAATCTTTCTGGTTCCTGGTCTCTGTGTGTCCTTGAGACGGACTCCTTTTCACCAAATATTGCAAGGGAGTGCTGCCATAATTTTACTGTATACCACTGGACCGAACTAGTACAATTATGCAAAGTGTTTGTACGCTGTTAACTAATTATTAAACCCAAGGATTTCATACAACACAGTGTGGTAAAAGCCAGGGTTGTGTGCGGCACTGTTTATTTTGCACTGCACGGGGTTGTGACGGATTGCACATCACGATTTAGGGAACGAGGCTGCGTACAACATATAACTGTGTACGAGGCATGGTTACGCACAACACAAGGTTACGGGTGAATTAGGGTTTTGGATTAAGCCTTCTTTCTGATAGGAAGGGACAGTGTATGGCACAGGGCAGTGCATACGCAGGTTTTCTGTGGCGAAGGGCCCTTAATGGGTTCTGTGCCACACAGGGGTCTCCAAGGCATTCTGTGTACTAAAGATAACCAGCAAACAGCCTTGCGGCACGTACAACCAAACGTGCTGCGCGGGTCACGCGTCCATGTGCAGTCTTCACGCGCAGATAGTTCATTCTCACGTGAGACCGGAGCAGACCATGTAAAAGACGCTTTTTGAAAGTGTCCGAAGAAGATGGAATTGTTTTTTTGAAAACACAGGCTCCCAGTCACATTCTTTAAAAGCATTGCTTGCGCACCTACACAGCTCTACTTTATTTTCTAGACATCTTGTTTGATTCCTTGCCTAGCGCCTCACTGCTAAGATAGGTGTGTGGGATGCGGGGATGCTGCAGGGACTATAGGCAGTAAGACGCAGATGCGAGCGCTGCAGGGCCGTTTTAGAGTTACATCCTTCTGGTGCGCATAGCTAGCGTTCAGCTGAGTTGGCTAATGACATCATCTGGTAATAGACTTCCAATTCTCTAGTCAGCTTGTGGCGCGCGTTTCATAATGGTAAATTGTATCAACATTTATTTCACAAACGCCGAGTTCTCGCAGGTATGTTAGCACAGGGGTCTAATTCTTTTTAACCACTCCCAGTTTTGGCAGAACCAGGTAGCCTGACTTTCCAACGATCACAACAGTGGGCAAAAGGGCCGTTTTAGAGTTACATCCTTCAGGTGCGGATAGCTAGCGTTCAGCTGAGTTGGCTAATGACATCATCTGGTAATAGACTTCCAATTCTCCCAGAGTCATCTGTCATCTATAAACATGCTTGGGGATTGTAGTCGACGCATGGCTACTGAGTTTGCGGTGGGCTTGATGCAAGGCCTCATCAAATGCTAGGAAGCCCTTGTGGTAGTAGGGCAAGAAAGCTGTCTTCTGTTCCATGTGAAGGTTGCATCTCCAGGTGATTACGGTCTCCCCCAACCATGGCTCTGAGTGTCAACTGTAGGACTTACCTCCCTTCCAGGGACCAGGTGTCGGTCTTGAATTCCTTTCCGGATGTGGTTGAGCTGAACGTGGGTGGGCAGGTGTACTTTACGCGCCACTCTACTTTAACTGGCACGCCACTGCTGACACCCCGCTGCTGACATGCCGCTGCTGACACGCCGCTGCTGACACGCCGCTGCTGACACGCCGCTGCTGACACGCCGCTGCTGACACGCCGCTGCTGACACACCACTGTCCTGGTTCTCCTCTGGAAGCCTTTGTATTTCATTATTCCCAAAGCTATAGTTTAGAGGACAGTGTAATGTGAATATGTAAAACCCCACTCTGGGTTAATGCTGTCTGGACCAATACTTCAGAATCATTGGACAAGACTACATTTAAAGGAAGAAATTTACTTTCTTAGCCCTGCATCTGAAGTAGAGAGGAATGGAGCAGCACTCAGTAGAACACGCATTAAAAATGCAATGGGTCTCGCCTTTCATTAACTTAAAGCCATTTGCTTTGCTATACAATACCATTAGCAAAGCAAATGGTTTTAACTTAATCAAAGGCGAGACCTATTGCATTTTCAATGCTTGTTTCCAATGTCTCCGACTTGGTGACTGCTCCCCCTATGCTACTATTGTTGTCCGACCATTTTGCTGCGCCTTTAACTATTAGAATCCCACCATGTATTTTAACATCACCATGATTAATGTTGATGTAACACCTAAACTAAGGACTTGGTCCTTGTTGGACATTATGACTTTCAATACCATTTTGCAATCTATTTAAATTTATTAAATTAGGCTCTCCTTTGGACCCTCTACCCCCGAACATGATCAGGCAACTTGACTCTAACTTGTTATCTATGTTAAGAGATCTTCTTAATATCTCTCTTGGTAATGACCTATTTCCCAAGAAATAGAAACATGCTATGGTCCTTCTCCTCCTGAGAAAAAACAACTTGGACCCGACCAATATGTCCAACTTTCATCCCATTTCCCTTCTTCCTATCTCTTCCAAAGTTTTGGAAAAACATATTAATAGCCAGCTTACCTCGTTTGTGGAGGCTCAGAATTTACATCATCATTCTCAGTCTGGATTTAGGGCTGAACACAGTACAGAATTCGCCCTCTTGGGCATTACCGAGTGCTAGAGGCAGCGCCTTTATGGCAGTAAGGCTGCGTTCTTTTTGTCAACCTTAGCGTAACCTTCGATACTGTGTCTTATTCCATTTTGGAGGAGAGACTGATTGCCCTGGGCCTTGAGGGCTCAGCCTTGGCCTGGCTTAGATAATTTTTGAAAGATTGTACATTTCAAGTTTTTCCCCCAATGCCAGATCTGAGACTCATGTTCTGAGTTCAGTGCTGAGCACTTTATTGTTTGACATCTACGTCCGCCCTTTGGTTGATGAAGTGGAGAGGTGTGGTCTGACACTTTTCTCCTACGCAGATGACACAGAGAACATCTTTATGTTGTCATCTAAACAGAAAAATGGACCCATGGATTTAAGCTTGAGCATGAGTAGCATCTCCTTATGGATGAACAAAAACTCTCTCAGGTTTAATGGCGATAAGACTGAGGTCATGATTCTGGGGGAAAACTCCTCCATCTGGGGTCCTCATCACTGTACCGACTCTGTAGGGACTCTGCCTACTCCATCTCAGAAAGTAAAAAATCTGGGATTCCTTTTAGATGACAAATTGTCTATGAAGCCTCAAGTGGCTAAGGTGAACGCCACTTGTTTTGTGGTCCCAAATGGCTAAAAAAATATCATTTGGATGATCCCTACTCCCGCTCAAAGGACTGTGATCCAGGCTTTGATTTTAGCTAGACTGAACTACAGCAATGTGTGCTATTAGGGAGCCGATACAGCTACAACCTGCCGGCTACAATTAGTTCAGAATGCAGTTGTAAGGTTGTTTTACCAACTTCCAAAAATTTCCTCAGTTTCCAACCTTCTTCGCAAGCTTCATTGGTTGACAATTCCTAACCGTATCATGTTCAAAGCCTTATGCTACATGTTCAAGGCTAAAGCAAGAACTGGACCAAGGTTATTTTTAAGACTTGATGTCACTTTATCATCCTTCTCGATCCTTGCGATCTATGAATCACTCCCTATTCAGTGTGCCTAGGTTCCACTTGACTCCTATGACAGGTCATTCCATTTCATATTTGGGCCCGAAACTCTGGAATTCTCTCACAAGGTCATTGAGAAGCTGTACATCTATCCTCAGTTTTCGCAAAGGTTTGAAGACTTAGCTCTTTAAAATTCAGGAATCTCTTCCCTCCCTTCTTTGCGCCGGGAAACCCCTTGGGGTAGCTGTTCGCATTACAAATTCAAATAATAATAATAATTAGCCGTGAGAGATATACACACAAATTATAATATAGTTAGGACTAAAACATATAGGCAACAACACAGCAGTAGCCTAGTTAGAGGGACAACAAGGTGATATGTGCATGTACACTTAAAAAAGGGGTTAATCAGAGAAGGCCTAGTAATCAATTTGGCAAGATTTGGAAGGCAGAGATCCTGTCAAATGTGTAAAATGATACGGTGTGTGATATTCTCATAATTTGTTTTCACATAATTATGCGAATTTTCAGGAAAATTATGCAAAATCACATGCAGTTACTCAAAATGAGAATCCATCATTGAGTGCGATATTGGAGCACAAAATACGTGCTGTGGTAAAAACATAGCAAGAAAAAACACAGACAGCGCAAGCAACAGCCGTTCATGTTGGAAAACCGTAATAATGGGAGTTGGTGAAATGAAACGTAGCAATGCACCTTTTTTTAAAGGCAGGTACACTGCCTAGTACTGTATGATTATATGTCGTTGACTTGGGGAAGAACACCATGATGTGGAAAGACTGATGCTCTGAAAGATTTTTAACTAAAAGAAGTGCTGCTCATGCGATGATCTTATAAAGAGTAGGGCATGTTATGAGAAAAATAAGGCAATTGCACTATAAAGAACCTGCTTCTAAATATAAAAAAAACACACAAACATTGGCATGCAGTCAACATTTGTACCTAAATGTAAATATAAGTTAAAGCTATAGGCTTTCTTACTGTTTCTGGAAAAAAGGTTATGACATCAAATTACAATAGAAACGTGTTTTTGAGTGATATGGGCTTTTTTAGGGTTTAGGGTGCGTACAGGTTTTTGGGTGGCAAAGAAATTTCTAAGGTTTAGGGTGGGTATGGGTTTTTGGGAGGCAAGGGTTTAGGGTGGGTATGGGTTTTTGGGTGACAAGGGAATTTTTAAGGTTCAGGATGGGTATGGATTTTTGAGTGGTAAAGGTATTTTTCATGGTTTAGGGTGGGTATGGGTTTTTGGGTGGCAACTGAATTTTTTAGATTTAGGGTGGGTATGGGTATTTGGATGGAAAGGGATTTTTTAGGGTTTAGAGTGGGTATAGGTTTTTGGGTGGTAAGAGTTATTTTAGGGTTTAGGATGGGTAGGATTTTTGGGTAACAAGTGAATTTTTAGGGTTTAGGGTGGGTATGGGTTTTATGGGTGGCAAGGGAATTTTTATCATTTAAGATGGGTGTGTGATTTTTGGTGGCAAGGGATTATGTAGGATTTACGGTGGGTATGGGTTTTTGGGTGGCAAGGGAATTTTTATGGTTTTGGGTGTGTGTGGTTTTTTTGAGGCAAGGTAAATTTTATGGTTTAGGGTGGGTATGGGTTTTTGGGCGATAATGATTTTATTAGGGTTTAGCATTTGTATGGGTTTTTGAGTGGAAAGGGATTTTTTAGGGTTTAGCATTTGTATGTGTCTTTTGGGTAGAAGAGAAGTTTAAGGGTTTCGAGTGGGTATGGGTTTTTGAGTGGAAAAGGGATTTTTTAGGGTTTAGGGTGGGTATGGGTTTTTGGGTGGCAAAGGAACTCTAAGGGATTTGGGTGGGTATGGATTTTTACGTGGTAAGGGAATTTTTAGGGTTTAGGGTGATGATAGGTTTTTTGGGTGGTAAGGGAATTTTTAGGGTTTAGGGTGTGTATGGGTATTTGGGTGGTAAGGGACTTTTTAGGGTTTAGGGTGGGTATGGGTTTTTGAGTGGTAATTATTCTTGTAGGGTTTAGTGTTTGTGTGGGTTTTTGGGTGGCAAGAATTTTTTTTAGGGTGGATATGGGTTTTTGAGTGGCAAGGGAATTTTCAGGGTTTAAGGTGATTATAGGTTTTTGAATGGTAAGGGATATTTTAGGGTTTAGGGTGGGTATGAGTTTTTGGTGGCTATTGAATTTTTAGGGTTTAGGATAGGTATGGATTTTTTTGGGTGGCAGGGGTATTTTTATCGTTTAGGATGTGTGTGGGATTTTTGGTGGCAAGGAATTTTGTAGGTTTTACGGTGTGTATTGGTTTTTGGGTGGCAAGAGAATTTTTAAGGTTTAGGGTGGGTGTGGGTTTTTGAGGGGCAAGGAAAATTTCATGGTTTAGGGTGTGTATGGGTTTTTTGGTGATAAGGAATTTTTAGGGTGGTTATGGGTTTTTGGTTGTAAGGTTTGTCTTCGGGTTTAGGGTAGGTATGTGTTTTTGGGTGGCAAGGGAATTTCTAGGGTTTAGGGTGGGTATTGGTGGCAAGGTATTTTTAGGTTTAGGGTGATTATAGGTTTTTAGATGATAAGGGCTCTTTTAGGGTTAAGGAAGAATATGGGTTTTTGGGCAGCACAGGCATTTTTAGGGTTTAGGGTTGGCATGGGTTTTTGGGTGGCACAGGAACTTTTAGGGTTTAGGGTGGGTATGGGTTTTTGTGTGGTAAGGGATTTTTAGGTTTTAGGGTAGGTATAGGTTTTTACGTGATATGGGCTTTTTGGGGTTTTAGGGTGCAAATGGGATTTTTGGATGGCAAGGGAATTTCTAGGGTTTAGGTGGGTATGGATTTTTGGGTGGTAAGGGAATTTTTAGGGTTTAGGGTGAGTATAGGTTTTTAGGTGATAAGGGCTTTTTAGGGTTTAGAGTGGGTATGGGTTTTTTGGTGGCAAGGGCAATTTTATGGTTTAGGGTGGGTATGGGTTTTTGGGTGAGAAGGAATTTTTAGTGTTTAGAGTGGTTATGGGTTTTTGGGTGGTAAGTTATGTCTTAGGGTGGATATGGGTTTTTGGGTGGCAAGTGAATTTTTAGGGTTTAGGGTGGGCATGGGTTTTTGGGTGGCAAGGGAATTTTTAGGGTTTAGGGTGGGTATGGGTTTTTGGGTGGTAAGGGATTTTTTAGGTTTTAGGGTAGGTATGGGTTTTTAGGTGATGTGGGCTTTTTTAGGTTTTAGGGTGCGTATGGGTTTTTGGGTGGCAAGGGAATTTCTAGGGTTTAGGGTGGGTATGGGTTTTTGGGTGGTAAGGTATTTTTTAGGTCGAATTGGCAGTTCAAAGCTGTTCGCAGGCTGCAATGGAAAGCCTGGCACATGTTTTAAGGGGCTACCTAAGTGGGTGGCACAACAAATGCTGCAGGCCCATTAGTAGCATTTAATTTACAGGCCCTGGGTACATATAGTACTACTTTACTAAGAACTGACAAGTAAAATAAATGTGCCAATTGGGTGTAAGCCAATTTTACCATGTTTAAAGGAATGAGCGCAAGCATTTTAGCACTGGTTAGGGAAACACGGGGAGATTCTCAGCCAGCTGGAACATTCTACACTTGTAAAATGTAATACAAACGTGCATCAGCATGTTTGTCTCCAAAGGAGGGACTTTTCTCTGTGAATAAACCATTATGCCTGCATCATCATTAAATATGGGAATGTTTCCTCCAAATCCCCATTCAGTATATACATTTGCTCTTGCCTTTAGCAAATTAAAATGTGTTAAACCAAATAAATACAAGTGGTAGGTGAATAACCACACATGTAGTGATCACCCACATTGTCATAGTGCCTCGTCAGAAACGAACAGTCCACAATTTCAACCCAAACTCTGAACTTGGAAATGCACCAAATCCACCATACAGATGAGGTCTCCAGAATTATATCGGGCCTAGCTGTGATGCTGCTCATTCTAATAATCCTACCTGGAGTTGAGGCTCTGGTCAGACTCCCTTTCTCCAGAGGTCTGCAGATTCCCTACTTCTCTCCTTAGTAGTAAATATTTACAGCCCCATCAGTGCAGCATCTGTTTGCAGTGTCCTTATATATCTACAAGCAATACATTTCTCCACTACTCAACATTTTACCTCATCTTGTTCTTCACAGTACATGCACCTACATAACCATATTATATCCCCGACAGCCAGTACTCGCTTTCAAAAGCTTCCGTTTACAGCCTGACAAACCTAGCTACAGCTCCAGGTTGTTTTCGCTACCTTCTTAACCATATCTCCTTAACCCTCCACAGTTCTCTCATAATCCTCATAGATTTACACCCCTACCATCATTTCATAGCTCTTTTATGCTGCAATACCTTCACGGTTTTCCACAGGGATAGCATCTCTTGACAGACACCATCACTCAACTAAGGTAGTACTTGAGAACACACTCTAACATCAAGAGAGTGGCCAGCGCCTGACCACAACAAGCATTGACAAAGCCAATATATCTCGCCTTTTGGGCCTACTGGCTTTGCCAATTGCTTTTAGCAGTGCTGTACACATTGGGATGCTGTGCACCATCATCAAAATAAAAAATAAAGAAAGACACACTAGTGGTGGCATCTTTTCACTGATGCATACATGCATTAGAAAACATGTGCTCACCAGTGGAAGGACAAAGCTGCCATTTTTTATGTACTGAACCAAGATGAAAGATGTCATTTGGATCAGTAAATACAAAAAAATATGATTTTTTAGTACAAAAGTGCCAATTAAAAAAGGACTGCAGCTTTTGGTGGTGGAGGTGCCTGGTAATGGAGGAGCGGGAAAAGGGAAAAAGCAGTGCATGATAGCGGGGGAAGCACACGAGGCAGACAATATCACAGAAGTACGCAGGTGATAGAGAACAACATAGAGTGTGCAGAGTGAAGGGATTAAAGCATGCGGGTGAGAGAAGGCAGCATGGGGAGAGAAGCACATGGAGAAGAGAAAGCAACACAGTGTGGGTGGAGAGAAGCACACAAGGGAGACAGCTAGAAAACACATGCACTCATGGAGTGCTTAAACAAAACAAAAGAAAAGATAGCAGTAAGGAGGGAGAACAGCAGACAGGTGAGAAGGAACAACAAGAAAAGGGAGGAGACGAGACGCACACAAACAAGACAGTTGGAAAACACGTGCACTCTTGTGGACTGCTAAAGGAAAACACGAAAATGAGTTCCCTTAAAGTGAGGAGTGGAAGGACATAAGTAAAGAAGTTATGCTCCACGGGAGGGACAAACATAATATAAGACAAGCCATCTAAGCAGAAGTAGGCAAATGAGAACGAAAATAAAGCCAATCAATGGCAACCAATGGGTGGGTTTTTATCTCACTATAAGATCTTGGTACGCTGACAAAGTTTTGGCACAGGGCAGCACCGCAAGGCTTCTTGCTACATTGCCCTGCATCAAAAGGAAAGGGCAGGAATGCACTGCATTTTTGAGATATGGTGCATTCCTGTCCTCTTTCACAGCGCTGGCGCACGAATGGCTGCCATGTGCCAATGCAGGCACCCTTGCACCATGGTGCAAGGGTGTCTGTGTTGAAATCAGGTTGCTTTTGTGGAGGAAGGGGCACCTTTTGTCACAAAAACAACCCTTATGCCACCCCTGGGGAGGCGCAGGGTTTTGGTGCATTCCAAGATTTATGCTTTGTTGTAAATCTGTGAATGTGTCAAAAACCATGGGCATTGAGTGGGGACATCTACAGCAACACCCATGGCACGGGGGCAGTGTGAGGCAACGCCATATCTAAGAGGCCTTGAAAAGTCATGCAGGGTAGCTTTCCTTGGCCTTGTAGATGTGATTCAGAGGCCTGCGCCACCGGAGCATCATTAAAAGTGCCGCCACAGCGGCGCAGCCCTCTTATGAATGAGACCCTTGGTCTTATGCAACCAGGCAGCCTGCTCTGTCTGGTAGCTTCCATCTAAAATTGCTTGCTCACAACAAGAAAAACTGAAGTGTACAACAAAGTGAAGGATGGAAAGCTCTAACTAATCTCAGCAGCTGGTAAATACTCAACGTCCCATCCCAGTCCATTTTTATTTTGTACACCATCCCACCTACGTTTGGACCCAGCTATTGCAAATCTGTCTGGACCCTGTTCCAATGGGAACAGTCCAGCATGAACGGCCAGAACATGTCCTCCTTGAACTCAAACACAAGTAACCCAGGATGGGTTTTGCCCTATTAGGACTCCTCAGCTGGGTATAACTTGGTTCCAGCGGCTCAGTGGGCACAGGACCCATGTCTGAGCATATCCATTCCATTTACGACATCACACTGAGGTATGCAACAAAAATGGATGGAATGCTTGAACTAATCCCAACCACTGGAAATTACTCGGCCCACATCCTAGCCCATTATTTTGCACACCATGCTACCTAAATTTGGACCCAGCCATTTGGAAATTAGTCTTGACTCTGCTCCAATGGGAACAATCCAGCCTGAACTCCCAGACCAGGTCCTCCTTGACCGGAATACAAGGAACCCAAGACTGGTGTTGATGGTTTCAAAGCTCTTCAGCCTGGCATAGCTTGGTTCCAGTGGAACTAGGGAGGACCTACCTTCGCAGTTCAGGCTGGACTTTTCACATTGGAGCTGGGTCGAGTTTTCACTCAAGGTAATCCTACCTCACCTTTGTGCTATTGCATGAAGTTTAGCCTCTGGCTAAAATGACTTTGTAGCACAAATGTGTGTGAGGACGTCAGCATCCGACTCCTTCTACATATGGTACTGCACAATTTTTTGTAATTCATTCAATGCAGTACTGCTGATTATTGCACAGCTTTGGCTCTGCATGGAATTTTCTGAATCTGATCCATACTTCGGTTCTTAAGAAATAAGGAAATGCCCTTTCTTATTTTGTTGAAATATTACAGGAAAAAGAAAAAAATCGACCTAAACTGCAAATGTAAAAACTGTACCTTCAAACTAGTAATTCAGCCACGCCTTACCTTTTCATTAGAAGGGCAGCTCTTCTTATTTCACAAAGAGGATGTGCTCATCATGGGTGTTTCCCTTATGAGGACAAGTATGAGGGTTCCAGATGAATTCTGAAGCACTTTTCATATGCTTGGTACCATTTCCAACATTGTGCAATACATTTTAAAATGGCATATTCTGCTGTTTTAGTTGTAGATAAAATAAATGTTGATTTTAGCATAAGATCATGCTGAGGGCTGTAATCACAAAATAGTCAGCCTGGGTGCCCTAGCTTCACTCTGGCTGCTGAGAACGTCTTAAGCCAGTCAGACACAATATTTTCCTCTCTATACGTGGGGCCACTTAATCCATCGTGTGCTGCATAACCTGCAGATTTTAACAAAAAATAGGTTTCTACCTCAAATGGACAAAAACGACTAAGCCCGAAGTGACACACTTTGCCCAGCAGTGGAATGCCCTTTGCAAAGGTTCTCTGGTCTCCTTTCTGTTGCATATTGCTGCATTTGGGGTTTAAACTGGTACTAATGAGATGAAACATTTGTCCAAACAGTGTTAACCTGTATGAAAAGCATGACAAAATAGGGAAGTATACTATCACAAATGTGCCGCATTATGCCGCTTAATTTGCCTTTTCTCGTCAACCCTCCCACATTATATGATACAATATGATATAAATGATTTTGAAATGTTCAAATAAAAATAAAATGGAGACGCCCAAAATGTAAATGTAAAAGTTTTTGTTTTATTTATTAAATATAGGAAATGTTGCTACTAAACTTTCTACATTTGTGCAGGTGAACCTGGTGTTCTGTTAGAATAGATAACTATGCTTAGAGTGCGGCGCACCCATTAAACTATGCGGATGCCCTGGCCTTTCTCTTTTTTCTTTACAATATTTATCAGTAATAGATAGGAATAAATGTCCCACTGCATGGGCTTCGCTTAAAAAATTGCACTTTATTACGTTTTTTTTTTCATTATCGGAAGCGCAAAAGCAGGTTAACAGTCTCAGAAGTTCAACCTCATTCTGAGCGCTGCTGAAGTTTCAGGCCAAGCAAACCTAGTGCTGTTTGCTGATGTCTGTCTGCTCGCCTAACAAGGTGTTCGTAATCCATTGCAGCTGCGCCCATCCCCCAGTCTGCAACAGTCACTGACATGAGGTGTTCTCAGCCCTGCTTGGCTTGTTAACTGGCCCTTTGTTATGCGTGAAAGTGCATTTGCACATCTTTGGCTGACCTTGGAAACGCCCTGGCTACCTTTACTTCTCTGCATGAAAACACTGCGGAAAACACTGGCATTCTTTTAACAAGAAGCTAAAGAAACAGTTAATTTTAAATCAAACCGTCTTCACATCTAAGAAATGAAATAATAAATGTTTTAGGAAAAGTACCATAAGCAATAAGCAGACTGCAAAGTTCACATTATAGTCAAATGCCGCTCAAATATACACATTGGCATTAGATGCTGAAAGATCAAATAAAGCTAGCACAGATGCAATTAGATTGTTTTCATTTCGGAGGTCTGGCGTTAGATATTTGTAGCATTTCTTTTTTAAATATAAAATGGAATATTCTGCTTAAGGTTTAGCTTTTCTGAGTCAGGTGCAAACTAGACTGGGCTCAGTAAATATTTTTTCGAATTGAAAAAAAAGGATCAATTCACAATATACATGTCTAATATTTGCTATTTCTATGCTTTGCAGTCGAAGTAATTATCTGGTGGTACAGGTTTCAGAGATTTACTTTTTATTTCTATACGATAGGAAGGAATCATGAACTTGTGTATAATGCAAAACTTCCAGAAGTGTACGAATTCGCCAGTGTAATTTAAATTTCACCCAGGCCTACCGGAAAGTTTGCAGAATGAAGCCATATGCAATTTGCTTTAGGTAAGAAATTGTCCACATAATTCACCTACCAGCTGCAGTGTTTCCTGGTGGTATTTCTTGATGAAGGCCTTTTGTACGAAGGAGGTGTAAGAAACACTAGGCATCTATAATGGGCAGTAAACGGCCTACTAACAGGTTAAGGAAAGCAAGAAAATAACCCCAAGAGTTTCAGTTTGGAAGGCCTCGATTTCTGTCATTGAGCTCAAACTCCGATAATCTGCAAACTGCATACAAAGAATACACTGCATAATTATAAAGTAGCTTTTCAAGGATGGTGCTATATCATCTTGATGAACTCGAAAATTATGCATTTTGCATTTTAATAGCATGCGTGAAATCAGCGGCAGCTTTTGCTCGGGCACCTGACTCCCTTCTTGGCTGCTGTCAGTCCCATGCTGAACTACCTCTCTGTTGGAAGGTGTGCTGGCAGCAGCGCCCACCCCCACTCGGAGAGACTAATCAGCTCCAAGGGCTTTCAGCACCCTGATCTGCCGTCCAGTGTTTTTGTCATGCACGAGTGTGCATTTACTTGTCTGCGGCTGCCCATTCTAAAGTTCTGTCTTGAGTTTCCTCTCAAGGCAAATTCCGACATCTCCAACTGATGTACTGCGACAAGGGATTTTCTTTCCTTGCAGCAAAACACATCGCAGCAAATTCAAAGTTGATTCCAACAGGGTGCTGCTTGACTTCATATTTTGGTGCAAAATTGTTTTATCTTTCTGCGCTTGTTTATGTCAGATGCACTACCTTCAAAGCAGGGGCTGTATAAAATACACTGTTGTAAACACAGACATTTATTTCAATAGGGTGCTCATAATTAGCTGAATCCTAACGTCTCACATATACTTTTAAGAACTGATGAGTTCAATGCCAAAGTATATATTAAAGGGGAATACTGGTTAAGGATTAAAGAGAATGACCATACTATACCACTTTCTTGGACATTGATATGCCTTTTCTTAAATATTTGTATTGTTGCCACATCCATGAGTACTGATAAGCCGATGAAGTGCGTCATTTCTTAAATAGGGATTCGGTAATGTGTTGGAAATGTAAAACAATAGCATTCTATTAAATGTGCATTTCTTAGCTTTTCAAAGAAAATAGCTACAAAAAATAAAAGTGCAAAGTCAGTAGCCTCATTTGATTAATGATTTTCTTCTTAAAAAAAGGTTACATAAAATTAAAAAGGACATTGCATTCAGGTATTATGTTTTCTGATGGGTTTGCTCCTTCAAAATCACTATCCTCTGTTGCTAGATGGGATTCAATTACTGAAGTGTGTTTAATATGTTAAGTGTGTTTAAGGCTGCAGTACCACCGCCTGTCTACAGGGGCAGAGCGAAGCAAAAAAATAAACACACATGGTGAAACACAGGTCCCCACAAGGCAATTTTTTAAAAAGTTGTAAAAATTGGCACATATGTTTCTGAAGTCATTTCTAATCATTTAGAAGACTTTACCTTGTGGGGACTTGGGATCATGTCCCCACAGCGTGAGTGTGTTATCATACTCAAGTCCCCACAAGGATAGTATATCTATATCTATATATATATCTATATCTATACCTATATATCTATATATCTATACCTATATATCTATATATATATACCTATATATCTATATATATATATATATATATATATATATATATATATCTCTCTCTCTCTCTCTCTCTCTCTGTCTCTCTCTCTCTCTCTCTCTCTCCCCCTCCTTTTCTCTCTCTTCCCCCCCCACAACAACAGTTTCCATAATCCGAAACGGACACAGGGGCAAGATTAAAGATATATTCCTGGTTGATTGATTACGCTGTAACACGTTTCGGCACTTCCTGCCTTGTATATATATAAAACCATATTTATGAAAAAGGGGACATATATTCAATTTCTATGTTTTTTTCGGGGATAAACTCAATAATGCACAAAAACCAACATAAATCCATAACTATACTACATATATGAAAAAAAACGGAGAAATTACTAATTATACATCATAAATTTGGCAACGCAACGTTTGCTCACACCATAAACAATACACGCATTTGTGTTGGTTTTAAAAATCCTTACAGTGGTTTGATAATGTCTTACACCCAAGTTCGTACATCACGGGTGTATCTGTTTGACTCGAGTTTGGTGGTAAGCAGGACATAAAAATAATTAATCTTCATTGGTTTCAACGTCAGTATAACAAACTGGGCACAGACAGACTTCCTCTTTGCCCCGAATCCCTTTATAGGTAAAGGTGTTAATAGTTGATGTCCTCAGTCAAAATTGGAGATACAAACATTTTAGACAAAAATCGTGTTCTTACGCCTTTCAGTTATGGGAGAAGACAAACTTTGCCCAGAAGCACAGGAAGTAAAATACCAGGCTTTCTTCTACTGCACTCAAACACTGCAGAAGCAACAAGAGTCTAACCAACTACTGCTTCAGAAAAGAGTGCAGAATCCTCATCTTCAAGTAACATTTTGGTGTAGTGTAACCCTGGGCAAAACGTCCTTAAGACCTCTAAACCACACCTCATCCCACACTCAGGCCTCACTTCCACTCCCAGCAGACCACTCTCACATCCCTCATAGGTGCTACACCAACAACCACCTGTAATCCACTATTCTCACTAAACTGAGTACCCGCTTTCTACAGCGCTACCCTGCTTTTGAGCCAAGCTTGTGCTATGTAATATGCATACATACATTTACCTTCACTGAAAATGTGAGTCACTAACCATTCCATCAAAAGGTCTGTTCTAGTTCACGTATACCTGTCATGGCGGCAGTGATACAAACTCCCCCCTAAGGCAATTTCATCGCCGAGGTCTCATGATCATTCCTCCAATTACATTATCATCACCATGTGACAAATCACTCCAGTTAGGTTGTACAGCTGTGGAACCGAGACGAGCAGGAACATAATAACCGCAATAGGCCGTTAATGGCTTTACCGAGAGCGACCATTCATGCTACCCCTTGTCAAGCAGTGCTATGACCACGCAACAAAAAGCTTAACCATGACAAATCCTGGAGAAGGGTTTCTCATGCTCTTGCCACTTTTATAATGCGATTCAGTAATTGGTGCGGTTGATTATTATTATGATTGAATAAATTAATTCATTATTGGCTCAATTATCATAATTGAGGCCATTTGCAATGTTTACAGCAAGCAGCATGGTAAAATGAAAAGCTTTATCCTTAACTGCATGTTTTTCAGGCTGGGGCAGAGTCTCAGGGGAGACTTGAATGTAATCTGTACAGACAAGAGGGCATGAAGACTCTTGTTATTATCTGTTTGAATCTAGGCTCTGCCCGCTAAAACACCTCATCTGGTTGGAAAGGAACAAAAGATCCACTACACGGACTAATCCCTGGACACCCCATTTTCAGGCCTTTGTTAAAAACTTGCAACCAGCAGGCCTCTGCGCTGCTCAACAACCATTCCCTTCACTGAAGATAGTTAAAATTAAACCACCAAGAACTTGTCCTACCGTGAAGTACACTCTGAGTTTGAAATGAAAACTGCTCAGTTGACAATCTGCTCTAATGCATTCAAACACGTGCAGGTTTATTTGGTACTCCCCATGTCTCTTTAACAGGAATTAAACTAACCAGACTCCGAAGACTTAATCCACTACTTTTAGGTCTGGCTAGACAGAAATGGATGGCAATCAAATATGTAGCATCTCAGGGCTGAAAAGGAGTCTGTGCTGCAATTCGCTAAGAGTTAGATACCTTCTGTAGGAACCTCTTGAAACCGTTTTAACTGCCCAGGGACTAGGAGGTGCCCTGAGGCTGTTTCAGCAGGTCAGAATGAGTCCACACCACAACTTTTAGGTTGCTTCATTAAATGCGTGGCTATAGATGTCGACAATTTTGTTTGAGTAAGTAAAGTTTATTTCATGTAAAACATTTTTTTGTTAAACCTATTGTGAATTTACTCTCAGATTTGTATCATCTAAAAGAAAAGTTTGGCATCACCCTAACATTGTTCACTTTTCTATATATAAAGACCACGATTGAAGGCTCTTGTTGGATTTTACCTTTACTGTCTTTTCGTATGCAATGGTTTTAATTAGAAACCCTCAATAAATAAAAGTAAATCTGACAGATTATTGTTCTGGTTTCGCTTCACATTTCCCAGTGAGTGGTGAACACTTCAATGTGCCAACACAGATTAGTTTTAGTCTCTTTTAATAGAAGTCCGAATGATTAATTGGCTCTGGTGAAACATGGGCGTTTTAGTAGACATTACAGTAATAAGGCTGCCAGTCCTAGGCATCATTTCTGAGCAGATTACATTCACAGACAGCTCTCGGTATTGGCTGTAAGCATAACAAAAACTTTATGCCAACCTGAGGGAAAGTTATACTGTATATCTTGGCTTTGCGCTTGCCTCTCTCAAATTTCAGTGGGTTTAATTTAGGCAGCCAAGATATTGATATTCCATTAGACAGACAAACGCCTACCCTTTCGGCAACGAGGGATTAAACATTTTTTGCTTTAATGGGTACCCTGTGTGTGTAGAGCCAGGGAAGGAAAGATCATGCGACTAGGCTACGTTTACTTTCTCGAGCCAGGGTGCATGGGATAAGGCCCAAGGAGCCTAGCTTCACTGGTCTGGCTTCAGAAAAACACCACAGACGTTAAGCAATTGAAATACTGCAGAAAGACCTCTGGGACGCACACTATTTTGCATAGATGATGCGAGGTTTCCAACTGGTGTTTGACGGAGTTCTTTGCTACGCGGTGGGGGCTTCATATGACCTAGAATCTCACTATGTGGCAATACTGTGTATATTACATAATTATATCAGCAGTAGAAAGACTAGGGAACTACAAAACTGGAATTCTGCTCCAGGCTCGGAACCCTCAACATGCTACCCTAGTCTTGCACCAAAGGTCACTTAACACTCCTAATATCTATTGGAATTAAAGATTTGCACCTGGGAATGCATTCAGAAATTGATATAATTCTGGGCTGGTGACCCTGCATCTGAATATTTCAACGAACATAAATCAAACAAGATAGAAACAATCTCTTTATTAAGAGTATTAGGGCATCAAGTCAGATTAAGGGAGGAAGAAAGTTCAAAAGGAGATGAGCTTCTCTCGAAAACATGTGGCTCCAAAGTTTGATCAGTTCAACCTTTTTAAGGTAAGAGTTGTTTGGTTAGATTTCCACCTAAACCTGAGAGGGCCTCAATGCGGCGGGACCATTTCCTCCATCTTTTTTTCATGATTGACTGAACATGCATTTACCAAAATGCATCTGAGCTAATCGTGTGCTGGTTGGCCGGGCACTTTGCGCCCTCTTCCTTTTGGTATTGTCTCCTTGCTGAGTTATTGGGCTGACGAGCTCTGGGGTGCCCATGTGCTCTGGGGATGGCACTAAACCGGAGAAGACTAAGCAGCATCGTGGGCCCACCCAAACTTCACTTGTTACTCTCTACTGAAAAAGGACATACAACAATTTTGAAACACGTCTAGAGACGCTGCACCAACAATGGTGAATACTAAAGACTTTCAACTGAAGTGAGTGTTATCGCTGCATTTACCACAATGCATCTGGGCTAATTGTGTGCTGGTATGCCAGGCAGTGTGCTCCCTCCTCCTTTTGTGATGACTCCATGCTTGAGATGACATCTGGTCTAGAAGGTTGCAAGTGCAAAGAGCCTACATGAAAAAAAGAACTTCAGTATCTCCCACACAATTGAGCAGCACTTTGGGAAATTTAATCAAGAGTGCGTGCTGCAGGTACAGGTTTCAGGGCCTATTAACGGACTTTCAAGTTTGTGGTCAAAGATCCAACATTGATTCTGCCCTGTACTGAGACACAAGAGAGTCCACAATGCTGGGGAGTAGCACCAGCCCAGCACTAGGAACATGCAACAGCACTAGCCCAGCTGACTATCTGGCGCCGCTCACTTTACAGGCAGCAAATTTCACCTTGCTCGGTGATTTTAATTTACATCTTGAGGATCCCGAAGATAAGTTAGCGGAGCCTTTATAGAAGACATGAGATCTCTCAATCTTCCGCTCTTGAACTCTACAGCCACCCACACCGCAGGCCATCTCTTGGATCCTGTCTTCTCCAATCTTCCACCTATCTCTGTGGATCTTCCGGTCCAACTTAGCTGCACCGACCATTCTGCAGTTCCTTTCCATATTACAGTTCCTCCCCCGCCGGCAAATTGGTCGCCCCGACAAACCGCAAACAGGCACTGGGCCAAAATGGATATGAGGGAATTAAACAAACTTCTCCTCCATACCCTTCCTGTTCGTTCGTCTAGACCGGATTCTGACCAAATCGCGGTACATCATTGGCTCGAAAGTGCCACAGCTTAGTTGAAGTTTGCTAAACATGTGGAAGGAAAGAAAAATGCGAACAGGTCACCTGCTGACCACACCTCCGAAGCAGGATTAAGCGACAACGATTAACTTTTATTTTCCCTTTCTTCTACTCGCTGAACCAGACTTGAATTTTTTTATGTCACCATTTTAGTATTTGATTTGAAAGGGAGGGGGGTTTGCTCATGTCGGATGCTGTAATGGAATGCTACACTCAGGTTAGATGCCGGGAAGCGCAAACAGGCCTTACCAGACGCCTGGATGTTATGGCTCTCCACTATAAGCACGGCCACCCTGCCTTCGGCAGGGAAGTATGCTGGAGACCCGACACCCCCCCAGGGAGAGCTCCCATAGGTCATTTCAAAATTTGTATTGGGTGTTCAATGTTGTTTTTGTTGTTTGGGTGGGTTGGTAACGCACAACCTGTTTGGGGGGTTGGTGTGGGTGGAGGGTGGGGGGTAAAGTTAATGTTTCATTGTCAGGCAGAACACGCACAGGCAACACACTCGTAGGCGGAGACGAGGCAGATCCAACCGGAGATGCATGCAGATTGCAGAGGGAAATGGGGATACTTGACACTACCACTCAGCAACGCACAGACACCTGTGGAGATGCAGCACCGGTTGCGGGATGTCGAGTCTCACTACAGTCACCAATAGATCTGCCTTGACGACACTGAACCTATTGACATGGAACATCCAGGGTTTGAACGACCACAGGAAGGCCAGACTAGTCCACACGAATTTACTCAGACACCACATAGATATCTGCTTTTTACAGGAGACTCACCTGAACTGCACCCTATCCACTAGGCTACAACATAAACGTTGGGAAAAAAGCAATCCCGAGCACACATCTACAGTGTAACACCACTTATAACTGCAAAAGTATGCACAAAATGTAAACACAGTGTTATTAATCCTTTGTTTCTATTCTTGCGTCAGATCGTAATGTCCTTTGTCAGCCAACACGTGTTTTGTCGCATACAATGGGAATTCGTTCCACGACTTTCTCAAGGCTTCAATATCTTTGGTAAAGATCTTTCTAATGTGGTGATAATTCCATCCCACATGGGAAATGAATGATATCCGTTCGAGTCTAGTGACCTGCTCCACAATAGTGATGGATCTCAGTACGATCCACAATTACGAGCTCGTTCAGACGCATTCTTCTGTAAATCAGCCCGTCTTGTACCTAGAGTGCGACATAAATGTTGGGGACACATATATTCAGCCGTCTACTCAAGTTATGCGCGGGGGTGGCGGTGCTGGTAAGGCAGGGCATCGACTGGAAACTATGCGATTCACTTCTTGATCCTGAAGGGAGATATGCTATACTGCTGGGCTCACTAGGGGATACGTTGATCACTGGCAGCAATATATGGTCCAAATACGGACACGCCACAGTTTTTTCCAGACTATATGGGCGAAAATCAAATCCACTGGCTGCAATACTGTTATCTGGGGCGGGGACTTTAATGCGGTGCTTGATGATGCACTAGACAGGAAGGGCCTATCCCGCTCCCTACATCCCAACTCCAGCAACACACTCAACGCTATTATATCAGATGGCCATCTGACGGATGTCTGGAGAAGTTCTAACCCCAACATCATGGAAGGTACATGCATATCAGATCACCACAGAGCCTGGTCCAGGTTGGACTTCTGGTTGCTATCCAGAGATGCAGTGACATGGATGCGAGAGGTTCTCCACCTTCCCAGGTCACTGTCGGACCACGACCCTTGCCTCTTACGTATATCCATGCCCAACACACCCAACAGACTGTTCAGCTGGAGGCTCCCCCCAAATGCCTTACTGGACGAGGCTTTCAAGGAGGAGATTCGTGGGGACATTGTCAAATATTTTAATCTCTGCATGTTCACGACTGAGGCATCCCTTTGGGAAGCGTTTAAAGTAGTCATTAGGGGCAAATGTATTGCAAGCCAGGCTGGGGTTTTGAAGACAATCAGGAATTCACTCGCCTCCCTCGAGGTGTGCATTAGGGACCTTGAGACACAATTTTACAATACAGACAACCCTGATTTTCTTGCCCAACTAAAAGAAAGTCTGCTGGAGTTTGAGGAAGAGGCACATCTGAGGTGAAGTTTATGGGCAAATATACACAGGCCAGACGATACGGGGAGGGGGATAGGCCAGGTAAGACTCTCGCAAATATGCTCCAAGCCCCGCGCAATGCCGCTTATGTTACCGAGATCAAGGGTGGCGACCAGACCTTGATCAGGGACCCGCCAAAAATCCTAGATAGATTCACTCAATTCTATTCCAATCTATATACGACCACACCAAACACAACCAGAGGGCCTGCAACCCTTCCTGGAATCCCTCGAACTACTGTGGCTGGAAAGGGGACATAGGGAATATCTGGATAATCCGTTTACATTGGAAGACGTAGCACAGGTCATACGTGGTCTTCCGTCCGATAAAGCCCCTGGTTTTGATGGCCTGACCACTACATTTTATAAAACTTACGCTGAGGAGCTATCCCCACACCTCATCGCAGTGTATGAGGAGGCGCAGTCCACTGGAATCCTCCCGCCTTCTATGCGTGAAGCTTTATTATTATTACGCTGCCTAAGCCCGGGAAACCTAGTGACAAAGTAGACTCATACAGACCACTTTCTCTTATAAATGTAGACGTCAAACTTTTTGCAAAATTGCTTGCAAATAGACTACAACCTCCGCTTCCACTAATCGCACGTCCTGACCAGTCGGGATTCATACCCGACAGATCTACGGCGCATAATCTCTGCACCTTTTTTTACTGTCCTTCATTACCTACACCCCAATACGAAAGCAGTTGCCGTATTTTTAGACGCCACAAAGGCGTTTGACTCGCTCGAGTGGGGTTACCTATTCGCAACGCTTGCGAGAATGGGCTTCAGCCCCCTATTTCTGGGCCTCATACTCCTATTATATACGGCATCTTCTGCTAGAATTCGTCTCAACGGCATGCTCTCAAGCCCTTTCCATATCACTCGGGGAACGAGACAGGGCTGTCCTCTTTCCCCCCCTCCTCTTTGCCATAGCTATGGAGCCATTGGCAGCGCGTATCAGACAGCACTACGCTGCGAGGGGTCTGGGTTTCAGTACGAGGGGACTGCTAATCTTACTATACGCAGATATCACTTTATATATAAACAATCCCGAGGCAAACACCGCCTCCCTACTCCGTGAACTCATAAAATTTGGCGGAGTATCCGGCATCTCCATAAATTGGGAAAAATCTACTCTCTTTCCGCTCACCAACGCCACAACCCCATTTCCTGTTGAGTACCCCCTACAGTGGTCCAATGGTCCGGTAAAATACTTGGGCGTATGGCTCAGTCGGGATGAGCAGGAGATCTGGGCCATGAACTTCGGGCGAGCCATTACATGGTTGGAAGGAAAGGTAAACGCATGGGCTAAGCTTCCTCTCTCCCTAGCTGGGAGGATCGCGGTGGCTAAGGTGGTGGTCTTAGCCAAATTTCTATATTTATTTGTTAATATCCCAATCCCACTCACTCAGGTGTTCTTTAGCAAACTCCGGTCCTTAATAATAACCATGGTATGGGTGTGCGGGCAAGAACGGATCTCATGGGAACTCCTAACACTATCTCTGACGCAGGGTGGGCTGGGTGCCCCAGACTTCCAGTTGTATGCCTTTTAAGCACAATTTCCACATTTTTGGGTGCATCCTGTCCCGTTCCAGCCGCACGCTGCTGTGGAGATGGATGTGGCGGCACAGTCCCCCTCCAAGTGGCGATATACCAGACATACAAATGACCACGGGATGGCGTTGACACAATTGAGACCCTGAGATGGGTGTGGGAAAAACTTTGAGATAGGGCCCAACTGTCGATACTGTACGCCCCTTCCATCCCCTTGGCGCATAACCCCATGCTTCCTGTGATGTCAGAGGGCGCCAGCAGATCCATAGCTAGAGATATAGTACCTTCGCGGATCTATATCCAGAAGATACTTTCAGAGCTCCGCCGGAGACCACAGCCGGGAGAGCTGGGTCATTCTCGGAGCTCTTCTTCTATTACAGACTAAGGGCTACCTGCAAGCAAATACATGCAACCTTCCCCGTTCCCCCGCCCACATTGCTGGCACTTGAAAACATAATTAAGACGGCCTCCCCCCGTAGACTCATCACACGCCTATACAGTAATATGCAGAATACCGCTCCCATAATGACGCCGAAAGCTTTCCAGGGCTGGAACTCAGACTTACAAGTCCCCCTAACGGAAGACCAGTGGGATTTCTGCTGTGGGCAACTTACTGTCCTATCACCCAACTATAAACTACGTTTAATCCATTTTAAATTCCTCCATCGGTTTTATAGAACTCCTATCCAGATGCATAGAATGGGGGTAAAGGCAGATGATAGTTGCTGGAGGTGCAGTTGCGGTCCAGCCACATTCATTCACATGGCGTGGCATTGTACTCTGTTGGCAACATTTTGGGCCAAGATTTTCACTACAATTCATGATATAATCGATACACCAGTCGACCCCGAGCCGCACATCAGCTTACTGGGCTATGTGAGAGACACATCGGCTGAGCACAGAAAATTGCACGCCATGCTATTACTCTTTGCCAAACGCAGAGGAGCCATACACTGGGGCAGGAGGGAGGCTCCCAAGTTGGAAGCCTGGCTACGGGATGTCACCTTCAGTCATGCACAATTAACAACTTTCTGGGAGCTAATGCCAACTGCATCTATGCCAAAAGACATATGGGAGCCGTTTCGGTCATGGGCCCATTTACAGCAGGGTGCGGGGGAGGAACATGCTGATTAGACTAAGTCCTAGGAAGCATGTTAGTACATCTCAGAGGTAAAGTTTATCCGAGGCATAAGCAAGTTAAGTGGACTAGTAACTAAATGGTCGTCCTTTATCTTGCCATGCTGCTTGAAGCCCATGGACCCCGCACAGGTGGGTTGGCATTGCTCTCAAATACTCGTCAAACCGTCATAGCTGTGGAACAAAATGTGTTTACCTGAACAAGTTGTTGCTCGTGTTATATTCATGCTGCTGTACAACTGTAAGCTATACGCCTATCACCTGTGTTGCTACTATTTAACAACTGTCTGATGCCAATGCCTTGCGTTAGGTTTGTTGCATTGAAAATACCAATAAACAAAGTTAAAAAAAAAAAAAGAAAGCGCCACAGCTTCAATTTTGCCTCGGTCTTCTAAAATACAGGGCAGAGTGCGCCCTCCAGCACCCTGGTTTAACGACAGCCTCCGCTTAGAAAAAAAGGCATGTAAAGCTCTGGAAAAGGTCTGGAGGAAACACTATGCATCTGTGGCTAAGGCTACCTATGTGTTGGCCTTGAAAAAATACCATGCCTCCTGTAAAATTGCACGGACAGCTTTCTCTACAAAAGTAATTTCTAATGCCCACAACTGTCAAAAAACCTTATTCAAAGTGGTAAAAGATTTGTCCGCAGCCTGTTCATTCACACCACTCCCTTCCCTTTCCGGCAACAGTGTGACGAACTGGCTTTGTTTTTCCTAAACAAAGTCGAGATTATTCACCGGCAATTAGAAGAGGATGCACCCTTGCTTTCAACTCCGTTTCCAGATGCTCGACCACCCAGCCCTTCAGTTTCACACCTCGGGGACGGTCAGCACATAGTAAAGTCGGATACATCCTTGATGATTAAAATGTGGCCTCTTCTGGACCTTGAACGGCTACGAACCTTACTGGCTACTATTAAGTCGGGCTCCTCGCTCGACCCCTTTCCACCATCTTAATTCAGCCTACTTGAGGACGCTGCCCTCACGGGAGTGCTGGATCTTCTGAATTCTTCCCTGGTCACAGGGGAGGTACCTCAGAACTGGAAGCATGCCTTGATACTTCCTCTGCTTAAGAAGAAGGACCTCGACCCCCAGTGCTGGTCCAACTTTAGGCCGATTTCACTGCTTTCGTTTTTTTCCAAAGTTCTGGAAAAGCATGTTAATACTCCTCTTTCCTCATTTGTGACCATCTCCAACGTTCTGCACCCTTCCCAGTCTGGTTTCAGGGCAGGCTTCAGCACTGAATCCGCCCTACTCAGAGTCACTGAGTTTTTGAGGAAAGAACTCGACTCGGGTGGGACAGCCGCCCTTATCCTCTTGGACCTAAGTGCTGCCTTTGACACAATCTCAGACTCTATTCTTCTGAATAGTTTGGAGGCTCTAGGCATTACCGATACTGCTTTGAAATGGCTGTCCTCCTTTTTAAAGGAGCGAACCTTTCAGGTCTCCTCAGCAAACAACACCTCCACTACTCTAACACTACCCTCGGGGGTTCCGCAGGGGTCCATTTTGAGCCCCCTGCTGTTTAACATTTATTTACGCCCCTTGATGGATGTGATTGAAGAGTCTGGGCCCAATCATTGTAAGGCTTTATGGCCGATTCTCCTTGTCCCAAAATCTTATGCTAAGCACACACGGGTGGGATCTTCTTATAATGCTTTTGGGGGGCTGTATCACGTTACCAGATTCCATCCAAGATGAATTGCCACGTTGTTTTTCCTTTTCTTTTTTATTGCACTACTTCCATGTTTTTACTGATAAAAGACGTGTATAAATTTCCTACAAAAGAAAGGTGGAACCAGGTAACTGCAATTTATACTGAGGGCGCAAGAGAGTACCCAGACGGGCCTCACATCATATCACTTCTTTAGCCCACTGCACTTATAATTATTGGAACAAGTTGACATTAAATTACTGTAGGGACCCTCGGCTCATCTCATTAGCCCCAAATCTATATGCTATGCACATGCACTTTTTCCTTCTCTAGTTTTAACTTCATATGTTTTTATCTTGTGGAAGGTTGGATCTTTTTATAAGGCTCATGGGGGGTCGTATCCCGTCTCCTGACTGCATCTAAGATGAATTACCACGTTGTTCCTTTTTTACCCTTTTTATTGCACTGTTTGTATAATTTTACTGATATGACCGTTTTAACCATCCAAAAGGTGGAACCAGGTAACTGTAGTCTATACTGAGGGGGCAGTGGAGTACCTGGAGGGACTACGTACCATATCACCTCTTAGCGCATTGTCGTATGACAAAATGACCCAGTATTTGTTTTAAAATGTTTCCTTTTATTGCTTTAATGACACTGGATGGCGAAATAAAGCTTTATGATAATGAGTCTGGTCTCACCGTTTTCTCTTATGCAGATGATTCCCAGATTATCTTCTCACTATCCAAGGCTCATAGAAAAGACCCCTCCCCCCTCAAGCAAGGCTTGGCCAATGTCGCACTCTGGATGAACAGAAACGCCCTTAAACGTAATGGCGACAAAACCGAAGCTCTGATCCCGGGAAATAACCCTGATCTTTGGGGTGTCAGCAACTGGCCTGACATACTGGGGCCAGTGTCCGTGCCGGTGGCTAAAGTGAAGAATCTCGGTTTCGTTATTGACAAAAATCTCTCCCTCTCTCTCCTCTAAGCTCAATGCCTCCTGCTTCTCCATTCTGAAATGGCTGAGGAAAATACTCTGGCTGATCCCCCCAGATGCTCAGAGAACTGTGCTGCAAGCCTTGGTCACATCCAGACTGGATTATGGGAATGTCCTTTATCTGGGTGCTGGCAAAGCCGTAATTCGCTGCCTGCAGATCATCCAAAACGCGGCTGCACACCTTCTTTTTCGGCTGCCGAGATTCTCTTCCATCTCCCCCTGCTGCAGAGACTGCACTGGCTAAGAGTGGACAAACGGATCAAGTTTAAGGCCCTGTGCTACATGTTTCGCACTAGACACGGTCTGGCTCCCTCCTACATCCAAGCTCTGGTGTCTCCCTATGTCCCCACCCGTGAGCTGAGATCAGCCGACCTCGCTCTCTTTTCGGTGCCGAGGTTCCGCAGAGCTCGTCTTAAGGGTCGCTCCTTTTCTGTGCTGGGCCCTAAACTTTGGAACGCTCTGCCGCTTTCTCTTAGATCTTCTAACTCACTGCTTCAGTTTCGCAAAAACTAAAAACCTTACTTTTTAGCAGCACTGACTAAATTCTGCTTCTCAGACCCGCTATTATGCTTCTGCCCCTCAATAGCGCCAGGAGACCCTTTTGGGTAGGCTGCGCGCTCTACAAGCTCTTTAAATAAATAAATAAATACAATAAACCTAGACAGATTATTTTGTTCACCCTCTGGTTATGTGATTGATTTTGTCATGACAGCCAAGTACACAACTTCACCAAAGTTTAAAAGGAAGGAGTTCTAAAGACAAAAGTAAAGTCTTCACCGTCACAGCTGTGAGTGCATATGCTGAAGTTAATCCAACTCTCTCAGTTAGGGGTAATGTACCTTTGAAATTAATTCAGCTACTTATTTGAAAAATGTTCCTGAAGTTGGGAGTGAGGACTAAGCTTTTCCAAGCTTTGGCCGAAGATGAAAAAATAATATACCATCATGCAACAAATCATGTTCTATTGTGAATAAAAACATAATTGAAACGGCAGGCAGGAACTCAGCTTCAAGAGATCTCACTCAAAACAAGAGAGACATATATTAATGAATTTTACTACTTCGGATTTTTCAAAATAATTGTTTTCTGCAACAATATTTGCAGGTCCTCCACTACATGTTGCAATAAGCTGAGGTCCTAAAGCAAATAGCCTAAGGTGAACACATGGTTTTAAGTTGAAGAAACAATGAGAACTGCATCACTCACTCTAGTAAGTCTAGCACAGACATTGCATCAAACTAAATATGCAATTCAGCACCCATGAGCACTTTCACCATGTGTTCAGTAGAGGTCATTTAAGGCCATTCAGCATCTTTTCCCACCACAAGATGAAAAGAGCATAGTCTTACCTTTGGCATGTTGGACAGAGCTATGTGCTTCTCATCTCTTAAGAGTTTGATCGCAAAGGTGGATTTAAATGCTGGTTCGTCAAAGCAGGGAAAGGCCTTTCTTGCTGCCAGAGGCTCAAACTGAGTAGCTGCAAGCAACCTGATGAACAAACAAGAACAAATATTTATCAGTTAGGTAAAAAACATGACAATGAGACCGTTTTTCTTGACCGTTCCTAAGGAGTGCCCTTAAAAGCATGCAGTATAGGATGAAGGTGATGTAATATATTGGTCACTGGCCCTCATGCACTGTGAGTGATTACCTTTTGCCTGATCACATGCACAAATTAATCTCAAAACTAGTGGACTTTAGTACCTGAGCTAGCATGCCAATGCCTTAAATTGACAATAATTTGTTTCCAATTCCTAACAGTGTTGCTTGCAGGTAGCTTTAGCTGTCCCTTACGGGAGAGCCATCATCTGAATTCCTCTCCACCTGCCTGCTTTGTCTATCCTTATGCCTATGCTCCGCTAAATTCTCCCTCCCCTCACCCTTTACATTACCCCCTTACCCCTCTACACGCCATTAACCAAAAAATGTAACTTGTAACTGTTGTACCTTATGTAACAATGTATAATTTGTAAGATATGTAACTCTCCTCATGTAAAGCGCTCTGATACCTCCGGGTCTAGCCAGCGCTATATAAAACTCAAGTAAATAAATTAAATAAATAAATCTGCAATACAGTATGCATACAGTGGAATTTGGGTCAGCCCCTTACCATTACTCGTTAATGGATGGTTGTCTATCTCAGTTTCCTGTTCGTTATTCAATGACTTTCCTCCATATTCTTGTCTTTCTGCCACCCCTGGCGCATATCTTTTCACATTGTTTCTGACTGAATAGCATTGAATGCGAGGGGACTTTTTTTTTCTTTTTAGCACTCTATGGGATACATCGCTTTCCTCGCACTTTTACCTCTTGTCGGCTTGATTATTCTTATTTAAAAAAATGTAACTTGTTTTTAGCAAGGACCCGTCAGCTGCACAGTTACCAATCCACTTGCTTGCGTTATTGTTCCTGCACCATCAACCCCCTACTTCTCAATTTATTTGTTTCTTTAGGAACAGCACACTACTACCAAGCAACTCGCTTCAGTTATTGCTTGCATCGTTAATGCACCCCCCACAACTGCCTGCTCCCCACATTATTTCTTTTTTTTAAAACATTTTTTATTCTTCTTACGAGGGCCAAGCTGCTGCACAATTCTACAGGGATGCTCACTTCTTTCAGTTTGCGTGGAAGCCAGCACAAACTTAGACTTTTTGGAAGGTTAAATTAAAATCAATCGGCCAAATTAAAGTAAAACACAGGCTGCAAAATGGATACTAGTGATAGTTCACACCATCTAACTAAAAAAAAAAAAAAGGCATTTCAAAATGGCCACTCTGCACATGCATTCCTACACACTAGTGGCTGTCTTTTTTTTTTTTTTTTACTTCTTGCTATGAATAAAAGTTTTGAAAAGCCAACCGCCCTTTGTTTTCTTATTAAAGTAAGACCTACTGGCTTTGCTAATGCCTGTTCTTTCCAGACTTTACCCTTTTTTTTTTTTTTTAAAGTCATCCTTCTATGTTTAAACTATTTCTTCACGTTAAGTCATTTAAAGCTAATGGGAGCATTTCCGTGCGCTCATCAGAATCAAATTTTTCTGTCCTATGCATTAAAGCTCAAAAATGTTTTGGTACCTTTTCTAATTGGACCAGCCAGAAAGGGAGCACCCCTACTTTTCTATAAAATCTCATGCACTGGGATTTTATGGCCACCATATTTACGTGATGGCATAGTTTTATTTTTATGTCATACACCTGCAATAAACAGGAAAAAATAATAAAAATGCTCCAGCTTGCCACGGCCATACCTATTGGTTTTGCCAATCGCACTGTGGCTAGATAACAGAATTTTTAGAAATCTGTTTCTAAACACACTGCCAGTCCTGTAAATGCAATGAAAAATAGCTATCCAGTCCACAATAAGTACAGAATGTCTTGCATCTCAATCAATAAATCGAAACTTTATTCGATCTTTCACAATTAAGATCATAAAAGTACATAAAAACAAGATTGCAACAGTCATGTCCAGTCCAAATTCATAACGTAAAACCATGCCCAGTCAAATTCATAAAGCAATCCCCTATGTATATACACTTAGGTTCATATAAAATGCAAGTTAAAATAAAAGTTATTAAATATCTTAAAAATAAATAATAAAAGATCCCCACAGTCTGGTTAATGGCCCACTTGTTTCCTTTTCCGCATACATGCCCGTAAAAATGATGCTACTGAGAAGCAGACAAACGGGTTGGGCAGAGATTTTAGAAAGTATAATGCAACCCGACAGATTAAAATTGTGCCTCTTTAAAATCGGTATAAGAAATTTCTTTCTTTCCTGCGTGTACAAACTACAGAAAAATAATAAATGAAGATCATTTTGGAATGATTGGGAGTCACACGGGCACAAAGTCAGTTCGGAATGCTTAAATCTTCTACCCGGATACCCTAGCATCAACGGGATCAGGTTCAGGCGAAATCTCAGAAGAATTAACTTATGGTGTTGTTAAAGATTGCAGGAATCGCTGTTAGCATGAGCTGAAAGCCATTTTGTACTTGGCAGCCATTTTAGTTAGCCATGTGCTCGCCATGTGCTTTCTCCCTCTTCCAGAGTCTTGCACATGCTCAGAGAGGCCTAGCTGGTAGAATGCACCTGCTCCTAGTATAGAACTGTCAGGCTATTCTTACTCATGTAAGCAGTTTAGTCTCCCCTCCCACTTTGTGGAGCAAGCAAATTTTGTATACCCATATTAGTCAATAAGCATGCTTGTATGTGCTAGGACCTCCCCTTGATTTTATGCTGACTATGTAACAAATACATATATAAGGACCCTGTTCTCTGCACTCATTAGAATGCCTCCTACAGTGGCCTGCGGGTACCGTAAGATGCAATCTCCCTCATCTGAGGTTAATAAAACATGTTTTTTGATATTACAGCTTCTGTGCCAATCTCTTCCTTGTTGGTCTTAAGGACCAGATGTATCAGTGAACCCCTAAGAAGGTTTTTATTTCTACAAATGGCGCCCGAAAGTGGACCTCATCAGTGCAGCGGCTATCCAAGGGGGTGGTCTTGAAGGGAGACAGGAATCTACTGAGGAGTACAGGACAGGAATCTACAGAGGAGGTACCCTGCGCACGGAGATTGTTTGTCTTCCAGCCCAGTATATTTCTGGTCTTCCTGATCTGATCCTCCAAGTGTTTGCCGCTCCTGACTGAGAACTTCTTTGGCGTGAGTATTTTAAAACGACCGCTAGGTCACTCAGAACTTGGCAGTTGGAACCTGGACACCATTTGATTGGTAAGAGCCGTTTTGCGGCACTTGCTGTTGGTTTGATGCCTTTGATTGGTAAGGTAGTTTTAGTAACACTTACTGTGGCTTTGTTTGTATGATTGGCCAATTTTGGAATTTGTTTTGTAAGTTATATATGCATTGCAATTCATATAGGCAGGTAATGAGGAGATTTTTCTCTAACTTTGAAAACTTGAACGGCACACATTGTGTTAAGTGTCACTTGGAGTATAATATTATATATGCTATAATATTTTTGGCATGCCTGTTTCTAGCACACTTTTGTTGAAAGTGTTGCTGTTTTGGAGGTACCGATATGGATTTAGTAAGTACTTAGTTGACTCCCCTCAGAGGGGATACCTAAATAGGTTTACGTATAGTAAAAAGATATTTCTTCCTTGGTGACTAAGTACCCCATGGAACTAAATATGTACATAAAACGGATCCGGATCTGCGCACTTAGTAACATTCATAAGTGGTGATATGCAGAGCGCTTTTTGAGTGTTCTACCAGCCAAAACTGGCGAATTTGGTGTATTTTGGCTTCTTGACCATGGAACAGTTTTTTGGGCTACTTTTGAGAGCTCTTCTTGTAAATATGACTTACAATTAGTATTTACAAATAGGTTGGTCTTGCGTACACTTTGTAAGCAGTCCTAAGTGTTGATTTGTGGGTTAAATATGTGTTTCAATGTCTATGTGGGGTTTGTGGTTTGACATTGGTAATACTTGTGTGAGTACTCTTTGTGAAAGAATGTCTAGCTTTAAGCGCGCTGTGTTGTGTACTCTGCGTGTATGACCCCCTTCTGTAACTGTCTGAATGAGCTCAATGAGTTTGTTTATGTTTTTTGCTGTCATCATTCTGTTATGCAAAATGTCATTTAGTTACTTACATATTAAATAAAAATCCAGAAACGAATTATATAACATATGCTAAACAGCTGCATGTTACTATTAAATTGACAGAGTACGACACTGTACATGTGTGCAAATTGCCACAATGCTAAAGATAAAATTAGAATTCGTATTCAATAGGATTAAAATAGGCCTCATACAGAGGAATAAAAACGAAATTGTGTGTTTTGTAATCAATAGACTAAAATACATGTTACAGCATTTTCCTTAAATACATTGTATTAGACATTAAAAGGCATGCACATCATATGAGTGAATTTGGTCGTTGCTGAACTAAATACACATTATAGAAAGATAGATTTGACTGCATTGAAATGCCTCAGTTTTTAAATAGACTGTGACATGCTTTTCTTTCAGCACCCGAGAAAAAAGCTTTCCAACAGCTGTGTTTAAACTGACTAACTGAAAAGAAACTGTTTGACACAGCAAATGGGGATTTAACTCTGTCAGGGTATTTCAAATAATAAAGGGGTTTTTTCCTGAGAAAGGCGTGAAAATTCGACGCCTGCTGACAAACAACAGCTGCATAAATAGCATATGGCTATTCCTGATCACGGCCACAGACAGGAATGCTGAGTCAGCGAAATTTTAAGTCAGTGTAAAACTGGTATAAGGGCCTGCATTATTTTAAAAGTTTCAAAAAACCAGTTTCATTATTTTGGATAACAGAGAACAAAATTGAAAGTAGGGATTTCCTTTCTTAATGCCTTTTTTTCATAAGTACATCTGTGGTTCTGATGTTAAATGATAACTGTCCTTTTAAAAAGTGGCGCAGACTTTTCCTGTTTCAAGTAAGGCTTCTGTGCTTAGGGTTATGAATGAATGCGTTTAAATATGATAGGCTACGAATGAAGCTTGCTTTTCAAATGTGGAATCATCAAAATGGTTGGTTTTGATTAAAAAAATAAATAAATACAAATAATTATATGAAAAAAAATATATTGTTAAACACAAATGCTTTAAATTCGTTTTTTCATCTTTATAAAGCCTAATCATCATACTGTGAATTCCTAGTATCAAAGTTGAATTTAAGCAGTGCTGTACCGCAATAAGAAGGGAACTTAAATGTGAAATGTCACTTTACCCAGCCGTACAAAACTCATTTTTATAAGGGTATATCTTATACATTTCTGATTTCCCATTCCTGGGCTATCTAGAGAACACTCTGGGGGTTCCTATTATGCAAAAATATTGTAGGATATTCATTTTTAAGTGCCCCTACCACCAAAGTCGAAATTGAGCTAAATTCACAATTTTACAAGCAGTTCTACCACTCAAGGCAGTTTTAACGTGCTCTCAGGCTTCCATAAAGTATATGCAAGTATAAAACAAACAGCTGACCTCTGCATTACTAGACTGCACACCACTGTACATAAATGAAAATAAGTATATAGAAGAGCAGACGTTATTATCCTACCTTTAAATTACTGGCAAACGGATCGGACAGGACTGCTTTTTAGCTGTGATTCTCCAGAGTTGCTTTGCATTACGAAAACCGCATGGCAAGCCTTGCACAAACAAAATGAGCAGCTGCTGAACGGGTCAAAGGTCGGAGTTCTGCATTTAGCAACTTAGCAGGGTGAAGGGTAATGTTTGCTGGGACACTTCGACCTTCGAAAAGTTTTTGAAAGACGAGATGATAGCGCAAAGAGAGAAAGAGAAGCTTTGCTTCCTATTTTTGGCAAACACACGTTTAGCGCAGTCATATGAAACAAAGGAAAACAGCCCTCAGTTGAGCATTGATCTGCTATGTATATCAAAATAATGGTTTTAGTTTAAAGAATACTGTGTAGGGGCTACGATAAGGAGGAAATGGATTTTAGTTTGCATTCATGCGCCCTCATGTTAATCAAGTACAATTGCTCAAGGAATTGATACATTTGTTGCTGACGCTTTCTACAGTACTCGATGTGCTTGAATCAGAGAATAGCCACTTTCTAAGATATCTCCTACAAGTTTGTTTGTGCCCAGTTGCTACAAATAGGGGTTGAAAGTGTTGACAGAAGTAAAACCTGTTTCAGGTTTTCCTACTGTCAAAATGGGGGAAGGAGGCTAGCTCCTCTACAAATTAAGGGTAGGCAAAATTATGTTTTCTCTCTTCTTTTTCTCACTTTTTTTTGAGTCTGTCTAAGCTGTCTAGGAAATAGCCATGAGATAGTTATTGGCTATTCTGTAATACTGTTTTAAAATTGTTAGAATTAATAAACAGATGAAACACATAAGCTATGTTACTGCCCATCCTGTATGAAAGAATGAGTAGAACAGATTGATGTTCCCTTATTTGATCTTTAAGGAGAACTGTATAGTGGCGGTTTCTGTTCAAAAATCTCAGGTGGCAACACTATTATTGTTTATGTTATTCTCATGTTCTATACAGTTTTGCAAGGGCATTGCTAGTCTTTTATTAGCTAGTCTCTGTCAATAAGCTGACAGCCCTTATTAGAGCTGGAGATAGGGTTTTTTTTCCTTTTGAAAATGATGTTGCATAGTCCAGATCGTGAAAAGTACAATGCAGGAAAGACGCTCATGTGATCCTTAGCAAACATTTTGAAGGAAAATATTGTTTTATAGGAATTTGTTTGTCATAACATGTTCTGCTGGAGAAAATGTACTCACTATGTTGAAGTTTAGTTCTTTTTGCAATAAGAATCCCTGTTAAATTAGCAGTTTTAGATTTTCCTGCTGCACCTATAACATGAGAGCATGGTCCTAAGCATAACATGTAAGAGAAATTATTTTACAAGTGTCTGCAGTCCTGTACAAGTAATGTAAAATCTATGAGTAAAAGTGTAGAACATTTCCTTTTTCTTGAGGGTTCTTCAGATTGGTAATATAGGAATACACCAATGTAAGTATTTGGAGTATGTCTGTATTGTTTTTCTCTTTTCCTCAGAATTTAGTAAATGAACACAGACTTCCTTGGCTGTTTGGGATTGGGTGATGTATTACTCTTGTCAGTTCACCAAAACGTTCCTTTTATACTTGCCAATAGGTCCAGGGTTTTCTACTCTCAGATAGATGAAGTGGCTCTTGGGTGCCTTGCTAATGTATGGGGCGCCCCAGGACTAAGGAGAGTATTCTGAGACTATCCTCTCTGTTGTTAGATTATTTCTGTGCCTTGTCTAAAGACCTCTTGTTCTGTCCACCAATAGATATTTGCTGCCTTACAACCATTGCCAGAGGGGCCCGGACATCAGATCCAGCCTGGGGAGTCAGCGCCACTCCAGTTTGAAGCCAAAGTGAAAGGAACCAGCATAGGCGTTGCTGGCAACTAGGACCTCAGTGAAGGCGGAAGCACTGGGACGTGAAGTGTGTACCCCTGCCACTGTCTTGGGCGAAAGACGGGGTTACAAATCAGGATGGAGAAATCTTTGTGTGGATCCAGTTTTTGATGCCCAGCTGAGAGAGTCACAGAACGACAAGGACGGCAAGGAGGCTTTTGCTTGAGGTGACCCCCTTTGAAACAAGGGTTGCTTCAGGCCTTTGAGTCCTGGTCCCAAGTGAATGCAAGTCTACGCCTTTGTTTGTTGATCAAGAGATGCCCGAGCACACTGGGTATAATTTGTGGCCCTAACAAAAGAGCAGTGCGCCAGAGGTGCAATACAGGAGTTAGGGAAGGACTTGAGTTTAGGGTACAGGTGCTGTGCCCTTGGTGCCTGTTAGATTAAAGTGAAGAAAACTGGTGCACTGCCTGAGACACTGGACAGGATCATTGAGGGTATTTGCCCTGGGGGGTGATTGCCCTATCCTGAAAGAAAGACTTTTCCTTCTCCGTGATTCTTGAGTTGCGAGTTGTGCAGCTCCACCGTGGGAACAACAAGAGCCTGCCTGTGAGGCTCAAACGGACACAGGGAGAAGACTCCCCTCTGGCTGGTGGTTCTAGAAATTCCCAAGGACTCTTTTTTTTGTTAGTAATGTACCCCTTTGGTCGTCCCATTTTTTTTTGGAGGAGCAGCCCTTTGCGGCTCCTTGTCCTAATTCCTATGGCCCTGTGTGGTCCTCCTGGTCCCCCGGAGCCAGGATTGTTTTTGTAATAATATGTCTGATTGCTTTAATATTTTTTAAGAGTAATGTTTATTCTGCACGAGAAAAGTTCATCTGAGCATGTTACTTTACTCTTTCCTTAAGTATATTAATTGATAATTTAGCCCTCATAAAAATACTGAGAAAGTCTATTGAAAATGTTTTTATTAGGTATGTGCTGTTGGCTATTTTGAAATTGACTTGACGAGCCCCCATCAGAGCCCTGAAACTTAAAATTAGACTAGATGGTTTTGGTATTTGCTTTCTGCTTAGGATTGGAAAATATTGAGATTTCTGTTTGAGATAATAGTCATTATTCTCTCTTGCTACCTGTATGACCCAATGCTCTGTTCACTTTGTACTCCTGCTTATACCTTGTATATACCTGCTTAATGAAATGTTTAGAATGTAAATGCCCACCTAGCATAGGATATTGATGAATTTATGAGAAGAAAATGTGCAAAATATTTTCTATGTCTCTACTAGATCATGGGAATGTCTTTAGCTCATGCTAAAAGGATCATCTGTTAAAGATTGCAGGAATCGCTGTTAGCATGAGCTGAAAGCCATTTTGTACTTGGCAGCCATTTTAGTTAGCCATGTGCTCGCCATGTGCTTTCTCCCTCTTCCAGAGTCTTGCACATGCTCAGAGAGGCCTAGCTGGTAGAATGCACCTGCTCCTAGTATAGAACTGTCAGGCTATTCTTACTCATGTAAGCAGTTTAGTCTCCCCTCCCACTTTGTGGAGCAAGCAAATTTTGTATACCCATATTAGTCAATAAGCATGCTTGTATGTGCTAGGACCTCCCCTTGATTTTATGCTGACTATGTAACAAATACATATATAAGGACCCTGTTCTCTGCACTCATTAGAATGCCTCCTACAGTGGCCTGCGGGTACCGTAAGATGCAATCTCCCTCATCTGAGGTTAATAAAACATGTTTTTTGATATTACAGCTTCTGTGCCAATCTCTTCCTTGTTGGTCTTAAGGACCAGATGTATCAGTGAACCCCTAAGAAGGTTTTTATTTCTACAGTGTGATATTGGAACATCTGCTAAATAAAAATACCCTCCCTCTACCATCGGTGGAGTTATTTGATACATGAGGACCAGCTGTTTACGATAGTTCCTCTCCCTACGATTATATTGGGCCTGCAACATAAATTTGTCAACCAACCTCTGCCTGGGCATCTTTCTACAGGTAGTTGGGTCCTTAAAAAGATCTTTCAACCCTATGGCAGTCAGTTCCCGTTCAACATAGTTCAGCCATCTGATCCTGCTGTAGTTCTCCAGTTTTAAAATATCTCTTATAATATTCTGGGTAAGGGGCACGGTGTCCCTACGCCATATGGAGAGCCACAGCAGGAGCGGGACTAATTAATGGAATCAGAGATAAATGGGAGACCCAATTTTATGTGAAAGACATAATTTGAGTAGGATTGCGGGAGAGAAACTAATGATTTGAAAAATGTATTTTCAATGGTTTGGAGTGAGTCAATGGATGCCATACCCCATACGCCTACCCCATAGGTAATAGCCGATTTCGTCTTAGCGTGGTAAATCTTTTTAATGGGGACTAGTGTTTTGCACCCAGCCTATTAGAAAAGGATTTTAACGCCGCTAGGCTCCTCTCCATAGCCATGGCCCTTCCTTCAACCAACTGTGTCCATATTTGATTTTTATCAAAACGTAACCCTAGATAAGGGAAGGAATTAACTACCTCAATTTTCCCGGAATCCATCTGGAAATACGGTATTTTATCTCTTTGCCCTTCCCCAGCAAGGATTACAAAAGATTTTGACTGGTTGACTTTTAGGTCCAACGTATACATAAAAGCCGCATATGCTGCTATGAGGCGTTGGAGACCCAAACCTGTTCTGGCAATCAGTACGGGATCATCGGCATATGCCAAGATTGGTAGTCGATGAGAGTCGGACACAGGGACATCCAAGGCGCCTCCTCCACACCATTAGTATAGCTGGAGAAAAGAAACGGTGCGAGGACGCAACCTTGCCTTACCCCTCTTAAGATCTTAAAAGGACGGGTACACTCCTCGTTTTTCCCATAATGGACACTTGAAGAAGCATCAGAATACAGTTGGCGAATAAAGTAGATTATGGCCTGATCAATCCCCATCTCTTCCATTATACTCCAGAGTTTAGGGTGGGAAACACAGTCAAATGCTGCGGATAAATCCATGAATGCAAGATAGATTTTCCCACCCTTAGCTCTGGTGTATTTATCCATAATTAGTGAGAGATTCAGACACTGGTCTGCAGTGCCCTTCCCCCGCTGGAATCCATACTGCGGCTGCATTAAAATGTTCCTATCCGGCGCCCAGGTCTCCAGCCTAGATAAAAGAAGGCGGGCCATAAGTTTGGCTGTCGTATCTATAAGGGAAATTAGTCTATAATTCTTGGGGTTTCCCTTATCGCCCTTTTTAGGTCTCGCTGAGCCAGCGCATGCGCTGCTCTGCGAGACATTTAGTAAGGGGCTTTCGAAAGTGCTACCAAGCCGGCCACCAGCTTGCTGTTACGCGCACAAGCACGCGCGACGTTCACAGCAGCTGCTGCCATCTGGCTTTCAGTGCGTGCGACGTGCACAATCCCCTCCCCTACCCCCTCCCACTCCCTCCTCGTCAGCTTATTGCGCGTGCGCACGCACACAACTCCATAATTTTCACCGTCTTCATTTCTTTCTACATTCCTTTCCATTAATTTATTTTTCTTTTATCGGCTCGTTTCATTCCTTATGTTTTTGCTGCCATCTCCCCTTGTTCCTTTCTGCCCTCGCTCCTTTTTCGTCATCCCCTTTCTTTTCCTTTCTCTTCCTTCATCGCTTTCCTCTTGGTTTTCTTTCTTTTTACCATTTCCTTTGTGCGCGCCAAGCTCTTATAGACACCGCAGGTTACATTTCAGTTCCATTAAAAAACGGGAGATGGTTTGCCATTATCGAGCCCGTATTTCCATTGGCGTTGAATCGGCAGGATCATTCCCCATTCCAGCATGGCCGTCATATACAACAAACGTACCATCGATACTGTGGCTGCTTCAAGGCATAACAAGCTTTGGCATAGCCAATAGGTCTCGCCTTTGGGACCTTATAAGTATTTAGTTTATATTGTTGCACCAATGATATTGTGCTGCATAACTAAATACTTTTAAGGTCCCAAAAGCGAAACCTATTGGCATAGCCAATAGGTCTCGCTTTTGGGACCTTATAAGTATTTAGTTATGCAGTACAATCGCTAAACACTTATAAGGTCCCAAACGCGAGACCTATTGGCTATGCCAATGCTTGTTATAAATCGGGACTATTACGCTCGTCTTCCACGAGGGAGGGGGGCCTACTAAAGCTATCCTTTTTTTTAAACTTATTTTTTATTAAACACTGTGTTCATTACATCAAGTATAAATACGCACAAGTACATTTATACAGGGATTATGGCCAAAATATCACTGATATTGTTAATAAAATATCTCGTGAGTATATACAGGCTCATTACTCGTAAAAACAAGCTGCTCGCACAGTTATCAGCAGTACAATAATTTGTCTATGGAATTGTTATCTTCAAACAATTAAACCAACATCCCAACTAACGATAATGACAATCACAACCAGGAATACGAATTCTATTCCTTGAACCCACCCCCTACCCCCAATCCCCCCCTCCTCCCCTGTGGCAGCGACAGACAGGTGCTGCACAGTACCTCCGACCTAGGTAAAAACCAGCATTACACTCATATCTTATTCAAGAGTCATGGAGTCGTGGTGTGAGAGGATGCATGTGATAGTGTTATGACTGGAGGTGTTAAAGTGGACCCAGTGCTCGGCGAGCTATGCGTGCTCACAGTCTCACCCTCATACTCTGTTGTGGACACTTCAGTCAACATTTGCCCCCATTCAAGATCATCACCTTCCGCATTCTCATCGGTCCGTACTGCTTTGAGGCGACATTCCTCGGCTACTCCCCACTCCCGCAAGTCATCTCTCCATTTCTTCCACACCGGTGGTCCGGAATGTATCCAGTGAATTGCTATCCTCCGTTTCGCTAGCACCAGCCCTAGGAGCGCAAACTTATAGCGCATCCTAGCCCCTTTCTTGGGCGTCGGAAGCACTCCCAGAATACAGTGCTTTATAGACGTATCGATACGCACAGCTGTGGCCGTGCCCAGGGATAACACCACCCGGTGCCAGTACAACTGCAGGCGTGGACAATTCCAGACCATATGTAAAAACGTGGCGGGATCTGTGCCACAACGTGGACATGCGGAAGACCACCCAGGTGTGAACCATGCTCGCCGTTGGGGGGTAAGATACGTGCTGTGTAGATAGTAGAACTGGATTAATTTAAACCGTGCGTTGCTAGTGGCTTCTGCCACTTGTGCCAGTGCTCTCTTCCACTCACCATCCGTCAACGGGACTGGCAGATCCTCGTCCTGATTTTATCCAAGTTCGCCCCCCTGTCTGCCTTCAGTGTCGTGTAGATCCGGGAGATGAGCCCCCGACTAGAACCCGGTTCCAGCAATGTAACCAGCGTTCTGGACTCACCTGGTTCATCGGGAAACGTTGTCCACATTTGACGCACAGTATGTGATATTTTGGCGTACTGCAAAAAATTGACCCGGAGATACCTGGAACCAGTCCTGTGCTTCCTGAAACGTCATAAAGGTACCATTTTGATATAAATCCCCCGCCGTCTCACATCCCCCTTCGTACCACATCGAGAGATCCATAACGCTCTGGATATTCTGAAAGTCCTTTAACCAGCGTAAGGGTAATGCACTAGCATATGGGGCCCTTCTAACAACCAAAGTCACTGCCTGCTCCCAGACTTCCGCAACCCTACAGATTATATGTGGGCACGTTTTAGGGACTCTAGAGCCCATCATAAGGAATTGCTGCAATTGGATCCCATCATTCTAACTGCCCAGTAAGTCCGTCTCAACCGTACGCTCCCCCATGCACCATTGAGCGGCGTATTGTAATAGACCAGCCATATAGTATAGCCGTAGGTCTGGCAGTCCCAGCCCACCCTTGTCCATATCCAACTTTAATACATCCCGTTTGGCTTTGCTCCATTTTCCAGCCCAGACCAGGGAGGTCAGGAGACTGTTCAGTGTGTCGAATGTTGACTTCGGAATTTGCAGAAAGAATTCTGGAGCACGTAAAGTCAGCGAGGAAATAGTACCATTTTCGATACAGCTACCCTCCCTATAACCGACAGTGGTAACTTGTTCCAGAACGCTATCGATGTCCGCAGCCCATCGAGGACCCTCCCCATGTTCAGATCATACTGGGCCTCCGGATGATGAGCAATCCAAGATACCGGAAGCGATCACATTTCCAGTCCATGTCAACCACAGGAAGCTCTTGCACTGTACCCCGTGCCAGTGCAGCAAGCGGGAACAGTATGGTTTTCTGGCAGTTAATACGGAGGCCCGAAGACATCCCAAAGGAGTTCAACATTACCCGAGCCGCAGGGAGCGCCTCCTCTGGCTCTCGCAGATAGAGGAGAGCATCGTCAGCATACAGAGAGACCACGTGGGTACGACCGTCCACTTCTATACCCCATAGAGCCATATCCCTACGCAATTTTATCGCCAAAGGCTCCATGGCCAGGGCGAATAGTAACGGAGACAATGGGCACCCCTGCCGTGTGCCCCTGCCAATTTCAATAGTTTCTGACACATGTCTCCTGGTCCACACCCTAGCCATCGGCTTATGATAGAGCAGCTTGACCCATGCTATGTACTCACTTCCAAACCCCATTCTCCGAACCACCTCCCAGAGGTAATCCCACCGAAGGGTATCGAAAGCTTTTTCAATATCTAGTGCGACTACTGCCGCCCTGATATCTGTATCCGCCACCGAGTGGAGAACATGTGATAATCTACGCAGGTTTATATGTGTCCCCCTCCCGGGCATGAACCCACATTGGTCCTCATGCACCAAGGAGTTCACCACCCTTCGCAGTCTAAGAGCCAGGACCTTGGCCAATAGTTTAGCGTCCACCCCCAACATAGGTAAAGGCCGATATGCAGAGGGGTCTTCGGGGACTCTGTCGGGTTTGGGGAGCATAACAATTTGTGCCTCACGTATAGAGCGGGGTAGGACTCCGGTCTGTTTAGCCTCCCGCAACGCCTCCAGTAGGCGTGGAAGAATCACATCAGCATACGCCTGATAAAATTCAACTGGAAGACCATCGGGCCGGGCGCTTTACATATGGCCATTCCACTCAAGGCTACCCGAAGGTCCTCGAGTTGCAACTCCGCCTCCAACTCCTCCCGTTGGTCATCTGAGAGCCGCGGTAGTGGAACCCCCCGAAGGAAGTCACACCCGTCTGTAGCATCTACACCTGTACTCCCGCAGTATGTGTCCACCAGGTGGCTAGTGAAAACCTCATTTACACCGATCCCGGAGTTCACAGAACCTCCCCCGGGGCGTCGCAATGTAAGAGTCAGTGGGGGGGGGGGGCGTTCACGCTTTAATAACCACGCGAGCAATCTACCGACCTATCCCCTTCCTTATGCAGTAGCTGCCGATATTCCCTGCGGGTCAAACAATCTAATCTATTCCAAGTCTCACCCACTCCTCGCTGCGCTTTCAAGAGGGCATCTGAAGACTGCTCCACCGTGCACCCCTCATGTTGTAATCTGGCCAGCGCCTCTTCTGCCCCACTTAACTCCACCTCCAATCGTTTTCTCGTGCCCCCCACTCTGGACAGGCAGTCCCCCCTGGTGACCACTTTATACGCGTCCCACTCGTTACTCCTAGAACTGGTGGTAGACCAGTTCTCATTAAAGTAGTCCGCTACGGTTTTCCCCAGTTCATCTCTGAATATCTGATCTTTTAACACCGGCGCCTGCAGCCTCCACAGTGGGACTCTCGGCCTAACTCCTACAGGCCCCCATTCCAGCAGTACGGGGGCATGATCCGATAGAAAACGACTCAACATCGTGATGCCACCCACAGTATCACATAGCTTGCGTGATATCAGAAACCGATCGAGTCAACTATAGACCTCACGGGCCGGGGTATAACATGAATATTGTCTCTCTGTAGGGTGTGTCTCACGCCATATATCTACACACTGAAGCCTGCCCATCAGTCCCTTCAAGGCTGCTGTCATGTTCGGCTTAGTCTGATGTCTGGAGGGATTTCTGTCTAGCGTCCCGTCTAGCAAACAATTAAAGTCACGCGCCCAGATCATGGGGATCCCCATGAATGGTAGTAGCCGATCCTCTAGTTCACCAAAAAAGTCTGCATCATCCAGATTTGGAGCATAAACATTCACCAAGCACATCTCCACACCGTCCATATCCCCATGCACTATTACATATCTACCCATGACATCCGCTTCATAACTACGAAGCTTAAACGGTACCTGAGGTGCCAGCCCGATAGCTACCCCCTCGCATAGGAAGAGAAAGTAGATGCGAACAGTTGTCCTCTCCATTTCCTATGAAGTTTCTGTATTTCCGTGTCCAACAGATGAGTCTCCTGAAGCATAGCCACTTGTGTACCCTGTGGCGTAGATATGTTTGTACCCTGTAACGCTTAATGTATGAATTCAGCCCTCTATAGCTAGTAAGGGGGGACCCCCTCTACAAGAACTAAGGTCAGGGAGAAGAGGGAACACTACCAAGGGAAATACGACAAGCTCCCCCACAACCTATATTTCTTTAATTTGTGTATACAACATCTAGTAAGGGCCACACATGATTTATACAATTTGACACTTTAACCATTCATTTGTCATCATTTTTTTATTATTCAAAGATACATATAAAGATTTTTTTCCTTTTTCCTTGGTTTTATACATACAAAACCATAAAAGTATACATTTACATTTATGTGCAATATTTTTTGTACATGATTATGCACCCCTAAACATCATAGGAACAATTATAATCTATAGTTCCAAACCCCTATACAGTTATATGCACTCACCTTTCATCAGTTCTCAAACTTACTCAATCATACCAAAGCACATTCTCACATCATCCAATACCAACCATTCTTCATATTTGGATCACGAGGAGACCTAGAACTAATTTGTCTCCAGACCCTATTGATCTAAATTCAATAGGGTTTATCAGAAGGTCGACGCGCGTTTCGGTTGATTGGAAACGAACAATGGACCACCTTCCTCAGGACCATGTCAAGTGATCTGACAACCATACAGGGGGTACCTAAAAAAATATATAAATCAATCAATTTAATTAATATGTGCCCATATGGTAATACTTTGTCTATATCATTCGATTGGACTTGAGTTAGATAAATTTCTGAATTTAAATTGCGTCACATGACCTCCACCAACTTAGACTACCAACACTAAGTGTGTTATCTGCAGATTTATCACCAAGGTTTCCCCTACTTACCTTGGGGAACACCAAGGGAAATGTGCGTATGAGACAACATGCTCTTAATTGTTAGATCTGTTACAATTCATTCATAGTTAGTCAGTTATGGTGAAGTAAGAATGAAATGTGCAGCAGCAAAGATAAAAGGTTTTCCAGCATTTTTTGGGAAAGATGAGAGAAAGAGTGAAAAAGAATATTCATGCAATTACAATGTAGTGAAAGAATATTTTGTGCAGACTAATTCAATTTATGTGAATTTTCTGTCCTAGTCAGAATTTTTTGATCAAGGTGCTTATACTCACAATGAGTGTATTAATGCACCTTCTAATTCAAAGAGGCCACGTTGTTGATTTGCCACTCTATATGTGGATCTAAAAACGAGGAACACAACAATTCATTAAAACCTAAACTACTCATAAGTTAATTTTGCAGGAGACTGGTGAAGCGATGGAGTATCTTACCTAGTTCTTTATCCAAGACTCTATCCTATATGTTTTAATTGAGAACTCCTGGTATATTGGTTCTGTGCTCATGGGATATCTGCCTATGACATAATAGATGTACATGAGTAATTTACCAGGATAATTTACTATGGCGGTCATGTTATAAGTTGTGCATTATTACACGAACCTCAGCAGTGTGTTCTCCACAAGTTGATTGCTTCGTAGTTATGTTTCAAGTATACACAGTGTAGTAGATGGGTTCATCTCTTCATGTCAGCCCTCTCGGGCGTTACCTACAATACAGAGTAGTAAGGCTTTGTAACGAAGCATCTTCCCATCTCCGACAACAAGATTAAAAGTGAATCATTATGTGAGCCCGATGTACATATTGGGGGCTCTCCGTAAGAGACAAGCACGCTATATCTAAAGCAACCTGAGTTACCCGTTGAATCAATGCGTGAGCGCTATATATAGTTAGGCAAGGACATTATTGAACAGTGCTTTTATTTTACTTTATAGGTGCCCAGTGCTGCTATGTTTGTTATCCGCTCAACTTAGCCATGGGGACACGTTGTTTTAGGTTAGCCGTGGACTGCCAAATCGGACAATACGTGTCCAATATATAGGTGATAATGCCAATCTATAAAGATGAATGGTAACAATACCGGTCCCACCCGCTACTCTGTTGGGTATTAGCTCCGCCTAGCCTTGAGAGCGCGCTACTTTTAGTAAACCAAGAATTTCCGGGTTAGACGGGATGCATCCGATACGGGGGTAGTAACATGGGTGAAAATCACCATTACCTTAATATGCAGGGCTCACAAGGTTGCTATATCAAACCTATAACCTTCTAACATAACTTAGGTATTCGTTGGAAACCCCCCTATATCACTATGATCGGTACCCACCCCACTACCTTATTTGTTAATTGGTAACCGACACAATCAACCTCCTCGAGTGAGGACATGGTCAAATATACGGTCGATATCATAGATTGCTGGGCTTACCTCCCAAAAAAACGGATAAGGTGGCCTCTATGTCTTTTCACTCGAAGTTGCAGGTGCGTGTATGAAACCCTTCATCTGCCGTGCATTTTGTAAGAGCAGTTACGTCCCCACGTATGCTCACGTGACCCGCCAATGATCTCGCGAGATAAACTCCGAATTGGAAAAGGGTTTCTGATGTTTTTTTGAGGCCGGTCGCCAAAGGCGCCATCTTAGATTTATCTATTCAGGACTCGGACCTATGTTAATACTGTGGCTGTTTATGACACAAAGTTATACTATGACAGTCGACCAAACCTCTCTATGAGTCCCCAAACTTATGTTGCACATTGCTGGGTGAGTCGTTGTCGATAAAAAGTGTTTTTATTAATTAAGCATGACCCTACTATACACTCACATTTTTTTTTTTTTTTTAAATACTTAGCACAAATGTATTTACAAAATATACAGTTCCTAATGGAAATACAGATACATCATTATTCTAGAAGAAAAACCAGATGGAGAATGTGGCCTATGTTCGTAGGCAATTGGTTACATTCCAGGAAATTTCCTCATTAAGTCCTTCTTTCACACTATTGAAGGAAAAGATCCAAAAAGTTTCTCTCCTCTTGCGTGTGAGATCCACAGGTATGCCTACCTGGGATTTCACCTTTTCTATAATACACCATTTCAGATCTTTCTCTGTGTGGCTTTTTTCTAGGCAGTGCTCAACAATCGGTGCCGACAATCTTTGGGTACGTATAGCCGATTTATGTTCACTGTACCTCGTTCTAAATTCCCGGCCCGTTTCTCCTATATATGCTAGTCCACATGGACACAATAGCATATATACAATGTTCTGGCTCCTGCAATTGAGAAGTTCTTTTAGCCTGACATTTTTCCCTTTGTATGTTATGGAATCTGTCACTATGGCCGTGTCACATGAGTGGCAAGAACCACATTTGTGGTTGCCCAATATTGGAGTGGGGTGGGTGGGGGGGGGGAGGGGGAGGGAGGAGTCCTGTGAGAGAAATCTGGTTTAGTGTGGTAGCTGTTGCTTGCCTCGTGTGTACCAACATATCGCAAAGATTTCTATTTCTACGGTACGCTACAAGAGGGGGTTTTAATTGCTCTTCTTCCTCATTGGTATTGAGGATTTTCCAATTTTTATTAATGATATTTTTAATCTTGTAGTTGAGTTGTGTACCCTGCGGCGTAGATATGTTTGTACCCTGTAACGCTTAATGTATGAATTCAGCCCTCTCACATTCCACGTAACGGTTCTATAGTGTCCCATAGCTATAGCTAACACCCAGCTCATTTTCTAAGTAAGCAACCTGCCTGCCACCGCTGCCACTGCCAAACACCCTCCCCCTTAAAACAACAACAAATACCCACCCCCCGGGTAGACACTGTTTAAAACTAACGTGCATCCCCATGCGGCCCCCGAACATAACTCCCCACCCCAATTATGCAACCCTGTACCCCTAGCACAATCCCCCTTAATACAAAAATGAACAACAACAATAGCATAAACCCACACACACTCGCCTCACCCACCAAAACACGCGTACCGCCACACCCATCATCCATAAACATATCGATCATCTCTACTATCGGGACAAGAGGAGTGCACCCCGCCTGGACCACTAGGGTCCATCAGCCGGGCCACCCGAGCCCAATCAACAATCACTCCCACATATACCACTGTCACTCCGAACCAAACATCGCACACACACTTCACCAATCACACAGGAGCTGCCCCTCGAATATAGAGAAGCGGGCACAAGCGAAAGGGGATCAAAAGAACAATGAATAAACAGATAGAAAAGAAGAAAATTAGAGGAAAAAGATAAAGACAGGGAAGGGCAGAAGACGACCCCTACCCGCACCACGGATCTGTACCATCCAGCCACCCCACGCCAGGATAAGGAGAGTAAACCCCCCCCTGCGATAGAGGAGAAGGGCAAGGGAGAAGAATGGTCCCCCAAGAGTCATCCCCACACACTCTCAAGAAGATGAGAATGCAGATTTATGTCCCAACAATACCCGCATCTAGGGTCCTTCACTCATCGTGATGTCCATTGTAAGAACGTTCATGCAGGACCTGTTTGTTGCGGGGTATCCGCAACAACCTCGCCCATACTGCAGTCCGAACCTATAGCCGTCACAACTTCCACCAATGCTCTGGCTGCATCACATTCAGCCCGCTGAGACACCAAATCTATCAGAGGGGATTTCCTGCCTTCGCTCTCTGATTCGGCCCCTTCCGCTCTAGGGACCCATCGCGCTGCACCACCACTCTCTGCGTTGATCTGGAGCTTTTTCTGCGTCTTCTCGTACGACCACTACCAGTTCCACCTTCAGGACGCAGCGAGGATCTTGCTACCACTCGCCCCCCCCCAGCACCCTTCCCTCTCCATGCACCTCCAGCCAATCCCACACCTCCTCCGGCGTTGTAAAAAAATGTGCACGTTCGTTATGGAGGACTTTCAATTTTGCTGGATAGAGAAGCATATACTGTAGGTTCATGGCTCGCAATTTCTGCTTTACCCCAAGAAAGGATGCCCTCTGCTGTTGAACCATGCGCGTGTAATCTGGGAAGATACGCATCTTCTGATTCTCGAACGTTGGATCTCCCTCTCGACGTGCTGCCCTAAGGATACAGTCTCTATCCCTGTAGTTTAGGATCCAAGCGATGAGGGTCCTGGGTGGGGCCCCTGGTGGCGGGGGCGCAGCAAGCGCCTGATGCGCACATTTAATGATGAATACGGAGGAAAGCTCAGCAGTGGGCAGGGCCTCCTTAATCCACTTTTCAAGGAAGAGTTCCGGTTCCTTCCCTTCAGCTTTCTCCGGAAAACCTACAAAACGCAGATTACATCTGCGGGACCTTCCTTCCGCATCCTCCGCTCGGCACTCCAGGGACAACGTTTTTTGCGACAGCTCAGAGAAAGACACCTTCAGGGCAGAGACCTCGTCTCGCAACTCACTGACCGACTGCTCCGTGGCCAGTGAGTGTTCTGCAACAGTGCGGAGAGCCGCCCTCAACAGCCCCACATCCTGAGAGACTGCATCTATCTTCGCCTGCACTCTTGCACTAGAGGATTCGATTGCAGCCAAAATCTGGGATCCGGTGGGCCCAGGCTGCGCCGCAACTCCGCCCGTCGATGTACCCAGAACCACCGCAGTCTTTAGGGGCACACTCGGAGCCGTATACTGGTCCATCTTCGTTTGCGGAGCGGCTTTCGGCAGGCGATCCTTGCCCATCGCTGGGCACCCCACTCGGAGTGTTCACCGACCTGCAGCCCCCTCACCTCTCACCAGCACACTATTTGTGGGCCGTGCCACGCACACAGGATAGCAGCTCTGAACTGTTCAGGATGTGCGTGCAGGCACCTAGCACCCACCCGTGGGTCTCAGTAAACACAGGCGTCGGGTGCCCCAATGTAGGTCGCAACTGAAAGTCCACTAAGGGCCGCAGCCACAACACCTGCACCCTCTGCCGGCTCTCACCTGTGTCACAGACCGGTTCCTGCTATCCAGTCCCCTCTCATGGCAGAATACGCAACATCAAAGTGTCTGCCGTCGCTTTTCTTCCCTCATGGAACCACCTTCCACTGATATGAAGGCCAAATTGTGCAACTCTTCAGGGCCCCAGGGGGGTCCCACACCTTGGCACTGCAGCGATTCCGTGAGTAGGGCAGGGCCCATGCAGCGGCAACCCCCGCCTGCGGCGCCAATACCTCCAGAGGGCCCCGGATACCCTCCAATTCACTGAAAGTGGGCTAGGAGTGGGCCTGCCTCGAGCCCTCTGCCGCAATCACAGCCACTCGCCTGCACTTCTGCGCACCACAGGTACTAGAAGCCTGGTTGGGAGGGCCGTCCGTCCATCAGCCTCAATCCTCTCACATGTGGGCCACTCTGGGGGTCGGGGAGGCCAAGGCCGGCCCACCAAACCACACAGACAACAGGGCCGTCAGTGGGGAACCCCGCAACCTCACCGAGGCACGCCACTCCCAGGGCAGACCCCCCCCCCCGGGGTAAATGGCAGCCTGGGGCCAGCCATCACCGCAGCAGTACAGTGCCCCTGCCCCCGAGTCTAAAGGCAGGGGGCTCCTCGATCAGGCCGCAATCATCAAGCGGCCACTCCCCAGGCCCACCTCAGGCCTCGAAGCGCTTCACGGGGCAACCCCCTCTCCGGGGCAAAAGGCAGCCCGGGCCAGCCGACACAGCAGCTGTACAGCGCCCCCGCCCCAGAGTCCGAAGGCGGGGGGGCTCCGTGACCAGGCCTCAATTTTCTGGTGCCACACCCCGGGCCCACCTCAGGATTCAAAGCGCCTCACGTGGCGCCGGTCTCCGATCTCAGGGCCACCGAGGCGTAGCAGGTAGGAGACCTCCGTTGCTCCCGCTGGGAGTATCCCGACCCCGTGGTGTCCCTGCTGTGTCACCTCGCGCGGCTCCCGCGATCCGCACCTCAGGTCGCGGCCGCACTTGCAGCGTCTATCTGGCCACCGCCGATATCTGGGGTCAGGACGGTCCTCCACGAGCCGGACCAGGAACCGAGTGTCTGTCTTCCCCTCCACAGCCAAAAGGTGCACTTGTTTGGCGCGGGGCGACGGACTAGCAGGATCACTTCAGCTAATTAGGGCGGGCGCGGAGCTCCTTTAGGCAGCGTCCGCTCCCGTCGCCATCTTGGCCACGCCCCCTACTAAAGCTATCTTATTAAAAAAATTGGTCAGCAAGGGGACCCACAGATCTTCATTCTCCTGGAAAAAGTCTATTGGTACCCCATCGGGGCCCGGGGCTTTCCCGGTGCTACATGCCTCTAGCCCACTCCTCACTTCTATAAGCGAGAACACTAGATTTTCCTGGGTATTGGTGCCTGTGGTAACAAGAGATGAGGCAGGGGAAGTAGTGAGAGAGAAGATATTTGAGTAGTGTGCCACCCATTCCTCTTCTCCTACATTGGTGTCTAAAGTCGAGTCCCTTTGGGTCTTAAAATAGGGTGCGTTTATTATCTCCAAGAACTCCGTGCTGTTGCCCGTTAATGATCTAAGCTCTAATTTAGCCCAAATCTCCTCCTTCATTGCCCTCTCCCTGTGCCTTCTTACCAATTTGTAATCACTACTGAGGCAATTTGGGCCGTATTTCTGGAATGTATTCTCAGGGCTGTTACGAGGGCCTTCTTGGATTTTGAGCAGGGCAAATCAAACCAGCCTTGACCCCTTGCACATTTATCTATCTTATTCCGAGTTAGTGCCCTTTTTACGTGTTCTAACAGTTCTGTGAAAGCCAATAGCAGTGCTCAGGGGGAAGTCTTTAAATCCAAGCAGTTACTGATGCTATCAAGGGAGTTCCTTACTATTTCAGGGATCAATTTAAGTTTGTCGATTTGGGCCCATTTTAATTGGTAGCCATTTCTCCTAGCTAGTAGTGGAAGACCTATTTCCTGTTGCTTGGTCACTTTTCTGTGGGTCACAAGTATCTCACAAGTTAAAATAGCGTGGTCGCTAAAGCTCGTAAATTGGGGATCAACATGATTACAGCTATCATTAAGAGGGTTCGACACCAGAATAAAATCTATAGTTGATTCCTGGGCATCTCGACGAAAGGTTTTAGTTGGGGAGTCCGAAGAGGTGGACTGCTTATTAACTATCACCATATTCCTAGACGAGAGGGTCCTATTAAGACTGTTACCATACCTGGTACGGGAAAAGTGGTATATCGCATTACCCATAAGGTCCTCCAGGTCACATACACTCTCTTGGTTGTGCTTGCATGAGTGAATATTAAAATCACCCAGCCAGATCATGTTTAAGAGCTCCTTTTTCCTTATTGTTTTAGTAGCCTCATCAATTTCCCTATTCACCTCATCTACAACTAGGTGCATGTTTGGTCCAAAATTATTATAGAAATTTATTAAGAGACAAGTGCCTTGGTTAGCCAGCTCAAGGATGAGGAGATGGAAGTAAGGACTCTTTCCTACAAATGTCTTGGCTTTCAGTGCCGATGTATTGGAGATCAAAGTTAAAAGGCCCCCCCTTGGCCCTCCCTGAAGTCGACGGGGTTGCCTTTGTTTGAAAGGAACGATATCCATTTATAATAATGGGATCCGTTGCCCATGTGTCCTGTAGGAAGGATATGTCATGTTCCTACCAGAGTTTCAACCAAGGATCATCGCCCAGTTTGTTTATAATGCCCGCCACGTTCCAGGATGTTACTTTAAATGGCTTGCCCCTTCCTAGATTCGTTGTTCCTGGAGGTCCCTTGGGTATCCGGCGGTAGCGCGCTCGCTGAAAAAGACCCCTCATTGGACTGTGGGAGTAGTCAATTGCAGAGATCCATACCAGAAAGAGGGGCAAATCTGTTCACAAGGTGTAATCCCGGGTTGCCCAGCGTAATAGGCCTCAATCGGTCTTCCCTTAAGTAGGGTATTGGTTCTAAGGCCAACTGTGGGGGGGGGCTATAGAAGTGCGCAAGGGGAACTGCTATAATCTGTGTCCCCTTAGGTGGAGCTCTATGTAGTTGGGATAAAAGAGAGATCTCGGTACAAAAGGGTTGTTAAATTTATTACAACACAGACACCCTTCATTGATTTCGGGGACGTGCCCAACCACCCTACCCTCCTAGCCATGATGATTTGACTAGCTAATCGGGGACCCCCTCTGCCCATACCGGTGTGTGGCCGGTCAACCAATGGAGAGATTTATCCATTAGTTGGGTTGTTGTTTCAACCTGACCCTCCCTCAAGGTCGGGACATTGCCCAAGACCATTACAAGGGGGAGACGCTGCCGGTGGGAGAAGCAGGGATTGATATGTGGTGTTCGGCTGCCTCTCTATATTTTTTCCCTGCCTTGAGATGTCATCGTTACCGCCCCCCAGTGTTATTGCCTGCAAATTAAATAGCGGCCTATTTAAGGTGTTACTAGGATGCAAGTGGGAGATATTAGTGGGTTCCCTTGGGTTTACAAATTGGTCATTGGGTAGTACAGGGGGGTTTTGGCCGCGAAGGCGGGGAGTGGCATCAAATGTGCTCGAATTTCCATTACTTTGTTGAGGTTCCTGTTGGGGTGCCTGGGATAGATGACCCCCACGATGTTAGTTACTACTGGACACGCCCCCGCCTCAGAGTAAACTATTGGCCCCTCTTCAGTACCAGGGCGAGTACATTGGGTATGAGGGTGATTGCATGTGCCCAAGCCCTCAATACGAGAAAGTCCCTCTTCGATTTGGGATAATTAAAGCAGGAAAGGGTTCAGGAGCACAGTGACCAGAGTCTCAATTCTTTTCCAAAAGTCCTCGCTGTTCATCTGGGAGGGCAGTGTGTCCTGATCGGTGGTCTTTAGAGTAGGAATTAGCCCCTGTTCTGGTTCTCCATGCCCTTTTGGTTTGGCAGGTCGAATCCTTTCAGAGTCCCTTTCAACGTCTTTTGTTTTTACAGTCCACCACCCCTTCTTTTTACTGGAGGCTCACTGTTATCATCGGACTGAGATTTTGCAGCCTGGCCCCTAGTCACTATATTAAGCCCACTTGGTATAACAGGTGGAGAGGACGCGTGCAAAACTGGCGCCAAGTGAGGCGCAGATGGAATTTGGGAAGGAGTTAGCGGGTGCTGCCTGTACTGTGATTACCAAGGGAGGAGCGCTTCTGCGAGATCAGGGAGTCCAGAGAGAGCCGCCGCTCCGTTAGCCCAATCTCATAGCTGAGCAGTGACTCAGCCCTCATTATAAAGGCATCCAGTGTCCCAGCTACTCCGCACCCTGTACGATCACTGCGGCCCTTACGATTACTCATTATAGATACAGGTATGAGTTAAGGTGCCTTAAAGGGTTAATAAAAGAGAGAAGCAATGGGACAGTACCTCTTGAATGGATGGATGAGCCTCGTCTCTCTGGAGGGCCAGGTGTTAAAGGGGGGGCCCAGCCCAGCCTCCTCCGGGCATGGACGCGGGCGCATCCCCGCCCGTCCCACGCCGTGGTCTGGCGTCTCCGATTTGAGCGCGTTTGGAAAGCGCTAAGGATGCTGGGGGTTGTAGTCCCCCCCCCCCAGCAGCGTGTTCCAGGTTCTCCTCCTGGTGTCCCCTCCTAGGGAAAGCAGTGGCGGTAAAGCACGGGACCTGCCGGCGCGGAGGTGAATGGAAGAGCGGCTACAATGGGCCGCGGTCTGGCGTCTCTGATTTGAGCGCGTTTGGAAAGCGCCAAGGATGCTGGGGGTTGTAGTCCCCCCAGCAGCGTGTTCCGGGTTCTCCTGGTGTCCCCTCCTGGGGAAAGCAGTGGCAGTAAAGCACAGGACCTGCCGGCGCGGATGTGAATGGAAAAGCATCTCATAAGTTACCTACATAGAGGCCTTCCTGAGTGTGCCCAGCCATTAGACAGCACTTTGCACATCAATGCTGTTGCACTTAGCATGGCTCTGTCCTTTAAATACAGACATACTGGACTGAAGTACCAGACTAAACTTCCAGGAACAATGGTAGAACTATGAATCGCTGTCTTCTACAGACACTGCTGGGATGTTAGTATTTAAAAATAAATAAATAAATTATATAAACACACAAACAGGCCTATTTGCTCATGTGAAAATGGAATTCACAAACGTTTACTAGGTGTACAGTTTCATGGCTTAACTCTAAACTTGTGAATAAGTTAAAGTCGTAAATATGCACCAATGCAAGAACATATACCCTGCAGGTGCACTTTTGTCATTTTCTTTAAGAGTCGTGCCCGTCATTTATTTTCATGTTGTACACAATGTGGCCCATTAATTGGTTTTACACTGATTCTCCATTATTTATTTATATATTTTAAATACTGGCATGCACGATACATGTTTTACTAAACGATGCCTCAGAGAAAGGCTAAAGTGCACATCAGTAATTTTTGAGTTGCAATTTTTTTTGTGTACATTTAAATTTGACATCTTGTTTTCACGTTCACGCATGTATTTGCATTTAATCAGGGAGCCATATGGGAGCATTATAAATAGACTTAAATTGTAACATTTTGCAAATCTGTACATGCTTTTATAAGGAAACCACTTGTCGGTAATGCAAGCTCAGCTCAGCATTCCCTTACACGCCTGTCCTCATAGTAAAGGTTTTGCATTCATGAACCATACAGACAAGTTTCAAGTGGTAGGCAATCCTCTTTCATAAACCCACACTGTGTAGTTTTAACTGTGTGATGAGGAAAATCGAGACTATTGTGCCACTGAGCAAAATAAACATGACTACTTGTTATCCTTGACTTCAAACTTTGTCCGGTATGATCCATTTGATGTATCCGACTTTCGTTCCATCACAGCTGGCCGGAATTCGCAGCACATTTTGTGATGGTACTACATTATTTTGTCATTTTTACACTTGTTAACACTCTCTGGGCATAAAGTGTGTCTTATTAGTAGCAGTTTAACACTCAAATTTAGCAATAAACAACAGAAAGGTGACCAGTCAACCTTTAGAAATGGCCTTTTACTGCATGACAGCAAATGTTGGTGCGTTTTTAGTAACGTTTGAACCTTCTGAGCCAGAAACAAAGAGGATTTTTTTGTTACAATCTGTGGAATATGCAGCAGATCGTGGATTATGTTGCAAATGTGGCAAATCCATAATTGTTTGAAAAATGCTGTTGCCGCACAATCTCATAATTCCACTGGCCCTGATTATTAGTGGGGGTGGATGGTAGTCCCCCACAAGTAATAATGTCACCAGTCCTATTAGGTCCAGAAAAGGTTTCAGTAATTTAAACCTGAGCTCAACCCGTGGTAGCTATGGCATTAAACAGACAGGCTTAAGAAAATGTGTACAGAATTTAGAAGTTCCAAAACAGTTAAAAAGTGGAAAACACAATGCAGTAATAATACAACTCAAATGTATAAAAATAGAAAATATTTAAATGAACATGACACTCAAATGCCAAAAATCTGATAAGAGGACATATGATTTCTTAAAGTTTCAAACAGAAATAGCACCAAGAAGATTGAAGCGGCAACCGCGAGCAAACGGTTGTGCTACACCGCGTCAAAGTCAGAAGTTAAGGCCGACAATGATGGATCGCCAGTAAGATACAGGGAACAGGTTCCTCCTGGTGGAAAGACTTCCTTCTGACTTAGAAACTTTTTCTCCAACAAAGTGGTTGTCCTGGTGCGGTTGTCGACCAAGGTGAAAAAGCTCACAGTCTGAAGTCTGCGCTCAGGAAAGCCTCGACGTTGATTGGATGCTACTCTGCGTCGGTCCTGGTGAAGCCCCCCACGTTCGAGCTTAGAAGCTTTTCTGGCAGTCAGTTTTAAACTCAGCGGAGCAAACCGGCGATTTGAAGCCTACAGAGGTGGCTTTGACTGGGACCCCTCCATGGAGAAAGTTGGCAAAGAGTTTCTAAGTCCCAGCTTCTGCAGTTTGGGCAGGAGGAGTACACTCCATCAACAACCAAGGGTTCCAGGACCTTAGAAACAGCACTTGGAGGTCAGGATTCACTCCAACAGAAGCCACCAGCAGTGTTCAGGAAAGGTCCAGTTGAAACTGGTCAGCTAGTCTCTTTCAGGAAAGTGGTCTTCTTGCAGCTTTTGAGTCCATGTATCTTAACAGGAGGTCAGAAAACTGATCTGTGGAGTCCACTTCTTTGTCCTGGGTACAAGTGGGAGCAAGTCCAGCCCTCAGGGTTCTCTACACAGATCACATCATCAAGTAAAACCCTTATTCTATCTTCCACATGTTCAGTAGTGTTTAGGGGTGAAGTACTGGGAGATGCGACATTTATGCCCAGTGCCAGCCTGTAGGTGAGGGAATCTCCTGGCCACCCACTAACCAATAGGGAAAAAGTTTCAGGGGTGACCCCCTACCCATGTTTGCAGCACTTCCGGTGAGCTTTACTGCAAACTATCCACCAGTGCCCTTCTCTACCTAAAACCAAGATGGTATAACTTTCCCTTGTACAGAGCTCCTGTGCACACCCTAGAAGTGCGGCCAAATCAACAAATCCCCTTCCAAAACCGGTTCTGGAAGCAGTGCCTGGCTGACTAGCTAGCAGGACAATAGAGGGAGCAGGATCCAGGTGAGAGCTACATCTGCCTGTGACAGGGTAGATACACTTTGAATTTAATTAAGCTAATGGGCACAGCCCAGATGACCATCCTGTCATGGGAAGGTCAAACACTCTCCCTTTGTCTCAGCTTTGGGAGCCGCTTCACACATAATGAAGGAGCTATTCAACTCCTGGCGATAGTGAACACTGGCAGAAAGGGACGTTTGGATCTGGCAGGAAAATGACAGCTCTTCAAAAGTGTCATTTTCAAAATAGTAATAGTCATAGTCATTGGATTTTGTTGAGCGCATATATCACCCGGGGGTCTCAAAGCGCTTGCCTAAATCCTGAGAAAACGTGAAGGGAAAGAAAGGCAAAAAGAGTGCCAGTAAAGGGAAAGAAAAGATTAGAACAAATTAAAACAGCCAGGTTTTTAGAGCTGTACGAAATAGTCTATGATTAGTTTCCATGCGTAACTGTAGTGGAAGAGAGTTCCACATAAAGGGGCCAAGATATGAGAAAGATCTGCCTACGGTCCTGGCAGTACGGATCTTAAGAGGGGTGAGAAGGTACTTGCTAGAGGACCTTAGTGTTCTGGCCGGTTGGTACCAGATGAGTTTTTTAGCAATGTAACATGGTCCGTTCCCATGGATAGTCTTGTGGACCAGGCAAATAATCTTGAAAAGGATGCGTTTCCTGATGGGCAACCAATGGAAAGCTCTCAAACTTGGTGCCGACGGGGTCCGAGACGGTAGGTTTAGTACAAGCCTGGCATCTGTATTTTGTAGCACCTGGAGTTTAGTGAGCAGCTCTTCGTTGATAGAGGCCATCAGGGCGTTTCCATAATCGAGCCGACTAATGAGGAGTCCCTGGACCAGGGGCATACTCATTTCAACTGGGATCCACTGGAAGATCTGGCGAAGGCTACGCATCAGTCCATAGCAGACGCCCGTCACATGATTAACATGGTCTGCCATGGAGAGGTTATCAATCAGCACCCCTAGGTTACGGACTACTGATTTGGGAGATGGACAAGGGCTGAGATTGGGGGGCCACCAGTCATTGGACCACAGAGTTTGTGCTTTCCCAAAAAGAATGATCTCCGTTTTATTGGCATTAAGTTGCAGGTGATTATTTTGCATCCAGATGTTGATGTCAGTCATGCAGTTCATAAAGCGGAGCTTAGTGTCCGTAATGTCAGGGCCAAGAGTGATCAGTAATTGCGTGCCGTCAGCATACGACAAGGTATCAAAACCATGCGATCTAATCACTCTGGCTAGGGGTGCCACATATAGATTAAAAAGCGTGGGACTCAAGATGGAACCCTGGGGAACTCCCTTGACTATCACATGACTGCGAGAGACAAAGGAACCCATAAGTATCCTAGAAGACCGGTCAGCCAGATAGCTGCTAAGCCAATTCAAGGCCATGTCCCTGACTCCCATCTCCCACAAACGATTCACAAGCGTTCCGTGTGAGATGGTGTCAAAGGCGGCCGATAGGTCGAGTAGGACCAGCATGGCTGACCGGTCGGAGTCCAAGGCAAGTCTGACGTTGTCAACTACCTCTATCAAAGTTGTTTCCGTACTATGAGCCGCTCGGAATCCGGATTGGGAGAAGTCTAGCAGATTGTAATATAAAATCTGACTTGACCATCAAGTTGGATTTTAACTTACTATTAAAATGAGTCCTTGAATTATTTTTTCTAGCTACTCCCAAAGTAAGGAATTATAAGATGTTATAATGTAACCCAGTGCTTTCCTATGGGGCAGCCAGCATTGCCATAGTGAAAAAAACAACTTTGGAAGTGTTTCACTGCCAGGACATGTAAAACAAAATATACATGTCCTACTTTTTAAAATACCATGCACCCTGCCCAATGGCCTTCAGGGTCTACCTTAGGAGGGACTTTTAAGAAGGAATGTTTCGGCCTGGCAAGAGGTTTATTTTGTCAGGTCGAAATGGCAGATTTAAAACTGCATTCCCAGTCTGTAGAAGCAATCCTGGAGACATGCTTTGCATTGCGACATTAGTGGTGGCACAATGTGTCCTGCAGTCCACTAGTGGCATTAAACTTACAGGCCCTAGGTACACTTTTGCAACTATAATAGGGACTTATAGGTAAGTTAAATATGCCAATCAGGAGTATAGCCAATTACGACATGTTCGAGTGGTCAGAGCACATGCACCGATGCCTGGTTAACAGTGCCCCAGTGCGCAGAGTAAACTATCCAGCAGTATCAGTCCAGAGAAATGCGGGTGAATATCCCAAAATAGAGGCTTTTTTGACACACACATAAATATATATAGATAGAGGTTTTCAGTCATCCCTTTTCTGCCGTTGGTCTCTATGACTCATTTATACTCCGCTTCTACCCATGAAAGCATACAGTTCCGGGCAATGGCTCAGCCACTCAAACCACTGGCTCAATAACCCTGCGAGAGATGGCATATTTCAGAGCATTTATGCACATACTCCTGAAAATGACAGTGCTTTAGTACCACAGCAGGTGGGCCAGATACCTTTAGAGCAAGGTTCATTTTCTTCTTTCATAGGTCCCTTTCAAGTCATTGCCTCTCTTGTCGTCATGTTTTTTAGTGCATACTATTTTCCCCTAGACAGTGGTAATAGGCGACTTGCTTTCTGCTAATTCCTTCTGCCCTTCACCCCATCCCACACGGCCTCGATCTAAACCATACAACCATAATAGGTTTGTCCGTAGTGTCAGTGTTTTACCATTCTAATGTGGCCAACACTTGGTTTGTAAACATAGAGGCCATGCTGGAACTTTAAAACCATAGTCCCCTTCGTACAATACCTTTGCAAGAGGGCCACCAGCTGCTTTGTTTAATTTTATTTGTTATTGCAAGCATCTGTCCACAACGTTGTGTGGCTAGTTTTCTTTTTTCTACTTTTATTATTTTATTTATGCTGTATATGTTTTTGAATTTGTGTGTGTGACATATTGTGGTTGAGCAAGTGGGTGAATGCAAGAATGACTCCGTGCAATGAATGCAAGAGTGAAGAAATGAATGATAAAGTGCCAATATGATGACTTATTGAATGAGAGACACTTTTGTTCATAAGCCAGACCTTTTGGTATTGCCAGTTCTTGCTGTTCTTTACTGATGCCCTTAATTCTACCATATGGCGTCTTTTTGCACTTTGACACGTTAGAAAAAGTAAAGAAAAAATAAGATTAAGAGTTAAAATGCACTGATATTTATTACCAAATAAGTTAATAATGTGATGCATTTGGACTAGGCCAAGTTGATCTAAGAAAGTAATTCAAGTGTTAAAGCTACTTGCAATATTTGCACAGATGGTACGTCAATCTTGCGCGGAAATCAATGAACACCACAGGATGCTGCACATCTTTAGCTGCCACATTAAGAAAATTCCTGCGGCACAATAGAATTACAAACTTCAACAAATCAAAAAAATGCACGTCACAGTGGTTAAGCATCACTGTTTTGGGACATACTTGCCCCAAGGGCAAATTTCAATAAGGCATGCACACTGTAATGTAATTTAATGGCCATTATTTAAGCGCATGTACAAAACAACTAACAGAGCGGAGGAAAAGACTAGTAGAATGACAGTAGAAACAGCCAAGACATGCTGGCAGTAGCGCCTTACTTATGATGGCCAAGCATCAATAGTTCCAAGGCTCGATCAAAAGAGCAGTAACTGGGTCCCATACCTGGTGCACCACCAACCATATAAGAGGATGGGGAGATTCCCTAGAAGGCTTGCTACCCAGGAGTTGGAAACATGAAGGTATGAGTACAAGCAGATCCCCCATGAACACTGTCAAGTTATCATTTACTGTGGTCAGACAGAGCCATAGAAAGAGTTACAAAAATACCCATCATGTCATGTTATAGAACATCAATAATGATGGAAACACCTACTCACCAAACATTATGCAGCACAAGATGTGGCTATTCCTTCCTGCAGATTCCGCATCTGAGCAAATATCCAGAGCAGTAAACCAGAAATACAGGTCTGAGAATTCCAAGGTATCGTGGAAGAAATTCTTGAAACACCGAACCACCAGACCTTGCGTCATCTAATGTGTCCAATTGTAGGCAATAGCCTGTACTTTACTTTCTTCATCGGTTGCTAGGTGATTTAGGTCCTTAGCAGTCAGTTGCAAAATCAGGTGCAGAATGTACTATGGTCACTGGTGAGCAGTCCATAGAAGCCATGAGTTGTGTATACCTACGTTGATCACCTATACCTTCACTTATTATATTGGACAAAAGGAGACTACTTTGTCTCTTTTTCTTTAACTTACTTTCACTTCATTTACCCTGCCTAATCGTAAACTGTACTGAAAAGTTGATTCCATAATTTTAAAATACATTTTTTTTCATTAAACCAAAAACTATCAAGTTGACAGTAATATATGTATACCCTAACCAAAAGTAAATGACGGATAAGCCATATAGTTCTCCTAGTGCCATTTCTTAACTGATATTTAATTAAACACGGGGGGCACTAGAGGGCCCACGGCAAGATGGCCGCACGATAGTGTTGCTCTGCTGACCGGAATCACCATCCCGTAATTGTCGGCGGAGCGGGCAGTCATCAGCTCGTGAAACTGTATGCACCGAGTTGCCGTGACAAACCAGAACTAAATGTCGCCAATCAGAGGAATCCATGAACTACAGTCGAGGATACTGGCCGGCGTGGGATACACGTAGCGGACGGCTCAGCGCTAAGATGGCGGCGTCCCGGGCTCTGCCAGCGGAGCAGTGAGCGACTTGCCTCCGCCCGCAACGAGACACTCAAATAAGTTACGGTGAGTGGGGGGGGGGGGGGAGATCAGTGGCAACCCTCAAGACCACGTACCCAGCCATCAAGGCCCCCAATAGAAAGGTGGGACGGATCGGCCCGTGAATTGTGGCGTGGTGCTGTGAGGCGCAACCGGCAGATAAAATGGCGCCCGACCAGCGTTAACAAGTGAAGCGGCGGCTCTCCGCAGAGGCGTCTCCGCCGGATTAGGAGGTGAGCTGCGACCCAGTAAGGAGAAAGCGGGTGCGGCCCCCTCATACTAGCGCATTCCGCAGATGCTGTGTGAATGTCACGGTATGCATGCAGGGCAGGAGAGACGTCCAGCCATCGGACGAGACTCGCAGAGAGCCGAAGGGCGAGGAGGCCAATAACCAGCGCAATGCGAGGCAACAACTGTCTGGGGTAGTGCGGCGACTATTATAGCTGCTGAGGCTGGCATGAAGTGTAAATAGGCGCTTTCCACTGCGTGTGGTGTTTGCAGCATAGCCCACATCACTAAGGGCCCAGATTGACGGTGACGGCGCACTCAAGGGTGGGCAATCACAACGAAAGCTGTAGAGTTCAACGTAAAGAAAAGCCAAGCTATACCAAAACACTGCGAGCGGAGATATTGTCTGCAGTACTAAAAGGGACAATGGGCAAGGCCGACAAGCTACAATCTAAACTGTCCTTTGAATCCCGCCGCGACCCACTGTTGCGCACTCAGATACCGAACTTGAGATGGGGCAGGCGAATGCACCCTCGCTGGAGACCACCCTGTTAGCAATGCAACAAAGCCTACAGGCAATAGATGGGAAAATAGATAACCTTATGATTAGAATGGACAGTATGGCAGCCAAGCTGGACAAGCAAGGTACGCGCCTCGACACAGCGGAGCAGCGCATATCGTGTGTTGAAGAAGAGTCTCGTGCGACGACGGAACAGTGTTGAGGCACGGAAAAAATACTGGAGGTGATTAAAGCCAAGAATTAAGACTTGTAGGCGTGCTCCTGGCGCAACAACCTGCAAATTCTGGGGGTCCCGGAGAGCACCAACACAGGCCGGCTTGAAGATTATATTGAAGCGATGCTCAAGGATCTGTCTGGAGCGGACAACTTCTCGCAGGTTTTAATAATTGAGAGAGCGCATACATCCTTGGCTCTCCGACCTCCTCCGGGGGTGCCTCATAGTGGCCAAAGTCTTAAATTATCATGACCGAGATGCAGTACTACGGATGGCAAGGGAGAAGCAACACACCAACTACCAGGGAAATGTAGTATCTTTTTTCCCGGATCTCACCATAGCTGTCCAGGCGGCACGCAGAGAGTTTGCCTCAGTAAAAAAGAAGTTGCTGGAGATCCCCTATGCAATGTTATACCCTGCGAGACTGCGGATCTCAAACGAGGGCAAGATGAAATTCTTTGACGCCAAAAGCAGCACAAGACTTCCTCAAACAGTTGAAGCAGAGAAGCCTGGGGCGCTCGTCCTCCCCCACAAATTCGGAAACATAGTGGCGGATGGGGCGATCCTGGGCAAACAGACTATGGTGCGATGGCGGGACACACGTATGTAAGTAGGACAGAATGCATTGGTGTGCTGGCACGACACACCAGGACGTATATACGTAATGAATATATATGTGCCCTGAAACGTACCGGACAGAACAGTGAGAACTCTGAATTTAATATCTACTTGGTCAACAGCATGGGCAGCTAATAGAGGGAGTGGGGGTATACCCTTAATATGATATATAACATGGATAAGGTCTCAGAGTGAGAAGAACTCATGTGGGTAACGTAATATGATACAACACTGTGAGGCTGTCACTATTGTAATGACATTACTCGCAAATGCTGGGGTGTGGGCGGAGGGAATCGCATAGGAAGTCTGCTCCACAGGCAATGATGTAATTCCGGTCACACCCATTAGACAAGTGTTGGCCTGTTTAGACAGGCACAGGATACAACTGGCCTTATTACAGGAAACTCACTTCTCTGGAATGGGAGAGGGTAGGATAGGTGCACAATGGGAGATGGTCAAGGCGTCATCCTCTTACTCATCCTATGCCAGGGGTGTTATGATTTTAGTGAAAAAGGGCACTCCCTTTAAACTTATACATACAGAGTCAAACGACATGGGTAGATTTACATTAGTACAGGGAAGCCTTGGAGGCACAAATCTTACAATCATCACAACCTATGGCCCAAATGTCGATGACGCGACTTTTTACCAAAGATTGGATAGTAAATTGTTTGATCTACAACCAGAAGTGTTGCTATTGGGGGGGGGGATACATACCTGGATCCTGACATGGACCGTAGCGCGACTACCGCACGACAGGGAAAGAGGGCGGCACAGGTCATACATGACATCATGCATAATCATAAACTCATTGATAAATGGAGGGTAAGGAACTCTGGATTGCGGGAGGGCACACATCTCCTCCGTACATAAAACAGGGTCCAGGTTTGATTATTGGTTGATATCAAGCGAGGCAGCATCGTGGGTTAGTAGAGTAAAACATTTACCACGCACTCTTTCAGACCACTCCCCTGTGGTCTTGGAGGTGTGTGTCCCTACGCACCACATACAGCCCTTTCAGTGGCGGTTGCAGCCCTCCGCGCTGCTGGACCCAGTCTTCAGCTAGGGGGTGCGACAAGCTATCGAACTCTTCTTCAGCGAAAATGTGGGTACAGTGGACGATGCCGGCACATTGTGGGAGGCTTTTAAGGCCACAATAAGGGGGACTTGCGTTGGATTGCAGGCAGGGGTATTGAAAGACCTGAGATCCCAAATGAGGAGGTTAGAAAGGTCCTTAATTAAATTGGAACAAGAATATGCTACCTCACACAGCTTAGAAACGTTAGCTAAAATCAGGGAGCAGATCACCGAATATAACGAAACAGCTGACCAAGAAATCAAACATATGTCCAGAAGATGGGTGGCTAGAGCGTACGGGGAGGGTGGACGTCCAAGTCGCACACTGGCGGTGAAGATCCGTACCCCTCGGACGCAAGACTACGTTACCAAACTTGTAAGTCAGGGTGGTACTGTGTGCCATGGCACGGCAGACATTCTCAATCAATTTAGGTCGTATTACTAAACATTGTATGGTGGAGTGGAGGAGGCAGACACTGATAAGATACTAACATTCTTTGAAGAAATTGCGCTTGCTTGGTTGTACCCAGGGTAAAGAGAATATTTGAAGTAAGACTAAACAGTGGAGGACCTCAAGGAGACAATACAGTCTCTTCCCTCTGGTAAGGCGGCGGGCAACGATGGCTTGCCATGCAACTTTTACAAAACATATGCAGACCTGCTGGCCCCACATCTCCACAACATGTTCAGTGAGGCATACGTGAATAAGATCTTGCCCCCCCACACTTCGTGAGGCCTTAATAATAACCCTGCTAAAGCCAGGTAAGGACACAGAACGTTGCGAGTCATACCGCTCCTTGTCACTTTTAAATATAGACACGGAAATTCTGGCAAAATTGGCGGTGATTAGATTGTGCCCACTACTTCCAGCGCTGGTGCTGCCGGACCAATCGGGTTCTGTTCCAACTCGCTCCACCGCACATAATATATGTACATTATTTGCGGTAATGCATCAAATTGATCCCGATCTCAAGGCTGCGGCTGTGCTGCTTGATGCAGCAAAAGCGTTCGACTCGATCAAATGGGGGTTCATGTTTGGCGTGCGGAGGCGAATGGGATTGCCGTTTGGGTTTATACAATGGCTGGAACTGCTGTATAGCTCCCCTGTTGCTAGAGTTCGCGTGAACAACTGCCATTCCAAACCCATTTTGATTTGTAGGGGTACGCGACAGGGTTGCCTGGTTTACCCACTGCTGTTCGCGATAGTAATGGAACCGCTTACTTACATCATAAGGCAGAAATATTCGAGGGCAGCGTTGGGATTTCGGCAGCGGCCTCTTGTTATTTCCATGTACGCTGATGACATGGTATTATATGTCCGCAACCCTGAAGAGGAGTTACATGGGTTAATCAGAGAGAATATAAAATATGAACAACTTTCTGGTCTCAGAATCAATTGGGAGAAATTTTCCATTTTCCCATTGACGCCAGGCCTAGAGTTACCGCTGGAATGGACGTGAGACCCTGTTAAATACCTGGGTGTATGGATCCACAGGGATCCAGAAACTGTTGTGAGGGAAAATTATGGGCAGGCGCTTGTACAAGCAGAGGAGCAAGTGAGAAGGTGGATTAAGCTGCCGCTGTCGCTAGCTGACAGGGTAGCGGTTATAAAGATGATGATTCTCCCGAAATTTTTATATCGGTTTACAAATGTCCCAATCCGATTAACAAAATCTTTCTTTGACAAATTGCGCTCAGCCCTTATCAGGATGGTCTAGGCTGGTAAACAGCCGCGTTGCAGTTGGAATACACTTATTAGGCCATACTCTCAGGGTGGTTTCGGCGCTCCTGCTCTATACTTATATCATCTGTGTGCACAGGCGCAATTTGTGCACTATTGGTTTTTCCCGCCGCCATTTCTCCCGCATGTTGCAGTGGCGGCGGATGAGATATTCCCAGACCCGCTGACAGCCTTTATACACAAGGCACAGTCAGTGTTCCCTAATGCGAAATGAGCACGATAGATTGCACTGCACAGGCGTGGCGCACCATGGCGGCGCGGGCAGGGATACTCCCAGTATACGCACCAACGATGCCGCTGGTGCAGCACCCGGACATATCTGTGAGACAGGAGCCCCGAGCGCTATCCATCCTCAAAGGTGCTGGAGTGGTCGTGATGGGTGACGCCTATCCCGAGGGTACCTTTATTACACTTGAGGAGATACAGACACGCCAACCAAGCTCTCCATTAGCTATTTTTACTAACTACAGATTAAGGGAAGCCCTCAAAGGCTTTAATACACGGCACCCCGCTGAGCCGCTCATTTTTAAACCGCTCCAGACTATGCTGGCTGACCCAGCCCGTCTGAAATTAGTTACAAGGCTTTTTAATGCAATGCAAGCTGAAACAGCGCCAACAAGTTGTAGTGCCAGAGAGAAATGGAATACGGTGCTAGATGCGCCACTTACAAAGACTGGGACTACTGCTGCTCCATCACGAAACTATTGTCAGCAAATTGTAATTTGCGTATTATCCACTTTAAGTTTTTACAGCAACTATACTATACTCCGAAACGGTTAAAGAGGTATGGGTTGCGAGAATCAGACAATTCTAGGAGATGTAAAATGCAGGATGCTGATTTTATGCACTTAGGTAGGGGTTGCGGGAGGGTATATGCATTCTGGGAGCAAGTTACAAAGACTCTTTCTGATATGGTTTTGGAATCGGTGGAATGTACACCACAAATGTGCTTACTGGGCCTTGCTGGGCGTTTGCAGCCACAGAACACAAGGTTGGTTCTAATCGCTCTGCTCCTAGCTAAGAGAAATGTGGCTAAATGTTGGGATAGTAAAAATGTTCCACGACAGAAAAACTGGCTCGAAGATGTTGTATACTGCAGGGACCAGTTGGCATGCTACGCAGAAGAACTCCCTATGTCATCTAGGCCTAAAGATTTTTGGGCTCCTCTTGCGACCTACCTACTTTCTATAAATGAGATAAACTCCCTGGATACAAACACGGACAAATGAAGCAATGGGCAAAAATGTGTACCATATAAATATGTTCAAATGTGCGATATGTGGATGGTTAACTGGTAAACAATGCAATCTGGACAGCTCTTGTACGAAGATGCAACAGTTATGCCTTGTACGCTTAGTTACGTTATATTGTTGTAACTGTATATGACCAAAATTAATAAAGAAAATTAAAAATTAAAAAATAATTAATTAAACACATTAAATATACTTATTTACAATTTAACTGTATTTAATTTAAATACTATCCCCATCTGGAAATTGTGTTCAATGAAATGTAATTAAAGTAACTAGTGACATTATTTTAATATTAATCTTCACACTTTCATTTTCTTTTTTTTTTTTTTATTATCTTTAAATTAATCCACAAGAATATGCAGGCTCCCTACAAAATTAAACAAACATTATTTCTAGATCATTTATTATTTTTATAACTCTGTTACAGATGTATGCTTATATAAAGACATTTCCTGATGCTTTGGGGTAAGTGATGGTAGAACTCGGGCAATGTAAATGAGGTGAAGAGAGTAGTGGAAGTAATGGCGGGAGAGTTGATATCGGAAGAAGAAAATGGGTTGGACACTCCATCAAGTAGCCCAATTTCATGCTCTCTGTATGACGGGCAATATTCAAAAGCACAACTACAAGTTCCAAGATGTAGAGTGCCATTGGCAAGAAAGCCAGGACAGGCTTAAAGCGCAACACATTATTTGGGACCCATCAGCTCCACTAAAAACATTTTGATATTTGAAAAGTTAAATCACACCTCCCACCCAAAAAGATTTTCACCATCTTGAAAAACAAAAACCAGACAAGTCATTTTCGCAGTAAATGTTGAATGTTCCCACATCAATGACAGCCAAGCATAACGTAAAAAAATTGCACAGTGGTCAGGTGGTCCGATGTCATGAATGGCGCTTCTGCTAGTGCTGGCTTTATAGTCAGGAGCACACTGCATTCTGAGGCTTGTGCTTTTACTTTTCACACTGCAAGTGTGGACTCAAATATTCCAGGCTGTAAATTGGCTTGGCAAACCAAGACTGCCTTCGTCCAATATGTAACTATCAAATTTGAGAGGAGGCAAAATTATTCAAGGCAGCATAAGATGCACCACTGGAGTCATAGGCACCAATCCTAGCACATGTAGTGTGGAACGAATAACCAGAACTCGCCCAGGGCTGTCGGCAATTACAGATGCTACAAGTGGCTTTGACAGGCAGGCGATAATTTGCAACCATAAGGAACCTCACACGACTATTATCATCAGGGAAATACCATGATCAACTAGTATTGGGTTGCACAATGATCCTAAACCGAGCATCTGGGATTCTTGTGCATGGAAAAACAAGGGAGCAAGTCTTGGTTGCTAAAGGTTTGAGAATTCATTGGGCCCACAGAAAAAGAGCCATTTTAAGATGGCCTCAGATGCCTTATACTTACCGGAAATGATTCAAGGGTCAATCCATTTCAGGTCATCCTTCTGAACACAAAGAAAGGGAATACCCTTGACCCCGAGACTCCAGCCCAAACATAGTTAAGGTTTTATAGAGCCTCTGGACATAAACCTAAGGCTGCAGACACCCAACCTTGTGAGATTTCAACAAGCAAAGCAAGAGATAACCGACAAACAAGTAGTACCAAAACTGTGTATGCACCCAAATTTATAAGCCTTGGCAGACTTTAATCAAGGTGAAGCAGTAAAGAGTACGTCCAAATCCATCACCTTATTAATGTAGGCGTCACCTCTTAGGTCAGAAAATTCCAAATGTCATTCAGTGTGTTTGTGTTTAAGAGGCTGCAGAACTGGACCCAGTGTAATAGCAAAAGACAGTCCTAATAAAACTACAATAATTAAAAGTGACGACAATGTGAAGTGAAAAGTTGAAATTGTTTGAAAATTTACTTAGAAAGTGCTTATTGTGTATGTTCCAGTGTGAGCAGTAACAACGCCATTTCGGACAACTACAGCTGGGTGCCATTGTGTGCATCTCTACAACTTTGTAGTGATAGCTACACTTTTTGATACAAATCGCTTACACTTCATCAAGCTCTGGTGGCAGTTAAATCCTCCTTACAAGAAGGCATATTGCCAGATTCAATAAAAACAGTCTCATTTCACTTTTACGAAAAAAATTAAAAAGCCTCTGGTTCTCCCCTCCAACTAGTCTATTCTAGACCGTCAAGAACCTTCCTTGTATTGGCAAAGTCGTTTCCAAACGTTTAACAAATCAACTAAACTCAGTGAAAATCGTAATAACTCCCTAACATCATGCAAATCTATCTTTTGATAAGGCTTCAGCACCGAAACAGCTATTTTAAAATTTCCCAAATACATTCGATCAGTTCTAGGTGAAGGTGAAACTTGTGTTCTGGTCTTTATCTACCTCTTGGCGTCCTTTGACACCATAGACGACCTAATGGTTATCCAGATCATGGAGAATAAAATGTGTTTTAAAGGAACACTTCTTGGTTGGTACAAATCATTCTTATTGCATCACAAACAACTTGTAAGCCTTGGAAATTTCTAACCTGGAGACAATTTCCTATGGAATTCCTCAAGGTACAATCTTTGCTCCAACTTTAATTTATACATGGATCTATTGAAAGACATATTAGGGAATTCTGGTGTTGCAATGCACCAATATGCCGATGACGCTCAAGTTTACATGAAAATATCTTACAGACATTCACATCTTTAAAAGATAGCTTCTCTACCCTTTGTAAATGGTTACTGAGCAACTTTTTAATGTTTAACTCTGACTAGACAGTATCTATCTTGATTTGCCATCAACACAAATCCAAATTTGCTCACAATTGGTTCTCTGAACTTCAAATGACTGACTTCACACTTTCTCTCAACTCGGAGATCAGATCCCCTGGCATCAACTTAGACTCACATCTCTCCATCTCCTCGCCCATTCAGCACACTATAAAATCTGCAAGAGGTACTCTCTTTTCCTGAAAAAATTAAAGCCCCTTCATAAACCCAAAGCCGTTGTGCCTGCATATTTAATGTCTTATCACATCATAACTGGAATATGGAAACTCCATTCTAAGAGGCATCGACAAACCCACCTTAACGCCCCTTTACTCCTTGGTGAAAAAGCGGGAGGAGCAAAAACATTTGATTCGGTCGATTGTCAATTACTCGGGCTCCCGGTTGAATTACATTTAAGCATGCCTGCATAACGCCTAAAGTCATCCACTAATAAAACCCTGCCTATATCACATGCCTAAAAAAAATTGGAGGTTGCAAAAACCTCAGCAGCAGAAAGGTTTTCAGACTGGAAGCCATGAAATTCAGATCACACCTTGCTGCAGCCCAATCCTTCTCAAGCACAGCCCCATTTCTTTGGATTTCTTTACCAGACGACCTCCGTCGACACATCTACTTTCTACCATTCTGAAAAAATGAAAAACTCGCCAGCTAACGCTCTATCTGGATATGAAAAAGCTATCATGTATTGTTCTTCCTGTGCCTGCTCTTTATAGCCTCTCCTTTAGTCTCTTCCTTCCCTGCCTCGTGCCCAATCAACCTCTTTCTCAAATGTATTCGGCATTTGCCTAGTCCCCTCCCTTTCTTCTGGTCCTCCTCTCACAAATCTGTACTGTTGTCTTTTTTCACCCATAGCCTGCCTATCAATTCTTCCAATCTAACCCAGTCTGTTCCATCTGTTCTACGTCCTTTTGGCTTACTTGTTTGTTGTAGAAATTGATTGTCCAGGAGATTTCCTGCTCTGCAATATTGCTTTTTACATGTAAAGCGCACTGATACCCAGATAGGGTTGAGCAGTGCTATGCAAAAAGGTGAAATAAATGAATAGTTTTTTTTATCAGTTCTTCATAGTGAAGTGGACATAGTCCACGAAATGCATTTAAGTGATAATGCAGACGGAGTTTGTTTTGCTATGTGCGATACACCTACCTATTTTCATAGCGGACATTTTGTCATTAGTATGGTGTTGCAACGCTAACACAATATGGTATCTACCAGCTCTGGTTCTGAGCGTTGTTTATTGTTGATTCCTTCAACAGGTTATGTTTGCAGGGCATTTTGCCAAGATACTTCGGTACAAGGTCTTGGTTATTTGGCTTGCGCAATGCCTGGTATGCTTTTTATGTGAGTGCATCACCGGGAGGAAGTGAGCGGTGTTCTCGAGATTGGATTTTCACCAGCTGGCCTACCTGGACTGTGCTGGGCAAATGTCAGGAGTCCTGCCTAACACAGTCTTGTGTGTTTGTTTGTGTGGCGTATGTTGCGGTGTGCATAGTGATAGCCACATATAAGACGTGCCTATGTGCTTGTTTGTAATGTGTTCTGCCTAACGTGTTGTCTTGGATAATTTGTTGGTGTTTGCAGCTTCTTCGTAAGTGCGGTTATGAGCTTGTTGACACTCAACTATGTGGCATAACTTCATTGTTGAATATTCATATATCGGTTGCTGTAATGCCTCCTGTAGGATGTTGTGTTGTAGTGGAGTGCGGTAGGGATAGTTTAATGGGCATTTAAAGCCAATTCCATGCTATGTTGAAAATCAAGACGATTTTGAACAATCTGCTACTTTCCAAACTTTATTTTTATCTGTTGAAATTAGACCATCAGAGAATATTTTTTTAAGTGGTTTCAGGAACGTTACATTAATTGATGATTAAATAACTGAGTTTCTTTACTTTATTACACTTTAAAAAGCTATCCAACAGCTAGATGACATTGTAGCTGGCTGTACGTGTCACCGTTGTTGCAGCCGTTTCTAAAGATAGTGTCGAAGGAAGTGTATTTCTGATGCTACCTCTAAACTGTGGGCCCAAGTGTGCCAGGTGCTGGCATGAAACAGGAAATGGCAGGGATGGAAATGGCTCTATGACCATCGACGGTATCCAAGCCACAACGGATATCCCAACACTAGACCAGCTGCCATGCTTGGAGACCCACTTAAAGCTCCCTCAATAGAACTGCAGGGCATCTTGGGGTTATCCCGCATGAAGACTGCCGGGGAAGCTCTCCCCTGTAGTCAGGATGTGCTGTCACCTTGGCAGGTCTCCCTGAATAAAGGTGAAATGCACTGGTTTGTGGAATTATCTCAATCACGGCAAAACTATACATGTTTTCTGTGAAGGGCCCTGAGCTGTTGGTAATACCGGTTTTATATCCTTCCAATTTCTATGTGTTGTACAGAAGCTACACTTCAGTTTATACTGTACATCTTTCACTCAGTGAAGGGACCAGTGCTTAATTTGAGCCGGTGGTTTCAGGTGCACATCACCAGCACTTAATCATCAACACCAGCGCTTTTCATGAGCACCAGTTAAGTACACATTCATTTACGGGGAGATTAAGTGATTTGCCCAGAATCACAGGATGCTGAGCTGACGCCGAGACTCGATCCTGGTTCCCCTGCTCCCAAGTCGGCAGCTCTGGCCATTGCGTCACATCCTCTCCCCACTTTCATGGTTGGTAGTTGGTTCTGTTTTAGGCGGCGCTAACAGGAGAAATGGGCTGGTGCAAGCTGCCGCCTGATGAGGGCCCGGGACTTTTTTTTTTTTTACAAATTAACCACTGGAAGGGACCAGGGATCTCTACTCTACTGAAATGACCACCTTTGCAGTCGCCTCGCTATAAGCAGTATATAGCTTTCCCTTGCTCTGTAAGTAGCTACTTTAAGAACTATTGAGTCCATTTTAATTCTTGGTAAAACATCTTTTCAATCTCTGGAGCATTTAACAAAAAAAGTTAAAGTGAGAGCTCTAGAAGGGACCGTGTTGCCAAGGAAAGAAAGAAATCAGCAGATCAAATGGACCTGGCGGTCCACATATACTCTTAAGTGGTATGAAAGGTATTGGAATCAACCATCCAAAACCTGCAGTTGAAAGACAGAAGATAACAAGCATTGGCATAGCCAATAGGTCTCGCTTTTGGGACTGTATAAGTATTTAGTAATGCAGCACAATATCCTTGGTGCAACAACATTAACTGTTGCATGCTTAAACACTTATAATGTCCCAAAGGCGAGACCTATTGGCTATGCCAATGCTTGTTATGTGATGCTGTAGCCCATCACTGAGCAAACTTCAAAGCATCAGTGAAGTATTTCAGTGCTAGTGCTTACTTACAATTTGATGATAATAAAGGGTTCCTCATTTGCAAAATATAGACGAGAGCTGCATTCCATCTATACATCCCTCTCCGTAGATAATTACACTCCAGGCACAGATAGATATGCACCATGCTGCCTTCTGCACAGCGACAAGCATGTGCAAGGGTGAGCGAGAAGGGGAAGATGTTTGACAGACCATGTACTTATTGAGATTTTTAAATGAATGCATTTAAGCACAGACAAACATAGCCTATTGCATTGGCCTGCCGACCCTTTAACTATTTGCAGGAAGCGTCCCTGGCGCACTTGGGGCTGACAATAAGCCACCCTGTTATCAGGCCGATAGCAGAGCCAAGAGGCTGCAGACTAAAGAGGGTAGGCAGGATGTCCCGAACTCCAAGAGGCAGATAAGGGCCGGCTTCCGAGGCTGCCCTGATCACAGAGTTAAAGGTTGGTGACAGCAAATCAGCCTCTGCTCCCAAGTCATTGTTATCTTTCTGGGTTATTTACAAGTCTGGCCAGCCTTTGAATGCACTAAATAAAACAAGAAAACAACTTCCTCAGTTTGGAATAGCTAGAAGTGCTCTGGGAGAACATGTTGTTTTGGGTGTCTTGGGGCCAAATGGGCTCTGTTTGTGGATTGTCCTCCTGAAGCCTTTTATAGTGACATTTACTGCACTCTGTGTGGAGTAAATCTAGCTCACTAAAAGCTCCTGGAACCGAGAGCATGGCAGTGGATGAATGGAAGCATCATAAACATAAAAAAAGACTAGCAGCTTTTTTTGTCTTTTAGTACAGGGACAAGTAATATGGAAAATAAGCTGCACACCTCCATGACTCGAGAACCACTTGAGAAGCACGGCAGGTTGGGGGAGAGGGAGTCATTACGGCCAGCCGACTGCCTGGCGGCGACAGCTCATAATTAACCTGACGCATTCTGAACAATTGTCTGCCTTTCACAGGGGCTGTTGTCTTGCAGGAAGCTTTTGGCGGCACTGGAGGCTTGATTGCTTTGGCTGCGATTCACTCATACCAAGTTACAAGTTAACCACCACAGTCACCGGGCTCAAAGAGAAGCAGCGTTGGTTTGGCAACTTACTTGGTTACTTGGGGGCTCTGCCTTTAATAATTGGCCTGCTGTTCTTTACTTCGCACATCGTGTTTAACTGCTGGCGATTCGTGTGGTGTGTAAATGCTTAAGCTAATAATAACAGGGTTACAAGAGGCAAATGAAACTGACTAAGAGGGAGGGGGAGAAGGGAGGGGAGTGCGAGCAGAGGAGCATTCACAGGATAGAAGACACAAATGAAGCTGACGAAGAGGGAGGGGAGAAGGGAGGGGGAGTGCGAGCAGAGGAGCATTCACAGCATAGAAGACACAAATGAAGCTGACGAAGAGGGAGGGGGAGAAGGGAGGGGGAGTGCGAGCAGAGGAGCATTCACGATAGAAGACACAAATGAAGCTGACCAGGAGGGAGGGGGAAAAGGGAGGGGGTAGTGCAAGCAGAGGAGCCCGATTACAGCGGCCGCGATAGTGAAAGTAATCGCGAGGGAAGCCAGATGGCGAGGGAAGCCATATGGCGCCATATGGCGCCTGATCTCGCGTGAACGCAAGCTGGTCGCCAGCAAAAGCCACTGCTGTTTGCACTTCCAAAACCCGCTTACTAAAACTCTCGCCAGAACAGCGCATGCGCTGGCTCAGGCGAGACCTAAAAAGGGATATCAGGAATTCTATCTATCCATCCATGATCAGCTAGGTGGCAAACTTTCAAATCCATCAACATATCCAGAAATATGAAGTATTAAGAGTAAACTTCCATGGGCAGCAGCTGCAGCACTTCCCTCCCTCTAATCCAATGCAATGAAAATGCAGACATTATCTAGTCAGAGAGAAGGTATTTAGCCCCCTTCTCAGCCCTGCAGTTCCGAAACCAACACCAAATAATTGGGATATGAACTCACCTTGGACTACCAGTGCAGCATGCACAGATACCTGCCCTAGGGCAAGGACTAACAGCAACAAAAAAACATATTACCATATATTTAAGCTACATTCCTCAAGTCCAGAGTGACTACAAACCAATGAAAGAGCACATTGACAAACTTACCTTTCGTTTGAATTTTCATCCTTGTACTTGCTTTTGTAAAATCCATAATAGGTATTTGACAAATTAGAAGCATATTCTATATTCAATGTATAGTTATGTTTTTCACGTAGAGGTTCAGAAAGTACAACTGCAATCTGATCGAAGGATGGATACTCCAAAACTGGAACTGTATTCCCCTGTCCTCCAGGTACAGAAGAGAGCACTGCCTTGGAGATAGTAAGACCTGAACTGTGAAGTACGATGTTCTTAGAAGCCTTTGAGACATAAAATTGTATACTGACAGAACCCGTAAATGTCATAGTGGTCAGGTTTGGATGTAAAAAAAGATCATAATTCAGTGGTTTTATAGCACTTGGAAGTCTACTTTTTGTCCACGGAAATATTTGCCCATTACTTGCAATGGGATACACCAGTTCCATTGTATGATTTTGCTTATGGCAGCCTTCTTTGGTAAACGTACACGTGGGAAGAAGATACACCACCATTACTACAGACACTATAATCACAAGAATGACTGCAGAGACCACCATTGTCCTGGCAGAGGGCAGGGAGCAGGATCCATCTTGGCCCTGCCGAGTATATCCTGATGCGCTGTTACGCAAACCAGAGCTCCTATTCATGAATGAAAGGCCCAACAATTTTGCTGAGGATTCATAGTCCTCCTCATCTTCATCCATTTCATGTTCGCCGAGGCCACGTACTAATAACCGGGAACTCCTTGGCTCGTACTCTACGTCATCAGGCTCCAAAGGATGCAAGCTCGGCTCCTTGGCCAAGTCTACAACGTCAGGCTCCTCTTCAAACATTGTATTTTCTATCATGTTCCTGGGAAGCTGAACCCGATCTGAAAAAACAAAGGGATACAAATTAACAAAACTGCAATCAAACTATAAAAATGATCTATTCACCAATGCCCACGCTAAGTCAATACTCTCCAATTAATGACTTGGCACCAAGGAATTCACAAATATTTATGACATGGATATTCAAAATCTAATCAAGTGGGAAACTATTAGGAGTGAGATTTAAACGTGGAAAGTCAAAAGAGTAGGAAAGCCCAGTTAGTTATTGCAGATATCCTTTAAACACTTGTAGTAGCCATCCGCAGAAAAGGATTCATACTGTCTTTGTATAATTGTGTTCACTGACAGAAAATGTCTTGAAGATTTAGCTCGTATAAGTCCTAAACAAATATTTCTTGTTGGCCACAGACTAGAGTTTGTTACCTGGATCTGATATCTACTAATTCTGTATCTTTGATCAGCCACTATACTGGATTTTAAAATCCCATACATGTGATAAATCAGTAGTATGCCACACACCGAACAGCAAAATATGAAAAACAAAAATGAATTGCAAATATTTTGATAAACTTTATCTGTGTTATCTATAATAGAAGAAAGATAACTGGCACCGGTTGTACTATACAGTCAACAAGACATTTTAAAGGCAGGAATGTGCAGCAGGTCCTCGTCCATTAACTATATGAACTGCAAATATTTCATCAAGATGATCGTTCTTAGGGATTCTTGTGACAATAGGACATACCTCTCCACAAATAGAAATTTCACAGGTTATGGAGATGCACACTAAGGAAGAGCAAGGAAACAGATTTGTAAGCTTTTGGATAAACTTTCCAGGGGCCATATGCCGACACCCAGCTCATATGCAGACGACACCCAGCTCATCCTCTCCCTCACCAAAGACCCCACCACTGCCAAACACAACTTCCAGAAAGGAATGCAAGACGTCGCAGTCTGGATGACCAACAGCTGCCTGAAGCTCAACGCCGAGAAGACAGAAGTCCTCGTCCTCGGTACCACCCCTTCTGCATGGGACAGCACCTGGTGGCCGACCGCCCTCGGAAGCCCACCTACCCCCTCAGACCACGCCAAGAACCTCGGCATCGTACTCGACTCATCACTCTCCATGAACCGACAGGTCAACGCCGTCACCTCCAGCTGCTTCAACACCCTCCGCATCCTCCGCAAGACCTTCAAGTGGATCCCCCTGAGTCAAGGAAGACAGTCACCCACGCACTCATCACCAGCAGACTGGACTATGGAAACGCACTCTACGCCGGCATCAACAAGTCCCTACTCCGCAAACTCCAGACAGTACAGAACACCGCCGCCAGACTCGTCCTCGGCATCCCCCGACACGAACACATCAGCCAACACCTACGAAGTCTCCACTGGCTCCCGTGGAGAAAAGAGTCACTTTCAAAATCCTCACTCACGCCTACAAATGCCTACACAACAAAGGACCCAAATACCTCAATGACAGAATCAACTTCCACGTACCCAAAAGAAACCTCCGATCTTCCAACCTCGCACTGGCCGAAACCCCGCGCATCCACAAAGCCAGAGCAGGCGGAAGATCCTTCTCTCACATTGCAGCCAAAACCTGGAACGAGCTACCGGCAGACATCAGACGCGCCCCCTCCTGAACACCTTCAGGAAGACCCTCAAGACCTGGCTCTTCGGCTAAACAGATCTGCGGACCCCCCCCCTCAGCGCCTTGAGACCCTCACGGGTGAGTAGCGCGCTTACAATTCCCTGATTGATTGATATTACGGAAGTGCACCTTGGTATTACAGAAGGGGCCACAGATGCTTGAGTGGCCCCTTTCGTAATACAGAAATCGCTGGCGCACATGTAGCGCCATCGCTATCACCAGAGGGTGTTCCCTCACTTGCATGGGGGCATGGCCCCTTACAAATGAGGGAATCCCTTTGCCTCTGCGCTCGCGCCGTATTATAGATGCGGGCGCGAAGGCAAAGAAGTTGTCAGGAGGCGCACTAACAGTGTGCCCTTGATGGCAGCTCTCTGGACCCCCCCAGACATCCCCCTGCAGGCAGGTGTAGTCACACACTGCACCGGCCTGCAAGGAGATCTCTAATCCCCTTTTAAAGTGCAGGCGGGTTGCCGCCTGTACTGTGAAACACGGCGCGGCTTCAAAGCAGCTGCTCCGTTTTTCACCTAAATGCGCTGCCCCCAGGGCAGAGCAAGTTCGCGGCTGCCCTGTGGGCAGCGCATTCACTATAATGTGGCGCATTTTCCTGGTTAGCGCTGCGCACACCTTTTGAAGGTGTGCCCAGCACTAAACAGGAAAATGTGCCGCATACCGTAATACTGCCCCTGGTCTCCAAACAAAGACTGCGGTTGCTAACATGAATGAGATCTCCATTATTAGAGTTCTTGAATAATGGAACCCTGAAGAGTGAATCTGTACACTGCATGAAGACAACATCCTAGTTCCTAATTGTCCTAGCTGACCATTAGTACCACAGACTGTAAAAGGATGCTCATCGTGAAATTGGCCACGTCTCAAGACAGTCAGGTGTATAACATGGGAGAAGGATTTGCTGCCATTTGTACAAGTGGGAGGGAGGTGATTGATAAGACAGGGTAAATGGAAGGAGGTCATTAACGTCATGGGATGTGCTCCTTATATGTCAATGGCCAGACCTAGTTGATCAGAGTGAGAGGTAATCTCTTCAAGAGTGGTTAAAAACCTGATCTTGAGAGGTCAGCTCTGATGTGCCTTGAGATTCTTAAGATGCATCTGTTTTAAGCAATAGTTTGTCATAAATCATAAAATGAACTACTGAAAAAGTGGTTTTGTAAGACAACACATGCAGAATGTAGTGCCTTACGGTTGGCAATAACAAATGGCACCTGTTGACAATTTCCCAGTGTTAACCAGCTCAGGATAAGAGCCAATAGCCTGTTCTAAGCCCCTCTTTCCAGTTCAGAGCAAGAGGATATGGTCTTGGTGTCCTCAATAAAGTAACTACTAAGACACCACAAAGACTGATGGAATTGAGGTAGAAATCTGAAGACTAATCTTAGGAAAGCCAGTCCCTCTTAGCTAAATCCAATCCTACAGAGCTGGGTCAAGCTCAGTGTTTATGAAGTGCTGGCTTTACCCTAATTCTGAACGTCCCCTTGGTTGCATGTGTGACCCCCGCTGTTGCATACCTATCATCTTCAAGCAGCTGAACAACTTATGATGCTGGTGCATGTGATGTAGGCATTCCATATGCTGTGCGATCTCCCAATCCATAACGCCTCTGCCTGGTACAAGGTATACCCACTAAATTGATCCCAATCCAAAGATTTACTCCCCCTGGATTTGACATGCTATCTATAGATAGAGGCACAGGTGTTAGGGGCACTGTTCCTTAATTAGTATTACCAGGCATTTTGTCCAAATGCATCTACACAAGGTGGGAAATGTCTCAGGATTAATTGGGAGGAGGGGCACTACAAAGCTGGGGTTGGCAGTAGATGTTGCCTTATTGAAATGGCGTCTAATGTAGAACAGTATAAATGCATCAAGGCCAGACTTTGAGGATAACCATGGGCTAAGTAACATTTAGTTTTAATGAAAGTATATTTTGAGGTTATCTCCAGCTGTGGACTCAGGTTATTACACTTAACCCAATTCAAGGCACACGCATAACACAATTCCAACTGTAGTTCGTAGTTATCTTATAATCAAACAATGATGCTGTAATTCTTGTTCTTCTCTTTGTTCCTTTATTTCTTTATAGCCTTGCGCCAACGCATTTCGTCGCAGCGGGAATGTATCCCTTACGACTTCCTCAGGGCTACAAAATACCAAAAATAGCTGCGTTGTAATATATACATCAGGACTCGTAGTCCATGCTCATCACTCAATGCACCCAGTGGAAAGACAACATTAGATACATATAGATACTCAATTGTGACATCCTAAACCACCACCTATCATTGGTTCCAGCAAACATTCCATAAAATTAGAAACACCTTTAAAAAAAAAATGTCTCTAAGCTCATGAGATCTTTACATTTCTTTAGCGTATCTCTTAACATGTTATACATAATAATTGCTTATACATGTAGCCAAACCAGCATCTGACTCCTTGTTTTTTGCCAACCAATATGTGTTAGTGAGACTAGTCACTTCAAATTCCACAAATGGTGCACCCTTATGTTACAAGTATAGTAATCCACCTGTGATTAACCCCCATGCTGAAAAAAACCATAATATAGACAGTACCTTCTAGGCTTTAGGTGCTAAACACCAGGAACCCTATTATGTTAAAAAGAGAGCAAAAAATATCAGCATAATGTCGATATCCGACCCGAGTAAAATTCACATCAAGATTGCAATATCAACACCACTCAGCTATGTCTTATGGCTTACCTCCTGCTCTCGTATACAAAAAGGAGGGAAACCCACCCGCTGTTGTGCTCCAAACGAATACTGTTCTTTTACTTTTAGTAAGCTCTGCGATTCCCAACAAGGTATCTGGATGACCAAAACAATAGTCGCAATTGAAACCGAATCCTAACTTCTATAACACGTGTAATGTTACAAAGTTTTGAATTTTTATCTAAATGGATTCTAACTTAAAAGCACTCACCCACTAGTGAATGTACCGTGTTTGGTACTTCTCACGATCTTCTTCTCACAATTAATTGCTGCTATGCGGAGGAGCTAATACCTTCCTCCCAGTGCACGCTCTTGATGCCTATCGGGTTACAAAAACAATAAGAACTATTAACTACTCCAAATCCCACTGCCGATAGCTCTACTGCACTCTACTACACTTAAAAATCTCTTTGCTCCCTTACCGTGAGTATATCCGGCTCCTACAATGTAACGCGTCCTCGGCCCGAATACAGGTCCCGAGCTTGATATCACTGCTTCCCAATATTGCATTTCCGGTGTAGAAATAAACGCCGGACTTTTACGGCCGACAAATGACAAAATCGGGCGCCATTTTAGAGTGATACGAATGGCAAGCCATCCTCTTGTTAGTTTCTAAGCATGGATAATATTGCCTCGATTTAGGAAGGAGATTTAATTGATCACTCGCCTCTCAATTAACGAACGAGTGAATGTTATCTATTTAAATATAATAACCAGGGGTTACAGATGCGGGCATGAGAGTAGTGAAAATGTCAGTCGCCATCTTAGACTGATCAAATCGGCAAGCTTTCCATTGCTTACTCTTTTGATTATTATGGCAGATCCATCACAACCTGCTACGAAGGATATAAAGTACCACATTTCAAATACTAAAACACCTCCTATTCTATTTGAGTTATTTATTAACACGTAGTTAATAAAGAGGCTTACTCTTACTCTGCAGTTATAAACAACCCCACACTAGTTCAAGAGGTATTGTATTTTTGACACACTAGCACTTTATTAAGGTTATACTGTGTATTCTTTCTTTCCCTTTGTTTGTTCTTAGCACTTCATTCAACCTTAAATCAATTAACATCCTCTCTTGGTAAATGGAAAGGAATTAATGTTCTTTCCTACAGTATCGGTCTTGAATTCTAAACTCCATTACAGTATACATTGCATTTTCAATCTCAAATCCCTTCACTGACTCCATACACTTCAGGAAAAGGCCACAAGTCACTGGATATTGGATAATTAATCAGTTACCTAAAAAATATTGCAATTCTTGTCCTCAACCGCCCTCAAGCGCATTATCCATTATCTTCATGCCTGCGCAGTTTCAGTTCTCGATTACCGCCCCTCGGATCTTTTACAATGTGTTCAATACCCAAGAAAGTAAAAGTCTTGTTTCTTCCTTGTTTTTTCACAATTGTTTACATGTTCTGCAATGGGGTATCGTACATCATTTTGTTTTATAGCTCTCCAATGTTCACTGATCCGTATTCTCAGGGGCCCAATAGTGCTGCCTACATATATTTTCTTACATTTACAAAAAAATCACATAAACAACAAATTTCGTATTGCAGTTAATGTTGGTAAGTATTGCATACGAGTCATTTGCAACAATGCTGAATTCTTTAGTTTTATCTTGTGCCCATCTGCACATTCCACAATTCCCACATTTGTAGAACCCTTTGGACAGCTGTGTTAACTATTGTTCCTTTTTTGCTATTGTATTATAGCTAGGGCTAAGCATGGATCCTAGTGTCCTGCCTCTACGATATGTAACTTGTGGTGTTGTGGTGATGCATCCCTCTAGGCTTTTGTCTGCCCTTAGAATGTTCCAGTGTTTGCATAGACTCTTGCGCAGAACATGACTCAAGTGTGTGTAGTCCGTTACCATTCTTATCTGTGTGTGAGAATGTTGTTTAATATTCTTTATTTTAAGCGTATTCACACGCTTAGTTCCCACAGCTTTCTCTTTGGCTTTAAGTACATCTTGTTTTGATTATCCCCTCTGGGTAAATCTTCTCTCCATGTCTTGAATACAAGACATGAAGTGTGTGTCCTCACTACAGTTCCTCCTAGCTCTTATCTCCCCTCCGGGGATGGCTCTAATTTGATGGCGAGGGTGCGAGCTATCTGCATGCAGGATGGAGTCGCAGGATGTTGGCTTTCGGTACATTTTACTGTGTATTTGTGTGTCTTTAATATACAGTGTAAGATCAAGGAACACCACTTCAGTTGTGCTACTGTTCGTTGTGAATCTTATATTGGCATCATTATCATTCAAGTAATTACAGAACTCATCTAACTCGGACTGTGGGCCTGTCCAGATCATAAAACAGTCATCAATAAAACGACCCCAGTATAATATATGTTCCATCCAGTGTCGGCCTCCTGGGCCCCAGATCATCACCTCCTCAAGCCACCCCATGAAGAGGTTTTCATAAGCAGGCGAAAACCTGGAGCCCATGGCTACTCCTTGTATTTAAAATAGCACATGTCTCGGTAAGCGGGTTGCGGAAGACTAGTATAATTGAGATGATTGACTGGCCTCAGGGGTGAATAGGAGGTTAGGAATTAGCAAGTATTTATGGATGCTTTTAGACATGTGGGGTGGTTTGATAGTGGAGACATGCAATATGGGTAGTGTTTTAAAGCTATGTGTGTGGAAATTATACGCGCAACAGGCATTGAAAGTAATATGGGTGTAAAGTTTGAACAACCGTGAAAAATGACTGTGTTTAGCATGTTTATTGATTCATTAGCATGATTATGGAACTGATGATGAAAAAAAAATTTTGTATCTTAGATACCCCTGAAGAAGGGATTTTCCCGAAATGCATTGGGTGATTTTAAATAAAGCGAGACATGTGGAAACAGTCATTCTCCTGTGTTTTTATGAACAGCGACGAACTAACATGAAAATGAGTATAATGGATTGAAGAAAATAATGGGAGAAAACGGATGAAACAAATTAGTTAAAACTGTGGAATAATTGAAGAGTTGATTATGAATTTAATTTAATTCATTGGACTCGTTAGAGATTGGTTGTGCAGCTTGATGGGGATCGAAATGCGGTACCCTCGTGTTCTTACTAGTTTGCAGCGCAAGTGGGCGGAGCAAGCGAGCACGCCTATGAAACTGGAGAGTACATAAAATGAGCAATATAAGCAGAATTAAAGGAGTACAGAGGAGTGCATCTCACCACCATATACCCGCATATGAATGAACTTTCCATCCTAAACCGGCGAGATAGCACCCAGGATATAGTGAAGAATCGAATAGGTTTGAATAATGGGATCAAACATAGTGTTTATAACATTGACAACGCAGGAGATATGTTTCCTTGCCATGAACGATCGTTTTTTATCATACAAATGAACTTATAATGTAATCAGATTATTGAACAGCAATGAACATGTTGAATATAATGCTATCGTGAAACAGTTTATGGATGGTTCAAGCTTTGCCATATTGATTAAGCATTTTCATGTCTCGCACATTTTCTTGTCTAGAGTATTGATACTGCCTAGTAACTCGGGTAGGGAGCGCCAGCTAAAGTATTTGGTGTTGTATTTACAGTGGCATTCTGGGTATTGGAGTTTTTTTAGATCAGCAGTATTTAGAGCAAAGGTTCCGCAACTTTAGTAATCCAGTGCGCAGTTTAACGCGTGTTTTACGGCACGTGACAGTTCATCTGATGCTAGTTTGGGTGATAAAGGCGAGCGTTAGGTTACATCAGTTTGCTGCAGCTTCCGCTGACAAGAGGTGTGGGAACAGCTCGAAGATTCCATTGCGAGATGGATTTGAATAAGGTTAAACGAGAGAGGAAATCCAAAAGAGCTCTCTTGACTCGGAGGTTAAAATAGCACATGTCTCGGTAAGCGGGTTGCGGAAGACTAGTATAATTGAGATGATTGACTTGCCTCAGGGATGAATAGGAGGTTAGGAATTAGCAAGTATTTATGGATGCTTTTAGACATGTGGGGTGGTTTGATAGTGGAGACATGCAATATGGGTAGTGTTTTAAAGCTATGTGTGTGGAAATTATACGCGCAACAGGCATTGAAAGTAATATGGGTGTAAAGTTTGAACAACCGTGAAACATGACTGTGTTTAGCATGTTTATTGATTCATTAGCATGATTATGGAACTGATGATGAAAAAAATTTTTTGTATCTTAGATACCCCTGAAGAAGGGATTTTCCCGAAATGCATTGGGTGATTTTAAATAAAGCGAGACATGTGGAAACAGTCATTCTCCTGTGTTTTTATGAACAGCGACGAACTAACATGAAAATGAGTATAATGGATTGAAGAAAATAATGGGAGAAAACGGATGAAACAAATTAGTTAAAACTGTGGAATAATTGAAGAGTTGATTATGAATTTAATTTAATTCATTGGACTCGTTAGAGATTGGTTGTGCAGCTTGATGGGGATCGAAATGCGGTTCCCTCGTGTTCTTACTTCTTGTATTTGCCTGAACCATTCATCTTTGAATAGGAAGAAATTGTTTTGCAAAATTAATTCCGTCATGGCTAATAACATTTGTGTGTGTTCCCAAAGGCTAGCAGATCGTTTGGCTAGAAAATGACATAATGCTTTAAGACCCAGTTCGTTCCGAATACTAGTATATAGTGCGACTACATCCAGTGTCACCATAATCATTCCTGGTTCCCAAGTAATGTCTCCCAATATGTTGAGAATGTGGCCTGTGTCCTTTATATAGGATGGAAGGTTAGTTACTACAGGCTGGAGAAAAATGTCCACAAATTGTGACATTCTTTCTGTTGGACCCCCTATTCCCGATACAATCGGTCTCCCTGGTGGAAATGGCAGGTCCTTGTGAATCTTTGGCAGGGTATAGAAGCACGGATACCTAGGCCAATCAACTTTCAAATAAAGGTATTCATCGTCATTGAGTAAACATTTATCATGCCATCCTTTTAATAAACCATTGATCGTCACCAATGTGAATATGGGATTGTGTCCTACCCTCTCATAACATTGAGTGTCCTGCAGCTGAGAGTATATTTCACTTTTATAATCGTTACGGTTCATCACCACTATGTTCCCACCTTTGTCTGCTTTCTTTATGGTCAGATCCTCATTCATCATTAAACTCTTTAGTGCTTTACGTTCATTGTGGGTCAGGTTGTCTCTCCTAATCCCCAATGTAGATCCATGTTTAGTGACATAATCGTCCACATCCTTAGTTACCAATTTGTGGAACACCTCCACATTATTGCCACTTGTCAGGTTAGGAGACCATCTCGACTTAGATTTAAGCCCACTAGCAAGTGTCAAATCTGCTCTGATATCTAAATGATCCAAAACTTTACCTATTATTATGGGGTCCTCCTCTAGTTCAGTGATGGATAACAAAATCATAGTGTCATGTATTTCTTGTATTGTGGATGTACTCAGATTTACACCTTCTGTGATTGTTTCACCAACTTTATTTTGTTGTGGATGCAGCGCAAAATGTTTCTGCAGTTTCAAACATCTGATAAATTTAAAGAGATCTATCTTTAAATCACAAATATCGCCTTTGTAATCCGGACAGAAACCCAATCCTTTTTTGAGTACAGAAATCATATCATTACCAAGAGTCTGATCAGAAATGTTCACCACATTCATTACACTGTTATCTCCAGTACTTAGTTCTTTTTGTTCCAAGATCTTGTTTTCATACCCATCCTGTCTCCTTGTGCCTCCCCCTCTTTTGCCCCGCCTGACTTTCCTATATTTGGTCCTCTTCTTGTCTGTTCCCTGCTGCCCATCTTTATACGATTTACTTCCAGCAAGAAGGAGGAATTACCTAGAAGGTACTGTCTATATTATGGTTTTATCAGCATGGGGGTTAATCACAGGTGGATTACTATACTTGTAACATAAGGGTGCACCATTTGTGGAATTTGAAGTGACTAGTCTCACTAACACATATTGGTTGGCAAAAAACAAGGAGTCAGATGCTGGTTTGGCTACATGTATAAGCAATTATTATGTATAACATGTTAAGAGATACGCTAAAGAAATGTAAAGATCTCATGAGCTTGGAGAAAATGTTTTTTAAAGGAGGTGTTTCTAATTTTATGGAATGTTTGCTGGAACCAATGATAGGTGGTGGTTTAGGATGTCACAATTGAGTATCTGTATGCATCTATTGTTGTCTTTGCACTGGGTGCATTGAGTGATGAGCATGGACTACGAGTCCTGATGTATATATTACAACGCAGCTATTTTTGGTATTTGTAGCCCTGAGGAAGTCGTAAGGGATACATTCCCGCTGCGACGAAACGCTTTGGCGCAAGGCTATAAAGAAATAAAGGAACAAAGAGAAGAACAAGAATTACAGCATCATTGTTTGATTATAAGATAACTACGAACTACAGTTGGAATTGTGTTATGCGTGTGCCTTGAATTGGGTTAATTGTTGTTTCAATTCTTTGGGTTGATAATTGGGAGGGGCGGGGTGCATCTTCCCCTCAAGAGCACCGCACAAATTGAGTGAACAGATATTAAGTCGTGTATTCCATGCACAGCGCCAGTAAACTCGTACACCCACAACAGTAGTTTTCAGGTTATTACACGTTTGATCTGTTTACCTCATCCCTAGGGCTATAAAGAACAACACAAAATTTCAAAAACAACTGCGCTTATTTAGAGCTTGGCGGATGGGGGACACCCACCAAAAACAGGAGAGGAATTCACATCTGCCAAACTCTAAACAACCTCCTATATTTCGTGACCATTATTCTCCCTTCCACACTTTTCGATGTGAAGTAGGCAGAAAATGATTTAGGATATTCACAAGGAAAACCGGCTGTCCCAAAGGGAAATCGGAGTTAGGGGAACAAACAGCAACATTAGTCCACAGACTTGAGGATGCATAAATCTGCCACACGGCTGCAACGTTCCAGAGAAGTCATGGTGGATGTGACTGAGTGGTTGCGACTAGCAATCGGACTAGGGCTTGGACAGTCCATCTTTTGCCCTTCTCAATGAGAACGGTCATCAACTTTTTTTTAAAGTTTCAAATGGAACACTGGAGATGTGTGCCTTAATGAGAAGCCAATCCGCACAACGAAGGACTAGCAAATCCAGCACAGTGCAAAGAGGCTTCGTTCTGCCAAGTTTAAAGCCTTGCACTGCAAGTGGCCTCTTTATGAATGTGACGATATTTAACAAGACAGTCTTTCAACAGTCTTCCTGATATTTCCCTTCGCTTGTGGTATGCCGTCTGTGCCAATCGCACATGAACCCACTGACAAAACATTACAATTAAACTATTAATGGACACTCACCTGCTGGACCCGCTATAGACAACCAGAGAACTCAGTTATTGTATGAAGCTGGATTTCTTTGTAGATGTCCCTCCACTTTATTTGCCCCCATTTGAACTGCTAGATGCTGGTTTTTCAACTCTGACAGTGCACTGAAGCCTGCTAACAAGCCTCCAGTGCCAGTGTTCTTTCCCTTAAAAACGAAATGTCTAATTGCAACTCAAGTGGCAAGGACTTTAGCACCCTTGTAAGTCCCTGGTAAATGGTACCCAGGAAGAGTGTCCCTATGGGCTGCAGCATGTCTTATACCACGCAAAGGGACCCTCAAAACAATTATATGCAAACAGCCATTGCAGGATGCGTGAAAGGGTGCAAGCCCTACTGAAAATATAGCATTGCACACTGCCTGTGTGCAATGCTAAAGTACCCTGCAGGTACTATACATCAGTCACCACTATAGCAGGTCATAAGAGCCCTAAAGCAGGGTGCATTATAGCACATATGAGGGCATATCTGCATGAGCGCCTGTGATGTCTAGTTCTATTACTAGATATTGCAAGTGATCGGGGAAGCCCTCTTACTGGGCACTGGTCATTAAGAGTTACCCAGCTACCTAATGGCTTCACTGAAAACTATGGTGTTTGGTATCAAACACCACATCTTAATAAACCCACACTGATGCCAGTGTTGGATTTATTAGGACATGCACCCAGAGGGCACTGGAGAGGTGCCCCCTGAAAACCTACCAGCTTCTTAGTATGCTGACTGACTGGATCCTTTCAGCCTGCCACCACAGACACTGTTCCTGATCCCCTGCAGGTGAAAGCCCACGCTCTCAAGAGGTCAGGGACAATGCCAATGGTGTTATCACCTCCTCCAGCAAGATGGCTAATGAATCTGCATGCCAAGGCCAGGAGATTCAAAGCCCCTGCCACCGTTGAGATGCGACCCCAGCTTCCCCCAGACCCAGGAGATGCCACCCCCTGCCCTGGGTCCCATTTGGTACCAGAGCAGGCAGGAAAATTAGCTAGTCAGGAGGCAAGTCACATTTGCCTCCTGATGAGCACACCCTTAAGGTGGGCAACCTGAAGAGGACTGTATGAGAAGGGTTTCATCATCTCGTTTTGGTGAAACTAGGAACTCTTGGTCAGGGTTATGCCCACTCCCGACAGGAAGTGGTCATATAGGAGGTGTAGTCACCCAAGGGGTAGGTAGCCCACTACCTTACACTCCCCTTAATGCTCCTTCATTGAGTATTTAGGTGGCCCACTGACACCAGAAACTTAGACTCGACTTCCTGGGAACTGAGAACTAAAAAGAAGAGCTGTGACCGCAAGAACAGAGGACTGACCACAAACTTAGCACGAAACCCTGCCTAGGTGCTGGAACCTCGACAATTGCAAAGACCCAACTCATCCTGAAGCTGTGCATCTGCTCCAAGGCTGGAAGGACATCCCAGCACTTCGACAACCAATTAGTATTTCCCTTGAAGTGGAGAAGCCACTTCCCTGCAGTCTGCAAGCACCGACTGCATCTGCCAGGTACACTGATCTGCTGTCCACCGGGTCCACTGATGCAGCAGTCCCCCAGGAAGACGTTACCGTGCTCTAGTAGGTCATATCCGTCTCCCTGCCAAGTTTGAAGACGCCAGGACCTCCAGGAGCCATACAGCACCAATACCTGGTGTACCTGAGAATTTGCCGAAACCAAGGCTGGTTGTGTCTAGTCCAGACACCACTGCCGCAAAGACCAACCTGCGCACTGAGGGTAAACGAACCGATGAAGCTGGCCCAGCTGTCTGTTTTCTGCACCCCACTGCAGATCTAACAGAGAACCATGAGTGCCTTTGACACACGGGCCCAGCCAACCAAAACCCTCTGCACCCAAGCTCCCCAGCCAGGTTTCATGGCAACCGACTGTGCCCACCCCCCCCCCTTGCTCCCAGGACCCTCACGAACCGACACCCCCCACCGTTGGAAGCTCCCAGTCTTGTCCCCAATTTCCCCAACTACAGCTTGCTTCTTGGTGGGCCCCCCCAGCCTACTTTGTACTGCACGAGGCTACCAACCCATCCAGCACCTCTGCACCCGGACACCGTAGAGAAGGTAAACTTGCACTGCTGGTGGTACTTTTGACCTAGGCCCCTAGCACCTTTAGTCTTAAAGTGGACATCAATAGGAAAGCATTACCACGTAAAAATGCATTCGAGCTACAAATTTACTTGCCTTTCGAGTTTCTTCTTGAGTGTGTGTGTCCCATTTAGTGACTATGTGTTCAACAAGTGTTTAACACTACCTTGTGATGAACCTAAACTGCTCGACCACACTACCACGTGTTTCATATTTAGTTAGTGTAGCCCGGATAAGAAAGCCCAGTCACACACGCAATTAAAAGTATGCAATAGAATAACTGATTGCACCAAACAAATGTCATACATTCTTCACAGATATCTAGAAATGCGGCTCCAAAAGTCAGTCATAAACCAAAATGAGGCGATTGTTGAATGAGGTTTTAGGGGTGGTAAATAGGTCCCACCACCTAAAACCTCCCAATTATTCAAATTGTCCATTTCATTAGGAAACCGTATAGAGTTCAACACAACAAAAAAATGGGACAAATATGGAGAAGAAAATCCATACAAATAATTCCACTAATGGAGGCTTTTATCAGGCACTCTGGCCTCTTGAAAAGCAACAGCATCTGTTCAATGTGCAAGAACATTTTAATGACCAGAAGAAATTAGCTTATTACAAAATATGTAAAGAGCATCCTTTAGCTTCAGCATCCCGAGGAGCTGTACCGAACATGCTCTTTGGAAGCTAAATTAGTTGTCTATTAGCCTTCTGCATTTGCTCACTCTGCGCCTCTGAGCACCATGTGATTCTATTACACATGAAAAAAGCAAGTGTCACCATAGGCAGGATCCCTCCGTGTGCAGCGGTAGTAGCTACTGAATAGACATTAATAAATAGAACACGAAATGTAAGTGGGAACAAAATAAACACAAAGAAAGCAAAAGAGGGTTTAGAGAGAAGGGCGCATGAGTGACAGGGAGAAAACTATGGTTAGAGAAGGATAGGGGAGAAGGAATATAAGAGGCAGTGGGACACAGAGGGCGGTTGTGAGTTTGAGAGGAAGAGATTACAGCAGAATGAACGAAAGAACTGGGGGAGTGTCACTGGTAAGAACTCTGGAGGGAAAGAGGACGCTTATTTTCAAAATAGGCTTTGTCCGGGAACCAGAGACAAAACAATAGATGTGAGTTGTGTTTATATGTACAGCACTGATAGACTGGTCCTGAGGCAACATTAGATGTGCACAAATACTTTAACTTCACGATCTGCCTGTAGGATCGACCTAATAAAAATATCAACTGTACAAGGCGGTCCTCACATTATGTACTTTTGGGGGGGGGGAGTTTTATATAGCGTGAATTTGACCCGAAGGTATCAGGTAGCAGAGCGCTTTACATGAGCACCAGTTGTGTTACATAGGGACACATTCATTTTTTGTTAGGCACAAGGAGATGAAGTGATTTGCCCAGAATCACAGGATGTTGAGCGTCGTTGCCGAGACCTGAACCCGGTTCCCCAGATTTGAGGTCGACCGCCCTAGCCGTTAGGCCACATCCTCTCCCCACTGTGGTCTCATCTGAGGTAGACAGACACATTATGCTATATCTACAGAACGGTTATTGCAGGCTGGTTAAGTTTGCAATAAAACTTTTGCAACCAGCGAGCTTTCACTCGAAAACCATACGCTACTGCTATTTGATAGAGGCCCTGAGGTCATTGCTAAAGGCAAGTTGATAGCAATAACGAGGCATGATCAACACGAAATTCATGCAATTTAGCCCAAATGTCCCGAAACAGACGGAAACGTGGAGAAAGAGTTATGCATTCTGGATCTTTGTAAGTGAAAGACAGCACAGTAAAGCACCGGCTGCAGGAACCTGCACTGAATCTGCATGTCACAAGTACTGTAGTTACTTGAGCACAAAACCAGACTTTACTGGAGGGTGGGAGGTTAGATGTGTGTGTTTCTTTTTTAAGCTAACAGCCCTCCGAATACGGGTACATGCAAGTCCATATTTAGTTAGCCTGCGGCTTCATGCCACTAAGACTACATCCACTATTCTTGCCTATCTTTTAAAAAAGAAAACAGTATTTTCATGCTTAATGCCGCACTTGAACCCCATCTGAACTACAAGTTTCAGAATGCACAATTCCTGTGACTAAAGAACAAGGCTGCACGCGAGTCATTCATAAACTAACGATGTTTGTTTCACATGACTGATGTCACTGGAAAACAGCGTTCCACAGCAAAGAGCGTTATTCAGATGCACTTTGTATTCACAACGGTGAACAATAATGCATTACCGGATAGAGACAATTTCGCAACTGCATATTTTTTTCTCTACTTTGGTGAGGCCCTATGGTACAACTATTATTTGCACGCAGCTTACCTCACCCCTGTACGCCTTCATCGAGCAGGATTTAGCCCGACCTCCGCTTGCACTAGATGTGGTCACGACCCAGCGGATTTTCTCCATATGGTATGGGCCTGTCCTCGCTTGGCGCGGTTCTGGGGGGACATTGAGGAGGAACTCACTGAAATACTGAGGTGGGGAGTCCCGCATGACCCGAAACACACGATCCTGGGCACAGGGTCAAGACTGATTTGCATATGGCTGGGTCCAAACTGGGGTGGCGTAGTGGGCAAAAGAACGATGGATTTAACCCAGATCTTTTGACTGGGGGAGAATGTTTGCATTGTCAGCATTCCGTCCATCATTTGTTTGCTGTAACACACTTACAAATGGTAAGCTATGGGATGGTTGTAAGCCCATTGATTGTAAACAACATGTCTCGAAGAGACAGTGCATGCGCTGTCTAGCCAAGACCTAAAATGGAGAGTGCACACTTATAGGGTGTTCAAAAACTAAATAAGGGCCTTCTTAAAAACTACATTTGCCTTAAATGTTCTTAAAATACACATTTAAAGACACATCACAGACATAGGTTTTGTCCAGGACTCTGCTTTTCAAGGCAAGACAAAAAAAATAAAATCAAAGTAATTGCAATGAAAAACAATATCTACAAGAAATGTGGTATTAGGTATGAATATAGCTTGATATAGAATTGAAGTTTAGGTGGCAAATACATGGCCAACCATGTAGCTTGGAGTCGTGTTGTACGCGCGAGGAGGGTTGGGGGGCGGTCTAGTTTGCACTGTTGGGGTACAAGTACTGCGGAGGCAGCAAGTCTTCGCCAGCTGTGCAGCTTCGAACCTAACTGTGCACATGACAGTGTCTGGGGTTGCATCTAAAGTGTACTACGGTGCAGGATAGGGTATGACTGACTATAACTTGATATGGATTTGATGTCAAGTTACAAGGGCTTAACTTAGTCAACTACGATTTGGTACTGTCTGGTGTGCAATGCCGTGCTGGGGTAGAAACCCACGCTAGGCCTACATTGGCATGCTACAATATACGGGTCACTAATGACTGTTTACTTAAAAACCAAGCACAGGTTCAACCAAGCACAGCCCCTCTACAACACCGCCTAAGTAACGCTAAAATAATTCTCAAGATTGTCACAAGATGGCATAGTTGAGCTAAACATGCCGCAGATAACTTATTCAAAGTGTTAGATGGCTCAGTAAGTGAGCGCTCACCGCTTACATGCGAGGTAATATGCAGGCCACAGTTCAAATCCCGGCGGGGACAATTCAGCCCTCCATCCTCTAGGGGTGATCGACAGAGAAACATTAATTTAGGTAGTACTGAGAGCGACTGGAACGCGAAGAATTGAAATACGAGTCCGACTGAAAATAACAAGCTATTAAAAAAAATGAAACTCGAAGAAGGCGCACAAACTGCTCAATTCTACAGAGCCGTCAGTCCTTGGGAATGAAATAGCTTCCGAGTCTGTTCAGACTGTAATTTTTCGAGGGCTTCATTTGTGCATCAATCTGCTTTTGCATTTAACGTTTAGTTAGGAGACAGAGCGTCGAGTGATCAAATAGTGCACAACAGGAATATCCCCCGCAGTGCACCGACCAGAAGCATAAAGGGACTAAAAAAAATTACACTTTTTTTTTTTTTTTTTTTTAAAATCACAAAGTAGTAACAACCGGCTCACACGATGTTGAGGGAGCCAGTGTGGCGGTTCAGAAATTCTCGTTCCCACATAAACATTGTATCCGCTGCTCCCACAATCGGCGCTGGGTCCCATGAAAGAAGAACTTAAGTCTCAGCAGTTGTCCTGCAAATTGTAACTAAAAACCATGTTGCATCAATATGGCGACGGCGACAGTTTAGTGAGTCGGATATTATCCTCCGGCAGGACATACCAGTCCTCCGCGACCAATCCTTCACGGAGGACCTGGGATTCAAGCAGGCCTTTGAATGGTGTATTATTTTAACAAAGATCACTGGCCTAGGTCATAGTAGCTGTAGATGGAGCTGCGTATTGTGGCACCACCACAAATGGCCGCAAGAGGGCAGCAGATTGCATCAAATGCGTTGACTGGGGTAAAAGTGCAAGATCACCAAAAAGAAAACGAGTGCACCCTAGACGGCAGTATCTGATTATTATGATTCACCCACTTGGGACCTCGCAGCGGCCACATTTGAATGCATAAATGGCGGAGTTACACTCAAAAAGGTCAATATACAGACTAGGAAATGGCCAAGTGGCTGAGTCTATCCCCTGTCCTGAATGAGAAATGTCTCGATCAATGTAGGTGGCTTCCTTCCATCGCCTGGGCAAAATGGACACACTGGAGACATGACACAGCAGCGGCTCCGACAGGGCCCAAAATGCCACTGCAGTGCCCAGACTACAAGAAGCTCTGTTTTACCATAACGCTCCTCATCTACAAGCCCATTGATAGGAGTGCGCCCATAGAAGGATTCCACTGATAGGAGTGCGCCCATAGAAGGATTCCACTGATAGGAGTGGGCCCATAGAAGGATTCCACTGATAGGAGTGCGCCCATAGAAGGATTCCACTGATAGGAGTGGGCCCATAGAAGGATTCCACTGATAGTAGTGCGCCCATAGAAGGATTCCACTGATAGGAGTGGGCCCATAGAAGGATTCCACTAATAAGAGTGGGCCCATAGAAGGATCCCATTAATAGGCGTGCGCCCATAGAAGGATTCCACTGATAGGAGTGGGCCCATAGAAGGATTCCACTGATAGGAGTGGGCCCATAGAAGGATTCCACTGATAGGAGTGGGCCCATAGAAGGATTCCACTGATAGGAGTGGGCCCATAGAAGGATTCCACTGATAGGAGTGGGCCCATAGAAGGATCCCATTAATAGGCGTGCGCCCATAGGATTCCACTGATAGGAGTGCGCCCATAGAAGGATTCCATTGCTAGGAGTGCGCACATAGAAGGATTCCATTGCTAGGAGTGCGCACATAGAAGGATTCCACTGATAGGAGTGCGCCCATAGAAGGATTCCACTGATAGGAGTGGGCCCATAGAAGGATTCCACTGATAGGAGTGCGCACATTGAAGGATTCCATTCCTAGGAGTGCGCCCATAGAAGGATTCCACTGATAGGAGTGCGCACATTGAAGGATTCCATTCCTAGGAGTGCGCACATTGAAGGATTCCATTCCTAGGAGTGCGCACATAGAAGGATTCCATTGCTAGGAGTGCGCACATAGAAGGATTCCATTGCTAGGAGTGCGCACATAGAAGGATTCCATTGCTAGGAGTGCGCACATAGAAGGATTCCATTGCTAGGAGTGCGCACATAGAAGGATTCCATTGCTAGGAGTGCGCACATAGAAGGAAGCCATTGCTAGGAGTGCGCACATAGAAGGATTCCATTGCTAGGAGTGCGCACATAGAAGGATTCCATTGCTAGGAGTGCGCACATAGAAGGAAACCATTGCTAGGAGTGCGCACATAGAAGGATTCCATTGCTAGGAGTGCGCACATAGAAGGATTCCACTGATAGGAGTGGGCCCATAGAAGGATTCCACTGATAGGAGTGGGCCCATAGAAGGATCCCATTAATAGGCGTGCGCCCATAGGATTCCACTGATAGGAGTGCGCCCATAGAAGGATTCCATTGCTAGGAGTGCGCACATAGAAGGATTCCATTGCTAGGAGTGCGCACATAGAAGGATTCCACTGATAGGAGTGGGCCCATAGAAGGATTCCACTGATAAGAGTGGGCCCATAGAAGGATTCCATTGCTAGGAGTGCGCACATAGAAGGATTCCATTGCTAGGAGTGCGCACATAGAAGGATTCCATTGCTAGGAGTGCGCACATAGAAGGATTCCATTGCTAGGAGTGCGCACATAGAAGGATTCCATTGCTAGGAGTGCGCACATAGAAGGATTCCATTGCTAGGAGTGCGCACATAGAAGGATTCCATTGCTAGGAGTGCGCACATAGAAGGATTCCATTGCTAGGAGTGCGCACATAGAAGGATTCCATTGCTAGGAGTGCGCACATAGAAGGATTCCATTGCTAGGAGTGCGCACATAGAAGGATTCCATTGCTAGGAGTGCGCACATAGAAGGATTCCATTGCTAGGAGTGCGCACATAGAAGGAAACCATTGCTAGGAGTGCGCACATAGAAGGATTCCATTGCTAGGAGTGCGCACATAGAAGGATTCCATTGCTAGGAGTGCGCACATAGAAGGAAACCATTGCTAGGAGTGCGCACATAGAAGGATTCCATTGCTAGGAGTGCGCACATAGAAGGATTTCTGCTGGTCGCACTAGGGCAAGGCATTATCTGCAGCTCCGTGCCCTTGGAATGGGGCCACATTTGCTTTGCTGGTGGCCCTCTGCACCCCAGAAAGTCACCTTGGCAGTGCCCCGAGCTTCAGCGTGTACAGGAAGGGGCAGTACACATCCTGAAATAGAGGCACACAAGGGTGTGCACCGACCAGCTCCAACTTAAACGCTGAGGGGGGTTGCAGGCATGCCAATAATGCCCCAGAAAACACTAGTGCGCCCGTCGCCTCTCTTAAAACACCCCGAGAGGCGACTAACGCCGTCCGCTCAGCAGGAGACGGGTGATGTTTGAATACACTGTAGTTCTTTACAATGCTTCGGTTATACTATCTTAAGAGCGATAACAAGGAAACACACTTTATCAAGACTGGGTTAAGAGCGGACCGACCCAGTGATTGCAGTGAGCGCTGTTGGCGTCAGGCAGCGGAGAGGGGAAGGATGACTCAGCAATCTGCAAACCGCGGCCTAATCCGGAGGCATCACTTATCCCTCCGCGACTGCACAGGCAGCCGCCTCCCTTCACGCGCTCAAAGAATCCAGCGCACGGTACTGGAAAGATAAGCAGAGATGCGCGGAGGAGGATGCGCTCGCAGGAACCTCCATGCTGTTAACACATATCCAGGAAAGCCTCGCGCAATACATTGCATCCTACAGTATGAAGAGGTTACATTTGCAGAAAAATGTCTTCAAGTCTTTTGTACGTTGAATAAAAGTTAAATTGTGTTAAGATATGAGGTATGTGTAAAATAACTGTCTACTATCTTCAAGGCCTCTACACTGGACCACACTCACTGTGCTGATTTGTTTACTCACAATCTTGAGTGTTAAAAACAAAGAGCTGCCAGGAAGTCCCTCCCGCTCAACGCTGCTTTGTGTGCTACCCGACACCTGGCCTGGGTCTCGCACATGCACTGTTCAACTGAGTAAGGAAGCTTCCTTGTAAGGGCGTGCCTTTACCCATGAACCCTGGTGTATGTATACCGTTACAATGGTCATTACTGTCGGAGCGTCCTTCAGGCAGATCTAAAGTCCAACAGAAAAGCGTGGAATTGACCCAAGAAAAAGAAACCATCTTTAACTTTCCTCTTGCAAATTACTTCACTGCTCTCAGGTGCAGAATTAGATGCTAGTAGCTTCTAGTTTTCCTTTCTATCAAAAAAAACTTTATGTAGAATCGTATTCCATAGCTAAGGAAAGTGCTTGCTTCATTGTTACTTGTGAACAACACATGAACAACCACCCCATGTAAGCCAAGGTGTTTTATGAGCCAAAATAACATTATTAGGGGAAACTCTAAAGTAGGAATGCTTGGGCTTGGCTGGTGTGCAAGATTTTATGGAAGAACTTCTTTACAGGGCTAAACTAATGTTGGGCTCAGCAATGCTGTGTTGATCGCCACTAAACAGGAGAATATGAAAGCATGGGAAAAATTATTCTTTCTTCACATCAAAAGTACCAAGCTGCCATGCGTACTGGAGCATGTGATAGCCACAAAGTATCAAGCAGAAAATGTTATTGTTGTATACAGCAGGGGTCTCCAAACTGAGACCCGTGGGCTACATTCGGCCCGCTACAAGATTTTATCCAGCTTTTAGAACACGGTGGAAACATTAGTCCTCTGCCTACTCCTTATGCATCCACAAAAACTACAGATGTAAGACACCTCAGAACGCTAGACCAGCATCCTGTAAATTAATAAAAATTACACTAAAATATGTAAGGGTTGTAAGTTTTTGAACTCAGTGTTGCCAGCAGTGGTCGAAGAGGGCAGGATCAGCAGTGCACGGCATGTCCCTACTTTTGTAATTTAATGGAATCCGTTCCCCTACTTTATTTTAAAAATGCGGCCCACGACAGCAGAAATAGCCAAGGCCTATAGATAAGGCTCGGCCGTTTGGGGACGGGCGGGGTGGGCAGAGAAGGAAAAGGACTCAGACTTTTCCTTCTTGCCCAGAGAAGACCAGGACAGCATCCACTTTTCCTGCTCTGATGCTGGCAGCTGCCCACCTCTCGCTCTTTCTCCCTCTTCCTCTTATTCCCACACTTTCCTTATGTTTCGCTCCTTCTCACTTGCTGAGAACCGTGACTTCAAGAAACGGCTCTTACCCTCTTTCCTCTCCTTCATTTGTTCCCCTGTGAAATGAATGGATCCAAAAAAGACAGAAATATGTTTGCTGGAAATGTCTTCTTTTTCTAACATTTTTCTATTCCAGAGTGCAGCATCGGGACGGAGAGAAAAAAAGGTTAAAAATATGAAAAATAACAAAATAATGCAAGACAGAGTGGTCGCAAAGTGACCAGATTGGTTTTATTCACACTCAAATACATTAGCGCCACTTTACAGAGTTTGCCAGGGAATCGCTACTTTCGTTTTCACATCTTTTTTTTTAACAACATTGTTTTCCTCGGGTGGGTAAGTGCACCATTCCTGGAGGTACTACAATATTGACCTGGTTGATGCTTGGAGTGGAAAACACTTAATGTTATCCTTATCAGCTGTTTTCCTTATTTTAGTTTATAAAAAGTGTAACGCTGCTCTGTGTTCTGGGATGTGGTCTTTTTAAACCATACTGCTTACATTTTGTAAGGATACAGCAATGGACATTGAAACGGGTCCTTCCCAGGCCCTGTAGTCATGTCAACTTTTCAAGCAAAAACACTCATTGATTTCTGAATAATAAATGTAAATTTTTAAGATAGCCATGTTGTTCCTGCTTACATTTCCCATGCTTTACTTACTCATGCATCTAGTTTGGGGAGAGGAGTTGGCCTAACGGCTAGGGCGGTCGACCTCGAATCTGGGGAACTGGGTTCGAGTCTCGGCAATGACCCTGAACATCCTGTGATTCTGGGCAAATCACTTAATCTCCCCGTGCCTAACAAAAAATTAATGCGTCCTCGTGTAACGCAACTGGTGCTATGTAAAGCACTCTGATACCCAATACCTTAGGGTCAAGTTCGCGCTATATAAAACTCCGTAAAATAAAATAAAAATAAGTATAGTTTGCTTTTTCCAAGGATGTGGTTAATTTTTTTTCTTCCAGGCAGCATATTACTCTTGTCTAGTGCATAATTTGAATTGAGTCGTATCCAGGTGTTTATAATGGGGCACAATTGGGCAGAAGCTGAAGGCAGTGCGAGTTTCTCTCAGTGGGGCAGTATGGTGTTCAGTGGGGGAGAAGATGTGGCACTCTGGCCAGAGCTGTCAAATTTGGAACTGGGGAAATCGGGTTCAGCCTTCATGACCAGTCAACCAACCCACTCTCCTGAAGCAGCACATTCCCATGCTAGACCTTAGAAGGTCCCTCAACCCCTTACAAGTCCGCATCTCATGTCTTAGCAACAGCATGTAGACCCTAGCAGTGCTAAGTGTGGGTTAACCTTGAAGGCCGGTCCACCACAATCCATGCTAAAGTTCATCTCCAGTCTTGTGGGCAGGCCTATGAAGCAGCACACCCTAGAGCAACAGTTGACTGTCACTGAGGTCACAGGACCCTTGAGGCCAGTCTGCCTCACCCAATTGGTACCTCCATTGACCTCGTTTCAGCAGTAGTATTGCAACTCACCAGGGATCGGCAATACAGGCTTTGCATGCACACCAAACTAAGTTCGCCAACTGGTTCATGCACAATCACTTTTAACATGTGCAGCCTGGTTTGGGGCCACAGGAATTATGCAGCAATGGAGGACAACATTATGTCGCAATGTTGACTAAATTATGCAGCAAAAAAAAAAAAAAAGGCTGCAGCGTAAGGCGGTACATTTTCTGATACTTTATTATTTTGACATTTTTAAACATACTGTCTCTGCAAGGATTATGCTTCGTTAGTACCGGTGTAAGATACAAATGCAGCAGTGAGAAAGGGGACCAGTCAACCTTTGCAAAGAGCCCTCCTCTTCGCAGGAACACAAGTCACATTTTTAGTAACTTTTGATCTGTTTGAGCTACAACCAATTTTTTAGTTAAAATTGTCAGATTATGCAGCAAATGATGTATGATGTGGCAAATATGGCAGAGCCATAATCTGTGGCGGCTCCCCCATTGGGGCGTGGGGGCGTTGCCCCACTGCTTTCTGGCAGTTCGAGAAGGCAGAAACAAATAGTAAAAACTACAATTTTATGTTTCTGCTTCTCGCACCGCGAGAAGCAGAAGTGCCTGGTTGGGGGCGGGCGGGTGGGCGGTCCTGTTCGAGGGCACGGGGGGGGGAGTGGCTTGCCCACTGCTGTGGGTACTGACTGTTTGGTCGGCCCTGGGCCGACCAAACAGTCAGTACCCACAACAGTGGGCAAGCCACTCCCCCCCTGCCCTCAAGCAGGACCGCCCACTCTCCCTTTTTAGGTCTCGCGCCTAGCGTTGCACAGCGTAGCGGTGCTCGCGCAGCGCGAGACATTTAGTAGGTGAAAAACGGGGATTCAGCACTGACCTAGGAATCGCTCGTGTGTGCGATTCCTTTTGTGCTACCCCATTGGCCTTTTCGTGCGTCTTTTTATAAAAGACTGCACGCAATTGGCCAAAGGCGGGCGCATTGCTCCGCCCATGGCCTATTGGTGTCTATTACGCGCTTGGTGCGCGTAATAGACACCAATAGGCCATGTGGTTTCAATTATCGTGCCCAGACACGGGCGTGATAATTGAAATCACATGCTTAGCTGTGGCATGCGTGCGCGCACCACTTGTTATTTATTTTTAGTGCCTGCTCAGGACGTACACATTGTGAGTGATGAGCAGTGTAAAGGTGAAGATTTCGAGTGTGTGGAGCCTTCCGCACGGTTTCCCATATAGGCATATCTACGTATAAGGAGATGATATATACTTCTGAATGGTTATGCCTGTAACCCAATAAACAGTTCATTGAATTTTTTAAGCATTGTGACTAAGACTGACCTGTTGGCTGTTGCTTTAAAATGGCGAATGTGTGTATGTTATAAAATGTAATGTATGTTTCAGGTTAACTACTGGTGAGACGGATATGCAGCGGGCAGCATCGGAAAAAGGAAAATCCATTTCTGAGCTGTGAAGGGTATTTTTAGTTAATGTACTTTAATCCTGATGAGACTAGGAAATGCCATTCACAGTGGAGGGAGTGGAGCGGAGTGCTGCGAGCGATCAGAAAGTGTTTTAAATGTTTTTGTTATATATTTATATTCTGTTTTCGCCTTGTCATTCATATGGATCCAAACGTGTTAAAAAGGAATGCATTGCATTTTGAAAGGGAGAAATATCCTTGGCGCATCTGTTTTTTAAAATTCTGTCAGATATTTAGCTGCTGTAAAAAGGCAACGTATGCAAATTCACAATGCCAGAAAATAATTAAACAAGGACTAGCGAGGTAATATCATTGCAGGACTTGATATGCCGCCCGTGCTGAAGTTATCGGGAGTTCCATTCATGTTGCACCGATGTGGTGTTTTTTACCGCTATTTTTGCAGTTTTCTTTGAACAGACAATTTTGAAGGGAGATATGTTTTGCTGAGTAAATGCAAAGCGTGCTCAAAAACATGTAGCGCTGTGAATATGGGTTGTTCATGTAATTACTATGCGAGTTGTGGTCCTTATCAGCTCTGCCTCCCTGCTAGCGTCACTGTGGCTATTACATGTAATTTTATAGAAAGCTCCCTTGGGATCTCAGACCCTAAGAGGCTTCAGGCAGCTGTGATGTGCGTGCAATCTGTGACTGGCCGGGCAATGTTCAGTGTAACACATTTACAGCCTGAGATGCACGTCTGCTTCTCCACGTATGAAGAGAACAATATTATGTATTATAAAAGTCCAATATTTACAGCTCATCTGTTCTAATTCTGTACGCATGCAATGTCAAATAGTCTGTTTTGATAGAACCCAAAAAGTACACCATTGAACGAGCATTTTAAATCCCACGTCTAGTGTTTTGTTATTATATTAAATTAGGAGGACATGTTAACTCTAGGTCGAGCAGTCGACAATGATTTTAAATGTACTCTCATCATCTGATGTCATTCTCACAATGATTAGTTGTGCCACTTGGAGCAACAAGGCTGAGTGTGGGGGCACTGACTGTGTTTAATTTGTACCGTGGCTCCAGGTGGGTGGGCAACAACCCTTACATTTGGGACCTAGGGCTTATTTTTCACATTCAGATTTTGATCCAGAATAAGAATGAAAGGAGCATGAGAAATGTAGGACACCATTGACAAAGAGACAAAGCACGGATGAAAAAGAATTTGCAAGAGTGAGATAAAGAGACAAAGTGTTGGGTGGTGGAAGAAAGAGGCAAGAGTTGAAATCAAAACTAGCAGGACCAATATTTGGCATCCCCAGCATTTGAAAACACGAATAGCGAACTCATAAAAAAACTTTGCCCCCCTGCTTGTTTTTTTTTGGTACATCAGCCCTGCTGTTGATAATTTGTCGGATCCAAAAGCAGGTGTATTTAAGGCCAATATTGCCACAGGTGTAATCTTTGACTTTGCTGCACTGTTCAGATATGTTGTTATTAAAGCTCCATGCTGTGCAACTTAACAAGTAAGCATGGCGGGCATACCCATCAAGGCAGTGTACTGTCCACACAAGAAATCAAAATCCTAAAGTCCTAAACATTGCATCAGTTGTGCGTGTTAGTCCACCCTGAAACTTTTTCTTGGTGACATTATAAACCTGCACCCTGTAGCTGCCAACATCCTCTTAATTTGACCACCTCTAAATTGTTATACTGTCCTTGGGACTAAAGGGGGGGGGGGAGGGGGGTGAGAGCAAGTAGTGAGTCACTTACCGATACCCAGGCCTGACATCCCTGTGACAGACTCATGGAGCGCGCCTTTTTGTATTACAAATTCAGACCTTATCAAGTGTGACGTCTTTTTCTGTTTCTTTTTGTGGCACAATACAGCATTCAGCTTAATCAAGGGGATTCGCCTTTTACCCACTTGGATGCAAAACCTTGAGACTCACTCAAGACAGATTGAGAGTGATGATGTGAATGAACGTCTTAGGTTCAGTTATACTTTAATAACATGGTACCCATAGAAATACTTTTTGCACTTAAGCTTGCATGTTAGGGGCAAGATACCTTCACTGCAAGTGTTACACTCTGTAAATTAAAATAACATAACATGTCAAAAGTGTGAGCTACTAACTACGAGAGTCGTCTCGCTGATCATGTTCTTCCTGCATTCATTATATAATTTATGTGTTTTTAAAACCTGCAAGCGTATGTTTTTAAAACCTGCAAGCGGTGCGTGAACACGCACTTTGTTCTGATAGTCCTTGCTTACGAGAAGCAAGACTGGCAGTAAAAGAGGCGCAGTTACCGCCAGTCTTGCTTCTCGAAAGCAACAACTATAAGTACAAAGTGTGTATTTTCGCACAGCTTGCAGGTTTCAAAACACATAAATAAAAGGCATTGTCATTTACAATGCCAATCGCTCAAACTCTTGCAAATGCGAGACCTATTGCATTGCAAATGCTTGTTCTCTATGTAGGCTGCTGCATGCAGCAGCCTACATAGAGAAAATGGCCCGGCTGGGGCGCTCTCCGCTGTGCCTCACCAATCACAACGCTGCCATTGCAGCGTTGTGATTGGCGGAGGGGAGGGAGGCTGGATTTCCTTGATGACGAGAGCTGCAGGACAGCGGGAGTCAGGACCCATCCAGAAGCTGCGGTGGCGTGGGACGGTAAGTTTTATTTTATATCTTTCTTTAATTAAACCCCTCCCGCCTCCCCCCTCCATCCCCCCCGCGACGACCCCATTTCCGCCCGTCATCCCGGCCGCGACTGTGAAGTTATGAATGTACAAAACTATTTTAGGCCCTTCGGCGCCGTATCAATGTCGGTGGGACGGCCGCGCATCACCCGGACATACAGCCGTAATAATGCTGGAAGGAATTTCCCGCCTAAGTTCCTTTCATGGCCCCATGCTTTAAACGAGTTACATCACACATTTACACAATAATACCCTTCCCTCAAATGGCGCTAGTCTTTTCTGCAGCCCTTTTAAATTTGTGCATATGGCCCGCGAAAAATGAAGGCAGTGGTCTAATGGATATTAAAAAGAACATTCTAGAAAATCGCCCCGCTGTGTTCCATTTTGTGGCAAATCGATCCAGCAGGCAGAGGGAGACTGATGTGCGGGCAGACATGATGTAATTTCGCCTGTGCCAAATGCTCTATTGAACAAAAGAATAGATGTGATGCAGGGAAATGAAAGGCGCAGGTAAGTAATACTGAGGGGCCATAAAGCTTGGCATGTGCTCCCCAAACGGGCCTGCCTGCTTGAGTCACCCTCCGCAATGGAAAATATCATAAATTAATTGTGGATAGAGATGAGGCCTCCATGCGAGGAGCACTGGTACCAGCACTATTCCTCCTTAAATATATTCCCTGTCGTTAAGGGGGGATTGGGGGGGGGGGGGTAGCCGACCGCAGGGAAGTCCCCCCCCGGGCAATTTGGGAGGGGCGGGGGCGGGCTGCAAGACGGCCATTTTAATTTTGGGCTTGTTTTTTGGAGCCCAATTGGAGCCCAAGCATAAGTGCTTTGGGCTCCTGCTCCCGGCCACCATTTTAGGTTTGGTGACCTGGTGGCCGGGAGCTTTAGCTGTGGGGAATTTTTGTGAGGTGGGTCTGTGGTGGGGTTTTATTGTTGAGCGTCTGGGCAGAGGTGTACTTTAAGTCTCGGTCATGTCCGGGGAAGACTACCGCGTTTTGGAGGCCCTCCGGCTCCTGAGCGAGGCGGGCCGGATGGACCTGGTAATCGGAGCAGGGGCAGGGACGGCGCGCCCGGTGCGGCAGGCCTCGGCGGGCGTGGCAGCGGCCGTGGCCGCCTGCACGTCGCCTAAGCGACAACGGTTGACGGTGAGTGAGCGGGGCCGCCCGCGAGTTAGAAAGACGGCCCGACAGTGGTTTTGGAGCCTGGGGAGGGGGGAGGGTCTGGGGTTCCAGGCAGTATGGGGCGCGGGGGTGGTTTAGCACATTCAAAGGCGGGTGAACGGGCGACGGCATCGGTGGGGCCGGTAGCGGCTCCAGCGCCAGTGGAACGCTCGTTTTCCTCCCCCGCGGGGGTGTTGCAGCGCGGGGGAAGGCGGGGCGGGAAGTGGCGCTCGGCCTCTCTGCCTTGCGCGCCTTTGGTGGCGGCATCTGGGGAAGCTGGGGAGTCTAAGGCAGTGCTTGTGAGCAGGGCGGACAGCAGTAACATTGCGGGGGCGGGCGGAGAGTGTATGCCCCCCCCCCCGCACGCGCGACGGAGACAGCAGAGATGGATAGCGGGGAGTTGGGTGGGGAAGCTGGACCTTCTTTGGGCAGTGTCCATGGGGCAATGGGCTGGACTGGGGTGTTTGCTACGGGGAGCAGGGGCAGCTCTGAGTTTTTGGCAGGCAGGGAGGGGGACGCAGGTGATGGGCAGATATACAGCCCCCTGCTGTTCTCCCCCCCCTTACTCTGGGAGGGCCGAGATGGGGTCGGTGGGGGGAAGCTCCTTGGGGGAGGGAGAGTGGGCTCAAGTGGGAGGGTGGGGTAGCCAGCAGACCTTTTTTCCCCCTAGTGGGGATGGGGCGGTCAGGGAGGGCACCCATGTAAGCTGGGGGGAGTGGGCCCTCGAGATGGGTGGTGAGGATTTGGGTTGGGGGGGTGGGGAGGGGCCTGGGAGATGATACTTCGGGGGATTTGGACCCAGCCGGAGGGGGCCAGGCTTGGGAGGGTTTAGATATCTTTCCGTCTTGGGCGGAAGGGGTGCGGGGCATGGGTGTGGGGGAGCGGCAAGAGGCACAGCGGGCGCGTGGGCATAGGGGGGGGACGCGCGGGCCAGGAAGGCCATTGGTGGGGGGGGACCAGGGGAGGGGTGCAGGTAGGGTTTGGGGGTACGTTGGAGGGGGGGGTGCAGGACGGGGTTGGGACCCAGCGTCTGCAGTGGTACAGGCGGTGTTGGAATGGAGTGGGGAGGAAGAAGGGGGGGATTTCCCCCCCCCCTGGTAGGTTCGGTCAGGTCAAGGCGGTTTAGTCATGCTAGGGAGCTTTCGCCGGTTTTGCGGGGGGACGGGTTTTCAGGCAGGTGTGAGGGAACCGGCACATCAGTCCAAACTTTTTCTTTACAGGGCAGGGAGCGTCGCAGTGTTGCGGACTCGGTAGGGCGTGGTGCGGCCCAATTACACCGAGGAGAAGGGAGGGTGGAGCCTTGCGCAGCGCATCCCGTACAGGCGGGGGATCCCGTCGAGGCCAGCGCACGAAGGTCCTGTACCACCTCGCTGGCCCCACCGACAGGCAGGGCACGGTGGTCTGACATTACAGCGGAGATGGATTTGCAGAGAGGTCAACGCATGGGGGAGTATCGGCGTGTACAGTCGGCTCCCCCGCAAGGAGGACATTTTGGGGCCGTCAGGGCCAGTGTGGGGCAGGTTGGGTCCGGTAGGGCCCGTGCAGTGGTTTTTGCTCCGGAGGTGCTCCAAGTGGAGGAGCCCATTGTGTTGGACTATGATGAGGACAGCCCCGAGGAGGGGGAATTGCGGGAGACTGAGGAGGGGGGGCCCTCTCATGTTCTTCCTAGTTTTTTGCAGGTTCCGGGAGCGGTGCCGCACAGAACAGCAGTGGCGTCTGGATCCAGGAGGGAGCGCGGCCCCGCAGTGAGGGTTCCCCGGACAGTGGATCAAACAGAGACAGGGGCAAGGAGGTCGGTGTCCGTCCGGGCATCCTCGTTAGAGCCAGGTGAGACCGGTAGAACACAGGCCAAACCTAAGATGGTGTCTGTGGGGACGGGGGAAGGGGGGAGTGGGGGGGGAAGTGACGGAAGGGAGATTACACAAGGGGAAATACGTTAAGGATACGGGGTAGGAACAGGAGATGGGGGAATAGCACTGGGCGACAAGGTAGAAAGCGGGACAAACACGGAAGCAGTTGGGGGGGGGGGGGCAAAGAGCCGTTGGAGAGTAAGGAATTGAAAATTAAAAAGCTGCCCTACATGGGTGTGACAAAGCCTTTGGGGGCCCATTTAATGCTGGTAACTAAGGAACGCATATGGAAAGGGGAATATGTGGAAATACTGAAGCTCCTTCATAGGGAGGTGAGGTCCAAAGAGGGCTCGAAGGAGGAGGAATATGAATTGGCCAAGCAGCCTAAGGTGCCGTTGACCATTGAGAATTGGACGGCAGCGTTTTTAATCTATGCCAGTGTTTACTGCGAAAAGTTCCCGGAGCGCAGCGTAGCCATCTTTAAATATATGGATGTGATACGGAAGGCTCAAATCACAAGTGGGGGGTACGCTTGGGCCCAATATGACGAAGAGTTCCGGGCCCGTATGGCTTGGGACCCTGAGGCAAAGTGGGGGAGTTAGACACAGACTTATGGCAGCATACAATGGGGGCAGCGTCGGGTGGTAAGACCATTTTTACAGCTAGCGGGTTGCCGTTGGTATACCGGCCCTTTCAGGGGAAGCCCACCCGGGGAGGGGTGGGAGGCGCAGCCGCGACACAATCTGGAGCTGGGGCGTGCTGGGACTTCAATAAGGGCTTATGCACGAGGGAGTATTGCAAGTACCGCCATGAATGTTCCAAATGCGGGAAGCGCCATCCCCTTGTTAACTGTTGGGGCATCAAGCCACAGGGAGGTCAGCAGTGGCAGCAGTCAGGCGCCAGCAATTCTGCCCCCTCGCATCAATTCCAGAGCGGCAGGGTTGGGAAAGGACAACAGGGTACTGGGCCCAAAGGCTCCTACGCCAGTTAGGGTAACGAAGCTGGCGGAGGTCCTCCAGGGGTACGAGGATTTGGGGGCCCAACGGGTGCTTCTGGAGGGATTTCAGTGGGGGTTTTGTTTGGGTTACCAGGGACCAAGGCAGAGAAGGTGGGCTGATAACCTGAAGTCAGCGGCAGAACACAGGGAGGTAGTCCAGGATAAATTAAACAAGGAGGTGAGGGAAGGGAGGATGGCGGGCCCCTTTGATGATTGGCCAGTAGACAACTTGATCATATCACCCATCGGGGTGGTCCCCAAAAAGGAAGAAGGACAGTACAGACTGATTCAGCACTTGTCATGGCCGGAGGGGTCTTCAGTTAATGATTTTATTGATGAGGAGGCGGCCTCAGTGTCATATTCCTCAGTTGACGTGGCCATGTCACTGGTTGTGACCGCGGGCGAAACTGCAGAGATGGCAAAATGTGACATAAAATCGGCATTTCGGCTGCTTCCAGTCCATCCAGATGATTGGGATCTTCTGGGTATCCATTTTGAGGGTAAATGGTACGTGGACAAAGCATTACCGATGGGTTGCTCTATGTCATGTGCTTTATTTGAATGTTTCAGCACCTTCTTGCAGTGGTATTTCACGCAGCACACGGGTCACACATTGGTGACGCACTACTTGGACGATTTCTTCTTTGTAGGTTCCCCCGGCTCCACGGAATGCTAGATAGCGCTGGACACTTTCCATGAGCTCATGAGGGAACTGGGGGTGCCATTGGCACCCGAGAAGACAATGGGACCATCTACGGCCTTGTCCTTTTGGGGATCGAAATTGATGCGGTGGCAATGCGGGCTCGCTTGCCAGCGGATAAGAAAGTGAAAATGTTGGAGTTACTGGACAGGATGTTGTCAAAGCAGAAAGTGACAGTAAAGAGCATTCAGGTGTTGCTGGGTCACCTTAACTTTGCCTGCAGGGTAGTCAGGGCGGGGAGGACGTTTTGTAGGCGGTTGGGTCGGGCACTGGCAGGACAGCATTTGCCGCATCACCATGTGCGCTTGGCGGCAGGGGTGAAGGAGGATTTGCGGATGTGGTCAGTTTTTCTACACTCTTTTAATGGAGTGCCATTGGCCAGGGAGGACGACGTCCGGTGGGACGTGCACATTTTTTCTGATGCCGCAGGCAGTGACGGCTTTGGCATTTATTGGCAGGGCAGGTGGTGTGCTGAGAAGTGGCCTCCACAATGGAAGGATGGGGGGAGGAGCATAGCCTTTCTGGAGCTTTTCCCGTTATTGGTGGCATTGACCCTGTGGGGTGAGGAGTTGGCGCACAAGAGGGTCTTGTTTCGTGTGGACAACATGGCAGTGGTGGAGATTGTTAACAGACAGTCAGCCAGAGATGAACAGATTCTCAAGTTGCTGCGAGTTTTTGTGTTAGGCTGCCTTAGACATGACATTGCATTCAGGGCCTTGCACATCCCTGGTGTGGACAATGACATAGCAGATGCTTTGTCTCGTTCGCAGTGGGGGAGATTCCGTGGGCTGGCCAAGGAGGCGGACAGGACACCGACCCCAATGCCGGAGCATCTTTGGTATGTAGGCAACGTAGGGTGCTACAATTGGTGGTAGGTTCTTTGTCAGTGGCCACGCGGGCGGCTTATGCGCTGGCATGCAGGGATTTCCTAGCATCAGGAGCCTGTAGGCGGGAGGAGATTTGGCGGCGGTCCGAGGATGTGATTCAGTTTATCCTAGACCTTATAGAGAGAGGCCTTTCCAGGGTGACCATCGCCGGGAAATTGGCGGGAATCTCTTTTATGGGAAAACTCTTTTGGGGTTACTCCCCCTCCGCAGGGGAAGTGGGGAGGAGGATGCTAGAGGGCTGGGCTAGGGAGCGGGGAGGGGAGCGTTTTTCCCGGAGCCCCCTTTCATGGCAGATTTTGGCCAGGTTGTTGGAAGCTTTACCGGGGGTTTGTAGGGACGGTTTTGAAGCATGTTTGTTTTCTACTCTGATGGTGTTTATGTTTTTTGGGGCGTTTAGAGTCTCGGAGCTCCTGTGTACCAAGTTAAAAAGGGGCATCAGTTGGCAGGATGTGTTTTTCACGGAGAAGGGGATACATATTTGGCTGGCCAATTCTAAAACTGATCAGAGAAGCCTAGGGAAAGGAATTTGGTTGGAGGCAGCGGCCCCAGTTTCAACATGTCCGTTGCAGTGGGCGCGCCGTTGGAGATCTTTGGCGGGAGGGGCTGGGGCCGATGGGGTTTTTCGGCATCACAATGGGTCCCGGGTAACGGATTACCAGTTGCGCATGGTACTGCGTAAGGCATTGCAGAGTATTGGGTTGGATGGGGCGCGTTATGGGACGCATTCATTCAGGATCGGGGCAGCAACAGAAGCGCACAACCGGGGTTGGTCGCAGGGGGACATTATGCGGCTGGGGCGCTGGTCGTCAGACTGTTTTCAGCGCTATGTGAGAAGGACTGCGGAGGAGGCGCATGCGTCATCCTCTTTGTTGTGAGTCTTATTCTAATTTTTCTCATTTCAGGTTCGGTGGCTGGGCCTCAATCCAAGGAATTGACCATTTGGATAGTGGGGCATTCATTCATCAAATGGGCGCAGATTCAGGCACGCCGCAGTTATTTTGGGGAAATTTTGAGTTACAATGAGAGTGTATTTAGAATGGTTTGGAAAGGCAAAGGAGGGATGCTTTGGAAAGAATTGTTAACATGTCTAAATAAATGGATGGTGAGGGGCCAGTGCCCGGATGTCCGGTTGATTCACCTTGGCGAGAATGATCTATGCGGAGTAAAGGGTGTGGTGTTGCTGAGGGCAATGAAGAGGGATCTGTCTATTTTAAGGGAGCGATGGTCAAGGTGCCACGTTTTGTGGACTGAATTGGTCCCGCGCAGGGTTTGGAGGGGGCTGTGAACCCCGGGCTATTGACAAGGCACGGAGTAAAGTGAACACGGAAATTTCCAGGTTTTGTCGGGGTATAGGTTTTGGGAGAGTGACACACAAAGAGATACGATATGAGGCTGTGGAGTTTTTTCGGGATGACGGAGTGCATTTATCCAGGCTTGGAATGGACCTCTATTTACTTGAGATTCGGGAGGTGTTGGCGAGATGCTTGAACGTTCAGAGGCATGCGGTTTAAGTTTGAGAGGGAATAGCCTACTCTGGGGGGGCAGAAAGAGGGGGGGGGTAGTTCCCCCCCCCTACTTTCTGGGTGGCGGGGGTCATTTGAAGTTTGCCAGGGTTGGCAGAGGTTTGGTGATTATTTTTGAAGTTGGGTTTATCGACAGGGAAAGGGTAGGCAGGTTACTTGTTATTTCGGTTACACAGGTTGGGTGTTTGACAGCTGGAAAGGGGCAGGCAGGGGAGGTCGTTTAACGGACGGGTTGAATTTATAGGGTTATACGTTGATGTATTGTTTGGTATGGTTTGTAATGTTGTAATGTACGGGTGGGGGCGGGCTCACAGAAAATTGTGGGGGCGGGGCACGGGGGTTTAGGTAAATGGTTTAATTAGTGAGGCTTAGTTTTGTAAGGCTGTTTGCCGAGGTATTTATATTGTTATGTGCACCCGTTTCAATAAAGCGGCCTTTTACACACATTTACTGGTTTGTGGTCTGCTCCCCCACCCCCACCCCTCCCTCCCAAGGGGAGCTTGGGGGGGGTAGCCGACCGCAGGGAGGTGCCCCCCCCGGGCAATTTGGGAGGGGCGGGCTGCAAGACAGCCATTTAAATTTTGGGCTTGTTTTTTGTAGCCCAAGCATAAGTGCTTTGGGCTCCTGCCCACCATTTTAGGTTTGGTGACCTGGTGGCCGGGAGCTTTAGCTGTGGGGAATTTTTGTTATATATATTTATTTAGTTGGGGTTTTTCCATTTTCTTGGCTTAATTATCAAAGGGGGGGCTTCTTTGGGACAGGTGTACCGGGTGCTGTTTATGTACTGTCGCTTGGAACAGGTGCTGTGCGGGGGTCATTTGAAGTTTGCCAGGGTTGGCAGAGGTTTGGTGATTATTTTTGAAGTTGGGTTTAGGGGAAAGGGTAGGCAGGTTACTTGTTCTTTCGGTTACACAGGTTGGGGGTTTGACAGCTGGAAAGGGGCAGGCAGGGGAGGTCGTTTAACGGACGGGTTGAATTTATAGGGTTATACGTTGATGTATTGTTTGGTATGGTTTGTAATGTTGTAATGTACGGGTGGGGGCGGGGGCGGGCTCAAAGAAAATTCTAGGGGTGGGGGCGGGGCACAGGGGTTTAGGTAAATGGTTTAATTAGTGAGGCTTAGTTTTGTAAGGCTGTTTGCCGAGGTATTTATATTGTTATGTGCACCGGTTTCAATAAAGCGGCCTTTTACACACATTTACTGGTTTGTGGTCTGCTCCCCCCCCCCACCCCTCCCTCCCAAACTGACACATAGCCGACTTCTTATGCAATAATGTACCCCACATGCACAGGATGTATAAATGAGACTGTTGGACCAGGTTAGGCGGCTAGCAATCTTGGTTAGCAACAATACATGCACCTGGCTGGCAACGTCCTAGAGGGTCTTCGTACATAAGAAACATTTTCAGACAGAGGCAGCTTCCGGCTTCTTAACCCAGCCATCCTCTGCCCCCGCGCCTCAGCTGATGCATAAACACGGCGAGGCAGAGCGCATAAATACACCGTGTGACAGGCACGTGATACTCCCCAGACTGTGTCCATCCTCCCAGGCTCCAGTGACGGGCAGGCCCGGCCGAGGAGGTCACTTCTGACAAGTCTCAATGAAACGATACGCAACGGGCTCTGCTCTTTCAAGCTGCTGCGACGGACAGGACACACTTTGCAGCACACTTTCAAGGTAATAAGTTAACTCATGCGTAATGCGAGAGGCTTAGAGCGAGCATGTTAAGGATCTTAATTAAGGTGTCCGCTATAAACACTGAATGTAGAGATATATTTTATCGCTCAGAATCCATTCCACCAGACGTGTCCGTCTTTCTGTCCGTCTCTCCAAGCATGCATGGATCAGGACCTATCCACCATTCATTTTATCCACTCATCTTCTATCCTGCCGTCCCGTCCACAGGTTAATCCACCTAACCACCGTTGCAACACCCATTGATTCACCCATTCATTCAATCGAAACGTCTTCCATCGATCCACCTTTTCTCCCACTTGGCTACCTTCTTCCCACCCATCAATCCATCCATCCATCCATCCATCCACCCACCCACCCAAAAGGGCATCCATTCATATATCCAGCAATCCATTCATCCACTTTCTCTCCTTCTGAGTCTATGCACATTGGGTGGAGTTCTGTCTTAGGGAATAAAATCGAAGCTTTCCAGCTGGAACCACTTCCCTTGCAGCTGCCAAAGTAGATTTCTCTTCAAAGGGACCTTAAAACATCAGAATGAGGGTCACTCCCAAAGAGAGAACATGTCCGGGTGAGAGTAGTAGATGGGGAAGAAACAAGTGTTAGTGAAATTGCCACTTAATATACAAGCCTTTAGTACTTTTTGTTGGAAATTATAAAATAAGAAACTATATTTAGCTTATTTAGGCAGTGTCTTGACTAACATTTTGAAAAAATGTATGCATGTCTCAGTCTCTCACCTCCCACCAATACAAGTATTAATGGCGCAAGTTTAGCTGCAGTAAAATGCTTACTTTTCTCAAGCACTGTAGTTTTTATGCATCTGCTCTCGCTTTTTCCCATGTTTGACAGAAAAAGTAAACCATCAGAATAGAAATGGAGAGCTATTAGTTGGCCAGAAACGTGATCTGTGTTATTTTGCTCTGAGTGATCTTCATGAATGTAGCTGTAGTGAGCTCGCCATCCCATTTATTTCCCAGATCATGGATGCTTCTGAGCAGCTTTGCTCATGCCCCCGTGTAGTTTACTTTCTAGGGAGTGCTTCATAGTAATTTCAAGTAATGTGGTCTGGGACTGTAGGCACCTCTCTTCCATTACTCTCCGAGGGGCATACCACACAGCATTAAACACCAGAATGGTGTTTGGAATCTTTCTTGTTGGTCTTTCTGGCAACTGGTGAGGGACTTGCAATGCTGTGGGGAGTCGAGAAGATGTTTGAGAGGTGATATACCGTGAGGGCTAGGGTGTTTAGGAGGTATCTCCCGGGGTGGAGAAACAAAGCGGTCTACAGTATTAGCACAGCCTTCTGGTTCTGTGGAAATGCTGGTTGTACTATAGGTGGCAGAAAGGTATGGCTACTATAGAACGCTCTAGAGGCTCACCCAGAGTTTCAAATCGATCAGAGGTCTTCCTCCAGTGTAGTGTAGAAACACAGAATTAGGCTTCTGGTGCTTCTGAGGAAAGGCTGCAAGAACATTCTATGCATAATTTGTTGTGGAATATAGATGTGAAGATTGATAGACAATTTAAATAGGGGGTAGCTAACAGGTTTTGCTTGGGGTGTGTATATATGAAGGGCTTTGATGAGTGTCCTTTGGACCTGGGGATGTTGAGAGTATGGTAAATACTTAGGCCCCAGGATATCTTCAGTTTTTGACCTCCAGAGACACTATCTGCACAACTGATTGACCATATGTATGAACCCTTTCTAAATGTCCATTTCTGACAAACAGGAGTACACTTTATACACCAAACTGCTGAATCATAGCAAGCATTTGACATCTAGTAGTCAAAATATTGTTTGTTGCAGTGTGACTATGTTTGCATGGTAACGGTTCCTGGTCATAGGAATTGAAGTTTATACTATTGTGTTTCCCTTTTCTCTTTTAGTCTCTTGTACACCACTGCTACTTTAGAGTGTGGAACTTTATATGCATTTTCATGCCTGCCTGTTCTGTTTACTTCTGAGGTTTTCTACCAACTGCAGAGCCTGTTTTGCTCAATATTAGCTTTGTTATTATTTCTCAAGCATCTCAGTATGTATGCCTATGGGTTTCATCTTTGAAGAAAAGAAAAACAATAGCGTTAGTATCTTTGGGACCAGGCAGTTGGTTACGTTCTCAGTTTTGAAAGAGTCGATCATACTAGCAGGAGTGAGAGAGGAGAGAGCCATGAGGACTGAAGACGTGTTTTAAATAAAAAATGTTCCATTTAGTATACATATGCAAAGATACACAAAACAACACATGCCTACCTGAGGGATCCTTAGTAATGCTATCAATAGAGGCTTGGACCAGGAAGCAGGAAAAGCATACTATTCACAGCTATATGAGACTCCTAACTGGAATTTATTTCATGTTGGATGTACCGTGGTTCTATCCAGTATGATTAAGAATAGTTGTGCTACTGCGGTACCAGTAAATTGTTGTTCATTTTAGTTCCATATTACCAGAGCATTCTCATGTGTCAAACTTCTATAAGGTTTCTTAACTCCCACAACTCTAAACAGTAGTATTGACTGAGCTGTTCTTCACACCTTCTGGATTGCTTGAAAATGCACCATTTGCCCACTCTTTTTTCAAAACTTTCAAATGTCACCAGCCGCCACTGGCCATAATTGTGTGGAGAACATTTGGAAACTAGGATATTTTGCCATTCATGTTTGAACTGCTCTTTTGGAAAAAGGGAGAAGTGGTGCTGATGACAGAAACTGCATGGCTCGGAGACAAATGCCTTGTGATTCCACTTTTAAGCGAATTTTGGACATTCTGTGATTGGAAACCTATCCCACTTTGTGAATGCATTTTAATGTCAATAACTCATATTAATCCTTAAATAAACATGTGTATCCATTGGTTGAATTAAATAACGTAATAAGCTGCAACTGGTCGGTGAAAAGCCAAATACTAAAAATTGGGATGTTTTGCTCTTCTTGGTCACGCCCGACTCCGCCCACTGACCCAATCCTCAGGTTATAGCCACCCTCTGATTCTCCGCCCACAGTTCCCCTACGTCCCTCCCCCCCCCCTCACTTCGACCACTGGTTGCAGAGACATTCGCAGCATGCTTAAATAGAGGAGGTTGAAGTGAATCTTATCTTTAGGCCTGTAAACAGTATGCGAGATGTTGCCGTTCTAAAATAGCCAACTAGTTCGTATAATATTAGCACAATCACAAGAAAGGGTTCTATGGCTGTCTTCTTTCTGTTTCTATGATTTGAGGACTGCTGGGAAAATACTATAAACAAAAAAGCTGAGATACTGTAGTCCCCGTTTCAACAAAAACCCATTATTCAAAAGGTAAACAAAAGTCCATGAGAACTACAACTCCCAGAAACAGCACTTAATCGGATGGCGCGGAGACACCGAGCGCAGTGATTTTCATGGATATAAAAGATGCTTGTTGAGGCAGAGGTTTGCCAGTGAGGGCATAATTGAGTCTTTTGAGAGACTGAAGCCTGTGAAGAAACCTGGTCTCCGTTTGAAGCGTAGGTAAGTTTTGTTAAAAACAGAAAAGTTCCCATTATTGTTTTTGTAACTGCGTGTTTTTTCTAGCGTTCCGTGCAAATGGTACGGTTCGCATCCATGGACATCAAAGTACCGGCACGGAAAATGCTGTTGGTTAAAATGCCATCACTGGATAATGGGTAAGAGGATATCGCAAAGTATATGACTCTATATAGCTATGTGCCAGATTGGCGCTTTTATCACTAAGCCACATTCATTGTATAAGACAGGTCAATAGACACCTACCCTGCAAGAATGGAAAAGAACAAATTTACACTCACTTGTGTGAAAGGGCTATTTATATGAGGAAAGTGTCAAGGTGTTTGAAAATAAGTCAAGGATTGATAAAGCCAAGTTGTTCGACAGTTTTTATAAGGCTCACTTTGTAGACCTGCGCATAATGGGATATGTACACCCACATTGACAAAGATCATACAAGCACAAATAGAAAGAAGCAATATTTTTACAGACATCCATGTGCACGCACACTACTAGGCAGACATTCACGTACCCTTAACCTACGTGTACCCACAGATGTAGATATGTTACGCCTATCTTGACATAGATCTTACATGCATGAATCAAAAGAAAGCAATGGTCCTCCACTATACAGGGGAATGGGGAAGTGGTGGACAGGATGGGTTATTGGTAGATGCAAAGGGGGGTGATAAATGTGATGGGAGAGCTGTTGGTGTAAGAGTGGAGGAAGACTGAAGCAGAGAGTAGTAAAGGTGGTTGGAGGTTGATAGAACGGATGGGTAAGTAGGGGTGATGGGAAAGATGAAATGGAAAGGGGAGAGTGCCAGCGGTGAACTGAAGAAGTTGAGAAGACGGCTAAATAAAAGAGAAGGGGCAGTGGATAGGGATAGTCTTAAGAGTTGATAGACGAACGATGGATGGAGGTTAGTGGAGTAAATACGGAGGGAAGAGTGGTAGGGGTCATGAGAAGTATTGGGAGTGGTACTGGCACACATGACTGGGTAGTGATAGAGGTGAGAGACAAATGGCATTGGTTTTCAGGTGGGTAGTCACAGATTTTTTCCAGCCCACGAACATTTGTAAAATATACGGTGTGGTCCTCGGACCGAAAGGTTTGGAGACCCGTGGTATACAGCATCAGTAGGAAGCCATTAGCACAAACACAGTGTTCAAAATCTATCTACTCAATGTTCTGATGAGAGCAATGAGAAAAGCAGGTTCAGATGGTGATCCACAGCTTCCCTGGATCTCCAGGGCCCAGGATAGGTGGTGGGTTGGTGGTTTATTGTACGCCGTCCATTTCCCAACTCTCTGGGATCTATGAAGGCTAGAGTATGGTGAGGGAAGGTGGGTGGCATTTATGCACAACCGCTTCCTCTCCAGTTAGATGCAGGACATTTTAGACCCAAGCTGACAGCTTAGTTGGTAGGTTAACAGCAGATAATGATTAGATCTAGTATATCCCTGGAGATCTAGGGAAGCTGTGGATCAGTGTCAGTGCACTCTGGTGCCAATCCATATTCCTAAATTCAAAGTTACCCGTTGTGAGACCCCTTCACCTTCTATGAGCCTAGAGCAATGAGTGCACTGCCTACATATCTACAGAAAATTAATTCTTGGTTTTCAGGAAGGAAAAAAAAAAAAACACCAATCATTCATTTTCAGTTGCTTTAAGCAGAATGAAAAGGGTGGTGGCAGGGGAGAGGGTGGACTCTTGAGGTGGTGTGGACTAAAAAGGATGCTTTAGAATCCTCCGCAAGAGGCGTGGCGGATGGAAATAAGGGTGCGGTGTAAAGCAAGCGAGATGGAACCTTGTGCTTCACAAATTCATAAATGAAGTCTCGTTGGACAAAGAATAACTGAAAACTGCAGACAACAAGATATTTATTTTATAGTTAATACAACACCATCATCCGTAAGTAATAAAACACTTGACAATTGATAAACTAGTTATTTAATTGGAATGAAATGGTATTCAAAGCCCTGGGTCACTGGGTTACTTTACCACTGTGTTACAAAGTAGACTTCCGGTGATGCTGCTTTGCGGAGGCATCATGTGACCGGAAAGCCAGAACAGTCGGTTTTTCTTTCAGGTGTCGTAGAGCAGAGCTAGTTCAATGGCCTTTTTTTTATTTTAGTTACTCTGCCAGTGTTCAGCAGCCATCTAAATAGAAAAAGGGGGCAGCCCAGTAACCCAAGGACCTGGGCCGGACAATTAATAAACAATAAAGTGGTCCCTATAGGGGTAGTGTAGTCCTGGACTATCACGGCAATAGTGTTATATTGGGGAAAGAGGAAAAAACTACTCCAATGAGTAAGTTCCAGTTATGCGTTTAGTGCATTTACACATCTAATTTATGAATATATTGTTCAATTCACAGTATAATGAAGTACTTATATAAGGTGCTCCTAAAAAGTGACGGTGCAGTGAGAGTGATATATAGTGAATAGAAAGTGCATTTCTGCTATGTACAGCATTTATACATTTGGCTGATAGGGACAATAGAATGTTTTGAAGTCCACACCTGTGAAACGAGTGTTGAGATCCACCATCAAAATTCTTAAAAACCCTGTCCACACATGTTATTTGTCGACGTTTTGACCCCTCAACATTGGCATTTAGAGCGGGGTCATCATCAGAACGAAAAGTATCTGAAACGGAGACACCAAAGGATTGGGGCAGAGAGTCACTCAACCAAATGAATGTCAGACAGTTTGTTCAGTGTCACACTCTTTTACGGTGTTCAGAAATAGTGCCCTAATATTTTTCTAGTGCAAACATACGAAGCGGCAAACATTGCACTTCACAAACATTAAACATTTTGTAATGTCAACCCTCGAACTAACAGCAAGCAGCGCCACCTGTATAGGGGCGTCCCCCTGAGCACAGCGCGGTCCACGTGAAAGTGGATCTTTGTTAAAACATGATGAAAGAAATAAGTTGTATCACGATGGTCAATACATCCAAGACTTTTTAATGTATACTGTTCAAATATGATATTGGAATCTTCATATCAATAAAAAACATTCCATGTGTATACATGCGGTTTTATCAAACCCAATGCATTTTGGGCCGTGTGGCCCTTCGTCAGGGGCCAAAATACTGTAAATAATAAATGAGGATACCATGAGGAAACATACTCTCCAAGCGACAATGTAAAAATAACTCCATGCATCCATGCAAAGCGTGCAGGTGACCAACCATGAACCATCAAAATGACGGTAAATGTGCAGTTAGCAAATAAATGGTGTTCTAAATATGTGCCCAACAGTGCTAAAACGGTTAATGTGGACATGCCAAACGAACTGAAGAAGTGCATCAAGCTAATGAAACAATAAAACAAGCGTAACACTGAACGGGTGACTCGTGTTCTTAATACTGGCCCGCAGTGCATCAGTTCACCGACAAAACAAGAAGCAACAAAAAAGTGAAAGGGACTAATCAGGTGAAAACAAAACGAGTGAGAGGAGCGAATAAGTTACATGAACGCTAATGCTTCGATGATATCGCATATACAACGGGCGGAAGCCACTTACGTGAGCTGTGTGTAAGGCGGCATGTCGGTTCCCGAAGTGTGTGAAGCCGCGGGATTCAACCGTGCGGTTATTTAAACTTAATAGCGGTGAACGAAGGACTTAAACAAGGCCGACCGCGTTGGCGGCCATCTTAAAAAGGTCAGAAAAAGTGAGCCAGTGCCGGAATACTTACTAGGCTACGTAAAGTGAAATGCCAAAAAGAATAGAAAAAGCATAAAAACTGATACCCAAGAATAGGGAATGATACATACGACAGCATGTGGAGAAAATGTGAATAAGCAACTGCCGTGAGGCTGCATACGGTACACAAGAAGTGCCTAATATAACAAAGGGATGAAGTCATATAATACAAGTACCAAGGTGCACCTTAATAGGGGTGAAGCGTGTGGGAAAAGAGTAACCCTGGGCAAAGCACTACGCTACGCTCGCGTAGTTTGCGAAGTTTGCGCTACTTCGCACAACGCGAATTGCACGTAGCACAGTGCAAACACGCGTAGCGTAGTGCAGCGGTCATTTTTTGCTTGCTCGCGGTCCTCAACGTCAAGTTGGCGACCGCGAGCAAGCAAAATGACATCCTGTCGAGACTTTTTCCTCGTTCGCGATCAGCAACATCAAGTTGCCGATCGCGAGCGTGGAAAATAAACCTCCCGGCGAGATTCTCAACGCGGGGAGGTCAGGTTTCTCATTGCGAGTGGTCGCGTATGCTCGCGACCGCTCGCGATGAGAACTACCAGTCCGCGTTGAGAAGCTGCCGCTCGAGTAAAAATCTACTCGAGTGGCAGTAAAAGACAGCTCGCACTGTGCAAGATGCCGTTTTCAATGATTGCACAGTGCGGACAAGCATCCGGCACTGTGCAATCATTGCGAACAGCGCACTACGCAGTTCGCGTAGTGCTACGCGTAGCGCGAACTGCACTTTGCGTAGCTTCGCGTAGCGCTACTTCGCGAACTACGCCCACCCTTAGAAAAAGAGTACAAACAAGGACAAAACGCGACAAACATAATGAAGTAACAAGCGAGAAGTTAAAACACAGTATCAAGATGTAACAATGCAAACGCAGTGATAAACATAAAACTGTAGATAGAAAGAGTGGAAAGAAAGCAACAGGGTGTGATTAAGATGGACACAAGGTTAGAGAGAGCAATGAGCGAACACCAGTCCAGGGAAATTTTCACGGGTTCATATATAACACAAAAGCTCCATACGATCGTTCAGACCAAAAGGTTTCAAAGAGTTGAGGGCTTTAATCCAAAGATCACGTTGTAAAAGAAAGTGGTTATTATTTCTGCCTTCAATCTTCTCAACGGTTTCCAATATCAAAAATTTTAATTGGCAAGTGTTATGATGATGCTCTGAAAAATGTGTAGCAAATGTAGATTTCAAATTCTTGGTTCTTATATTGCTTTTAATGTTAGTGTATTCTTGTTTTAATCTTTCTCTCCGTTTTCCCAACATAGGGTAGCCCACATGGGCATTTTAGAAGGTAAATGACGTTCATAGTGTCGCAAGTGGCTGTCACTTGTAAGTTGATGCGAGAGCCTTTCATAGGGCGAGTCATCCAAGAACCTCTGATGATGTTGTGGCAGTTGCTACAGTTCATGCATGGTATGGTACCCTTGTACGTATTAGCTGGCATCTTGTTTGATGGTTTGGTTAGCAACTCTTTCAGATTTTTCCCTCTTGTGTATGCAAAAATAGGTTGATTTAGGAAGAGACCATTGAAGTCCGGTTCCATAGCCAGAATTTGCCAATGTTTGTAAATGCTGTTCTTGTACCGTTGACTCCTAGTCGAAAATTTAGAAACCACAACCATGCGGTTCGAGCTCGATTTGGCCGTTTTAGTCAAGAGTTCAGATCTGCTTTTGGTGGCACAACGTGACTTAGCTTGATCCAAGATTTTTGGGGGTAACCATGATCAGCAAATCGAGAGAGCATAGAATCCATCTGTTGTGTACATCTTTCAGGTTGTGACACGATTCGCTTTACTCTCAGCAGCTGGGAGTAGGGTAGATGATTTTTGAGCGGTTGTTGATGGAAACTTTTGTAGTGCAAGAGGTTGTTTCGGTCTGTCTTTTTGCGAAACGAATCTGTCTGTAGCCTGTTGGCCTCATTCTTGACCATAACATCCAGAAAAGACATTTGCTCATGGTGTACCTCAAAGGTGAACTGGATACGGTCATTGATGGCATTAAGTTCGTTGAGAGCTGACATAAGGTCATTGTACTGGCCATTCCATAAAATGAAAATGTCGTCAATGTATCTCAAAAAAACTTTGACGTGATTTTTCCATGTTTCCTGGTTGAGAATTGTTAGAAGGTGGTTCTGACACTCTGGGCTGCCCGGATTTTTCACTTTTTGGAGCACCTAGTTGTTGAGCTTTTACTGCGGGAGAGCCTCATAAGTTGGGACTCACCCACAGGGAACTCATGATGAAAGAGACTGCATGTGGATTTTACTGGTGTCCCCCTAGCTTGACTAGGCCGCTGCGCAGCAGCTGGAGTAAGGGGCACCAGGCTGGTTACATGCAGACACCTGTGTACATGCGTGTGCACACGTGTAGGGGCTGCGCCAGGGAGATTCCTGGCGTGCGCAGTCCAGTAGCAGCTACAAAGTGAATGGTGTGGCAGGACTTATGCAGAATTGGGTGGTGACATGGAATAGGCTTTATACACTGGGAAGGAACATGCCAGGGAAAGTCAGTGTGTTTTACTGTTTTTCACTTCATTATTCCCCTATGGGGGTGTGCAGCCCATGTGCTAGATTAACTTTCATAAGGCCTACAGATTCCAGACACGCACTAAAGTCCACTGTAGCGGATGTGAAAAGGAGTATTCTGCAGAGTCCAAAGTCATATTTGTACTGCTTTTGGGTCATCCAGAAATGTCACATTTCTCTGAGTCAGTCATAACCAGGGCCAGGCTGAGGGCTGACCTCAGCTGGATGGATTGATAACCTTTCTTCCACGAGGAGAAGATGGGTGGGGCTACAGGCTCATCCATCAGCAGCAATCACTGGGTGCCAGGCACCAGGCTGCACCAAGGAGGGAAGGGCTCTTGTTTCAGAGACCATGTGGCCAGAGACCCTGGACGACGCCATTTTGAACAAACCCAGAGGCTGGACAAGAAGGAGGGAGCAGGGGCAGGGAAGTGATGTGTCGCTGTTTGATAGGACCAACAGAGACTTCCTGCCAGCCCCCTACTCAATTTTTTAAAAAGTGCTTGCACAGGAAGAGAAGCTCTCTCTGGGGTGCGGTCTGCTGAGGCGGAAGGTGCTGGCGCCTGGCAATGGGCAGTTGGAAGGAGGAACCCCCTGACTGACCCCCAGGGCCCTAACAGCGCCAGAAGAAGAGCCCAGGACCGGTGCGCAGAAGCACGGGCCTCAGTGCAGGGAGAAGAGAGGCCCAGGAGGAGAGCCAGGCGAAAGGCTGGCGCAGGGAGCCAGTGAAGACCGCTCCCTGCTGAATACCCCCCCTCTCAGAAACCCGGAGGGCGAAGGAGAGTGCTCCCAGTGGCTGGAGGGCGCCACCAGGAGCAAGAAGACGCGAAAATGGGGCAGATCGGACCCCCAGGGGCTGAGATATGGCCCCCGGAAGGTAGGCGACCTTTGACCCCTGAGCAGACAGACGACGAAGCGCGTGGGGCTCTGCCGCCGGTCTCCAAGATGCCCCCGGGGTGGGTCAGGTCCCGGGGGCTGCCCCCAAGGAGAAGTAAAGACGGGGAGCGCCGTCGCGCTACCCGTGAAGGTGCCCTGCATGGGGGCCAGGAGCCCACCCTGGCCCCCACCGAAGATGGAGGCGGGGGAGCGCCGTCGCGCCCCCCGCGAAGAGGTGCCCAGGGGCCCGGGGCCCCATCCCCGGGACCTGAAGACGGGGGGAGCGCCATCGCGCCCCCCCGCGAAGAGGTCGGGAGGGGCCCGGGACCCCATCCCCGGGCCCCGAAGCAAAGTCGGGGAGCACCGTCGCGCTCCACGTGAAGATGCCCCGCAGCGGAGTGTCAGGAGCCCACCCTGGCCCCCGCCGACGCTGGATGCAGGGGGAGCGCCGTCCCCGGGCCCCGAGTGCAGGAAGGAGGAGGGGGAGTGCCGTCGCACTCCCCCGCGGCCTCGCTGGGCCAGCAGCAGTCTCCGTGTCTGGCAAGGGCGGACCAGAAGAGAAGTGCCGGCTCCCGCGGCAGCACGCGAGGGTGCTGGCCGGGCAGGGAGCCGGCGGGGGCAGCCGGGGGTGGGCTCCCCAGGCTGCCCTCCAACACGGAGGCATGTGGGGGTCCCGGATGGGGCCGGGACCCCGAAAGCGAAGAGGAGCACTCACCGGAAGGAGCAGCCGGGGGTGGGCTCCCGAGCTGCGATGAATCCCCTGGGGGTCCGGGTCCCCACCGACAAGCGGGATGCGGCGGAGGCCGTCAGCGCGAACGCGGCTCTCCCGGCACAGCGGGAGAGCCGCTCATCTTTATTCACAAGAAGGAGCCTGAAGCGCCCCATAATGCCTTGCAAGGCATGGGGAAGTCAACGTTTTGGTGCTTGGTGGCCCCCAGAGGAGGGGTCACCCTCAAGTGTGAAAAAGGGTGCTGGGGGAGCTGCTGAAGAAGCGCAGTCTCCCCCCCAGCACGAAGAGTAAAGTCCCACCCTAAGTGTCTTGGGGATTTAACAGAAACAACCCCTCAAGGGCTCAGCCAGCATTTTAACACCTTCTGGGCTGGAACTTTTGTTTTACAGCTGAGGGTGTATGGAGAAGTGCGACAAGGAGTGAAGGGCTGAGTTGGGGATGTCTGGAGAAGGGCATCCCCTGGAGTTGAAGAGGTGTAATTGCACCAGAAATGCATTTACTAACGGTTATTTCTTTTAGAGGGACTGAAGGTCACATGTGTAATGTGAAGAACCTGTGTAAGGTGATGTCATAAGCAAAGTGGGGTTATGTTGCCAGACATTCCTGCAAGGGTGTCTGGCTGTATATGCGTAATCCTGTGATTTCATCTGTGATGCCTTTAGGGGCTTGAATTGCAATGCATTATAAGGATCCACAAAAGTGATGAGTACTGTCATTCTAAAGTAATGCTAAAACATGTATTCTTGCTGCTGCGCTTAAGTGAGGAACAACCCAGACTGTTAACCCTGAAGATGTAGGGGTGCATACTGTATGGTCAATATAAGATGCTCAGTCAGGGTTATGTGTCACTAGGGCAGTGTCACACCTATTTTTAATGCGTGTTGAGGTAATGGGGTGGGTCGCCACTGGGATGGTGCCAGTGCGCAAGGCCCTCGCTCCAGGTTATGTTCAACTAACTGCATTAGGGGGCAAGATGATGTGCATACATGGGAGTGGTGGTACTAGACTCCACCCCCTGCGGGAGGGGTGGAGATGTTATGCAATGTCACAAAGTAATTCCAACAGCTTATGTATATTTGTAAATTGGTGCATAGTATTGAGTAGTGTGTGTGTTTAATAAATGTACTCTTACTTTTATATAGCAAAGTACAGGCTGGACAATCAATTATTGAGTGTTATTTCTGCGCACCTGCAATTGGCGATTACTAGCCCACACCACCTCCCTTGAGTAAGCCTCAGACTGCTCTGCAACGCTACCCTCTGAGAGTCAGGCGCTACAATTGGGTGTTTGGTTCCCAGTGAAGGACAAATGTAGTCATGTTATTTGTGCAGGCCTCACAGATGCTGCCTCGTTTTCCAACAAGAATGTCATCTTCTTCAAATTGTTGCATGAAAATGTTTGCGTACGATGGAGCGGCGCAATTGCCCATGGAAGTACCCGAGAGTTGTAAAAACCACTGATCATTCCACTTAAAATAACTCTGGTACAGAGTGAAAGTGAGCAATTCCATGAGAAACAGTTGCAAGCTGACATCCAAGTCAGAATTCATTAGAACATTTTCTATGGCAGCAATGCCTAGATCGTGAGGTATGGACGTGTATAGCGATTTGACGTCAATGCTGCAAAGCCAAATTTCATCATCGTGTTCAAAGGTTACTTGATCGATTTTAGAAATGAAATCCGTAGTGTCTCTAAGGTACGTTCGCATTTTGGAGACAAATGGTTGTTTATCAAGGAATTTTCCAATGGGCTCATGCAAACTGCCTCGGGTCGAGACAATCGGTCTGAAAGGAGGTTGCTTGAGGCATTTGTGCATTTGGGTAGCATGTAAATTATGGGTGATTTGGGATGAGATTTGGTCAAATATTTTGGGACTTTTTCGGTGATGACACCATTGTCAACTGCTTTTTTCAACAGACTGTTTAATGTGTGAGCAAATTCATCGGTGGGATTATGGTCGACTAGAGCGTAAGTAAGCAAAGTGCACAAATGCCTCAAGCAACCTCCTTTCAGACCGATTGTCTCGACCCGAGGCAGTTTGCATGAGCCCATTGGAAAATTCCTTGATAAACATCTTCAGCCATTTGTCTCCAAAATGCGAACATACCTTAGAGACACTATGGATTTCATTTCTAAAAATCGATCAAGTCACCTTTGAACACGATGATGAAATTTGGCTTTGCACCATTGACGTCAAATCGTTATGCACGTCCATACCTCACGATCTAGGCATTGCTGCCATAGAGAATGTTCTATTGAATTCTGACTTGGATGTCAGCTTGCAACTGTTTCTCATGGAATTGCTCACTTTCACTCTGTACCAGAGTTATTTTAAGTGGAATGATCAGTGGTTTTTACAACTTTCGGGTACTTCCATGGGCAATTGCGCCGCTCCATCGTACGCAAACATTTTCATGCAACAATTTGAAGAAGATAGCATTCTCAACCAGGAAACATGGAAAAATCACGTCAAAGTTTTTTTGAGATACATTGACGACATTTTCATTTTATGGAATGGCCAGTACAATGACCTTATGTCAGCTCTCAACGATCTTAATGCCATCAATGACCGTATCCAGTTCACCTTTGAGGTACACCATGAGCAAATGTCTTTTCTGGATGTTATGGTCAAGAAAGAGGCCAACAGGCTACAGACAGATTTGTTTCGCAAAAAGACAGACCGAAACAACCTCTTGCACTACAAAAGTTTCCATCAACAACCGCTCAAAAATCATCTACCCTACTCCCAGCTGCTGAGAGTAAAACGAATCGTGTCACAACATGAAAGATGTACACAACAGATGGATTCTATGCTCTCTCGATTTGCTGATCATGGTTACCCCCAAAAAATCTTGGATCAAGCTAAGTCACGTTGTGCCACCAAAAGCAGATCTGAACTCTTGACTAAAACGGCCAAATCGAGCTCGAACCGCATGGTTGTGGTTTCTAAATTTTCGACTAGGAGTCAACGGTACAAGAACAGCATTTACAAACATTGGCAAATTCTGGCTATGGAACCGGACTTCAATGGTCTCTTCCTAAATCAACCTATTTTTGCATACACAAGAGGGATAAAATCTGAAAGAGTTGCTAACCAAACCATCAAACAAGATGCCAGCTAATACGTACAAGGGTACCATACCATGCATGAACTGTAGCAACTGCAACAACATCATCAGAGGTTCTTGGATGACTCACCCTATGAAAGGCTCTCGCATCAACTTACAAGTGACAGCCACTTGCGACACTATGAACGTCATTTACCTTCTAAAATGCCCATGTGGGCTACCCTATGTTGGGAAAACTGAGAGAAAGATTAAAACAAGAATACACCAACATAAAAGCAATATAAGAACCAAGAATTTGAAATCCACAGTTGCTACACATTTTTCAGAGCATCATCATAACACTTGCCAATTAAAATTTTTGATATTGGAAACCGTTGAGAAGATTGAAGGCAGAAATAATAACCACTTTCTTTTACAACGTGAAAACTTTTGGATTAAAGCCCTCAACTCTTTGAAACCTTTTGGTCTGAACGATCGTATGGAGTTTTTGTGTTATCTATGAACCCGTGAAATTTTCCCTGGACTGGTGTTCTCTCATTGCTCTCTCTAACCTTGTGTCCATCTTATTCACACCGTTGCTTTCTTTCCACTCTTTCTATCTACAGTTTTATGTTTATCACTGCGTTTGCATTGTTACATCTTGATACTGTGTTTTAACTTCTCGCTTGTTACTTCATTATGTTTGTCGCGTTTTGTCCTTGTTTGTACTCTTTTCCCACACGCCTCACCCCTATTGAGGTGCACCTTGGTAAAAGTCTCGCCGGGATGTCATTTTGCTTGCTCGCGGTCGCCAACTTGACGTTGAGGACCGCGAGCAAGCAAAAATGACCGCTGCACTACGCTACGCGTGTTTGCACTGTGCTACGTGCAATTCGCGTTGTGCGAAGTAGCGCAAACTTCGCAAACTACGCGAGCGTAGCGTAGTGCTTTGCCCAGGGTTACTCTTTTCCCACACGCTTCACCCCTATTAAGGTGCACCTTGGTACTTGTATTATATGACTTCATCCCTTTGTTATATTAGGCACTTCTTGTGTACCGTATGCAGCCTCACGGCAGTTGCTTCTTCACATTTTCTCCACATGCTGTCGGATGCATCATTCCCTATTCTTGGGTATCAGTTTTTATGCTTTTTCTATTCTTTTTGGCATTTCACTTTACGTAGCCTAGTAAGTATTCCGGCACTGGCTCACTTTTTCTGACCTTTTTAAGATGGCCGCCAACGCGGTCGGCCTTGTTTAAGTCCTTCGTTCACCGCTATTAAGTTTAAATAACCGCATGGTTGAATCCCGCGGCTTCACACACTTCGGGAACCGACATGCCACCTTACACACAGCTCACGTAAGTGGCTTCCACCCGTTGTATATGCGATATCATCGTAGCATTAGCGTTCATATAACCTATTCGCTCCTCTCACTCGTTTTGTTTTCACCCGATTAGTCCCTTTCACTTTTTTGTTGCTTCTTGTTTTGTCGGTGAACTGATGCACTGCGGGCCAGTATTAAGAACACGAGTCACCCTTTCAGTGTTGCGCTTGTTTTATTGTTTCATTAGCTTGATGCACTTCTTCAGTTCGTTTGGCATGTCCACATTAACCGTTTTAGCACTGTTGGGCACATATTTAGAACACCATTTATTTGCTAACTGCACATTTACCATCATTCTGATGGTTCATGGTTTGTCACCTGCACGCTTTGCATGGATGCATAGAGTTATTTTTACATTGTCGCTTGGAGAGTATGTTTCCTCATGGTATCCTCATTTATTATTTACAGTATTTTGGCCCCTGACGTAGGGCCACACGGCCCGAAATGCATTGGGTTTGATAAAACCGCATGTATACACATGGATTGTTTTTTATTGATATGAAGATTCCAATATCATATTTGAACAGTATACATTAAAAAGTCTTGGATGTATTGACCATCGTGATACAACTTATTTCTTTCATCATGTTTTAACAAAGATCCACTTTCACGTGGACCGCGCTGTGCTCAGGGGGACGCCCCTATACAGGTGGCGCTGCTTGCTGTTGCTTTTCACACCCTTAATCAGAGGGTGGCACCCCAGAAGCGCGCAACAAATCTACAAACTATTACACCACTGGTGTGCGCAGTCCTCTCTCCTCCTTTCCAACCCTCGAACTAAAGCATGGGCTTCATTGTGAACACATGTTAAATGACATGTTTAAATCAACAAAATATCTTCACGATAGGGAGGGCTATTAGTAAGTATAGCCTCATTTCTAAATATCATTGAAACCTTCACGTAGACACCACAACAATTATTTTCCCTTCTACTCCTCATAATGCAGTTTCAATGTTTCTAACCACTGCAAATACGTTTTACTATCTCCACATTTATCTGCAAAGTAAAATACATTGGCTTGCATGTGCTTAAAATGTTCAGATATATAGTAGGAAACGTGCAATATCTCAGCTAACTATCAAAAGGCCCATAATTTAGAGTGCACATATTTATGGCCATCTGCAGAAACTGTGAAGTTATTTGTGCATCGCCGAGGTTTGTGCAGTTTTACCTGCTCGGAGGTGCGTGTGTTTATGTACCAAGCAAGAAAAAGAAAAACACCACACAACCATAGGGCACAGAAGAAATGTCACCGGAATCGGTTTATTTCACCCTCTTCACTTGAGAACAATAGAAAAATACAATTAGAAATAAAAATGAGGACAGACTTTTAAAACAGAAGGGAGAGTGCTAAGGCGGTGTAAAGGCACACCATGGCAATGTTCACATACACAATTGTCAAATAAAAGCTACATGGGGCACATTACTGTAAAATAATGGTGTACAGGTGAAACTACCTTTTGTTAATCCGTGCTGGTGCCTTTATTGGTACTTAGCTGTTCATGTGAGCTATCACTCCAGTTGATCATGTCTGTCTCGGTGTTCCCCCTTCCAGACTTTTTAGGAGCAGAAACACTAGGCCCAATTTTACCTGCTGGGATATCTAGCCGGTGAAAAATCGCTTCAGGATCAAAGCAGAGGCTGAGGCACAAGCTCAGCCTGGACCCCGCCCAACCACCTTCTATGGAGCAAGGGAGTACGAGAGCTTTCCCTTGCCACCTCCCGACCTGACCTGCTCTGGGACACCCACCCTACCTCCTTCCTGCACCCCTTCCTGCATGGGCCCACCTGCACCATATACCACTTGTTCCGGGCAGGTGGTAAATGATAATCCTGTGCATATTCTGCCTGCAAAAACCAGCTCCAAACAGTTGTCTATTCCATGAGGTTGAACTCCTTATTGCACAGTAGAGGGGGTGTTACTGCACAGTACCAGTAATTACGTGGTTGAGTCTGACCCAGTCAGTGCTGTGCAACTCATAATCGGGGCTTTAGTATCTAGTTCAGTCAATGCACTTACTTAGCAAATGCTCGCCTCTGTCTCAAAATTCTTTAATCAGCATTAACACTGCTGAATTTACAACCGTTTCCATGAACGCCCTTGTGCGACACCAATATGTTTTATCGAACAAGTCCCGGTCTTACTTAGGCCCAGGAATATCGGACTTCATCCAAGGAATGGCAACCTGGTAGTTTCCCTTTCCATGTTTATACAACTAAGCGATGACAAAGGCAGATTTGTGGCTGAGAACTAAAGGATTGACCTCTGGTATATAGTTTTACCTTTCCTAATTTTGTTAACTTTGGTTTCCATTTATAGCACTGTCCCATCCAGGTGTGTTCCCGGGATTAAAAACAACAAATGCCCTTTAATTGACAGCAGAATAGGTCCCCCATGTGATCTGTCACTGTTCCTTAGCAAAGTAAAAATATGCAATAGAAGCTCAACAGGTTCATTCATTAAGACTTTGCAAAACATACATCAAACGTATTGGAGCAAACAGTGACATTTGCACCTGGACACTGCACGCCCAAATTTTAACAATGTATTATTATCAGAGGATTTTTCTATGCACAGATTGTACTTGTGATTGGAAAATCCACCTGAAGCGCAGGCATTTTTTATCCTCGGTCCTCAAAAGCTCCACTTAGACTTTGAATAGATCTTCACAAAGAATATATTTATAAATTACACAAGATAAGAAAAAGTAAAAGTTGAGAAGATATTTTTGCCTTCAACTTGAGTGGCAGTAACTTAGAAATTGGGTGCACGGTGTTTGATTTCAATCTCATAATTGTTTCCACGCAAATAGTGCTTCGCACCAGGTTTTTATCTACAGAATCTTCCAGGTAACCCCTGAAGGAATTCATGCAACCAGAACAGTATACAAAAAAGACTGATGTGTGGAAATACAGTCTCAAAGACCCTTGGCATTATTTGATGTGCCCTGTGAATAAATGCTTCAAGACACAGGAAAACTGGATAATTACATTTATTGTAGTCTACACACTTAAAAGTAGTAGTGAAATGTATGTCAAAGCAATAATTACAAAGATATTTTAAAAAATTGGAATAAGTGATAAACCAAATGCTTTCTGAAGTCAAATGCAGGTACATGACTGGATAATGAGGTCTCACAATGGGAAACCAAATGAGATGTGGTGCTTGCATATCAGGCAAAACATTGCTTTTACAACCTTAGACATAACCAGGGTGTGGTAAACTTTTGGGTAAACAAAACAAACTCAATGTTGGAAGGTATGCCACAAGATGTGGAACAGCACACCAGCTCTACAGCTCCAGTGCCACCCTAGAAATAAAGAGAGCATGACTGACTCAGCAAGAGTGTGCACTGAGCATTCACTAAATAATCTGCCAAAAGCTTACACACTCTTCAGGGTGCAATGGCTTTCACTGCACTAACAACAAAATGCTGACCCATGTGGTGGATGATGAAAGATAAATGGCATTTTTATTACATCTATTTCTGCCACAATGCACAATTAAGAAAATATACTTCTGAAGCAGAGTGATGGACTTGAATAAAATGTAGGTGTTAAAGATGAAATCGAGGAGAAAATTGTAGGAAATACAATTTCAGGATCAGAAACGTGTAAAGGATACCAGTTTTATTGTCTTAGGAAACAATAACCAGGCAGAGGGAAACAGTACCTCGTTTGCAAAAAACTTTCCTTTAGCGAGACAGCATTTCTAAACATTCAAAGCAAATTTGCCCTTACAAAAAGGGTAAGTGGGGAAGTGAATTAATACAATAGCTTCCAGAGGGAAGTTCTATTAAGGATAGAGTTCATGTTAGTCCTGGGAAGATTCTTCAGCTGGACTATCAGATAAAGCAACAACTTAAACAATCCAAACGGAAAAGGGGGACTCAGGCTCTCAAGGGGACTTATGCCCTTAAACGTACTTTGAGCTTTGGCAGGAATGCAATCCCGGAGTAAAAGGCTTCATTGTACTTCAAACACTCACAAGAATCATTATCTGGTATGGGTCATATTTTGCTCAGTGGACCCATTACATAAACATCTATAGATTTGATAAAAAAAATGTTGGCTCGGGTAGGTCATGGACGATGTAGCACATGGGTTCTGCTTATTTAGTCCAGCAGGATTTTTCACTTTTGACTACCCCGTTTTGGACCTATACAGGGGACTCCGACTACCAGAGTCTCAACTCATGGTAAATTCATGGTAAAAGGACTGAGCATGTTTAGTGCCACTGTCCACCTTTTTAGATAAGGCCCCTGCTGCAAGGCTAGGGTAACAGGCACTGGGGCTGGTTACACAGGAATGTGTGCACACAAGCATGTGCGAGACTACGGTCATGCACAGCAGCTAACTGCAGACAGGTAGCCTGGTGCAGAAGGGGCTCTGCCAGGGTTGGTGCTGACATGGGATAGGCCTTATAATATCAGTGGACATTCATAGACCGGTCAGTAGAGTATACTGGAAAATCTGTAGTGTTTTCACTCTATTATAGATATAGATGAAATATGCCATAATGTGCAGTTTGGCTCCACATTGGTCTATACAATTCAGCAAAGTGTCAAACTGGGATAAAACATGCACTCCAAGTTTGATTTTGCAATTTTCAACACACTAAATCAACTTTGTATGTGAAATCAGGAATTGTCACATTTCTCTGCGTCAGCTCGTAATCAGATTCCAAGCCTTTGTCCACTCTACTAGGCAGGTTAATTACTCTGCTCCTCAGCAGACAGAACAAAGGCCTCCCCGCACAAAAGGAGCAATTAAGAGGGACTCATTCTTTCTGGGAAAGGAACGGTTGTGGGAGAAATCCGCATCAGGTGATAAACTTGTCACACTTCACCTGGGCTGGATAAGCTCAGGCCCACTGAACAAAGGAGGAAGCCCACATCTCTGAAGCCAGTACAAGATGGGCTCACCTTTGAAGTTTTGGTGGGAAAGGACCTGGAAGTGATGTCAGCTAGGGGCAGTGTGGAGGCCATCGCAGGAGCTCTTTCCAGAGAAACATTAAAGTCACCATGATGGATAGTCCCAGAATGCTGTGAAGAAGGGTTGGTGCAGGGGAGGAGTCAGATCCGCCACCTCTTTTGCCATACAAGCTTCAAGGTTTTGTCTTAAAAGACAGACGCGGCTGTTCTTCTGCAGGGTTATAGGGGCCAAGCTTTGGAACAACTTATCTCTGCATGCCTCTTCTAATCATGCTCTTTTGCTGAAGCAGCTGAAAACCTAGATCTTTACACATAATTTTAGTCTTTCTCCCCTCTAGAATACTTCCCTTTGTTATATCCCAATTTTGGTTTGTTTTAGGGCTGGTATCTGAAAGTGGAATTTCGTAGCGTAGCTCTTTTGTGGTCAAGTGTTGCACTCTACAAATGCACCTTTGCATTTCCTGGATGGATGATGTAGAATCTCTGGATCAGCCAGGGATGCTTGGCCCATAAAACATTCCACCCCTAACTGAAAACCCCTGCACAAGGGAGAGACAGCTGGGAAGACCATAGAATTGTGAGACGAGGAAAGGATGCCTATTTGGGATAAAAAGCCACCTATTGTCCATGAAAAGTTGGACTAAGGTCGTTGGACTATAGTCTTTGGACTCTGGCTGACCCCAGAACTAGATGGGTCTCTCCAGTGAAAGTGGTGCTGGCACCCATTGCCCCCTGGTTATCGATTGCACTCCAGTGCCCCCCCAAAGGTGCTCTGCAAGGCAGTCAGGAGACTTTGGGGCATGTGGGCAGGAAAGTGTTCAGTCGGCTGGTTGCAAACAGGCTGAAGAAAACGTCCCCACCAGCAGAAGAGGAGCACCAGGAGCCATGCAGAAGAGAAGCCTGGCACAGGGAGCCAGTAAACCCAGCTCCCTGCAGAATGTGCCAATTTAAAGGCCATGAGACCTACTGAAAATACTCCTGGTGGCCAGAGCTCGCAACCAGGAGCAAAACAAGGCCAGGATGCAGAAAATTGCCCGATGGGTCTCAAGATAATCATCTGTAAAGACTGAACCTTAGAACCTAGAGAAACAAAGCGTGGCACTCCAACGCTATATCTCTGAGAAATGCCCCCGAGGTGGGCAAGACCTGGGGAAGTCGGCCCACCTTTAGTTCTTCAACTCTTTGGGAGAGGAGCATGTGTGGGCTGCCCCTGTTCCACTTTATTTTTCTGAGGACGCAAATTTCACATTGATAGCGGATAGCAGGGATCCCACCTCTCAGGACTACGTGGAGATGGAACTGATGGTTGGACGCGTTACTGGAGCATGGAAGCCTTTTTCTTTCATTGTTTCCACAAAGTAAGCTTGTGTTTTCATATTGGTAGCTCTCAGAACAGGAATGTACAGCAGCATTGGTTATTTTAGTTTCCAAAATAAAATCCTTTCCCCGTGTATAACAAGGCAGTTAGTGGTACCGAGGTAGTGTCTATGGGGCTGTGAGGAAGGCGACCAAGCACATGATTTTATAGGGCAGGTGATGATATTGGCCAGCGGCCGTAAGGGAATTATTGCTGAAAGAGAAGTCATGATATTGTGAGGGGCCCAAATTAAGTCAATCCGTATTGCTAGGTAAAATTCCTGACACAATTATGGTAAGTTACTTGCAAAGGGTCCTCGAACATTTATCAGGGAAAATGTACAGAAGGAGCCAGTAAATCTACAAGATTTGCCGAGTATTCAACAGGTCACTCTGTTTGATCTGCTAGCCACTCAAGATACCTTCACAGACTAGACCAGATCAGAGGTGAAGACTTCTTAGTAAAGGTAGTTGCTCCCTGGAAGGCGCTACTGATGGGAAAGGACCTGGAAGTGATGTCAGCTAGGGGCAGTGCTGAGGTCATCGCAGGAGCTCTTTCCAGAGAAAAGTTGAAGTCATCATGATGGATAGTCCCAGAATGCTGTGAAGAAGGGTTAGTACAGGGGAGGAGTCTGAGATCCACCACCTCTTTTGCCATACAAGCTTCAAGGTTTTGTCTTAAGAGACGTGGCGGTTCTTCTGCAGCGGTTATAGGGGCCAAGCTTTGGAACAACTTACCTGTCTCTGCGTGCCTTTTCTAATCATGCTCTTTTGCTGAAACAGCTGAAAACCTAGCTCTTTAAACATAATTTTAGTATTTCTCCCCTCTAGAATATTTCCCTTTGTTATATCCCAATTTTGGTTTGGTTTTTGGTGTCTGTAAGTGTAATTTCGTAGCGTTGTGATGCTCTTTTGTGGTTAAGTGTTGTGCTCTACAAATGCACCTTTTCCTTTCATGGGTGGGTGGATGGATGGATTATGTGGCATCTCATTATCGGCCCGGGATGCCTGGCCCATAAAACTTTCCACCCCTAATTGAAAACCCCTTCAAGGGAGAGACAGCTGGGAAGACCCTAGAATTGTGAGATGACGAAAGCGGAAAGGATGCCTAGTTGGGATAAAAAGCCACCTGATGCCTATGCAAAGTTAGACTAAAGTCTTTGGACTCTGGTTGACCCCAGAAATAGATGGGTCTCTCCAGTGAAAGTGGTGCTGGTACCGAATTGCCCGGTGGTGATCAATTGAACTCCGGTGCCCCCCACAGGTGCTCTGCAAGGCAGTCAGGAGACTCTGGGGCCTGGGGAATGTGGGCAGGGAAGTGTTCAGTTGGCTGGTTGCAGACAGGCTGCAGAAAATGTCCCCACCAGCAGAAGCTCAGAAACGCACGTTTTTATCACATGACGTAAGAGAAAGCTGCAGTTTTTCTTACTATCGATTATTACTGAATTAAGCATTTTAATCATTTCAGGAGCTTTATTATGCAACATCATTTCATTTCCACACATATTAGAAGTTATCGTCCCAAACAAGTGTGGTCTCAAATTAACCTAATTTTTGGAGCTAAATTTTCTTTTTCCTTTACTCATGTCTTCCTGGGAAGTCTATCACCCTGTTGGGAGAATGCTACACTTAATGTTAAGATTATTGATCTACTAATAGCGGCTGCATTTCAACAAATTACTGTAAATTGGAAAGATTCCACAAAAATTTCGTATAAGGCATGGTGGTATGCTGTTTGCCATAATCATAGGCTGGACACCTCCTTTGTTTATCCCATACATATGGCAGCAAAACGTCTGGATTTGTGGTCACCTGTCACAATATATCTCGATACATGTGCAAAAAGGTATTCTCAAATGCAACCATTTCAACAAGAAGTTCCAAAACCCCCTTGATTCCCTTAGTCGTTCCTAGAATATTTGTCATTCCATTTTTCTTAACGATTTATTTTTAATGTATGAATATTTTCTTTTCTACTCATAAGTCCGATTCGTTTATCCTTATTGTAGCAAATTGCATTGTAATGACAGGAGTTTATTGTTATGAACTCTGAACTGACACCTTTATTTCTATCAATAAAAACTTTCTTTAAAAAAAAAAAAAAAAAGAAGTTATCGTCCCCACAATCTCTATGTTAACTAAGGTTTGTTTCTTAAAACAAGTGTTTACACGCATAGTAAATATCATGGTTTCTTTTCTCCGTTTACATTTTGACGGACTCATGTTTCAAACACTTCTGCATGCTTTTACAATGCAGTATGAAATCTCACGTTTTTCAGCTCAACCGGTTTACATGTTCTCATCAAGAAATAATTATCGTAATCTCACTTGAAAGTGAGAATTGATAGAGGAAAGCGTCATTTAACATTTACGCTCCATCACTACCAAATACTCTGCATGATAAATGTAAATCAGCTAATCTTCATAAGCCTTAAAAATCACTTAGTCAGTAGCTGTTCCTTTTATGCCATGAACAGTGCACAGTGTCAGGATCTCCCAAGGGATGAATGTTGCACTGTACACAAGCCAAACTTATCCCCAAATTGCGGGGCAGGGGGCAGTGCAACAATACCTTCAAGGCTGAAACATGAAAGTAGTAGAAACTGAACCACTTTAAACACACTTAGCTGTTTCAATGCTTCACAAGTATAATCTTACAAACTGGGAGACAAGCACACACAACTTACCACAGTGCCAAAGACATTAAATATCCTCCAATTTCTTCATTTTTCTCACAGAATCAGGATAGAAAGGATGGAATATAGGTTTTACTTACGCTTCAGGTGCATGGGGCTTAAGAATAATAAAGCATTAACGAAACAGTAAGTGCTGTGATGTAAACAACAGGTCTTCCCTGCTGCCATATCAAGAGGTTATAATTTTAAATTTGTGACATTTCTGGTAAAGTTAGAAAACAATGCTGGTTTCATCCAAACATTTTTCCAATTTCTTTCTGGAGGCTCACTCTACAAGACAGTCACCTGCAAATATATGTAGGTTTTAAAAAGGACATTCAGATTAACCACTTGCACCGTCTCGAACTACCAGAGCAAACCTCCCAGGACCTTTGAACAAGCACTGGCAAAGCCTACAGCTTTGACCTTGTTAATCGGTGCAATGGGTTATTTATTTACTTTTACTGCAAAAATATGCTACAAAAATAAAAAGAAGAAAAGAATCACCCTGCAATGTAACATAGTACTATGTTATGCTATGTTGATTTGTATAGAGTACTAATCACCCAAGAGGGTATCCAGACACTTGGGCAGGTGTGTGGGTCCCAAGATGCTTATATGAAGAGCCAGGTGCTCAGCTTCTTGCAGTATTCAATAAGCGAGGACGATGCTCTGATATGTGGAGGGAGGTTGTTCCATGTCTTGGACCGCTCCATGTCTTGGGTGCGATGTAAGAGAATGATTCCCCACGTAAAGTGTAGTAGCCGTGCACTTGAAATTAATTTTTTATTTATTAAAAAAAAATAACCATCACATTTTAATAGAGGAGTACAGTGCTTTCTAGGAGGAAGGTGTTTGTAGAACATTTAGAAATACCTATTATATTTTCAAAGCATAGAAAAATGTGGTGCTTATAGAAAACTTAAGAAAGCTTAAGAAAACTACTACTGACTTTGAATTACTGTAGCTTCAAGACGTGGTTTACACAAGGGTGGCTAAAACTATTTACATAAGGAGGAATAATCGAAATAAAACACACTGGCAAAGTGAAGCTTTGGCCCACCAGTCCTGCACTGAAGTGCACTTCTTTTTACGTCAATGTACACGTGATCCGGAAAAAATGCAATCACTCACAATGTAAGAGAGCCAGTCGCGGAGTGAGCCATTGCCCCATGGCGTATACAGTGCTGAATGGACAAAAAGTGAATGACAGTTTAACAGATCAGAGGATGAAGAGGGTTGACCTAAAGCCACTCTGCACTTAAATGATGTTTATTAATGATTTTTTATTAAATGAGGCTACAGAGACCAAGCTGTTTCTGCACCAGACCTGAAACTCATACCATGAGTAAGATTCCTCTTTGAAACTTTCCGCTTTGCTGCATACGATACTTGTTAATAAACGTCATTAGAGTTCAGTATACTTTAAATGGTTAAATCGGCGTCAATAAATCAAAAAAAAATGTGATGGAAATCGTTGAAACCAAACTTCTTATGAAATGGAAATACCTCAAGGTCTATAACATTATGGGCCATCTGTGGCAGTGTTTAAGGGGATCAAACTCATGCAAATCAGTTCGAACCTGGAAAAAAAAAATAAGCAGCGAAAAACGGTTTTTCTAGTTTTATGAGCGGTCTGCTGTTGTTCTACAGGAGGGCTGAGAAAATATGTTTAATCTATTTTGTGGGAGACTAAAATCTGTATAAACTAGTGTCCTTAATTTTCTTATAATTGTATTAGCTGTGGAATCACTAGTCAAACGTAATAACAAAATAAAATATAGCTGCTCAACGGTAATAAGCTATTACATGTTCGTGACGCCACAATGGCTGCTGTCAGAGCCAGCTAGTTAAATCAATAAAACATGTACCAGCTTTTCAGCTCTTCTGAACAGTTTCCTGGAGATTAAGAGTCATTAGCATAAATGAGCCATTGAATGCAGCATGATTTTGTGCAAAACTGTAGCCCGTTACAGGACAGGCACATTTCTACATGATAACACGTTGTGAACTATAGCTGTTTTTAATAGTGACTTATATTAACATGTTTTTACTACAAATTTACAATAGTAAATTGATGTGCTTAATTTCTCACGAGATTAATATACATACACATTCATGTGAAGAAGCAAGATGCTAAGGATTTAAGCTTTTTAGGTAGGTTAATGGAGTGACCATGCATTATAAGGAATAACATTCTGCCTGTCCTGGTTAAAACAATATTGCCAGTCACCTCGGATTTCCATGGCCTTATAAAGGAACTCTGCTTTCGCGCTTGTGCCTTCATTTATGGTCATGAAACACCTCTGTAACTTGCAATATCCTTATAATTTACAACTCAGGACACTTGCACCCATATATGGTGCATCCCTGGCATTTCTTCAGGTTTAGTGGTGCTGATTAAATCGCAGAAACCTCTGGCTGATAGAACGCTGACAGGCTGAGGAACGTATACACCAGGGGCAGGATTTAGTTTTAGAGTGGAACTGCTCCTAGCTTTTCACGCATGGAATATAATAGAAACAACTGACATCTTATTAGTGTGCGATCTGGAAAAATGTTTACTGTGCATTTAGAGCAAAAAAATCCGAGTCCCGCCATTTTTTAAGAAACTGGGTTACATTTTGCACAAACTCTATGCGTTTCCCACTGCAGAAAAAGAGGCGCGCTCAGAGAGCTATAAAAACCTGTGCCCATTCTGCTTCCTGGAATGACGTCAGCCCAGAAAGCTGCCAGTGAAAATTTACAGCCGGTGCCATCTGCTAAGCGGAGCCTGGGAAGCGTTCACAATGTGGGTATGGTGTGTACACCGGCAAGCTAAAAATAAAGCGTGCACTCGGCAAGGAAGGAACGACTACATGTTGAATGTGGAATAAAACTCCGTCGCGTCTTTACTAAAATATGCGAAAACAGACACCAGACAAAAACAGAAAACAAACGTTGTACTTCTGCCCGTGCCAGATAAGTGTATTCTGCAAGGCAAACGGCCACATCCATTACGAACTACATCATACAGGGGAAAAAACTGAGGACTTAAAATACAAAATCCCCACTGGTTTATGTGCTAAAGGTGGAGCCAATGGAAGCTGAAGCCAGGCTCGAGTCAGAGGCCTAGCTCTGGCAAGCTCGAGCCTCAAACGAGCCGAGCTTTCATGTGACTTTTGCCTTCCTCCCTCGTTCTACCTTCATTCACAAAAAGTTAAAAGCAAGGCATTAACATAGGAGGTAAAATTGAGCAACAAATAGACAACCAATTAGTGGCTGATTTGTACGAAGCAAAACTAGAAAACTCGGAATTAATGCGGTCTTCCACACTCAACCAAATTGTGCGATCTTAGACAAATATTTTATTTCCCCGATTATCCTTTGTGTTAATTATCGCATAGGATGTCACCTTCACATACGTGAGTTCGGAATACCATCTGCACGAAAAGGTATTTACTTTTTTAGGTCTCGCCTACGCAGCACGCATGCGCGGAGTAGGAGGGCCTTTAGCCGTTGCTCTTCACTTTTTCAAGCACTGCACTCGTGCTTATGGCGGCATCAACCTTACGGGAGCACGCAGCGGCGCGCCACAAGCACAAGTGCAGTGCTTGAAAAAGTGAAGACTGCTCTCCCAAGCGCGCGTGCGGACCACTCGCGGGTGCACCCCTCGGCCTCTCTCTCCCTCTCCGACGTCCCTACTGCTGCAGCCTGCACGCCTTTTTTTTTTTTTTTTTAAACTTTCAGCGCGAGGCGCGCGCGCGCTTGTTTCCATACAGTAACTATCAGATAATGGCCAGATGCGATAACAGCAGCCGGTGTTTACTCCGCATTTGCAGTGAGCACACCCGCCTGTAAATGGCTGCCTTGTGGGACATTACTACTACTCAGCAGGAAGCTCGCATATCAAGCTGCAAGAAGAGGATTGTTATAATCACCGCGACTCCAACATTGTAGCTGGTTTACTTTTTGCTCTTTTTAGACCCAGGGACAATGCTTCAACTGACTCCACTGTTTTCCTGAGCTGCATGTCAGTGACTCAACTCGCACTGTTCGGGGTGTCTGCTTTTAGGGAGGTTGTAATGGTTTCTGTCGTTTTAATTCTTGGAATTGTATTTTCACGCGGAATCATCCTTTTGGACTGCAGCATACTGCCTATGCCCAAACTAGATTGTATGTTTACTTTCAGTATTCTTCCAATGAGGGCGGATTTCTCAACTCCGTTCTACTTGAGTAACAGCAGTGCAGGCTGCAGGGACGGGGAGCACAATAGATACTGAAGGCACGGAGATATTTCAGATCTTTTCCATGGATGACTAAATTGAATTTCTGAGGACAGCCGGTAATGTTATGCTCCCATTTGGATGTTTATATGTTCATAACAATTATCTTTTTCCTTTCTCTTGGTTTCTGCTAGGGTTGGCACTTTCTGTTCTGGAAATGCTTTACCGTGAGATTTTGGCCACTTCCCATTACATTTTTTGAGCCGATTATGGTCAGCACAGGGGTTTAGGGTACTTCTGACTTGGTTTTTCCATCTTGCGCACGCCTCACTTCCAGAGCCTGTAGAGGCGATCTGCCATATGTCCACACCTTTTCGTACAATTCATCTGCACTTTATTTGCTTCTATGAAGCCTTCTGAGGCCTTAGACCTGGAAGAACCTTGTAGATGATGGGGCCATTAAGACTTGCCCCTCCTCCTTTCTAGGACAATAGTAGAACAGGTTTCTAATGTAAGCCCACTGCCCTCTCCTCAGGATATTCTATCTTCAATCTCTTTCCTGCTGGCATGTAGCACTTTGTAGAAACAATGGGCATTGGCATAGCCAATAGGTCTCACCTTTGGGACCTTATAAGTATTTAGTTATGCAGCACAATATCCTTACTGCAACAACATTAACTGTTGCATGGCTAAACACTTATAAGGTCCCAAAGGCGAGACCTATTGGCTATGCCAATGCTTGTTCATATAAGATAATGTTGCTCGGTCTATAGGAATCTGGGCAGGGTGCACACGACAACTGCCCCGCCTCTGTACACGGACAGCACTGTCGCCAGCGCGGGTGACGAACAATTGTAAATTCATGTTTAAAAATTATCACTTTTAAGAAGTACCTCTCAGAGCAGAGATGTAATGTGACAAATTAATGTCAAAGCTTCGGGCATGTTAAAGAAAAACACTTTTTAGGATTTTGATGAGACTATCATATTTTACATGAGATATGAGGAAACGAGTCCTCATGCCAGCTCCCTCTGCGACAGTCTCCTGTCCAGATCGCTCGCAGTCCGCCACTGTCTGTTGCTGCCTCCTCTGCTTCGCTTTCTGCTCGCTCTGCTCCTGTTTTTGCCTTTCCCTACTCGTTTGCCAGTGTCTGCCTTTTCCTGCTAGTTTCTGCCCCTGCTTGTGCCTTTTTCTGCTTGTTTCTGCCCGGTTTTTGCCCTTTCCTGCTCGTTTCTGCCCCAGTTTCTGCTTTTTCCTGCTTGTTCCGCCCAGTTTCTGCCTTTTTTGCTTGTTTCTGGCCCTGCTTCTGCCATTTCTGGTGACCTCGGCCCCATTCCTGCTGTTTCCCTTCTCCCGCCAGTTCCCTCCTCCCACCACCCAGCGGCCCACCCTCTTGCCACAACCTACTTAATGGAGGCTACAGCGCGGCCACTTGAAGTGGGCGAGCGAAAGGCACACCTAAGGCAAGCCAGTCTGCGCCAGTTTGAGCCTTGACTGCGCCCAGTGCCAGGGCTCCTGATCTGCCCAAAATCTGCTGCTACACCAACAAGGATCTCCTCGCGCTAAACCCAGGACACCGCAACAACAGTTGCTTCACGTCCTCTCCGTGATGAACCAAAAGACCCTTCACCTGCTGCCACTGCTGCTTCTCCTGCTGCACAGAACCGCCAGCCCGCATTGGACCCCATGCCGCTTCCACTCAGAAGAGCACGAGCAACCCGGAACCACTCCAATGCATCTTGCTCAACACCTGCTCCCTCTGCAAACACATCATGGAAATTTGGGACACCATCACCACCCTCTCCCAATATGTTGCCTTCATCACCAAAACGTGGCTCAACCCCCCCTCGAACCACGACATTGCCACCGCTACACTGATGGCTACAGAATGATACACCGAGACCGCACCAACAAACAAGTTGGGGGCATCGCCATCATCTTCAAGGAATCCATCCAATGCACCGTCACCAATGACAACCCTACACCTCTCATGGAACACCTCAACCTTCTACTATAGACCGACGCTAAGACCACAATAAGAGGCACCCTCGCCTACAGACCACCGGGACCCTGACCAGATATCTGTGACGCCATCTCCAATCTCATTGCCTCCCCTAGCCATAGTATCCCACCACTAAGTCCTACTCAGCGATCTCAACTTCCACGTCGACGACCGCAACAATGCCAACTCTGTCACCCTCCTGGAAAACCTGAACAACATTGGCCGCTGAACCCACGCACAAAGCCGCACACACACACAACTCCATTTCTTCCTCCAGCGACAGAATCTAATTTAGTCATGATGGAGCGTAGATGTTACTTGGCATCCTTCTTTACCAATGCCTACCTGAAAAAAACATTTACAACACTTTTTACTGGATAAGACACGTTAACCTATTTAGTCAAAAACGAGTTCAAATACTGCATCGTAAAAGCATGCAGAGTTTTAGACAATGTTGAAATGAAAATGTAAACAAAGTGAGAAAAAACGAGAATTTCCTGCTGATGCATTTACGTGTTGTAAGAAAGATGAAAAAATAAAAATAGAGTTTTCGCAAATAACTACATTCATATGTGCTTTAAAATGAAAGCATATATGCATAGTGGTACTAGAGACATGTAGAAAAATGCTTTCTGCAAAGAAAACTGACAGAATGAATATGGGCTTCTATGTGACGCATATGAAAAATAATACATGCACCGAAAAGGGTCACGTTGAAAATTATGCTTGCATGATAACGTGTTAATGACTAGAAAATAATTTTGTTTAGTAGTGCTTAATATCGACATGTATTTCATGAACACAAACATAACTAAATTAATGAAGAAAATTAATTGCAAATGCATGATCTTCAATAATATTAACACAACAGTGATTCAGCTAATTTTTCATGTAGGCTTCAAAAGCTTCTTTTTCCTTTTCGCTAATGTAAAATTACGTGAGGAAGTCACCTAAGCCCTATGAGAACTTTCTGTAAAGTTTCACTTCTGTTCTGCTTAACAATGGACTCACTTCTCACTAGAAGCATGTTCGATAGAACTGTAGCAAATATTGTTGCAAACCCAGGGAAGGTGTCTGGGAACTGATTGACTATGGACAAATTCAAGTACCTCCTACTTCTGTGGAAGTGATGAAATGCTAACTAAATAGAGCATAATGAATTCTAATGAGATTTGCAAAAAAGGATTATTTAATTCATTCGGAACTGTATGATTTACTGATCACCCCATGACAGCCCACCGTGAGTGACCGATGAAACCCCATGGACTGATGAAATGGATATGTTAAGGGTGGGAAAACCTGGAAAATTTGGAGTATAATTGCCCCATTTGGGAGGAGACGGGGGCTGGCTGTCATTCATCTTTCCTGCCTGACATGCTGTCAGATTGACACTTGATTCCTATTATTCGCTCTATGTCCCTTTTCCACTCGCTCTTGGTGGAATTGACTCTAATGAACTGAACTTTATTCAAACTGCGAATCCTGTACTTTGGTGGCTGGCAAAGTGGTGCAGGAAGGATAATGTTACTTACCCAGTAAACATCTGTTCTTGGCATGTACAGCTTTAGATTAACATGCTTTGCATACCCCTGCCATCTAGGGTTGGGTATGGATGTTTGCAGTTTGTTTTTATTCGAAGAAGTCTTTTCCAGTCACGAGGTAGGTGACTCCTCCTTTCGGTGATAGTGCGCATGGGCATCGACTCCATTGTTAGATTGTTTTTCCGCAGAGGGTGAGAATGGAGTTAGCAAGAGTAGAATAGAAATGTCCATGCTTATGTATGTATACTAAAGCGAGAACTGCAGCAGCTACAGGTACGCGGGGAGGCGGGTGGGCGCATGTGAATCTACAGATGTACATGCCAAGAACAGATGTTTACTGGGTAAGTAACATTATCCGTTCGAGGCATGTGAGCTGTAGATCACATGCTTTGCATGGCCTATATAGCACTATTCTCCCAAAGCGGCGGCTAACCTGTAGCTACTGGAGTTGTCTGAAATTGTGTTTTAAGTACTGCTTGGCCCACATTCGCTGGTCTCGCTAACACATCTACACAATAGTGTTTGGTGAATGTGTGCGGTGTAGACCATGTTGCAGCTTTGCAAATGTCAACTATGAGGATGTTTCCTAAGAAAGCCATAGTAGCCCCTAACTTGCGAATGGAATGCGCTCTAGGGGGTACAGTTAGAGTTCTTTTGCTTTTGCATAACAAGTTTGAATGCATTTAAAAATCCACCTTGCAATACCAGATTTGGAGATAGGATTGCCCTTGTGTGGTGGTGCAAAAGCAACAAAAAGTTGTTTGGTTTTAAGAAATGATTTTGTTCTTTCGATGTAATACAAAAGTGCTCTTTTAACATCCAAGGTGTGTAGAGCTCGTTCTGCAACAGAATCAGGTTGAGGGAAGAATACAGGTAATTCTGCCAACTGATTTATGTGAAATGCAGATACTACTTTAGGTAAAAACTTGGGGGTTGTACGAAGAACCACTTTGTCGCTGAGCAGTTGGAAAAAAGGCTATTGTCCACTTTACCATCTCCAATGCCCAGATTACCGCCACCAAGCACTACAGCGCCTCCTACCGCAGCTGGGGCAAGGTAACCAAGACTCCGTGGACACAGCCCTCAGCACCACCCAACCCGAAGCTTCAGCAGAACTTGACCAGGCCGCCCAGAATTTCTCCACCAGGATAACCAAATGCGCCAACAAAGTCACCCCGCTGAGACCAGCAAAAGCCAACAACCCCAAAACAAGCCAGATGGTACACCCCAGAGATCAAAACCACCAAGCATACCTGCTACCAACTCAAGAAGCGATAGTGCATCACTAAGAACCCCTCTGACAGAGCTGCTCACAAAGCAGCCCTCAGCAACTGTCACCTGCACATAAAGGAAGCAAAGAAAGCAGCCATCACTGCCTGCATCAATACTGCGGCCAACCACGCAAAGGAACTCTTCAAAATAGTCAAGGACTTCTCCAACTAGACAGCCACAGAAAACACCATTCACCCCTCCCAAGAACTCTGCAACACCCTCTAGGACTACGACCACAACAAGACTGCCACCATCTACGACAACTTAGACCCCTAACCCACCACTCTCAGCCTCAACCAACGAACACCAGTCGAACGATCACCACATGGTCTCCACTCACCACTCAGACCACCACAGCCATCATGTCGTCCATCCACTCCGGGGTGCCCATCGACCCCTGCCCCCACAATCTCCTCAACCTCTGAACCAACCCAATCGGCACGGTATTCACCAGCATCCTCAACACCTCCATCTCCACAGCAACCTTCCTGAACTGATGAAAACACGCAGACGTCGGACCCTTCCTAAAGAAACCCTCGGCCAACCCCAGCGATCTCAAAAATTATAGACCGATCTCCCTGCTCCCCTACCCAGCCAAAGTATTTGAGAAAGCCATCAACCAACAACTCACCGAACACCTGGAACAAAACCACCTACTCGACGCCTCACAATCACCATTCCGTGCCAACCACAGCATTTAGACCACACTGATTGCTGCTACAGACTACATCAGAACTCTACATGACCACCGAGAAATGGTGGCCCCGATCCTCCTCAACCTCTCTGCTGCGTTCAACACAGTCTCCCACCGCACCCTCATCGACAAACTCCACATCGGCATAGAGCAAAACGCCCTCAGGTGGAGTGCCTCTTTTCTTACAGGACGCACACAGAGCATCCAACTGCCTCCCTTCACCTCCACACCCATGGACATTATTTGCGGTATACCCGAAGCCCCACCCTGTTCAACGTCTACATATGACCCTTGCCCCCTCACGGACGTCGTCAGATCCCACTGATTCAACATAATCTCCTACGCAGACTTCACTCAACTAATCCTCTCACTCACCGAGGACCCCCTCCAATGCCAAAACCAACTTCTGCAATGCCATGACCAATGTAGCAAATGACCCTAGGCTCGGCTCTCCCCGTTCATTTGTTACCCGTTGTCTCACTGACTTATTCACTTGTTAAGCTCACATACGCTAAAAAGACTTCATCTGCCAGGGCAGGGGAAAACAAGGCTTCTGCTGTCTTAAGAAGAAGAGACTGGTGTGATGAGATCAGAACAAACAAAGTCTTTAAGAACCCACTAAGCACAGGACGGCCTTTTCAGCGAGTCTTTGAATAAAGCATGCCGTATGCCTGGTCCTTCTATGGCAGGTCATATTGTATTGTATTGTAAATGCATTTATATAGCGCTTACTACCCCCGACGAGGCGTCGAAGCGCTTTTTTGCCAAGTAGCACGCTACTCCGGAACCCATAAAGGATTAGTGGTGAATTAGTATACTGAAATATGAAAGTAAATTGAGTGGTGGATATTAGTTGGTTATTTGGATTGAGAAGGATAGTGGAGGGACAGAAGAGGGAAAAAAAGGATATCGTTCTACCTGCGCCATCCTTGTACTTAAATAGTAAGCCAGCTTTTCAAAGGCAAGAAGATTCAATAAACATGCTTGCTTAGCAAATAGAGTACTCATTTGGGACTGGGGTGTTGAATAACCACCAGTCAGAACACATTTGAGAGAAAATTGAACCCTTAGTTTATAAAGGCCTCAAGAGGAAAAGTTTGGAGTTCACTCCCAAAAGGTTGGGTGGTGCTGAGGGCATGTGTCCACGGAGTCTTGGTTACCTTACCTCTGCTGCGTTTGACACTGTCTCCCAACGCGCCCTTATCGACAAACTCCACAATATCGGCATAGAGCAAAACGCCCTCAGGTGGATTGCCTCTTTTCTTACAGGACACACATGGAGCATCCAACTGCCTCCCTTCACCTCCACACCCATGGACATCATTTGCGGTATACCCCAAGCCCCACCCTGTTCAACGTCTACATGACCCTCGCCCCCTCACAGACGTCATCAGATCCCACTGATTCAACATAATCTCCTACGCAGACGTCACTCAACTAATCCTCTCACTCACCGAGGACCCCCTCCAATGCCAAAACCAACTTCTGCAATGCCATGACCAATGTAGCAAATGGATGGGAAGCCACTGCCTCAGACAACTCTGAAAAACTGAAGTACTGATCTTCGGGAATAACACCTCCATATGGGACCACAGCTGGTGGCCATCAGAACTCTGACTAACACCCACACCAACAGACCACGCATGCAACCTTGACATCATCCTCTACAGTCAACTGACCATGAAACGACAAGTGAACGCAGTCGCCTCCTCCTGCTTTCACACCCTTCGCATGCAGTATCTTCAGTTGGATCCCAATCAACACCAGAAAGACTGTCACGCAGGCCCTCGTCACCAGCCGCCACGACTACGGCAACGCTCTCTATGCCGGAATTTTCTCCTAGCTCCTCAGATGACTACAGACCATACACAACACTGTAGCCAGACTCATCCTAGACCTCCCCAAACAGAACCACATCACCCCCCACCTCAGAAACCTCCCCATCCAGAAGAGATGCGAGTTCAAGATCCCCACCCACGGCTACAAAGTTCTACACGATCAACTCCCATCTACCTGCAAGACCCCTCCGCTCCTCCTCTCTTGCCCTCGCACACCCCCCACACATCAGTCGCAGGGGCCGCTCCATCTCCTGCATCGCTGCCAAGACCTGGAACGACCTGCCCCTCCACCTCCGAACAGCACCCTCCCTGGCAGACTTCAAAAAGAAACTCAAAACCTGGCTGTTCGACAGAGACATGGCACCGCCAGCGCCCAGATACCCCTAGGGGTGACAGTGCTGCGCTATACAAATGCTGAGTGATTGATATGTTGCATGATTTATATGGAAAAATGTTCAGGGTTCGGCTCGTGCACGGGATCTTCGAGCCAAGCCAGACGCTAGGCTCGGCTCTCCCCGTTAATTTGTTACCTGTTGTCTCATTGACTTATTCACTTGTTAAGCTCACACACGCTAAAAAGACTTCATGCGCCAGGGCAGGGGAAAACAAGGCTTCTGCTGTCTTAAGAAGAAGAGACTGGTGTGATGAGATCAGAACAAAAGTCTTTAAGAACCCACTAAGCACAGGACAGCCTTTTCAGCGAGTCTTTGAATAAAGCATGCAGTATTCCTAGTCCTTCTATGGCAGGTCATATTGTATTGAAAAATGCATTTATATAGCGCTTACTACCCCCGACGAGGCGTCAAAGCGCTTTTTTGGCGAGTAGCACGCTACTCCGGAACCCAAAGAGGATTAGTGGTGAATTAGTATAGTGAAATATGAAAGTAATTTGAGTGGTGGATATTAGTTATTTGGATTGAGAAGGATAGTGGAGGGACAGAAGAGGGGAAAAAAGGATATCATTCTACCTGAGCCATCCTTGTACTTAAATAGTAAGCCGGCTTTTCAAAAGCAAGAATGTTCAATAAACATGCTTGCTTAGCAAATAGAGTACTCATTTGGGACTGGGGTGTTGAATAACATAGCCAGTCAGCACACATTTGAGAGAAAATTAAACCCTTAGTTTATAAAGGCCTCAAGGGGAAAAGTTTGGAGTTCACTCCCAAATATTTTTCTGCCCTAAATTACACTTCGGGCTGCAGCATAAGTTAAATTAACAATCGGAGATTCCAAATCTTGAATCACAGAATAAGGATTTTAAAGGTTTTCCAGCCCTAATTCGCACTTGTTAAGTCAGAAAGCCTGTCGAGCGGTTAGCGACAGGGTATTTAAATATTGTAGCAACACAAGGGCACATGGTGCGTAGTTGCGGAGGAATTATTAACTAACTCCCTTAAGAGAAGGAATACCGCCCTAACCTTCGCTCTGAGCCTCTCCATAGTAAATGCTGCTTAAGGTATTGTTATCCATTTCGACGTGGGATTAATTGTGTACCGATAAACCTGATTTACACCGATTTTAATGCACAGAGCATAAAATCACCCAATAAATCGAAGCATCATCCCTAGAGCCTCCACTGGGGTAGACTTCCTCGAAGCACCTACATTTATCTGTGTGGTTAGCAGCAGGGTCGGACTGGGACCGAAAATAGGCCCCCATTCGCGAATCAAATAGCTAAACAAGCATTTGTAATGCAATAGGTCTCGCCTTTGTAAAGTTAGAGCTATTGGGGTTATAAATGACACTTTTTTAGGTCTCGTCTGGCGTTAGCAGCGCGCATGCGCTGCTCTCGCCATGACGAGGGCCTTTTGGAATCGATACGGATTCCAAAGAGTGCACGCGGGGCGACAGAAGAGACAGAAGATGTGCACGCAGGGATTGGATGCTTTGCTGGCGGCGTGATACACTGGGGACTTTATTTTTCGCCGCCAGTAAAGGCTGTCCTCGCGTGCACATCTTCTGTCCGTCCCATGATGGGCCGCGCTTGTTTTATCTGGGCGTGTGTGTTTTGGTTTAATTATATCCACACGGTCTTTTTGTTGTCTCATTGTTTAGGGATGTTTTCAGGCATCTGTGTTTGTATTTGCATAATGGATTGGCTGTCTAAAATGCATGTTTATTCAGTGACTTTTCTGCATGGGAATGAATCTTAATTGAAATACCTTCACCCTGTATTTTTTTTCATTCTTGCAATTATTAAAGCCCAATAGTTGTAAGGCTTGGATAATTTTTTTTAAAACTATCAATATTTATTTTTTAGCTTTCATAACGTGTACAAAGGTTGACATAGCACATCAGATCGCATTGCACTGGTACATTACATGTTATTACTGTATAATTGCGTCTATGCGTTTGTTTGACAAAAACAATTATGCCTAGATTATTGTGTAATTATATCTTTCCTTGTATTGTTCTGTCGGCGTATATGAACCAATCTCGGAACAACTTGCAAATCTGGAGAAACTATGCTCTGTCACATATAATGTGTACTTTGCCAATACCTGTGTGTAGTAGATCGTACATCAATAGGTTTATTGACGGGCTGTGCGACAAAAACATCAATTGAATGCAATGACATTCTTCGCACGAGTAAGGGTTTTAGATCCGGTCGAAAAATTCAGTTCCCCACCCTATTCCATTGGCACAGTATTTTTAATGGTGTTTAGTTAGTAAGACTGAAGAAGTTACCACTGTCATATTATATCACTCCCCAGCCCATCACCAAGGGCACAACACAAAGCTCCTCTCCTCCAATGCAGCCTTACAGAGCACACTGTTAACTCTAGGACTCTCGCCCAGCCTTGAGTTTCAAAAAGGGTCTAATACCCACAATGCATTGCGCCCTGGTCCCCGATGACGTTGTCTCAGTTCTTAGTGACTCGTATCTAACCAATAATCGTACGCCGGTGGACATAACATGCTTTCAGTTATAGCACTGGGCCTTCCTTGATTGTTGTCTGTTCTATAGAAACTGAAGCAAATATTCCAATAGGGATCAACAGCTCACTTTAAGTTTAAATACTCTAAATCTCAAATTCAGACTTTCTCTGGTGTAGCAACAGCAATCTTAGCACTCTCTTGGCTGATCTAAGAATTCTATCAACTCTTCTCTTCTAAAAGTTCGCCTTTCCTGGTTTATTTCTTAACTAGACTACAATACCAAATTCAGCAGCTGCCATTTGTATTCTTAGCCCAATGCATTACCCATCGTGCATTACCCATCATTCTTCAATGTAACTTGCGTGCCCTATTTCCAAACATGATTCATTGATGTGTGCTTCATCGACATCCTTTTATCACATTAGCACTATAGAAATTCGTTAAATTGAAGTCGGATCACTTCCCTTGTTGCACGCGAAAGACTGAACGTAGGCATGAACCTGTAAGCTCGTGGGGGATGGGCGTACAATACACAAGAGAGCGAGCATAGCGCTGACAATTACATTACCCACAGAAAACATTTGAGCGCTTTATATATTTGCGGTTCATCCCGTTTTGTGGTCCAGTGATATCGTCATGGAGGTCTGGTGAAACAGAGAGGCGGAAGGCGAACGCAGAATGTTTTAATTGTCACCAAAAAATTGCTTGTAACCTGATTACTTGGCATTTTTTTCCCTTCTTCGTCCTGTTCTGGTAATCACCTGCCTTCAACATTGAATAGAAACGGCAGGAGTGCGATGTGAATAACTCTGTAAAAATAAGTTATGGCTGTATTGTAGCATTTATATAGCGCTTTTTACTGTGTGTGACACTGAAGCGTTTACCCACAGACAAGAAGCGGCTACTACTCCTTGCAGAGTGTGTGGCTGGAAGGGTGTTACTTTTGATTGGGCCTAAGAGAGAAGTGTTTTCATGTCGTGCGTAAAGAACACCAAGGTGTGGTCATTGTACATTAATACATTATGTACAAGTACTTGCTATTTATCATTATTCTGATTGCTGGAATCACTGGCTCCCAGTTAGACAGCGAATCCTATTTAAAATTCTCTGTCTAACACACAAAAATATGTATGGAAAAGGCCCAGGGTACTGGTCCAAAAAACTACGTTGGTACCAGCCTTGTAGGGTGCTAAGATTGAGCAACAAATCATTTCTCACACCGCTCAGAATTCGTACCGTGAGAAATGGAGGAAGGTCTTTTTCCTTTCTTGCCCCTGCTTCTTGGAACAAACTCCCCTTAAACCTACGTACTATCACAGATCACAACTGCTTTCGCAAGAAGCTGAAGTCATGGCTATTTGACAACTAAATGAGTACTCTATCAGAGCCGTCTGCAAGCGCCATGAGACTTCCGAGTGATATGTGCGCTGTACAAATGTCCCTGATTTGATTTGATTGCCCTAAGGGGTACATGCCCTGGAAGGATGAGAGCACGAGTCTACCATTCTAGATGTACAACCAGTGGCCATCACTATAGAGATATTTTTTTCAATTTCGGGCATTCTATTACAAAGTGACAAGTGTTAGTTGACTCCAAGTGCACGTTTTTGACTTTACCAGTTTTAGATAGACGATAGGTTGAAGAGGCTTTCTGGGCAGGATTCGATCCTGTGATGTTGAGGCTGCACACAGATTTCAGCAATGGACACTTGGCATGTTGAACTAGCTTGCTGGCTTCCCAACAGTTAATGATGCCTACAGCAGGCGCTTTGACCAGCAGATCTATCTCATCCGTGGGAGGCAGGCTTCTCCTTCCTTGCCAACTAACAGACAGTCGTTACCTTGACTTACAGTTCTCATATCTTAAAATGCAACCTCGGAGACATTTTGCCTTTCCAAGCAGTTGAAGTGATAACTCAGACAAGTGGTATTGAATGCCTCCTTCTCTTTAAAAAAAAAAAAAATGATAATAAACAATACCACTTCTGCAAATGGAATACATCTGTACTCGACGAGGTGGTCTTGTAGCAAGACCCTGGCCCAGAATCTGTTTTTAGGTCTCGGCTGGCGAAAGCAGCGCACATGCACTGCTCTCGTTATACGAGAGCTTCTTGGAATCAATACAGATTCCAAAGCTCTTGGAGGCGGAGTTGAAGCCCCGCCCATCTTCCTCATTGGCTGGCGTCATCCTGCATGCAAAACGCAGGCTCACGATTGAAAAGGAGGCTTCTTAGTCCCTCCTTGTTGCCGCCTTGTCTCCTTTTAGCCCCGCCCACCGGGATTGGATCTTTCACTTGCGGCGTTACACACTGTCCTTCATTAGCTGGGGCGCACTATGTTTATTTTATGTGTTTGGAGCTGCGCAAGTCTTCACTGAAGGGTGGAAAAATTGCACAATTTTTAATGATGGAACCAGGATACCAATCCCCGTTTTGGCACTTATACAAAAACTGTAAGTGCGGGTCAACTGTATGCCCTCTTCGCCTTTTTAAACTGTACTTGCGTATTCTGTAAATGTGAAGGAAAAAATTTGTATATAACGTGGCCTAGTACTATTTCAGCTACGGTCTCCTTTAATTCCACCCTGGTTTCTATAATCCGGTCACAATCAGGCTATACATACACCATATTGTTCATGCACACCAACTAATGTTCGAGTGTGGAAATGTAAATTCTGATTGTCGTTTTTTTAATTAAGCCATGCCTCATCCATTTTCCTTCACCCCGGGCTCTGCTCGGTTAACTATAAACCCTGACCCTTTTTCCTCTGGCTATGTTGACCAATCGGTCATCCATTCTATCCATGACCTCTTTGCCAGCTCTGGTTCTAATCCTTGACACAGCATCTGCACAAATAAGCAAACAATCTAGATTAGGGCATTGTGGTTGTGTATACATGCCAAGTCAGCGCAAAAAAACAGCTGGTTTTGCTTAAGGATTTCTTGAGACAATCGTTGAACTTTAGACAATGTTACCTAAATAGAGATATCTTGCTATGCAGCCTCAGAACGCCACAATTGTGCAAGACACCAAAGCTGTAAATTCTTTAACCGTGCCACCTGTGTTTACTCTTCGCTTAGCCCCATTTACCTCTGATTGTCTTTAGTTTATGAACCCATGTGAACATTGTGAGCATTTGCTATAAAAACCCATGTAACCATCACTCAGTGTGCTCTCCCCTGAAGTGTCTCTGGGATGCTTGAGAGAGGAAGAGTTCCCATTTGTTCATGAATAAATGACCTATGATTCGTCTTCACTCCAGTGTCGAGTCCTCCTTATTATTGATAAAGAACCCGTGGACTAAGTGATGGCCCCTGCATCAGTAGATTATTATTAATCTACTTCCACACGAGAAGCTCTTTCTACCATCAAATGTTCTTTGTAAACACTACTACTCATTGGAATTAGGTTAGAGCTGTATCGTATATGTAAAATCTAATATTACATTGCTCGTTCTCGATTCCAGTTTTGACTAGGCTCTTTTTACTGATTTTAATCATGGATTTGAGTAATAACAACAAGAGATGCATGTAAAGTAGCAATTAACTCTTCTGTACACAAATAATACATACCAACCTGCATGTGAGACTTCTAGTTTGATATGGTGGGGTTGTGGGAGTGCCTCAATGTAAGCAATGTTGGTGGTATCATAAGATTAGTCACCAGCATATTGGGCTCAGAAAAGCAGATTGAAAACTCGGGATTGGGCAAGGGCTGAGAGTCGAAGGTGTAGCGTAACGCCAGAGCCGCCTACTTTGGAGCTGGCGATCCAGGCTTCAGTCTCGGCGTCTGCTCAACAGCCTGTGATTCTGGGCGAATCACGTACCCACCCCATGCCTAGGGACAGCGCCTAGAGCCCCCCAGGAGTGATTAGCCGCCCTACAAATTCGAGAACAGAATGGAAATGGTTTTGTCCCATAACTGGGGGGAATAATTTATGCAGTCTGCTTTTGTTTGGAAACAGGAGCAAGAAGGCCATTATAAAAAGGAAGGGGGGGGGGAGGGGGAGTCAAAGAAAGAAAGGCAGGTAATGTTTTTCCTAAATATAAACTAATTAGTTTACTGGAGGACACTACAGGAGAAAGGCTAAGCATTAACTAATCTGCATATTTCCTGGTAAAGGCTTTAAGCACACACGAAGACTGTATTTTTGTTTCATACTGAGAGCCTTTAGTGAGGTGCTGGCACTACTGGATAGTGTAAAAAGTTAATAGATTTACATAGCTGTATGCATCACTTCTCACTTCCTTTATTTCACAAAAAGCTTTATGGAGTGAATAGGAGAAAATATACTCCATTTAGATAAGGTGAGCACCATGTATAATATTCTCCATTTATGGCCCTGCTCCGTACTGAAATTCAGTTGAATGTGAGTGTGAAAAGCTCAGTTGTCAGAATATCTTTGAACCAGTTGTTGTTTTGGTTCCGCTCTCATGTTTGAAGTGGGTTTGGGTTTGGATTGTGCACTTCCCTCTACCCATAGATCTGCGTGATAATCAGTATTTGTGCGAGTGAGTGCCGGCTGCTAGTGCGTGTACAGTTTGCTGCTTCCCTACCATGGCTATACCTAAGAGACCCTACAGTGTGTCAGGAAGTGTTGTCACAGGAATGCGCATGCCATACATATCACTATTAAGAGAGTATGTACACAGACAGAAATGCACCAAACGGAGCTCTTTAGTGGAACACTAGAGGCAGGAAACAACCACTCCTGGGACTGAAGTGTCTGCAGCCTGAGCTGAAAACCTGGCCTCCAATCCCAGTCTTCCTAACTTGGCTAACAAGCATTAAAAATGCAATAGGTCTCGCCTTTCATTAAGTTAAAGCCATTTGCTTTGCTATACAATACCATTAGCAAAGTAAATGGCTTTAACTTAATCAAAGGCGAGACCTATTGCATTTTCAAAGCTTGTTTTAATTTATGTGGTTTATTTGCAGCGGAGTGTTTTTTTAAAGAAAGAAAGTGCACACTATAAAGTATGGAAGCGTATGGTTAAGCAGGAAGCGCAGAGGGAGTGAAATTGTATGTAGGACAGTTGTGGGAACGAAGAAAAGGGGCTTGCCCCGTGTTGTTAATAAATACAAAATCTTGCTATTATGCACGTTTCCTTGATCTAGCACTCAAAAATACATCTTTCACACATTAGTATACAGACGTGCTTTAAAACCAGCTCAAGATACATAAATGTTTTCTCATGTGCTACATGTATGTCCCTTTTTATTTCACAGTTTTTGTCAAACCAGCACTATGAAAGCCAACAAACTGATCTGCATTTCTCCAGGCCTCCTTTTGCATGCTTTAGCACATTACAGCCAGACCCATTGGCTTTGCCAGTGCCAGCTGTTTATTCCTCTAGCGAAATACTGTCCCCTACTTCATATGAACGAGAAGATTCAACAGGTCCGGATAATGACAAGGTCCAGCTTTGTGTCTTTCTAAGGTTAGGGTTTATGTAGGACAGGAATAACAATTATACATACAAGTTGTTGTCAGTTTTAGCACAGCAGCTAAGTTTTCCATTGCCATGGGCAACACCATCAGCCACCAGCTGCTACTCTTGGCATTTTAACCAACAACACTCTGCATTGTGGAACTTGTAGTTGTGTCTCTTCAAATATAAACCTGGGGCTGTCAGTTCAGGCATGAAAACTATTGTTGACTTTAAATTATGTTGTACACAGAAAAAAAACCACTCCTCCAGAGTGTAGCCTGCCACACTGTCAACATTACGCCCTTTCTGTTGATATGAAACAACTCTCTCAGAGAGAGAGAATGCGCATGGAGAGAACTAGGACATTGTGAAAATGTAGCCAGCGGCACCATCAGCCCCTGCCAGCACGGTGAGGGCAGAGAACAGCACAGACGTTTGTCACCGCAGCAGCCTGCATTTGTGAAAAACATACCTGCCAAGTAGCAACATGTCAGGTGAGACACAGCCAGCCACACCGGGACCTCCGACCCATCTCCAGCCACTGGCACCGGCGCGTGCAGCACTAGCACAGTTACAGGAGGCAGGCAAGCTGCACAGAGGAGCAACCTAGCCTACTGGCATATTACTTGCAGCCAATTGGGGAAAGCACACCCATCGTGGATGCAAGCATGAAAAAATGAGATTACCACGCTCAGTTTTGAACTTCCGACTAGCACCTTAAAAACAAAATTCTATAGCAGCCACAATAACCCACTGATATGCCACTAGAGTGTAGAATGTTATGATTGTTGATAATGCTTTGATAGGATTCAGGTAGTGTCAGGGCCACTATCTGCTATGGTTTGTAGGCCATAGGACAGTGATAACACAGGGTTGGAAGCGTGCATGCCTCTCACCAGCTCACAGAACTCCAAGGGTCAAATATCACTAGGCCCATCGGGGTCACTCTCCTTCATCCCTCCCCCCTCTCCTCTCTCCCTATTGTTAAGTGGTTAGGTGGAAGCCTAGGGCTACCATGCAAAGGCAGAACAGATGGGCGTCTCCAGAGTCTCGATATTGCCACCAAATGGCGACCAATGAGTATGCTTTGTGTGTGTGCTCCAGTTCCACCAGCTACAGAGCTGAGTCTCTTGATGTAGCAAATACTGTATAGTAAGCTGGCACTGTAAACAAGCATTTGCAATGCAATAGGTCTCGCATTTTTTTTTTTTTGAGTTAGAGCTATTGGCGCTGTAATGGAAATGTTTGTTGGTTATGAAGATTGTTTTAGCACCCTTTAAGTGCCCTTAAGTAATGTCTCACAGCTGCATTTATTTTTAGGGTGTTTGCATCATTTGATATGCAGTAACCTGCAGATGAAAAAGCAACTAAGTAATTACAGTTTGACCCCCCCATCTGGATCAGTTCACACACTGCTTTTTATGCACTACACACACTGGCCTCTTTCACTCCATCTTCTAGAAAACAAATTGTGCCAAATGTACTTTTCAGTGTCAGTCACTAGGTTCAAAACACATTAACATACGCAACCAGTTTTGAATCCAAATATAGCAATAAGCAACAGAAATGTGGTATGTCAAGCTTTGCAAAGGGCCTTCCAGTGCTGCAACACTTTTTTGTGTTTTTAGTAACTTTTGATCTGTATAAGCTAGAAACAAACGTTTTTGCTGTAAAATATACAGATTATGCAGTGGATAATGGATTATGTGGCAAATGCAGAAAATCTATAACTATGCAAAAATCATTGTGGCCGCACAATCACATAATTCCAGTGGCCTTGATATAATCATGCCACTGGAATCATGCGGCAGGGGAAAACCAAATGATATGACTGGTTTGACTAAATCTTGCAGCAAGAAAAGGCAAATTATGTGGCACACTTAGTGTTGGTATTACCTCACTATTTTGGCATTTTTACACATAATACTTTGTGAGCAAAGCTTTTGTCTCAATAGTACCAATTTGATACCTATTTACAGAAATAAGCAACAGAAACTTGACCAGTCAACCTATGCAAAGGACCTTCCACTACCCTGCAACATGTATGTGTTGCAACGTTTTATTTGTAACTTTTGATTTACAATCACATTTTTAATGAAATCTGCAGATTAGGTAGCAGCTGATCGATTATGTGGTAAATCCGGAAAATCCATAGTTAAGCGGGAACCGCCACAGCCGTAAAATCGCCTAATTCCAGTGGTCTTGAGCATAGATGGGACACGGTGATGGTTTATTAATGCTTAGGCGGGCTTTAAACGCACAGGTTCATATTTATTTTTTATTTATTTATTTTAGAGGTTTTATATAGCGCTGGCTAGACCCAGAGGTATCAGAGCGCTTTACATTGGTAAGAAGATAGTAACGGTTAAAACGCAATATTTCAGCAACAAGGCAAAAACAATATATCAACAGCATAGAATATCAACAGAAAACAGAGGAGAAACGGCATGAAATTACACATATAAAATAAACAGATAGGTAGTACAATAGCTATATACATATAGGACAAGGATATTGGAGATCAGGTGCAGGGCGCAAGATTAAGACCCCCAGTATTTATTGAGGAGGTGCATTTTGAGGTCTTTTTTTGAAGCTGACATAAGGGTTACTTCGTATGTCTGGGGAGGGCATTCCAGATGTTTGGGGCATTACCGGAGAAGGAGCGGGATTGTGTGGATTTCTTATTTAGCAAGGGTGATATAAAGTGAAAGCACGCCCACTTTCCATCTGAACAATCCATCTGCATTCTCAGTGCAATTTGATGTTGTTCATTACAGGGAGTGAGGTTTATTCTCAGGGGGTACTCAGAACGTGTACTAAGCTCACGAACGTCTGTGCTGAAGACGGATGCTGCTGTGGACATGATAATGTTTTCAAGTATATATTTGTCCCAAAAGCATGCGCTGATGTATATTTATTTACAAGTCGTTTTAGTGTTTTTATGAACAAATTGCTGAAGCTATAACGAGCAAGTTCATGTAGACATTGCAAAGAGTGATGGAAAAAATCAAATGGATTTATTAAATAATGGGCAACAGCCTCTGGCAAAGGAATTACCGTAGAAAACTTGGTTTGCTCTGTAAATTGAAACTAGTTGGGTCCGGGATTCTCCACCCTCTTAGCGATTATTTGGTTTGACCCGTCTGTAGGCTGTAAATGCTTGAGAGGGCAGAGCGGGTGGGGGAGGGGAGGGCTCAGGTTGCCACATACATATATGCAGGAACAAGGGAGGAATCTAGCATTCACTAGTGAAAAAATATAAGAGGCTTTTTGTGGATTTTGTTTTTAAAACAAATTAGGGAACGCTTGTTCCAGAAAATGCACGTGTACTTTACCCCCTGCAGAGTCTTATGCTGGGATTATAAAAATTAAGTGGAAATTCGCACAGATGCTGGCCAATAAATCCTGAGCACTAATACGGGTCCGTCAATTGCACGTCTTCAAAGCCAAAGCGAGGAAACCTAATCCGTGGGACCAGAGCACAATTACTGGGCCCTTTTCCACAGCTCCAGGGGTGTGGCCTGCGAATCGCGGCAACTTAAAACTGCTGTGGTCTGCCTCTTCCAGGTACTTACCACAGGCAGGCTCGTGTCCCAACCTTCCTTACATCTGTCGGACACGTCACTCAGAACGACAGCCCTCCCCCAGCACCAGGAAACAAACGATGAGTATTGTACATAGCTGCCAACTGGCTCCGAATCACAAGTCTGGCATTCAGCCATTGGCGGGCTTTCACCAGTTAGCTCGGAGCACTCTGGGACTTGTAGTATTTTCACTTGCACCGTGTTATGTGTGGACCTACACATTTCAGAACTCTTAGAGCTGCTGAGCGCGCCGCTGAAAGCAAATACAATGAAAAATACCCTGAAAAAACTGGATGACACCCCCAACATGCTTAGCGCTAGTGGCTGAAAAACAGGACTAGCTGACAGACTCCCTCATGTTTATTTAACCCAGGTTACAAACTAAAGAGTCGGAGGAGCTTGGATATTATGTTCTATTATCATCAACTCAATGGCCTTCGTTTTATCGACATTGGAAAGATGAAAGAGTGGGTCAGACCCACTCTGATGCAAAGCTGTCGCCCAGTGCAGACGCTTAGCCCATTGAGGTGGGAATCAGGCACAAGCAAGTGCAGAAACTGCTAGATAGATGGAAAGACAATATGGTAAGCTTACTGCACCTGATATCGAGGTATGAGGGTACCAGCAAGCCGGAGCACATTTCCTAACACACCTTTCCTTATTCCATGTTCATCCTTCCAAGGTCAACAACATGAGCATCACTAAAATGGGTTAAAATGATGCGACTGCGTTCCTAGGCGCGGTTTAAGCGCTACAAATATCACACGCTATTATCTTTATGATATGAAAGGAAAATGAGGTAGCTCAAGTCAGAATTTTAGGAAACAGACGGAACTCAAAGGGGGCGAGGAGAGAGACGAGGGAAGTCAGCGGTGGCCCTGGGAAGGAAGGGGAAGGAGAAGGAGAGAGGAGAGAGGCAATACACAGAGGAGGCAGAGCTGCGAGGGCTTTTGTTTTTTCTAGAAGGCAGAGGGTTGCTCCGCCATCCCACAGATGGCCTCACCGCCTAGGATCAATTAGCATGAATTACCGACTTCATTTAATTGTCGTAGATTGATCATTTTTAGTCCTAAAGTAATGGGAGACCTTCAGCTTTTCTTTGGCAGCCGTGGCTCCAAGGTAAACAGCAAGGCTGTTGCTGATCTGAATTTGCGGACAGCCCCGCATTGTCCTAGCTGCCGTGCCCTCTGTCGCCTGTTTTACAGAATTTAATCCAGAAAATGCTTTCTGGGTAACCTTATCAGACTGCCGGCCGCAATTGCATCTCCAGGCCGCCGTGATAGGCAGGAACTCGCGAGGATGCGCATGTGTAACCTGACCCACGAGGAGAGGAATGCAGCTGCCAGCCTGCGCGCCCCTGCTTGCTCCCGCAAGCAAAACTCTGTGGGAGTGAACATTTGACAAAAAGGTGGGACATGCGCCCGCCTTTAGCCATTTGCAGGCTACAATAAGAAAATGACACAGGCAACCGCCAACCCAATGCGTGGGGGGAGTCAGACCCACACAAAGTAAGTTTTGAGTGCTTACAAGAAGCCTCGCAGAGCAACGCATGCGCGCTTGCTCAGGCTCGACCTAAAAAGGCAGGCACGGAGAGATACAAAATCAAGAAAAAAAGCACTCTGTTAGATATTGCGTCATGTTAGATGGTCAGAACACACTGTCCTAGACCTACATGCGTGGAATGGTAATTAATCTAATTTCTTGATAACACTGGTGTGTTTCTGCTTTTTATGTAGATTCCAATTCTTTCATCAGATACACAAGGGATGTGAATGAGGCGACTTTAGATAACTAAGTATGGAGATACTCACAGCCCTGGGAGTTGCTTTTTACCTCGCCCCGCTATGCTGCAAAATACCAGGAGATACTTCAAATAAGGAAAGCAGCCTGCAGCTTATGCTCTTCCTTAGACGGCAAAATACGAAACAGTCTGCTCTACGCTACTGGACCCAGATAGGAGGACAGCAGCAGGAGCTGTCAGCGGGAGACCAGGACATCCCCTTCCATAAAGATGGAAATGTAAACAAAGCGCTCGGCAGGGGGCATGGGGGCCGAGGAACTTCAACAAGCAGACTGCGAGGAAGAGACCGAGCCCGGGAAGGTTTGGAGGGTGGGACCGGACGGCAAGGAGAACTGAACCAAGAGCAGCTGTTGACCTGAGGAAGGAATTAAAACAAGTTGAAAACGACGAGCCGTGCAGAACAAAAGGAAGCCACACGGCCACCATTGTTAAAGTGAAAGTGCGCATGGCTTGCTGCAAATAAAAACAACAAGCAGCCGCCATTGCTGAAGTGCAGCGTCCCACGAGTGCTGTGTGGGGCTGGATATAAAATAAGCGGCTGCCAATGCTGAAGCACAGGGTGCCGCACTGCTTTAAAAACATGAATATCGAAAATCCAAGCGGGTGAGGAGTGTGTGGACGCCACCGGTATCTCACATCTGTTAACTCCATTGCTAAAGCACTGCGTTAAAAACGCAGTGCTGTGTGGGGCTGGATATAAAAGAAGCAGCCGCCACTGCACTCGGACAGCATGTTGTGCCTGCTTCAGCAAGACATTAAGTGAATAGTGCTCCCTGCTAATGAAAGCTATAGAGTAAAGACACATCTAAGAGGGGCTGTAATCATGGGACGTAACAGAAGAGAGGGAGGTACTAAGGAGGAACTACAAAGCCTATTTACGAATCAAAAGCCATTATTTACAAAGGACAGGACAAGGAGCTAATTGTGAAGATGGGCGGAAAATGGGCGAAGCTTAAATTCCATACCTGAATACGCCATGTCTTGAAGAGACAGCGGAACGCTGCCTAGGCAAGACCTAAAAAGTGGCTAAAATTTGCAAATCAGGGCACATTTGAACTTGTAAAGGCAAGCTGTATATGTGTTTTGCAAGATACAGGAGTCTGCATAGATTTGTGCTTGCTGCACGCAACGTTTCTGGTAATACCAGGGGGGAGGGGGAATCAGCGCAATGTGCTACAAAACAGGAAACACAAACAGCCATAAAACCAACCCACACTCTGACTTATCAAACCAGTCCTTCAGGCACTGCCAGATTTCCCTATGGGCCAGGACAACCCTACTTAGCAGTGACTTTACACAGCTAATTTCAGCCTATTGATGCAGGTCATCCCAAGTGCCAGGTGCACACTTCTGCATAATCAAGGAATCCCTATTATCTCTTCTTTAAAGAAGGCTTATTTGGCCACCGCAGGTCATCATCCCTCAATAAGAAGTGAGCACTCCAAGTATTACTTTCACATTTAGACATCCACACATCCTCTCTACATGTCTAAACATATGGATATTCTCAACAAACAGATGAAATGTTTGGCGTAAGGCTGAGGCATACTGAACCCCCATCCCTGGAATGCTGCCCATCTCCATGTCCATAATTGTGTAAACACAAATCAGTTGGCTTGAACAGTAGCATAGCCTCACTCGTGTGGTGGTGACATGGGTGCTGTGTTGCATCGCTGTCCCATACAGGCAAGGGAGTCTCACTTCGTCACCCACCGTGGCATTGGTACTGGTTTTCTGAAACTAGCAGAAACATCTGAAATGAAACTTCAGAGCCAACCACAGGAAAGCAACAAAAGCCAAAGGTGAGCAGTCATAGCATTCAAAACTTCTGCTTTTGTTGTGCTGAGATGCCAAACAAGTTTAGAAACCAGCTTTCATCGAAACCAGGTTACAAAATCACACACTCTTGGATGATCTGGTGCCTTCCAAATGCAAATACAAAATATAAAATATGCTGGAAAAGCTACAGAACCCGTCAGCATGCATCCACTGCCTATAGTGAAGCACATTATTTGTGACTCTACATTATCGGTAGAGTTGTCTGGAAAAAGCGCCCAAACAATATTGAAAACATATGTTACCCAGAAACTATACACTCAATTTTTTTCATCTTAGTTAGGACTCGTGTTTTCAAAGCTCTAAGATTCAGAACATTGAAGAGCGTCCACGGGCGGTTCAAGAATCTGGGCCCCTTAACAAATCTAACACATCTAACATTTAGTATGTCAAGCTAAAAATATAGCTAAAAGCAGAACTGCTCATTCACATGTCTTCTTTTGGGTGCAAACTTTGAAGCAGCCTATTGGGTGCATGTAGTGCAGTATACAAGACACCTATAAGCAGAAATACTCGGAGAGGAGATCTAAAACATTTTCCATTTCCTGGACCCAAGTGAAAATGTACTTTTTGGTTCTCCTTCTGACCTTAGCAAGGAATCTAGTTATGTGCAACTAAAGTCAAAATTACATGCATATATTAGCCATGGCCATTCACATTTTTAGTTCTCGGCTACGGGCAGCTTTCAGTTGTCAAAGACCTATTATGGACAATACCAATTCTGACAGTGGGCTTTGGGTCAGCCCATTATATACCATCGCCTGCCCTCTCCCACTAGAAGAAGCTGTCCAGCTCACTACTGGGAAGGATGGCACGGTTTAAAATTATTACCCTTCCCAAATGCATATCTGCCCTTCAAAACACACTGTACCAGCCCCATTTTTTTTTTTTTGAGAGATAGACTTGAGGCAGCTTCTGTGAAATGACAGGCTTCTGTAGATTGCACTTAAAAAACAAAACTAGAGGCGTATATGAATGCAGTATTGCCCGCACAGTTATTAATAAATGGTACTGACCAACGCAACTAGTAGTGGTCAACGAGTGGGCATATGAGCCACTGAAGAAGCCCTCGGTCAAAATGGACAGATATTTAATGGGGAGTAGAGGATACACGGCTGCCATATACGACAGGTAGAGACAGGGAATTGGCAACCTATTTAATGTTGGTGTCGAAGGTTTGGGAAGCAGCAGTTAGGCATACCAGCTGGCAAAGACAAAGTAACCAAAGAGAACCCTCTTGGAGACTCTGCTCAATTATGAGAAATGGAAAACTATTAGGGCTCCAGAATTGGGACCCGATAGGGATTAGTTAACTGGGATACTTGTGGGGTACAACTGATCTTAAAGCACAAGTTACTTACCTTCAATAACGATATATCTGTAAGAAACATTAGTAGTGATAGATTCCTTACCTTAGAATATCCCCAGGCGTCAGACTGGATCCGGAAAGTTTTCGTCAGAAGTAACCCTGCGCGTGGGTAGGGGCGTCGTGCGGCTCCGCGTCCGTCGTTGGCGTCGTGGTCGCCGAGATGACGTTGCGGGCGCTACTTAGACGCCGCCCACGCGCGGACATCTGTTCTGTACACGACTTTCCGCGCCAGGAATGCAGAGCCATGCAAGATACTGACCACTGGTGCTTTGAAACTAGGGCACTGAAGGGGATGACCTTAACCCTAGAAATCAGTTCGCAGAACGGGGAGGATGGGCGGAGCGGTAAGGAATCTATCACTACTACTGTTTCTTACAGATATATCGTTACCGAAGGTAAGTAACTTGTGCATCTGAAAGAAACACATAGTGATAGATTCCTTACCTTGGAATAGATACCCAAGCAATACCAACCCCGGTGGTGGGTCTGCGAACAAAGATCACACCAGAAAGTCACGGAGAACAGAACGGCCAAAGAAGCCGTCTCTCCGGACTTGGCTGTCCAGGCAATAATGTTTGGTAAACGTGTGCAGCGAGGCCCACGTGGCTGCCTGACAGATGTCTTGCAGGGGGACACCACGTCCCAATGCAGTAGTGGCTGCAGTAGCTCTGGTGGAATGAGCATGCAGCCCCACCGGAGGTTCTTTTTTAGCCAAAGAGTAACAGGCTTTGATACATAAGACAACCCAGCGGGAGATGGTTCTCTTATGGACCGCCCAACCTTTCTTGGTGCCAACGTAGCCAACAAAAAGCTGGTCATCCACCCGGAACTGCTGTGTGCGGTTGAGATAAAAAGAAAGCGCACGTTTTGGGTCCAGACGGTGGAGCCGCTCTTCCTCTCTGGAAGGATGCGGAAAAAAGGTGGGCAAGGTAATAGTTTGCCCAATGTGAAAGGCCGTAACCACTTTTGGCAAAAAGGAAGGACGGGGCCTGAGCACAACCTTGTCCGGATGGACTGAAAGGAAAGGAGGCTTACAGGAAAGAGCCTGGAGCTCACTCACTTGCCTGGCGGAAGTGATGGCCACCAGGAAGGCAGTCTTTAACGTCAAAAGACGAAGAGGACAGTTGTGAAGGGGCTCAAAAGGAGCGCACATCAAGTACGTCAGAACGGGATTCAAGTCCCACTGAGGCATCACAAAAGGAATAGGCGGAAAAAGGTGTGTAATGCCTTTAAGAAACCTATTTACAACAGGGGACTTGAAAAGAGAGGGCTGATCAGGGAGCCTGAGAAAGGCCGAAATAGCAGAAAGGTAGCCCTTGATAGTGCCCAGAGCAGAGCCCTGCCGGGCCAAAGAAAGAAGGAACAGTAGTACCTCAGAAAGAGGGGCAGAAAGGGGATCCACAGCCTTTGCTGTGCACCATGCCACAAACTTGTTCCACCTGCAGGCGTATACCACTTTAGTAGAGGGACGCCTGGCTGCCAGAATAACGTCACAAACTTCAGGAGGCAAGTCGAAAGGAATCAACTGCCGCCGCTCAATCTCCACGCAAAGAGGTGGAGGCTGGACAGGTTCGGGTGGAGGACCGTCCCCTGCTGCTGCGACAGAAGATCCCCCCAAAGAGGCAGTCGGATTGGGGGAATCGATGCTCATACTGAGTAGCTCAGGATACCATACTCTTCGAGCCCAGTCCGGAGCCACAAGAATGACTTGGGCCCGGTCACGCCTGATCTTCTTCAGCACTCTGGGCAGAAGTGGTATAGGCGGAAAGGCGTACCACAGACCGCAACTCCACTCGCGACGAAAAGCGTCGCCGAGCGAGTGCCGCCTTGGAAATTCCAACGCGCAGAATTGATGACATTGCACGTTCTCTTCGGTGGCGAATAGATCTAACCAAGGCTCTCCCCACTGCTGAAACAAACCTTGCGCCACCTCAGAGTGAAGACGCCATTCGTGATCGAGCATGCACCTGCGGCTGAGTTCATCCGCCCTGGCGTTCAGAGAACCTGCCAGGTGTTGAACCACCAGGGACATGCCCCGATGTTCCAGCCATGTCCAGAGACGCAGAGCCTCCTGACAGAGGGTCCATGACCCCACCCCGCCTTGTTTGTTGCAGTACCACATGGCGGTGGTGTTGTCCGTGAACACCTGCACTACTCTCCCTTGACAGAGGGAAGGAATGCCTTCAGTGCAAGCCTGATCGTCCGCAGCTCCAAAGGTTGATATGGAGCCGGGACTCCGCCCGGAGACCAGAGGCCTCTGATCTCCGCCTCTCCCATGTGGCCGCCCCATCCCAGGAGGGACGCATCCGTCACCACTGTGAACTCCGGTTGGGGAAGGGAGAGGGATCTGCCGTCGACCCAATGCCGGTTCGTGAGCCACCACTGCAACTGTCGTGCAGTGCCCTCCGAGATCTGGACGTGATCGGACAGGTTCCCCTGATGCTGCGCCCACTGGAACTTCAGGTCCCACTGCAGAGCCCGCATATGCCATCTGGCATGATTGATCAGCAGGATGCAGGAGGCCATGAGGCCCAGCAGCCTCAGAGTCACTCTGACCGAAACCCGGGACAAGGGCTGAAAGATGGGAATCAGAGCACGAATATCCCAGACTCGCTGTTCGGGAGGATAGACCCGAAACTGCGCTGTGTCCAGAACCGCTCCGATGAAGAGGAGCTTCTGAGAGGGTATCGGTGCGACTTCGGCACGTTGATGGAGAACCCAAGTGCAGGAGGTCGGCCGTAGTCTGGAGGTGGGAGACGACTGTCTGGGGCGAGCCCGCCTTCAACAACCAGTCGTCGAGGTAGGGGAAGACTGGAACCCCTGACCGGCGCAGATGAGCTGCGACCACCGCCATCACTTTGGTGAACACCCGAGGGGCGCTGGTAAGGCCAAAGGGGAGCACGGTAAACTGAAACTGCTCGTGGCCTACCATGAACCGTAGGTAACGCCTGTGGGCTAGCAGGACGGGGATGTGAAAATAGGCGTCCTGCAAGTCCAACGCCACCATCCAGTCTTGTGGGTCGAGAGCAGACAAGACCTGAGCAAGAGTGAGCATCTTGAACTTCTCTTTGCGGAGGAAGCGATTGACGTTCCGGAGGTCTAAGATAGGATGCATGCCTTTGTCCTTCTTGGGCACCACGAAGTAGTGGGAACAACCACCACGACCTACTTCGGGCGTCGGAACGCGCTCGATGGCCCCCTTGGCCAAGAGGGCCGCAACTTCCTGCTGAAGAAGCACCAAGTGATCCCCCGACATGCGGTGGTATTGAGGTGGCATGGCTGGGGGGGTAGTCTCGAAGGGGAGGGAGTAGCCCCTCCGGACTATCTCTAAAACCCACCTGTCCGAAGTGATGCACCATGGGGGAGGTGATGGCGGAGCCTGCCGCCCACTGGCGTGTGATGGGCCTGAAAGTTCGGACTAGGAAGGTTTGGAGGCAGTGGTGGCAGGGGTGGTGGTGGACTGACCCGCCCGCTGGCCCCTTTGTCCGCCACGGCGGAACCCGCGTCCGTGGCCGCGCTGGCATGATTGCTGCGCCGACCTGTGGCACTGTTGCGAACGCTGCGGGGCGCCCCTTCCTGTGCCACGAAAGGAGCGGAAGGCGGAGGAGGGCGGACTGCCGAGAGTCCCAAGGACTTGGCCGTAGCCCGCGAGTCCTTAAACCGCTCCAACGCGCTGTCCGCCTTGTCGCCGAAGAGGCGACGGCCAACAAAGGGCATGTCCATAAGAGTGTTTTGGACATCCCCTGAAAATCCAGTGGTTCTCAACTAGGCGTGACGGCGAACCGCCACCGTCGTTGCAATGGATCTGCCCAGTGAGTCGGCGGTGTCTAGACCACAACGGATCATGAACTTGGCTGCGTCTCTCCCCTCTGCAACAGCCTGGGCGAGAGCAAGCCGGGCCTCCTCCGGACACAGACAGCACGTTCGCCACCGTATCCCACAGACAGTGGGAATAACGGCCCAAGAGGCATGTGGTGTTCACGGACCGCAGCGCAGAGCTGGTGGAAGAGAAAATCTTCTTCCCAAACTGATCCAGCTTCTTGGATTCCCTATCCGGTGGTGCGGAAGGGAAGGCGGTTGGGGAAGCAGAGGCTTGGACAACCAAGCTCTCGGGGGTGGGATGTTGGGAGAGGAAAATGGGGTCACCCGGAGCCGGGCGATGGCGTCGGGCCACGTTCCTATCCACAGGAGCCCCTGTGGTGAGCTTGGACCAAGTGCCCAAAAGAACGTCCGAAAGGGCTTCATTAAAGGGCAGCAGCGGCTCCGCAGAAGTAGCTGCTGGCTGAAGCACCTCTGTCAGGAGGTTAGTCCTGACGGCCACAGTAAGGAGCTGGAGGTGTAGGGCCTCCGCCGCCCTACGCAACACCACTGCATAACTGGCTCCCTCCTCCGTAGCCACGGTAGGAGGAGACAGCATGCCAAGGTCTGGTGAGGTATCCAGACCACTGGCGTCCCCCAATTCCTCAGCCCAGTCCTGTTCTGACTCGCAGACTGCAGCTAGAGGGTCCTCAGACCCCTCCCAGTCCTCCCCTTGCTCCTCAGGCTCTTCAACAGGCCTAAAATAAGGAGTAGGGACATGGGGATAGAAATCCCCAAACGGCGCCGAGAACGGCATCGATCGACGCCGTGGCGACGCCGCGTCCATTTCGGGGCTGAACCTGAGGTCGACGTCGTCCCGAGGAGCGGGTGGCGTCAGTATCGCTGCCGGTGGAGTCAACGTCGGTGGAGGTGTAACGAGGTCAACCGGCGTCGACCGGGATCCAGGCCTGGATCCAAGGGTGTCCTGCGGCGCCGGAGCAGACAGCGACGCCGGGGCCGCCGGCGAGGAAACGCGAGGACACCCATGCGGGACCGCGGGGCCCGAAGGCGCACCGGCGGGACCCGATGGCCCAAAGAGGCGAGCCATGGCCGACAGGAAGTCCTGTATCTGGGCCGGAGTCGCCGACGACCCCGGGAAGGGCGGGTAATCGGGCGGCGACTCCATGGACTCCGCCGGAGCCGCGGCACCACCCGTACCCTCAGCCGCGTCGCGCGACCGGCGAGGGGAAGTCGGAGAGCGATGACGCTTCTTCGACTTCTTGTGCTTCGTCTTACCTGACCCCGAGTGCGAAGACTTAGATCCCGACGATCGCCGATGATGACTCCGCGCACGGTCCCTCGACCTCCCTCTGGACCGGGACCTCTCATGGCGCGGAGCCGACTGCCGGGCTTCAAGCAGCTTTCGGGACCGCTCCCGCAAAGACTTCGGCGCCATGGACCGGCAGTCGAGGCACGACTTGGGGTCGTGGTCGCGCCCCAGGCAGAAGAGACACACGCGGTGCGGGTCCGTCACCGACATCATCCGATGACAGTCCTCGCAAGACTTAAAACCGGGCATCCCTAACTGCACCAGGAGTCGATATCTACTCGAAAAGGGTGAGAAAAAGATCTAAAAAAACGTAGTCAAAAAAGACTAGGGGTACCACTCTCTCCGGATCTGCGCTTGCTGGCGTGGAAAAAGAAAGAACTGACGTCAGCGCGCGTGGGCGGCGTCTAAGTAGCGCCCGCGACGTCATCTCGGCGACCACGACGCCAACGACGGACGCGGAGCCGCACGACGCGCAGGGGTACTGCTGACGAAAACTTTCCAGATCCAGTCTGACGCCTGGGGATATTCTAAGGTAAGGAATCTATCACTATGTGTTTCTTTCAGATACCTTTGATACACTGAAGGAAGAATATGAGCTGGTAGAAAGGAACATTTTTAGATATCTACACCTCAAGACAGATCTGTAGTGTCTTGTGAGTTAGTGATGGTGGGACCCTTTTGGTTCCTGACGGACTCCATAGAATAGTGACGCAAGTGCGTGGGTAATAGAATTCTTAAAGTAGAATGTTCAGTTAATGGTTACACACTGATGAATAAAGATGTGTACTATCAAGCTGTGTCTGTGGCGTGATCATTTGTAAGTACCTGGGCTGGGGTAGGACGCTACAACTGGCGACATGATAGGGGATTACATAAACCCAGTGAATCGAAGAACCAAGAGTGCACTCCTGGAATTTGCCGTGGTCCACCAAATTGCTTGTGCATGCCACGAGTGCCCGAGTTGAACTGAAAATCTAGAGTTGGCATACGTGGAGTCAAAGAGCTACTCTAGCTAGTGCCAGACCTAAGAAGAAAGGGAAGGCCTTACAGAAAAAGTTTGTCTGTCGTTGGCTAGAAATTTGCTGATGAAGTTGAGACAAGAGGTACTGCGCCACAATGTGACACAGAGTGGTCATTCATACAGTTTGACAATGCTGAAGGCAGCGAAAACCAGATACAGAGAAACGCTAAAGGCAGTAATAGAAGCGGCTGCCCGTCCATTAGGGCGGAGGAGCGTCATAGCCCCAGCCCCCGCCCCCACACTCCCTGCTGCCAGCGCCTCAAAAAGTGAAAAAATAAAATGGTAATAAAATGAATTTATTACCATTTTATTTTTCCCTTTCCCTTTCCCCAGACCAAGCTGTGTTTTGGAGAAGGCCACTGCTGCTGACTTGCAGCAGGGGAGTAGTGCTCACTCCACCAGTTTAGATTGCACAGGTAATTTTGGCTGCCTGTCTTACAACAGCCAGTCTGACATGGCACTTTAAACCACTCCACCCAGCTGCCTTAGAGCAGGCACAGGCCCCAGTTCTTGCGGGAAAGTAGAGGCAGCCTGCTCCAGCCAATTCTGGCGCTTCTCTCATGTTGCTTAACATTATAGGCAGCATGAGAGCAGGGTCTGTATTGGTGTGGATAATTCAATTTCTGCAGTCAGAGCGCCAAGGGACTCAAGCAAGAGGACCGGAGGAGGCGAGCCACCGGAGTAGATAAGTGTTTCTATCTTCCTCTTACACATAGCTGACTCTCTCTGTCTCTCTCTCCGTCTCTCTCTGTCTCTCTCTCTGCCTGTGTCTCCCCCTTGCATCTGTCTGTCTCTTGTATTCCTTCTAAATATCCCCCTCTCGGTTTATCTACATCACTCTATCTCCTTTCCGTTTCTCATTTTCCTGCTGTCTCAACTTCTCTCCGTCTTCCCCCCTCATTCTTTCTGGCAACACTCTGCATGAATTAATTTTAGGGAGGGTACAGCGGAATGTTTTGGTACACGGCAGCCCATTAGGACAGCTAGATGTGCTCGAATGCAGCCTGGACTCAACAATTCATTATATAATATAAATGTAAAAGAAGGCATCTGTGTCAGCCAGGAAACGGCATCTCTCAAAGATGAACGACAGACGCGGTCTTTTAAAATTGAAGTCTTGGAGCACACCTTAAATCCATGCCTTGAGGCGGCTGGGTAGCTGTACTTCTACCATGCGTCCCTTGGTGGGAGAAAGTGGGGCAGCAGCTGCAAAAGGAAAAGGGGAAATCTGCAAAGGAGTACTCTGTTTGACCCCAAGGACAGTCAGTCCAGAGGGCACCATACAATAGTCTGATAGTTAAAGTTACAGCAGCAAGCAGCGAAATATCACACCGCACCTCACGTTTCAGAGGATATAGACAGCAGAAAGGCCTTAACAAGATAGTGAATATTAGAGTTGTTGGCAGTGTACCTTTCAGGTCACTACTGTACCATTGGAGTAATGCAAAATGATGGGGCCCCAGGGAAAGTATGCTGAGGGGACCCTAAAATGCCCCCATTTCCATAAGTAATTAGGCAACACAAAGTCTCAGGTGTAAAGATAACTTACTTCTGTTATAAGTGTCTCAGTCCCTCTGATTTAGTAGCTACAGGGCTGTGGTGTACGGTCTGCGCTCCTCTGTTTTAGTGGCAACGGGGTTGTGGTGTGCTGTCAGTATCTAGGCCCCTCTGTTTAAGTTACAGTGGGGTTGTGATATGCTGTTAGTGACAGAGGGGCTGTGAGCTGCTGTTGGTGTCTAATCTCATTTGTTTTTGTGACAGCGTGGCTGTGATATGCTGTCAGTGTCTGAGTAGAGGGACCTTAAGTGACCTGTGTGGCGCAGTCCACGCTGTGCGATGATGAGCCAGATGGACAGAGTACAGTGGTACTAGTGATGGAGCAAGGTTTCATAAATGAAACTTGCTTGTATTCAATACTTCTCACAGTATTAATTTATTAAACTTGTATTGTTAATACTAACCTTTGCATTCACGACACAAAAGAAAGGGATGCTTGCCTATGTGTTTACTAATGAATAACGCTCGTTTGTAATTCAAAATGGCCGCTATGCGCGGGAAAACTCAATGCGCATGTCGCAACCATATCACATGGTGTGACGTCTTTCTTTGCTTGGTGGGAAACTTCTGCGCAGTGTGTAGTAAAGTGGCTGCTTGATGTTTTCACATGCTTCAGCTTGCTCTCATGTCATTACTAAATTGTCATTTCCTAACGCTACTAACGCGGGTTAGAATATATAATTAAATGGGAATAGAATAGAAAAAGTGGGTATACAGTGAAACATTTTATTTGTGATTCTAATATTTTCTTCTTGCACTTTTATTAGTTCGTAAACTTGGGCCTGGGTTGGTGTTCTGAAACTCGACGCAACTGGTTCTGCGCATGTGTCCTGTGTGCCTGCCAAATGAAGTCAATCTGGACGTCGTCCAAGGCCGTGACCCGATGGCCGAAGATGCTGTATTTTGGCTTTCCTGTTGCATATTGACACATTGTCTATGAAAATTGGTTTACATTTGTCATGAGACGGGTGGGAAATAAAGCGAATGTATTAATTTGAAGGGGTGGGAACGTAAAGACAATAGGCTTTACAATTTAGGCCAAAATTTATATGGTGCGAGAATCCACTCCCTGTCCCTGTCCAATCAGAAGTAGTGGTCCCATATTTTAGCAACATTAAGGGGAGGTACATGGGCGTAGAAGGGTATAATAGAATATAGCATTAGTTAATTAGAGAGAGCAAGATTCCATGGGGAGAGCATTGCGTTCACGAAGAACAGGCGTCCATGCTGCCAGAGCGCGCTTAGCTCCAGACCGCCAAGCTGATCGGTTGCTGACTGAATCCCTGTCCTGAAGAGGTCCTGAGGAGGGGGCGGAGGAGTCCATTAGAAGGAAGGCACGGGAGAATCGAGGAGAAGCCGAGTATCAGAGAGGGGAACGAAGCAGGCGTCGTTGTAGAGAGGTCACCGGTCCTGTCCTGATCCTGGAGGAGGTCTTTGCTCTTCATCCTTCCTGGGTCCTATTCTTTCAACTCCTTGGCTAAGGGGTTTGGTTCTCGCACTTAGGTAAATATAATGCAACCTTTAGTTGCGCTGCTATCTCTATCCTCTCCTCTTCTTTAAACACCGTCATTGATTAGCAATAATCATTTCTATGCTTAATCTTGGGTATTGCGATTAAGTACCATGTGGCTCTGTATTTTACTCTGCTAAATCTTTAGATAAATATTTAAAAACTTTCTGACTCAGTGGTTATCTCATGATTATGTATTATAATGAATGTCACTCATTTTAAACTTCCCAATTAGCAAAGGATTCATTGGTAAGTCATTACTCTTCAATCAGAAGGTAATTGGTAGCAGGGATTTTGATAGAGAGTAACAACTGATAAACCCAGCATAAGTATTAGCGTAGTATGAATGTATGGGCCCAAGTGAGTATCTAGTGTATGAATACTGTTTGCTAATATCGCGCTGGATCAGTTTTCTGGTTATCAGAGGATGGTTACTCTTTGTTAATTGGGTAATGAGAATTTTATTTGTATTTTTATGAACTAACATCCGTGTATTCAAAGTTTTGTTTTATGTTGTCCAGAATACCCCGGGGTAAAAGGAATAGCGGATGGTAAGTGGAAGCCATACTGCAGTGAGGTTATCTGTCAGGCAGAATTAGTACTGAAAAGTTAAGCAGGACTTTCAGTACTCGTTAGGGATTCTATGCGTGTGAGTAATAGCAAAAGAGTACGCTGGTAAAAATTTGATGTTATATCACCTAGAAAGGGTAACATTGAGAAGTAACAGGTACTTCTGGAGCTTGTGTGAAGAGTAGACGGAAGTGTTTTACTCGTAGTGTATGTTTAGTAAACGGAAAGGTTTTACTAAGTATGAGAGAAAACTATCTTTTCTGAATTAGAGAAACTGGCACGATAGCGAATGTTTTATGTTGTTACTGAAATTTAATTAAGATTTATAGAGAAAATAAGTTTGCGTAAGATTTTTGTAAAGGGAGGGTCAGCTGCCAGAGAGGGAGCTGACGTCACTAAACGCCGCGCTGAGATTGGTTGAATCAGCGGGTGTGGAAAAACCCTTGTAAAGGAGGGGTCAGTAGTCAGGAGTAGTACTGACGTCATAGGTGCCGCGCTGGGATTGGTTAAACCAGCAAGGACAGAAAAGAGCAGATTGTAAAGGAGGGGTTGACAGATAAACGTCACCAAAAGGCCGCGCAAGGATTGGTTCAGAAATAAAAGTTAGTAGAGACTTGATTGGTTGATATTTTAGAAGCTAAAATCTTAGTGGATAAAGATTGCATGTTAAAACGCGATCCGACTTTAACAGGAACTCGTCCGGATAGGAGATTCCTAGGTTTTGCAGAATATAATTTTGTACACCGAAGATTAGATAGAATGTATGGAGAGAAGAGAAAAATGTCCTGTCTGCAAAAGATTAAGAACTATTTTAAAAAGGATAAACCACTCAAAACTAGAGAAGGAATTATTATTCCACCAGCTAAAACGCCCGCTTCATTCATGATGATGGAGAGAGGTTATCATACTTGTGTATGGATGGAGAATTGGATAGAATATACCAAAAATGATGGAATACTAGCATTTCCCGAGAATGGCACGTTCAATGGGCGAATTCTTCAGAATTTGAGATTGAGGATGAATGACTTAGAACCCAGACCTAGATTAACTCAGTACGAAGCTCTAGAAGAATGGGAAACCGAGGCATTTGAGCGGGACCGATCTAGAAGTAACAGGAGTTATCCAGGATTTTTTCCCAGAATTCTACGTGAGTCTAGGGACGGTCAGATGAAACAATGGAGAAGGGCAATGATTACAGAAGGATTATATCCATTGTTCTCAGCAGAGGAGAAATTAGGAAGTAAGTGCACAGAAAAGACAAAACATTTAATGAGAAATGAGGAGTCTGAAGACGAATTTATGGAGGAAATGTTAAGAAATCCCCCACCATATCAGGAAGGGACAAGTGGATGCACCCCAAGTGCACCACCGAAAACTCCATTAGTGCCACAGGTAATGCATGAATTCACCACGAGTAGAATACTTCATGACAAAGAAAAAGAAGATCTAGAAAAGACCAGAGCAGAATTAATACAGAAAATAACCCAGATAAAAGTACATCCTGATTCGTTGACCATACCAGTAACAATTGGTCCAGTAGTTCCATTATATGGTACTCAGGGAAGCTGTCCTCCACCGATACTTACACCTACTGCTGTGAATAATCCCAAACCTGAAGCTCCAGTTATAATTGAGGATCAATTTAGTGACTGTGAATCCACAATATCACTCATGGACTTGCCTATTCGAGGTTCTGTAAATAGTACTCCAAGAAAAGATGTACCTGGATGTTCAAAAGATGTAAGTTTAATAACTTCATCGGGAGCAAAAAGTGCTACCATAGTAACACCTGAAGATCTAGAAAGTTGGGTGCAAGGGTCAGTTAAACAGTGCACACCTCCGAAAATAATGGACATTCATAAATTAAAAGTCGAATTAGAAGAAATAATAGCAGGAAATGTAGGACTAGAACGCTTAAATACCTATGATGAAGAAGAATTATTGTTCCTGTGTAGGAGTATCACCAGAAATGTAAGGATATTCCATGAAAAATTATCAAATTTAGCACTACAGATGGGAATAGAAATAGGGAGATCAAAGGTACTACAGAAACCCTATAGAGCAGAATTTTCAGACAAAGATTTAGAAAATATGAATGCCTCTGGAAGAAGATTACAAATAAGAGAATTAATGTTAGTTTTGCAAAAATGGGGAGACCTAGATAAATGGAAAACTAGGTGGGCCAAGAAAAAGGAAGAAGCACGAACAAGTAGAACAGCATCAGAATATGTGATGAAAGAAACAGGGAAAGCAGACCAGATGTATCCAATGCGAGAAGTTGCGGGAGGAGGATATATACATGTCCCATGGAGCAGACAGGATATTTTGTCATTTACGAATGATTTTCCAAAATTGAGAGAAAAACCAATTGAATGGTACAAGCAGGTTGATAGGTTTGTGAAGGTGTCAAAGGTATTGTTGAAGGATTTAGATGGTTTGTTTGACATAGTGGTACCTGCCGATTTGTGGACAGATTGTAAAATTACAGTCGATTGGCCTAGTGATGAATATCCTAGAGATCCGAAGACAGGTGCCCCATCAAATGATGTAATGAAAAAGTATCAGCAAGTGATAACTTACCTGAAAGGGAAAATACCACCGAAAGAAACAGATTGGGTAAAAATAGATCGAACTACCCAAGAAGCTAATTAATCAGTACATTCCTACTATGAGCGTCTATTGCATGTATTTAAACAGTATAGTGGATTTGAGGACATTGGAGACAAGAACATGAGTCAGTTTGTGTATCGATTTGTTTACGGTTTAAAGCCAGAGATTTGTCAGATGATTAAACAGCATATGCTGTGTTGGCAGGGGAAGCCGATTGACGAGATTTTGAAGTATGCAAAATATTGTGGAGACGATATGGAGGATAGACACAAGAAATTGCAGGAAAAAGTAATGTGGGCTCAGGTGAAAATGGCTGAGAAACAGGGAATTAATTTGGAAAATCCCAGTGAAAATCCAGGAAAAGATTCTGGAACGAATGGTGATGCTGGGAATGGTGGAAAGTTTAGAGGACGAATGAGTAGAGAAGAAGCTAAAAAGAAATTTCCTTGTCATGGATGCGGAAAATTGGGGCATTGGAAGGATGAATGTAAAAGATTCGGAATAATAATGGCCCAAATCAAAATTTAAATCCACAGACGCAGAATGACTCACAGCAGGGTGTAAATCCTCAGAGTCAGTTGCCACCTGCACCTATTCAGGGTAATGTAAGCAGAGCAAAGCATGGTACAGGCATCGGATATCCAGGAGGAAGTGGTAAGAATGATTATATGACATCACAATTTCTTTTGCAGGACGATTTCTGTCAATACAGTCCATGACGGTTGCCTAGGAGAGGGGAAGAAGGAGTGCATACTTGGCGCATCCTTACAGGTAGATCAGTCAGATCCATATGTTGAAGGGAATGTGAAAGGTAATAATATTACTTTCCTTTTGGACACTGGTGCTACCCGGTCTACTGTGAGAACAGCAGACATTCCAGACCTTCCTCTCTCTGGTGAAAATATCCAAGTAGTGGGGGTAGCTAATCAGCGGATTAGAACACCTCTTACCGAACCCATGGAAGTTAAAATTGGAAACTTCAGAGAAATGCATCAATTTGTAGTGTGTGATTCTAGTCCAGTAAACTTATTAGGTAGGGATTTGTTGTGCAAGATGAATTGTACCATTTTCTGCACACCGGATGGTGTGGCCATTCAGACACCAGATGAAGACCATGTATATAAAATTATGATTGCAAAACAAGGTACAGAAGTGGATGAGATGTTTTCATTAATAACAAAAGATGAGTTGCCAGAAGAATTAAAAGGTACAGTAAACCCCATAGTATGGGATTACACCGGAAAGGAAGTAGGGCTTATGGCTAAAATAGATCCAGTTAAAATTACTGTAAAAGGTGCAATTTTCCCAAATACCAGACAGTACAAAATGAGTGCAGAAGTAAAAGCAGGAGTTATTGAAGAAATACATCGAATGGTAGAACAAAATATCCTAAAAGAAGTAATGAGTAGCCCATGTAATTCACCTATAATGGGGTTAAAGAAACCTAGTGGAAAATATAGGATTGTTCAGGACCTAAGGAAAATAAATAAGATTGTAGAACCATGTTGTCCCATAGTGCCAAATCCTGCAGTAATTCTATACCAGATCCCTTGGAATGCAGGATGGTTCACAGTAATTGATGTGTCAAGCGTTCTTTTCAATACCATTACATCCAGACAGCCAGTATCTTTTCTCATTTAAATTTGAGAACAAACTTTATGTGTGGAATCGTGTTCCTCAGGGGTACACAGAAAGTCCTTCTATTCTCAACCAGATACTGAAAAAGTGCCTTGAAAAACTAGTGATGCCAGGAAGCTCAGTTTTAGTCCAATATATCGACGACTTATTGGTGGCATCGAACACCAGAGAGGACTGTGTTGTTGATTCCATAGCATTATTAAATCTTTTGGCAGAAGAAGGGCATAAAGTCTCACCTGAAAAATTGCAATTCTGTACAACAGCTGTTAAATATCTGGGACACCAAATTGAGAGAGGAAAAATTAGAGTAACAGCTGAAAGAGTAGCTTTAATAAAGAAAATGCAAATGCCTGTAACACAAAGACAAGTGAGAATGTTCCTAGGAATAGTAGGTTACTGTCGACAATGGATACCAAGATTTTCCATGTTGGCTAAGCCCTTAATTAACATGACAAAAAAGAAAGCAAAGGACCCTGTGGAGTGGGAGGATGAAAGTGTAGAAGCCTTTGTAAAATTGAGAAATGCCCTATGTTCAGCACCTGCCTTAGGCATGCCTGATTATAAAAGAGAATTTGCATTGTTCTATCATGAGAGAGAAAATTGTGCACTTTCTGTCCTAACTCAAAGACATGGACTAGAAAGACGTCCTATAGCATATTTTTCTGCTACATTGGACCCAGTAGCAGCCGCATTGCCAGGATGCTTAAAAGCAGTGGCGGCTACTTGTTTGAGCATTGAGCAAAGTGAGTCAATTGTGATGGGACACCCTGTAAAAGTATATGTTCCACATGCAGTTGTCATTCTGTTGACAAGAACCCGAACTCAGCATCTTACTCCTAGTCGGCTGACTAAATACGAAAGAATCATAATGGGAGCTGCAAATGTGAACATGGTAAGGTGTACTATAATAAATCCAGCAACCTTACTACCAGACCCATATCATGAGAGAATTAAAGATGATGAAGACGATGAACATTATTGTATACAAATTACAGAATTATGCACAAAACCACGCCCAGATATAGAGGAACAGCCTCTTAAGAAGCCAGACAGGGAGCTATTTGTTGATGGTTCATGTCAAAGACATGAAGATGGTAAACTAACTGCTGCCTATGCAGTATGTGAATTAACTGGAATAGTTGAAGCATCTTATTTACCAGGAGTCAAATCTGCACAAGTAGCTGAATTGATTGCGTTGATAAAAGCATGCAAAAGTGGGAGGAATCAGAGAGTGACCATATTTACAGATAGCCAATATGGTTACGGGGTTGTGCACGATTTTGGCCAACTATGGATGCAGAGGGATTTCATGACTTCTTCAGGATCCCCCATTAAAAATGGACAATTTGTAAGGGAATTGCTAGAAGCAATACAATCACCAAAAGAATTGGCTGTGGTGAAATGTGCCGCACACCAATCAGGAGATGACTGGGTGGTAGTCGGCAACAGATATGCAGATCTGGTGGCTCAACATTGTGCCAAAACCAGAATGTCAGTTAATAAGAGGGTGGAAAGAATGGGAATCTGCTGCCAACTTATGCTGTATATGCCACCTGAAACTTGGAATGAGGTGAAGAAATTGCAAGATGAGGTTGATGAAAGTGAGAAGAATTTGTGGATCAAAGTGGGTTATTCCCAAAGAGGAGATGAAGTGTTGATCAGTGCTGATGGCAGACCAGTCATGCCAGACTGTTTACTCTCACAAATGGCTAGAACGCATCATGGAGACACACACATAGGGAGAGATGCAATGATTAGGCTGTTCAGACAAAATTGGTACAATCCCAAATTCAGAGCTGTTGCAGAGAGTCTTTGCCAGAGATGTCTAACTTGCCAGATGCATAATCCGGGGAGGAAGACAGTAATTGGATTTGGGAAAATTGGAAAGGCAGAGGGTCCATTTATGAGACTTCAGTTTGATTTCATACAGTTACCACCATGTAGAGGGCTGAAATATGTACTAGTCATAGTATGTCTGTTTTCAAAATGGGTGGAGGCTTACCCTACTAGGAGAAATGACAGCATTACAGTTGCAAAACTGTTGCTACGAGAGCTCATTCCTAGGTTTGGTTTTCCAGTAACTTTGGAATCAGATAGAGGAAAACATTTTAACAGCGAAGTGATCAAACTAATCTGTGAAGCATTCCAAATCCAACAGAAACTGCACTATGCATATCGTCCAGAAGCTTCTGGAGTGGTTGAACAATTGAATGGCACTATAAAGTCAAGATTGGGAAAAATGTGTGCATCCACATCATTAGAGTGGCCAGATGCATTGCCACTCGTTTTAATGGGACTCAGAAGTATACCTGACCGAACCACAGGATTGAGCCCACATGAAATAATGATGGGAAGAGCAATGAGACAAACACATGTTCCCACAAACAAACTGGTGAATATATCTGATGATATGGTTCTGGAATATTGCAAGGGATTGGCTGACCTAGTGCGTTCTGTCTCTCATCAGGTTGGAGAAGGCGCAGTTTCCAGGCAGCCCGAACAAGAACATGATCTGAATCCTGGTGACTGGGTGGTAGTGAAGAATCACACCAGAGAAACGTGTCTATCACCTAGATGGGGCAGACAATGTCAAGTCATACTGACAACGAATACAGCAGTGAAGTGTGTCGGATTTCCTAATTGGATTCATGTAAGTCACACCAAGAGAGTACCAGATCCCGAGGAAGAGAATCCTCAGACAACGCCAATCACTGAAGAAGCTGAAGGTTGCCCAGCTGAAGGATCTCAGGTTCGAGATTCCGGAGAAGCTGAAGAAGAACAACCGAGCACAAGTCAGGATTGGATACCAGTGGTAGAAGTTCCTGAAGTATACCACAGAACAAGAAGTCAAGCGAAATTGGAAGAAATTGAAGAAGATCAGATAGGTGAAGAAGAAGCAGTTCAGGAACAAGAAGAAAAGACATTAAGAAATCCTGAACAAGGTCAGATAGGGAAAGAAAACTGGACTCAAAACAGTGAAGACCTAATAGACTTTGATCAGGGACAGACAGGTCTAAAAGAATCCGGTCAGGCTGCAGAAGTTCACAGTGCAATAAGCCCTGATCAGAACAAGTTAGATCAAGAAGAGTGCACAGAAGAAGAAAACCTTGAAAAACATGAACTTGAAGAAATAAATAAAGAACAAGGTCAGTTATTGAAAACTCACAGCGGAGCGGTTACAGAGAAACCAATTAGACCTGAAAAAGACAAAGCAGAAGAAAAGGTAAGCAAAGAAGACGAAGCAGTATTAAGCAGTGAAATTAACGAGATCTCTAAAGACGAAAACAAAGAAACAGTGCCAACAAAGAAAACAAGAAAAGGAGATCATTGGCCGAGTGTCATTAAAAGAGTAAAGTACCACATAACAACCAGAAGTGAAGATCCAGATCAAGTACCTGAAGTATCAAGTCAAACCAAACAAGAAAATAAAACTGCGAAAAGAAGAAGCAAAAGACTGAAGCTTGTGAATAACAAATTCAAGGGTCCTGACTGGACTTATATCATTCTTGAAGATTTGAAAGCTCAGAGTCAAGTGACAGTGGTGGCGAAGGAACAAGTGCAGAATTGACGTACGAAGAAGAAACAAGACCACCCTGACTAAGCAAAAGAATAAGCTAAAGAAAAGAAGAAAAGATAAGAAGAGCAATCTTCCTTGTCGAAAAATGCCTGACGATAGAGTTACTGGGAGACCAAAACAGAAATGTTGTAGAAGATGTTGTGCAATATGCATATGTAGTCTAGTAATGGTGCTTATAGTATGGTTAGTCCTGATTGTAGCAATTCCTTACCTTATGATAATAGATAAAAAGATTAATAATGAAACTAAGGAGAGGACAGCAAACATGAAGGGCAATAGAGTAGAACTAATGGTAGAAAGTGAACCAGAAATTCATCATGAAGTAGCTGACAACGACACTAGTTTAAACGTTTTCACAAAATTATTGTTTCAATATGTAGACACAATGGAAGTTAGTAATTGTTATGTCGGTATGAAGTTACCTGAATCAGTAGCAGAAGGATTAACCTATCATCACTTACCACTGACATATGGCATATCATGTAGTGTTTTGTCTAGTTTATTTTATAGAACAGGGAAACTTCAGTATTATTATTCAAACTTAGATGTGATATTTTCTGAGGTTCCGATTCGCAAGAGTATGAACCCAGTGCTTAGTAGTCAAGATGCACAGTTTATGGGAGAATTTTTCTTAACAATGAAATCAATAGACATAACACATGCACATAGACACAATCTAACATGTTCTTTACTTGAAGAAGAAAAGATATTTTTGAATTTACTAGAAGATAGAAGACAAGATTTTCAAAAGAAAGCTTCTGAGCATAAGGCTCATTTACCACCTTGGGCTGAGAAAGAAGGTAGTTACACACCTGGCAAGGCTCAAGCTGCTATGGCTCTGGATTTCGTAAGACAGGAAAAATTTGTCTTCATAGGTTAAAGACTGATTATAACAATGTTTTCATCGGTACCAGTGAATGTGAACACAATTTTTAATTCTTGGAGGTTGGGGACTCAAAGGAGGAACAGAATCAGTTTTTCCTGGAATCTATTATGTGTGGGAATAAGGCTTACTTTAGGCTTCCTGCACGGTGGTATGGAAGTTGTTATTTTGGAATAGTATTTCCAAAGATATACCACGTAAAAAGAAACAGAGCAATGAAAACAATAACGAATTAATACTTAGTAAAAGAGCTAGTTTTTCAGAAATTGTAGGTGATATATTTGGTGCATTGATACCTTCAGTGGGAATAATTCTGAACTCAAGGAAAATATGTAAATTGTCTACAGTAGTTGATCGTTTATCAACAGATACTGCAGGAGGTTTTCTAATGATTAATGCGGAAATGGTTGCGATTAGGTCTATGGTCATGCAAAATCGACTTGCTCTTGATATTATATTGGCAAAAGAGGGCGGAGTCTGTAAATTATTGAAGACGAAACATTGTTGCACTTATATTCCTGATAAGAGTGCAGAAATTGGAATGTATATACAGAATATAACTAAACTTGAGAAAGAACTTAAACCACTGGAAGTTGATAGTGTATGGGAAAGATTGACAAATAGTATCTCGTCAGGAGTATTGAATACAAGCAAGTTTCATTTATGAAACCTTGCTCCATCAATCCCCTCTCTGATGGCGTTTCTGAGCCATCAAAAACATTACCCTCAATCAGATGCCAACTTCTAGCAAATTACTTCATTCTCATCTTTACTCTTTCTATTTTTACAATCTCCTTTTAATTTCTTGTATAATTCACTTCTCCATTCTTCAAGTTCGATTTCATCTACCTTTCGTTTCTTTCCTCTTCCTGTCACCTTATATGTTCCATTCTTTTTACAGCATTTCCACCATATTGTTATTGCCAAGATTATTATTGCTATCCCTGCTAGGGGTACTAATATTTGACCTATAAGTCCTTTCACTATATTAGCAAACCAGGTTCCAATACAGTATTAATTTATTAAACTTGTATTGTTAATACTAACCTTTGCATTCACGACACAAAAGAAAGGGATGCTTGCCTATGTGTTTTACTAATGAATAACGCTTGTTTGTAATTCAAAATGGCCGCTATGCGCGGGAAAACTCAATGCGTATGTCGCAACCATATCACATGGTGTGACGTCTTTCTTTGCTTGGTGGGAAACTTCTGCGCAGTGTGTAGTAAAATGGCTGCTTGATGTTTTCACATGCTTCAGCTTGCTCTCATGTCATTACTAAATTGTCATTTCCTAACGCTACTAACGCGGGTTAGAATATATAATTAAATGGGAATAGAATAGAAAAAGTGGGTATACAGTGAAACATTTTATTTGTGATTCTAATATTTTCTTCTTGCACTTTTATTAGTTCGTAAACTTGGGCCTGGGTTGGTGTTCTGAAACTCGAGAGGCAACTGGTTCTGCGCATGTGTCCTGTGTGCCTGCCAAATGAAGTCAATCTGGACGTCGTCCAAGGCCGTGACCCGATGGCCGAAGATGCTGTATTTTGGCTTTCCTGTTGCATATTGACACATTGTCTATGAAAATTGGTTTACATTTGTCATGAGACGGGTGGGAAATAAAGCGAATGTATTAATTTGAAGGGGTGGGAACGTAAAGACAATAGGCTTTACAATTTAGGCCAAAATTTATATGGTGCGAGAATCCACCCCCTGTCCCTGTCCAATCAGAAGTAGTGGTCCCATATTTTAGCAACATTAAGGGGAGGTACATGGGCGTAGAAGGGTATAATAGAATATAGCATTAGTTAATTGAGAGAGCAAGATTCCATGGGGAGAGCATTGCGTTCCACGAAGAACAGGCGTCCATGCTGCCAGAGCGCGCTTAGCTCCAGACCGCCAAGCTGATCGGTTGCTGACTGAATCCCTGTCCTGAAGAGGTCCTGAGGAGGGGCGGCGGAGTCCATTAGAAGGAAGGCACGGGAGAATCGAGGAGAAGCCGAGTATCAGAGAGGGAACGAAGCAGGCGTCGTTGTAGAGAGGTCACCGGTCCTGTCCTGATCCTGGAGGAGGTCTTTGCTCTTCATCCTTCCTGGGTCCTATTCTTTCAACTCCTTGGCTAAGGGGTTTGGTTCTCGCACTTAGGTAAATATAATGCAACCTTTAGTTGCGCTGCTATCTCTATCCTCTCCTCTTCTTTAAACACCGTCATTGATTAGCAATAATCATTTCTATGCTTAATCTTGGGTATTGCGATTAAGTACCATGTGGCTCTGTATTTTACTCTGCTAAATCTTTAGATAAATATTTAAAAACTTTCTGACTCAGTGGTTATTTCATGATTATGTATTATAATGAATGTCACTCATTTTAAACTTCCCAATTAGCAAAGGATTCATTGGTAAGTCATTACTCTTCAATCAGAAGGTAATTGGTAGCAGGGATTTTGATAGAGAGTAACAACTGATAAACCCAGCGTAAGTATTAGCGTAGTATGAATGTATGGGCCCAAGTGAGTATCTAGTGTATGAATGCTGTTTGCTAATATCGCGCTGGATCACTAGAGTGATGGCATTAGAGGAAAAGATGGCAAACCGGGGACGCGGCGCGCCCTGCTGCATTGATGGCAGTAAATGTCAACATTTTTATCATTTAATTTTAACTTGAAAATGTTCAGGTCAGTGATTTAGTTCCTGTTTACATTGTACGTGTTAATCTTGCATCTTCCTCTAATGCCATTCCCTAAAAGTGTAATCTATTTTAGCAATGTTATTTCTGTGTTTTTTCATCATATTACTCTTGTACAGTGCTTACTTTGAACTGAGTCGCACCACTTAAGAGCTCTGGAGTGGAGGCTGAAGGCACTACGAGTTTCTCACAGTGCCGGTCAATGAGTGAAAAAGGTGTTCAGAAATCTTGATGGCAATCCAAATCTGGGCCTCTCTGCAGAGCACGCAGGGCAGTGGTCATGCGTTTCAATCGTAATTGTGATTCTGTGCATATGGGTATGATGTGGGTACACTTTTTTCAAAATAATGTCATGGCAAAAGTAAAATAAAAAGTAGTGCTCGTTCTCTACTTATAAGTGATCCCTAACTTTTAGGCCCCACCACTTACAAATGTCACCAGCCACCATTGAGTGACAGTTGAGTGCAAGAAAGTGCTAAAAGCAAAAATATTGCGGATGCAAGAAATGCTAAAGGCAGTAACAACCAGGTAAAGAAGTGCAACACGCGGCGGCAGCCAGGTGCAAGAGAACGCTGTGAGCAGAAACGGATAAACGCAGAGAAACATAAGAGGTGGCGATAATCAAACAAAGAGAATACAATCACGCTTACCAGAACCACAGTAAAGAGATCAATCCAACTTCAGCACCAGGCGCCCCCATTCAAGCAGAAGAACGGGGCTGTGCTTACGAGGCTAGTGAATCACGTAGGACCGACTGAAAGGCCGTGAGCGGCAGTCAAAATAGGTAAACATTTCACTGGCTGCTGAAAGGAGTGCTAGATATGGCACCACCATCTTCTTGAAACCACCGCCTCCCTTCAATGCCCCCAAAAAGCTAAATATTGGTAACAGATGGACTGCCTGGGTTGAAACCTTTGATGATTTTATTGATGCGCTGGAAGAAGCAAAATAACAAAAAGACCATTAAATATCTAAAGAATTTAGGAGGTGAAGGAGTAAAAGAAGTGACACAGAAAATACCACAAGGTAATGAAGTGACGTACTGTCAAATCAAAGAGGCGCTAAAAATCAAGTTCAATCCGATGCCGAATGTCGACTATGAAAGGTACATTTTCAGTCAGGAAATGCAGAGAGCTTGTAAAACAATGGATAGGTTCATAAAAAGACTTGATTCACTAATAAAGCATTGTAAATACAAGGAGTTCAAAAATGAAGAGGCCAATGCGTCTCAGTAATAGATGGTTGCCTCTCTGATTCCTTCTTCTGAAGGAGATGCCCAGCTTGCAGCGAGTACTCCTGGCTGCCAGAGTGGAAGAAAGAGCTGCCAGACAAGTAGCCAACATGGAGGCCGGAACAGCCCAAAACTAAATCAGCGCTGAGTGTGAAAAGTAAGTCGAAATACAAGGTAGAAGGCCATAAAGTAATGTCTCCAAAGAAAAAGAAGTTGCGTTTTTGATGTGGATTTTCCTTTCCACATGAAGGTAAATGTTCCTCCGTTGGACAGGTATACAAAGGCTGCGGGAAAGAGAACCATTTTGTAACAGTCTGCAAAGTGAAGGAAAGATCAAGTGAGTCACGACGAGAAAATAAAATGGAAGCCAGAAAGTTCCAGATGTGACGTTCTATGCACACCCACTATGCTAAGCGGCAACATCAGCTGTGGCAAGTAAAAACTGAACAATGTCAATTGTCACCAAATTCTTCGTTTAAGAGTTCGTCATTGTCGAGCGACAGTGATGGGTGTGCGATGTCAATGTTGACTGCTGGACGACGTGCACATGTAGGATTAGCTTCGGGCAAGGAAGAATGTCGGTCAAAGCTAGGTCGACAAATGAAAGTGCGAAATTCATTTGGACACTGTTCGAAGATCACACTGAAAGTGAATGGGTGCTCCATACCTTTTATCATAGACAGTGGTGCATTAATAAACATTATGCCAGTAGAAGAATACAAGGAACTGTCTCCAGTGCTCCATTTAACTCAGTCGAAAAACAAAGTGTATACGTGGGCTGCTTCAACAGCACTGCAAAGTCAAGGTTCAGTCATAGCAACTGTGAAGCATAAAAATATGAAAGTACGAGCGCCAATTCAGGTCTTGCCACGCACTTAATCAAGCGCATGTTTAATTAGCTTCAGTACTGCTGCTGACATGGGGCTGATTTCTGTAAACTACAATGACAATGCCTATCATGAGATATTGAATCAGTTTCCATCTTTGTTTCATGGACTAGAAGACTTAAGACCATGAAACTGCAACTTCACACAAATGAGGACATCCGCCCAGTTGTTCAAAAACATCGTCAAATTGCATTTCATTTACAAGAGGCTGTTGAGAAAGAATTTGAGGTACTATTAAAGCATGACATCGTTGAGCAATCCACTGGTTCGATGCCCTGGATATCACCCATAGTGGTAGTGCCGAAAGAGGATAGTGGCGGAGCCGTGTGCATCTCCGTTGATATGTGCCAAGCGAATAAAGCAACTGAAAGAGAGCGACATCCAGGTCCGCACATTGCTGCCATGATTACGCAGCTGAATGGAGCCAAAGTCTTTCCCCGCCTTGATTTGAACAAAGGATATCATAAGCTCAAACTGGAAGAGAACTGCAGGTACATTACCACCTTTTTGACTCATGTTGGTTTATTTACATGGTTTCGGGGTGACATCAGCTGCAGAATTATTTCAGGATGTCATTCGAACAATATAGCCAGTCACAAATGCTTTCAATTTTAGTGATGACATGGTATTTTTTGGGGCTACACAAAAGGAACATGATAAAGCTCTGGCACAAGTGTGTTGTATACTTGCTGATGCAGGTCTCACTTTAAATGCAGTAAAGTGTGAGTTTCATCAAAACAAGATCAAGTTCTTAGGTTATATCTTTTCCAGTAGGGGAATGACTCTGGATCCAAATAAAGTACAGGCTTCGTTATCCACTTCTCCCCCACAAGATGAAACTATGCAGAGATCTTTCCTTGGTATGGCCAGTTACTGTTCAAGGTATATACGTGACTTTGCCACTGTAAGTGCCCTATTGAGAGACTTAACAATAGGAAATGTCCCATTCCAATGGTAAAGTGAATGTGAACAAAGCTTCAAGAAAATCAAGCATGCAATTGAGAATGCAACTGAAATGACATACTTCGATTTATAATTACACACAGAGGTTGTTGTTGATGGAAGCACCGTGGGGCTGGGTGCCATCCTTGCCCAGCACACTGGACGTCCCAATGCCCCAAGTTACATTGTGGCTTAGGCTTGCCGAAGTTTGTCATTGATGAAACATGCCTATTCACAACCCGAAAAAGAAAACCTCACTTTGGTGTGTCCTTGTGAACAATTTTGTCTGTTCCTATATGGAAAGTATTTCACAGTTGTCACCAAGCATTGCTCACCATTTTCTGCAATCCTAAAGTGAAGATGCCCCCTTAAATATGGACATCATCTACTAGCAATTGATGATGAATATTTCCGTTTTCCTCTTGTGGAAAATCTGTCCAACTACTCATGACAGTGTCATTGAGATATTGGAAAGTATCTTTGAGACATGGGTTGTTCTTTCGATTTTGAAACTTGGCAAAGCCCCTTCTTTCAACAGTCGAGAATTTAAAGATTTTCTCACTCATCTAAATGTCAAGCATCGGAAAAGCACACCTCTCTGGCCACAGGCGAATGGTGTCATCAAGAGATTTATGAGCACCCTCAAGAGGACTGTTGAGGTGCGCTGTGCTGGAAAAGCTTTTACTCAAATCAGTTTAGTCGACGCTTCGTGCATACAGGTCAACACCGCATTTTACCAAAGGTAAAAACCCTGTTACCTTAATGTTTGGGAGATCCATGGGCATCAAGTTGCCACAATGGACCAATTGGAGACCTATTTACATTGATAGACTTTGCACTACGGACTCATCTCACAAACGCCAAATGAAGGCTTATGCAGGTAGGCACCACAGTGCTCGGCGCACTGTGTTTAACAGAGACCAAGTCATCATCAGGAAGAAATGGAAAGTCTGATGCTCCTTTTGATGCTGACCCACTGAGGATTGTGACTAGCAAGGGAAACATGGTGACTGCTCACCGTCCTGGAAAGTCCATTACGTGAGATTTTTCACATTTTAAAGCATCTGCCTTGACCTTTGCCAGCTCCAGATGTCAGTGAGATTTGTCCACTTGAGTGGACAGAGAGCCCAATGACTGTACCAGTGTCTCCGTCACCAGTGCCAGTCATTGACACTTTTCCTGTAACTCCGCAACCTCACATGACCAGATCTAGGTAATTGATTCGATCACCAAAACGATTTATTGGAGAGTTGTAATGTATGTGTGTATTATTGGTACTTTTTATTTAACAAAGGGGGAGATGCAGTGTCTTGTGAGTTAGAGATGAAGGGACCCTCCTGGTTCCTGATGGACTCCGTAGAATAGTGATGTAAGGGCATGGGTGTGGGTGATCGAATTCTTAAGGCAGAATGTTCAGTTAACGGTTAGACACTGATGAATAAAGACGTGCAAGACCAAGATCAGTGTGTGGCATGATCATTTGCAAGTACCCGGGCAGGACGCTAAAAAATCCTCTCAGAGGAAGTGCTGAGGGGGGAGTGAATTGAGGACATAAACCCCCATGTTTCATAACACACCTGACATACTTGGTAAACAGAGGGATAGAGGATGAGGGACCTGAGCAACCTAACAGATGAGTACTGGGACAAGGGAGATCGAAATCCTGACAGGGTTCTGGCTGGTGCAGCTAAAGATACTTCACAAAGCCTAATTTCCTAACTAGGGTGTTCCTGGGCATGACAGGGTCTAGGAAGGTGTGGGCAGAATGGAGCATTTCTACACACCATGTCTGAATTGCCAAAAGTTATAAACTACTATGGGGAAATTCTAAATTGTTGGCCAGATTCACTAGGACCCCACTACACCCAAATACAAAACTCTGTGTTTTGGGGATATGGGGTAAAAACATTGTCCTTAGGTACCAAATGTTTTTGAAATTTAGGAATGGTGTTTGCCCAACACAATATTATCCCATGATGGAGGCGGGGGTGCACTGCCTTCTCAACTTTAAAAAATGAGAATCAAATGGATTGATGTACGAGAGCAGAAAGGTTTGTCTACAAAGGCAAAGTATGTCCTCATAAATTTGAAAAGGTGTGGGAACCATGGGAAAATACAGAGGCCATCTACAAATTGTGTGGGAAGTGATGCCAACTGGCCTAACCACAGCAACAGGGAGAACACAGTAGATCACACTAGAATGTCAGTCTTCATTTACTTCAATATTGCTTTTAAATGATACCGTTTATAGAACTGTCTATGTCACAATTTGTTTGAATGCCCAATGTTAATATTACAAATCAATACACCAAATAAAACCTAGCAGATATCCTCTTAATCCTTTTGACACCTTCTTTCTTTGTCACCTACAACCTATTCTTCATATTAATTCCAGAACCATTTTCCATCACACATTGTGGAATGTGACCCACTTTTTTCACCTTCCACACATTTTCATCCAACACTCGAATACAAACCTTCAATGTTAATTACACACAAAGGACCCAAGAACCTAGACAGATTCTTTCCTACAGCCTCATTCTTATCTAGTCATCAACTTTTAACCAAAGCCATAGGCATATTCTGTGCAGTCCTTCTATTTTTCCTGCACGAACGTTCTACTCTGCTTCAGATTTGAACAAAACTTCTACATTGACGCACACTCAAATTGTCCAGCTCATTTCAGCAGACGCCAATTGTACTATATTATGAAGTGACCAATTCCAACTGAACCCTTTCTCACAAAAAGTTCTTCTAAAAATGTTATGACTACTTTAGTCTCCATGTGCGTCACAAACTTAATATATGGCCAATGTGATTAATGATCTAAAACTATTAAGGCACACTTTGAGCCAAATCCCAATGTGTGGGACAGCCCCGAAATATCAAGGACATTGTTTTCCCACGGCTTGTGGAATCGGTCTACATTTTGCAATGGACACCACACAATTGTTTATGACTTCGCATTCCAAGCAGACCGAATGCCTTGCCTGCCCATGGTCTCTTTACCCAAGCAGGCAGACCAAACAAAATAAATCAGAACGGACCCTCCTTTTCATGGCACTCGTACCTACTTGTCCTTCATGAGCCAAGTCCAGAATCTCTTTCTTAATCTTTATAATCCAAAATTCCTTCTCAGAACTCCAGTTTGCAATGATAGTGTCATATCTACATTTTAGTTACTCCTACTCTATTCACTTAGCAAACACTATTGAGGCCATTGCATTTGCACATACAAAGCTTTCTCAATGCTTCATTATGATAAATATAGTCAATCCACACTTCATTGGATATGCTTTTTGTAGTTACCTTGCTCACATTCTTAACCACACCCTCTTCGTCTAATTTTTCCTATGGCTCATCAATCAGAGGTGCTCAAAATAGGCAAACGGCAGCAACAATGCTAACTCCTGGAATGTAGTCCAAATGTAACATTCTTGTAAGGTGAAGAGCCGCTTGGCAATGCAGAGTCATTCTCCTTGCAACCTTTGGGGTAAAGAGACCTACCAGTCCTTACAGGAAATCTGGTATCCCACACATTCTGTCTGAAATCAACAATTCCCCACCAACATGCCAGAGCTACTTTGCCCACTATGGAGTACCTGGTTTCTACCTCTCTCAATGTTCTGGACACACATACCACTATGACTGATTTTCCAACTTACATTAATACAGCGTCAAGCCTACAATTATTAGCATCTGTGACAAAAAGCCAAGTTGGGGTGGGCCCAGGAACTTATCATCAAAGGGGCCTGCCCCGTCACAAATATATGTTAGGCCAAGCTGGAAAGGCTGATGCCTTTGTCCCCACACTCCGGTGGGCACCAAATCCAGCGGGAGGAAAGCCGCCCATAAAATCTCTTTTGAATGGCCACAGAGGAGGGGACTGCTCATTACCCTGGCACACCTTTGGGTGGTTACACAGACTCTGCACAAGGGGAGAAGGGCTTCCACATCATGGATTGTAAGAATGAGAGGCATTGTGGCATTGTTTGCAATAGGGAAAACAGGAACTGGTGAAAAAGTGGGAAGGATTGCCCCAGAAACTTTTATTCCATTGGTTAGGGAGAGTCACGCTCACTAGCTGGTGCCACGCATAAACATGGTATCTCAAGGCACAATCCTTAGAGCACTTTCTGGATTAGGGGGAAGCATTAGAAGAAGGCTCAAAAAGTGACAAAGCCCCTTTCTGAAGTGGGACTTTGACTTTCAAACTTTTCACATGGATAAATCCAATTGACGTATCTGACATGGGTTCCATCGAGGTCAGCCTCAAATCTAACCTAGGACCCAGTCTACCATCTCCTTAGATTATCATTGGCGCTTTGTGCTTTCAAAAATCATTTCTCCAGTTCCCCTTATCATATTTTTGTCATTTTGCTGTCATTGTTTATTACATTTTACTTTATCTAATTTGATATGGAGTTTTTATTTTTGGGTGTTCAACCTTTATTACTGTTTTGGTACTTCATAAACACTTTACACATTGTCCTAAATTAAGACTGTCTGACCAAGGATTGAGCTCAGGCTAATTTAGTGACTTTGAGGGTTCACCCTGACATGAGGTGTTGCCCACCCCAAATACACTCTCCAATGCATCAATCATATCTCTGATTTAGAGTTCTCTTGAAGTGCAATCTGATGGGAAGCCAAGGAGAGTTCCAAAGTAAAATATACAGTCCTCCCCTTTAATGTACTCAGCATGTTAATGACGTTCCGCAATGGGTGTCGCTCCACCCAAAGTCTTAAATCCAGGCAAATTCTGATTTTTCCTTCTTTCGTCTGTGTTATAAAGACTGGAACAAACCTTTCCCAGACCTTCATTGCTTCAGTTACACCAGGCTTACATTTTTTCTAATTCCTGTTTCAGTTCTGTTCTCTAGAACTCAGCAGCACTGGCCTCACCATCTGCATCTTTGATACCACCACTTAATGCAAAATAATCCTATGTTGAGTTTTGTCAGCAATCTCAACTCATCACTGAAACACCTGGATAGCTCTTCTTCCATTTCTCAAATATTCAATTTGTGTGATCGACTCCCCAACACACCGCACTTGATCAGGATGGTTGGGCTCAAGAGTTTTGCCAATGCACGCTCAAGGCCATCTCAGTAGGCATCCTCCATCTCCTTCAGGAGGCTTCTCAAGACCTGGCTATTCGAGCAGTAGCAGCACCACTCCCCCCCCCCCCCAGCGCATTGAGACCCTCACGGGTGAGTAGTGCGCTTTACAAATGTTTGATTGATTGATCTCGGAATGTAGAGATGTACCTCCTTTTGTACTTGTTCTGTACTTCAAAACAACCAAATACTAAGCCTGGGCGGAGTTCGCGGAGTTCTGCTACGCGAAACTCTGCTAAGTGCAAAAAAGAAAAAAACTCTGCCGCGCTACGCAAAGCTCCGTGAGCGGCGGAGTACGTTAGATAAATGCGGTTCGTGATGATTTTCAGTGCCAGATGCTTGTCTGCACTGTACAATCATCGCGAACGGCACCATGCACAGCGCAAGCGGGCGCAGTTTCCTTTTCTGCAGCTCGAGTAGATTAACGCGAACGGACAGTTTCTCAACGCGAGCGGTCGCGAGCACATGCGACCACTCGCAATGAGAAATCTGACCGCCCGCGTTGAGAAATCTCGTCGGGAGGTTGATTTTCCGCGCTCGTGCTCGCCAACTTGACGTTGAGGAACGCGAGCGAGGAAAAAAACTCCGCTCCGCGAAGCATAGTATTTCGGAACTCCGCGAGCTCCACGTAACGCGGAGTGCAGAAAACTCCACGAGCCAAGTGGAGTTCACCGCCCAGACCTACCAAATACCTCTATCATTTGCCTTCCTTGGGCCACCAATTTCATGTCCCATTTATTCAGCTCTTTCCAGCTACACATGCAGCAATCTCCAATTAACGTAAAACGTGCCACAGGGTCATCCAAGACTTGCACTAACTTGCCATTTACTTTAATTTCACAGAATGGAGCATCCTGCTCATCACCTACTCCACATACCTGTAGAATGAAGTCTCTCACACTTTCGTCTTTTTCTTCCGTTTACTGTGTTTATGTTCCTGTATAAACCACAACTCCAACCACCTATACCCCAGCACATAAAAGGGGATAATGCCCGTTAAATTAGATGTCTAACATGCATGGCTGGATGCAGGACAAGTCTTCTCAGTCTCTAAATGTACCTTCATGCTGCATCTGAAATGCACACAATGCCCATTACATTTTTCTCTCATTAGCTACAAAATGCCTTGCACTCCTTTCTCTAGCATTGCCAGTCTTACACATGCTACCTCCAAATACTTCAGCCCTTCTTAGACTTAACTCCTGAACATTTCCTTGTTTTACACAGTTCACCTCCAGTTGGCCAAATATTTGAATATGTCTTGAAATATTAACCATTTATTTTCTCCAATGTTAAAGCCTTTGGCAGCAGCAATTTCTCATGCAACCTATTGTTGTTGATCTTTTATACAAGCTGGTCATATAGCATTCGGTCGTAGAATGACTGATAATTACAGAACACTGCCAATGCCCCTAGTGGTGCTATGTAATTGTCTACAGATTCTCCTGGCAGCTGGCCTTTGCCAAGGAACCTGTGTCTCTCTACTTCTTCCTTTTTCTTCTTTCTATACATAATATTGAATCTCCTAACAGCAGTGTCATATTCACCTAAACCGTCATCTTCCTTGCCATCTATCAATGGATGAAGACGGTCTATTTAGGGCTCTCTTTCTTCAGCATAGAGAACGTTCTTCAGCCCAGCCAACTTCTGTTTTGCAAGCAAATATGTCCCACCTCCCATGGCTGCTACATAAGCTTCAAACCCTTCTATCCATTATTCCATTCTAAATTTGGTGATCAATCAACCGTCAATGTCTGGGGCGCTCATATATCCTTCATGTTCAATTGTATAAGCAAAAGAAGTCGCAAATAGTTGTATAAAGTAGTAACACGACAATTAGTGTATTACCAAATATATATTCCTTTTTCGGAACGGTCACAATCGTGGCATTAGATTATTTATTTTTTCTGGCTTTTGTTGCAATTCTTACTGTAGCCAGCAGTCTTGGCTGGTGAACATGGTGTGCGTGTCACGGTTTGTTTAACCAACATGTACATGGAAGGAACATTTTTTTTATTTCTATTGTTGAATTTCGCAACGGACACGCGGGTCCCCAGGGAGATGACGACCAAAGTCTATCTTCCCTCATCGCCGAAGAGGAACGACGGCTGATGCGGTATCTTGACCCTCGATGATCTCCTGGCAGGGTCGCAGCTGATAATCGCAGATATTTCCCTCCCTCTTGCCGCATTCACCGCTTGGGTCGTGCGGAGCGATGTGCACACTCCACCGCTAATCAGGACATTCCACCCTGGCGCCTGCTTCTTCTTTTAGCCAGGATCGGTGCAAAGGGCAACAATCAGGGTATACGGGGCGCAGAGCACTAGACTGCAAGGCATTTCGACATTGCGTGATGCGTGATGCATGGAACCTGCCACAAAGATCCCTTTTGCTTTATGGTGAATCTAGACACATCGCAGCCACCATTTGGATCACACAATTTAAATTGCTGCAATTCCTCACCTCAAAATGGCCGACTTACTCAATTACCTAAAACGAGAGGCTTGTTCCTTTTTCCACAACAAGCCATGATCAAGGACATAGGACTACCTCGCTCTACACAGTATTAAAAACAAACAAAGGACTAACAATTACAACCCAGGGTAAGAATGAAAGAACCTTAACTAGAGTGACAGGCTCATGGAAACATAACCCTGAACTCTCCCTTGATTAACTAAAACTACCAAATCACCGAGGTAGATGTAGGACAACCACTATTTCAGTAGGATTTATTTTGAATACTTAGCGTACTCGACCCCTACTCTGACATTTACGCAAACTTCAACTAGTTCCCCTCTATCTAGGCCCCTCCTCAAGGCATCAATTCCCTCTATCTAGCAGACTTCTGACCCTCCCACTCCTACCTAATTCCTCGGCAACGCAACAATTCATTCCACTTCTCATACTCTCTGACCACCCCACACCCAAAAAAAAAAAAAAATCCATTCTCTGACCCCTTAACCCTATTGCAACAAAGACATGGAGTTAACAGGCCTGCACACTTACTCCATTAAATACCCCCTAACCTTACAAAAAAGCGGCAAAAAGTTTCAAACATAATTTATTAAAATCTCACCCAGAAATCCCAATATCTGACACCTATTTTTCAAACTATAAAGGACATCTAACAAATGACATCATATTCTATACCAAGAGAAGGGCCCAATGGCGGAAAGCCTTTCTGCCTTATTCTCGATTTCATCCACTAAAAAAACACCACATGGGCTTACACTATCCATCATTCCCTCCACGTTCTATAAGGCGGCAGCAACAATCACCATATATCATAATGGAATCATCCTCATGCAAGCCTCAGACCAAAACCTGAATCTACTGGATAACATATTTCCGCACATCAAAGATAAGGTGGTGAGACACCTTCCTACCTCCCCAGCAGACCTCTCTCCTGCACTCAGCCCGACCAACCACATGACCTCCCCACTAGTCCTCCTCCCTCTAGCTCCCATTGTCTACACTCACCTGCCCCTGCCCCATTTGACCCCACACTGTACGACATACATCTCCCCATGGCCTACTCCTCCCACAACTCCACTGGCACTTCCTCTATTCCTATCACTCTGCACACAAGTGTCCCCACTCCTCTAGCTGTCCCATCCCGCATCCATTCCCTCCCACACATTACACAACTCTACCCACCCCACCGATCTCGCTATGCCTAGCATACCCACTACAAACTCGGCCCCAACCTCTCCCTACACCATTACATCCGATCAGCCAGCACTCCTTCAGGCCTCCTCTCCCCTCACGTCGAACTTTACCGCATCTCCCCTACAGCTCAAAACATTACCCCGTCGCACCCCCTCTCTACTTCCCCTCTTACATCGGATCACCACACTAAAAACAGCCACTAATCGAACCACCTCACTTCTCGCCTCACGAACACAGTCTTATATCCCCACCTCACCTACCCACAGACCGGCTGAGAAATAAGTCAACTCTGGCTCCTGACCCTAGACTCGAGGAGATATTACTAGCCCTAAGTCAAATTAAAGATGACATCCAAACTCTTCATGACCTTATCCTGACACAACCAAACACAAAAGCGAGTTTCCGCCAACAATCACACGCTAGGTCCACGTCACAGAACCCCCTAGATGGAAATCAATACCTGACCCCAATGCCTTAACCCGCCCATTCAGAATAAAAACTCACTCTCACCGCAAGATCTTACCTCTCTACTTCAGTCCTACGAACCCCCATCTCCGTCCCTTCCCTCGGTGCACACAGACAACACACGGATACTGTCACTCTATCCAAGCCATCCCTCCCAACCCCGATAGAACCAGTAGACACGTCACCAGAGGTATTGTTGAAAAAAACCTCAAGAAAGTTCCCATCTCACAAAACCACAACATTATACCTACCAAGGCCAGGTTAAAATGTATCCTACTAAACTGTAGGTCAGCAGCGCGTCATGCCGCTGATATAGCTGACCTCATAATAAACAACGAACCTGACCTCATAATCTTAACGGAAACATGGCTAAACGACTCATCCGCGCCCATCCTGGACATACTAGTCCCACCTAACTATCACATCACAAGACTAGATAGAATTGACAGGCTTGGAGGAGGTATTGCCTGCATACACCGGAACTACCTCTCTGTGAAACGTCTCATCTCCCCGGGTTTCACCTCCTGTGAATACCTACATCTTGAAATCTCTAATAATAACACTCTTATATGCTCAATTCACTCATTATACCATCCACCAGGAAACAACCTTACCTTTATTGAACACGTAATGGATATCCTAGCTACAAATGCCGATCTCCAGAACAAGCAGATTTTCCTTGGAGACTTCAACCTCCACTGGAATGACCCGGACGTCAATAGCCTAAAAACTTTCTTGACTGACCTTAACTTATCCCAAATTTGTGACAGCCCAACACATAACAAAGGATCAATCCTAGATCTGGTAATCTCCAAAGCGGACTACACCCAATTGGATTCTATCCTCCCTTGTGACTGGTCCGACCATCACATCATCACTTTCTATATCAACGAAGTAGTTAAACCACTCCATGTCCAACCCAAGAGAACGAAAATCTGGAAGAGAAACCTAAAAACATCAATCCCGACTCACTTGCAACCGCTTGCCCTATCTTAACGCCCCCATCTGACAGCTCACATGAAGTACAAGAGCTAACCAATCACTACTTCCAATCTATGAACATATTATTAGACAATTTAGCCCCACTACAATTGAAAAGTATCTCAAACAAAGTTACAAACCCATGGTATGACGGTAGGTTAAATGAGGACAAAAGAACACTAAGAACAATTGAACGTCAATGGAGAGCAGCACCTTCCTCCCCTCACCTCAAATTACTCAGAAACACAAGAAACGCTTATTACAGGAAAATTAGACGCTCAAAAATCGACTTCTTCAGCAATCAATTGAACCAATCCAAGAATCGCCCCAAAAGACTGTTTGGGAGACACCCTTAGATTGCGCTTTGATTATTTCACTCACCTCAAGTGAATGCAGAAACACTCCCTTACTGCGAGGTTTTCGCATCATACTTCACAAAAAAAACGGAAAACCTTAAGACAGACCTATTGAAGGACCTATCAGCCCTCTCCAACCCTCACATGAGCGCCTCAGGGACCCCCTGCAGGAACCCGCTTAGCTGTTCCGCAAAGCTCGACCCCAAAAACAATGCAGACTGGTCCTCATTCAACCTCTACAGCGTAGAAGCTATTCTAAAAACGCTTACGGCCTTAAATCCCTCCAATCACTTCGCTGACCCACTCCCAGCTTCCCTCCTAAAAGACCTTATACCGACATTAGTGCCTCTATGGACCAGGATTATAAACAGCTCTCTGCTTCAAGGATCCATCCCTGATATCCTCAAAGCTGGTCAGGTCTCCCCCATTTTAAAGAAATCATCAGCTGACCCAGCTGACCTAACTAACTATCGCCCCATATCTAACATCCCCACCCTGGCCAAACTACTAGAAAAATGTGTTCACACGCAACTTACACACCACATTAATCACTTAAATCTGCTCGACAAATTCCAATCCGGCTTTCGATCAGGGCACAGCACCGAATCCGCCATGACCCACATAATAGATGATGCCTTAAAAATACTGGACCAAAACAAAGCATGTTTACTAATCCTACTGGATCTATCCTCCGCCACCGTCAAACATGACAGTCTATTAGACCTCCTGAAACATAGAATGGGGCTTTCGGGAACGGTTCTCAACTGTTCACTTCCTTCCTTCAAAACAGAACACAAAGTTTCAAGACCAATCAATCTTTATCCAAACCTACTCCTGTCACTTTAGGAGTACCCCAAGGCTCCTCCCTCTCCCCTACACTATTCAATTTGTTCATGGAGCCACTCACAGAACTTCTCAACTCTGCAGAGATCCAATATCACATGTACGCAGACGACACACAACTCTACATTAAGGTACATTCACTTGAGGACATCAAGTCCCTTAATTCGACGCTACAAAAACGCAGACCTGGCTGGCAAACAGCCATTTAAAATTAAACACCCTAAAAACTGAATTCCTCCTAATTGCGCCCCCAACCAAACAACCACCATCATCATGGAGTGGATGAAGCACCTAACAGCACTAGACGGCCAACCGCTCATGATCGATTCGGCCAAATCGCTAGGTATAACTCTGGACAGTAAGCTTAATATGCAGAAGCACATCAGTGCAGCAGCAAAAGGAGCAACATTTCAAATGAACACCCTAAGAAGACTGAAACCCTTCATACCCGCAAATGACTTTAAACAAGCAGTCCAAACGCTAGTAATACCCAGAGTGGAATATGGGAGTATCGCTCTCTGCAACCTCCCCAGAGCAACGACAGCCCCACTAAGAGCATCTATCAACACAGCCGCCAGGCTAATCACAGGCTCCAAAAGAAATTGTCACATCTCCCCGGATTTGCGTGCCCTTAACTGGCTACCCTTTGAGGCCAGAATCCATTTGAAAATCGCCTGTATGACACACAAGGCAGTGCATCACAAAACACCACATTACCTTGCTGAGAAACTAGTTCCTTCGGGCGGCAACAGAACTAACAGGAGCTCATATAACCTCCTGTTGAAACCACAACGTTTCAAAAAAAAGAAAACTTATAACCGTTCATTCTCAGGAATGGCCCCTAGGATTTGGAATGCCTTACCCCCAAATACAAGACAGAACCCTCACGCGGCATCATTTAAAAAGGAAGTTAAATCGATTCTCCTGACAAAATTCACTTGATCTGGTTGGAGGGGAACATGGCGGCCGGAAGCTAAACGGCCGCGGCGGAGTTTTTCCCGGCGTGTACTGACCGGTCTCTCTGAGAGGCACAGCAGCATGAGAAGGCATCCATAACGGCATAATAATGCTAGATTAAGTAATTGGTGTATGATACCCCTCTCCTGTTCGCTATATATCCTAAAAGAATTTTTTTATATTTACTGTTTTTTTCTTTTCCCTGGGTGGCCTGCTCTCCATGCTGGATGGTGCCAGGGGGACGGGGCGGGGTGATCTTGGAGCCCTCGCTGTTGCGGTTTATTGGCGCAGTGCCTGAGTCGAGGCGGTGGACACCGGGTGTGCAGCTCCGGGGCCCCGGTGGCAGAGTCAGCACATACGGCTCATACGGGCATGTTTCTGGGAGCCTCGGAGTCCAGACACGAGGAGTCGCCTCCCGGGATGAGCGAGTGGTGAGCGTCTGCTTGCTATCTTCTTTCCAGTCCGGCGCTTGCCCGGGAGAAGGTAATGGCGATGGGGAAGGTGGAGGTAAGACCCTGAAATATTTAATTCGGGAATCAACAGACTTTCTGGATATCGGGACTCTCTCTGGGGATGACAACGTGGCCAATGCGACTTGGGAACTTTTAAAAGGGACAGTCAATGTATTTGAATTTAAGGATGAAGTTGCTTCTTTAAATCCTTCCACGAAGTTTTTCTTGTTGGTCCGTTTGCACCCAAGTTCTCACTACAAGGTACCTGTAGTACAGAGGTGTGCCGACTGGGCGGTTTGGTCTCTTGTTTCACGAGGGGGTTCCCGGTTTTGTATGGAGAACGGTGGGAACAGGCCCCCCTGTAATGCCTTCAGTACTTTACCCATTACCAATCAACCTGTTAAGACAGATATTTGTCGTTACACTCTGCGAAACAGGGCTCCTAATCTGGTTAATCCTGCTTTTATTTCCCCCCTGGTCACAGATATTAGGGCCACTGTAAAGCAGGGTAAAGGGAGAGTTATCACGGAGAGTACCTCCCCTCTGTGTGTCGTAAGGGGAGAGGAAAAGTCAAGAAAGTTCTGTCCTCTAAACTTAGAATAAATCCGTCTTTGAAAACATATTATAAGGTGCTATCCACCGCATTGGATAAGGGGCAGAAAAAAACTACCATGGCTTGTACTGATGCTCTGCGGGGTCCTTCTTCACCTAAGGGGGATTCTCACCCCCTGCGGTGTCTTCTCCAGGGAGGACGAGCGGTGTGGATACATTGACGGGCCAGCAAGTGACTGTCCATTCGTCTGTAGAGATTTCGAACAGATTTTCGGCCCTTGACAACCAGGACCCCGTCATAGGTCCCTTACCAACGGTGGAGGAAAAGGCTGCTTTTGAATCATCTTCGGTAGCCTTGTTAGCCAGACCATCTGACTCAACATCAGGATTATTACCTAGTACACCATCTCCTGGATCTTTAGCTGATATTTTATTAAGCTTAAAGGAGGATATAGGGAGAAGGTTTTCAATCTCAGAGTCTAATCAAGCTGCAATTCAGGCATCATGTGAGGTCTTGGCACAAAAAAATCGAAGAGGTTTCCCAGAGAACGGACGTTCTCGAGTCCGAAATCCCTAAAATCAAGGAAACTTTACTTTCTTCCGCAGTAGAGCTGGAAAAATTAGTCCACCAAAATAGAGACCTGAAAGACGATATAGAGCGTCTTGAAAATTATTCAAGAAGAAACAATCTGAAAATATTGAATGTTCCGGAAGATATGGAGGGGGAGACATTAAAAAAATTTAATTTCACTTCTAAAGGCGACAATCCTTAAAGACTTACCGGAGCTGGACCTGGCCTTAGACATTCAGCGAGTGTATCGAGATCCTTACAGGAGGAACATGGAAAAGCAAAAACCCAGGAAAATCTTAGTCAATTTCCTCACATATTCTGTAAAGGAGAAAATCCTATTGCTGGCTTTGAAATCAGGTCAGATTAAGAGTGAGTCCTTTTCTAGCCCATTTTCCTTCTCTATTAGATCGGATGTTTCTTACATCACAGCGACAAAACAGTGGGAGTTAGGTAAAAGAATGACAATTTTAAACTCCCTGGGGGCTAAGACACAGCTGAGGTTCCCTGCACCCCTCCGGATCATGTGGAATAATCACATGCATAATCTTCGCCAAATTGAGGAAGTAGATGCCTTAATAGAGAGAAGAAGGAATAAGTGTGGGGTATAACTAGAACGGGGTGAATGTATTTGCTTTTTTGCTGAGCCCTCCCGGAGAGACCGGTTTTGTATTAAATTGATGGTTTTTTTCTTTTGGAATTATCACGCCTGGGATTCCCGCCACAGGGCTTATGCCCAGAGGAGAAGGGTGGGTTCCCCAGGGTATTGAGGGGTTAAAGGGGGCACTTGGGGGAGGGGGGGGAATTGTGGGGTGGGGGAGCACGGGTGGGGTTGCAGTGGGAGAAAATATTAAAAATATCCTCAATCTCATCCATGCTTTAAAACTTAAGCCACTTCCAGAATGTTTGAAGAAAGTTCTAGTTGTAGATAGACAATGTAAGACCTAATGGGTTCCAAAATTAAATTCATCTCCTGGAATATTAATGGGCTTAGATGTCTACGTAGGCAAAGATTAGTTATGAAGTTTCTGGAACAATCATCTGCACAGGTCTGTCTCCTACAAGAGACACACCTGAGCCACCAGGAAAGTAGGGCCCTGTTTAGTAAATATCCGTGGGTAGAGCATTTCTGTACATCTGAGCAAACAGTTCATAATAAGGGGGTAGCGATTTTAATTAGGTCAGGCGCCAGAGGTGCTATTAAATCAGTCTTGTCAGACCATTCTGGGAGATGGATAATAGCCCAGTTGGAAGTTGGGGGACAGAGTTGACTGCAGTCTCATATTATGGCCCTAATGTTGACGATCCAGCTTTCATTTATAAAATACAGGCCAAATTGATTGGAATTACAACTCCAATGATAATTGGAGGTGATTTCAATGTCCTTCTTAACCCCCTACAGGATAGATCTAATCATAGTAATTATATAGGCGCTCCTCGTACCCGTCGGGCCATGATCGACATGATTCATGATCTTGGGCTTGTAGATGTGTGGAGGGCAAAAGGGGTGCAGCATTAGGCTTCACCTTCTTCAGTAAGAAATGTGGTCATGCTTCTAGAATTGACTACATCTTCACTGACCGGCTTGGACTAGAGAATCTGATAGATATTTCCATTCTTCCAACTATTCTTTCGGATCATGCCCCTATTTCTTTCCTATATACAGGAAAAAAGCAAAATCTAAATTCTAGATGGACACTTAAAAGGGCAATGCTGTCTAACATTGAAATAATTAGTGCCCTTAAAACCTCCATAATGGACTATTTTGTAATAAATATGGGCTCGACATCGTTAGACTTGGTCTGGGACGCATTTAAAGCGCACCTTCGTGGACAGTTGCATAGCCTGATTTGTTCTAAGAATAGGGAAAAGGCTTTAGAATTCCAGAACCTGGAAAGGGAAATCTCCAGGCTGGAAGGAGAAAGAACGAGCTGTTCCCAGACAAATTTAATGCAAGTCCTTAAAGATCTTGAATGTTTGCGTCAGGAATATAGGGGGAGGCTGGACCAAAAGATCAAGGCTCAGTGGTCAGCCTGTAATATGCAAAACTATGAGTATGGGGAAAAGGCGGGAGCTCTTTTGGCTTGGAAGGTGAGGGGGGATCGCGTCAAAAACAATATTAGTGAATTGGTCATTGATCAGAGTGGGGTAACCTCTTGTAAACAGGAGGATATGCAAAAGTGCCTCCTAGCTGTGTTCTCGGATTTATATAAGGAAGAGATAACACCTAATTCTGGGAGCATTCAAAACTGGCTCTCAAGTAAGGCATTACCGGTGCTATCAGAAGATGGCCGAATTGCATTGGCTGCCCCTATCACCGAGATTGAGATAAAACTTTATATAAACAAGATCAAGAGTAATAAGGCTGCAGGGACCGATGCTCTTCCTGGGGAGATCTATAAAGTCTTTCAGGTCGAATTAATATCTAGACTCTGTCAGTTATTTAATTATGTTTACAGTACGGAAGGTAAAGTCCCTAGTTCCTGGAAGGATGCAACGATCGTGCTCATTTTGAAGCCAGGGAAAGATCCCCTTAAAGCGGATTCGTATAGACCAATCTCCCTGCTAAATGCGGATTATAAGCTCTTTATGAGCGTTTTGGCGGGAGATTGGTTAAGTTAGTCCCGCAGCTGGTTAATATTGACCAAAAGGGCTTTATCCCTGGGAGGTTTATACAAGACCATACGTTGCAGCTGATCGGTAGTATTGATCTAGCTGTAGCGCGGTCTGTGCCTTTGGCGGTGGCAGCATATGACGCAGCTAAGGCATTCGATCGGGTTTGTTGGGTTTTCCTTTGGGAAACCCTTAAGATAATGGGATTTGGCCTAACCTTTATACAGACTCTGATTAGATGTTATGAGGGTGCCTCTGCAGTCATTCTGTTGAACGGCCTTTTAACACCAAGCTTTAGTATAACAAGGGGAACTAGGCAGGGCTGTCCCATCTCGCCCTTATTATTTGATATTTATATCGAGCCCCTTGCCCAAGCTATCAGATTGGAAGATTCAATCACTCCATTTCAAGTCCACTATTATAGTAGTAAGTTAGCACTATATGCGGATGATTTGCTGATTTACACTAACAATCCAATTGAGGTATTTCCAAGGGTAGAATCCCTCTTGAAGGAATTTGGCCGGTACTCAGGGTATATGGTTAACCCTTCTAAGACTGAGGTAATGTGTTGGAATGTCAACAATTGGGTTGGGAGGATGAGTAAGGAATTTAGATACCTCGGGATAACTATAGTTAAAGATCTTGATGATATCACTCAGATTAATCTGAAGAAGGTGTCTAAAGAAATTGACCATCTTTTAGCAAGATGGCAAAATCTGCCTTTGACTATTTATGGTCGAGTCAATCTTATAAAGATGGTCGTTTTGCCAAAATTAACATACTTGTTTAGTACTATTCCCCTTGCCTTTCCTAGTAAAACTATAAGTAGAATACAAGGTAAAATAGGTAGTTTTATTTGGTCTAATAAGAATGCCAGGATATCCTGGAAAAAGCTAAGACGTAAGCTTCTGAAGGGAGGTCTAGCTCTCCCGGATCTGCTTTGGTATTCTTTCGCTTTCCAGTTTAAAAATATACGCGCATTGCTTGTTACCACTCCTGAAAATAACTGGGGGAAGATCTTGGGCGAGATGGTCATGTTAGAAGGGGGAGGACTGGGTTTTCTATATAAGTTTGGGGCTCCAAGGTTCTTTAAAAAGGTCCGTCTAAAAGTCTTAAAAACAGCCTCTAAAGTCTGGTATGAGATTAGAAGGAAATTGGGGATTGGTTATTATTCTGATTTTGCTCCCATATGGGATTCCCTGGACTACCTACATGGCTAGAAGATAGCCTTGCGTTGTCTATCAAAAATGCTGGTATAGCGATCTGGTCCGATCTTATTTCATCAGATGGAGTATACCCATGGGAGTTTTTAAGATCAAAAATAGGAAGCTCCTTTTCAAAATTTAAATATCTACAACTGTCCTCTTGGTATACAGCTGAAAAAGAAAATATAGTGGGAAATTGGGATATCGAATTTCGTCTTCAAAACCCAAAACCCATTAAGAAGGAGATCGGGTACTGGTATAGGATCCTAGTAGACTCTGATGTTGCAGATCTCCCTCCACCTTACCATGTTTGGAATAAGTCAGCCCTGAATGACACTGCGGCCGATCTGTATAGTCCTTCCTTACAGATACTATATAAGTATGTTAAGCCAGCATCCCTTAAAAAGAACCATTTCTATGTTATTAACAGACTCTATTATACTCCCATGAAAATAGCAAAATTTGCTCCTCTCTCTCCCTCGAAGTGCCCAAGATGTGATTACACCGTCGCGGATGATATACACATATTTTTTGAATGTCCTATTTTGAGTGGTTTTTGGAAGAATGTGGAGTATACTCTACGAGCAATTTTTAAAGTTAGGCTGAATTTGAATCTTCCATTAGTTATATTTGGCTGGGATAACGACCTGATTAACATCCTGTCCGCAATACAAAAAGGTTTGCTACTTCTCTTGATTTTAATAGCTCGGAGGGAGATATGTAAACTTTGGAAAGATCCCAGACCCCTTTATATGAAAACTGGTTGAATGCTGCACTTGGTATGGCACGTTGGGATCAAGACAGTAACCCTAATATTTGGGCATTGTTACTATCGTGGGGCAATGAAATGAGACTAGTTAATCGCCCCCGGTCCAATGATTACACCAAGCTTTATACAAAGAAGCTGGCCAAAAAAAAAAAAAAAAAGAAAAATTCACTTGATCTATTTGATGCAGGACTATAGATAGGTGTTATGCTGGATCTATTACCGTCTGTTTGGACTTATTATAAGCATTATTATTTTTATATGTATATACCTATTTCCCTCTGGCTATTCCCTCTTTTTTCTTTCATTTATTTGTTGTAAAGCGCTCTGATACCCGCAAGGGTCTTGTCCGCGCTATAAAAAACCTTCTAAATAAATAAAATTTTAAAAAATAAAATCCAAGGGTGCACATCACGGTCATACACTCTAGAGGGGTTTTCCTTTAATGAGGATATCATCACGTCAACACACACACACAGATCCAGTTGCTGATGTTAAAGCCATTCTACTTCCGCAGATCAAAGCTCTCCTCATCGTTGCCACCATGTTCAGGCTACCATTCTACGGGCTGGTGGAGACCGTTCACGCTGAGCTGTGGGAGGATTGGTGTATGTCCCCATGCTGGTTGCGTCTCTTGCTCCTGCCACACTGACTGCATCTGCCGGTTTCCCACAAGTATTTTCCAACAAGCATTTGCAATGCAATAGGTCTCGCATTTGCGAGAGTTTGAGCTATTGGCATTGTAAATGACAATACCTTTTATTTATGTGTTTTGAAAACCTGAAAGCGGTGCGTAAACAAGCACTTTGTACTTGTAGTCCTTGCTTACGAGAAGCAAGGCTGGCAGTAAACGAGGTGCAGTTACTGCCAGCCTTTGTTCTCGTAAGCAACGACTATAAGTAGAAAAGTGCGTGTTTACGACCGCTTGCAAGTTTTTAAAACACATACATAAAAGGCATTGTCATTTTCAATGCCAATAGCTCAAACTCTCACAAATGCGAGACCTATTGCATTGCAAATGCTTGTTATTAAAGCAAGTATTTTACTGGACAATCAGCTTATTGCCATTGCTTTTATACCTACAGTCTTGCGCCTATGTATGACTTACACCTACCTCCCCCTCGAAGAGCCTTTGACTGCTCACCCCTCTTTAACACAGAGAGTCAAGGGCTAAAAGGGCTAATACTTGGCTCATTTACTCAGGACTTATAGTAGGTCAGGCCCCGGGACAGCTGGAGTAAAAGGTCTCAACCCCATGGTTGGGCCGAGTAAACCCTGCTTGCCCTCTGAAAGGGATTTTAACATGGCATTGCTGTGCTTTACAAATGTTATCGCATAACATAAGATGATGATGATTCATTCCTACCCCCCTTATTATATACAGTGCTCAGTTGCCATCAAACGAGGCCTGTGCTGTCTAATGGCCAATAGAAATACCATTACCAACATACAAATCTACTAGGTCACCAACAGCAGCACTAGGTACTTACGTCACACATAGGACTGGTGCACCAAGGGAACACCTATGCACAAACACACACAATACTGCATAGGCAGCAGCAATTCTATCTTCCATATACGCGCTGAACGTGTAGAACAGGGCTGCACAAGTGTCATTTGCCCCAGTACCCTCAACAGTTTCAGACAATAGTGTAAACCCTGGCCATATATTATACAATAGGGGCGGCAGATAAGCTTTGAAAATAAAACGGGCTGCCAGTGTAAGTTGTAGAACCACACGAAGGAGGCACAGCATTAAAATCTACGGTGCAAACCCCCCACCGCCAGCTGTGGGGACGCCGAGGACACTCCCCTCCACCGTGAGCGAGACGGACACATGGGAGGGGTGTTACAGTGCAAACCCCCACTGCCAGTTGTGGGGACGCCGAGGACTCGACCCTGAGCGAGACGGACGCATGGGAGGGGTGTTACAGTGCACACCCCCACTGCCAGTTGTGGGGACTCCGAGGACTCTCCCCTCGACCCTGCACGAGACGGACGCATGGGAGGGGTGTTGTTTCTGAAACAGGGGCCCTGCAGCTCTCTCCATACTGGTTTATTGGCAGATGGTGAGGTGGTTTCTTCCCGTCATCAAGCACCCGCCAATTATGAGGAAGAAAAAAACTGATACGATCGTGGATTTCAAAATATCATTTTACCTCACTGTAAAATACTGCCATGTCCTGCATGTAAGCAGTGCATAAAAACTAACAGAGAACACAACTGACTGACTGGCACTGCGGTCAAATGTCTTCTATTGAATGCCAAACTTTACACGAGAGCCCACTGCTCCAAAAAGCAGGCAAACAATAATAAATAAATACATAAATAAGTAAATACATAAACAAACAAACAAGCACGGTCCCACGGTCCTGGTCTAAAGCGAGGCCATTTAGGGTGGAAATGTTGGCCTACTCATTTCCTTCTTGTGATCATTCATTCATAACTCAACAATGTTTGGAAGGCGCAGCACACAGGAATGTGCTACACTTGTTCAAAGTACGGCGTATCACAGTGATGTATTCGGTGCGCTCCCTAAATCATACAAATCAACGAGGAGCGACTAAACAAGAGTGGATGACTGGTCATTTGTTTCTTTCTCTGTGTCTCTAGACACATTTAACTGCAGCTGCTCGGATTGTCCCGTTAAAGCCTTTTGCTGGTTTTCCAAAAAGTGTTAATGTTAGCCCATCAGCAGAGAGATGTAGGCATTTGCATCTGAAAGGCTATCTATGGCCTCTCACCCACTGGGCAGTTTAACCCGTAATCTCCTACAAGGAAAAAAATATGTATTTTTAGCTCCCGGAGCCGTCCGCGCTGTCCTTAGCTCTGACGCGGTGATTAATGAGAGCAGCGCCACAACTGACACCCTGAGAAACACCCCTCCAAAGACACAAGACCGGAAAAAGGCCATTTCAGCTACTCTGACATGTCAGGTGCCGGGCCTTTTTCTGTTTTTGTCGTACTTTCATGCTTTTTCACCGAAACGGAGATTGATGACCGGGCTCTCGTGTTATTAAATTTCAGCCTAAATTACTTCTATACAGCTTTTTGGCAAGATTTGACGTTTCTTTGTAAGGGGTTCGCTCTAAGCTTGTGGCTGTCTCGACAATATTATGCGCCACTGTTGTCGGCAGCTTGTTGCCAATTTGTGAAGGAACGTTTGGCAGTTATTTTATTTATAAGTAAAGTACACAAATACACCAAAAAAAGAGCGGAGCATCGAATTCAGGCACTTCCTTCCTTCATGTCTGGAAGATAATCTCGGAGCTGCAAATCAAAACAAGCCGCGCCAGAGAAAGGAAAGGCGCGTTAGCCATTCTTACTGTATTTTAGATGTTGACCCACTGAGAGGCGAGAGAGAGCCACTGCTCGTGCCTGCACTGACTGGTGCTGTGCGAGAGCAAAATATCCAGTCCGGGTGGGCGGGGCCTAAGGGAGACAGGGCAGTCACAAACCCCACTTCCAAAAGAAAACCGACGACAATAGATCTCGCAAGCGAGCAGCGCATGTGCTGCGTCGCTAGGCGAGACCTAAAAAGCTTGAGTGCACCAGACTCTGTACTCAGCTAAGGGCACCAGTGAGTTCAATAAAATAAAAGTTACTAAATATTTACTGTGGCCTCACCTCTTCTACGTACCATAGCAGTTCATCTTCTGTCTGCAGCACTGTTCCAACACACAAACTCCCTAGGAAGGGGGCTTCTTTGTCCTGGTCTTCCCTAATTTCTCACAATCTGGTTCGCTCATCACCACCGAAAAGACTCAATGCTGGAAGCCATTAGTTAACACCACTAGCTGCAAACTTCCTTCGCATCCTTACAGAGTTCCAGCCTAGAAAGCCCACTAGAATGAACAGATGGCACAGCATACCACACCTTACTACACAGGTACTTCATTGTACTACTGTATTTTCATCATTTGAAATAAAGCACATGGACATATTACTAAACTGAATAATGCAGACCTGTCAAAATTGGAAAGCTTCCAACATTGTGATCCTTTATTCGCCTTGCAAGAGGGTTGGGAGTATTTTGGAGGGGTTGGGCTGTTGAAGCAAGCGGACCCCTTCCCTTTGGGGAGAGAAGGTTAGATGTACAGGAGCAGGGTTGTTACTACAATGGAACAGCATCAGACGGGATATTGCTGAGTAACACTGCATAGTTAAATTACCTGGAGTTGGTTATCAAAGCTTGTGTCGGCAGACTTAAGAGATGCAGTCATCCCGTAGCCCAATCCCACATCCAATTCCAGTCCTAGGTCTATATCAGCCCCTTAAGGTTCTGCCTTAGACTTCATCTCCCCTTCTGAACAGCACAAAAAAGGCATCTTTGGGAATTTCTGATCACGTGAGGAGTATTTAATATCTGGAAAGGATTAAGTTTGTGCTACATCTCTTCACACATGTTGTTCAAAGGTCATGCGTATCTGGTGCATGGTGCCATCCTACAGTACCTTGACGAAAGTGTTACTATAGGATGACACCATTCACCAGATACGCATGACCTTTTAACAACCCAGAAATAGGGCATCTTCCATTGATGAAGTGTCAACCCAGGTGAGTGCATTAGCCCTCAATTTTAGGTCTCGGGCCTAGCGTTGCAGTGCGCAGCCCTGCTCGCGCAGCGCGAGACCTCTTGTATGAGCTTCAGAAAGCTAACCACACGCTCGTGCGTGTGGTTTTGCTTTCGGAAGCCCACATTGGCTGTAGCGTGCTTTTAAAAAAATTTTTAAAAAACGGCACGCAATTGGGCAAAGGCGGGCGCATGTCCCGCCTTTGCTCCGCCCATTCCCGTCCGTGTCTAGGACGCGCATCAGCGCGCGGCACAGACGACAGGCTCCCTCGCCCCCCCGCTCCTCTGTGGTGCGCGCGCACCACTGGTTTCGATTCCCTCGTTCGGCTCCTCGATTCCGTGCTTGTTTCTTTACTCTCTTTCTTCTTATTTCGGCCTTCCGTCACTCTCTCTTACTCTTTTGATACATAATTTTCATCTTCCCTTCTTTCCATTGCCTTTCGCTTCCTTCTATTATTTCGCCTCTTCCCTGCCGCTTTATTTTTCCCTCCCTCGTCCTAATCTTTGCTCACACACTCTGTGTTTGTTCTCCTTGCCATTTTACTTTTCTGTTCTTTCGTTTCCCCCGTCCCCTCCTCTTATCTGGCGGCATCTTCCTTCTCCCACCTTTGGCGCTTAAACTGGTTGTGTTTTTCTTCTGATGGTGTGAGTGTAAATGTGGAGGGGGCATCCGCGGAGCTCGGGCTAGGGGGGTAATCTCTCTCTTGCCTTAGCCTGGTGCCAACTACACCAGTTCTGCAGATAAAAGGCAGACCTCAGTGTTGCCCAGCGCCGGAGCTACACTCACCTCTAGACTTCGGATAATCGAAAAACCTTCTACCCCTTTCGGCTGAGAATGACAGACCCTTAGATCTGCACAAGGCGAATTTCTACCTTCTCCCCGCCGGTCGCTTCTGCGCTCCCTTGTAGCGGCGTGTCTGCCTCTGCTCCCACACACTCCACATTTTTTTAGGCAAGCTACACTGACCTCGGCAACTGTATTTTTTATATGGGAAAATCACTTCTCGCAGCCTCCGCTGAAACCGTTCCCACCGGGAATGTGGAATCGCAGCAGCAGAGTAAAAAAAAAGTTTAGCAAACTTTTTCTTCGAGCGAGCGCAGTTCTTTTCCTCTTCCTTGTCTTGTGCGCGGCTCTGTAGCAGACAGAAACACACACACCCTAGACACACACACAATGGAAAGTTAATTTATTACTTTGCACAATAATAACACCACCAGTCACCCCGTCCTGCTCCGCCCCCTCTTCCTGTCCCTCCCACACCCCCAACTCCCTTCCCTCCCGCCTCCTCTTCTCTCCGGTGCCAGCTCTCGCAGCAGGCGCTTTCCTCTCCGTGGTGTACAGTAAGTGTAACTATATAGCGCTTCCTCCTTCTAACGAGGCGCTAAAGCGCTTTACGGAGTGTAGCCGCCTCTTCCTCCCCCCCCCCCCCCCCCATCTGCTGCTCTAGCCTCTTCCTCCTCTCGGGGTCTCTCCTCTCCATTTTTCAACACCCCACCATCCGCTGCCTCTCCATAGTCTCTCCCCTTTCTCCCCTACAACACCAGAGTCCTCTGACCTCTTCCCCACCTCTCCGTCCCATGCCCCCCGCATCCGGTGTCCCCTCCTCTCCCTCCCAGCCATCTCCCTCGGGATCTGCTGAATACCCCCTTCCTCTCTTAAAGGGCCAGTGGAGAATTACTTTGTTGCTAAATAAAGCGCACTGAAACACTCTGGGTGGCGCTATACAGGTATATCAGGGCATACAGTGGATCAATCAAGCCAGGAGCTTAACGCATGGCCCAGCCGCACAGTTGGTCCTCTCCCTACAAGGGGGACACACGTTCAGCCCTAGATCAATGAGACATGGAGTGGGGGTGCACCACTTTCTGCAGGGGCTGGCATCGTTTTGGTTACGTCACTGGACCAGGTGCTTCCTCTTGGGTCCCAGAGTCCCCCTCGTTCACATCTACAAACTCAGGAAGCGTGTTAGCGACATGGAAGGGATGGCAGGGCACGGAGCTTCACGAAGGGAAAAAAAAATAAAAAAATTACATTTTCAATGCCAATAGCTCAAAAAATGTCATTCCGAGACCTATTGCATTGCAAATGCTTGTTATCCATGGAATGCATGTGCAGTAAAGCAGGGATACACATACAGAGCCCTGAAGAAGGCCCCAGATCTAATTGGACTCCTTGCGCAGGCCAAAACATGCTGGCATTATAGAATCGGGGTGGATTGAGCAGTAAAACCTCAATTAGAACCCTGTAACATTTCACTTATACCCCCAGTACCCTACCAATAAAGAAAATTATTTTGGGTATACTGTGAGGTATTTTTAATTATTTTTCTTTTTTCATCTGGGTCCCTGCACTATCCAGCTAGAGATTATCTAAGAACTCCCAACTTCTTTTTGTTTGAGAACATGCTGGTGGTACCACCCTACCAGGGTATGGATAGGCACTGATGATGAAGCATGTCACGATTAAGTGAGTGAGGTGTCTACTCCAATATATTTGGATACACCCGTGAGTCAGTGAAGAAGTGTCCTCCAGGGACGCGGACTACTGTCCCCCTTTCCCTCGCCCGATCGCTCGCATGCGAGATAGTGTTCATTTGGAAGAACGCGACTGGGTTAATAATCTCAGTGAGAGAACAGTGCAGAGCTAGCCGGCATGAAAACGACCAGGTAACAAACCAGAAGGCTAAATGAAATGAGCATCTGATACATAAATCAAATATGAAATTATTGAATACTTAAACACGTGGGCCAGCACAGTTTACATGTTTAGAACATTTACTCGTTTTTTGTGAACTAACTCAGACTGTTAACAATAATATCACCAGGGACGGATTCATAGAAAGTTAGTAATGTGCCTACGATTTTCGAGCTTTTATCCAAAAATACATAGCTGAGGGGAGTTTAGGATTGCTTCGAGCTTTTATCCAATAAAAAAAATGCATAGCTAAGGGGAATTTAGAATTTCTTCGAGCTTTTATCCAATTAAAACAACATTAATAGCTGGCGGGAATTTAGGATTTCTGTATTTTCGCACGTCTGCCATAAACGTATGAGTATGTGATGTTTGAACTGCAAAAAAATCTAGACTTACACTGAAATTATCATTTCTTCCCAACCTTTATACACATGGAAAGCACTTTATATGGTGAAGAGTGAAAAAAATATTTTACTTGAAATTTCTCTTCCCATAAATCCTCTGCGGAATGGGCTGCTGCCTTCAAGATTAGGAATGCAGCAGGTATGTGTGTAAAAGACCATACAAATGCCTGAACACAAAATTGCATCCATTCGACTTCCCCCTCCAATGGCACTCCCATGGGAATACCCTCTTCCGCGCCCACTAACTGGCATAGTTTAAGCACTATCACATTGTGTGCACTTTCTACAAGAAGGATATAGATTTTCTATGTTTAGTTCTCAGTGTTTCTACACACATAGGGAAAAGGTTTTTGTAAATGAGCAATACATTTGCAACTGAAGTTGAATTAAGTCTTCCAGTCCATTCCATATGTGTAAAAATAAAAATGTTTGAAAACCATTCATCCAATTTAAATGAGCACTTTAGTAATCAGCTACTTGATTGTTTTGTCGAGCCTATCCGAGCAATACAGTAATTGCTCCTGTGCATCACTTAATACATTGAATTTCAACATACACAATGCTCACCCTTACTTCACATTATGTCAAACAAAACTGGGAATGAGAACTTGGGGAGGAACGCGTAAACATGACCAGGTCACCAGACTTCATTAACATATTTTTGGACGAAGGAGAATTACCTTTACTGTAAAGGTTAAACACAAAGAAGGTGCAGAGGCTAAAACTATCCCATTCGAGAGTCTTTATCCATGCGAACAGCTCTAGCTTAATCACAGAGAAAAATACGAGTGTAGTACTGGACTCCAACTTAAAATTTTCACTACAAAGTTTTCACGGACACTATTTTCCTGTGCTCTGTGCTCCGTTAGATTTGAGCATTTCTATAAACCCACACTAGACTGAGAGCCTTCTTAGTCTTAGCATATATAGATAATTGAAATCTAATCTACCATGACTTCACCCAACAGTTTAGACTGTGGCTACAACAAATGCTAATTCAGGTGGCCAGATTTACCCGTAGTCTGAAGAGAAGCTAACAAGTGAAGGCCAGCCTTCTGCAATGACAGCACTCTGTCCCTCTCATGACAACACCCAGAGCTCCACTGCAAGACTGAAACTTAGTGCGTATGTAAATCCATAACTTTGTGAATGTAAACATACAGGATTCCGTGAGTGGCGGCTCGCAGAGGGAGTGCTGTGGGGCGGTGGAGTCGGACATACGACGGCCAGGAGTAAAGTAAGTAAATAAATAAAACTAATTACCTTGCGCTCGCTGGTAAATAGTTTTATTTATTTACGTACTTACTCCTTGCCGTCGTATGTCCGACTCCACTAACCCCCCACCCTGCCTCACCCTGCCCACCACCCTGCAGCTCTCCCTCTGCGAGCCGCCACTGTCCGTGAAATAATATAAGGTGGTGTTGTGTGCCCCTTAATTGAGTAGTAGGCAGCGTAAAATATTTTAAGAATTAGAACCCAACAGGTTACAAACTCGGAGATGTGATGTTTTTCTTTGGCAAGTGGAAGTAGCTCATCCAGATACGTTTTGCCTTTGCAGTCTAGTACTTAAGAACATAGATTTACTGTGGGAAGAACAATACCTTAAGAATACACAAAAAAGACTACTTGATGAACTCATACCTGAAATTGTACACCTTGCAATATCTGCAGATTAAAAATAGAAACAAAGTGATTCAATTCAAACATACACCAGTACATAATAAACTATAAAGCTTGACGTGGAACAACCTGAAAGCTCAAATACTAGATATCATACCACTTAAATGAATACAACAAGCATTGGCAAAGCAAATAGGTGTTTCCTATGCTAGATATATTTGCTTTGTCAATTTTTTGTAGCCATGCTACAAACAGCACCGAGACCGCCCTTCTATCCGCCACCGACGAAATCCGCTCCCTCCTCGACCAGCGAGATACAGCAGCCCTCATCCTCCTCAACCTCTCGGCCACCTTCAACACCGTCTCCCAACGCACCCTAATAACGAGACTACATGATGCCGCAACAAAGCCCTCGACTGGGTCTGTTACTTCCTCACCGGTAGAACACAGTAAGTCAGAATTCCTCTGTTCCTCTCTTAACCCACAGAGATCAGCTGCAGAGTGCCTCAGTGCTCCTCCTTGAGCTCCACGCTTTTCAACATCTACATGGCCCCGCTCACAGCCATCGTCAGGAGCCACGGACTCAACATCGTACCCGACGCCGATGACACCCAGCTGATTCTCTCGCTCACCAACAAGCCCACCATCGCCAGAAACAAATTCCACAGCGGGATGAAGGCCGTTGCTACCAGGATAATAAAGGACAGAAGAAAACTTCTCAAAAAAATGTAAGCGGGTGAAAAATCACCGGCAATATCAATCACAATATAGGATCCTAAAAACTCTCCGAAATGTGCGTGGGTGAAAAATCACCAGCAATATCAATCACAATAGGGGATCAAAAACTTTCAATAAATGGGCGCGGGTGAAAAATCACCGGCAATATCAATCACAATATAGGATCCCAAAAACTCTCAAATGTGCGCGGGTGAAAAATCACCGGCAATATCAATTACAATAGGGGATCAAAAACTTTCAATAAATGGCGCGGGTGAAGAATCACCGGCAATATCAATCACAATATAGGATCCCAAAAAACTCTCAGAAAATGTGCGCGGGTGAAAAATCACCGGCAATATCAATTACAATATAGGATCCAAAAAAAACTCTCCAAAAATGTATGCGGTACGTTATGGTCTGCACTCACTTGTGTACACTATAATTACTGTATGCGATCATAAATGCAAATCCAGATCCTCACCGCTGACCACCAAAGTTAGAAATGGGGGTCTCTAGTTGGCAATGGCTGGCCACTGTCCAAGTAGGGACCCTTTTTCCTAAGTCAGAGAGAGAGGGCTACCCTCTTTAATACCCCTGCTCAACCCTGTGGTAACGTAGCACGAGCAGGTAGGCTTATCTCAGAGGCAGGGTGTGAAGCATTTATGATCATACACAGTAACACAGTGAGGAACACTACAAAGGGACACCACACAAGTAGTTATTATAAAAAAATAAGTATCTTTATATAAAAGGCAGATTTATCACAAGACCAATAACTGTAAAAGCCACAATACTGTCAAAAATAGGATAGCGGTTGAAGGGCTGTCAAAAATAGTTCAAAGGTTGCAACAATAAGGTTCAAGTTCAAAGCAGTGGTCTCTGCGACCCTTTCTTTCACAAAGTACCTGGGTTTAGTAGCAAAACCAACAAAGTGTCGCAAATAAGCTGTAGCGATGATTCTCGGCACGCGAGGCCGGCGATGCGTTGAAATCCTTGCCGCAAGGGAGGATGATGCGCCGATCTGCGGGATGCGTGCGGAGACGATACGACAAACTTCTGCGCGCTGGACCGCCGATGCGATGACTTTCTTGCCGCGTGGGAGAAGTCGATGCGGTGATCCTGTTGCGCTGTGCGAACGTGTTGCGATGCGAAGACAAGACGCTCCGCGAGGGAGCGACGAAATTCGGTGCGATGCGATCAAAGTGGCAGGCGCACGGCGTCTGCACTGCGATGTCTCGATGCAATGATTCCTTTAAGGGTTGCGAGTGCGCGGCGACAGCAGCGCGATGATCTTTCCAGCGCGTCTCGGCTGCAGCGGCTCGCAAAGGGGCGTCAGCGATGGTTTCGTGTTGCGGGCCCTCGGCGGCAGTAGCGCGATGATTTTCCCAGCGCTCTCGACTGCAGCGGCCCGCAAAGATGCGTTAGCGTCGATTTCTCACCCTCTTTTCTCTGATGCAACTAGAGGCCCTGGAACTCACAGGAGCCTCCTCAGCAGATAGCAGTCCTCGCAGGGAGGAAGCAGGAGGTTGGTGGTGGAGTCTGATGTGCCTGAGACTCCAGCAGGAGGCTAGCTCTTTTCCTAGCCCTTGGGTGATTGCTGTAACAAAAATAAAAGTTCTCTCAAGAGTTCCTTTTCCTCTTCTTCAAGGTCCAGTGGTCACTGCTGCAGGCCAGTGCAAGAAACAACACACAGCATAGGGACAGTCACTTCCTGCAGATTCCTCCAGTGGCACGGACAGAGTTTCCTCTCCAGATCCAAAAGCAATACAAAATGTAAGGGCTTGAGCACAGATATTTATACCCCAAAAGCCTTTGATCCTTGAAGCTACCAGTCACTGAACCTAGCCAGAACCAGTTCTGCTCAAGCCTGGAGCACTTTGTTTACCAGGCTGCATCCTTCCTTTCAGAAAGAGGGGGTCTGCTAGCAGACACACAGTGGGAGGTGGAGCCAGCATTCACCTTGCCAGGCACAGCCCTATTCAGGTCAAGGAGCCACCCCTCCCCACACTCTAAATGCAGATCTCTCTATTCAACCTAGGTCTGACTCAGCCTGTCCTGCCCCTCTAAAACCAGACAGCCAATACACATAACGGCAGAGCACACTGGAAGGTTGAGGCAAGAAAATACCTACTTTCTAAAAGTGGTATTTTCAAACACAGAATATAAAAATCAACTTCACTAAAACATGTATTTTAATATTCTGAGCTCAGGCATACTAAATTCGTTTTTCTACCATGTTCCTGGGGTCAGTTAGGACTATAGAATGTAATAGTCAAACTGCCCATTCTAGCCTATGAGGAACAGGTAGCCTTACAGTAGTGAAAAACGAAATGGGGCATAATTCACTACCAGGACATGCTACACACACCAAGGCATGTCCTGCCTTACACATACAAGGCACCCTACCATAGGGGTGACTTACAGGATGCCAAGGGAAGGTTCAGGGGCTGGGAAGTGAGTGCACTTCACAGCCAAGATGGCAGTTCTGGACTGCACACAGACACTGCAGTGGCAGGTCTGAGACACACTTTACAGGCTGCTTCTGTGGGTGGCACACATCAGTGCTGCAGGCCCACCAGCAGCATTTGGTTTACCAGCCCTGGGCACACATAGGCCACACTACTAGGGACTAACAGGTAAACCAAATAAGCCAATCAGGGATATACCAATTCACATAGACATATTTATGCAGGGAGCATTCGCGCTGTGACACTGAATGGCAGTGGCACAGCGCCCAGAGCATCTAACACCAGTAAAACAGAGGAGACAACAGCGAAAAATGGAAGGGAGACCCACGCCAATGGTGCCAGGACTAACACACGTCCCCTCCAGCTGAAATGTGGGGAGAACTACCCATCCCCTTGGAAGTTCTCATCGCTAAGGCGGAAAAATCTGGACAGACCTTCAGCATTGGCGTGTTCTGTACCAGGGCGGTGTTCCACCATGAAGTCCATACCCTGTAGGGAAATGGACCACCTCAACAACTTAGGATTCTCACCCTCATCTGCATCAACCATCTGAGGGGCCTGTGGTCTGTCTGAACCCGGAAGTGAGTCCCAAACAGGTATGGTCTCAGCTTCTTCAGTGCCCAGACCACAGCAAATGCCTCACGCTCAATTGCACTCCACCTCTGTTCCCGTGGAAGTAACCTCCTACTGATGAAGGCTACAGGTTGGTCTAGTCCCTCCTCATTTATCTGTGACAGAACGGCCCCCACCCCATGCTCTGAAGCGTCTGTCTGGACAACAAATTCCTTAGCAAAATTGGGCGCCTGGAGTACGGGTGCTGTACACATAGCAGTTTTGAGGGCATCAAAGGCTTTCTGACAGGTGTCAGTCCAGTTCACAATCTTTGGCCGCTTCTTGGAAGTCAGCTCAGTCAAGGGTGCAACAATGTTGCCATACCCCTTGACAAACCTCCTGTAATAACCCGTGAGTCCTAAGAAGGCCCTCACCTGGGTCTGGGTCCTTGGGGGCTCCCAAGCCAGGATGGTTTCAATCTTGGGCTGCAGGGGCGCCACCTGGCCGCTCCCACCTGGTGTCCCAAGTACACCACAGAACCCTGCCCAATCTGGCACTTACTGGCCTTGATTGTGAGGCCTGCTCTGCGCAGCGCCATCAACACTTCTCAGAGGTGGCGCAAGTGGTCCTCCCAGGAGGAACTAAACACTGCAATGTCATCCAGGTAGGCGGCACTGAAAGCCTCCAGCCCAACCAACACCTGGTTGACCAATCTCTGGAAGGTGGCAGGGGCATTCTTCATCCCAAAGGGCATCACACGGAACTGGTAGTGCCCATCTGGTGTGGAGAATGCTGACCTCTCCTTTGTCCCATCAGTTAAGGCGATCTGCCAGTACCCAGACGTCAGATCAAACATGCTGAGGTACCTGGCAGCCCCTAACCGGTCGATGAGCTCATCAGCTCTGGGGATGGGGTGCGCGTCGGTCTTGGTGACCGAATTGAGACCTCGGTAGTCCACACAGAACCTAAGTTCAGGAGTGGCACCAGGCGTTGCAGCTTTTGGTACCAAGACCACGGGGCTAGACCACGAGCTGCTAGAGGACTCAACCACCCCTAGGGCGGACATTTTGGAGACCTCCTCCTTAATGCAAGCCCTGACCCTGTCAGTTACCCTGTAAGCCTTGTGCTTGACAGGAGAACTGTCCCCGGTATCTACCTCATGGACGCACCAATCAGTGACACCAGGTACCAGGGAGAACAAATCAGAAAATTGCCCCAACAGGTGGTGACAATCTCTCTGCTGCTCAGGGGTCAGTGTGGTGGAGAGGATCACACCCTCCACTGACCCATCCTTCTCTTCTGCACACAGGAGGTCAGGGAGAGGCTCACTCTCCTCCTCAACCCCATCATCTGTGGCAAGAAGCATGCCCACTTCAGACCTCTCAAAGTGGGGCTTTAGGCGGTTCACATGCAGGACCAGCAAGGGGTTCCTGGGAGACTGAAAGTCCACCAAGTAGGTAACTGGACTTTTGCGCTCCACCACCTCAAATGGACCGGTCCACTTATCTTGGAGCGCACAAGGCTCCACTGGGGCCAGTACCCAAACCTTCTGACCAGGTTGAAATTCGACCAGAGTGGCATTCTGGTCGTGCCAACGTTTCATTTCTTCCTGGCTGGCTTCCAGATTTGCCTCAGCAATTTTTCTGAAACGCCGAGTCTGGTTCCTGAAGGCCAACATGTAGCTAAATACATCTTGGGAGGTTTCCTGGGAGATTGCTCCCAGCCTTCCTTGACCAGACTCAGAGGTCCTCTAACCGGGTGGCCATAGAGGAGTTCAAAGGGACTGAACCCTAAGGGCTTCTGTGGCACCTCACGGTAGGCAAACAACAGGCATGGCAAGAGGACGTCCCACTTACGCCTCAGGGGCTCTTCTAGGCCCATGATCATGCCCTTCAAGGTCCGGTTGAACCTTTCAACCAGACCATTACCTTGGGGGTGGTAAGGAGTGGTGAACTTATACATTACCCCACACTCCTTCCACAGAGACTTCATGTACTGGGAGATGAAGTTGGTCCCCTGTCAGACACCACCTCTCTGGGGAATCCCACACGGGAGAAAATCCCCATCAGTGCACATCCTACCACGGGGGCCGTCACTGTCCTGAGCGGGATGGCTTCAGTGTACCGGGTGGCATGGTCCACCAAGACCAGGATGAACCTGTTGCCCATGGCTGTCTTGGGGTCCAGAGGCCCCACAATGTCAATGCCCACTCGCTCGAATGGGGTACTCACAACTGGAAAGGGCTGGAGTGGGGCCTTGATCTTCCCCCCACTCTTCCCACTTGCCTGGCAAGTCTCACAGGTCCTGCAATGAGAGTCTGAACTCTTGTGCATCTGGGGCCAATAAAAGTGGGCGGCCAGCCTCTCAAAGGTCTTGGTCTGCCCCAGATGTCCTGCCAATGGAATGTCATGAGCCAACCCCAGTAGGAAGGTTCTGAAGCACTCGGGTACCACCAGCACACGGGCTGACCCTGGCTCAGCAACCTTAGGCTCACTATACAGGAGACTGTTCTCCCAATAAATCAGATGTGAACCAGACATGTCACCTTCTGCCTGGGCTGCAGCCTGTCGCTGCATACCCTCAAGAGAGGGGCAAACTCTCTGCTGCTCACAAAATTCCTCCCTGGTGGGTCCCCCTTCCTGCTGCCAATGGGTCAGCTCAGGCAGGTCCCCCAGTTCGGTGATCTGCTCCCCGGTAGGCTCCAGGGCATCCCCTCGGGGTCTGCTCCTTCCTGGGCCGTGGGAACCAAGGGGCCGGCCTCCCGCGCCCCTGCCCCTTCTCTCTAAGGCAGGGATCTGGGCCCTACTCTCAGGCTCCAGATCCTTTTCAACACCCTCCTTGGCTGCCATGGACCGAGTGGTAGCACACGCCTACTCAGGCAGACCCAACATCTCTAAGTGAGCCTTCCTCTCCACCGTAGCCCACGGGGAGTCCTCTAAATCATTGCCCAGCAGACAGTCTACAGGCATGGCGGGCCTCACAGCTACCTGAAGAGTTCCTGAGACCCCCCACTCAAAGGGAACCTGAGCCACCTCACATTGGCTCTCTGAGTTGTCTGCGGACACTACTGGGTAGAATGCATGGGGGACAACCTGCTCTTTGGACACCAACCGGGAGCTGACAGCAGTTACACTGGCCCCTGTGTCTCTTAGAGCCTCCACCCTATGGCCATTGATGGTCACCCACTGCCTGTATTTTTAGTGTTAGCAGGCAGTGCAGGCTTGAGGACCATCTCAAAGTCCCCTAATGAGACAAGGGTCAATTCTACGGGATCCCACCCCTCTTGGGCACCCATCTCCTCCTCTCCCAGGGCTACACTAGCAATCTGGCGGGGTGGTGCACGGGGATCAAAATATCTGTGGCCCACTTGACCACAGTTGTAACACGTGGGGGCCCCCTGGGAACAGGCCTACCTGTTGGGGGCCCTGTCCTCCTTTCTTGGGGGGCTGGGACACCACTGCCTGGTTCCCTGGGGGATTACTTTGGGGCCCTCGGTGGAACTCCCTCTGTTGACCCTTGTCCCCCCACTCCTCTGCTGGGGACCCTGCCCACCTTTGGCGCCGTCTCCCACTGGACCCTTGCGGACCCGGGTGCTCACCGAGCGGTCTGCCTCCTCAGCAAGCTTTCTAGGGTTAGTCAGCTTGCAATCAATTAGGTGCTGGCGTAGCTCAGGAAAACAATTACTAGATAAATGCTCCCATGCAATCAAATCATAAAACTGTGCAAAAGTTTCTACTTTGCTACCTTTTACCCAGCGTTCCATGGCTCTGCAAAAAAAAGACACATATTCAACCCATGTGGTACCCTCTAGCTTCTTACAGACCCTAAACCTCTGCCTATACATCTCAGGCGTCAAACCATAGCGGGTCATCAACGCTTCCTTCATGTGGGCATAAACCATCCTACTTTCTGGGGGCAGGTCCAACAAGGTATCCCTCCCCTCACTCACAAAGCGTCCCCACAACCCCGCTCCCTAATCCTTCTCAGGGACCCGGTGGGACACCATGGCTAATTCATAAGCGGCAAACCATTGCCCAATATCTTCACTTTTGTGGAAATCTTTAATAACCTCCTTGGGTATATACACCCTACTCTCAGGGTGCACTACAGGTACGCTGCCACCAGAGGGGAGATTTCCATGCTCTTAGCTTTAATCTCCAACTCCCTCAATACTCTCTCATGCTCAAGCTTCATCCTCATAATGTCAATTTCTAACTTCTTGTTCTCTAGGTCCCGGTGACCATCCATTTTAAGCTTAGCCATCTCCATATTATGCCGCCTATCTCTCTCCCTGTCCTCCAGCTCTTCTGGGGACAGACCCTTAGCGGACACACTAGAGCCCGGGTTGGAAAGGGCTGGATCTCCTACTAAGTCTACTACATCGCCCTGCTGCTCTCCTCCCTCCACAAGCTCTCCTATATCCTTAGGGGCATCCCTGGCTTCTAGCCAGGCCTTCAGCGCCTTGTAATACTCCTCCCTTCTAGTGAGACCTGTGATAGGGACTGTGAATTGCTTGCAAAAATATTTGAGCTGCTTGGCATTGTAGGTTTCTATTTTCTCTTCTTCCCAGGAGAGATCCTCTGAGGCATTGGATCTGGGCTTGCCCATTGTAGAAATAACTGGCAATATCAATAAAGGACAGAAGAAAACTTCTCAAAAAATGTAAGCGGGTGAAAAATCACCGGCAATATCAATCACAATATAGGATCCTAAAAACTCTCAGAAATGTGCGTGGGTGAAAAATCACCAGCAATATCAATCACAATAGGGGATCAAAAACTTTCAATAAATGGGCGCGGGTGAAAAATCACCGGCAATATCAATCACAATATAGGATCCCAAAAACTCTCAGAAATGTGCGCGGGTGAAAAATCACCGGCAATATCAATTACAATATAGGATCCAAAAAAAACTCTCAAAAAATGTACGCGGTACGTTATGGTCTGCACTCACTAGTGTACACTATAATTACTGTATGCGATCATAAATGCAAATCCAGATCCTCACCGCTGACCACCAAAGTTAGAAATGGGGGTCTCTAGTTGGCAATGGCTGGCCACTGTCCAAGTAGGGACCCTTTTTCCTAAGTCAGAGTGAGAGGGCTACCCTCTTTAATACCCCTGCTCAACCCTGTGGTAACGTAGCACGAGCAGGTAGGCTTATCTCAGAGGCAGGGTGTGAAGCATTTATGATCATACACAGTAACACAGTGAGGAACACTACAAAGGGACACCACACAAGTAGTTATTATAAAAAAATAAGTATCTTTATATAAAGGCAGATTTATCACAAGACCAATAACTGTAAAAGCCACAATAGTGTCAAAAATAGGATAGCGGTTGAAGGGCTGTCAAAAATAGTTCAAAGGTTGCAACAATAAGGTTCAAGTTCAAAGCAGTGGTCTCTGCGACCCTTTCTTTCACAAAGTACCTGGGTTTAGTAGCAAAACCAACAAAGTGTCGCAAATAAGCTGTAGCGATGATTCTCGGCACGCGAGGCCGGCGATGCGTTGAAATCCTTGCCGCAAGGGAGGATGATGCGCCGATCTGCGGGATGCGTGCGGAGACGGTACGACAAACTTCTGCACGCTGGACCGCCGATGCGATGACTTTCTTGCCGCGTGGGAGAAGTCGATGCGGTGATCCTGTTGCGCTGTGCGATCGTGTTGCGATGCGAAGACAAGACGCTCCGCGAGGGAGCGACAAAATTCGATGCGATCAAAGTGGCGGACGCACGGCGTCTGCACTGCGATGTCTCGAAGCGATGATTTCTTTAAGGGTTGCGAGTGCGCGGCGACAGCAGCGCGATGATCTTTCCAGCGCGTCTCGGCTGCAGCGGCTCGCAAAGGGGCGTCAGCGATGGTTTCGTGTTGCGGGCCCTCGGCGGCAGTAGCGCGATGATTTTCCCAGCGCTCTCGACTGCAGCGGCCCGCAAAGATGCGTTAGCGTCGATTTCTCACCCTCTTTTCTCTGATGCAACTAGAGGCCCTGGAACTCACAGGAGCCTCCTCAGCAGATAGCAGTCCTCGCAGGGAGGAAGCAGGAGGTTGGTGGTGGAGTCTGATGTGCCTGAGACTCCAGCAGGAGGCTAGCTCTTTTCCTAGCCCTTGGGTGATTGCTGTAACAAAAATAAAAGTTCTCTCAAGAGTTCCTTTTCCTCTTCTTCAAGGTCCAGTGGTCACTGCTGCAGGCCAGTGCAAGAAACAACACACAGCATAGGGACAGTCACTTCCTGCAGATTCCTCCAGTGGCACGGACAGAGTTTCCTCTCCAGATCCAAAAGCAATACAAAATGTAAGGGCTTGAGCACAGATATTTATACCCCAAAAGCCTTTGATCCTTGAAGCTACCAGTCACTGAACCTAGCCAGAACCAGTTCTGCTCAAGCCTGGAGCACTTTGTTTACCAGGCTGCATCCTTCCTTTCAGAAAGAGGGGGTCTGCTAGCAGACACACAGTGGGAGGTGGAGCCAGCATTCACCTTGCCAGGCACAGCCCTATTCAGGTCAAGGAGCCACCCCTCCCCACACTCTAAATGCAGATCTCTCTATTCAACCTAGGTCTGACTCAGCCTGTCCTGCCCCTCTAAAACTAGACAGCCAATACACATAACGGCAGAGCACACTGGAAGGTTGAGGCAAGAAAATACCTACTTTCTAAAAGTGGTATTTTCAAACACAGAATATAAAAATCAACTTCACTAAAAGATGTATTTTAATATTCTGAGCTCAGGCATACTAAATTCGTTTTTCTACCATGTTCCTGGGGTCAGTTAGGACTATAGAATGTAATAGTCAAACTGCCCATTCTAGCCTATGAGGAACAGGTAGCCTTACAGTAGTGAAAAACGAAATGGGGCATAATTCACTACCAGGACATGCTACACACACCAAGGCATGTCCTGCCTTACCATACAAGGCACCCTACCATAGGGGTGACTTACAGGATGCCAAGGGAAAGTTCAGGGGCTGGGAAGTGAGTGCACTTCACAGCCAAGATGGCAGATTCTGGACTGCACACAGACACTGCAGTGGCAGGTCTGAGACACACTTTACAGGCTGCTTCTGTGGGTGGCACACATCAGTGCTGCAGGCCCACCAGCAGCATTTGGTTTACCTGCCCTGGGCACACATAGGCCACACTACTAGGGACTAACAGGTAAACCAAATAAGCCAATCAGGGATATACCAATTCACATAGACATATTTATGCAGGGAGCATTCGCGCTGTGACACTGAATGGCAGTGGCACAGCGCCCAGAGCATCTAACACCAGTAAAACAGAGGAGACAACAGCGAAAAATGGAAGGGAGACCCACGCCAATGGTGCCAGGTCTAACACCCACCCTCTCACTTCAAAAGACAAAGTCGACTCACCACTCCTGCCGCAGACAGGGTGCTGACCACAGCTGCACAGTCTTCAGTTTTGCAGATGGGCTGATAGTAAAGGCATTACAGAGTACAGTGAAAGAGCTTGGCAGGGGAGGTTATGCTAGTGATTTTCCTCAGAGTGCTTTCACAGCACTCAGCAGGGTGTTGATAGCCAGCCCATCTGAAATGATGACCCGACCCAAAAGTTAACGAAAAATGCAAAAAGCCTGCAAGGTGTGGACTCTATGTTAAAGTCTGCAGGCTGCTGAGTTCTGCACTTAATACTTGTCCTTAACTAAAGGTGTTGCACCTCTCCATAAATCAGTCTCTTTGTTAAATCAGGGGATGCAAGTGGTACCAGTATTAAAATAGAGTACCTTCCTCCTTTTAAATAAACTTTGTAATTTTTTCTGGAAAGTATTTCAGCAACTTAATTTAACAGTGTTCTTATGTAACTCCTTAGAGAATTAAAGATTAAAGATTATGAATTATACTGGGAGAGAAAGAGGTACCCATCCACTGCACAATATTAAACCAGGAAACACGAGATCAATCCCAGTCCCCACACTTGACCAAATTGGGAGATACAATTAACTTATTTAATTGTGCTTTTTTTCCTTTATCATCAAATTTGAGAGCATCTTGAAATACATTAGTTCAGGATGTGCGCTGTCCGAAAAAATCGTATATATTTTACTAGACTATAATTTTGCACCGCCTATAGTAATGTTATGTTATTTGATTTTGTATAGCTCCCAAATACCCAAAGGTGTCTTGCCGCTGCCTTGGGAAGGTAACATGCATCTTTGAAGAGTCAAGGACCCCCATTGGTTAAAAGGCCATATTTTCAACGCTTTCCTGAATTGTAGCAGATTTGAGAATTTTTAATATCAAGGGGAAGAGAATTCCATAATTTTGCAGTACATATCTAGGTAACAGAGGGTACAACTGACTGTCATCAGAGCAAAGTGGGAGGTACATGAATGTTTCTAAGGTCATATATAAACTACCAATTCTATTAAATGCCACTCGAAGCAGTGATACAATCCAACGTACTAAAGTGAAAAGCTTCCGCATGCTAAAGAAATACATGTTTTTGAATTGTCTTTATCGTATTTGTACATTACAATTATTGGACGATTTCAATGCCAATTATGTTGATGGCTTGTGTTACGGCTCCTCAAGCCAATCACAACCACTGGCTAGGCTCTATTTTTTTTTTTTTTTAAAAGAGTTTTCTATAGCGCGAACTAGACTTGAAGATACCAGGTATCTGAGCGCTTTACACAGCACCAGTTTTGTTACACAAGGACACATTCATTTTTGTTAGGCACGGGGAGATTAAGTGATTTGTCCAGAATAACAGGATGTTGAGCGTCGTTGCCGAGACTCGAACCCGGTTCCCCAGCTTCGATGTCGAACACTCTAGGCGCAAGGCTACATCCTCTCCCAATCAATGTACTGGTGTGTCCACCTCCACTTAAAACAGAAAATCATCTCACCAATTCCATTAGGTGTCCACACACTTCCATCTTAGTTGAGGAGATATGAAGTGTGTCCATTAGTGCAGCCTCAGATGAGGTCACATGCCTAGCACTTTAGTGATGATAAGATATGGATAGAGGCAACAAGTGCTTCTCCATGGCAAAGGCTCTGGGTAATTGATATGGTCTCTGGACAGTGCAGTAGGCTGAAGACCTGGGCCCCCTCCCAGAGGGACTAGTCAAGCAGAAGCATTAACCCTTCAGAAAGACAGGGCTTCCTCTTTGTATTATGCCCTCCCAAGCTTCCCCATTTCTTCTTGTTCAAAGTCTACTGTGGTGGGTCTCCGCTAGGCAAATCCCCATAGCACTCCCTCTTCCCCTCACGGTGCAACAGATTAGAATGTCATTATGACTACAATACTGCTGCCAAAATGGCAACAAGGCAGTCCTAACCAAATGCCATCGAGTGCTTCTATACCACTAAATACAGACAAAAAAATAAAATTCTTGAGGCTGGATCCCTTTCCTGAATCACTTTTAGTCAAGCATCAGAATGAGCTTCATGTTTGGGTATACCTGACAAAGCTGGTGCACTGTCTACCAGAAAACATAGCTAGAAACATTGAGAAAGGAGGGCGGAGTTATAACTTTAATTTGAACCCCGTTTCAGACCAAACAATCCACACAATAAATAAAACCTCCTTACCATTGAAAAAACAAAAGAAAGAATAGTTCCCTAAATATGCCCACACTTCTGATTGCTTCGATTAAAACCAGCATGGTTGTATGACGTTACAAGACCCCCCCCAAGCCCCCTTTTTGAATCACACGTGTTTTTTTTGGGGGGGGGGGATTTGGTTACACCAACTTTGATGAGTCCAATTTAAGTTAAAACTGATGAATTGTCACTTTTTTACTAAAATCTAACTTGCAAAAATAAGAAACAAGTAACAGAACATAGGTATGGGGGACAAAAAAAGATTTCTGTGCATTCATAAAATTAAAAAAAATTAAAAATTGTTATAAGAACAAAGAGGTAAATAAAGAAAAACAAGGTTCAGTGAGTGTTTTAATATATCTACAGTTACTCAATTTCAAGTCATGAAAAAAAGAAGAAAAAAAAATCAGATGGTACAAGAAGTGAAAGTCTCCATAAAAATAGCGGGAGGGACATGAGCAGAGGAACCATGTAGAAGGATAGCCCAATAACAAAGATTAGGAATGAGAATAAAGCAGGGAAGCCCTGGACCAAAAGAAACACAATTGCTAACAGCTCAGAAAGGTAAGCAGACATGAAGCTGAGAAGCTGTAGAAAGCTATGGGAAGGTGAGATACAGATGTCTTTCCCAAGTAGGAAAAAAAAAAAAAAAAAAACTCTACCTTATTCATTGTATTTAATTCAACGAAACAATAAAATCACAATGAAAGCGAAAGAAAAAGAAAATCTGAATCAACAGAAGGAATGAGTTAACAGGGTGAAGAATTAAGATTACCCTCGTCCCATTCACTCGGACACTTTCCTAACAGAAGCTTCTTCCAATCCCCCCACCTCACATACTCACCTTTCTTGTCTTACTGAATTAACTTGGTAACTAATCTCTCTGCTGACTGGTTGGCTTCGGGGGTCCTTTCTAGGTACAAAAGAACAACCCACCTTTGCTTTTAATTGGCTAGTTATTGCTCTGGATAGTCAGTCAGTCAAAGAAATGTTTATTTGGACCGTTTGGCCCTTAAACACATATCCTATACAACCATATCAACTTTAACTGTTATTGCTCTGGCTAGTCTTCTGCAGGAAATATAACAGCAAATTCACATATTGATTTGTGTTCTGTGTTACTGCCTATAATTTACAAGTGCAGATAAAAAAAAATATGTTTTATATAAAACCTTTAACGAGAGGAATCAGACTAGGAAACAGTGACTAGAGCTCATTCACATAGGAAACATTAATATTATAAGCATAATTCTTGTGCTTCACCTCTTGTAAAGAATTTCACGATAACTATCATTACTACTGCTTAATTTTTAATTGCAATATTTAATTGGGACCACCTTTGTGAGGGCAGAAACCAATGTCTTCTTTTTTCTGCCTTTTATGTTCTGGTTTGACAGCGTAGCTGTCGTCAGACAATTATGTGATCATCACGAGAGAAGGACTTTGGCTCCACCAACATGTTGGGAGCCAGGGTTACTTGTTTGATTGAACAGAAGTTGTGTGCTTCCACACAAAAGTGGTTGCCCTCCAGGCAGCTGTGATAATTTTGTTTATTTATTCAGCTGCCTAAGCTTGAACTTTCAGGGTCACACACTTGCCACTGGAATGCTATTAAAGAGTCTTGGATAACTAGTTAATGTATGTTTTTATCTAGCAGCAGTACAGATGGTAGAAGGGTAGTCATTAACCTACATGGATTTTTAGGTTTAGAGTGACAGTGCAACTGTCACCTAATCTTTCAACCTCCACCAACATTATTTTACAGTTTTACAGTACAGTACACAAATACATATCTATTCCCATGCTATTTACTTGTAATTCTTCATATTACCGTGCAACATTCCTTTAATGCCAGACCCATTGGCATTGCTAATGCTAGTTTACTGTTTTGTGTGCCATCTTTGAATGGCTTACAGACATTTTCAGGTACTGAACTACAGAAAGTAAAACGATCTCATAAAACTCCATTTACTTTCTGTTCCTGCACAGCATTCATGACCCCAGATACCTGTAGTAGTAAAGGAAAAGTCAGGGGTATCAAAGGACAGACCGGGATAATAAGTGTTAATCCTGGCTACCTTTAATCGGTGGCTTATAAGCAAGGGGGTAATATTTTAGAAGGTCTGTTTATGTTTTTGTTTACACAGAACTCTTCGCACCCGGAAATACCATCAAACAGAGTTGTGATCTTGAAATAATCTAGAAAAACATTGATAGATCCGCTAGATGATGGAGCCTACGTGCTCCCACTGTACGAGTAAAAGTAACTGTTTGGTACTGAGAAGTGCCCTTTATAAGCATGGCACGCCTGCTGACAAGTGCTGGTAATCTCCTATTCAGAGTAAAGATGTGCAGTTGCTCACTACCAACCCAAGTTAACCACTGCATGATGTAATTTCGCTTGGACCAACCCTGGTAATAGAGCCACGGCTTTAATTACACTTCCACCTCTGTGGGGAGGACACATTATTCACAATGACAAATACAGCCACATAGTGTGTAACAGAAACCATGCCAAACCGCCTTTACAGCCCAGAAAATAACTGGCTGCATTACATTGATCAGCAAAGCAACTCAGGTTGAGTAGATGGGTAGAATATTATAGCCTTATAGCCCGCTGCCGAGGGCTATACCGGCTGTTAAAGGCCCTGATCCTGAGTTATAGGCCCGAGCCGCAGGCGAGGGCCTATAACGAGGGGGCCTTTAACAACCGGTATAGCCTGAGGCAGAAGGGCTATAAGGCTATTAGAACATTCCACCCACTAAGGGTAGAATGTTCTAAATTAAAAATGGAGAAACAAAAGACAAACATTGGAATGTTGGAGCGCTGGGCTTATACAAGCCATTATAAGCCCAGAGCAACTCCATTGTCTTCAATGGAGCTCCCAACATTCCAATGTTCTAATAAACCTTAAATGATTAAACTAAAGATGGCTTGTCAGCAATAACCCATTTTAGGAAACAATTGACACTATTTGGCAAAACAAATTCAAGACATTGTAGTGAACGCTAAAGAAATGACTCACAAAAACTAGCAAATATATAGCAGTGGTAACGTACAAATAATTGTAATGAAGTGAGGGTAAGAAAAACACAAAAGGCCGCGGAGGCGGTTGGTACATACACTCAATTAAAAAAAAAAATAATAATCACGCATCTCTAAAAAGTTAAATGGGTAACGGATATGACACGAAGAGCCCACGCTTACATTTTTTAGCACGTGTTATATCCCTGCAAATGAGTAACGCTTTCGTGAGTACTTGTTTTAAAGACTGAAAGCAACTTTCCTGCACACGGTGCCAGGCAGGAAGAGTTCTGCACCATCATGTGCGGGGCTGGCGGGGATATTAGATTTATTGCTCAAATGTACTCCATCAGCAAGGTCACGCGGGGTTTATTTACTCCTAATCCGAAGAAACGTCCCATCTCCCCGAGGGATGTTCGTGAGAGCTAATGAAGCACGAGAGAGAAGCTGCTGCTGAAGACAAGAGGAAGAAAGGCTGCGACTGCGGTTGCCAGGAAGCTTCAGAAACCAAACCACTTCCGCTCTGCCTGCATGACCTGCCACTGAGGAGCGCTGCCTCTTCACGCTTTGCGCGCGGGAAGCCTTCTCTGGCTCCACTTACTCACGTACACACAAGTCAGTGTCTGATCGATGCTCTGTGCACCCAAGGCACGGCTGACCACCAAAGGCAGGAGAGTTACATCCATTCTAGATTCTCAGGATACTAAGAAACATATTTTATATACATTTAAACCAAAGCAGTGCTCTACAAATAGTTTACACCGAGCAATCTCTCCCCATCGGAGTAAAAAATTTTTTTAACTGCGGCCGCAAAGTGATATAATTAAATGTTTAACAGTGAAATTAAATATTTCCAAATAGCGTGATAGAAGTTATGGGATGTTTTGCGTCTGCAGTCTGTGGTAGAACAAACTTGCTAGTAAAAGGTGCACACACCCACTTCCTCCTGCAAACATTCAACTAAAGGTGTGTCCAGCAGTGTATACTGTACCGGCAGCAGTAATATTGCCCTTTACACAATAAACACGCACAGCAAAGTATACACCACAAGCAGCGGTGGCACTGCTAGTTTCCCTGACACAGTAAAAAGGCACAACACAGTCAGGAGCAGCAGAAAAGACAAGCATGAGGGCAGTGTCCCACTCAGAGGGCTCCTGCCCATACAGTGAATGTAGGCAGGTGAGGAGGATGGGGAAAGGACAGCTACTGGCCCCTTCGGTCACGGTTAATGGTTTTCGAGACAGGGTGGAAGCAGGTTCCTACTTCAGGTCCTCATGCCCACAAGTGTTTATTCAGGTGGGGTGGGGCGACAGGGTTGGTTTGGTAAGGTGGGCACTCGGGCAATGGCCCAGGGGCCGGTATCGAAGTTCCAGCTGTGGGATGCTTTTTTGGCATCCTGGGGGGCCGATTTGGGCTGTGTCTGGTGTGTTCAGATGTCGCCAGCGGCCCAGTGGGGCCCTGAGTGGCCTTTCTGGAGGCAGATGGGCGTCCATTACCTCCCTTTTATCAACGGGCAGAGGTGTCACTCCCTTTCTCTCGCTGGGCCAGCCAATTAATGTGTGCATACTAAGCGGGGGCAGGGGGCCTGAGCAGAAGTGGCCTCGCTTGTTTTCAGGTGTATATAAAACTTCGCCGAAGCAGTGTTTTGCGGAAAGGCAATATGCAAATGTGGGCCACTTTTTTTTTTTTTTGCGTGCCCGGGCCGATTTCTAATCCCAATCCAACCCGGGGGCTGGGGGTGGGGGGGCATGGCATGCTTGAAATGTTGGGTGACCGACCTGCCACAGGGGCCTCAGTCACTACACAGCACTGTCCCGGAGTGATTCTCTAGGCTATCAAGCCCTTAGTCTTCTACCGCCCTCAGTCACTCAACCTGGACCCATTCACACTCTGCCCTCTGTGAAGAAGGCCCTCAGCACTCCATAAACAGACTGTCTGCTGGCTTTCACAGACTCTTGCTGGCCTTTACAGTACCGCACCCTTATACTGCCACACACGTACAGACCCCCAGCCGGCCTTTAGCCAACCCTCATGAACCCACATCTGGATTTCCTACAAACAAGCTAGTCCTCAGAGACCCTCTACTAGACCTAATGCATTCTAAGCCGGCCCTCACACTGTCCTTCAGACCTATTCTGCTTGGCGCTCATAGTCTTTCAGAACCATTAATCGGCGTTTACCTTTCCAAAATCACTTTTAAAAGGCTCTTTGCTCTCCCCAAGTACCCATCCGTTGGGCGAAACAAGAACAGGACACCACAGACCCTTAGTTGCCCATGAGCGTAGCTTACGGTACCCTTAAAAGCCTTTAGCTGGCACTCACATTGCCTCAGCTAGTCCTCACAGACCATCAAAAATCCCTTGCCTACCACAAGACCCAGTATGGCCTCTTCTACTGGCTGCTAGAACTTCTCACCCAGCCCTGAAAGGAATCTCCCCTAGTCCTCAGAGCCTCTGTGTGGATCCTCAGATACTCTCAAAACACCACTGTTAGACTTTAGACCCAAACTTAAAGCCTTAAGATAAAGCTATTCCCTCTTCGGCGCCCCAAAGGCATTTACACACTCCGGACTAAGCTCAGAGCTCCTTTCGTTGCCATCAGAGCATATATGGCTGCCAACCTGCACACATCTATGCAGCCCAATGATACCCAGTCCATCTAGGCACTTCCTTATTTTGCTGCTCTGAGGATACCACTTTTACTCACAACAAAACACCAGGCGTCGGGCACTGCCACGGGAATGTGACACTTGTTTTAGCAGGAACCTTTATCACACACAATACATACGTAAATGGGCATAAACACAAACATACACATTGATTTGTACTTGTTTATTTTACATGCAATGAGTTTAGATAGCCTTGCAGTTCTGCCAGTGTAGAGATGATGCTACTGTTCAATGTATTGTTTAGTAGTGGAGCGCAACATCCATGGGTACCTTGTATATTGTGGTCCTTACTCTTATGTTAGCATTCTGCACATCTGGAATAATTATAGCTATTCTCTGATATTGGGTTAAGTTAAATGTAGCCACTCCAAAAATTCTGTGGGGTTTTCTTCTGGGGAGATTTGTTGGTTATTATTGATATTAATTCAAGGTAGATTTGTGTGATATTAGTTTTGGAGTTGTTGAAATCTGGTGAACTTCTGCACATTTCCGGGACATTTTGTGTATTAAATAAAGAAAAAAAAATCTACTTCAAGCTGGCAACAAATCAGTGCGACTCTTGAGGTCAGCTAGACTTGTATATTGCTGCTACCTGTAATGATGTGTAAACAGCAGAAGACTAAGTTATTAGGTCAACAGCTAAAAGTTTATTGCTCAAAAACTATACATGTGAAAGCCAGGAGGGATTACACAGCGTCAAAGGTCGCAGAAAAGCTGGTGGATAGAGTCCTGGGCAAACATTTGCCGCCCACTCAGTGTGTTGGGAAAATGAGAGGTGCAGGGGAAAGACGAGAGGGGACAAGAGAAAGGCGAAAAACAAACTTCAGATAGTGTTTACTACACTGTTATTTAGATCCAGGCTGGAGGGAGACTGCTGCAGGCTACTCTTGCGTCCCTCTGAAAGTTGGCGCCCTGGCAATGGGTCCATCTTACTCATGCTAAAGGCAGGCCCTGGGTGTCAGTTGCGATGAACAATAAAACAACATATTTTAGGTCTCGGCCAGAGACCGCCTCCCCTTGTCTGCGATTGATGGCTCCGTTGTCCTTCTCAGTCGCCTGCTCCAGATTTGATTGCTTTCCTCCCCATTAGTCTGTTTGTACCGCCCAAGAGCATTTTGGTCTCACAGTGCTCGGATTGGACGAGTCATTCTTCCACGTTTTGATTTTGCAGAACTCTGCTGACAGGCCCAAAAATAGATAATGAAGCGGTTCCTAGGTTACGCAGACAGACAGGTGAGGCTGACTGAGGATTGGTGATGGGAGCCAGCTACAGCAAGAAGGAGCCACTGTGGAAAATTAAATATAAGCAGTAAAGTTGAGACCACACATACATAGCTGGGGAGAAGCTCTTACGGGGTCTTTCCATTAACAGTGTGGCAGGTTGCCCATTGTGCCATAAGGCACTGCCACGATGTTCGTATTCTGCAGCACAGCACTGTGTTAGTTATGCTGCTCCGAGTGGCAGAGCTGCCTTCCTTGCTCTGATCCATGCAGTCTAGGCCTGCAGGTTTCGGTCTTGCCAGTCACCTACCTCGTGGCCTACCACATCGCTGCCAGGTGTCCCAAGTCCATGCATGGCTAGATAGGCCAGTCCCACTTTTTCGTTTTAGAATTCTGGGACTGTAGTCCTCTTTTCTTAGAATTCTTGGACTTGTAGCCCTGGTTTTATCCTGGACACAAGACTTAGGGTGACCAGACGTCCCAGATCTCCCCAGACAGTGCCGGTTTTCAAAGGTCTGTCCCCTGTTCCTACACTTCTGTTGATTTTTAATACATGTCTCAGTTTTTAGGAAAAGGGTCAGGTCACCCTGCAAAGCAGAATTTAAACTATGTTCTCTTTTCAGGCGCCTAGAAGTCTTTTTTTCGTTTCACAATTCTTTATTAAATATGTTTTCCAAAAAATCCAGAAACAATAAATAACTGTCATATATTAATCCAAAAACAGAAAAACATCATGAACAAAACATACAATAGGAATAAGAAAAACAAAGGAGAGTAAAGTAGAAGATCAAGAAAAAGAAGGGAAAAAAAGGAAAAAGAACACCAAAAAGCAAAAAAACAAAATTCAATACCAATGTCTGAAATAATCTACGTTTCTGCTAGGCATCACAGGAGGAGGTCACTGCCTGTTTCCAGAAGAGAGACATGGTGGGGAGGAGGGGGTGAAAGGTGGAGGTCCTGCTATTGTTATATGTAAACATAGGCTAATAAATGTGTGTGTGTATACAATATTTACCAAGCTGAGAGATTATATATATATATATATATATATATATATATAGATATAGATATATATATATATATATATCTACACACACACACACACACACACAGACACACACACACACACACACACACACACACTTACAAGGCTGCGCAAAAAAGGGCAGGGCAGATATAGAAGTAAAACTGAAGGCTACTTTAATGTCTGCCCTGTCTCGGTTATGCTTCTCCAAATCTGGTCACGCTAATAGGACTACAAGTCCCAGAATTCTAAGAAAAAAACAAGACTGGCCGATTTAGTCAGGCATGGACCTGAGAAACTTGGCAGCTATGATACCCATCTGCATTGTATGAGCGGATCTTATTTGCATTCTCTCGATTAAGCATTCCACGGCCACTTTCATGAGTGTGCTAAGTTTTATATTTCTAGTTCAAGCATCGACTGGGCGTGACCTTTGAGTCCGCGTCCTCATGAATGCCGGCTGGGTTAATCACTGACTGAAACCTCGCCGGGCTCGTTGTCCAGGGGCCGCCTGCAGAGGGTAAAGCAAACAGCAAGGGTCTGTCTACACGGGCCTTCGACGCCCATTTAAAACACTCGGTGCAGCGTATGACTTGACACATTTCTGCTGGATGGCTGCCTAGACACAGCTCCTGCGCCTGGGTGCCCTATGCGGCTTCATCGTGGATTAGCACAGGCTGCAGGAATCACCTGTGCAGCCGGGAGCCAGGCACCCGAGACTGAACTCGCCGCAAGGGTCCTCTGACAGCAGCAGCTCCAACAAGCAGCAGTACTCGCTTTCTAGCACATTTCATGAGACTTTTATGGGTGCCTCCTTCAGACTTTTTTTTCGTTTATGTAGCGCTGGCATTAGAGTGGTTCCATAGCGCTTGAGTATCACAAAATACAGATCTAGATCACCAGCCTCAAAGTGCTGGTGAAAGGAAGGCTCGGGTTACCAAGTAAGGAACATTGATGGCTATTGAGACCGGGCTGCGATTTCCCCCTGGATCAGTCTGGCCTAGGGGGTCCTAATTCGCTCATCATTATGCTATTTTCTGCCCAAAAAACGTGATCAAATCCAGGCTGCTCATGTGACGGCGGGAGTTCACAATCAACTAAAGTTAAGACACCTCAGAGGAGTATCTTTTCACATGAGTTTGTGGGGCTGACACTAAAAGTGCTACCCTTTTACTGCAAGTGATGTAACGAAGGTTGGAGTGATAATCATAAGGCCCATCTCACAGCACAGAAGTGCACATCATCAACACAAGCCTCATGCAAATTCAAGAGCTCCTCCCACAAATTAATCCGAACAGCTGTCTTCTTGATGCTCCACACTGGAATATCTGTTTTATATTTACACTGCTCCCACTGCGGCAACTATACTTAGGGAGACGCGCTCATCTGAATGACAAGTAGTGCTGGAATTGAAGATAAACTAATATAAATCATCCACACACACCCACACAGCATGCAGACACTAATCAGAGGTTGTCATCCCAGGCCCAAGTCAAAAGCAGCAATCCTGATACACAAATAACCTGTGAGCAAAGAAAAACATGTCTGCTTCAGTGTTTACAGGTAGAAGCTCGTAAAAATGTTTAAATTGAAGGACTAGGAGTATGGTTTTATATATTAGGATGGGGCAGCCTCAGAGAGCTTTTGGACACATTCCTGGTACGACCAGGTCACCCTGAAGTGGGTGGGCGGTGTGCGGCCACTGGCCCATTTAGAATACCGCACCAATCAAGGGGTTTTGATGGTGAGGTTGTGGTTCCCCTTCCCCGCTCCTGCCCGTTGTACGCTACACAGCCTTAACCTCTAGAGTGCTTCGACGCTGTATATAAACTTCAGTATGAAGCACTGTAATCTACGACTGAACAACATAAGGTGGTATCAGGAGATAACTTTAAGTAGCATATGATAGGTTAAAATACACAGATCCAATATATCACTAGAACATTCAAATACTGAACGCCCCAGCACCTCCAAAAACAAACGCACACAGACACACAATACTGAACACTGCTCTAAAAACAGGCACCTGTTTTCCCCCTCATCAATGCATCAGATTAGGTAGTTTTGGCGTTTTCTTTTTTCATTTAGGGATTTATCTTTTCAATCCTCACATGGTCTTCTTTTCTTTGTAGTTTCTTTTCGATTTTTGTGACCTCCCCCCAACCTCGGTTTCTGGCACATAATTCTTTTTGTGTTGAATTCCTTAACATCTTTTTTGCTTAGCAAAAATATTTCCACTCACATTTTTTCTCTTCTCTATGCAGGTCTGTTCACAGTTCTGGTGAGATTTCCCCTTGGACTACATACTTTTGTATGGGAATAGCAACTTTTAGCACATTTTTGATTTTAAAAAACGCATTTTATAATGAGGTTGATTCGTTTGTGTTGTACTTGCAGCCCTGATGAAGCCCTGTTGAGGGTGAAACGCGCTGGCTGTGCAGTTGTTTTTTTGACTACGTACAATAAAGAAACATACGTCTTCAACACAGAAGCCTCAAGAATAATGTTTCATTTACTGTTTAGTTGCTTTTGTTGCCCCTCTGTTTATGAATAGATTATACAAACCCCAACAGCATGGCCGCTTTGTACAGTAACCTCCCTACCCTCAGCTCCAGCTTAAATTGCACAGTTTCGTCTGGAGAATGCTGCAGAGAGCGTGAGGCCGAGGCAGCGCCACTGTTTACATGGCCCACTGGTGCATGAACTGGGTTAAGTAAAAAAAAAAATTACAAAAAATTATATGTGGAAAAAAAGGCAAGCCTTAACCAACAAAGTGGGCATGGCAGCACTGAGTGACAATCCAGATTTAAGAAGAAAAACGAAAATCCACACTAATTGCTACTTTCAAACAGCCCCCCCCACACAGCCATTGGTTGTCTGCCGCAGGCCAGGGTGACGGAAGCACATGGCACACCTGACCAAACAAATGCACTGGAAGAACACTACTATACAGAGGAAGCATACCTACCTCACTAACTTTTTAGGTCGAGCCTAGACAGTGCTTGCAGTGCACCTCCATATCTGTGGGTGTGTGCAGAAGCTATGGATAATGTGCTGCATGGCTAAATGCCTATAAGGTCCCAAAGGCAAAACACATAGATAAAATACACTATCATTTACAATGCCAATAGCTCTAACTCGCCCAAAAGCGAGACCTATTGCATTGGAAATGTATTTTTCGGTATTAGGGATTTACTGATGGCGGCTCCAAAAGCAGGAAAGATTTTAAAGTGTTTAAAAGCCACACCATGCAGGAAATTGGTTTTCGCGATAGCAAGCCCATCAGTTAATTTATGGCCGTTTGTTTTTTGACGTCATAGGTGCTGCATCGCAGGATCGCCAGCCATGCGCTCGCAGGCTGCTTGACGCATGCACATGATTAGAAAAAAGCATTGGCGATGCCAATAGGTCAGTCTTTTAGAGCAGAGACCTGTTGGCTTTGCCAGTGCTTGCTTTCAACATGAATTTGGTGCGTCCAATTATGCAAAAAACAAATGTAATAGTCAAGAGGCTGCAACTTTGTTTCACTGGATGACCTTGTGCATCTTCTGTCCTGGTATGAATGTGTACAAGTGTGAATGGCCCAGAAGGGCATTCAGAATCCTGCTCAGGGTACAAGACTCCCAGGCAGGACAAACACCCCACAGTTCCAAGACCGCCAATCTAAATGGAAATCGCGTTCCTGGTCAGTGATTAGCTTAAAACTGTGGCATAGATCCAGGTCCTAAGGGGGGGCACAACGATCTAGGGGCAACGTGGTAAGTCATTTTTAAGTGCTACTATGTAAAGTATTCTTAACAATAGACTAAGGATATGTCCCTATTATGTACTCAAACAACGAGTTCAACGGGCAACATCTTTTAGAAAGCTCCACAAGCATACCCAAGTGGTCCCCTGTTATTACGTACACGGTTTCAATATAAACTTTGGAAATCCACGTTTTTTCATAAAATGTCCATCAGCTAAAAATGTAGAATGCCATCCACGAATCTGCTTTGTGTCCAATAATAGTGGTATTTTTATTGAATTATTAAAGAATCTTGGAGTTCCATAAAATCAGCTATACCTGTTTTTTCATATTTATTTAAAACTCAGAGCAGGGTGGTCGGTTTATTGGAGGTTTAAGAATTTTGATAAATTAAAACAAAATGTAGCAGTACTGATATCTCAGTTGCTGACCCGAATATATCAGGACTTCCATCTCCCTCTCTGCCGCCAACGTAAAGCAAGAAATAATTTGCCTTAATGTACATTTTAATGTAAAGGTAAAAACACAAAAATTCTTACAGGCTATTCAAGATTGTCTTGAGAGAGTAAGATCAAACATCCTGACAGGGTTATTTATTGTAATTGGCAACTTAAACACCAAAATCATTCACTCTTCTGGAGTTGTTCTATTTGGAAGCACAAGGGTTAATTTTGCAATAACTTCAGTATCCCTAATTATATTTATTCTATCACTCAATGCTGTGAAACAATACTTTAAAGTACTTTAAATCCATGTTAATTACTGTAAAGCTTCCTGACAATTGGAAAGGATCACCGATTATGCCAATTCATTAAAAAGGAGTTGATCCTTGTAATCTGTCGTCCTAACTTTTAATCTCCTTAATTAATGCAAGTTCCAGAATGTTTGCCCACATTTTGGTACATATAATCGAAGACTGATCTGACAGCCTGGAACTAAACCCAAATGAACAAGCAGGGTTTTGCCTGACCAGACCACAGTCCACCACAACTTCTCTATATTTTACACTGTTTCGGTGACGTAAGTACAATATATGTGTGTTTTCTTGTCTTCATGTCAGAATATGAGGTATAGGGGTCTTCGCTGGATGAAGCTTGCAAGGCTGAAAATACCAAAGGGTAGCATTTCGCACCAACACTCGGACTCAAGTAAACCTCATGCACGAGCAAGCAATAACTTGACACATATACATAAACAGCCTAAGAGATGGTCGAGTTTTGGCTCCATTGGTTTTTTTCCCCCATTGTTAAGGGATCTTCCAGAGATTTCTAAGAAATCACAAGCCAATCCCCCTACATTAACTGCAGGCCAGTGATGCACTACTTTATGTGGACAATCTTACATAACTTGATAGAACTGCAGTTGTACTAGTATCCCAGTTAATTCACCCTGAAATGTATCGTAAGGCAAATAAACGTATTATTAATATTAAAAACCCAAGGTCAAGCACTTTAATAGGAATATTAGCCGGACACTAAATAATGCACGGAAAACTCAACCCTGTGGACTCTTACAAGTATATGGGAGTTATATTTAATAATAAATTACATTTTGACAAACGGATACAGTATGCTTTGAATCAAGAAAAAATATCCCTTTCTGGTCTTCTCAGATTTAACCAACCTTATGCGGTCAAATGGTTGTTCCATTTTTAAGACTATACTCTTCTAAAATAAATCCTATTCTGAATTGCGGTAATGCAGGAATAATACTGGGTGTAGCCTCCGATTTTAAAATATATGGTATGGATGAAGGGTACTTTGCCAAGTCTTAGGCCTGCCACAGTGCGTCAGTCTCAAGACAATAGTCAGAGGCCACAGCACTTTAAATGGGAGTGGGCTTGCAATTTTTTAAATTTTGCTAACAAAAGAGGGGAATGTACGTACAGCTAGGCAGGGTCTGTTAGATTTGGGTAAAAGTCAGAGCAACTACGTTCGCACAATGAGAAAAGCAGTATAAAGGCTGCTCAAAAATGATGATATGCTTAACATGTTACAAGAGTTTTCATGGTAACCCATGCTTATTGATAAAAATGCACTCAAAGAGCTAATACACGTATAATCTTTCCATGCTAACAGGGACGATATTTCAAGTAAAAATACTTTAATACAGCATTAAGCAATAGGCTAGGAAAGGAGATTTGTTTTTTTTTTTAAATGCTGGTAGGAAAAGTGGGCTTCAGTCTGCAAACACGGCACTTGATTATTTATTCGCAGTTCAATGTGGGAAAGTCACACTTCCAGGTGCGCTCTTTTAAATGCTATTTTTGCAAAGGAAGTATTCTTATCATTTCTATATTATTGATATTGCTTTGTATTGCGTGCTTTCTACGTGTGCAATTGTAGGAAGGTGGAATCTGACTATATGGTTGCCCCCACTTTTTTATGGTATTTTGCTGGTTTATGACTTAGTTGGACTGGGATCCTGCTATTCAGGGCCCCAGTCTATCTGCTTTCTCTCTAAAATGGTTTCCATGTGCCTTAGGCACATCTCTGATTGGAATCTGGAGTGCCCTTATAAGTCCCTAGTATATGGTATACTATGTACCAAGGGCATAGGTACCTCAGAGGCCTACCAGGGGCTGCAGCACGTATTGTGCCATCCCTGGAAGGCCATCCAAACTGACACCACAGGTCTGCTACTGCAGCCTGGGTAAGGTGGTGCATGCACCCCTTACTGTGATATAGGTTACCTATATCACTAAATACATACACACATATAAACCTATAAGTCACTCCTAAGGCAGGCCTTATCAATCCTAAAGGCAGAGTGCATGGTTCCTATGTGAGAGGGTGCCCCTGCATGAGCAGGGCCCCTCTGCAGCGTTCGGAGACCATCTCTGATGCTGTTTGTAGTGCAGCCTGACCATATACTCTTAAGCGCATTATATCCTCGCGGTAAAATGCTAACTTTGGAATGGCTGCACCTAAACATGTCGTGTTTGGTGTCAAACATCTTGGAATACTACCCCCCGCCAATCCTGGCGGCGGGGGTAGCATTCCACCCTTCTAGAGGGAAAGACATGTTAACTCTGACTAACCCGGTAACTTCCTTCTGAAGCCCTGGCATCACAAAATGGATGCTGCTGCCACAGACACAAGTCTGGCCTCCTGCTGCTGGACGAAACTCCGGCAGGGGAGGCCTGGACAATAGGTTTCCTGTTGCAGGGAGGTGTGACCACCTCCCCAGACAGGATAATGTGTAATGGGGCTGGGTGGGTGCACTCTTAGAGTGCTTTGAAGTCCTGCACTGGGGGGCAAAAGGCTCCTCTGTGCATATGCCAGTTCAAACCAGCTCAGGGGCTACCTGCCCCTGCTCTGGCGCGAAACTGGACAAAGGGAAGTGGGTGTAGCCACCCCCTCCCTTGACCCTCCCATAGGTGGGGTCATAGAGTTAGTCCCTCCCTGTTTTACTAGTTAAAATGGGGAATCCTTGCCACAGCAAGATTAGATAACCCCTGGACGACGCTCTACAGAAGAATCCTGGTCCTTCGACGTTCCACTACCTTTGGAAGACAGAAGAATCTCCCTTGGAGTCAAGGAGTGACTCCCCTGCTTGGCAGGCACCAAAAACGACAACGACGGTCGCAAACTACGCCGCTCCCGCCGGAGTCCGAAGTCCCTGCAGCCCAAGAAGTGGATTTCCTGACCTCTCCCAGGCCATCGTGAGTCCCCAGCGAAGCTGAGGCAAGTGGACCCCACGAGTAACGAGGAACCGCGACCCCTGGGTACCGTGCACTATTGTCGAGTGCAACCCCTTCACAACGTTCTACGAACTTGTGCTTTGGACCACGTGTGGTCCCGACCTCCAGCAGGAATCCCTCCGAAGATCAGAGGCCTACACCGTCCCGAGTGACCGTGGGCCCCTGTTGAGTGATTCCGCCCGAGGTGTCTTCGCGATCCCTTGCCCGCCGGCTTGTGGGTCCCCAGAAGACTTCTTAAAGAAAGCAAAGAGCTCCCCTGGTTGCTCCAGGCCTGCCCTGACTTACCCTCACTGGGTGAGTCCCTCAGACCTTGCTGGTCTGTGCCATCGACTTTTCTTCATCTCCCGAGACTTGCTGCTGCCAAGGCTTGTTGGCTCCAATCGAGTTGCCGACACCGCAGTCAGCTGCAGACGTCGAGGGACCCACCGAATCCAGCTCCTGATCATCGTCGACCCCTCCTGGACCACGTGGCTGAAGAGTCAAGGCACCTGCAACCGACCTGAATCAACCGACGACGGTGGGCATCCATCTTCCTTGCCCCGGGTCACTGCCAAGTGACTTTGAACACTGTCCCCTCTGCTTTCAGGTCATCCTTCTTCAGAATCCAGGCTTGGATTCCACCGGACACTTCTTCAGCTCCCGCAAGCAGCAAGTCTTCTTTGTTCGCCATTGAAAACGACGCCGCGACCCGACACCAAAGGACACCTGTGCACCCGGCTTCCCTGGGTGAGGTAACTCCAGCACTACGGTGCTCCTGTGGGTGTGGGCCCTAGAACTACTTACCCTGTAAGTGACTTGCTTGTAGGTTCTCCCGAAGTCTCCTAGAACTCTTAATTTCCAACCGCGACTTGCCCCATTGAAGTTAACGGCGATCCGCGCCTGTGTATCCACACTGCACGCGTCCCCCGTGGGTCCTTTACTTACCTGCCTTGGGTGGTTTCGTGAGGCCCCAGCACTTCTGAAGGCCCTAGGCCTTGTCTCCCTGCAAGTCGTTGTTTCTAAGTCTCTTACTTAGTATATGGTCTGGTACGCCCCTAGGGCCCCAGCCATATTTTGTGCTTAACTTATTGTGAAACGTTGATTTGTGCATATGTTTGTCTTCTAATCTCATAAAGAGATTAGTAGAGAGTTATTTAGAAATAAATACATATATATTTGATATATATACCTGTGTGGTGTCTTTTCATTTGGTGATTCAAGAGATTATATGGTAAAACAAGCTGCTTTACATTCCTCCGAGACTTAGCCTGAAGGCTGCTCTCCACAGCTACCACTAGGATAGCTTTCTTTAAAAGGTTGTCTTAAACCTATCTACCATAAGAGTCGATTTGCCCTGGTGCAAGGTGCCCACTATAATTAGTGGACAGCATATGCCAGGCCAACTTCTCACATTGGTGTGCAGCGTGTGGGATTCCAGCTTGCTATTGTTTTACCAGATAATCTCAATTGAATTGATCAACTGAAAACCACTAAAGGTACCTAAGGTACATATAATTTAAGCTTAGAATAACAGTAAGTTCTACTGAACTTAGAGTTGTGTGTTAAGGGATAGCACAACCCTTTCTACAACTCAAGAGAGTTTAGTAGGCCACACTAGAGTAGGTAGTGCATACACCACACCACACTAGTAATGTCTTTAAAAGCAGGATCCAAAGATGCCTTGCAGGAAGCCATTGAGCTTCCACCCTCCAAGTATGACACTCCCATTCTTGGAATTGAGAGCTTTGTGTAACGTGAGGAAATTAAGGACAGGCCAAAGTCCCACCACCCAACACCTCCAGGAGTTGTTGGTGGCTTATGATCTTAGTAAGTCCTCAGAGACTGAAGGGGTAGGAGCAGAGGGTGGGCCAGCAGATGAGGAAGGGGCCAGGGGTACCACTACCCCCAGCCCCCTCTGAAACTGACCAGGAGGGTGACAATGACCCTGACCTGGAGAACCCAATCCCTTCTGGGGAAGATGAAGATGAGGATCTAGAGAACCACACCTTTGTCCCCCAGGAAGGATTATGAGTGTGCTCAGAAAGTCTAGGTCTCCTTCTCAGGAGTCTAACCACTCTGGCACCTCAATAGGGAACTCTGTTTCTTCTCACAGGAGGGAATCCTCTCATGAGAGAAGAAAGAGACTGGTCCAGTATGAGGAAACTCAGCTGGAAATCAGAAAAAAGCAATTGGCTTTAGATAGGGAATCCCTAGATCTCCTTAGAGAGAGAAGAAAGTTGGGACTAGAGTCCCATGGTGGCAGCAATATCCCTAGAGATAGGGAAAGGTCTTATGACCATAGAAACCTAAACAAGATTGTCCCTCCCTACCAGAGTGGGGATGACATCCACAAATGGATAACTGCTTTAGAGAGGGCCTGTAAAGTACAGAGGGTCCCTCAAGAGCAGTGGGCAGCAATCTTGTGGCTCTCCTTTGCTGACAAAGGTAGAGATAAGCTCCTCACTGTTAGAGAGGAGGATGCTGATAATTACAAGGTCTTGAAGAGTGCTCTTATTGATGGGTTTGGCCTAACCACTGAACAGTACAGGTTGAAGTTCAGAGACACCCAAAAGCACAGACTCAAGACTGGGTTGATTTTGTAGATTGTGCTACAAAGGCTCTGGAAGGTTGGATACATGGCAACAAAGTGCATGACTTTTTAGGATTGTACAATTTGATTATGAGGGAGCAGATCCTTAATAATTGTCAAAACCAGCTTTTGCACCAGTATCTGGTGGACTCTGATCTGACCTCTCCCCAAGAATTGGGAAAGAAGGCAGACAAATGGGTCAGAACCAGAGTAAAAACTAGAAATCAGGGTGGTGACCAGAAGAAAGATTCTACTAAGTCCCAAGAGAAAGGTGGGGATAAATCTAAGGATAAGTCCCCTACAGGGCCCCAAAATTCCTCTTCTGGGGGTGGGTCCCAAACTCCTTCCTCTCCTGAAAAGAAACCATATTGCCATGTCTGTAAAAAGCCTGGGCACTGGAAAACTGATCCCAGTTGCCCCAGGATTGGCAATAAAGAAAATGTTCCTCCCACAACTACTACCACCCCTCCTGGTACTACCAGTAGTAATCCTCCAGTTGGGAGTAGTGCACCCAAAAGTTGGGTGCTTTTGCAAGAGGAACAGAGGTGGGCCCTAGTTTAGACAGGGACCCCTCAACAGACTCCTCTGACTGATGGTGGTATAGGATTTGCCACCTTTACCATGGGTCCCATAGCATTGGGCAGGTACAGATTGGAGCCAATAATTAATGGTCAGAAAGCTGTGGCATTTAGGGACACAGGGGCTAGTGTCACCATGGTGGCAGGGAAACTAGTCCCCCTCACCAGCTTTTACCTGAGTTTAAATACCAGGTGACCAACATTGATGGTGTCAGAACAGATCACCCCATGGCCATAGTCAATCTCAGCTGGGAGGGGGTCACAGGCCCAAAGAGAGTGGCAGTGTCCCCCACCTTACCTGTAGATTGCCTGATGGGCAATGATTTGGAAATTTCAGCCTGGGCTGAAGTTGAACACCAAACCCATCTTAGGATGTTGGGCGTCCCTGTAAAGGTTAGTGGGGCTGTGATGGCCACAGCCCCAGCCCAAGAATTTGGAGAGCTGGAGCCTGAAAGAATGGCCCACTCTCCCCCAAAAGAGAGCACAAGGGTTGAAGAAAAGTCTTCTTCCCTCCAGACAGTAGGTAAGGGTCAGCCTCCTCAGGGAACTGACCCTACCCCTAGTGAAGGAACTGCCCCAGAGGTAGTCAGGCCTGGCCTGGCCACACCCCTGATGGCAGAGGACCCTTCCAAGGCGGTACCCAGTCTGGAGCAGGTAACCTGCCCCTCTCTACCCTGCCTCAGCCAGCCCAGGGCGGCAGAGGTCAGGGAGGTCAGTGGACCCCCAGGGCCCCCTGTCCAGAGGAACCCCCATCAGCAGATTAGGGGCACCCAGTCTAGTAGCCCTAGCCAGGTGAAAATTCCTCTACACACTGAGGGATCCCCCATACCTTTATGTAGGGACCTCCCCCAGAAGGACTCTGGTAGGCAAGGGCAAACCTGGGACCAGAAGGTTCCAAACCTGCCATGTCCCTCCAGTGTTCCATCCAAAGGGACCCAACCCCCAGCTATAGGCAGCCAAAGGTTGACCCTTAGAGCAAAGTGCAACTCAGTCATGGAAAGACCGGCATACATGGTGACCAGTGATCTGAGGAAGCTGAGGCCAACATTCCTAGGGCCTCACTTCCCTACTCAGACACCTCACCAGCCTTGTACTTTACCTAAGCACACCAGAGGTAGTGATTCCCCATGGTGGAGACCCTCTCATACCCTTAGGGTGAGGGATTGCTTAGTGGACCATAACATAGGGGGCAACCATGCTAGTGCAGGTGCTTCCTTATATGGCCACTTAGTCAATATAGGCTCAACTGGCCAAGGTTAGCCTTATCTCCTTTCGTTTGGGGGGGTTATGTAGGAAGGTGGAATCTGACTATATGGTTGCCCCCACTTTTTATGGTGTTTTGCTGGTTTATGACTTAGTTGGACTGGGATCCTGCTATTCAGGGCCCCAGTCTATCTGCTTTCTCTGTAAAATGGTTTCCATGTGCCTTAGGCACATCTCTGATTGGAATCTGGAGTGCCCTTATAAGTCCCTAGTATATGGTATACTATGTACCAAGGGCATAGGTACCTCAGAGGCCTACCAGGGGCTGCAGCACGTATTGTGCCACCCCTGGAAGGCCATCCAAACTGACACCACAGGTCTGCTACTGCAGCCTGGGTAAGGTGGTGCATGCACCCCTTACTGTGATATAGGTTACCTATATCACTAAATACATACACACATATAAACCTATAAGTCACTCCTAAGGCAGGCCTTATCAATCCTAAAGGCAGAGTGCATGGTTCCTATGTGAGAGGGTGCCCCTGCATGAGCAGGGCCCCTCTGCAGCGTTCGGAGACCATCTCTGATGCTGTTTGTAGTGCAGCCTGACCATATACTCTTAAGCGCATTATATCCTCGCGGTAAAATGCTAACTTTGGAATGGCTGCACCTAAACATGTCGTGTTTGGTGTCAAACATCTTGGAATACTACCCCCGCCAATCCTGGCGGCGGGGGTAGCATTCCAACCTTCTAGAGGGAAAGACATGTTAACTCTGACTAACCCGGTAACTTCCTTCTGAAGCCCTGGCATCACAAAATGGATGCTGCTGCCACAGACACAAGTCTGGCCTCCTGCTGCTGGACGAAACTCCGGCAGGGGAGGCCTGGACAATAGGTTTCCTGTTGCAGGGAGGTGTGACCACCTCCCCAGACAGGATAATGTGTATTGGGGCTGGGTGGGTGCACTCTTAGAGTGCTTTGAAGTCCTGAACTGGGGGAGCAAAAGGATCCTCTGTGCATATGCCAGTTCAAACCAGCTCAGGGGCTACCTGCCCCTGCTCTGGCGCGAAACTGGACAAAGGGAAGTGGGTGTAGCCACCCCCTCCCTTGACCCTCCCATAGGTGGGGTCATAGAGTTAGTCCCTCCCTGTTTTACTAGTTAAAATGGGGAACCCTTGCCACAGCAAGATTAGATAACCCCTGGACGACGCTCTACAGAAGAATCCTGGTCCTTCGACGTTCCACTACCTTTGGAAGACAGAAGAATCTCCCTTGGAGTCAAGGAGTGACTCCCCTGCTTGGCAGGCACCAAAACGACAACGACGGTCGCAAACTACGCCGCTCCCGCCGGAGTCCGAAGTCCCTGCAGCCCAAGAAGTGGATTTCCTGACCTCTCCCAGGCCATCGTGAGTCCCCAGCGAAGCTGAGGCAAGTGGACCCCACGAGTAACGAGGAACCGCGACCCCTGGGTACCGTGCACCATTGTCGAGTGCAACCCCTTCACAACGTTCTACGAACTTGTGCTTTGGACCACGTGTGGTCCCGACCTCCAGCAGGAATCCCTCCGAAGATCAGAGGCCTACACCGTCCCGAGTGACCGTGGGCCCCTGTTGAGTGATTCCGCCCGAGGTGTCTTCGCGATCCCTTGCCCGCCGGCTTGTGGGTCCCCAGAAGACTTCTTAAAGAAACCAAAGAGCTCCCCTGGTTGCTCCAGGCCTGCCCTGACTTACCCTCGCTGGGTGAGTCCCTCAGACCTTGCTGGTCTGTGCCATCGAATTTTCTTCATCTCCCCGAGACTTGCTGCTGCCAAGGCTTGTTGGCTCCAATCGAGTTGCCGACACCGCAGTCAGCTGCAGACGTCGAGGGACCCACCGAATCCAGCTCCTGGTCATCGTCGACCCCTCCTGGACCACGTGGCTGAAGAGTCAAGGCACCCGCAACCGACCTGAATCAACCGACGACGGTGGGCATCCATCTTCCTTGCCCCGGGTCACTGCCAAGTGACTTTGAACACTGTCCCCTTTGCTTTCAGGTCATCCTTCTTCAGAATCCAGGCTTGGATTCCACCGGACACTTCTTCAGCTCCCGCAAGCAGCAAGTCTTCTTTGTTCGCCATTGAAAACGACGCCGCGACCCGACACCAAAGGACACCTGTGCACCCGGCTTCCCTGGGTGAGGTAACTCCAGCACTACGGTGCTCCTGTGGGTGTGGGCCCTAGAACTACTTACCCTGTAAGTGACTTGCTTGTAGGTTCTCCCGAAGTCTCCTAGAACTCTTAATTTCCAACCGCGACTTGCCCCATTGAAGTTAACGGCGATCCGCGCCTGTGTATCCACACTGCACGCGTCCCCCGTGGGTCCTTTACTTACCTGCCTTGGGTGGTTTCGTGAGGCCCCAGCACTTCTGAAGGCCCTAGGCCTTGTCTCCCTGCAAGTCGTTGTTTCTAAGTCTCTTACTTAGTATATGGTCTGGTACGCCCCTAGGGCCCCAGCCATATTTTGTGCTTAACTTATTGTGAAACGTTGATTTGTGCATATGTTTGTCTTCTAATCTCATAAAGAGATTAGTAGAGAGTTATTTAGAAATAAATACATATATATTTGATATATATACCTGTGTGGTGTCTTTTCATTTGGTGATTCAAGAGATTATATGGTAAAACAAGCTGCTTTACATTCCTCCGAGACTTAGCCTGAAGGCTGCTCTCCACAGCTACCACTAGGATAGCTTTCTTTAAAAGGTTGTCTTAAACCTATCTACCATAAGAGTCGATTTGCCCTGGTGCAAGGTGTCCACTTTAATTAGTGAACAGCATATACCAGGCCAACTTCTCACAGCAATGATTTGATTTTATGTTTATATGGGCAAAGAATGTCTAATAAATGTTATATTTCATCACGAGCACTACAATGTTTTATTAAGCAAGGTTTGAAGCAGTAGGTCATATGAGGACGGTGCGGGAAATACTCACTCTCGTGCAGCTAAGAAAAGTGTAGATTCTGGGTTGTAGGTTAAATGAGAACCCAACAGCTACACTGAAAAGGTGTCTACTAGAGTATCGGGCAGCTAACTTACACAAAAAAGCAGGAATTGTAATGTTTTTACTTTTGCGCTCGTCATTCCCTTTGGAAATGTATTTTTTTTAAATCCAATTTCATGAAATGCACATATTTTAAAAAAGAATCCTTAAGTATCACTTAATCATTTTTCATTTTTAAATAAATACATTATTCAGTGTTTATATACATTTACACGTGCCCTGCAGCATCACTTTGTCATAATCAGATTCTTAAAAACCACTTTAGATGCATCTTTCAGGAGTTCGGATTACATTAATAGCTTGCAGCTTCTGATTGGTTCTCGCAGTAATCTACCTTAAAAAAACACCTACTTCAATTAATGAACAGCGAGCCTATTAATATCCCCGGGGTGTGTGCACACCTGTACGTTCATTTGTGATTTCTCTCTTGGCTAATGCATTGCTTGCATAGTACATCCTTGCAACAAACCCCTTCCGTTCACGGTATAAAATGTCATGTCACATGTCGGTCTATAGACTTACACTTTTTGGAATGGGTGAATACGATGTCAATGAATACCATGATATGTGCAGGCCCGACAACGGCAATACCAATAAATGCAATATCAAAGTATGCCATAACCTATACCCATAAATGTAATGTCAATGTATGCCATAATCTATGCCTGACAGTGTAGGTACCAGTAGTAACAATTTCTATGTATGCCATAATCCATCACGCATAACAATTTTGTTACCAGTAGAAACAATGTTAATGTATGCCATGATCTAGGCATGCATAACTATGTCAATATCAGTGAAGATAATGTCAATGTACGCTAAGACAACTGTACACACAATGTTGAGAATGTGGGTAAAATTATATCAATGCTAGCCACTTTATTTTCAGAAGTTCTAATGAACTCGTATCATTGCAGTCTGATTCACCCAAGGTGACCTCCCCATCAACCCCGAGTCAGAGATGCATGGTCAGACAGGCCCTGCGACCCCAACCCATGCCTATCAAGGGACAGGTCACAGGTGGGGTCTGACTTAGCCCAAAGACAAATGCAGACCCCAGGGAAAACCCTGATTGATCCACCAGATAGAGAACTGCACCACAAACAGATCAGAGGAAATTGGCCTCAATAAAACACATTTGGTCAAAGGCGCGCATTCCCCAAAAATACCACAAAGCTAGAAGCCACATGTAGATAGAAACACTCAGCCAATCAGGACACGACATGCACACCACACGTAGACATCACGCGCTCCCAACACCGGCCCACACTAGCTCTGTCTGGGGTAGAGAGCCAGCTGTGTCCTTATCAGAGGCCCAAAATAATTTACAACTAAGATGCTTTTTCAAGAATGCAGAATTGGTTTATTGTACCTCACAAGAAGTATTGAATGCTGGCCGAAACTTTGTACAAGGAGAGACTTTCTTCAGACGCACTCTGTAGAAGACTCTACCGGCCGCTGTGTTTAATTAAACTAACTTGTTGCTGTTTTGCCAAACGCCTGATCTTTTCATTTAAGGCAAATTCATATCCGAGCAACATACTCACTCAAGGAACATTTACAATATTAGTGACAGGACATTACCTCCTCGGACCGTAACAATCTCACCACCGTCACATATTAAACTGCTTTAGAGTTCTTTCTTCAAACAGAACTTCCAAATTCAACGTGTCCTTTATATTATCAAACATAGATGTGTGCTTTAATTGGTGTGGTTTGGCTGTAATGAAATCCTTACTTCAAACCTTTTTTTGTTTCTGTACGATGGAGTTTATGATAGTTTTATTTTTTCACTGCTTTTCGGAGCTACCAAACTTTTTAGCTGACAAAGTCTTTCCATCACTAATCAAATTCTTATAGTAATAACAACCCTTCATTGAGGCAGAAATTCAAAAGGACATGTTTTGTTAAATCCATATAGAAATTTCAATCACAATCAAAATATTCTAATTTAATATTCACTCTCTGGAATTCTGCCTACTTTCTAACCATCATTTAATTAAAACGTGATTTCAAGACAGATCTATTGTTTTAATAAACATGAACTTATGCTTGTTGCAGACACGAAAGCAGGGGTAACTGGAACTGCAGCACAGCAAGTGATTCCAATAGCTCAATTGTACCCAGCACTCTTTCATGCTACTACAGATGTGCAGACACGTAGAAAAAGCATATAGCAACTGTGCTTCTGCATTTCTCCCTCGGTAACTGCCAAATAAGTTTTCACTGGCCAGCTTTCTGTAGGCAAGACCTAAATAAACAAGTAAATGCATTAGGTGTCGCCTATGGGATTATTAGTCAGCTATTTTTTTGTTTTAAGTTGTAGATTGACAAGCACTAGTACAATATAAGTTAGAGACAGTCTGTTAAAGTGTTGTAGCTGGTTTATCTACAAAAAGGCAATTTTGTGCTTTTACTAGTGGTTTAGTGCGGGTAGGTAATAGCAAAAGTTTGAAAAATGAAATGAGAGGGAAATAATAGAATTATTTGATGTAATAGCAATAGTATGTGTTTAGAGGAGTTCTGACAACTTTTGGGCCTGGTGCCACTGCACCTGCTGCACCATTCAAATCATGCCTCTATTGCCTGTAAGGTAATTGCACTAGTGACTGCCTGTTTAGTAGTCAAATATAGCAATATTATGTGTTTGGAGGAGTTCTAACAACTTTTGAACCCGGTGCTACTGCACCTGCTGCACCATTCAAATCATGACCCTGTTGTCTGCAAGGTACCTGGACTTGTGGCTGCCTGTTTAGTAGAAAAATATAGCATAGCCCTTGTATATCGACTTTATTTTTAAAGGGCAATGTTCATTACAACATTTAGAATGTGATCATAGTAACCAAATAGAGTAAGTATAAAAAAACAAAAACGATAATGCCTGCAAAGTGCAAAGAAAGGTACTGAGGCATGAACAGGAAACGTCACAAACGTTCAAAGGCTAAAGCATCCGCTTTACACAACTAAGTAATAAAAAGCAAGCATTCCAGCATACTGTAAGAAGCTGTCTGCCTTTTCCGTGGAAAGAGATATTATCTTGACAGTGAATGGGGCTTAAACAGTGTTAACAGCTTTAGTAGAAGTATTGTAAATGCGTACAACCAGGGGAAGTTAACAAAAACAAAACAAAAAAAAAGTTCCACACAAAAGCGAATGAACACAATAATTCGGATATGGGAACTTATAAGAACTCCCTTTTAAGATATATTAAGTACAAGAGATTTCACAAGCACAGCGCAAGCACTGTGCAGGCAAAACCTAACAAGCGCTGTGCAGGCAAAACCTAAAAAGCAGGCAGGTTATTTTTCTTATTCCTCTAATTTTCTTTTAACCAAGTAGTTTACACACCACTTTATGCAAGGCAAAGCCAGCAATCAACCCAGTTCCTTTTCTCAATTCTTCTCTCTTGCACAGAGTTCTGATACTGCACTTTCCAGTTTTGGAACGCGTAGCTCCTTCCAACAGTGAAATAGAAAGAGTTTCAGATTTCAAGCACGAAGGATTTACCATCAGTACAACAAAACGTCACTCAGCAAGTTAAACACAGGACCAAAGGGTGTGTAGCAAGGCAACATCAGAATGCTGTAGGGCAACATACACAACACAAACCATTTAGACAGTGTTTTAATGTATCTATGATCTTACAATAAAGGAAAACAAGCATTGGCAAAAACCAACAGTCATAGCTTTAATGTGGTAACACATGCACACTGTGAAAGCACATGCTACTTGCATGTGTTAGCACATTAAAGCCAGGCCTATTGACTTTCTTGATGCGGTGTCCTGAGAGGAAAGGTTTTTCATTGCCCCCGGCAAAAATATATTTTGCTGTTTGGCCAGCCTCTTGACTTCCAACAATTTTTTTTTGTAGGCTATTTGAGGTATTAGGAGCATTTTGGCACTCTAAGGCCTCAATATAAACACCAGCCCTGGTTGGCTTTGTGCATTTGAAGTGCAGTGCAGGTGCAGCCCTTTATAAAGGAAAACCTCTGCATGCATACGAGCGGACACGTGTGTGCGCTAACAAAGGACTTCCACAAGGACCACATGTGCTCGGAGGTCCCATGTAAGCATCAACCATTGGCCCTCCGAAGATGAAGAACTGGCTTGTTAAGCCTGGTTGCTGGCTGTTTAGATGTCCTTCATCGTTACAATACAGTACCCGTGTAATTAGTGTGTTTAAGATTTCACTGCAATTGCCTGTGTTATAAATGTTGTAAGTGCGTTCGCGTGCATGTGAAGGAAGATTGCACTACTGATGCACCTGCCATACTTGTGCTTTCTGGCCAGTGTGAGAACAGAAAACAAGCACTGGCAGCAGGGCTCGAAAAATCAACTCGCATTGAGCAAGATTTATTCAGGACAAGCTATTTTTAGGGACTACCCTTTCTGGCAAGTTGAAAATCCTCTAACTTCAGGGAAGACAAACTGACTTTTGACCTCGGTCTCTGAAAGCAGAGCAAATGTGACAAGATAAGATAGCAAGATTTAAAGGCACCTTTATTGCCCACAAAGTCAAAGAGCAATAAAAATGCCATCAAATCTTGCTGTCTTGTCACATTTGCTGGCTTTCAGAGACAGGTTAAAAGTCAGCTTATCTTATTACATTTATTTTTCTTTCTGTGACTTAAGTTAGAGGATTTTGTAAAGTGAACTGTATGACATTTGAACTGTGCAAAGCATGTTAAATGAAAGGCTGTAAGATGTCAGGCTTTTTTCTAACAACACTGAAATAGCTAAATGAACTGTTCAAACATTTCAAATATATTTCACTAGTTATGAAGACCCATTTTTGTAATTCTGAGGTGAAAAAAATATTTTACAGGATCAAAACAAATTAGAACACTTTACTTGGTGATGTGCAAATTTCAAATATTTTTCCTGTAACTCAATTTCCAAAAATTGTTTATGCGCTATTATCAGTAAAACTGCATGTTAGTGGGAAAGTTTTGAGGCCATTTCAATGGAAAATATGCTATCTGTAAATGACAATGCACTACCACATCATGCTTTGGTAATATATTTATGAAAAGTGGGTTTTTAAACATGAACTGGGAATTATTACTGCTCCTGCCTGGATGACAATGCTATTAGTATACTAAGAGGCAAGCCAGGAATCAGGTGTACCCTATAAATGAGCTTGATTCTTGTTATACATGGAGCAAACATTTAGTCTAGTAAAGAAAAAGTTTTTTGTACAGCAGAAATAGTGAACTGCATATTTGAAGGTGCTCTCATTTGATAATAAAGAAAAAGGCGGCTCAATAAGACAAAATATTTGGCTAGAATCACACAATTTGAGGCCAGTTCACGGGTCAAGTACATGACAGTTAGGTCAAGTAGATTATTAAAGTTACTAGACCTGCAGGTCTATGTTTATGTATTCTCCATGGAGGACGCAGATCTTGGAGTGGTAAAGTAGCCCCTGTAAAACAGTCCCTCGTTCACCACTATACAAGCACTCCATTGTGGAGGGGGGATAATACCCCATCCAATAGCATGAGGTGAGAGAAATACACCTCTGGGTGGACCCAAAGCCCACTCTCTATGTACTTTAAAGAATTACCAATAGGTTAAAAAAATAAAACTGAACAGTAAAGCCAGACCTAAAAAATAGACCATGTTCCAACCAGAGTTAAAAAGTTAAGAAAGTGTGCAAGAAATTAAAAATAGTTAATGTTTTAGTTTCATAACTTGAAAAATGGCCCTACCTATGTAAGTGAGCTGTTTGCAGGGACAATGTCACAGAACCGTGGTATTTATATCATCCTACCCCTAAACATATTCCTTAAACACCTTAAACATAAGAATGTTTCTACTAGGTCTTATTTTACTTTTCTGTTGTAAGAATCAGTAATGTACTTCTCGATTAACTGGCGGTCCAAAATCATAATCACTTCCCTTTGGTAAAATGCTATCCATGCTTTGATAAGGAGGAGAGAAATAAAAAGGCAGGGTCCTGAGCAGCTGTCAAAGGATAAGCTGCTAAATCCTGGCACTGCCCCGCGCGCACCCTGTACGGGATAGCACCCGCACACAGATTATGCACTTACTAGTAGAGTGCACATGTACCTAGCTGGGGTGGTGCTACATAATCTCAGATGAAAGCAGCAAAAGCGTGAGCTGTGTTAAGAAGATTTTTTACTAAATACAACTATTGGGTCAGTTGCAAAGATTTTTAAATGCGGAGAGTTCCATGGGGACCAGAGAGTTGCAGAGAGAGAGAGAGTTGCAGAGAGAGAGAGAGAGAGAGAGAGAGTTGCAGAGAGAGAGAGAGAGAGTTGCAGAGAGAGAGAGAGAGAGAGTTGCAGAGAGAGAGAGAGAGAGAGTTGCAGAGAGAGAGAGAGTTGCAGAGAGAGAGAGAGAGAGAGAGAGAGATGCAGAGATCTATGTAGGGACCCAGAGCGGGCCGGCGAAGTGCTTCTCCAGGCCTTTTGCCAGCCTAACGGCCTCTCTCACTGTGCAAGGGTTACCTTCCCATTTGAAGGTTCCCGGCCTGGATCCACTTCCAGACTTCTACTAGCACCAGTCTAAAATGCAGTTGAGAAGTCTGCCACCTGCCACAAGAGGAGACGGTAACCAGTCCTATACCATGAACCAGTTATTTGTATTATAGACAAGCCCGCGGCAATGAGTGAACGGTTGTAGAGTGGGACATGAGGGCCCCAGCTAGAGGCAGAAGGCATGTGTTCAGAGCGAGCATGTGGAGGGTCTCAAATGATCATGCTCTTTTTAAGGCCAGAGTTTTTACCAGTGAAGCCGTCAAACAGACCGATTGCTAGCAATATACACAGATTGGGCTTTGGGTCTGACCAGCCTTTTTCTGCCATTGGCTTGGATTTGGTTAATCACATCTTGGCTCAGCTCAGTGAAGTATTCATCTCTCACTTAAAACTACTGGCCGTTTGTCTGTATCCTTCCATCTAAACTTTAGTACTTGCGTTGAACTGTATCAGGGGCTACTTCACAAGCATAGCCCCTCTGTTGACTCCTGCTGGCTCCCGCATGTGCGTCTCGCTCTAATGTTGCTAATGCTGCATGCTTTAGCACATTAAACCCAGACAGACCGATTGACTTTGCCAATGCTGGTTCTCAAAGTCTTTTATCAGCGAATGCATGAGACCATCGTCAATCAGATATGGGGGGAGTAAAATAACTTCCGGACTTCAAAACAGTCATGAGGAAATGAAGGAGAATTTATCAGAATTGCACTTGTGACAGCAGAAAAGAAAATGGGTGCACTAAAAATCTAGCATCGTTTTCATTCTGGTGGGAGTGAGCCGGCAGCACTTACTCCACGACATTTACAGTAAAGACAGAAAACTGTAATCATTGCAGTGGGAAGTTGCTCAATGATGTGCATTCCGGCCTCTGCAGAGATGTTAACCAGAGATATTCAGCCTGGGCTAGGGGGAGCGGTTTGATAACTGGGTCACGGGAACAAAAGCAGATCAGATAACACGGACGCCATGTTCTGCAGAAAGTAGCGGCTATGTTTGGTGCTTGGAGGAACGTAACCTTTCTGACTCTTGCACATGCTCCGTTTTACCTTTGGTCACAGGACAGAGCCATTAGGATCACTGGCTGGCTCACACGTCAACAATAGACGCCAATACAAGCGAGCCATCGATTTCAAGGGACTGAAAATTAAACAGTGACTGCACAAACAATCAAAATCAAGTCATGACACAAAACACCACAAACACGTTTATACTATTGTTGCATTCACCTGCACTGTGCCTGCATTGTGCTCAACTAAATGTCAATGCCTAGTTCACTGCTACTACAACAACATTCACTCTCTTTCCCGTAGGCACAACTATATATGTCACCCCTCCCCATGCTCCCCACCCTCACCCCCATCCTTCACTATGAACCGCACCCGCTCTCACGCGCTCATACACTCACTTAAGCCCATGCACTCCTCACCTATTCCCCCTTCCCCGGCCCTCTCACCCCTCCTGCATCCACCCTCACCACGTGACCTCCCCTCATTACTCTCACGTTCCTCAGTGCCCCACCACGTTCTCTCGCTGGCTCCTTTTCAAATAAAAAGCTAAATTGCACGTTGTCATTTTTCTACAAATGAAGCAAAAATATAAGGGTTTGAGAATATCTTGCAAAACGAGGAACTGTGTGTTCATCCTATATATTTGTCCCCTTTTCAGCTCGAAAAACCTCGTGGGGTAGGACACACCCCTCCTTGTGACCAGTGTAAGTTTTAATTTCTAATTGTCACATGTTAAATGTTCTCATGTAGCGATTGGCTGGTACTGTCTCGCAATCTGCTTCAGAGGACGATGAGATATGTATAATACACTCTAATATCCCAAAATGCCTGAATTGTACACACTCCCGAGCCAGACGGTCTACGGAGAACGCACTAAAGGCTGGTCACTCGCAGGGCTGGAGAGAGTCACTCATATGATGGCTCCCTCTGCTGTGCCACTGACTCTGGACTCGGTACTAGTCCTAAACCGACATCCAATCAGTACCTATAAGAATTGTCTCCATGGTAAATGCATTGCCACCTTTGTGGGGAAGCACTCACCGGCTGCCATGTGCTCTATGAGACATACGTAAATGCATTGCCACCTTTGTGGGGAAGCACTCACCGGCTGCCATGTGCTCTATGAGACATCCGTAAATGCATTGCCACCTTTGTGGGGAAGCACTCACCGGCTGCCATGTGCTCTATGAGACACCCGTAAATGCATTGCCACCTTTGTGGGGAAGCACTCACCGGCTGCCATGTGCTCTATGAGACACCCTTAGAAGTATTAATTAATTCACAGCAGATCAATGTATCTACTTCAACTCGAGGGCCTTCATAGGGAAAATGGACACCGTGGCGATATAGCGCAGAAATGTTTGTTCTGCCATTACATTTTATTTAGAAAGTCAAATTCTAACTCAACCACTTCCTACTTGTTCCAAAACCAAAACTAAAAAAACCCACACAATGCACTAGAAGAAACTATATGTATAAAACCTTGTGATACGTCACTATCAAGCCACATGCAGGTCAGTTGACTTTTCCATCAGACACAGTACATCTGGTCCGTGAAAAATCTCAGAAATCAAGATATTTTTACCTTTTTCGATTGTTTTTCAGCAAGTCAAAAAACAAATAAAATGTATGCGCGCCAGCAAAGTAGCAAAGAGTTTAGAACGCGCTCAAAGTTTCTGAGTAACCGATACGAAGCCACAGGCTTTATTTAACAACACTGGCCGCCAAAACAGGGGCACTCTTTGCTACACCAAACCCACACAAGGTACCACTGTGCCTGAACCCCAAGAAAGCTGTTTATGTTTCCAATTTCCACATCTTCTCATCAGTGAGTCTGGAGTGAATGTCTTACTGTATAAAGAATAACTTGTCTTTATATAGCGCTTCAACCCGCACTTCTGCCACGTCTTAGTGCTATAAATAACAGGTGTTACTACTACCCGATTTAATAGGATTCAATTTACAGACCTGGAAAAATAAAAACAAAAATTTGAAGACGGTAATAAACATTTCCATGTTTTAAGGTTGAACGATGCCGGGAGAATGGGTCACTAAAAACGCTCACTGTGATGGCCTTCAATGCTCGCTTTAAATGCTACTGACGAAATAAGTATTGCAATAAGATACAATCGAAAGTATTCCTAACTTGTGCACAGCAAAACTTATGAAACTAGATATGCAAGTGCCCAGTTTTTATAGTGCTTAATGCTAACATGTTCACCCCCTTTTCTGAACATTCACAATTTGTAAAGTTGAGGGAAGTTGCATGAATTTTAAATGATATGCCCAAGATCACACAAATGTCTCGAGAGAAGAGCAACTAGGATTAGGTTTTTGGTCTTGTAATGTAATCTCTGGCAACGTGACGAGTAGACCAATCCTCTACACATTTATGAGCTTCTCCAGTAAATTTGTCAATTTGCACTTAGTAATTCAAAATAAAACGCAACAGGACTAAGAAATCAATCAGGGTAGTAGGACCAAAAGCTAAAGTCACGAGAACCCTCACAAGAACAAAACAAACAATCAGGTCCTGATAATCACCTACTTAATTTTTTTAATTAAAAGAAAAAGCAGGCATTGTTGTTATTTTTTTAACAATTTAAATCCAAGTGTGCCACTTAAAGAATCACTACTGCCTAGTACAAGAGGCAATTTTGTGTGTAATACTTTTCGTTTGTGACGGCTCTGGTCTACATTTTGAGGCAAGCAACGTTTTAACACATTCACATAGTGAGTGCCTTGCACAGTCTTTTTAGCCATTCCAGAGTAACTGACAGGCGTGCATAAGTCACTTTTGAAGCCAAATATTAGAAGATCAAATTCAGGTCTGTAACGTAAAAAAAGCATTTGCAATGCAATAGGTCTCGCATTTGCGAGCGTTTAAGCTATTGGCATTGTAAATGACAATGGCTTTTATTTATGTTTTAAAAAACAACACATAAATAAAAGGCATTGTCATTTACAATGTCAATAGCTTCAACTCTCGCAAATGCGAGACCTATAGCATTGCAAATACTTATAAAAGCGTGCCATGCCGCACTTTTACATTAATGGCGGCCACACCCCCTTTCTTTAAACTTGGATCATGTAAATAAAGGTGTGCAGCCGCATTAATGTAAAAGCGCGGTATGGGGCACTTTTACAAAAAAAAAAGCATTTTGTTTTTTCAGTGAATATATATATTTTCACTGAAATATAATTAAACAATTAAATTATATAAATATATATAATATATAATAAAAAAAAAAAAAAACTTAGAAATTCACTGGAAAAAAAAACCCAAAAGGTTACAAAGGATGTTATTGTTAGGCTGACATTTCACTCGTACAAAAGGAAAAGAAATTCAGCAGTTATAGTTAGCTGAGCTAACTATAACTCGCGGACCCACAATGCACTGCTTATGACCTCACATATTACATCACTCATGACATCGTCAGTGACATCACTGATAACATCTCAAATTCCATCACTGATGACATCATCCAGTGACAGAGTGTTTTTTAAAAAGTTTATGAGTGTTAAATATACATACCAAGGTGTATTGGTGAATCAGTGGGTGTATGAGCGCCTCATTAGATGATTCAGTGGGTGTGTTAGTAACTGTATAAGTGAATAATTAAGTGTCTCAGTAAATGCATGGGTGAGTGACTTGTGTGAATGTCTGTGTCTGTCATTTGGTGTCTAAGTCGTTGTATAGGTATGCGAGTGGGTACGTGAGTTTCTGTATGGTTGAGTGATTGTTGTCTAGTTACGTGTATAGGGGTCTCAATGTCTGTGTGGGTGGGTGAGGGGGTGAGTAACTGCCTGTATGGATGAGTGTGTGGGTGAGTCAGTGGCTCTATGGGTTAGTGAGTGTGTGTGTGTGTGTGTGTGTGTGTGTGTGTGTGTGTGTGTGTGTGTGTGTGTGTGTGTATGTGTGTAAGGGGCTGTATGGGTGAGTGAGTGTGGTTATGGCTGTGTTGGTGAGTAAATGGATGTGTCAGTGGAATATGGGTAACTGCATATGTGAAAGGTAGTATAGGTGAGTGTTGGAGTATATGAGTGACTGTATGTGTGACTGAGTGATTGCGAGAGTGGCCGTATGGGTGAGTGTGTATGTGTTAGTATCTGTATGAATAAATGAGTGAGTGTTTGTATAACTGTATAGGTGAGTAAATGGCTGTGTGATTGACTCTATAAGTGAGTGAGTAGGTGTGTGAGTAGCTATATGAGTGACTGTGTGAGTGGCTGTATGGGTCTATGAGTGGGTATATCTGGCTGTATTAGTGAGTGAGTTGGTGTATGAGTGGCTGAATGGTTAACTGAGTGGATGCGTATGTAGACCTATGAATCAGTGAGTGGGTGTGTAAGTACTGGTACGGGTGTGTCAATGGTTTTGAGAATGCTATTGTGAAAGTTGGAGTGGGTGTATGAAAGGTTATATTGGGGTGTGTGTTAGAGATTCTATGGATGATGTCATCAGTGATGTCATGGATGATGTCACTGTCGATACCTCCCGAGTTAATATTTCTGATGTCAGAACGCTATACATGGTGTGTAAAATCAAATAAAGTTTGTTAAAAAAAAAATATGATGTCACTGACCATGTCATGAGTGATGTAATATGTGAATCATAAGCAATGCTTTCCGCGGGTGCCAGTTATAGCTCAGCTAACTAGAACTGCTGAATTTTTCTGGTTTTGTACAAGTGAAATGTCAGCCAAACTATAATGTCCCTGTAACCTTTGGTTTTTTCCAGTGAATTTCCAAGGTTTTTTAAATTATATTACACACACACACACACACACACACACACACACACACACACACCCCACCACCACCCCCGCTTACATTGTTTTTTTTTTAAGTAAACGAGGGCAAAACCCAAACCGACAGCGAGTCAGACTACCCTCGTTCCTCTCAGAACCTACAGAGATCAGCTGCAGAGTGCCCCAGGGCTCCTCCCTGAGCCCCACCCACTTCAGCATCTACATGGCTCCCCTCGCAGCCATCGTCAGAAGCCACAGACTCAACATAGTCTCCTACGCCCATGACACCCAGCTGATCATCTCCCTCACCACGAATACACAGCCGCCAGCACCAACTTTCACAATGGAATGAAGGCAGCTGCCACCTGGATGCAAGACAACGGCCTCAAGCTCAATCGGACAAGACTGAAGTACTCATCCTGGGACCCACCCCCTCAGCCTGAGGCAACTCCTGGTGACCCGCTGCACTAGGAACCCCTCCGACCGCTACGGACGATGCACGCAACCTTGGCATCATACAGGACTCCTCCCTCTCAATGAACCGCCAAATCAACGCAGTATCCTCATCCTGTTTCCACACGCTCAGACTGCTTCAAAGGACATTCGGATAGCTCCCCACAGAATCCAGAAAGAAGGTCACCAACGTACTCATCACCAGTAGACTTGACTACGGCAACACACTATGCCGGTGTCACCCAGAAACACCTCCGGAAACTACAGAATGTCCAAAACGCAGAGGCCAGACTGGTCTTCGACATCCCCTGCCGCAGCCACATGACAACACCTCCGACAACTCCACTGGCTCCCCATCAACAAGAGAATCACCTTCAAGCTCCTCACACATGCCTACAAGGCTCTCCACGATGCAGGACCGGAATATCTGAACCACCGCCTCGCTTTCCACACACCGGCCAGACAACTTCGCTCAACTTGCCCTGGCCTCCGTCCCACGGATCCACAAGACCAGAATCTGAGGAAGATCCTTCTCCTACCTCGCCACTAAGACTTGGAACACCCTGCCCCTCCACTTCATGCAATCTGCGTTGTTAACCCAGTTCAGAAATGACCTCAAGACCTGGCTCTTTGACTGAACCTCAACAACCAGACAGACCCGCAGGCCCGTCCCCGCCCTCCTCCTCCTCATCACCTTGAGATCCTCACAGGTGAGTAGCCATGCTTTACAAACCCCTGATTGATTGAGACCTACTGGCCTTGCCAATGATTGTCAACCATAAGAGTTTCTCATATACAACACAACAATAGCAGTCACCACTATGTAGTATTTTTTCAGATGCACATGCAATTGAAAAGGATTTTTTTATTTGCCTAAAACCTTGTGCACTTTTGTTGGTTTGGTGAAAAACAGTTCAGTATATTTTGATTTTAAAAGTTTTTTGTTTTTTTAAAGGTGGTGCAAGATAGGCTTGAAAGGGTTAACACTTTGTATATCTCTGTCCTTTAAAGTTGCGATTCAGTGGTTCACCTCTCCTGTCAATCAGATTTGAATTTTTCGAGAAATGCCACTGTCTGGCGACGGTCTCTGTAGAACCCGCGGTGGGTTGGACACAGGCACTGGCTGCCCACAGCGGGATGAGACCCAGGCAGGTTACACTCTTTTAATTATTATTATTTTTTTTTAACTGAGAAATAGCATCATTTTGCTTTTAACACTTCTAGTTATATTACTTCGAAACTGCAGTGTGTTCTATTGAAATTAAATAAATGCAGTACTGCTATGAAAAGCAGCACTTCAAGCTGATATTCTGAACAGTCAAAAAACAATTATCAACACACTTTACATTAAACACGTTTCCAATGGTGACACTAAACAAATGTACCCATAGCTCTATACCCTAATCCCATGTCCAATGCCTTTAACCCCAACCCCATACCTCAACCTCTATACCCCATGACTTAAACCTATACCCCCATCTCCTAGCCATAACACCAATATCCTAAAGTCCTCATACCTTAGCCCCTAGCTCCTAAACTCTATACCCTAATGCTTTAACCCTCTTTGCAGACACCACAACCATAACCCTTTAACGCAACCTTTAACCCTTAACCCAACCCTTATAGTTTAACCCTATAACTGTTAACCTAAAAGCCCAGACAGCTCTTTCATGCTGTACTTACTTCAATATGCTCCATAAACAAACACTTTCAGAAGTGTTTCTTTTTCAAAATATTTATTTCCAGAACTAACAGTTGTAACAAGGGTTAATTTCGACGTTTTGAGGCAACATCATCCAGGAGGGGGCCAAAAGGCAACAGAGACTGGAGGAAATGAAACTGGGGAGGAGGGATGACTGGGAAGGGAAATGAAAGTGAAAGTGAAGACAAAAGGCACCAGAGATGGGAGGAAATTAAACTGGGGAGGAGGGATGACTGGGAAGGGAAGTGAAAGGGAAGACAAAAGGCACCAGAGACTGGAGGAAATGAAACTAGGGAGGAGGGATGACTGGGAGGGGAAATGAAAGTGAAGACAAGGGTGGTGAGAAGAGGCCAGAGTGGTGAAGCAACGATGGAGAGGAGGAGGCAAGTTATGACCGGTAGGGAAGCGGTAGTGATGATGGGGGAGACGGGCCATGGCGGCAGATCATGCTAAGGGCATATATGCAATATATGAATTTGCTTACTTACTTTCACAAGTTTAATGTTTTTTTTTTTTCCTTGGTTCTATGGGCTGAATAGCCCGATGCAGGGATATTGATGGTGGTAGGCAGTCACTCTGGAAACTGAGTGCATCTCCTGTATTTTTGGAGGCAGTCGCCCTAAACTTGACACCAGTCACTTGTTCGAACTGAACAACTCTACAGCTTAGCCAAGAAAGAGCTCCTTAGCTTTTCCTTCAGTGCAAGACGGTACAATTAAATCCAGCAGTACAGAGAGGCAAAGGACTGAAGTGTGGGAGAGAAAGACAGATCAGGGTGGGACAGAAAGGTGAGGGCGACGGAAGCTGAGAGCACTGACAGGAGGAGAAGAGAAGCAATGAGGCGGAGGGCCGGGATGAAGCAAGCAAACAGATGAGGACACACATGGGTAAGCAGAGGGCCATGAGCTCCCATCTCAAGTTTAAAGCACAGAAAATTCAAACATTAGAAAGGAAAAATAGTTCTCCAATGTCAGTAGTGGAAAGATAAAACTCATCCAATAACAAGCATTTGCAATGCAATAGGTCTCGCATTTGCGAAATGTTAAGCTATTGGCATTGTAAATGACAATGCCCATTATTTATACGTTTTCAAAACCAACACATAGATAAAAGGTTTGTCATTTACAATGCCAGTAGCTCAAAGTCTCGCAAATGCGAGACCTATTGCATTGCAAATGCTTGTTTTTTTATTTTTATTCAATACTGCGTGTTATTTTCCCACAGGTCTGAGAACGTTGCTGCCTGCTCCATGTGCCTGAGCCCGAAATTACGTGAGAGTATGTAGCAAGACAGCCAAAGCTGCCCTCTGTAGGATTGGGAGTTCAAGTTCTCCTCAATTCCCCCGAGCTTCAAGAAACATAGAAATGAACGTGACCTTGTGTAATGTAACTTGAGCTCCTGTAAAGCGATCTTCAAGTGGAGTCCTCGCTATGTAAAACTGCAAAAAATAAAGTAAAACTGCAAAAAAAATAAAGTCTAACATGAGTGTGCAGTTCGGCTCGCAAGGTTTGCAACGTGTATTTTTAAGCAGGTTTTTCGGCTTTTTTAAGACACAATGCTGCACGGTGAGAACAATGCTTGTAACACGATATGCGCTGCGCGGAGACGCACGCCCTTGTCTTTTTTGTTAAGTAACACAATGTTTTGCGTTGTGTAACCATTGCTCGCCTGGCAGCCCCAGCCAATAAGAAAGAGCAAAATAGTAAAAAAATAAAAATAATAATAAATAAATAAATCTGAAAAGAAGAGTTGTCCGTGACTACGGGCTCCGGCATATTCTCACCGTATCCTGAAGTGACGAATGTGCGTGGGGACGTGTCCGAGAGAAAGGCCGAGATTGTTTTTTCTGACAGCCTGGCTACATGAGCGTGCCGTTCGGCTCGCAATGTTTGCAACGTGTATTTTTAAGCGGGTTTTTCGGCTTTAAGACACAATGCTGCACGGTGAGAACAATGCTTGTAACACGATATGCAAAAAGAACAATTGATGGACAGAATGTAGAACAATGTCATACATTCACCCCAGTACAGAGATCTGGGCCTAAATCCATCATTTTTTTGCTCACCATGCCAATCCAGTTTGGACCCAGCCATATGCAAATCAGTCTTGACCCTGCGCCCAATGGGGACAGTCCAGCCCGAACTGCCAGGCCAGGTCCTCCCTGGACTGGAAACAAGCATCCTAGGACCGGTTTCGGGCTATCAGCCCTCATCAGCCAGGATAGCTGGACTCCAGTGGCATGGAGAGCACGGGACCCACGTCTGGGCATACCCGTCCCACTCGGGGTGACAAATGCAGAAAGAACAATTGATGGACAGAATGTAGAACAATGTCATACATTCACCCCAGTACAGAGATCTGGGCCTAAATCCATCATTTTTTTGCTCACCATGCCATTTCCAGGATGCCCAGATGTGGGTCCCTTGCTCACTGCGCCACTGGATTCAAGCTAGCCTGGCTGAAGGGTGACATACCCTGAAACCGGTCCCAGGATGCTTGTTTCCGGTCCAGGGAGGACCTGGCCTGGTAGTTCGGTCTGGACTGTTCCCATGGGGCACAGGGTCAAGACTGATTTGCATATGGCTGGGTCCAAACTGGGGTGGCGTAGTGGGCAAAAGAACGATGGATTTAACCCAGATCTTTTGACTGGGGAGAATGTTTTCATTGTCAGCATTCCGTCCATCATTTGTTTGCTGTAACACTTTTCACCCTAAGTGGGATGGGTATGCCCAGACGTGGGTCCCTTGCTCACTGCGCCACTGGATTCAAGCTAGCCTGGCTGAAGAAGGGTGACATACCCTGAAACCGGTCCCAGGATGCTTGTTTCCGGTCCAGGGAGGACCTGGCACGCAAGTTCGGTCTGGACTGTTCCCATGGGGCACAGGGTCAAGACTGATTTGCATATGGCTGGGTCCAAACTGGGGTGGCATAGTGGGCAAAAGAACGATGGATTTAAACCAGATCTTTTGACTGGGGGAGAATGTTTGCATTGTCAGCATTCCGTCCATCATTTGTTTGATGTAACACAATATGCGCTGCGCGGAGACGCACGCCCTTGTCTTTTTTGTTAAGTAACACGATGTTTTGCGTTGTGTAACCATTGCTCGCCTGGCAGCCCCAGCCAATCAGAAAGAGGAAAATAGTAAAAAAAAAAAAAAAATCTGAAAAGAAGAGTTGTCCGTGACTACGGGCTCCGGCGCATTCTCACCATATCCTGAAGTGATGAATGTGCGTGGGGACGTGTCCGAGAGAAAGGCAGAGATTGTTTTTCTCTGACAGCCTGGCTACAGAGGAAGCCACTGGAGACTGCTGGAAAAACGAGGAAGCGGCGGTTCACACGCCCCTTCCCTGCTGCTACCGCTGTCTGGGACACCAATGTAACAAGCAAAAAAAGTGCCTACCCAGTAATTAAAGGGCACTGGATAACGCCGCGAGTAAACGATCCAGTCCGGGTGGGCGGGGCCAAAAGGAGACAGGGCGGTAACAAGGAGGGACTAAAAAGCCTCGTTCACAATAGAAAGCCAGCGTTTAGCATTAACTATGACACAAGCCAATGGGAAGAAGGGGCGGGGCTTAAAGCACCCTTCTGAAAGCTGCTCGATTACAAGAAGCCTCGCAGAGCGAGCAGCGCATGCGTGCTGCAACGCAGGTCTGCGAGACCTAAAAAAGGAGGGTACACCAAAATATTCCAAATGTGGCACCAACACAAGAAAGGGAAAGAGCCCCACTGAAGCTGAAATACACAAGACCACCATTAAATCACGATCAGGGAGCTGGCAAAGCCCACCCTAAGTAGGACCTTAAGGTACTGATAACAGTTGACCTGTCAACAGACAACCTGTAGCGATCCGTAACAAGTAGTAATGTAATAGGATGAAAGTTGAAGACAATTTGGAAGAGGTTTTCTGTTCTTGCAAATGGCCATCCCCCCTCCTTTGAAGATACCGTTATTGACATCTGACAAAGGGAAAAAACACTGTCAGATACATTTTCAAATATACCTTATGTTCATATATAGTATAATAGTATAATAACTTTTACCCAGCTTAGGGTGTTCAAGATTCCAGTCGGGGCAGGTAGAGATTATGGGCTGGATTACCATTTTTGTTGGTCTTCCTGCAGGCCGCCACGCCAGCGCCCCACTGGAAGACCACCAAACCCATAGTCAGACCACACGCCGGATTACGAGTTTAATCCCTGGCAGTCGGGCGGTGCTGCGCCAGTGTTACGGTGATGAGTATCTAAGGCTTATAAGTGTACCTGAGACATGCACCGCCGTAGCCTGTTCCTGCACGATATGGAATGCACAATGTTGTGCATTCTATAGTGTTCAGGAACGGGGGTGCAAATGTACAGGAGGGACAGCATGCAGGTTCGGACTGGGAACCTAAAGCAGCCCAGGCAATTTTGCAGGACCAGCCCCCAAAGGAGGAAGGGGGGACAGATGGTTCAAGTATGAAGCACTGCTGCTTTTGTTACTGGGGGCCAATATTGCAGCAACGCTGCAAAATCGGCCTCCAGTTACCAAACCAGCCCCCACCACTGCAGAACTGGCCCCCACCCTTCCAGTCTACTGGGGAAACACTTGATGCCCGCTACGACCAGTCCGGCCCCGACAGCATGTGCCCCCCCCTGCATGCACCCCCTGGCCCAGGAGCGGCAGGGGGCCCTGTTAAGGCCCCCTTAGTTTACTGACCGCCAGCCTTTTCTTGGCAGGCTCACTGCAATGAAAAGGAGGGCGGTGAGGAAACTCGTAATATGCTCTGCAGTGCTGCAGCAGCACCGCCAGCATATTACTTCCTCTGACCACTGCGCCACCACCGTGGGATCACGGATCCCCGGCGGTTGCATCGGTCCTGTGGTGATCCAACTGCCAAAGTGGTAATACGGTGGGTGGACCACCAGTATGGCGGTCCACGGATCACCATTGCAACTACGGCGGTCCAACGGAGCGCCATAGTCGTAATCAAGCTCAAAGCCTCTCATCCATGGGTGAGGTTTCTAGTCAAGGGGGACTCTGTGCAGGAAGAGGTTATGGAGCACACATGAGCACTTTCTACCCTCTTTCGTCCACATGGTTCGCGTTCCAAGATGCTTCTACAGTGCCAGCATGCCAACACAAGGCAGCAGCATGAAGACATCACAGCCCACCAAGACGCACGCTTGTCGCCACGCAACAGTAGGTGTTATTTTTAACCTGGGATTGGGGCCTGATCTAGCATGGAGTACAAAAGGAGTGCAATAGAGAATAAAAATAAAAAAACATCCCTCCATCTCCAAGAGAGCTGGCTCAGCCCTAGCTAAAAGGGGTTTTTGAACCAATGTTGTGGATGCTGAAGCTACCATGCCGGCTGATTTACCTGTTAGCACCAAACAGCTTTGTGGCCAAGCCATTCCGCACCGTGGTCTCAGATTTGCAGATCTTACAGGAAGTTATACACAAGCTGCTATGTCGACTGGGCATGTGCAGCTACTTTTCCAGGTTTATAGAGCCATGGACTTGCTAGGTTTTAGCCTTTAGAGTTGTGGAAGGTCTGCAGTCCAACCTCAAACTAAGACACCGGAATGTCCCTGAATGGTCCCATTCGTCTTGCCTCCATTTGCTTATGAACTATACTGGGTGCTTGCTGGTGGATCAGCAAACAATTTGCACAGAAAAGGTTTACATGAGTTTAAAGTGCTGAAAAGAATCCACTTAACTCCTCCACCAAATACAAATAATAACAACCTGCATTGGTAGCAATTAGAAATATGATCGAGGGCGACAGATTTCCGAATCGGAGGGTTCTTTCTGTTCCCGTGTCACGGTCATGCAGTGTGTTATTATGGACCAGGTCCTAGCAGGTATAGGTCAGGAGACGCGAGCCTTGCCCCTAACACTCTGCACGTCAAGGACCAGCTCCTTTCAACATTGACCCATTTCCAAGAGAACTTCCAGCTCTGTGGACGTCACGCTGCATGGGCGGTTTCCTCAACAGCGCTTACAACACTGATTTTATCGAAGTACTAAACTGGCGAATTCAAACAGGGAACAAATAAAGAAATGATATACTCTCCAGCATAGAGCAACCTCGTGCTTACAACAAAAGTTGCTATTTCGAGGCGTGGTTTCAGCACCGACGCAAGATGGCGGCTGTTCCGTGAGCTCAGTTTCAGACGAAGAGCTTTCTTGCCGTTTCTGCCTCTTTTGAGCAGTTTTGGATGACTCCCGTTGCAGCATTGCCCTTCGGAACGTCGGCAGTGAGTTTGTACGCCTTCTCAGCACCATGAGGGTGCTTTTTTAGACCTTTGAGCCGCAGCAGTGTTTTTCTTCGCTGAGACGCGAGCTACCGCCATTTTAAATGGCGTCGCTCGCATTACAAATTTTTGCCTGTTTTTGTTCTTTAGCTTGCTACATGGTGTAAATTGGAAGCAACCTAGCACTTCTCGACACCAGCAATAAGTTTCCTGGCTAACTCATTATTTATTATAAAGGCACTTTTTTGTTCCAGTGAGCCGCGGTGATGATTTTCTTCATCCTGTCACAGTCCTCCGCCATTTTAGGATGAGGAGCACAAGTTCAAGTGATGCCTTATATTCTTTTCTTCTCTTTCTCAACCATTACTGACATTAACATCACTGCTACTCTATAATGTGGAATGTGTTTTTTTTAGACCTGATGGTGCATTGGTCTATACTCTTCACTGGCAACTGGTTGCTTTCTCCAATGAACATTCTTCTCTTTAATTGGGTTGCCCTTCAATGTCATTTAATATTTGCACCCAAGGCCAACGTTTTGGATACTGCCATTTCTGGATTTCTCCAAGTTTTCTAAGACTACTTGTATTTCGACGGTCATTTTACTTGACTATTACCTTTTTGTTGCATGGGCCTGCTTCGCCCTCCCCTATTGCCTACTCGACGTTCTACTCATTACAGCATGATGGCCAGTGACTTACACACATCTTCTAAACCAACTTCTTCGGGTACTAAACCAAAAAGAGCGAAGAATGACCCGCCGTCTCCCATTTTATCTTCCCAGAATCCTGTCTTGGACTCTATTTTGGAAGAGGTACGTGGTCTTAAACCATTTGTGTGTGCAACCAATGAGAAATTACAACAAATTGAGGATCGCTGGATTGTTATGGGGGGGAAGGTGTCGGAATTAGAGCATCATGTGGGAGATCTTCAAGATATATCTACCAAAATACCTCTGTTAGAGCAAGAAATACAAAAACACAAACTCCACACCGAAGACCTTGAAAATCGCAATCGAAGAAATAATCTGCATCTTTACGGTCTTCCGGAGAATATTGAGGGCTCTGACATTCTGTCCTTCTTGAAGAGGTTTCTTCTGGATCTTCCACCTTCGCCCCCTCTCAACATCGGTTGGGTCGTCTTCAACCTAACTCATACAAGTCACGTGGTATCATAATGCTCTTTTTGGAATTCACTGACCTTATGCGTGTCCTGAAGGCTGTCTAAATTAAACGTCGCCTTATTTGGTCTGGTCACAATCTTTTTATTTCACAAGATGTCTCTAATGCAACTAATGCCTGTCAGAAAGAATTCTTAGCTCTTCGCCCCCAGATGAGACACTTGAACATTCAATATGGCATCCTTCATCCATGTCTCTGCAAGATCACACATGAAGGAAACGCACGCTCTTTCGACGATCCGGCTAAACTGAAACTTTTTCTACGTAGTATTTCATCAGCAACATGGAGACTAATGACTGAGTTCCATTTCAGTCTGCTGATGTTTCTATTTCAAAACATACTTGTTTTTGTTTTCATTAATCTTCTTTCTCTTCTATTTTATTGTACTCTTCTTTCTTTCTTTCCTGCTGGTAACTAATTATTTTTAATTTTCAGTAAACCTAATTTTTTCCTTCCTTGTCATTCTATGTGTCTCCACTCTTTAAGAGGCTCTCTGTTTTTTATTTCTTAGTTTCGTTCTTGTTGCCGTCCTTGTTCTCGGTGTTAACATGCCCTTCGATTACCTGTTAACCGTTTTAATTCAGATCTGGATTTTTTTCCTTGATCTGTTTACCTTCTTTTTCCTTCTTCTTTCCTCCCCTCTCTCTCTCCTACTTTCTTTACCTTCTTTAACCTTTATTCTTATTCTCACGAGTGTTTTTCTAATTCGTTCTTCTAGCCAGTTTATCACTTTTGTCTTATATTATGTTGTGGTTGTCGTTAAATGGTGTCTTTTTGTCTCTTATTGTTTTTGTAGCCCATTGTACCTGCTTCCATATTCCCCTCCCCAACCCGCAACATGTTTAATGTTGTTTCGTGGAATGTCCATGGTCTCGGTCACCCCGTAAAGCGTCAAAAGGTACCATCTCATTTATCTAAACTTAATTCCCATGTAGCTTTTTTACAGGAAACGCATTGCAATGATGTTGAATCTCTCAAACTTAAACGTCAATGGGTTAATCAGGTTGTTTTTTCTCCTGCTTCTAATCGTAAAGGTGGTGTTGCCATTTTATTCCACAAATCTCTTAATGTTCAAATTTTATCAACTGAATGTGATACGAATGGACGATGGGTTTTGGTTGATGCTATTATATTCCAAAAACAAATTTCTTTTTTCAATATTTATGGCCCAGTTAAAGCTGACCCGGAATTTTGGCATAGTATCAAAGTGAGACTGTCTTCTATTCCCAATCCCAACATCATTGTCGCTGGTGACTTTAATGATCTGTTAGACCCCTTTTCTGATAGGAAATCTAAATGCAAATTCAAACCTGATAACTCCCATAAAGCTTTTCAATCTGCCATTTCCTCTCGTCCATTCTCTGATGTATGGAAAACTTGTAACCCTGATATATGTGAATTCACATTTTTTTCTAATGTACATCATACTATGTCTCGTATTGACTATGTTTTGGTTTCCAAATCCTTACTTCCCACTATTCAATCATCAGAGATTGGTTCTATTTTTATTTCTGACCATGCTCCTGTTTTATCTTCCTTTGATATGTCCTTCATTACCCCTAAACAGGGCCAATGGCGCTTTAATAACACTTTATCAGACCAAACCTTTATTTCAGAAGCGACCTCATTTATTAATGAATTCTTTCAAATTAATCATTCTAAAGATACCTCTATACACAATAACTGGGACGCTTTTAAAGCTTCCTTCAGGGCTTTTACAATCGCATACTCTGCCAGAAAGAAAAAAGCTTTAAATGCTAACTACCTCTCCACCCTCCAACATATAAAAGCTCTCGAACACGCCTACTTCACCTCCAAATCTTCCTCGAGTTTACAAGATTTGATTAAAGCTAAATCTGCCTTGAACAAAATCGTTACCACTGACGCTTGCAATGTCCTTCTTAAAATTAAGTCTAAATATCATGGTTGCCAAAATAAGGCTGGTAAAATGTTAGCCAATTATTTAAAAAATAAATCAGAGAGGAAAACTGTTGGCCCCATTCGATGTGAACGTAGTAATGTGATGCGGTCTTCAGATCATAACATCACTAATGCCTTTCAGTCTTATTACGAACAATTATATACTGAGGATACAGACCCCTCTGAAGATGATATTGAATCTTTTTTTCGGGGACTCCCTAGTCCCCCTTCTATTCCTGACCTTCTCTCCTCCCTAGAAAAAGATATTTCCCTTTTGAAAATTACTGATGCTCTTAAATCCCTAAAAAAAGCCAAAGCTCCTGGCCCCGATGGCTTCACTGTTGAGCTTCTCTTATTTTTCTCCTCCATTTTTGCCCCCAAATTACTTGACCTTTACACTTCGTTTTTGTCTAAGTCTCAGGCCAGTGGTTCTTTTTTAGAAGCCCTTATAATTATTATCCCCAAACCTGATAAAGACCCTACTTTATGTAGAAATTACCGACCCATTTCGTTAATTAACTATGATTGTAAGGTCTTTGCAAAACTTTTAGCAGCCCGTTTAAATGATATCATCCCCCTTCTTATTAAACCCGACCAATCAGGTTTTATTAAGGGCAGGCTTGCATCTGACAATTGCAGAATGTTTTCTAATATTTTGCCTCTTGGGAAAAAGTATACTTCTCCCCTAGCAGCTTTGTCACTTGATGCTGAGAAAGCATTTGATGGTATAAATTGGCAATTTATGTTTTCTACCCTTCGCTGGTTTGGGTCACAAATTTATCTCCTTAATCAAATTGTTATATACTGACCCACGTGCCTGTGTGTTTGTTAATGGCCATTTTTCCCCCTTTTTTAAACTCCATAGAGGTACTAGACAAGGTTGTCCTCTAGCTCCAATACTTTTTCTCCTATGTCTGGAGCCCTTTCTTGAGCGAATCAGATGCAACCCTAACATAACTGGATTTAGAGTCAATTCTCAAGAAATAAAACTTTCTGCTTATGCAGATGATGTTTTAATTTATATGTCTAATCCCGCTACTTCTATCGGCCCGTTTTTGCAAGAGATTACTCTTTTTTCCAAGGTCTCTGGCTACAAATTAATTTTTTCTAAAACTGATATTTTACCACTTAATTCCTCTTGTTATCATTATATGTTTCATAAGACCAATTTCACATGGTGTCCTCGGAAGATTATTTAGGAGTTTGGTTCTCTCCCACTATACCTGACACACTTGTTCATAATTTCACCGGCCTAAAATCTAAACTCCAAAAGTTATCATCTTCCTGGTCTCCCCTATTTTTATCTTGGTGGGGTAGATTAGATACTATCAAAATGATGATTGTTCCTCATTTCCTTTTTTACCTTTTAAAATTCCTAATTATTATTTTTCCCAAATAAACTCCATCTGTATTAAGTTCCTTTAGAATAACAAGCGTGCTCATATTGCCTTATCGAACTTAATTAGACCAAAAACTGAAGGGGGTGTGCGATTTCCTGACTTTAAGTTATATCAAACTGCCTTTTTAATCCATCAATGTTATGCTTTATCTAAAGATTACCTTGATTCTCCAATACCAAAATGGGTTGTTTTTGAACGTTCTTTATTACATGAATTTTCTTTTCGAGATGGTGTTTCTATGTCTAATTGCACATTTATATCTAAAAACCCTATTCTTAAATACTCCCACTATTTATTACACACCCTATTTAACCAAGGATCTGATTCTCGTCAATCCTTTCTTGCATCCTCTATTTGGTACAATACATTTATTAAATTTCGCCACAAATCATTTTACTTCAAATATTGGAAGGAAAAGGGTATTTTTTTTTGTACATCATTTGACTTCCCATAATTCTATTTTATCTTTCCCACAATTGCAAGAGAAGTATGGCCTTCCTGATTCTTGTCTCCAACAATACAATCAATTAATTCCTGTACTTCATACTTATTTAATAAGCAACAACTTTACACCTGTTACACCATTTATTCCTGTGACACCTTTATAGGTTCTTCCTACTGACTCCACCCCCAAAGCTTCCTTTATTTATAAATCTCTCTCTTCCCTTGTCACTATGAGAAATAAATCACCTACTGAATTATTATGGGAGAGAGATCTATCTCAATCCTAATCTATCCAACAATGGGATTTATTATGAAGTAAATTATTTAAAACCTCTAAGGCTGCTAATATAACACAATCTTTATTTTTTATCTATAATAGAGCTGTAATTACCCCTTTTTTCCTTCATAAAATTGACTCATCTGTGTCCTCCTCCTGCTGGTCATGTCTTGCCTCTGATGGTATTCTGAGTCATCTCCTTTATTATTGTCCTAAAGTTATTGTATTTTGGAATAATATTTGGGCAAAATGTTTATTGATTTTCTCATGTAATATTCCACTTTCTTTCCAAAATATGTTTTTCGGTACTTTATCTGCTGATTTTGATAACATATCTCCAAAACCTGTTTTATTTGACCTATTTATTGCTCTTGCTTTTAAAATTATTTTATCCTGTTGGAAAGATAATTCTAAGTTATCTATTATGGCTTGGTGGAACCTTATTTGTGATGAACATAGAATATCAACTGTTTCTTCTTCTTCTTTATCTCAGAAAATCAAATCGGACTTATTTTGGCTTCCCTTTACTACCTTCTTATCTTCTCACTTATCTCCCTAATAACTCATTTTCTCTCTTTTCTTTCTTTTGTTTTCCTCTTTTTCTTCCTTTCTTCTTTCTTCTTCTATTCCCTTTGTAAAAATTTTTTTTATAAACTGTATAATTACCCTTTTCTGCTTATTCGGTTTATTACTTCACCTCCATTTTATATTCATATGCTGTTAAGGAACTTCTGGTTCAACTGACTCCATTAATGTTATGCGTTGTTAATAAGGTGAATTTTCCTTATTTTTTGTAATACTTATAATTGTTTATCTTCAATAAAGGACAAACTAAAAAAAAAAGATACAAGCAAAAAAAAAGTTGCTATTTCGTCAATCTCAAAAACCTCACACAACACTGTAGCAAAGAGGCTAAAATTCTAGTGTTTACCCACCCGGCACCCAATGCAGTTTTAACAACAACAAAATGTGTTGAGTGGACGGATAGAAACCACAGGATTTACAACATTACAGAAATATCTGTAATGTTGTAAATCCTGTGGTTTCTAGCCGTCAAATTCACTTGAAACAAAAACTAGGCCTTGGAGACTATTCTTTAAAGCACGATTTAAAACACGACTAAACTATTTATAACATAACGTGTATTTGTAAAGCACACGTTCACCCAGAAGGGTATCTTTGCGCTGAATAACAGTTGTTTATGGTTACCCAACTCAATGGTACTCATTGTATCGACCTCAGAAGGATGAAAGGCCGGGATGTGAACCTGTGGCCATGAGGTCGAACACAGGCCCCTACAGTGGACCCATTAGTCCACTGAGCCACCAGACTCGACACTATCAGCCATAACACGGAGAGGGTGGTGGCCAACATTTTAAGAGTGCTTGGGTGGCTTTATTCTTGTGGGTTGAAAAGTAGTGTGCACTTTGCACGCTGGTTTGAGAATTCATCAACACGTAAAGATGTACGTTCTTAGTCCAGGTCCAACTCCTATTCAGGCATCTAAACACTAAAACACTAAGGGGCTCATTAGGGTGTTGGTCGGAGGCTTTCCGACCCATGTCCTTGATTTAAAGTGCAACCGCCTAATTACAATGTAGGAGGTTGGAGTTTAAACCGGCAGGTCAGACTGACTGGCTTCCGGCGGGCTCAAGGTGCCCATAGACCAGTCGGAGGCCGCACATAATCCCCTACGGACGGCATTTGTGCAATCGGGATCATGATGTGGTTTCCGGCAGGCTTTCCATGTTGGGCTTTCTGACATGAAAAACCTGTAGGAAAGCTTCTGTGGGCTTCCCCTCCCCCCCCCCCCAAGCAGGGCCCCTCCGCAGCCTACGGTTGGGGGCCACCTATGCAGCCCCCCTGTAAATTCCTGCACCGTGTGGCAGGAATTTACAGGAACTCCCATTTCTCCCCCATTTCTCCATGGGAACTTGTGCTGCGCCTGTTTCGGACGGCTGCACAAGCTCCGATTGGAAAATGGGAGTTTGCGAACGCCCCATGTGCGGTTGCATTGTAGTAGGGTGTTCGGAACCTTCGACGTACGGTCAGTCAGTTCCCACACCGAAACGGTGTCTCTGCCCGACATTATAATTAGGGCCCTAAATACTTGCACCACCTGACGGACCGGACATTTAGGTTTCCAGTTTCATGCGTGAGTAGGACATCCAGTCAGTTTTTTCTTTGCACTCTGGTACGTGTAATCGTGTTTCGTCTCGCTGTAACTAGAAGTGTCAGAAAACAAAGAAAAAACTACATTAGCTACTCGCGGGTGACATTAAGAAACTTGGGTGCCCTAGAACAGGAGTGTTGTTTTTGTGGCACTTGACAGCTTAACAGAAGCGAGTGGATATCTTGCAATAGCGGGACGCTGCATTCTTTGACGTCAACCTGCCAGCAGAAAACGCAGTGCACGTGACGCGACTTTTAGTACCATGGTCTGCAGAAGAGCATAACTTCCTGCATACCATGTGCAGGTGCCACCTGTCGGCCAAAGTCTCTCAGGCTGTGAAATGGCCCGACGTTTGTTTGGGTGGTCTTTTGTGTTTCGAATGTAAATGTTCAAACTCCTCATGGACACAGCATGTCCTCTACAGGACCAAAGCTCTCAATGTCAAAATGAGGTCAGAGAATGTAAAAAGGGGGCGTTGCTGACTTTCGAAAAACAGTCCAGTGGATTGACGTGATCTGATGGGAGCATTATGACTGGTCTCCCTTCTCTAATAGGGTCAGTGCCTTTATCTCGATGACTTACGATGCATTAGACCCTTTGCAACAACTCCTGTGAATGTTACTAAAGAGCGGCCATGACAGCCGAAAGCTGTCACTGGAGACTGGCCAAACAATGTGGCGGCAAGCGAGCAAACATTACTCACCTTCAACAGAGCCCATTTCACAGGGGTATACTTCAGGTAGCCATTACCTTAAAAGTAGAGGGCAGCTCCCTTTATTGATACTGCGGGTCATATTGTTCCTGTGTGAAAACGCTGGAACCACTGCATATTCGTCTATTTTTAGAATGTTCCTTTTAGTTCCTCTTTGTTGGGACTAGTTTTAGTATTGGTTAGTCTGGTTTGTTTCTTGTTCACGCTGTTTCTGCTCGGTTCTGTTTTACTACCCTTATTTTCATCGGGATTCACTCACCAACTTGGGGTATAAAATCAAATCCCCGAGGTCTTATAATGGTAGCAACATGATTAACTCTCAAGCCTCTGGAATGTAATTGAATGTATGCAGCGCATCATTTCCGGATCGTGGCGCTGAAGCAGATTAACGCCGGAATTACTAGGACCAGCCCAAAGTGCATCCATGTGACACCGCCTTCAAGGCCTGGCGTCTCAGCAACGCACGAGCATTCTGGGACATGTAGTTTCAGATTATAATCGGGACCTACAAGTCAGGCCTGTCTAGAATATAAATTACAATTTGAACCAAATATAGCTAAAACAGGCTGAAGCGGTCAAATACTGGGGGGGGGGGTCATCTGAAGGTGATGTGACTGGGCGAATGCTTAAAACCACCCAGCTTGCTCACATTATTCAGTTACCCCCGTACTGACGTCAGCTTCATAACTACTAAGTGGAGCCCTGCCACGTGCTATTGTTACGTAGTACTTGTAACTGCGCAATGCACCATCACCATACTTTAATGTAAAATAAAATAAAGAACAGGAGATTGCCTAGCGAGACGTATATACCCTTATTTGTAATGGTCAAACCTGAAACTACTAGTCCCAGACTGCAAAGCGTCCTCTCCTAAAACGTCAGAATCCTTTGAAGGTGGAAAACAAAACTGCATGGACCACTAGCTGACCGTATGCACATCAGTCCCCCGGACTCGTCACGACTGTCCCCGCCATGCATACAAACAAGAAGCTAGGGCAACATCTTTATTCCCACAGTGGACAGGGTCAGGAAAATCAAATAGCATGTACGCCACCAAAACGCTCATCTGAATTTGCTGGCGCAATTGTTCAGTTGGAAGAGAGCAACACCTCCGCCTGCACAGCAGCCATGTGTGCGAAAGCCCCCACACCTGCGCCCAGGAGCAACACCGTGTAGGGCCCGCGTCGCTTGGGATTAGCGCGCCCCCCCACCCCACGCATCAGTGTAGCCCACACTCACCGTGGTTGAAGCTCTCCATGCTCGCAGAATTCCCGGATCACCGAAGTCCACGCTACTGAGTCAGAGGAACCAGATGTAAACACAAGAGGACGCCGCACACAACCATCTACCAAAAACCCAGTTGACAGTGACAGCAGCCAGTCACGGTGGAGGAGCAGCAGCCTCTCTTCCCAGCCGACCCGTGCTCGGGTGCCGGGACGGGCGCGGCCGGCGGTGCCTCCCTCCGCTCCCCGGAGGCCTGGCTATGACGGTCGCCTCGGCGCCCTGTGCTAACACTGGGCTCGGGCCTGCCTCTCCCCTGCCCGGCCGTCCACGCCTGCCAGCGTCGAGGATCACTTTCTGCTGCTGCCGGTGCCTCTGTGCCGCTCTCTGTTGTTTAGCCTGCCTCCATCCGGCTGGAGGGCGGAGCGCCCCCGCCGGGCGCCTGCGGCACGGAACAAGCGTGGCCTGCTGGGTTGGTCCAGTTCAAACACGGAAGCTTAGGGATCAAAATAGCCAAGGTGGTTCGTTTGCAGTGGTCTTTTGACAGGCTTATATCGAAGCAGATCTGGCGTACCAGGAGAAGGTTCGAAAGAGACATTAAAGTTGCTTAATAAAACTAGACATTTTTGCAGTTCGTGAAATATAAACACGGAATGTGGGGTCTTCCTTTGCCAGCTTGTTTTGCTGCTGCGTCCTAGTAAATACTCCCTATAGGTGAGTCCAGACCACGCGAAACAAGCAGCCCCACTGCCAAAAATTCATTGATGCATAATATTAGTTGCCTGGCGACCAAACGCTATATGCGAATCATTCGATTTCCCTGTATTTTTCAAACTAGCGCCACTTGGGCATTTTTTAACCCACCATGTTAAAAGTGAAACTGCAAGTCCCATAATTTATTTTATTTAATGCATTTTTATATAGCGCGGACTTTACCCGAAGGTGTCAGAGCGCTGTACAATAGAACCAGTTACGTTACATGAGAAAAATGGTATAAAATAGAACGTTACAAAAATAAACAGGAGAGGTAGAGTAAAACCATATAGGCAATAACACAATATCAGACACAGCAATCAAGGGTGGGGAATGAACAAAAAGATGTTACAAATTTACAGTGATGAACTAGCTTCCTGGAGGGGTCTGAGAATGAGGGTATTAGTTCTGGAAGTGTCTTTGAAGGAGAAGAGATTTGAGGTCCGCTTTGAAAATCTGGATGGAGGTAGTGGCACGGAGCAATGGCGGAAGCGAGTTCCAGATTCTCACCGCATTACCTGAGAACGATTGAGCCATCGAACTTTCCTTTTTGAAGGAGGGGGGCTCATGCAGAAACTTTGCTGCATTCTGAGAAGGTCTCGAGCCTCCTGACATTTTCAGTTTATTCGCCAGGTAACGAGGGGAAGAAGTGTGCAAGGCTTTATGGGTGATGCACTGCAGGCAGTTTTATAAATGGATCTTGCCTCGATGGGAAGCCATCGAAGAGAAGACAGGATAGGAGTAATGTGGTCACTACGTTTGGATCCTGAAATAAAGCGAGCTGCTGAATGGAGGACGGATTTGAGGGGGGAGAGGTGAGATTTGGGTACACCAGTCAGGAGAGAATTGCAGTAATCCAGCCTAGAGAGAACTAGCGATTGGACCAATGTTTTTAGGTCTTTCTCCGGGAAGAACCGACGGATCCCCCACAGAAGTCGCAGCTGGTAACGTGCGTTCTTAGCAATGGAGTTGATGTGGGAGATTAGGTTGAGTCTTTTGTCAAGTATGACACCTAGGGATTTAGCGCTGTCGACAATGACGGGTTTATTGTTGAGTAAATTCAGCTGATCCATCCAGGATTGAACCGGAGGAGGGAGAGAGAGGTAGATAGGAGGAGGAATTCAGTTTTGGTGGGATTGAGAATGAGTTGGTGAACTAACATCCAGTTGTGACTAGAGTTGAGAGTAGAGTTGAGTAGTGAAAGATCGTGTGCGGAAGACACCTTGAGGTAGATTTGGGTGTCATCTGCATAGAGATGGTAGTGGATCCCAGATTTACTAAGGAGGTTCCCCAAGGGTTCCAGATAGAGATTAAACAGAGTGGGTGCAAGGATAGAACCTTGAGGGACGCCTTGACCTACCGCCAATGGAGACGAAAGACTGTTCTCTATCTTGATCATTTGTGATCTGTCCGAGAGGAATGAGGCAAACCATTTAAGCACTGTGCCTTCCACGCCCATTCTCTGTTGAAGAATGTTGAGGAGGGTGTTGTGATTAACAGTGTCAAATGCTGCAGAGAGGTCAAGAAGAATCAGAAGGCACGATTCCCCAGAATCGAGTATATGCAGCGCATCATCAATCACTTGCAGCAGGGCTGTTTCAGTGCTGCAATTTTGGATGAAACCCGACTGGAACACGTCAAGGAGATTATTGTCCATAATGTGTAGGGAAAGTTGTTTCGCAACACATTTTTCTGTGATTTTAGAAAGAAAAGGGAGGTTGGTGATGGGGCGGAAGTTGTTGAGGTCATTCGCATCTGCGGAAGGTTTTTTTAGAAGAGGGGTAACCTGTCCTGTTTTGAGGGCAGCAGGGAGGGAGCCTTGACTAAGGAAGAGGTTAACTAGTCAGGTCCAGTAAGAGAGAGTATTGGTGTAGAAATCAATGGCGATGCCACTGGGGATGGGGTCAGAGGAATGGTTGGAGGGTTTGGTTTCAAGGATGCATTTGAGGAGGTCATCTTCCGAGATGGCTGCAAAGTTCTGCCAAGTGACTAAGGATTTTCGTTCCTCAATGGGGGTGGGGTGGGTGACCTGATCCACTAGTGATTTTACCTTTTCATCAAAGAATAAAGCGAATTCTGCTGCTTTCTTTGAAGAATCCTCAGGCTTGATGGTTTGGGGAGAGCAGTTTGGGTTTTTGATGAGGTCATAAAGTTTTTGGGTCTGTTCTTGGCTGAGTCGAGGAGGGATCTGAAATGTGATGCTTTTTCATGGAATATGTGCTTGTGGTATTTGGATCTTGCCGAACGTAAATGAGGGAGATTGGTGGTGGACGAAGATTGTCTCCACTGTTTCTCCAAGATTCTAAGGTTTTTCCTTTCATCATAGAGAGCTTTATTGAACCAAGGTGCAGAGGGGGTGGGTCTTTTCTTTTTGCTTTGGAGTGGAGCGACTATATCGATTTCGACTGCTAGGACTGAGAGGCAATGGGAGGTGAGATCATTGACATCCACGTTGGGGTCTAGTCTAGGAAGTGATTGCAACGCAGAGTCACACAGAGAGTCAAGATCAATGTTTTTGGTGTTGCAGAACCAGGTAGTTGCCCTTTTGGGTTGGCCGAGTGTAATAACGTGTGATAAGTGAAAACGGAAGGGAATGAGGAAGTGGTCTGACCAGTCTACATGGACAGGGGGAGCAATAGTGAGCAGGTCTGCTTTGGATATGACCAGGTCCAGAATTGAGCCCTTAGAGTGTGTAGTTTCCGAACAGTGTTGGAAAAGATCATTGGCTGAGAGAAATGTGGCAAGCTTGTTGGCAGCCGAGTCTTCCAAAGAGCCCCAGTGTACATTGAAGTCACCCAGGAAGATCTGTCTGTCACTTTGAGACAATTGGTCACTGATGAAGTCGGTGAGTTCCTCCAAGAAGGGAGAGCAGTTTCCGGGTGAATGGTAGATGACATGGAACCTGAAGGGTGAACCCTGATACACTTGAAGTTCTAGGGATAGGCTTTCGAGTGTACGGAAGGGGATGGAAGGAAGGACTTTAATTTGAAGGGAGTTTCTGAAAATGATAGCGACACCTCCACCAATTTTGTCAGTTCTGTCGTTTCTGAGGATGGAGTAGTCGGTAGGTATCAGAAGATCAAACAAAGTATGAGAGGAGTCATTGAACCAGGTCTCAGTGAGGAAGAGCAAGTCAAGATTGTGATGGGTGATAGTGTCGGAAATTTCCAGTTTGTGCTTGATTGCAGATCTGCAGTTGTGGAGCAAACAATGCAGCTCTGACGCAACTGTTTTAGAGATGGGGGAGGTTTTGCTATTAAGGGAGATGGGGATAAGATTCTTGTATGAGGGTGCCAGGGAAGACGAGGGGGGCTGGAAGGATCTGACAGAGGAGATGGTCTGAATAGAGAATTGTGTGGGATTCTTGGGAGGGGAAAGTGGAGAGGGATTGATGTTGGTGGTCTTGTAGCTAGCCAGTAAGTTGGCGATGTCTGCGGAGGACAGACTGTGGTTGGCTTTATTGGGGCGCGGGAGCAGGGAACTCCTCGGGAGGTTGTTAGGGAAGTGGGATAACTTAGCACTTAGAAGTGCAATGGACGAGACAAGCTGGGAAATGGAAGAGATGAGAGAATCGAGTTTATTTTCCAGGGAGAGGAGGGCTGAGCATGCAGTGTTGGGAGGCTCGTTGGTTAAGGGAGGGAGTGCAGTAGGCGAGGGAGGACAGGGAGAGGTGGGGGAATGGGGGGGTATTGGGGTGCAGGGGTCGAAGGTAAGGGACGATGGTGGTAGAGAGGAGTGGATGGTGTTACAGTGATATTTTTACTGGTGTTGAGCATAGGGGTAGAGTAGAGATCAAAAGTGGGAGGAGGCAGTTGAGGAGTAGAGAGGGGAGGCGGGGGGAGGGCGGGGGTTCAAAAGAAGGCCGGAGATATGGGAGGAAGAGAGGAGAGGGGGCAAAGGAAGGCCGGAGATATGGGAGGAAGAGAGGAGAGGGGGCTGTACAAGTAGGGGAAGGAGGGGGGGCAAAGGAAGGCCGGAGATATGGGAGGAAGAGAGGAGAGGGGGCTGTACAAGTAGGGGAAGGAGGGGGGCAAAGGAAGGCCAGGGGTAAGAGGAGAAGAGAGGAGACTGGGCTGTATAGGGAGGGGAGGGAGGAGGGTCAAAGGAAGGCCAGAGGAATGGGGAGAGGAGAGGAGAAGGTGCTGGATAGGTACCGTATGCTAGGAAAGGTGTATGTAGGGGAAGAGGCACCAGGCAGAGATGGGGGCATTGGGATAAGTGGAAGTTGGGGGGAGTATGGGACTGTAGGGTCAGAGGGAGGGAAGAGGGTGGAATTACCGATAGGGGAGACAAGGTTGCAAAGCATAGGAGGAGTAAGGGGAGGTAGAAGAGAGATGGAAGGTGAAGGAGAAGAATTAAAGATACGTGGGAAGGGGGGAGTGGAAAGGGATGAGGAGAAGGAGAGGGGAGGAGGAAAGGGGAGGGTAGGGAAAGTTGACCGGTGGACCAGGTTGTAAGATAGGTGGATTAAGTAGGGGGAGATGGGTAGGAATAGGGGGATTAGGGGGCGGGAGATGGCATTGGAATATTGGCAAGATGCAGGGTGGGGAGGGGAAGCCGGAGGTAAAGCAGATGAGATAGGGGAAGATCAGATTGGGAAGGGGGAAGAGTGGAAGAGGAGGGAGCAAGGGAAGGGGGGGACAAGGGATAGCCCTGTGTCTCCCGGGAGAGCGGCCTGAAGGACGATAGGGGGTCATGGGGGAGAAAGGAGAGGAGCTAGCAGAAGAAGAATCAAGGGAGATCGTAATTGGAAGGGTGGGACGAAGGGAGTGGAAGAGGTGGTCAAAGAGAGAGAGACAGGAGTCAGTAGCTTGGATCATGACAGTGCCATTGTTATAAAGTGTAATGGTGAGGGAACCATTAAAACAGGTGGAGGGGGAAATTTTTAGCCGCTGCCCATGTGGGATAGAGGAGGAGGAGGAGACGTTGAAGGAATTGAAGAAGCAGGTGGACCAGGCAGGGATGTCGTGAGTGAAGAAAATGAGGTCATTTTTTAGCTTCCCTAGACGCCCATTGTGGAATTGGTCAACAAAGAGGGAATCAGGGAATTGTTCAATGGTGTTATGCTTAAATCGTTTTGCTGCTACTTTGGACAGATTGGGGGGTAAATAACTTTGAAGCAGTTAACTCCAGATTTAATTCGAATGGGAGCCATGGTAGGGGGATGAGGTGATGGGGGATGGGTTTGGGGGTAGAAGAAGGGGCCACTAGGGTGGCGAAAGTGCAAAGAAGTGTAATAAGAGGAGTGAGCATATTCCAGAAATCGAGTGAAAATGATCCAGGAGAGGTGTGGTCAGATCAGGACCAAAAGGAGGTACTATTGGGAGAATGTTGGGTAGTCCTTTTTCTTTAAGTTTTTGTAAAGAAGGAGCAGCCATTTTAAAAGCTGGAAGTTCCCAGAAGTGAGGGAGGGGAGCAGCTCGTTAACCAGAATCTTCCGATAGAGACATGGATCACAGTTATGAGGCAGAAGTTCTTTCTCTCATTAAACCACAAAGCAGAAGCTTACTTACTTACACACTCAGAGCGCCTCAGAGACAAGAGAATTGAGAAGCAAGCATGCAGCGCGCATAGCAGGGAGAGGCTTCTTTTCTCCTCTCCTTACAAAGCTTATGTTGAGTGCACTGTGCCTGACCCGTGTGATCAGTGCTGCGTCAGCTTCCTGTATAACTGCATCCACGTTGGCAGGAGACCGACAGATTCAGGGCCTGAGAAGGGATTTGAGACCCCGGGCACAATGACCCCTATGCAGAGCTGAATAGGCTGCTTACACTTATTTTCCGCACGCGTATCTGTGGTAATGCAGATTTCTCCGTTGTTTGGCTGATCAGCCTGCTTACGGCGCCACAGGCGTCATCAACAGCTTCTGTGTGGCGCCTGTTACAGGAGAGGCTCGGTCTCGGGGGTCCAGCCGCAATCAAGGACCGGACTCACGCTAGAAGACAATCGGAGCCCAGACGCTCCTAATTGCAGCTCGCCAAGGGCCAGCAGAGGGCGAATGCTTCAACTCCCCTTGTAGACGCTTGCGGCGGGAGAGGCCCGGTCACCGTCGGAGCACCGATGCTCTTGTCCGCCTGCAGCCGCAGAGTTTGTCGGGATTCCGTCGTCCGACTATTCAGGCACGCCGGTTGGACTTCAAGGATTGAGGCGGATGGCAGCCCCCAGCCCGACCCTTCAGGCACGCCGGGGACCGGAGTGGTGGTGACGGAGGGCAACACCCCGCCCTGGTTCCCCAGATGACCACAATGTTGTGAGCTGCCGGGGGGGGGGGGGCAGTGAGGTACAGTAGCACTCACCCCCGGGGTAGTCCAGCGATGATTCCCGTTGAGCTGTCACTCAGGAGTCAGGCAGAAGGCGAGGGACACGCCGATAGGCTCGCCAGGGTCCCGCAACTTGCCTCTGCAGGCACAGCACCGCAACCATCGGAGGCAGAGGGGCTGCAGCACGTCGACTCGTGATTTTGAGGATAACAGTCTGTGATGGGATCAGGCCGCCATGTTTGGGTCAGGCAGAGGGAGGCATATGCCAACGTGGGGACAACAACCCCCAGATGATCCTGCACACAAAGGACCACTCATTCCGTGGGGGGTGTCATCTCCTGGGTTGCAATCTCCCCCTTGGCCAAGGCACAGACACGAGATTCACTTCTGTAGTTCCCTATGTAATGCCGCCATCTTGAAGTCAGGCATCCAGCCTGAAGGACAACTTCCCTCCGTGAGCAGGACCAACAGTGGGGAAGAGACTGACCTGCCCGAGATGGTCTGTGCAGTTTGCCCCCTCGCCCACTGCCAAAATCGCCTTAGAGGGGCTGAGCGCTCCGCGATCCCTCAGATCCACCGCGGGACCGCCGAAGAATTTCCCGCCATGACCACACGTCTGTTGCAGTCGCGGGATGCGGTAAGTGGCTCCAGTGTACCCCCGAAGGTCCGCAGGGTCGGAGGGTGTCTCAGCGTCGGCCGCGGTGAAGTTTAAATCACCTACCTCACGTGCCTTTATCTGAGCCAGGCCATTACAAAAATACATTTAAACATATTGCTTAAAACAGTATTTCTGTGCCTCTTCACGCATTCCATAACAGAGTTCGGTGAGGCGCAAACATACGGGCAGCTGCGGCGCTTTCGGGAGGCATAGACAAACGGGCAGGCACAGACATACCGGCAGCAGCTTCTAGAGGCCTGGAGTTGCTAAAGACACATTGAGGCAAATTAGCAGCTGTGCCAAATGTGAAGATTACGTTGATAATACGAGATGAGTGCCGTTCATTGACAGATCTAAGGGATCTAAGGGATCCCTGAGTAGAGAATCCCTTCTGTGTTACTACGAAACCCAAAGAAGATTAAAATCAAAAATCTGCTCCAGGAACGATGACGGAGGAGAAGGACTGGAGAGAGAAACTCCCATAGCGAATTAAAGTACCAGGTATGTAACAGAATAGGGCGAGCCAAAAAATTGTTAAGGAGAGCCGAGCCAAGCGTCTGGTTGGCTCGAAGAGCATGCGCACGAGCCGAGCCTTGGAAATGTTTGGCAAGTGAATCCTGCAACAAATGTCATGTAAAAATATTATAAACTCCCATCAAAAGCACACATAAGCGTTTCTTGTTAGTAGACCAGGTCTTATTACTGAATTGAGAAGGATTTTTGAAAGGTGATATTCAAACATGAATGTAGAACCACCCCACTCCTCCTCCCTCCCGGCTACAATTGCATCAGTAAACTAAGAGGCAAGTCAGTTTCCATGTATACCCTAAAAATGGCCCAGATTCTTATTCTAAATGGAGTAACACTGTAGTTTGTTAAATCAAACACTGTTTTGGGAACAGCGCACAACCTGAGCTCGTGTATCTGAAGGTAAAGAAAAAGGAAGCTCAGTAAAATAAAATATTTGTCTAGAATCACTCAATTTGGGAGCATGGTAGCCGAGATCGATCAATGGTGTTCTTGTTGCACATTGTGCAGTTCAGCCACTAAATGGGTATCTTTTTCAGTCTACTATTTTACATCAACAGTTAATGCTTTGTCTTCAAATCTCGATGCATAAGAATAGAGCATGTGGCAACAAGAAGCCACATGAAGGCTCGGCTCATGTTGGGTTTGAGGGCCCAACAGAACCTCAAGCTGAGCTGCACCAAGGCATCTGACTCAGGCCTGGCACAAGCTTTCAGTGGCTCACCCACCTCTAGTAAGTAATTGTGATATTTGGCCCCTTAGAAGTGGGACAGTAATTGGCCAGGGTTGCCCTCACACAGGACTGCCCATACTGCAGACTTCAGTAATTTTGTCGGGCATTACAACCAATTCGAATTCAACAGAAACTATCCTGCATTCATAAAAATGAAGAACCACGTGCTTAATCTCATATCACTACCTTAATACACTATGCGCAACATGAGAAAATATCAAAATCAAAGTGATGATCTTTCCGTTCCTCATGTAGCTAAGCAAAGATGTGCAAGAGAAAATATGAATTTTCAATCCTTTCTAGGATATCTCTCCAACAGCATTTTAACCAACACAGTTAGTTTCCGCACATTTTGATTCCAAAGAATATCTCACTGTATTCAGTTTGGACTTCAGTAGCTTCCCAAAAATGTTCTTAAACAATCATCAAGGTTTTCAAAGGACTCTGGCAATCCGTTCCTGAAAGCAGGAACAAGGTATCTTAACTCCCTAGCAAGGACGCTCTGGACCAGTAGGAACCAATACTAAATAACTTCAAAATTGCTGCCACCATTTGCAAACATTGTGAGAGTTCGAGGGCTTCATAGGAAATCTAGTTTCCTGGTTTTATTCGGATGCCTCACATAGTGCTTCCGTCAGTGATACAAAGCCTTTCTCCAATTGGCACTAACACGCTGCCCACACCTCAAGTCTTTCCCTCCTCTGAATGAGTGTACATTTTGCCAGTTTGGAGTATTGTACTTGCACGCTCGCCAAGTATGGAAGGGTAAGTGCAGGCCACAGATCATGGCAGACTGTCCCAGATATGGCGTCTCATGGCCAGGATCTTTGGTTCTGCTACTAGATTAGAAATGCTATTAGATTCTTCTGTTTTTTTTGTTATGCATAGTGAACAGTTTAATTTCTTTTTTGAAGAAAATATACAACGTCAAAATGTACTTACCTTAAAGAAGCTAGGGACAGATGTACTAAGGGATTTTGTGGTTGTAATGGGTCCAGTTCCCAAAATTGGACCCTTTGCAACAGCAAAATGGCCTTTTGGTATGTTCCAAACTCAAATTACTATTCAATTTAGGTTTGCAACTACATACCAAATCGCTATTTGGAAGGGGCGTGTTTGGCGGGTGTCCCTTCCAAATAGCGATTTGCAATGGGATATATTAATATTTCCAACCTAAATCAGGTCACAAAACATTAATATGTTACTGACTACTGAAAGGTAGTGGAAACCCATTCACAAACGGGAAAGGGTTCCCAGGGGACCTATTCCCCTTTGGGAATATTGACAAAAACATCATTATTTAAGAGTGGGCAGTTGTTCCATGGACCATTGCCTAGTCTTAAAAAAGGTTTTAAAGCTTTTTGTTTTTTAAAAATGCATCCCGTCTTTCTATAAGGAAAACGGGCCTCATTAAAAAAAAAATACTATTTGTGTGTATATATATATATATATGTGTCACAGCTCCTTTTTCCTTATTTCATCAAAGAAAAACAGCACTCACGGGGGCAGTTGCTTCGAGATTTTAATAGCAACGCAACAAACGCGTTTTGGCTAGCGCCTTCATCGGTGTTAGTGACCACACCGGAAGCAGTCATTTTTAAAGAGTGAAAATTTCACGTTTAAGCAACAACATTGAAAAAGGACAATTTGGCGATTTCCTTGGGGAGCGCCATTTTAGCATGGTCAAACTGACAACAATCATGGCTCAAATGCACTACTAGTCATAAACCAATACTATCTATATTCATATATATAGACAAAATATTTCATTACATTTCATTGTATAAAATGATATTGTGCCGTGTATCGGCAAAGGCTGCATCTCCATGGACCCTCGAATCATACATCAATTGTTTGTCCTATTTTCATCAAGCCGTGTATCGGCATTATGCAGAAGTTTCCAATGATCATTATCAGAAATTCATTTTCAAATCAAAATCAAAAAGTGTCTGCAAATATATTACGCCGTGTATCGGCACAGTTCTTATATCTATAGCAATGTCAATCAGATCTCACCCAGGATTTAATCTCCCAGGTGAACAGCTAATTCTTCCCCGCTGTTTAACCCCTTAGGTGCTCTTGTTTGCAGATCAATAATATAATGCGACTCGAGTCTGCGCAATTTCAGAATCCTGTCTCCTCCCCTGATATTACTGGGTACATGGTCAATACCAAAATATCGTAACAGATCCCTGTTACTTTGATGTTTGTTGGCAAAATGCTTGGCCACTGGATACGAAACATCCTTCTTTGCTATTGCCCGCATGTGTTCTAATACGCGGATTTTCATAGGATGGATCGTGCTGCCTATGTATTTTAATCCACAAGGGCAGATTAGGCAATATACTGAATAGGCAGTATGACATGTCATGAATTTGGTTATAGTTCATCATTGATCATCATCATTGATTCTAAACTGTACCTAATGTATCGCCATGCTTGCTGAAGTCAGTCCCTCTGCAGCAATTCCAGGAGGCTGGTCAGACTGGACTCCACTCGAGTGTACTTGAATAAATATACTTCGTTTGTATTCTCTACTGTCTGACGGACTCTTCATTTATTTGGAAGGCTGAGAGGTGGTCGCGAGTGGCCCGGGCGACCTCTAATCGGGTCACTTCCTTCAGTTGGCGCCCGAACAGTGACCCCATCGGGTGACCCATCCTCGCCCGCGGACGGGTGAGGAGGTCGGGCCATCGTCAGGATCGGACGGGCGGACCAGGGATCTCTGCACGAGAGAGTTCCCGAACTCGCAGCTGCCCCGTTTGTCTGACCGGTCGGTGCCTCGCCCAGCGGTCATCCCGGCTGGGGTCCTGAATGGCAAAACCCTTGGATCTGACTGTTTGGTCCGGAGAGTCGTCAGTGGAGAATAAATTCATTTGACCTGTGTGCAGCAGGTACGTTTGTTTTGGTTCTTTGTGAATATGGTACCATTTCGGTTTGGATTTGGTGCGGTTTGAGGACCGCTTTTGGATTTGGTGCGGTTTGAGGACCACTCTTGGCACGAAGTGTCCGTGAACACTTCACCGGGCAACATAACGAATTTGGTATATTTTTGAAAATGCCCCGGTGTAGTAAATTTTGGGTTTCCTGTTGTCGTTCTGCTGATGCTCGACTGGAAGAAAGTCAGCCGGCGCCTCCAGAAGGCACTCAGAATTTTGACATGTATGTGAAGCATGGCCTTGGCCCTATTATGTTTAGTACTCTATGGCACAAACATACGAGGGACAATGCCGAGTTGCATTGGCACTTTTGATGAACAGAAAATTGCCTTTTTACAGGAGAAATTATTTGCAAGGAAAAGTAGGCAGTCTATGTTTGATTCAATCAATCAATCAATCAATCAATCAATCATGTCACTTATAAAGCGCACTACATACCCGCGAGGGTCTCAAGGCGCTGGGGGAAGAGAGGGGTGGTGCTGCTACTGATCGAAGAGCCAGGTCTTGAGGAGTCTTCTGAAGGCCAGTAGGTCTTGGGTCTGCCGAAGGTTGGTGGGGAGGGTGTTCCAGGTCTTGGCGGCGAGGTGGGAGAAGGATCTGCCGCCGGCGGTCGTTTTCCGGATGCGGGGGACTGTGGCGAGGGCGAGGCTGGTGGAGCGGAGCTGGCGGGTGGGGGTGTAGAAGCTGAGTCGTCTGTTGAGGTAGGCTGGTCCGGAGTTGTGGAGTACTTTGTGTGCGTGGGTGAGGAGCTTGAAGGTTATCCTCTTGTTGACAGGGAGCCAGTGCAGGTCTCTCAGGTGGGGTGTGATGTGGCTGCGTCGGGGGATGTCGAGGATAAGACGTGCAGAGGCGTTCTGGATGCGTTGCAGCCGTCTCAGGAGCTTAGCCGTCGTTCCTGCGTAGAGGGCGTTTCCGTAGTCCAGCCTGCTGGTGACGAGGGCCTGGGTGACTGTTTTTCTTGTTTCGGTGGGGATCTACTTGAAGATCCTGCGGAGCATTCGGAGGGTGTTGAAGCAGGATGAGGAAACAGCGTTGACCTGCTTAGTCATGGAGAGGGTGGGGTCGAGGATGACCCCTAGGTTGCGTGCGTGGTCGGTGGGTGTCGGGGCTGTTCCCAGTGATGTCGGCCACCAGGAGTCGTCCCAGGCTGACGGGTTGGAGCCAAGGATGAGGACCTCCGTCTTGTCCGAGTTCAGCTTCAGGCGGCTGGTCCTCATCCATTCGGCGACGGCCTTCATTCCTTCGTGGAGGTGGGCTTTGGCGGTGTGAGGGTCTTTGGTGAGGGAGAGGATCAGCTGGGTGTCGTCGGCGTAGGAGATGATGTTGAGGTTGTGCTGTCGGGCGACGTGGGCGAGGGGTGCCATGTAGATGTTGAACAGCGTTGGTCTGAGGGAGGAGCCTTGGGGTACGCCGCAGATGATCTTGGTGGCCTTGGATCGGAAGGGGGCGAGGCGGACGCTTTGTGTTCTGCCGGAAAGGAAGGATGTGGTCCAGTCCAGGGCCTTCTCTTGGATCCCGGCGTCGTGAAGGCGTGTTCGTAGTGTGTGGTGGCAGACCGAGTCGAAGGCGGCCGATAGGTCCAGGAGGATGAGGGCTGCTGTTTCTCAGTCAGGATATGGCAAAAGGAGGTTAAACAAAGACGAATGAAAGCAGATAAAGAGGCCCGAAAAGGGAGAATGCAAACAGTGACTCAGAAAGCTGTAGCACATGATAGAGAAAAGCAAGAGATAGGGATTGAACGTGCAGATAGAAAATTCCGATTACAAATGGACAAGTCTTATGTGGCCCAGGATGAAAGTTATACATTTGTGGAGCAATTATTAGATACCCGACCACCACCCCCTTATGCCCCGCAGAGGATATATCCCGCTCTTCCCTCACAGGACCAGCTGTCTAGTCCTCCTGTCTCCGCTGTTTCTGCCTCTGTTCTTGTTGATCAGACTGCTCTGGCTACGGCACCTCCTGTCATTTCTTTGCCCTCGCCGTCTGTGGCAACTGTGACTGTTAGTACTCCTGTGCCGCCTATTGCTTCGACAACTCTTTCACCAGCTCTTACACCCACGACGCAGCCCACAATGACATTAGTGCCCGCTCCCTCTGTTGTTGCCCCCGCTGTGTTCCTCCATTCCCCGACATCACTGAGCAATGGGACACCGGTACGCGGCCCTGAAAATAGAGGTTGGACGAAATATAAGGAACGTATGGGGCGGACGTTGGTCTGATTTGATGTGGGAGATGCGGAGAAACAGGTGGTGGCTAATCAGGCTGCACAATGGGCTCGTAACCCCATTTATGGTGTGGAAGATGTTTGGAGTGTTATGAAAGATTATGAGCCTTTTGTACAACAACATGCCCTTAAGCACATGCCGGCTACTTTGATTGGTCTTTGGGAACAGTGCTTTCAGGGTACGGCACCGCAGATTATATACGATATTTGGGATCATGTGTATGTTACTGATATGGAGCCTGCTCATGTCTTTGGTAATGTTGCGACGTTGGTTGCTTATCGGGCAAGGTTGCTCGAGAAGAGCCCTACCTCGGTCACTCAGTATCCAATGCGGGAGGTCCATCCCATCTACCATCCAGAGATCCCGGAGTAAGGGATCAGCAAAACCGCGTTATCCAGCACAGAGTAGAGGCCCGTTTCCAGGAACAATGGGTTCATACTCGCTGGAAAAGCAGTGAAGTTTTGTCTCTTAAGACTCAGTTGCCTGACCCTAGGAAAAATCCCACCGCTTATTATAAGGAGCTGACTGAAGCTGCCTCTTCGTCAATGATAATGCTTGCTGATATTGAAATGTTTTTTGGGTTACTAGTTCCGGTTGATATTTGGAGACAAGTACACACGCAAGACCATGTTGCAGAGTTGGGTGGTACCTGGGATCAAATTAAGGCCTGGGATCAGGAACGGAAGCCAGATGATAAGCCTAGGGCGGAGATACTTGCTTTGCCTGGCTGCATTATCACGTATATGCATTCTATTATCCCTCCGAGGAAGGTTGATTGGGACAAGCTGTCGGCTTGACGCCAGAAGAAGGATGAAAGTGTGTCAGACTTTTTTACTTGATTTGAAGGTGTGTTCTTGGACTATAGTGGAAAGGATTTGTCGATTGAAGGTGGTGTGTGGCTGTTTGTCAACAGATTTGTTTCCAATTTGCTTCCTGAGATTTCGACTAGATTGCAGGCTTCTGAGAGCACTTGGTCCACCTCTTCCCCTTCCGTTATCTTGAATATGGCACAGTGTTATGAGCACAGGGCAAATGAAGAGAAAGAGAAGACTGAAAAGAAGAATAAAGATTTGAAGACGAAAGTGTTGTTACAGCAGCCTTCTAGGGGGACTCGAAGAGGGCGTGGTGGCCCGGCACGACAGCTTCCATGCACTAGCAGACCCACGAGCTCCATGCCTTGAGACCCGAATCAGTGCGCATACTGTAAGGAGCAGGGACACTGGCGTAGTGAGTTTTCGGTACTCTTGCAAAAGATGGCGGCCCCTAGAGGACGAGGTTCTCGTGGAAGGGGTCGTGGAACAGGTGGACAGGACAGGGCTCAGAATGCTGTGACGTCGCAGGGTCGTTCTGATCAGAACTATTTTGATGACCCTCGGGGTGGGCAGTATTACAATGATGACTATGACACGGATGAGGTGACAGGAATGTCTTACAGCTAGGACAGACGGACAGAGTGAGGGACCAGTCCAGATACCTGTAGATCAGCGTGGTCTGTATGTTAGTGCGGACTTGCATGGTTCGGCTAAAGAGTTTTTGGTGGATACAGGTGCAACGAATAGTTCTATTTCTCATTCTTCGGTCCCTGGGTCAGCTCTGTCTGGCCATAATAATGTATCGGTAGGTTTTTCCGGTGTACGGGTTGTAAGCCCCATTTCCAAACCCCTTGCACTGACGATTGGTCCTTTTACGGTGGGTTCACCATTTTTGTTGACATCTAAATGTGGAGAAAATCTGATGGGTTTGGATTTATTGACGAAATTGCACGCTACAATATACTGCTCCCCGGAGGGTGTCTACATGACAATGGGTCCTAATGTTGCGCTCGCTACACAGTGTCTGTCTAAAGATGCGCCCCTTCCTGCGGAGTTCACGGATGTGCCAAACACACTGTGGGCAGCGGGCGACACAGATGTGGGTCTGTTGCAGATATCGCCTGTTTCGATACGTGTCAAGGAAGGTGCTATTCTACCCCGTATTCCCCAGTATAAAATACCACAGGCAGGTGAGCGTGCTTTGATGCAAATTGTGCAGGATTTGATTGAGAAGGGAGTGTTTGAGGAGACGACTGCTAATATTTGTAATAGCCCTATTCTTCCCATTCTCAAAAGGGCACCTTCGGGTTCCTCCGGTGACCAACAGGATGTTTATTGTTTTGTGATTGACCTGCGTAAAGTTAACAAGATAGTGATTCCCCAGTTTCCGGTGGTCCCTGACATCACGACACTCTTGACAATGATTCCTTCTTCTGCTACATTCTTTTCTGTCATTGACTTGAAAAATGCATTCTTCAGTATCCCCATTCATCCTGACAGCAGGTATCTGTTCGGGTTCACCCTAGCTGGCAGAAGTTTTAGATTCTGTCGCGCTCCTCAAGGCTATACAGAAAGTCCGAGTATTTATAGTCAAGCATTGAAAGATCAGCTGGATTCCTTGTCGCTCCCCTCAGGTAATGTATTGCTCCAATATGTTGATGACCTGCTTATCGCCTCGGACACAGAACAGGGTTGCAGAGACAGTACGGTTAAATTGTTGCTCCACTTAGCTGACCATGGTCACAAGGTATCCCTTTCCAAATGTCAGTATTGTTGACAGGAGGTCACCTATTTAGGTCACCTACTGTCGAAGGAGTGTAGGAGATTGACGCCTGAGCGCATCAGTACCATCGTTAAAATGCCTACTCCGCGAACTCAGAAAGTTGTGCGCGCCTTTATTGGCATTACTTCTTATTGTCGCCAATGGATCCCAAACTATTCCCTACTAACAAAACCCCTGCTTGTACTAACCACTAAAGATGTGCATGAACCCCCCCCTGCCTTGGACGCCTGAATGTCAGCAGTCTTTTGAGCAATTAAAGGTTGCGCTTTGCTCGGCTCCTGTGCTTGGTACTCTAACTATGCCAAGCCGTTCGTGCTGTACGTATATGAGACGGCTGGTTGTGCGCTTCCTGTTCTAACCCAAAAATTTGGAGATAAGCGACGGCTGTGTGCTTATTTCTCTGCTTGACCCTGTCGCGCGAGCCCTTCCGATCTGTCTAAGAGCGGTCGCGACTGTGGCTGTCTCCATATGACAATCAGCAGGACTCATACTTGATACTGACCTCACAGTTATGGTACCCCATGCTGTGGATACACTTTTGAATAAGACGAAGACGCAGCACCTCACCAGTGCACGTCTGACCGGTTATGAGCTAACGCTCTTTCAAAAGCACATTACGATTAAACGCTGTGCCACTCTGAATCCAGCCACGTTACTACCCCTCCCTTCTGAGGATGAGGAGATAGACGTACATGATTGTATCTTCCGAACGGAAGAGGAGACGAAAGGACGGGTAGACCTGACTGATCCCTTATCTGACCCCCAAGGGGAACTATACATCGATGGCTCTTGTTTCAAATTATCAGATGGCACCACCACTGCAGCACATGCAATATGCAATATGCAATCACTACGCTGCGCCCGGTAGTTGAGACTTCACGAGTTCCCTATCAGTCCGTCCAAGCAGCTGAGTTAGTCGCCCTAATTCGAGCCTGCGAGTTCAGTGAGGGACTGGTTGTTAATATTTATACTGACAGCCCGTACGCCTTCGGGGTCGCCCATAATTGTGGGCGGCTCTGGGCAGAGAGAGGGTTCCTTACTTCCAGTGGGACACGCATTCAGTATGGTCCTCTCATACATAGGCTTCTGTCCGCCCTGACGCTCCCTAAGAAATTGGCGATTGTGAAGTGCAGCACTCATAAGAAAGTCACTGACAAGGTGGGTGAGGGGAACGCTTTTGCAGATCAGACAGCCAAGGAGACAGCCCGAACTAAAATGAAAAGAATGTTTGTAGCAGGTCCCACGAGGTGGGTGCCCGAGTTCTCCATGTGTGAGGATACACTTGAAAGTGTGAAGGAGATACAGAGCGAGGCCACGGTAGAGGTATTAGCAGTGTGGAAAGAAAATACAGCGAACTTGAATGATGAGGGATGTTGGATTGATAAGTCAGGGAAGCAAAGATGGATGTTGCCAGATGCATATGTTCTTCCTGTAGTGACAATGGCCCACGGCCCGCCCCATATCAGTGCTAAGGGTATTTGCAAACTGTTAGACCCCGTATGGCAAAATGACAACATCCCCAAGACAGCTACACACTTAGTAAAATACTGCATGGTGTGCATGATGCACAATCCTGGCAAGGGCACCCCTACACCACCCGGTAATTTTGCACCTCCCACTTTCCCGTTTGAGTTTCTCCAGATGGACTTTATCGAAATGAACAGGGTCAACAATTTGAAGTATGTGTTGGTGGTTGTTTGTGCATTCAGTAAATGGTGTGAGGCTTACCCCACTAAAGAAAATACAGCCATTGCGACTGCGAAGATACTCCTGAAGGAGTTCTTTCCTCGCTTCGGCTTGCCCCGCTTGATCTGGAGTGATAACGGAAGTCATTTCAATGCCAAGGTTATCCAGCTAGTTTGCGAGGGACTACACATCAGACAGAAGTTTCATGCTGCAAATCACCCCCAGTCCGCCGGTTTGGTTGAGAAGTACAGTGGTACTCTCAAACTGAAATTTGGCAAAGATTCAGGAGACCACAGGGTTGCAGTGGCCAGATGCTTTACCATTAGCTCTTTTGTCCACAAGAACAACAGCACATTCTAGGACAGGATTGTCGCCCTACGAGGTCGTGTTCGGACGTCCGGCGAATGTTTGGGGTGTCCCGCGACCTCGTAGATTTTCTGAGATTGAGTATCCTTTACTGACAGATTACCTGTACCAGTTAACTAAAGATCTGCGTTCTATTCACCAACAGATCAGGTACACACTTCCCCAGTACCTGAGGTGCCTGGACACAATATTCGGCCTGGAGCCTCGGTGGAGGGGGCCGGAGCAGGTCCTCCTCTCAACACGTACCGCTGTGAAGGTCTCTGGCCGAAAGAACTGGATCCATTCCTCTCACTGCCGCAAGGTACCCCTACCTTTTCCCCAATGATCAATGGGTGAGGGATGGTATTGGGAACTCCGAGTGTGAGAGAGTTCCACGATTCGTTCCTTTTTCCGATGCCAAGCTCACGTGGACCCAAACGGATGCCGAAAATAATGAAGTACTAAATGCGGCAGTCCCCCCGGTGATCAAAGCAATTAAGGAGCCCCTTTCCACTTCCACTGACCCCTTTGTGCCTGAGTCCCTTTCCTCTGACCCCTCGGTGCCTGGGCCCCTTTTCACCGACCCATCTGTGCCTGGAGTCACTAGGTACAATTTGCGCCCCAGACGGAGGAACAGTGCACCAAAGGAGAAGTCAGATTAGTTAGGGATGGACTGCGCAAGTCAGGGTGTGCTCTGTCGATAGTACCAACGGTGTTAGTTTAGGGTGAGGCGAGATTGGTGCATTGGTCTGACATTGGACACGATAGATTGAATGTGCTCCCCTGGAGGGGGGTACATTATCCTGGACGACATGGGATTCATCGCTAGCTAGGACTGAGCAGCTCCACCGCCGGTGCACAAGAGCGCCAACGTTGATGAAGAATAGGAGTCTACCAGTGAGGCTCAGACGGACACTGGGAACACTTGCCCCCTCTTTTTGTCATCAGTTTCATTGCATTCCCTTTTCCTTGCTTCATAATGTATCCGTTTGGTCGGCCCATTAGTGAGGAAGAACAGCCATTTGCACCTCCGCGCCTAGTGCGGGGTTGGTCCGCAAAAAGTAAAATAGTTTTTGTGTCAATAGTTGCGATTGCACTAATAATTGTTTTGGGAATATCCTGGTTTCTGGATGAGAAGTATCCTGTACGTTCTTTGGTTGGTACAACACCCCCTTCCCCTGAACACGTTTTCGTTACTTTGGCTCACATAAGGCAATGTATAGTTTGTCCTACACCGAGAATGCTTCCATACAAATGTTACATCAAGCTCATAATGTGTCCAACACCAATAATTTGCTGGGTTTGTGGCTTGCTTCCCTCAGTGACTCATAAAGTTGATCATTTGTTGTCCATGCCACTGTCATACATCAGCAGTTGTGAGGGTTAGTTTGAATTGCTCAGTATGGTACCTCATCATCCCCAGTTCCCTACTCTGGATAGGACACATGCTGATTCTCGCACTATGGTACAGAATGTACATTTCCATCACAGGGTTCTCAGGCAGGACAAGAGATGCTCGGTAAATTGTTTTTAAGGTCCTGTATGAACGCATACAAAAGTGTAAAGAATGAGTCATGGCTTCAAATGGAAATGGCTGACTTTCAGGGGTTTAACACGTCTGAGTATTTCCAATCTTTCCAGGCTCGTAATGTTACCGAGGACCAGCCAATACCAGTGTCGATGCACAGACATAATATCGAGGTTTTTTTTTTTTCGAACTACAGAAATATCGAGTTGGAAATATCGAAGGGACGGAATATCGACATCAAGAATATCGGTGACCAGAATATCGACCTGAAGGTAAGACATATCGTTTTTGTTAATATTGAAGTCAGTAATATCGTTTGCAAAAATATCGTTGTTAATAATATAGATGTTTATATTAGTGTTAGGCGTGTCAAAGGCAAGCCCGTCTGCGCCCGTCCGCGACGCGACCAGCGCCAGGAACCCTGGACCTCCGCCCCGCCAACGCAACGACCCAGCAGCACTTCACGCACTCAACCCAGGCCGCAACAACAACTGCAAGCTAGCATCACCAGCCAACACCCACGGACCCTTCAGCTGTCACCGCTGCCGGCACACCTGCAGCACCGCCAAGAACACGGATCCAACGCAACCCGCACACAAGAACACAACCGAACCGAAGACCCTGCAATGCATCCTCCTAAACGTCCGATCCCTCCACAAACACGCCACAGAAATCTGGGACCTCCTCGACAGCACCACCCCGGACGTAGCGTTCTTCACCGAAACCTGGACCAACACCACCTCGGGACCGGACATCGCCATCGCCATCCCCCAAGGATACAAGATCTCCAGGAAGGACCGCCCCACCCGCCCAGGAGGAGGAATCACCATCGTCCACAAATCCAGCCTCCGCCTGAGCACACTCCCCGACGAGCCCACAGAACTGATGGAACACCTTCACTTCAAGATACTGGCCAGCCCCACCGCCACCCTCCGAGGAACCCTCATCTACCGACCCCCTGGACCCCGCGGACCCTTCGCCAACTCCATCACGGACATTATCTCCCCGCAGGCCATCGCATCCACCAACTACACCCTGCTGGGAGACCTCAACTTCCACCTCAACAACCAACTGGACCCCAACACCATATCCCTCCTGGACAACCTCCACAACATTGGACTCCGCCAGATCGTGACCGAGCCCACGCACTCAGCAGGACACACCCTCGACCCCCTCTTCACTACAGGAAACTCCATCACCTTCAGCCACACCACCGAACTCCCATGGACCGACCATCGTTGCGTCCACTTCACCTTCAGAACACCCACAGACACCAGCACCAGCTTCCACGAAGAAACTGGACCAAAATCACCGACGACCAACTCACCTCCTCACTCAAAACTCCACCCCAACCATCGCGGAAAACGACGACCCCAACACCGCAGCCTGAACCCTGCATAGATGGATCTCGGACAGCACCAACACCATAGCCCCCCTCAAGAAAAACAACAATACCCGCGCCAAGAAAGCCAGATGGTTTACCACCGAACTTCGAGAGTCCAGACGCACATGCCGCTGCCTCGAAAAGGCCTGGAGGAACACTAAATCCACAGAAGCCCACAACAACTTCAGAGCCGCCACCAACGCCCACCATCAACTCATCAGAGAAACGAGGAAAAAAGCGATTGAAGACAGAATCTCCATCCACGCGCACAACAGCAAGGAACTCTTCAGCATCATCAAGGAGTTCGCCCAACCCACCAGCGAGTCTACCGACATCCCTCCCTCACAAGACCTCGGCGACAAACTCAGCACCTTTTTCCACCACAAAATCAAGAGCATCTACGACAACTTCGACGAAGACAACCAACACACTGAACCCTCACCAACCACCCCGACACCCGGAAACCAGCGATTGACGACTGGACAGCCCTCACCACTGAAGACACACTGAAGACAATGAAGTCAATCCACTCAGGAGCCCCCACGGACCCCAGCCCCCACCACATCTTCAACAGAGCCGCCGACACCATCGCACCAATGCTCCGCCACACCATCAACCGCTCCCTGGCGACCGCCTCATTCCCCGACGACTGAAAACACGCCGAGGTCAACCCCCTCCTAAAGAAACCCTCAGCGGACCCCACTGACCTCAAAAACTACAGACCCATCTCCCTGCTCCCGTTCCCAGCGAAAGTCATCGAGAAAGCCATCAACAGCCAACTCGCCACATTTATTGAAGAACACAACATCCTCGACTCCTCCCAATCCGGCTTCAGAAAAAGCCACAGTACGGAAACCGCCCTCCTCGCCGCAACAGACGACATCCGCACCCTACTGGACAAAGGAGAAACAGTAGCCCTCATCCTCCTCGACCTATCAGCGGCGTTCGACACAGTCTCCCACCGCACTCTAATACGTAAACTCTACGACGCAGGAATCCAGGACAAGGCCCTCGACTGGATCCGCTCCTTCCTCTCCGGCAGGACGCAGCGGGTCAGACTCCCCCCTTTCCTCTCGGACCCCACACCTACCACCTGCGGAGTCCTCCAGGGCTCCTCCCTCAGCCCGACGCTCTTCAACGTCTACATGGCTCCACTCGCCACCATCGTCAGAACCTACGGACTCAACATCGTGTCATACGCAGACGACACCCAGCTCATCCTCTCCCTATCCAACGAGCCCAACACCGCCAGACGCAACTTTCGAGAAGGCATGGAAGCCGTCGCCAAATGGATGAAAAACAGCTGCCTACAACTAAACACCAACAAAACAGAAGTTCTCATCATGGGCCCAAACCCCGACGCCTGGAGCGACACCTGGTGGCCCCCCGCCCTCGGAAACCCGCCAACCCCCACGGAGCACGCACGCAACCTGGGAATCATCCTGGACTCCGAGCTCAAAATGGACCGCCAGATCAACTCTGTCTCGTCTTCCTGCTTCCACACCCTCCGCCTCCTTCGTAAGACCTTCAAATGGATCCCCTCGAACACCGAAAGACCGTCACTCACGCCCTGGTCACCAGCAGACTCGACTACGGCAACGCACTCTACGCCGGAATAAACAAAAACCTCACCAGCAAGCTACAGAACATCCAGAACGCCGCCGCAAGACTGGTCCTCAACCTGCCAAAACACTGCCACATCTCCCAGCACCTGCGCACACTCCACTGGCTCCCCGTCAAGGCGAGAATCACCTTCAAGATGCTCACCCACGCACACAAGGCCCTCCACGGCACCGGACCAGCATACCTGAACAGCCGACTCAAATTCCACGCACCCAAAGGACCCTACGATCAGCCCAGCTCTCCTACGCCGTGGTCCCCCGCACCAGAAAGACCAGATCGGGAGGCCGCTCCTTCTCCTTCCTCACGGCCAAAGCATGGAACGCCCTTCCGCTCCACCTCAGACAGACAACATCGCTCCCCATCTTCGCAAGAAACCTCAAAACCTGGCTCTTTGACAGACCCCCTCCTTGATGGAATGGAACCTGCACCCCCGCCCCCCACCCCTAGCGCCTTGAGACCCTTACGGGTGAGTAGTCGCGCTTTAACAAACCCCTGATTGACTGATTGATTAGTGTTATGTATTTTATATGTATGTGTTCTATATGTTTTATTAAGTATTGTATTTTTTTTTAAATATATGTATTACATTTTTAGAAGTTAGTAATTTTTTTTAAAGTAAATTTTGCGTTTTAGTACTATAGCGGGTTGTGGGTTTATAGGGGAATAGGGTGGGAAGTAATTTAATTATAGTAAATTAAATAATAATTTTTAGAAATTATTAATTATTTTTAATTACATTTTGTGTTTTAGTTCCGTAGCGGGTTGTGGGTTTATAGGGGAATAGGGTGGGAAGTAATTTAATTATAATAAAGTAATTATTAATTTTTATTTTTGGGTATTGATAATTAGTTTGTTAATTAATTATTAATTGGTAATAAAGTTTTATTAATTGATTAATTGATAATTATATTAATTGTGTTAATTTATTTTAGGAGTGGGTTGTGGGTTTATAGGGGAATAGGGTGGGAAGTAATTTAATTATAATAAAGTAATTATTAATTTTTATTTATTGGTGTTGATAATTAATTTATTGTTAATTAATTATTATTTGGTAATTAATTTTTATTAATTGATAATTATGTTAATTGTGTTAATTTATTTTAGGAGCGGGTTGTGGGCTTATAGGGGAATAGGGTGGGAAATAATTAAATTTTATTAAAGTAATTATAAATTTTAATTTATTGGTATTGATAATTAATTTATTGTTAATTAATTATTAATTGGTAATTAATTTTTATTAATTGATTAATTGATAATTATATTACTTGTGTTAATTTATTTTAGGAGCGGGTTGTGGGCTTATAGAAGAATAGGGTGGGAAATAATTAAATTTTATTAAAGTAATTATTAATTTTAATTTATTGGTATTCCTAATTAATTTATTGTTAATTAATTGGTTATTTAATTAAAAAAAATATTAAATTGATAAGCATGTTAATTTTAACCCTCTGCTATCCAACACTTTCCCTACAGTTACAGTCTCTGGAGTGGGAATAGTAATTTTTACCCCTACGCTATCCAACACTTTCCCTACTGTTGCACTCTCTGGAGTTGGAATAGTAATTTTTTCCCCTACGCTATCCAACACTTTCCCTACTGTTGCACTCTCTGGAGTGGGAATAGTAATTTTAACCCCTTCGCTATCCAACACTTTCCCTATTGTTGCACTATCTGGAGTGAGAATAGTAATTTTTACCCCTATGCTATCCAACACTTTCCCTATTGTTGCACTATCTGGAGTGGGAATAGTAATTTTTACCCCTACGCTATCCAACACTTTCCCTACTGTTGCACTCTCTGGAGTGGGAATAGTAATTTTTACCCCTACGCTATCCAACACTTTCCCTACTGTTGCACTCTCTGGAGTTGGAATAGTAATTTTTACCCCTACGCTATCTAACACTTTCCCTACTGTTGCATTCTCTGGAGTGGGAATAGTAATTTTGACCCCTTCGCTATCCAACACTTTCCCTACTGTTGCACTCTCTGGAGTTGGAATAGTAATTTTTACCCCTACGCTATCCAACACTTTCCCTACTGTTGCATTCTCTGGAGTGGGAATAGTAATTTTTACCCCTACGCTATCCAACACTTTCCCTACTGTTGCATTCTCTGGAGTGGGAATAGTAATTTTAACCCCTTTGCTATCCAACACTTTCCCTACTGTTGCACTCTCTGGAGTGGGAATAGTAATTTTTACCCCTACGCTATCCAACACTTTCCCTACTGTTGCACTTATTGGAGTGGGAATAGTAATTTTTACCCCTACGCTATCTAACACCTTCCCTACTGTTGCACTCTCTGGAGTGGGTATAGTAATTTTAACCCCTATGCTATCCAACACTTTCCCTACTGTTGCACTTATTGGAGTGGGAATAGTAATTTTAACCCCTACGGTTTCCAACACTTTCCCTACTGTTGCACTCACTGGAGTGGGAATAGTAATTTTTACCCCTTCGCTATCCAACATTTTCCTTACTGTTGCACTCAGTGGAGTGGGAATAGTAATTTTTACCCCTACGCTATCCAACATTTTCCCTACTGTTGCACTCTCTGGAGTGGGAATAGTAATTTTTACCCCTACGCTATCCAACACTTTCCCTACTGTTGCACTCTCTGGAGTGGGTATAGTAATTTTAACCCCTATTCTATCCAACACTTTCCCTACTGTTGCACTTATTGGAGTGGGAATAGTAATTTTAACCCCTACGGTTTCCAAAACTTTTCCTACTGTTGCACTCTCTGGAGTGGGAATAGTAATTTTTATCCCTACGCTATCCAACACTTTCCCTACTGTTGCACTCACTGAAGTGGCAATAGTAATTTTTACCCCTACGCTATCCAACACTTTCCCTACTGTTACACTCTCTGGAGTGGGAATAGTAATTTTATCCCCTCCGCTATCCAATATTTTCTCTACTGTTTTAGTTAATTTAGTGTATAATTTATTTTAAAAAGATGAAAAATATTGTAATTTTTTAATTTGTTATATATATTTTTTATATTTTTATTTATATTATTGTTTTTTTCTATATATGTACTTATAATTTTGTAAATGTTTTTTAACAATTTATAAGTTATTAAAATTATTATTTATAAATATTAAGTAAGTATATATTATATTTTATACGTATATATGTTTAATTAATTTTTTTATTATATGTATTAGTTATAATTTTAAACATTTTAAAATAATTTGAACTGTTTATTTTAATTATATGTATTATTTACTTTATTTTACATTTTTTAAACATTAAAAAAAACGATATTTTTAACAACGATATTTTTTTCTCGATATTTTTGTACTTACCATAACGTAGATAGGACTTCGATATTGTGGCCATCGATATTTCGGCTCCGATATTTTTGTCGTCGATATTTCTGTAGTCAATATTCTGTCAGTGATTCACCAGTGTCAGTGGTCAACAAAACAGCTAGTTTCTGTGTTCAGGGGACAGGGAAGGTAAAAGTGGGGGAGAGTAGATGCAATTCCACATATGAATTGAGAACGACTGATAGTCCGCCCTTGGTACCGCCCCCTAATGTTTATTTTGTCTGTGGATCCCATGCTTATGTATGGCTTCCAAAGGGATGGTCAGGTAGATGTTATCCCTCCTTCCTCCTTCCCCTTGTGTATGTTGCTCCATCCAATTATCACAAAGATCAGCAGTTGCCGCGTTGGAGGACGCACCTGGCCCGGGTAAAAAGGGTCGTTGACCCAAAGGATGTAGATCAGACAGATGCAGCCGCACAGCAATTTGAAGATGCTGCAAAAGGCCTTTTCCCTTTTTGGGGCCCCATAGTCAATAGTCTCCAAATTCGTCAGCTCACCATAGTTGTTGAGGCAGTTATCAATACAACGGCTGGGATTACGACAAACATGACAGCTGAGCTCCAGGCTACGAGGTTAGTTACTTTGCAAAACAGAATGGTGTTAGACGTCATCCTTGCAGTTAGGGGAGGGGCATGTTGCGTCATTGGCAGTAGCTGTTGTGTGTACATACCCGATTACGCTCCCAATGTTTATTCCGCCATACAGAAATTGCATAGGTTATCAGCTGAGATACACCAAGAGACAGGCACCTGGACACTGGGGCCGATTCCGGCCGGAAATCTCACCGACCGAGCCGGACCCGGAGAGATTTCCGACCGAATCGGACCCTAGCAGCCCGACCGAACGAGTACGATGCGCACGTATGCTATCGGACTCGATTCGGTCGGACTCCCATTGAAGTCAATGGGAGCCAGTCGTACGACGCGTACACGGGCTCCCATTGACTCAATGGGCACGACGCGAACAAGGGCGCCCCTACAGCGTGTTCGCGTCGATGCGGGTCGCGCCATACATGCACGTGTAGGGGGGACCCATAGGTCCCCCCTGTGTGCGACTCGCGCGCCTACGCTTCCAGGGGGGTCCGACACGGACCCACAAAGTGCGGCTCCGACAGCTCCTTGGAGCCGGACTGCGCGAGTCGGTCGGAGCGGTCGAGGTGCGCATCGTACTTACCCGGCCGGGGCACGTCTCCATTGCGCGGTGCGAGTCGTCCCCGTGCGAGTCAGTCGGAGCGGTCGGGTCCTGCGAATGAGTCGGTCGGAGATTTCGCGAGCGCACGCATTGTACTCGCTCGCCCGGACGCACGTACGAATCGGTCGGGAAATAGGGCTCCGAATCGGATCCGGTAAAGCCGAATCCGATTCGGAGCCCTACCAGCCGAGATCGGAATCGGCCCCACTATCGGGGTGGTTCTGGAATATATTGGTGACATGGGGTTGGAAGATCCTCGTCTTTCTAGTTGCAATTGCTGCTATTATTTTTACATGTTGCCTCTGTATACATTGTCTCCCAACTTGTTGTTCCTATTGTGTACGAGCTCTCACACCCAAGCCAACCTCACACCCAAGCCAAAGATACCAGTTCAAGGTGCAAGTACAGTAATTATGTTGCAGAAGGAAGTTCAGGAAATGATGGAGATTGATGAGGGCATCTTTGAGTCCACATTTTTCCTTGCAGTTTCTATCCCTGATAATGAGTATGTGGATTGCTCCGAGTGTTGATGGCCTCTTGCTTATATGAAAAATAATGTCCTCCACACCCACCGTGAAAAATGATTTAGCAAATGCTAAAAGGAGGGTCTGTTGGAATAAAATTAAATGCCTTTGTTATGTTGCTACATGTTGCTTTGCTAAGTTAGCATTTGCGGCACCATTTTATGTTCAGCCGCCATTTTGAGCCATAATTGAAACTAACTTTTCTCCATCTCTGCTAGAAACAGCCGTGGTGAATTTTGTTTTCTTCAAGGTTGGGCCTCGCTGTACTAATGAATACACTGTCTTGTTATGCATACCTTTCCCACTAGATAGAGGCCTGCTCCCACTGGTCCAGCGATGGACACAGGCAGAACGACCTTGGCGTAGAGATAGTGTGTGGTTTGGGAAAAAGGGGACCCCTACCGAAAACAATGAGGCTTGCTAGCTGTAGGGAAAATGACATAGAGGGTAAAAGTTTAGCTAGGTACAAGTTATACAGTTGTTCTTGGTGTTTCAATACAGGCTATAGATTCAACAACAAAAATGTCGGTGAGAGTGCAAAACCAAACATATATATACACAACCAAAAATCCTTTTGTTTTTCCCAAAAATCTTTTTTATTATTATTTTGTTATTTATATTTTTCTCAATGATTCATTTTATAACTTAATTCAGTAAGAAAGTTATCTGTACAATGCAGTGGTGCACAATCATAGAACATATATAGACAAACGTACATTTTAAAACAAACAATTACATAAAATAATTAAAAATACATCATTCTGTAAAACACGACAGCATGAGAGATGGAGAAGGTAAATTATTAAAGAGATTTCCAAGGCAGGTGGTAGATAAGAACACTACGCGCGTTTCGGCAGTATTGCCTTCATCAGGAATAACCGTCTCAACTTTCTTTATGGGTTGCAGGAGCCACGTAGGTGTCCTATTTCATAGTTGTTCTCACTTGGTTACCAGCACTCTAAAGTTGCCTATTATTCACCTTTCCTTTTTGATGGGAGGAGTGTTTCAAATTCAATTATGCGCCTAATTGTTCCGAAAAGATGTTTTGTGTGCCTCTTGGATTTCAAACTTTGTTGTGAGTCTGTGCTTCCTTTTTGAAGGCGATCGATTATACATGTGGTTTTGCTTCTTTGACTATTGGGCAGCGAGTATTGCCAGTGATTGATGGGCTACCGATGAACTTTGAGGTCAAGTTTTTGATGAAATAAATGTATAATCGATCGCCTTCAAAAAGGAAGCACGGACTCACAACAAAGGGGTCTATTACGACTTTGTCCGCCCGCCACCGCATTGGCAAAAGGGACCGCCCGCCATAGGTGCGGCGGTCCTGCCATTCAAATTAGGATGCGCCCGCCACACTGGCGGGCGCATCCCGCATTGTTTACAATGCGGCGGGTGGTGCTGTAAGCAGCACCCGCCGCAATGTAAAAATGCATGTTGTGCATTTGCATGCACAACGTGACTGGCACCGCGCGGTGCCTGCCACCTTGTGCATGCAAATGCAGGGGGGTACCATAAGTACCCCCCATGTGCACCCCCCAACCCTCCAACATCCTGGGGGCCCGCAACGGGCCCCCCAAAGCAGACACCGTATGCCTTTTCATGGCGGCGTTGCCGCCATGGAAAGGCTGATCACCGCCTACATCATGATATGGTCCTTTTCCGCCCGGTCGACGAGTCGACCGGCGGAAAAGCAGCGGACGGTCTTTCCGTCCGCCGCGGACCCCCCAGCCATCCTAATATGGCGGGGGGTCACTGAAGCATGGATGGCGGGCGGGCGGATCGCCCCCGCCGATCCGCCCGCCATCGTAATAGGCCCCAAAGTTTGAAATCCAAGAGGCACACAAAACATCTTTTCGGAACAATTAGGCGCATAATTGAATTTGAAACACTCCTCCCATCAAAAAGGAAAGGTGAATAATAGGCAACTTTAGAGTGCTGGTAACCAAGTGAGAACAACTATGAAATAGGACACCTACGTGGCTCCTGCAACCCATAAAGAAAGTTGAGACGGTTATTCCTGATGAAGGCAATACTGCCGAAACGCGCGTAGTGTTCATATCTACCGCCTGCCTTGGAAATCTCTTTAATAATTTACCTTCTCCATCTCTCATGCTGTCGTGTTTTACAGAATGATGTATTTTTAAATATTTTATGTAATTGTTTGTATTTAAAATGTACATTTGTCTATATATGTTCTATAATTGTGCACCACTGCATTGTACAGATAACTTTCTTACTGAATTAAGTTACTAAATGAATCATTGAGAAAAAATATAAATAACAAAATAATAAAAAAAGATTTTTGGGAAAAACAAAAAGGATTTTTGGTTGTGTATATATATGTTTGGTTTTGCACTCTCACCGACATTTTTGTTGTTGAATCTATAGCCTGTATTGATACACCAAGAACAACTGTATAACTTGTACCTAGCTAAACTTTTACCCTCTATGTAGAGATAGTGTGTGCCCGGTCTCAGGATCGAAACTCATCCTTCTGTACCTTCTTTGCGTAGCTGGTTCGAGCTGGAAATTTCCAGTTTGGGGGGTGTCATCATTGATTATAAACTGTACATAATGTATCGCCATGCTTGCTGAAGTCAGTCCCTCTGCAGCAATCCCAGGAGGCTGGTCAGACTGGACTCCACTCGAGTGTACTTAAATAAATATACTTGGTTTGTATTCTCTACTGTCTGACCGACTCTTCATTTGTTTGGAAGGCTGAGAGGTGGTCGCGAGTGGCCCGGAGGACCCCAAATCGGGTCACTTCCTTCAGCAGTGAAAGCTTTACTTCTTTGCAGAATAGGGACAACATGGAAGTAGGAAAGCAAGCTTCCCTCTCTCACAGGAGGCAATAAGTACAATCTTCCATTTCCCACAGAACACATCCAGCATGGCAGACTTGCACAATATTTCATCACTCACATGAACATTTAAGGCATGAGTGACATGTGGGTTACAGGCAGACCTCTGAAGCTGGTGTTTAACTCACTGAGATGATATACCATGTCAGCAGCCACTCAGAGACCTGCTGTTTGTGTTGATTCTTTGGTTTTCCATGTATTGAGAAATTGCAGTAACCATTGTTATTTGGAGCCACCTCACCGCAGCCTAGATAACTATGCTCTAGACCAGTGTTTCCCAAACTATGATTCGCCAGCCAATTTTTGGTGCGAAAGTCCAAGCAATGAATAAAGATGCTTTTGAATTCTGTATTTATCTTGCCACATTTGCTGCACTTCAAAGACGGAGGTCAAATGTCAGGCTATGTCCTCTGGCAAATTGCTATTTTTTTTTTCTGGGGATTCCTGTTTACAAACTCACCTCACTTTGCAGTCAGAAAAAGAAATGTAAAGTGAATTATGTGACAATGAGGCCTAGACAGTGAACTCCGCTCCACTCGCGGCAGTTTGCAGAGTTTTCTGCACTCTGCGCTCTGCTGAGCACGTAGAATTTTTTCCTCGCTCGCCAACATTAATTTGGCGAGCGTGAGTGAGGAAAATCCAACACTAGACCACCTCCCAGCGAGATTTCTCAACGCAGGAGGTCACGGATGGTCGCGACTGCTCGCGTTGAGGAACCTTCCGTTCACATTGAGGAAGCTGCCACTCGAGTAGAATATCTACTCGAGCGGCAGAAAGAAGCAGCTCCCTCTTGCGTTGCGCATGGTGCCATTCGTGTTAAAATTCGGCGCGACCTAACGCACTCCGCCGCTTGCGGAAGTCCGCGTAGCGTGGCAGAGTTTTTTCAGTCACTTCTGCCTACATCTAGTGACAATCTTACTGGGGTACAGAGATTGTGAAAGGAAAGGCGGTTGGATGTAATTTTTTGGAATGCACAACAAAACATAAATGTATGTAAATTAACTGTACACATTGAGCAGTTAGGAAAGCACAAATGAAACACATTTTTTGTAATTCAAGACACTTGGTGATACAAAAATGATAAATATTCAATGGAACCTGATTTACACACATTATCATTTGTGTGCAACATAGTTTTAACAGTAAAACTGTATGACTGTGCAAATTTAGTTGCCATTTCAATGGAAAATATGCGGTCTGTAAATGACTCAGGACAGTTCTAAAGTTTGGGAAGCGCTGCTTTAGACAGGTACACAGGTACCAACCTCTTCAGAAAGATTTTGAACGCGTGCATATTAGGCTCTGTGCAGTCTCAGCCTTGGTGCTGCACCTGTTCAAAATGTTTAGGGTTGCTAAGGTGTAAGGTGCTTCCAATGCAATCGCGCCATCTTGGATGTTCTTGTGTCTAAAAGCAAGCTAAATATCGATCTCTTTCAGGTTGCAGGCTCTAATATTGTAGTAGGCACATACAAGCACCAAGAGGCTGGTGGTTTCAGCAGTGTGTGTTTTGTGAGCCCTAATATCAAAACACATTCTCCTCGAGATCTTAGGAGATGCTTGACTTAAGTGCTAGGCATTTTGATGTCAATATACTGTTGCCCGCTAAAACATACTTCAAGTATGCTATATGCACTGGGCTCTGAAAGCTTGACTATGCCTTGACTGTGCGTTAGCTGAAACGAAACCAGGCCTATGAATGTACAGCCACGCTCAATGAATTGAGACAGACTGCAGTATCCACGTGGTCACTTAGTATGTGAGTATTTTTCCGGGAGCCAATCTTCCATATGGATCCCAAGGCTTTTTTCCATTGATGATTAACTCAACACTCTGTGACTCTAGGCAATCTTTCGCATACTGCTTGCTCTGAAGTCAGGACTTCTCCCAGCTAAGTAAAGTCAGCATTCTCGTCGACATACTTAAGTGAAAAAGACTTCAAACACTGTTATCTAGTTCAACATATGCAGTGCTGTTTACAGCCTCCAACCTTCCTTCATATATTTTTTGTAAATTGATCGAATGCTACATTTAGAGCTTATGTCCTGTCAGAGCCACACCTGCTCCTGAAGAAGCCACATCTCATGTTACAGGATCCTAAAACCAGACAAGACTGAGGGCTGGAGTGAAGGAAGAGACCACTGGCTCACTGGCAGGGACCTGATGTAGTAGCCAGTGGTTTGTAACTACAATGAAAGAACATCCTTACTGCCACAAATCAAAGACCGCTCCTGCACATAGATGGACAACTTTGTATGCTATGTTTTGCCCAATTTGAGGCGTAGACAAATTATAGCAAATGATAGAGTAGGGAAAAGCCAAACCTTAACAATGGTGTTCTATTCAACCTCCTCTTTTAAATCCTAACCATTACTTGATTTTGTTTCCCCTTATCAACTTGATGAGACACAGCTATTTATTCTTAGTCTCCAAAGCTCCAGGTTCTGGAGCTAGCAGTAGCTGGGGAAGATCAGCTCTGGATGAAGCAGGTGGAGATATATTGCAATAATAGTTGACGTTATAAACACAGCAACATTATCAGTGTAGCTTCAGTGGCAACACCCTGAGGGGAGTCGTGAAGAGCATGGTACAGTTAAAACAGACGTAACCAATGACATTGTCAGATATTGATAGAAAATCAAATATAAAATACTCATAACCATAGATGGTCAAATAAGATATGACGAGAGGGTTAATTTAGAGTTGGGTGGTGGCTAATCTGTGTACTAACAGGCAGAATTTCAACACCTTTCCTGAAGCCGATGGTAGTAAATTTGCCTTATTTGAAGTGACCTGTCAGGGATGCAGAAGTTTCTCAACTTAAAGGAGGATATCAGCCATGGAGATTAAACCTTCTGTGAAAAATCCACCCATGGCTTTATTGCTGGCAGAATTTCTGTAAAAAAATATGGGGTTTGATTTTCAGTGCACACGTGTCTAGTCTCCCTAACCTTTTTTGGCGTAGCACCATCAGCACACCAAACATACCGTTTTCTGAGAGGCTGTCAGCATTTTACAGGTGTTCTTTGCCGTAAATGGTGATAGATCCTCCTGTTTGGAATGGTCGGCAATCTGCCACCATTTATGGTGGAGTTACATCTGTATCATGGCAGACCGTTGCAGAGAGGAAGGAGTTTTCTTCAGCAGGATGTCCACCTTCTAGGGATCTCAAATTAAAGTGAGAATGTGGACATTGTTGGAGATTGTCGAAATCAACACATTTCAGTGTATTTCCTGCTAGTGCATGTTGTGTATGCCTTCCTAGGTACTGACAATGGGAATGCGTCTTTGGTAGCCCTACGCAGACATAAAAGGTCTGCTCAACCGGTCTGCCTGCCTCAGAGTACAGAATGTGCAATCCAATTTCTCTTTTATTTATCCTGAATCTTGATCCCAACTGACAGGAGCATGCATGTGTGTGTTTGCGTCATGTTCAAGTGCTGCCATAAGCATTAGAGGTCAATGCTGAATCTGCAGAGGGATAACATTCCACCCAAAATAAAGCAAAGTAAACAAAAACATGTGCTGTATAAGATAGGCAATTTATTGGGATGTATTCTAGTTAATAATTCCAAAGCCTCTCAGAGGCACATGGGCATGGTTCTATGTTGTACTTGTGTTTCTCTCACCAATGATCATGGTTCCCTTTTGTGTAACAAACAACTATGTTTGACTCAAACAGCATGCAAAATGTCCCTTTAAGATGGTGATCTTGGACAAATACACTGTCATAGTAAGAGGGAGACAGAGAAGAAGAGAAGCATAGACCAGAGATGACATTCCTTAATATTTGAACATTGGTCCACCATACACATTTCTGAGCCTTTGGATATCTCTTTCGCAATACTCTTTCAACAGCATGCCATGCTTCAGCAGTCCTATCCACACGTTAAATTGAGGGTCTCTGGATTTATCCACTGTTAAGCAATTAATAGGGAGGCCAAATCAATGTGTATATAAAAGATAATCCATATAATTCTTAAGGAGTGAGCATACTTTACTCCAGCCCCAAATAGAACATTAATCAGATCAACTTTTATCTGCTCACCTGTGATGATAGTGTCCTGCTGATCAGAAAGGTGATAATATTGGGCATAAATGAAATGTGTGCACAGCCCTATTCTGGTTTCTTAAATCTTGGACATCGGTGCACAGAAATGTGATATATTCTTGACAGCCTCTCAGTATATGACATGCACGATGTAGTATAATAAAGGGCTGTCTGTGATATCGTACCCACAGAAATTCTTTGTAGATCAAAAATATACCATTCTTCCCGAGTTTATTATTAACACCATTGTCTTTAGGTGCCTATCAGTCTACTATTATTTTAGTCCTGTCATACTACTCATGCTTCAGTTTTTGATCAATTGTATGATAGCGATGTTCTGAAGGATATATTGCCCTGACAAATCTTGTTTAGGCTCCAGGGTTTCACGAATCTTAACATGAGTAAATGTCTCTTTCAGCTTATAGTATAGTAATAATGAGAATCCATTGCTTGTATCTTCCCTTAATGTTTGAAATGTCTTTACAGTCCACATCTCATCTATGATATCTCTAACTAACTAAATTGTTTCGGAAATTTGAGATCTGTAATAGCAGAAATTTCTTGTTCCTTCAGTTATTATATTTAGTTAAAAAGTGTGGGTGGACTAGGATATATGAGATCAAATAGAAAAAAGCAGGTGTAGTTACATCTATAAGGTGCCAACTGATATTGGATATTTGGTAGATGGGCGGCCCAATAATATTTTTTAAAGTTTGGATGGCTCAGAATTTGAACACCACAATAGCAAACCTGTTTGCTTTTCTTAACTAAAGTGGAAACTTGGGTCAATCCGTTAAATGGGATGTTCCCAGTCATAGTTTCTGTTTGGGTGACCTTAATATTATATCCTGAGATATTACCAAACCTTGTTAAAGTGTCTCTAATTTAATTGATTCCCTCCGGGTCTGAGGTAATGACCAGTTAGTTGCCTGCAAAAAGTTTGATTTTGTTCGTTGAAGAAGCCACATTAACCCTGGTATCATTGAGTTATTTTTTTGTTTCTTAACTAAAGTGGAAACTTGGGTCAATCCGTTAAATGGGATGTTCCCAGTCATAGTTTCTGTGTGGGTGACCTTAATATTATATCCTGAGATATTACCAAATCTTGTTAAAGTGTCTCTAATTTAATTGATTCCCTCCGGGTCTGAGGTAATGACCAGTTAGTTGCCTGCAAAAAGTTTGATTTTGTGCGTTGAAGAAGCCACATTAACCCTGGTATCATTGAGTTATTATTTAAAGAAACCACCACTGGCTCTTTGAAGATAGAAAATCACAACATGGAGAGTGGGGATCCTTGTCTAGTCCCCCTGAATATGGTAAACTGCTAATGTAGAACAGCGTTTATGACCAAGAAAGCTATGGGCTTTGGAATAGGACTTGCACTGCTTTAATAAATATAGGGGGTATTTCCCATGCACTAAATTGAAAGGTTTTTCTCCATCTGTAAGCATAGCCACCAAAGGGAAGAAGTTACAATCAGGAAGTCTTTACGAGCTTATAATGCTGCTTTATTCTTACTTGTACTATGACCATTTATACAGCCCTACTGGACTGGGTGATTTATATTCATACATGTATTTTGTAATCTTTCATCTAATATTTTGCATAGATTTTATTATTGGTATTGAGAGTGCTATAGGTCAGTAGAAGAACATAGGGCAGGGTCTTTATCTGGTTTACTGAAATTCAGGCCCTTTTCCATGATTCCTGAGTGGCATCCGATGGAAAAACCTCCCAACAAACACCTTGGAATGGTACAATGATAAACTCAATTAGTTGTTTACAAAGATAAGCCAGCAAACTGTCAGGTTCAGATGCTTTCCCGTTCCTTAGCAATTCCACCCCTTAATTTCTTTGATCTCGAGAGGTTGATTTAGCATTTTTTGTCTATCCTCAGGTACTGTAGGGAGAGCTAGTTTCTCCATAAACTCTCAGATCCGATTTGTGAGATGTTTCCTAAGTGTAGGTTGCTTTTCTGATCAAAAAAACTATGCCCCTAATAGAGAGGTTTCTTGCTGTTATACAGACGCAAGAGACATCCAAGGAGTTTCTAAAAGACCAACCTGAATGTATGGTGTGTGCGGTTCTTTTATCATTACTATGCCGACTTCAGAGTCTCCTAGCATTGGTAATACTGACCATCTATCAAGTAGTCGATTAATGTTCAATATCCATTATAAATGGTTTAGCTATTTTTAATTGTTGAGAACGTGATCACCTTATCTCTTCTCCCATTTCTTGGCTGTAGAGAGCTTTCTTTCTTCTTTGCTCCTGCCACTGTTTGTTTCACCATTTGCACCTTTTCATGTCCCCTCAGATCCTTTCTTCTCTCTTTTGCTACCTACTCTGGAGAAACGTCCCTCCCCCATAATGTTTCTTGTGCCTATCACCTCCCTGCTCCTGTAGGGGATCCCATCAAAAGAAGTAAAGGGACACCCAAACATTCTGGATCTCTATATTTTTGTCCCTAAACATTTTTTAATTTCTCTTATTATTGCTTCTCTCCCCTTTTCTATGTCTTACCATCTCTCTTCAAGTTTTCCATCAATTTCTCAGCATGCTGTATGGAAAATAACATTTTAGGGGAGCCATTACCAAGAATGTTGAACATTGCAAGCACTCACCCCCAGTCAACTGATCTGGGTTTAATCCATCATCATTCTTTAGCTCACTCCGCCACCCCAGTTCAGACATGGCCATATGCAAATCAGTCTGACCCTGTGCCTCATGGGAACAGTCCAGCCCGAACTGCCAAGCCATGTCTTCCCTGGACCGGAAACAAGCATCCTGGGACCGGTTTCTGGCTTACAGCCGTCATCAGCCAGGCTATCTTGAATCCGGTGGCAAAGTGAGCAAGGGACCCACGTCTGGGCATATCCTGCCAAATTAGGGCGAACATAGCAAAACCAAAGGGGATGATGGACGGAGTGTTGAACATTGCAAGCACTCACCCCCAGTCAACTGATCTGGGTTTAATCCATCATCATTCTTTAGCTCACTCCGCCACCCCAGTTCAGACATGGCCATATGCAAATCAGTCTGACCCTGTGCCTCATGGGAACAGTCCAGCCCGAACTGCCAAGCCATAGGTCTGTGTCTCTTCTTCGCTGCAGACCTGCCACAGGTCTGCCCTGTCATTAAGACTTGACTTTACTCTCTCTTTTGTGGACCTCTCGCAGGTCGTGTCCTTTCCTTTCCTCAGAGAACTTCTTGGTGCTCACTTACCTTGCGTCTGATATTTTTGCTTGAGAGCGTAGCACTTGTGCCTCGAGTCTGCGCTGTCGCGGCACTTGGTCCTGCCTAGGTTTGGGCATGCCTGGCAGGGTAGGTCACTCCAACAGTGGCAATTCTGTACTGGGGTGGCCGACTGGTGTGACCTTGTTCCTTCCCCTTTCCTTCTCTTTTCTCTGAGGGTTCACACACTTCCGGGTCTGGCACACAGATACCCTCTGCGAGTGACCTCTTCCCTCAGGCAAATGCACCTTGAACCTTCTCTGGCAGCCTGTGGCTCAGTGGCATTGTGCTGCTCTACTCCTTTTCCTCTTAGGCACTGCCTTTTTCTTAGGCTTTGCTGTTTTGGGTTCAGTCAGCTTTTTGTGTCACTACCTTGGCTGGGGTAGCTTTGGGCTTTTTGGGATCCTTTGTTCCATGGGGGTGTGCAGTCTCTTGTCCTTCACAATGTAGGCAGCCCCCTGGGGTGCCGACGGCACTCCTTTGGGCAGTCCCCCTCCTTATTCTGTGCGGCAGATGATGGCCAGTGTGTCAGAACGCACACACTTCTTTAGTCCTGCGGGGGAACTAGGCCGCGACCAGGGGGCCTCGCGTTGTCCTTCCGTCCTGTTTTTTCTGCTGCTCCACAGGATACAACCAGGGGATCTCCCCCTCCTGCTGCAGGCTTCCTGAAAGGAGTCATGGGGGAGGAAAAACAGCAGGCTCTCCTGCCAGCCTGCCGGCTCTGTCCTGTTTAAAGTTCAGGCCGATCGGGCCACCTGCATTCATTTCTGCCTGCTGGATGCAGCGCGAGGGCTCACCGCTAGGTGGCACCACTTTGACTGCTGGAGATCACGACAGCAGATTTCCTGGGGATGCGGACCTTCAGCATCAGTGTTGCCAGTCCCGCACAAATGGGCAATACTTTTCCAATTTGTGTGGGGTAATAACTCTCCTGGCGGGGTGCTGAAACTTGGGCTTTATTATGCCCTGTGTATGCAAAATTTAGAATGCTGCGGCACTGCCAATCAAATGATTGCACAGATCCCGAACTCGGCAGAGCAGGGCTGTCAATCATCCATAGAGCAAAAGCACTACCTATAACGGCCCTGCTGAATGCTGCTGTCCTGCCCCAAGAGAGTCTGGGCCAATATGGTCACCAGGGACAGCAACGAGCAAGGCCTGTCCAAAAGTTACAGTACTCGCGACCAATCACGTAGGGGAAAATTCGGAACCAGTGAAGGATATGCGGCTGCCCGCGGCTCACACAGTGGGCCACCTAAAAGGGTGGCCACCTTAGTGTCACTTAGGCACACTACACCCCCTCTAGTCTAGGGACCCTGGGAGGAGTCCCACAGCCCGACGCGCGGGCCATGTCATTTCCAGCGCACTGAGGGTTGGGGGAAGGTATTTATACCTGCCCCCCCTTTCGGGCGCCCTATTTGCTTCTGGCGTGTTGGCTGGGGAGCACGGTTAGGTAGAACTATTTAATGTTTTTGTTTGTGTTGCAGGCGGAGTTACAGGGCGATCCGGAGGTGGAAGGGTACAGAAGGGTACCTCTTCAGGAGCACAATAGGGTAGCCTGTGCCAAACCCCAGGAGTCTTTATGGCAGGACCCTGGAGAAGGAATCGTCGACGCCCCGCTAGTCCTTCGGGCGGCTGGAAGCCTGAGCAACCGGGGGCTTGCCTTGCAACGCTCTGCCCTAAAAGGGCGTGATTAAAGTGGTGGACCAGTGGTCCACGGTATTCAAGGGGGGAATCCCCTCATAACTGGTAACACCGATTGGCTTGGCCACGGTTCAATTCGGCTCTTCAGGCGAGCAGGGCAGCGTAGGTCAGTCACCGCTGCCTGCCCTTGGATCACCCGTAAGTTACCCCACCATGTTGCATACTTTTGTATGGAATAAACCTGCAGCAATCTTTTCCCAACAAAGAATTGTGTTGTGTATTCATTTATTCCATTGTGCATGCTAACTTTGCAAAGGGTGGGGAGTGTTGCCTATATAGGCACTAAGGGCCCTGGGTCACTCATAATTAGAGGACGTCCATCTGGCCCTAATTTACAGTCCAAGGAGCACAGGATCTACAGGCTGAGACAGGCTGAGCAATGCGGTACCCAGGACCTGCACCAGTAAGGTGATCTTTGTTTTGTTTGGCACGGCACATAACGAGGAGTGCCACCTCCTGTTTGTATGAGGCTGCACTAGCATATCACGGAGCAGAGGACAGGCCTCTCATCAGTACATACTATCGGTAACGTAGGGACTGTTTGGGGTACGATCAGTGCTTTAAAATGGGCCGGTACTGAGTACCGTCACTTTTTTATTTTGAGAGGGAGACTACCTGCACTTCTCAAGAGAGACATAATAGCTTTAATTGCAGAGTACCAGCACTTCTCTGAAACAGACAGGTTCTCTGGTACAGGGTACCTGCACTTCTATTTTTCCATTTCAAGCACTGGGTACAATGCTCTCATTGGATAGGTAAAGAAGGGGCATGGGTGTTTCACTGGAGGATGGGCGTGGTCCTTGTATCTTACACTGGGCTGGGAACTGTCACCACAGGATCTGAAGTCTGTTAACTGGACGTCGATCGAGGTTCCTCTCACTGAAAATCTGGCTCTCGCTTGTGAAAGTGGTTCTTCACTACTAAAGCAATGAATGTCTGTCACTGAAGGTGAAAGAAGGAGAGGCACTATTAAGGAAGAAGCTGGTGGTTCTGAATTTTAAGGAGTGGGACTGTGTTACTCAAGGGGTGGGTTTTGTCTGTGAAGGAGATAGGTTATGTTGACAGAGCTACGGGTGATGTTTCTGTCAGTGAAAGAGAGTGTACTTCTCATTGAATTAAGTGTGGCTCGGTTATTAAAGTGGGGTCTCTGTCACTGTAGGAGAAGGGCCTGGCTGAAACAGGTGACGGGTATGTTACTGGAGGTGGGTGTTTGCTTTGGTAACTGGATAAGGCGTTTGGTCTCTGTTGGCTGGCAAGATGTGATTCCTGCTGGTATGCTGAGAGCCCGTGCATGGCAAAAGAAACAGTAAGACTTCTGGTGGTTAAGAATTTGGCCGGAGAGAGCTTTGTTTTTTCTAGTCACAGTTTTGCCTCATCATAAAATAGCGCATAGCGCAGAGGGTCAACGTGGCTGCTGTAAAGCATCACTTACCACCTTTCCCCAGGGAAAAATATTGACATATTTTCACGTTTGAAGATTCTGTAAAGGCCTGGACATGATACTTAAATAAAGCTTTAAATAAAATCCTCAGCATTCATTTTCAACGTGGCTTTTCTGTCTTTGTTTATTCAAATTATCAGTCAGGTATCCTCAAGGCAGCTCTAGAACACGTTTTAAAGTGCGTTCTTGTTATAGTTACTGTTTAAAGTATGTACTGATGAGGGAAAAAATACTAGCTTTTGGCAATTTTGGTAATGTTTCTACTGACTGAGCCCTTAAACTACTGGTAATGCTGGTGCAAATCCAACCAGGTGGCAACACTACGTGTAACATGCAGATTCCAGATTTGTATTGTATACAGATCGCTCAGTAATTTACTGCTTTTTGTCACAGAGATCCTTTAGTTACTAGCAGTTAATAAGTTAAAATCCATCTAACATACCAGTGAACAAAGAACGGGCTTCAAGGAGCTGTATACAAACGTTTGTTATTCCAACATTGCTAGAAAAGGCCTCATTTGGATAATAATAAAGTCTTATTAGCACAACCAACCACTGCATTATGTTGTAAATCCCGACTTTGTGTTTCTTCAGACCAAGTACTCTTACATATAATGCCTACCAGTATGGATGATGTGTGACTCCCACACCTTGTAGCACTGATTGCCTTATGTAAAAATCCCATGTACATTGTTTTACACACTTGTATGTTTCATTGTTTTTGTATAATATGTTTGTATGTTGTAAAGCACTCTGACACCGTACATTAGGATTAATAGCGCCATAAAAGAAATTGAATACAAAACTAAATTAGTAAGTGGTATTTACATCATTTGTCTTATTACTCATACAGACATACGTCTGACATTCTTAGAGTGTATGCATATCTCTTACATACAGGTGATGAACAAAGTCAAAAATGTGCCTCTAAATCATAGTGTTGTTTAAGAACTTATGAAGAAATACCAAGCTGAGTGTCTTTGTTTCCCTCCATTACATAGATATCTTGGTGTTAGGCTTCAGACAGCACTCAGCCAGGATGGGACTCCAACAACAGGAGGGCTGATGGCCCTTTAACTGAGGACTTTGGTTTGGGCCAAGATGGAAATGAGAATAAGAAACCCCCTACAGGTTGCTTCTCTGAAGGTAAATAGTTCATAGTATGTACTACAATGTAGCCATATGTTGCATGAAAGTAAAACAACAGATACCCAACATCTAGAAAAAGGAAACATTCTTGGGAATGAAGTACAGCATGTGAAACGTAAACAGGGACTGCTTTGTTTACATGGTTTGCCTTGGGATTTTTACTGTCATTGGTGAAAAATCGATAAGTGCTTTTGCCTTTAAAGTTAACTACATGAATATAGGTAGCCATTTCAAAGTCAGTGTTAGGACCCACCCCATGTAAAGTTCATTGTGGGTGATCGGCATAAAACAGCTACACAGTCTCATGAGACTGCCCTGGTCAGCAGTGTAATGATAGCGGGACAGCCCGAATGATGAAGGGGAATGGATTGGGATGGGACAAGAGGAGTGATGGCAGTGTCAGCAGAGCAGAGAGAGCATTAGTGTTCTGATGTCGAGGGAAGGGTGTGGCTGAACGTTCTGGGAAAAAGGGTCTTTTGGACCCCAAACGAACAAATCAGTTTCATCCCAAGACCGGGAGCTTTTGTCTAGTTTGTGCTACAACACGTAGGCAATAACACAGGTACTGTATTACTTTTAGTGCCAGATAATGTGTCATGGTGAATTACTTTGGAGTGGACAGCAGGGAAGTGAATGTCTCTTTTTTGGCTTCTCATCTTACTGAGGTGACCCTAGCAGCTGTTAAATAGGACTCTTCTTCTAATCTTTTAAGTTTTCACACTGTCGCTTCATATTTAAGCACACTTGTTAATTTTCTGCCACAATGTTTATTTTTATTGCTATCCCAGACTGTCATGAATGCCTGGTAAAAGAAGCTTTTTTGTTCGGATTTCTTCAGGCAAATACATAGAATGCAACTCTTGCAAGCCAAGTCATACTGGAAATACTTTAACACATGGGTTGTTTCTTAATACATGTATCATTGTGTGGTGCCACCTCTGCAACCAGACACGGCCAATACTGGCGAGACTAGACCAAATACCGATATTTAATCTCAGTCGCCATACGACAGATGTATCTACCGAATCTCTCCTTACAAAAGGTTTATCCTTTGTCCCCATACCAGAGCTAATAAATTTGAAATCTTTCAAGACTTAATGACCTTCTTTAGGAAGATCAGGCTTCGTGCCTATTTTGAAGATCATAACGACCTAACATTAAGTACTCACAACAAATCAGGAGTTACCCCCATTTCCACCTTCCTCCCCACATTAGAGCAAGTGGGTCCCGAAATAGCAGTCTTTGAACATGTCGTGTTCAATAAAATGAAAGCAGCCATGAAATACATCCCTGCACCTCCTTACAACATATCTTGTGAAGAACACACAGCACTACAGGATTTGATTCAAAACAGAGAACTCACGGTCAAAAGCTGTGACAAAGGGGGCGGGATAGTTCTGTTGGATACTGACCAATATGTTCTCAAAATGCAAGACATGCTTAAAAATAGGGAACATTATATACCGATTAAGATTGATCCCACCAAGCGAGTCCAAAAGCGAATCCTTGAGATAACCACAAAGGCTATGACAGAGAACCAAATCTGTGAGAAAGAATGGGAATTTCTCAATGTAGAAAAACCTAAAATGGCTGCAATCTATGGAATTCCAAAGATCCACAAACATAGTATGGACCCACCGTACAGACCCATAGTTACCACCATTGGGTCTGTAACGGAGCCTCTATCCAAATATGTGGATGCTATATTAAGACCTCACATGCACAAAACACAGTCCTATATTCGTGATACCTGTGATATCATCAACAAAGTAGAAAATTTACCTTTCAATGCCATCAGACATACCATGGTAACCATGGACATTGAAGCTCTTTATAGCAACATCCCCCAAAGAGGGGCTATTGAAGATGTTTCATGGTTCATGGAAGTGTGGCACATAGATTGCCCCAGGATATTTATTCTGGAAAGTTTACAAATTGTTTTACAGGAGAATACTTTCGAATTTAATGGGTCATTATACAAGCAAACCAAGGGGGTAAGCATGGGGGCGTCCTGTGCCCCCACAGTCGCTAATATATATATGGCCCATTTTGAATTCAGATTTATCTACAATGAGATTGCCCCCTTCAGTGAATCCATTAGTAGTTGGTCTAGATTCATAGACAATGTCTTTTTTATCTGGACAGCCGAGACGGAACAACTTACTGAATTCATTGCTTGGCTAAATTTATGTGGCGATGATCTGTTTTTCACAGCCAATTCGAATAAGATTAGTGTAGAATTCTTGGATATAACCATAAAGCATAATGCACAATACCTAGAAGTGGATTTGTTTACAAAGCCCACTGCCCGCAATACTTTAGTGCATTTTAACAGCTATCATCCGAAATCCCAAAAGACAAGCATTCCGTTTGGGCAGTTCCTGCGTCTCCGCAGGAACTGCGCCAATCTTGAGGATTTTGACACACAGGCCACCATAATGAGAGAAAAATTTGTCATCAGGGGATATCCAAGACGTCTAGTACGAGACTCTTATAAGAGAGCTCGTTACTACGACAGACAACACCTTCTTACCAAACGCAATGCCAAACAGAACTCCAACCTGGTATTTGCCACTCGTCATTCCACAATGAATGAAAACATTTGTCATATTGTCACCTCCAACTGGCACATCCTAAATGCAACTAGAGACAAAGAAAATTCAATACCAAAGCCTCTATTTGCATATAGAAAGAACAAAAACCTCAAAGACCTCATAGTACGTTCTCGGATGACTAATACACAGAAAAGTACCATTCAAACATCTATAAATGGGCAATAAACATCCGATTGGGAATTACAAATGCATGTCATGGGTTGCATGCCAATTTGCAATAGAAACCCAAAACTACTCCTTGAATGGTACCAATTTTTCTCTAAAAACTTTGACTAACTGTAAGACAACCAATATTGTATATTTAATCTTATGTCCCTGTAACCAGGGATATGTGGGGAAAACCTCACGTTCTATGACTACCAGACTCACAGAACACAGGTCAGCCATCCGAACAAAGAAAATCAATCCCCCATTAGTAAAACACTTTACGGAGGCACAACATACCACCCAAGAGATAAGATGGCTAATCCTGGAGAAAATACGCATCAATACAGGAAGTTCAAGCACAGACATTCGCAAACGCAGAGAGGTCTATTGGATATTTATGCTGGACACCTACAAAAATGGGATGAACAATGAAATCCCATGGGATCAAGCTATCAAATACAATAACAACTAACGCTTTGTCATTGTTCAGCCTGTTCTAATGAAAATTTGGGTTGTCCAGGATAACTATACAAGAACGGCAAGTATTACATCTATCATAAATTTATACTGATAATATGAGATTTGTCATCCCTTGTGAAACCCATTAGAGCTGCAAAAACACTTATTATTTTTTAAGTAAATACACAACATTATTTAAGGGTGCATCACTTTAAGAATGGAAATATGAATATTTAGTTTTTCCAACCATTATGGCAGATCGCCCTCTTTGTCTAGGCAGTATCAGTATTCGCAGTCACTGCGTGATGTTCCATCACCATGACAAGATGGCTGTTGTAATAGCTCAGTAGATTTGAAGATCGGACAATATTAACACGAACCCTTCTACACATGTTAGCCAATCAGAAGTTTGGGCCATGTGTTACTATACACATGTCCATAGAGCACACTAATGATCAATGGACTAAATTCAAATACTCACGATAGGGTTCATAAAATGTAAAATTTGTCAGTCAATCAGAAGTCTGGGCCACGTGTTAGTATATACACGTCCATAGTGCACACTAATGATTAATGGACTACATTTATACACTTAAGATAGGTCTCATAAAATGTAAAACTTTCTTTTTAAACTACCGTTTTTTTCAAGCTAATTATTGTTCTCTCTGCCTAGATACTATTAGTTTCAAATAATAAGCGGAATTAAGTATTGATATACTCTAGAGATCATTAACCCACACGGGGGATTAAAACCATGTTAAGATGGCCGCCACCATAACCCACTATGCCTGGGGATTTGTTAGCGTTCCCTCATAACTCCACCCTCATCAATTATCCAATCAGGGCTCCTAGCTTGCGTTTCAAATATTACAGCCTTGAACCCATAGTACATGAACGTCACCGCTATTACAAACGGGACCATGTAGTTTGGCGTTATACGCGATACTGGTGAGCTTCTCTGCTATTTCGAACGGGACTCCGCAGCCGGCTGAAAATTCGATACTGGCAAGCGGACCGGTATCAATCGCATATTTTAAGCGACGACAGGAACGGGCAGAGTAAGGAGTACCAGTAACCGGATGATTAAAGAACCTAAACATATCAGGTAAGCTACCGCCTGCACATGAGAAGCGATTACCGCGTCCATCCAGATAATGCATAGCCACCTTTTATGATTACTATACAGGCGCCCGAATCGGACGCGCTTATTTAGAAAGCACAGGGCTATATTTTTTCTAAGCATAATATAGGCACCTAACTTGACGCCACAAGCATTTAAACGCAGGAGCACTTATAATTACAGGCATGTTGAAAGACCGTTAAAAGTCTATCTATGGTTATTCCATCCTTTTCGAGTTCAATACAGGCACATGATTCGACGTCATTATAAACCACATCTAGGAGCATTTGATTCACAGCTAAGAGCGTAACAAAATAGACCAAACGTGGCCATTCTTTTCTATGAATATAAAATTCATTTTTAGAAGCAGTCTATATAAACTCTATTTCTAGACTCAGAGCACTAGCATTAAACCGCTCCTATCGATTTTCTTCGTAGATAACACCTACATCTCATCTTCTATTTGGACTGGAGCACTTGAAAACCACCGATATTGGTAAGCGCCTGTCAGCTCCCCTGACTCTTAACATGACAGTAAACAACACGCACTAGTCACTTACTAGTATTTTTTCTCTCGTTAGGTTTGTAGACCATACATAAAACGCAAAGTATTTGGCTACCCTCTTCAAAATCATACTTGCAACTTCCAGTTATAAGGTAACAGTATTTCTATGGCATTATGCCATTGATCACTCTGGAGATAAAGGTCTCTACCCTTCGTTTTATTCTTTCCCTCTTCTTCTTCTTTTCTCTAATTTTCGTTTTATAAATTGCATGTAGCATCTATGGGACACACACCATAGGCACCAATGTGGAACCATTAGTTAGATCTTTTTGGTGCATTATTCAATGCTATTCTCTTTCTTCACGTAGGGTGGAATGCGGAATGTATCAAACATTCACTCTTCACCTTTTTTCTTCAGTGGCACACCATGGTTTTAATTGTACAGTTAAAAATAACTACATGAAGTAGGACCTGCAGTTGGTAATCCAGATGCATTTCTGTATATTTTTAGGATTTACATCAAACATGGCTTCCTGATGAAGGCTCAAAGCCGAAATGCGTGTAGGACACGACTGATTTTAGCCATGACTATATTGAATGTTTTCTTCAATTGAAACAGATGCCATATCCCTATTGGTGAAACCACATCCTCAATTAATTGTTATATATTCCACATGGATACAATCTTAATCATGTTTAGCATTGACCAATAGTCATTTGTAATGAAATAACTGGACAAACTGTGTTTTGCCAAAAAAATACAATATATGCTATGAATTCTTGGATCAAATTACATGATCAGATAAATAGTGGATGAATGTGGAAGAAAGTCGGGATAGGATTTGGTTATAATTATTATAGAATAACACCAACGGAGTAGAGTGACATGCATTCTATCTATTTCTTGAATATGAAATATGAGTGTTAATTTTTAACAAAGAATTGATAAAAGAAAGAAAAAATATTTAATTGTGTTGAACAAATAAAAACATTTTTGTAAATTATTAGCATCTGGCCAATGTTATATTGATATTGAAATTTCTAAGGTCCACTTAGTATTGAATTTCCTAAAAACTTTTCACACAATTGCTACCTCTGCAAGATACATTCAATGTTCTTTTATAGAGCCATTCTGCTGAAATAGCTTTGACATTCCAGTTCTTAGATTTCATTAAGGCTGATTATAATCTGCTCATGTAGAGTTGATTCAGGAGTACCGGGCTCGAGTTTGTATTTGTAGTGACAGAAGTGTAGATTAGAAGGTCACAGTGGGGACTGGTTATCAAAATGAGTTTTTTAGGCATGATTTCAGAAGCCCATTGTCACCCAGTATTCCTCCTCCTACCATATCTATATTATATACACTATAGAATTAACTTTAATATGTTTTCTGAAGGCTGTTTATGAATAATTTTAGAGTTTCATCTTTGGGCTGGTGTTTGGGCTGATACTGCTATGCGTTGGGCTGAATTTGGGCTTGAACTTGGACAGCGTTGGGCTTAGGACGGGTCTCAAAATCTGGCAACACTGTTCAGCATGTGTAACCCCAGAACAATTACCACAGGAACGAGGCCAGGCCCACGGCCAGCACAATGCCGCACCCACCGTACTCCAGGTAAGGCTGCCACACTTGCACAGTGTTGTGTCCTGCTGGACACGTTCTAGTGTCTCAGCAGACACAGAGTCTGTTAACCACTCCCTTGTGGGAGTGGGCACACATGCACCCCACACCCATCCATCACAGGCGTCACGAGTGACGTGAGCCTGTTAATAAAAGGGCCCGGGTGCACGTGCTCGTGGCCAGTTCACTAAGTATGCCTCCAGTGTCTGTGTCATGTCGTATCAGCATGTGGGCCTAGGGCCCACAACACAACAATGGCGATGAGGAGGTCTGCCCCGCGTGTAGGCGTGCTGCAGTTTTGAAGTTTGGCATGGGGGAAAGTGTAGCCTGCGCCTAAGGCACCCCTTGCCAGCACGTCAGAACACCCGGTAAGCAAGCACCGGCATGTATATTTAACAGCAGACGCGGCAGTGCCTGAGGTTGAGAGCAGTACAGCGTCGACAAGAGAGTGCACCCCAGGACCTTAAAAGTAATGAAAGGGCCGGTGCGTGTCCATGCTATGACTTGCTGAGGTGCCCGCCAGCTGCCCTGCCTGCCGCTGTATGTCCCAATGAGTCGGGGGAAGAGGAACGCCTTCCTGACATGGCACGACAAGCCTGAGTCCCAAGCCAGCATTTGCAGTCCTGCACGCTGTGTCCCCCTGAGAAGAGGCGAGAGAGAGATAATGGTGTCTCAGCGGAAGACAAGCGCGTCCCAAGGGGCACCCCTGCTGCTACCACTAACTGCATGGAGGCTGGTCTGCCTACTCCAGTACTGTCCTAGTGCTCGAAGAAGCGACGCACCGATGTGGACAGTAACAGCTCATCTCCTATGCCTCACCGCTGCAGCTGCCTGACACCTGCTACAAAGCTGAGCGAGTTGGCGAGCAGCGCGAAGAGGTCAATGTAGCGCTGACCACTGTCAGAGAGACCGGCGAGGGTTTTTGGCACGAGGCCCAGAGACTGCTGCCTTAGTGCCATTATAGGCAACACTCCCCACCCACTGTCAGAGCATGCATGATGAGAAGACAAAAGAGGTACGGTGTTCCTGGGTGGCAAGTTGGCCACCTGGTTAGTACTCAGAGTGGTGGGGAGGTGGGGAATACCTCCTTTCGGAACTAGGACCCTCACACACCCAGCAAGCTAGGTGTCATGCTTCATCATGTGGGTCTGCTCCTCGTCGAGCCGGCGCTGCAATGCTCGACGGGCACCCATAAAGGGGCTCTTTATCGGAGATCTTTTGTTCCTTGCCGAATAGGTGCCGTGGGTGTGAGGGGCCTGGTAAGATGTAGATGTGGTGTGTGGGTTAAAACAGGTAAGGGAATCCTCTGTAATTATTTTTATTCTGGAGAGGTCACAACCTGAATAAAAAGTAAAAAGAAGAAGGAGGGCGACTATTTTGTTTTAATCTGACAAATATTACGCTCTACCCCTTAGTGGTCAACATGTTTCTCGCCTATAAAATGTCTCTAATAGATCAGTTGGCGATTCCTCAGGACCTAGTGACTAAATGAAAACTATCTACAGTGTGTGGTGTGGTTCTACATACCACTTCTTCTCTCGGTAGGACGTTGCCCCGGAGAAAAGCAGCCAACCTCTTAAGGATTCAAGTGCTGCTTCATCAGACCGCAGCGGAGTATATGGACACTCAACGTAGTGTCGCTGCTCCCGCTCAGAGCAGTCCGGCTCACCTACCCGCTCTGCTGCATCAGGAAAGGAGGTATTCCCCACCTCCCCACCACTCTGAGTACTAACCAGGTGGCCAACTTGCCACCCAGGAACAACGTACCTCTTTTGTCTTCTAGTTCTACCCAGGGCAAGTACGGTGGACCTTTATCAAGCCCTCATAGTCCCCCTTGTTGTTTACAGAGCATGCATGATGACATAAATAAATACACAACAACTTTTGTTTGGGGAAAATATTGCTGCAGGTTTATTCCATACAAAAGTATGCAATATGGTGGGTTACCTTACTGGCGATCCAAGGGCAGGCAGCTGTAACCAACCTATGCTGCCCTGCCCGCCTGATGAGCCAAGCACTGTGGAGAACCCAATCAGTGCTACACCTTATGGGGTGATCCTCTTTCCAGATCACGTGACACATTGGTCCCTTATTACTCATGCCCCTTTCAGGGCGGAGCGTAGCAAGGCAAGCCCCCGGTTGTTCAGGCCCACAACCGCCCGAAGGACTAACGGGGCACCGACGTAATTCTTCAAGGAACCTCCCATGAGGCTCCTGGGATTTGGCTCTGGCACCCCTATTGTGCTCCTGCAGAGGTACCCTTCTGTACCCACCAGCTTCCAGATCGCCCTGTAACTCCGCCACAGCTCTGGAGGTGGCCCACGTCACCGCCAGAGCCCCCCCACAAACACAGCTGTATTCTCACCTGCAACCTGCAATTTCCAAGGCCTCCTGCATATCCAAAAGGAACAGGTCCATTCCCACTGGTGACAAATGGACCCCATCTTTATCAAAGTAGCCTTTAACATTGGCCTGAATCAGCTCGTGTCTGATGAAACCCAGACCCCTCTGCTGTGAACTTATGCCTTGAACTGTTCACTCTCTTTCGGGAATGTTCAACGGCCTCCTCTGACTTAGCCCCGTGCCACACTCTGCGGGGGTCATCTCAGACCACCAGAGCTCACATTGACCCATGTATTTGCTGATCTCACCTAAGTCAGCCTTCATAGCTTGCAACAATGCTCCCCTACCCATGGCAGTGAGGTCGTTGCCTCCTAAGTGGATCACCAAGATGTTAGGGAGACCTTCCCCCCCAGCCAGTCTCTGCTCCAATCTGTTCGGAGCTGCTCCATCTCATTCCGGGGAACCCCATCTAGACATACTGCGTCTGGGGAAACCGCATGGAGCTATTTATCCTTCTGCCTCACATTACTGTAGGAATGTGATGGCCTCCCAGGAGGGAGCTCTACTCGTACCATAGCTACAGTACCCTTGAGGCTAATGTAGGCTCCCACCTCCTGCAACCTGTAGTTGCAATCCTCCAGTATTTTATGTGCTTTAACACTAGTTTCCCCAATTTGTGGGACAGCAGCACCCTTGTTAGATGACCGCTTCTACAGCCAGCCTATCTACTGAGGCTATCAAGGCAGGGAATATTGTGCTTAACTGAAGCAACCCGAAACCTGCCCTTAGAGCAGGGTGCCCATACTCCGTTGCAGTTGCCGAGACATTTGCACCGGACCTTTTTTGACTGTTAAACCATGGCGACCAAGAATGCTCGTATTGCGCACCCCAATGCAGTCACAGCACCCTGTTCGGAGTGACAACTTCCTCTGTCTACCAGGCTTGCTTAACTAAAGCTCGATCACGTGACCCTTGGAGCTCAATCCAGCTATAGACCTAGTTCACTTTGTTATCCCTGGAATGATTGCCCTCCACAAATTCAAATCCGCATTCAGCTTACCTTCTAGTCACCTTAAAATGCAGGGTGGGACATACATACCCCACATGACCAGGGGGGTCATGTGTATATTACCAATGATACTGTTAGAATCTAAGGTTCCCAGTTTCAGGTATTGCCGCAGCCCCCTTTTGTGGGTCTGCTGGGACCACACTGCTTTACAGCACGTTACCTCGCTACCTCATGCAGCTCCATTAATGCCCTAGTGTTCCCCTGAAAAACACCTGACAGGCTGAACTATCTAAGGAACCAGGAATAAGTGATAATAAGCAAGTGTGTCCTCATGTACTTTCCATGAATCCCTTCTGTCTTACAGAAATGACGCCTGTTCAGCTCCATCTGAGGGGACTTCCAGTTTGCTTAACTGCTAGCACAGTGTGCAGTTGCGACATTAATGGGTAACATCCCGGTTTGCGCCCACCTTAATGTGCCATGCTGAGAGCAACTAGGTACCCCACATACCTCTTCTCTATGAAAAGATAAAACAGCCAGCTGAATACACAAGGCACAGGCAGTGTGCCCAAAGAGAAACCCCCAGTTCTGTCTACTACAAACCCTAACGCACAGTGTGCAAGTTTGTGCCTATCCTTTCGGGGGTGACTAAGCCCTAGTTTGCCCTCTTACTTGGATGATCCCCAACACCAGGGTACAGACTGATGAGTGGAAGGGTTTTCAATGCTGCCGGGCAGGAGTGCCGTACCTTTGCCCAGGCAACTCATGACAAGATGTGCCATTGCAGGCAGAAGTCAAGAGATCTCCAAACCCACCTTACTACCACTCTTACCGTTTTCTGTGTATCTCGCTTGTTGGAGCATAACATAATTGACTATTTGTGAAGCGCACGTGCTCACAAAGCCGGAATGGCACTGAATACCGATGTATGTTACCCCACTCACTGATAATTATGTACCAACAACTGCCCTTTCTTAACTTGTGGAAATGCTGAATGCTTCTAAGAACTGTTGCCTGGGAGCATTAATTGGGTCATAGCACACAATTTAACAGGCAACCCCACTGGAGTGTGCAGTAAAGATGGCCATGTCGCCTCTGGTGGGGGCTTGAACCCTCCCCCCGAGAGGCCCCTGACGCCAAAGCTGAAGCCCGGCCTTTGGGCTTTAGTTCCCACCCCAGCAAGGACTGCCCACACTTGCAGCGCTCAATCCCACCCGGATCATACTAGTTTGCACAGTCCAGGTTAGCCTATGTGAATGTTCCCTGTAAGCCCTGTACGGGGCCTATTTCACACTTAAAGAAATGCCTATTCTCTTGAATTTAGAGTGATGCAAGATTGAACTGGCGGCTACCATTATTACTCACGCCTGCATATACTAGGCTCAGAACACGGAACACTTGCTCTATAATCCCTTGGATTCTAGCCTGGCATTCCTTATGTCCAGCTATACCAATCGATAATGGCTCTACTTGATCATAATGACCCGAAAGTCACATCAACCCTGCAGAGACAAGGTGGGGATGCTAACCTGCCCCAAACTCTGCAGAAACAACAGCATGTGCAAGCAACAATATGTATCAATACCTGCCCTTTCTTGAATACTGGGAATGCCAAATGTTCTTTAATACATTGTAGCCTATTTGTGCTTTAACTTTACTTCCTGCTCCAACCCAGTTTGACCCCAAAACTTTGGGACAACTATAGTAGTAACCATGCCCTTAATGGTACGTGACATTCACAAGCACTGTGCAGAAATCCCCATTTGACCTGCTCGAGCATGTGGCCATTCTGCTGAAAGCCCTGTGGGCCTGGGGGAGGGGAGTGCTACTAACCGTCAAGTCCTAGGCACTCAGGAAGCATCCCTCACTGCTGCAGGTGCCCCAAAGCATTTATTATAAAACATTTAATGGGTAACAACCCGGTTTGCGCCCACCTTAATGTGCCATGCTGTGAGCAATTAGGCACCCCACATATCTTTTCCCTATGAAAAGATTAAACAAACCGGCCAAAGCACAATGCACAGGCAGTGTGCCCAATGAGACACCCCCAGTTCTGTGTGATACAAACCCTAACGCACCGTGTGCCAGTTTGTGCATATCCTTTCGGGGTGACTAAGCCCTAATGTGCCCCCTTACCTGGATGATCCCCAGTACGAGGGTACAGACTGATGACCAAGTGCTGCGCCAGCCAGTGAACATGTAGACATGGAGCAAATTTACGCTGTCTCATGCCCTACAAGGCCGCTCAGTGCGCCACCTCGCCTGAACCAAGACAAGGGTGGATCACCATGTCCTTATTGCCTGCAAACCCATCCGTCATCTGCACTGACGGATGCTGTGTCGCCATGCTGGTGTCCCTCACCCAGCATATGTATCCCATAGCAACTTTTTCGTAAGGTATCCCAGCGTGCCAAAAGGTTACCCAATGTATTTGGATATGAGGACAGGGAGTAAAACATGAGCAACTATACCTGCCCCTTCTGAAATAAAAATGCCGGCGCAAAGAGGATGCCAGAAAGGCGGGGGGAGGTATAAGTACCCTCCCCCGTCCTCTGTGCGCCGGAAGTGACGCACCTAGCGCGCCAAGGCCAGGGGGGACTCCTCCCCGAGTCCCACCACTAGAGGGGTGGTGTACGTGCCTAATTGGCACTAAGAGGGCCGCCCTTTTAGGGTGGCCCCCTGCGTGGGCCGCGGGCAGCCGCAGATATCAGGGCTTGAAGGTAAAGCGCCAATAGTGCGGAGCTGCAGCGCTGATGTACATGCTTCCCCGCCCCCATCCTCACTCACTGGGGGCCCGAAGAAAGGAGTCTGTCGGCGCGAGAAGTACAGCAGCCCAACGAGGGACGTCCCGCTGCTAGAGTTTGCTGCAGGCAAGTTAAATACTGTATCCCCGGAGGAAAGAGGGGCACGGCCTAGAGCATGAGCGCGCACCAATACTGAATGTTTCCCGCACCCACAGCGCCTGCGTGGGTGAGAGGACTGCGCCGGCCTCTGGAAGCCCAGGTGCCCGTAGAGACGGGAGAAGATCGGCGTTCGCAGCATCGGGGACATTGCTGAGACTGCAGTGAAGGGGAACTGTGGCTGCGGTGCTACCTAGCAATTAGCTGCGGTACTGCACCACAATGAAAAATGCGGTTTGGCAAAGAAATGCCCCAACCTGTACAGCCCAGTCTTGTACAAACCGCCCCTGCATTCCGCATACCCCACACCGGAGTCTCCAGTGCTGTTGGGGCTGCAGCAGCCGCTAGAGAGTGCCTGCACTGCACAAAGCATCAGCGTGAAGCACCCCGACAGGGTTTAAGCCGGTGGAAAGGACATGCCACCCTGCTACCCAGTAAGAAGTCACCAGCAGAGCCCTAGTCACTTCGTTTCCACACCATAGCGAGAGACACGGCCCGCAGGTTCAGCAATGCTGCCGCAGCACAAGGAAAAGTAGCTGCACCGCCACCTAGCGGTTAATCAAATACACCGCACCCTGCAAGAGTGGTGTACAGGAAGCCTCCCGACCGGGGCTAAGTCTTTTAAAAGAGACACCTAGCATGGCTAATGAAGCCTGCAACATCCCCTGACCTCACTGCAGGCCGCCAAGATAGTGCTGCTAGGGCACCCCAAGCCCAGCCCAGAGAGAAGGCTGCACCGTTTTTCCCCCACCAGACCCACATACCTGCTACACCGGAGGAGCAACAGCAGGGCAGGTGAACCCAGTGTGGCGATAGCAGTGCATGTCCCCTAGCACTGGCTGCCACTTCTGAGAGACACTACAGCCACCTGCCACATATGGTTACAGAGAAAGACAGTCAGTGACAGGGAGAAGAGCATCGCACACCTCCTAATGGTGGGTCGCCACCACTGCAAGAAAGGGCTAACACAGGGCACCAGCAGACAGCACACAGGAGGACTAGCTACTAACCCCAACACTGCCCAAGAAGAGACAATGCGAAGAAGACAGAAAGAAAATGTATGGCGGCACGCAAGAAGCAGCGCCAGCCGGCTGTCCCAGCACCAAATTGTCACGGTTGGCCCAACAGTGAGTGTCACACAGTAACGCTGCCAAGCACGCATAACCCAGACAGGATTCAGCGCCACGATGGCACAGCTTCGAGACACAAACACTGATCCTTGAGTGAAGGGAAGCGGAATGGAGGTTACCCGCAAGCTATGAAGCAGAGCATCAAAGAGATCCCAGAGGAGGGGCCGCGTGTGGCTCGAACACAGAAAAGAGATTGTGTACATCTCCACTGCACCGGCACTGCCCCGCAGTGGGCCAGAGACAAAAGGGAGTGCCTAACGCAGCCGTAAGACTGCGTCGTACATCGGCCCATTACCGGCAGAAGAGAATCACACATTCCAAGTGGCAAGCTGCCACCACCGCCACACGGAGAAAAGAATGTGGCATGACGCCACATCACAAAAGAAGAGAAGAGTGTCCTCCCCCACATTGCCTCAAGATGGAGCCGCCGGTAGCCCAATCCAGGCAAGAGGAGAGTCGCACACTCCAAGTGGCAAGCCACTACCACAGCTCCCTACTGCCAGTGGAAGCCATTCCCAGAAGAGGTAACACCCGGAGTAGGAGTTTCAATTAGCTCCCGAAGAGGGAACACAAGAGACAAGTGGCTGGATGCCACCAAGCACCCAAGAAGAATTGAAAAGAAGAGTGACAATCCTGTCACCATGAAGAGCTGGACAAACACAGGTGCGCTACGGAAAACAAGAGGAGAAGCACGAGGACTCATAGCACCACAAGCCAAGAGCACACCCAGATACACCAGACAGCCACCAAGGCGGACCGACGTCCCTGGAGACAGCCCCATGGGAGAACCAAACATAAGCCGCAGCAAGCGCAAACCTCGTCTCTCCCCAACGCTTCCCAGTGCGACCGTCCATCCCCGAGTGTCGGCAGTCGAAGTCGGACGGCATCCCTGCTCCTGACCGCAGATGCCAGAGGTGATAGAACAGCCTCAGCAAGGCAGAGACATGTAGCTGCGAAGTCCCTCCCGAAATCTCCTCTCCTAGCCGATCGTCACCACCTGTCATCCAGGCCCAATGGCAACTACATCATCATTGCCATGTGCATGACACCGCACTCAGCATGAAATGTGGAAGTGTGACCGGAGGGTCTACACCAAGAATCGGACAACCGACCAAGTTCAGCAGGGGAAGTCGTGAGTGGCCGGGCCGGATGTTGACGTGAACCCGAGCTGCTAAAGGAGCGCATCCCGACACACCAACAGCAAGTGAAGGGGGTGACAATCAGAGAATGAACTGGCGACCGCCCAGCGGGAGACCGAGAGTAAGCCGCAAAGCCTGCGCGAACAGAGTCTCATGCCTCACGTTTCTCAGCGTGTCCATCAGGCCACTGTCACCAACATCCTAGTAGCCCAAGAAGTCCAAGTGCACGGATGTAACTGCCTCCCCAAAGGAAATGGAGGCACCTGGCCACCCCTGTTCCAGGTGATCGACTCAAGACTGAAGGCCTGCAACCATCAAGGCAAGTTATCACCAACCGTTGTCCAGATTCACCACACGGTTGGCAATGCCATCACGCCAGTCCTCATCAAATGCGTCAAACACTACTATATTGAGTACCAATGGACTGGAGTCCTACACCATTGCCAAACCAGCTGACAAGAAGACCCCGCGACTACCTGCTAACCTGGCTTACACCTGAACTGCGGCAGCGAGAGCATGTCTTGACCAAGACTCATCCACCCCTGAGGTTTGTGCGAGCGACTGGGTACTGGCTCCTCGGTGGTCTTGCAGCTGCCCCACGTCGGCACACACGCAGCCCCAGCGCAGCTCACAAGCAGTCCCGTGGCAAACCCAACAAAGGGCCTCCCCAGGCGGGAGAGTTGGACGAGACATTGCCCCACCGACAGGTTAGCGGATACAGCAAGGTAGTCTAACAGGGGCGTCAGTCGATCCCGCAACACTTTCGTGAACTTTCACCATGGACTCCAACCATGCTCTTGACGCACCCAGTTTAATGAACTGTTTTTACCCACCACATACCATCCTCAACGTCAGCGAAGGGGAGCCACCTCAGACCAAAAGACATGGTTCCACTAGCATGGTACGAGAGTGCAGCTGACGTCTCCAAGCCAGCGTTCGTGTCCTGAACCACTCAGGTTAAATTATGAGTGCCCGCCGAGATCGTCCTGCTGCAGTCAGAGTCACCAGCCCCTGTCTGCTGTCTTCCTGCTGCCTGACACGAGAAGCTGATGGACCCGGTGGTGTATAGTTAATTGTTGTTTACCCCTACAGGTTGGACTCGTGATTGTTTTGCTTTCATTAAAATTTGGGAAGAATGTTGTGTCCTGCTGGACACGTTCTAGTGTCTTAGCAGACACAGAGTCTGTTAACCACTCCCTTGTGGGAGTGGGCACACATGCACCCCACACCCATCCATCACAGGCGTCACAAGTGACGTGAGCCTGTTAATAAAAGGGCCCAGGTGCACGTGCTCGTGGCCAGTTCACTAAGTATGCCTCCAGTGTCTGTGTCATGTCGTATCAGCATGTGGGCCTAGGGCCCACAACACACAGCTGCTGTCAACGTGCTTTACTGTTCAGGGCTCGGCCGTGGGGGCATTGTGAGGGCTTCCTTAATAAATTACCTACATCACTCCCGTGCGGTGCAAAAAACAGCTGCTCAGTCGTCGTGACTGCTACTTCCCCCTCCACGGCAGCCTCTCTCACCCTATGGGCTGCGCGGGGGATGGAGCTTGAGACAGGGGGCCCTCAGATGCCTGACCTCGGGACAGCACAAGCCTGTGAAGGCTGCAAGATGGCAGGCATGTTCATACATGCATGGCTTGACTGTTGCCGCTGGTGCCTCCCCTCACGGCACTTCTCCTCCGGACAACGAGATGAGCAGCATGTAGCAACCACCTCTACAGGCAACAGTCATGCACCGGAGGGTGCTTCTCTCTCCTTTCTCCCCGGAACAGCTGGCGGCAGGTGGGGCCTCTGACGGGCGCTCCAGCAGGTAGTGGGCACCTCAGGAATAGGATATGAACCTGGCAGCGTGGGCGGCCGTTACTCCTGTTTAGATGTGCCTGCTCTTCTCACCAGCAGGTGCTTTGCCCACTTCAATGTCTGTGCAGTTTTCTGTCTGTCCGAGTGGGCGCTGCCGGAATGGGGGAGGCCTCTTGCAGTTGGGTTGGCAGCCGGTCAGCATTACGGCTGCATGGGCCTCACTGGAGGACGCTGGTGCATGCTCTGGCTGGCCTTCCTGTCGACCTGCTACAATTGACATCCAGCTGGCAGTAGGTGAGTGGGTGAGCCATAGACTCTGCCCACTCTTCCCCTGCAACAAACTGAAATGCTGCTGCAAGCTGACACGTGGGAACAGACCCGCTCGTTGCCATTGTGGTGCATGGGCCCTAGACCCTCATGTGCAGAGAATATCGACACAGAAGCAAAATTGCAGTAACTGGAACTGGCCAAGGGCACGTGCGCCCGGACCCTTTTCTTTGCATGGTTACCTTACCGGTGACACCTGTGATGGATGGGTGTGGGGTGAGTGTGGTAGCCAGCCCTCAGGAAGTGGCTGGATATATGTCACATTTATTGGAACACTAGAACTTGTCCTGCAGGACACTACAGGAAGTACCGCTTTAACAAACGTCCGAAATAATGTGATATTAGTAGAACCATGCAGGGCCAAAAAAAGACAAAGGGAGACAACAACATGTACATAAGCACCAGCAAACCAGGAGAGAAAAAGGGTTCAGGCTAGGAAGAGCACTGACCTGAGTGACCGGTAAGAGGAAAAACAAGACATGTTAGATGATGACTGGCTGGATGAAAACTAGAAACATCAGCCGAAACACCAGTACAGCCATGCAACAAGTTTCCAGGCATTGAGCAGTAGGGAAAGGATGTGGGTAAGGGATGGAGCTTCAGACTTTGGAATTGGGAACCAGGTTCGAGTCCTGGCATCGGCTCAACATCCTGTGATTCTGGGCAAGTCACTTAATCTCCCTTTGGCTAAATGACAAAAACATTAGTGTGCAATGTAACTGGTGCTCATGTAACGCACTCCAATACCTTTGAGTCGAATTTGCACTATATAAAATGAATGAAATGAAATGAAATGAAGTATTTATAAAGCGCTGACTGCCACTCCGAAAGGAGCATCCTGGCGCTGGTTTGGAGGTGAGAAGAAGCTCAGGCAATCTTAAATGAGAGAGAGACAGAATTCATCTGTGGACCCGAAAATCCAAGTTTTCAGTGCTTTCCTATATTGTGTTTCAGTTTTTAACGCTCTCAGATGCATTGGCAATAGGTTCCAAGCTTTGGTACCCAGGACGCCCATTGTTTTTCCTCCCTTTGTTTTGCATCTAAAACTGGGGAGTTTGAGGAGGTTAGCTGCAACAAAAAAATGGCACTACCTTTTGAGGTAAAGCTACTTGCTTTTATCTTACCTGAAAGCCATAAATTCATAACCCAGAAGTGCACTGATACATATTTGAGGTTAGCAGTCTAGTTGTTAATACGTCACATAACCCCCATCTCCATGTTCTTCAAAGCCTCTAGCCCAATGCTTCCTCTCTATTGGTTTCTCTTGAGAAATCATGTCTCACGTATGACCTGGGATGGACATGCCAGGTACTTGTCATGCTGTTATGAGGAATCCTGGCTCGAGGCGTCACATCTATGCCTACTTGGTTGCTGCAGCAAAGATTTTGAATATGTAATTTTAAGCATTTGCTGCATTGCTATGAATGACAGTTTGGCATGGCAGAAACAATGTTTGTTTATTACGTATGCGTGGGACAAACATAATTATTTCTTACTATAAGATACTATCCTGAGCCAGAAGCAATAACACATATTGCAAATATTGTTCAAGGCATAATGCCCAATCTTGTTCCTGTGATGGTTAATATGTTTTTCATATTTCTGTGCCAGAAAATCTAATGCCACACATGGAAGCTGAAGAAACACACGACAAGCCCTAACTTCTGCCAAACAAGCTCCTGTGAAAGACATATTGCCATAGGCGTTGGAGCCTGGATCATTTCAAAAAGCCTTCTAAACACAAAACATAAAGGGCCGAGTTCCCAAGCATTTTTGCACTACTAAGTATTGCTGATGTGCACAAAAAATTCCAATTACAAAAGCAAATTCTGAATCTCATTCACAGAATCAGAATAAGTGGAATTCTATGACTGTAGATATCCACTGGCTGAGATTATTGACATAACGTTTGATAAAGAATTGCATGTTAAATTAAGGAATCCTTCATTCATTGGAAATTATTAATGGGTAAAGAAACTTGGTATGCATCAAGACAGTGGTGCTGGAACAATTATCAGAGTGGGGGTGCTGGGGGAGTGGGGGAAGGGACTGTGAAAAATCCAAGCGTAACACAAAGAACAAGTTTAGCAAATGAGTCACGCCCATTCAGCAGGAGAGTGATAATGGTGTGGTAAGTAAACGGTGCATTTTGTAGCACACTGTCGCAAATATATTACTAAACCATGGTGTGGTATTGCACCATTATTTACAGACAGCACCTTTTCCATTGAAATTGACATAAAATTCAAACTGACCTAGTTTTACTGATAAAACTATATAGCACACAAACAATAATGCGTGAAATTGGTATGCAGCAAATATTTACCATTTACACTTCACCAAGTGTCTTCCTTTATTTTCATATTAAAATCTTTGTTTACATCACACTTCAGAATTACAAAAAATGTGCTTCATTTTTGCTTTCCTGACTGCTGATATACAGCAACTTTGTAAGATAGTTCATTTTAGAAAATGTTCTAACTTTGCAGTCAGAAGAAGAAAAGTAAATACCAATTTCCATCATAAAAGATTAAGCAGCAATTTGTCAGAACACCTAGCCTGACATTTGAACTCTGTTTCTGAACGCACAGCAAATGTGACAATATAAATAGATTTTAAAGACATCTTTATTGCTAATGCACCTTCTGAACTCCAGCGTGGCTATTTTAGGGTTGCTGCAGCACCCCAGTACCCATAGTTCCAACACCTTTGCTTCAAGACTGTGAAATTGTGAATCTTTAAATTTAGGATAACTTTCTCACTAGGACTTAAGAAAGGCAGAGAGAATGTATTGTCAGGTCCAAGCTATAGTTGAGTCTTTGCCAAGTGCTCCATTAGATCATATAATTAGATCAATTGCAGTTGTGGACTGGTATGAAAAAGCTAAAGAGATATTAGTTCCTGGAGTAATTCTGGAATAAATTAGTAACGAAGTCGATCAATATGAGGTTGAAGGAAATGTACTGTGTGAAAATAAATGTATGTACCAACAAAAACTATGCATCCTTCTTTAAAACTGAACAGAACTAGGAGTCTCCTGATATATGAGCACAACAGCATAGCAACACTGCATGCTTCCACCTATTTGCCAGCATATATATGCATGCAAGGCTTGTGGTGTAACTTGCGGCTATGGCCAAGATTGCAGAACAAAGATGGCGTAGTCCCACATTGACTCTACATCACCAGCAGGACATAGGGTATGGTATTTATAAACAACATCTGCCTTGAAGATTTTTTGATTGCTGTTTCGACTTGATTCCAGGTACAGGAAACACATGGGATGAAGTACCTGATAACAACAAACAAGAAGTGCTTCTTGATAGTGTATACTCTTGGTAGAATGGGCTTCATGCAAGTAGTCATTAGTTTTGTTCTGAAGCGATATGGACATCTGGGGCCCAACATCAACTATCAAGAGCTTAACAAGACCAGAATGAAGAATAATTACCCGCTGCTATTAATATTAATGTCTACCTTACAGCAAGGAATCGGGGATCGCTTATTCGTTCCTACACTTAGTCTAAGGGTCAGGGGCATAATATTTACTCCACATTAGATAAAGGGACTGTCACAAGCGCACAAGTTACTTGTAATTCAGGTTTCGCAGGAATGATTCAAATACCACTCACCACCACCGCAAGCTAACCTATTCTTTGGCCAGTTAGAGTTTATAATACAATACTGAGATGGAAGTTTCAGGGAAGCTAAAGGAGTATTCACCTCTTATATCCACCTTGTCACAGGAGGTGCAAAGATGCAAAAAGTAACAAGTTGTTCTATCCAAAAAATCACCTTAAAAAGGAAATGCCAGTGTCCTCTCTACTGAGGCAAGCAAAGCTCTTGTGCAGCATTATTCTGAGTAAATTAGCATAATTATGCAAACAGCTAAACTTCTGAGCCAAAAAACTTTATCTTCCAGGACCACAAATGTTCCCTTTTGCAGTGGTTTCTGCCCTTGTAAAACATCAACCATCTGTTAGCAAATATTTATTTGGCACTTGAACAGCAGGCATCAGACTTTCTCCATGTATACACCTGGGATGTGGAACAACATCCCTGTATCAGTCAGGATCTCCTCAACCCTGCTCCAATTTAGGAAAGAGTTGAAGCACACCTCTTTAAAGAACACTACATCACAATGCATTAACAGTCCACTTCTGCTCCCATATCTCAGCTACCCCTTAATTACTCACTGACTGCATCTTTGTCTTTGACCCTGTACAGCACTCCCTTACCTTTTGCCGATGCTCGTGCTATACAAATACCACATACACACAGTTAAATTAGCACTGCTTGCACTATACTTAATGAGCTGTCAGCTCAGGATCACACTTTAGTTCTGCAGTAGAGAGTATTAGTAGGAGTCAGATATACACTGCATTGCATTGCATTCTAAGTTGGCCAAAGATATTCCCTATTCATATGCGAAAAGGCATTTCAAAAGATCATGAACCATAAAATGTCAGCTAACCAAGCATGTCCAAACTTACAATTAAACCCATCTGTGGCCGCCTAATGAGAGTTCTGAAGCCTCAAATTGGGCCCAAGTACAACAGACAATGAACCAGACTGCACAACTGGAGGTAGGTATCCTATGCTCTAACTTGGCATCATAACTGTGAGTTATGAAAAACAGGATCCTGCTCTACTTCAGAAATTTGACCTTTGTAATGCCCCTTTGCCTTTCAATAATTTAATAATAAAGTATTCAAGACATGTATAACTGTTTTTTCTGAGTTCACGTCAAGGATGTTCTGGTTGTAGGGTCAATTGTCTGTGGTTTTGTGTCCAAGTGAGAATTTCTTTATTGTTCTGGGAGACCCGGTATATTATCCTGTGCAGGTCACCCATGTCCTGCATCTCCTGACAGGTTCTATGAATTTGTTCTCACCAACAGGTTGCTAGACTATGTTGGGTGATAGAGGTACACTCAGAGATGACCCTCCTTTTGTCAGTCGTGACTACTGCTTCCTTGACAAGGTGAGGATGCTACAGTTGCTGACAACTGAGTTTAATAGTGAGGAAAAATCATCTTTTCCTGGGCCCAGTGGGGAGACTGTTAATGGGACTCCCAGGTAAATCTGTGTAGTATGTTATGACTGGGCGCATTAGTTCTCTTGATTGTATGTGGAGTGTACATCAGAGGTGGGCTGCCCGAATTGATGTTCCCTCTAGTTACATGCAGCTGCAAGTAGGTTTTAGTGTACTTTGTAGGGTTTTACTGATAGTCAGTGCTGCTGTCTTCCTTCACCCTGCATTGCCCTATGTCTGCACCTCTGATTCATCCCTTCTTGTAGAATGCTTTGCAGAGTCAAATGAATCTGCCTGAGTTTCAGTTTACATCCAGGCAAAAGGAGCAGCAAGAATCTATAGTTACAATGGGCCTGGACCAAACCAGTTCCAGCCAGTCAGCCTGTTGCCTGACAAGAGCAACACTTTAGCAATGAATTGCCAAAAAGGCTTGACCAATTCAGCAAAACGTATAGAAAAGAATGACAAGACCCATGCAAATGCACCTGAGTGGCGATTTGTCCAGGGACAATACACAAACTGAGAGTGCCAGCACCCCTGTCGCTCACTGATATTGAGTTGTGGCACACTTAGAAGGAAAATGGAGTCTGTCAGGCTTGTTCCCCTCCTAAGGTTTGGGGCTAACTTTGAATATTAACAGACGGCTGTGGACCAACTGTCTCAGGACTGGATATAAGCTGACCCTTTTAGCTAATACAGAGTTCAACTTTTATGAGGTAAGCTAGGCTCATTTGTTTAGAAGAAGGACTGGACTAGAGTAAATTTTCTTCGCTTGACAGCATTGATTATATATATATGCAATGTTGCAGTATGTGTAGTTTATTGCACAATCTCACTACACGTTTCGAATGCTAAACAGTCTTCATCACATGCCATTTCCACCAAACCAATGCACATAAATAGCTGTTTGATAAACGAGGCCGGGACCATATATACAGCCTTGTGGGCTCGGGTCCCTGGGCCTGTACTGAAGCTTGGGGAGGGGGACTTGTTAGAAAATGACCCTTTCTGTAGGGTCACTCCAAAACATTTTGCCTTCCTCCTCCACGTTTTCTAACTTTTTTGTTGGCCATAGGACTCTGAGCACTTTACCACTGCTAACCTGTGCTAAAGTACATGTGCTCTCTCCTCTAAACATGGTAATATTGGCTCATACCCAATTGGCATACTTAATTTACTTATCACTAGTAAAGTGACTAATAAAGTGCACTACAAGTGCCTTGGGCCTGTAAATTAAATGCTACTAGTGGGCCTGCAGCACTGCTTATGCCACCCACTTAAGTAGCCCTTTAACCATGTCTCAGGCTTGCCATTGCAGAGCATGTGTGTGCAGTTTACAATGCTATTTCCTCGTAGTGAAAACGCTTAAACTACAGCAAGGCTTATATCTCCCATACGATAACATTGGGATTACCTTATTACATTTTATAAGAGTAATTGCCAAATGGGAAGCTATTACTTGTTCAAGTTTGGTGTCTCTGGAATCAAATTTAAAATCCAAACTTATGGTGGAGTCGGATTATAAATTGTAATTCTGAAAAGGCCACTTTTAGAAAGTTGGTATTTTCTTGCTGGTCATTTCTTTCATTTGGTGGCTGTAGCCTGTCTCTGAACACATGACTGGGCATAGTTGGCAGCTGTGCTTTGTGTATTCCTCCTAGATAGCCACACACAATGGGAGCTTAGGTGTGACTTGATGGGCCATCCAGGCAGGATGGGAGGGAGGAGCTGGGCACAGCCTCGGTTACAGCTGAATAGGCGGTGTCCTGTCCACACACAAAGGGCTGCATACCCCCCCTGTAGTGATTCTGGAGCCAGGACGGAAGGGAGTAAATCAGTGCACTTCAAAGGCATGTCTTTGAAGTCTCACTCACTTCATAGGCACTACTGGGTATAAGTACTGGGCCTCTGACACCACCACTTCAGTACACTTCTGGACCTGTGGATACTCTGCCAGGGAGAAGGACTGTTGTACTGCTGAAGGCCGACAACTCTGCTTGACTGCACTCTGCCAGACTCCTGCTTTGCTGTGCTGATCTGCTGCCTTCTGCTGCCTTCTGTCCCCTTGCCTGGGGGAGATGAACTGAACCTACATCACTTGACACCAGAACCCAGAGTGAATTCAATGGCTAGCTAGCTGGCCTCCTGATCTGAAGCCTCAGGGACATTACTGGCTTCCAACCTGTTGGGTTTTAGCTAGGAGATGCATGGAGGGAATGTGGAGTGAATGAAGAAAGGAATGTGGAGTTGTCATGATTTCACTGTTGGGAGGAATGTGGAATGTGATGCTTTGAAACCAGGGTAGTTGCTTTTCACCTGGCTGCCCTGCCGGCTGTATAGTTTGTGTTGGAAGTAAATTCACTCTAAGAACCTTCCTGGGCGTCTGTGTCTTCCACTAATCAGCACGTTGCATTGGCGACGAGGATGAGACATTCCAGCAGGAAACTTTGGCTTGCATGTTCTGGTAGATTCATTCCACTTGTATTGCAACATAGCACAAAAGCATAAGGAGCAGTGTGGTCGCATATTATTTTCCTGCTACATACATTAGAATAGCCACAAATCTGCAATCTGAGATCATTATCGGTGATTCGCACACCTTAGAAAGTGTGGCTCACAGTGATCTGCACACCTTCTATGAACAACATCATAAACAGGTCTACATACATCAGAATAATCGGTGATTCGTACACCTCAAAGAGTGTGGATCACAGAAATCGGCACACCTTCATGAACATGAGCAAATGGGGGACTAGTGTCAAGTTGTGTGTATTGTTTCAGTATATTGGTGCACATTGCGTGTGTCTAGTATGCAACAGTCTGTGATTCCTCCTTCAGCATTTCTGTCATCTCCTGGTTTACCTCCTGTGTATTGGGAGCAATGGAAGGAAGGATTCGAAGCATACTTAGAGGCAATTGAAGATGATGTTTTCACACAGAATAAATAATTCACAATATTGCGTCACTCATTTGGCACAGAAGGCAGGAAAGTTTTGAAAAATCTACCTGCGTCACCTGTAGTGGGAGAGGGAGATGTAGTAGATGGGTATGCTTCAGCCATAAAAGTGTTTGATTTATGTTTTAAAAAGAAAAGAAATGTCATAATGGAGCGACATAATTTATTTCAGAAAGCAGCAACTGCCTAGTGAGTCAGTTGAAAACGTTGTAAGTGATCTAAGAGTTTTAGATGCCACGTGATACAAGACCAGGTAGTGGAGAAGCCCAACAGGAAAAAGGTACAGGAAAAGTTGTTAACAGTAGAAAACCTTACATTAGACAAAGCTATTGAAATAGTGAGTGGTATAGAATTGACAACAAAGTTCATGGAACAGATGTCCTTGACTATGCAGGTGCATGCTTCGCAGTCTGAATACAAGGCAAAGAAAAACTGGCCAAAAACAGAGAAGAGGAAAAAAACTAAGGGTGGGCAGAGTTGGCGGAGTGGCACTACGCGTAATTCCGCGGAGTTGCCTGAAAACTCTGTGGAATTCCGCTCTGCCCTGCTACCGCCACACCAAACTCACCTCTGCTCAGCTGGTGGTCCTTCAGAGCTCCGGGCTGCCTGCCTCCTCGGTGCAGGAGAATTCTTCTTCTCCTCCTCCAGTGGGCTGTAAAATGGAAACCGGACTCGCGAGGACTGCGCATGGGCGCGCATGTGCAGTCCTTATGAGTCCTGCAGGAAGGGGGATCCATTTTACAGCCCACTGCAGGAGGAGAAGAAGAATCCTCCTGCGCCGAGATCCAGGTAAGGGGAGGACTACATTGCAGTGTGGGCTCCGCTAACCTGTGTCGGTGCGGAGAAGCACGGAGCCCCAGGGAGAAGCTGTCATGAGCGTCCCCGAGGAGGTGCTGCTGAGGGCGCGGAAGGTGGACCCGTGCCCCGGGAAGAGAATGAGCACCTGCCTGGGGCTCTGTCTGGCTGTCTGATGCTGCTGTTGTCGGGCACCGCGCTGGCCAGTTGCCTGCTGCTTAGCGACCGAATGGCTGTGCTGCAGGGCAGGGTCAGCGGTCTGGAGGGGCAGGTGTGCCGGGGCAGCGTCCCCGGGTAGAAGGCGCCCGCTGTCTGGGAAGGTGGTTTGGGAACCAATGCAAGAGTGGGTCAAGCAGGGGGGAAACTCCCCTACGTGGCGGAGTCAGAGTTTTTTTGGCAACTTCGCACTCCCAGCGGAGTGCGGAGGTGACAAAACTCCGCTGTCGGAGCGGAGTTCCCCACCCAGGCTTAAAAAAAACACTCGAATGCTATCGTTGTGGGAGCAAAAAACCATTTAGAAAATTCTCCTACTTGTCTGGTAATGGACAAATTGTGTGGCAAGTGTAGGAAGAAGGGGCACTATATGAAAGTTTGTAAAGCAAAATGGAGTAAGGAACCGAAGCCATCTAAGAGTGTGAACATAGTGAGGAATAGTCCTGACATCAGTAGTCAAACTGATTCTGATGAAGGGAGTGTGGTATTCATGGTGGGGGAAGAGTTACAGAAAGAAAACTAAGCCATCCCATGTATGAAAGTGAAGAAGTCTCTCTAATGAGTGAGTCCATCATTAGGAAACCTCCTTGTATAATAGAGGTGAATGGAATCAACAGAATGGAATGGCAGATTTGGGTTTGTTATTCGCATTAATTGCTGTGGAAGAATGGAAAAAAATGTGTAATGTGCAACTAAGGAAAGGAAAGATGAATCCTGTAGCGTAAGGAGGCAAACCTGTCTAGGTGGTTGGTGAATTTGATGCAAGATTAAACTTCAAAGGGAGTGTGGCGGATGGTACGGTGTATGTGACTGGGTTGGTTAAATCAGAGAAACCTTGGGATCATGTTGGATCCCAACAGCCCAGAACAGGTTAAGTTGCATAATGAAATGGTGGGTGGGATGTTTGTAGGGAAATATGCCTGGACGGAAGTGTTTGGATAGGAAAACTTAAAGGGCTCACGCACCACTTTCCTTTGAAAGCAGGAGCTGAACCAGTTGTACATCAGGCAAGACGTGTCACCATTGCTATGAGGGAGGAGTTGAAGGAAGAACTATGAAAATTATGTCAACAAAATATAATTGTGCCTATGGAGAGCTGGAGTGGCTTTCGCCAATTATGTTGGCTAGGAAGCCAAATGGTACGTTGAAGATGTGTACCGACTTAAGAGACCTGAATGAAAGAATATGGGTCGATAGGCATCCTCTAGCCAATATTACTAAAATGCTTTCTACACTAAAAGGGGCAAGGATTTTTACTACCCTAGACATGTCATCTGCCTACCTTCAGATAGGGACTCTCGCCATTTAACATCCTTTGATACCCATAGTGGAGCATTTAAATTTAAGTGACTGCCTTTTGTACTGGCTTCGGGCTCATCCGTGTTCCAGTGGGTGATTGAAGCTATATTCAAGGGCATTGATAGTGTGAGATGCTTTCAGGAGGACATACTGATTTTTGGGGCGGATGAGAAAGAGCATGATAAGACTCTGACATTAGTATTGCCTATTTTGAAGGATAAAGGGGTTACTTTGAAGCCAAGCAAATGCCAGTTTGCTGTGACCACTGTGGATTATTTGTGACACAAATTGTCGGCCAGAGGAGTTGACTCCAAAGAGAGCTTGGTGAAGGCCATTAAAGAATCCCAAGCTCCTAATATTAAAGACCAGTTCTGGTCATTCATTGGAATGCTAGAATTTTATTCACGGTTTGTGCCGAAAAATGCAGAAAGGACAAAAATGATAAGGACCTGTAAGCTTCCCCCGGCTCCGGAGGGTAGGGAAAAGATGTCTCTCTTAAAAACACACGACCCAGGCCATAGGTTAGTGATGTTTATTAACCGTAATATATCCACAGTCCTTAGGATGTGATGGAAAGGGGTGGGAAAGTACTGAGTCAAAAACAATGCAGGGGCATCTCTTAACGTGGTCCTAAATTATAGTCTGGGCCAACAGGTAAGTCAGTGATAGTCTTGGCTCCTGTCTGGTACTCCTGATGGCCACGCAGTCCGGGTCCTCTTCCTCTCAAAGGTACCGGAAAAACAAAGCAAAGAAATGCAGGGGTAAGGATGTGGGAAGTGCTGCTGAGGTTGAACAAAGGGGGAGAGGTCAAGTGCACCCTTCACCGTCCCTGCTGTGCCTCGTGCCTTAGTGCGGGGATAAATTTGTGCCAGGACTATACTTGAGTGCCCTTTAACCCTGCCCACCACCCTTTTACATAATACAAAGGTTTCTGTGCCACTTGCCTGAACCCACGACCCTCGTGGGCCGTGGGGATGGGAGCCGCAGCCTCCTCTTCTCCTGGAAGAGGGCTGGACCCACTCCTTGAGCTGCTGTCTCTGGTGACGGCCAGTTCCTGGTTTCCGACGTCCTCGCCGACCTCCACCTCTCCGTGAGGATCTCCGACACTGTCGACCTCTTCTCGAGTCTCCCACGTGTCCTCCGGTCTCTCCTCGCCAGTCTCCGTGTTCTCCGTTCCCGAATCTCCCGCTCGACTCCTCTCCGCCCCTTTTCTGTTGTCCTCTTCGCTCGCAACTGAAGCGCTGCCTGCACTTCCGGTCGGGGTCATTGTGGGCGCCATGTTGGAATGGTCGGGTCGATCCGTGACCCGATCACACTGCCTTCCCTCCGGGAATGGACGTGAGGGCCATTCTGAAGCAGGGTATCGGGACAGGAAATCCACATTTGATTGTAGTTTGCCCGGAATGTGCAAGGTTTGAAAGGTAAAGGGCTGCAAAGCAAGGAACCAGCGAAGAATTTTAGGGTTGGAGTCCTTATGTAAGGAAAGCCAAGTCAGAGGGGCATGGTCTGTAAGCAGAAAAAAGGAACGCCCTAGGAGATAGTACTGTAGTGCCTTCATGGCCCATTTTACTGCTAGGCACTCTTTCTCTATGGTCGCGTACCGGGTTTCTCTGGGGATGAGTTTCCTACTAAGGAAGAGAACCGGATGTAGATCCCCTTTACCATCAGGTTGGGACAGGACTGCCCCGAGTCCTCTATCTGAAGCATCAGTTTGTAGAACAAAGGTTTTTTTGTAGTCAGGGCACATTAAGAGTGGAGCGCGACATAAGGACTCTTTCAGCCGGCAGAAGCTGTTCTCCAACGTGTTGTTCCAGACAATTGGTTTCCCTGATTTTGGTTTTGTCAGAAGGTCTGTATGGGGACTGGCTACCTCGGAGAAGTGTGGAATGAATCTCCTATAATAACCTACCAACCCCAAAAAAGAACGGACGTCCTTCCTAGTGGTGGGACGCGAGATTTTGGTGATGGCTTCCAGTTTGTTCAGTTGCGGTTTGATACACCCTCCCTGGATATCATAACCTAGATATTCTATATGGTCTGTGCCAAAGGTCAATCAATCAATCAATCGATCAGGAGTTTATAAAGCGCGCTACTCATCCGTGAGGGCCTCAAGGCGCTGGGGGGAGGGGGGGTGGGTGCAGCTCCGGTGCAGGCGAAGAGCCAGGTCTTGAGGTTCTTCCTGAAGGTGTGCAGGGTGGGTGAGCGTCTGATGTCGACTGGCAGTTCGTTCCAGGCTTTGGCTGCGACGTAGGAGAAGGCTCTTCCTCCTGCTCTGGTTCTGCGGATGCGGGGGGGCTCAGCGAGGGCGAGGTCGGCGGAGCGGAGGTTCCTCTTGGGTACGTGGAAGGAGACTCTCTCGTTGAGGTACTTGGGTCCGATGTTGTGGAGGGATTTGTAGGCGTGGGTGAGCAGTTTGAAGGTTACTCTCTTCTCGACGGGGAGCCAGTGGAGGTCTCGTAGGTGTTGGGTCATGTGTTCGTGCCATGGGGTCCCGAGGACGAGTCTGGCTGCGGAGTTCTGGATGGTTTGGAGCTTGCGTAGGAGAGTTCTGTTGATTCCGGCGTAGAGAGCGTTGCCGTAGTCCTGTCTGCTGGTTATGAGTGCGTGGGTCACGGTTTTTCTGCATTCTGGGGGTGCCCATTTGAAGGTCTTGCGGAGGATCCGAAGGCAGTTGAAACAGGTGGAGGTGATGGAGTTGATCTGGCGGGTCATGGTGAGGTAAGAGTCTAGGATGATGCCGAGGTTCCGTGCATGGTCTGTCGGAGTGGGCGGGCTCCCGAGGGCAGAGGGCCACCAGGTGTTGTCCCAGGCAGAGGTCAAGGGTCCGAGGATGAGGACCTCAGTCTTCTCTGAGTTGAGCTTCAGGCAGCTGTTTTTCATCCAGGCGGCGACGTCCTTCATTCCTTTCTGGAAGCATAGTCTGGTGTCGTCGGGGTTCTTCGTGAGGGAGAGGATGAGCTGAGTGTCGTCTGCGTACGATACTATGTTGAGCCCGTGTTGTCTGACGATGGCGGCGAGGGGGGCCATGTAGATGGTGAAAAGCGTGGGGCTTAGTGATGATCCTTGGGGTACTCCGCAGTTGATCTCTGTGGGTTCGGAGAGGAAAGGGGGGAGTCTGATCCTTTGGGTTCTGCCTGAGAGGAAGGAGCGGATCCAGGTGAGGGCGGTTCCTCGTATCCCAGCGTCGTGGAGTCTGGCAGCGAGAGTGCGGTGTGAGATGGTGTCGAAAGCTGCGGAGAGGTCTAGTAGGATGAGGGCCGCGGTGTGTCCCTGGTCGAGTAGCATGCGGATGTCGTCGGTGGCGGCGAGGAGGGCGGTCTCGGTGCTATGGTTGCTGCGGAACCCGGACTGGGAGGCGTCTAGGATGGAGTTCTCTTCGATGTAGGCGGTCAGTTGGGTGTTTACGAGTCTCTCGGTGACTTTGGCTGAGAAGGGGAGGAGGGAGATGGGCCGGTAATTCTTCAGGTCTGTCGGGTCGGCCGTGGGCTTCTTGAGGAGGGGTTTGACTTCCACCCGCTTCCAGTCGTCTGGGAAGATGCCGGATTCGAAGGAGGAGTTGATGATCCATCCTAGTTCGGGTGCGATGGCTGCGGCGGCCCTGTGGTAGATGTGCGGAGGGCACGGATCCATGGGGGCTCCTGAGTGGGTGTTCCTCATGGTCGCCGTGGTGAGTTCGATGGTGGCGGGATTCCAGGTAGTGATGGTCGTCTCTTTGTCGGTGGTGGGGGGGCGGTGTCCGGCGTCTGTTCGCTGAAGTTGTCGTAGAGGGCCTTGATTTTCAGATGGAAGTAGGAGCTGAGCTTGTTGCAGAGCTCCTGGGATGGCGTGACGTCCGTGGCTTCGCTGGGGGGTTTGGTGAATTGCTGTATGACGTTGAAGAGTTCTTTGGCATTGGTTGCGTTGGTGAGGATTCTGTTCTTGATGAAAGTCCGCTTGGTGTCTCTTATGTGCTGGTGGTAATCTTTCAGGGCGCTACGGTAGATATTGAGGTCTTCTGTGGTTTTCCGGTTACGCCAGGCCTTCTCGTGGCGTCTGCAGGATCGCCTGGCTTCTTGGAGTTCGGTGGTAAACCAGGCGGCTTTCAGGGGGCGTTGTTCGCCGGGTTGGCGGAGGGGTGCGAGCTTGTCGGCGCAGCTGGAGATCCAGCGGTGAAATTCCTTGGCTGCTGCGTTGGCGTCCGTCTTGGTGCAGGGAGGGTCTAGGAGGAGGGTAGTGTTAAGGTGCTCCTCTGTGATCTTACTCCAGTTTCTTCGTGGCGGACGCAGGGAGGGTTTGGGTCCGGTGGTGGTGTTGAAGGTGAAGTGTACGCAGTAGTGGTTGGTCCAGAGGGGCTGCGAGGTGTGGCTGAAATGGATGTTTGATCCTCCTGTGAAGATGGGGTCCAGGGTGTGTCCTGCTCTGTGGGTGGGGGTGGTGACGAGCTGCTTCAGTCCGAGGTTGGAGAGGTTGTCGAGGAGGGTGATGGAGTCTGGGTCGCTGCGGTTGTCGAGGTGGAAGTTAAGGTCTCCGAGAAGGATGTAGTCCATAGAGGTGATGGCGTGGGGCGCGACGAGGTCGGCAATGGTGGTTGCGGACTGGATGCGAGGTCCTGGGGGTCTGTAGGCGAGGGTGCCGCGTAGAGTGGTCCTGGGGTTGGTCTGGATCTGGAAGTGGAGGTGTTCTGTGTTGGAGTGGGGGTCATTCGTGTTGGTGGTGTGGAGTCGCAGAGAGGTTTTGTGTGCGATGGCGAGTCCTCCACCCGGGTGGTGTGGGTGGTCCCTTCTCTGGATCTTGTATCCGTCGGGGATGGCGGTGGCGATGTCGGGGCCGGAAGTAGCGTTAGTCCAGGTTTCAGTGAGGAAGGCGACGTCGGGCGAGAGGGTGTTGAGCAGGTCCCAGATCTCTACGGCGTGCCTGTGTAGGGAGCGTACGTTGAGGAGGATGCATGTCAAGGCTTTAGTAGTGTCGGTGTCCCAGGAGTCTCCTGCGGTCAGGGGGGCGCTGTTGGTGGTGAAGGAGCGTCGGCAATGTCTGCAGGAGAACTGCCCTTGGGTGGTGGTAGGTACGGCTCGTTGGCAGTCGTCGTGTCTTCCGGGGTTGAGTGCGTGGAGGGCCGGGGTGCTGTATCGGCGGGGTTCCGTAGATCCAGGGTTCCTGGTGCTGGTTGCGGTCGGGTCGCGGTCGGGTCGCGGACGGGCTTGCCTTAGGTGCGCCTTCGGCGCGCCAGCGGCGCGACCGCACAGCGGTCGCCATTAAGTAGGGGAGGGGGCGGGACCAGAGGTAGGGAGGCGGGAGCGGGGGTAGTGTCGGGGGAGGGGCCGCAGGGGCACTAAGCCTTTCTTAGGAGTAATAGTGAGGCCTGCTTGTTGAAGTGTGTGCAAAATTCTCTCTAGATGATACAGATGTGTCTCCCAGTCAGGGCTATGCACCACTATGTCATCTAGATAGGCTACGGAAAATTCCTGATGGGGACGTAACAGGACATCCATTAGTCTTTGGAAAGTGGCTGGGGCGCCATGAAGGCCAAAGGGAAGTACTTTGAATTGATAGAGACCTGATGGGGTGGAAAAAGCCATCTTTTCCTTGGCTTCAGGTGAGAGGGGAATTTGCCAATGTCCTTTGGTCAAGTCAATAGTGGACATCACCCGGGCATTTCCCATTTGTTCTATCAACTCGTCGACCTGAGGCATTGGGTATGCGTCGAGTTTTGACCTAGCATTTAGGTCACGAAAGTCAATACAAAATCTTATGCTCCCGTCTGGTTTTGGCACTAAGACAATTGGGGATGACCAGGCTCTGTGGGATGGCTCTATGATATCCGCCTCCAACATGGATTGTATCTCTTGATCTACTGCCTGTCTTCTGGCGGCTGGGATCCTGTACGGTCTTAACCGAACCGGACTTGCGTTTCCTGTGATGATGTTATGGTCAACTAGGGACGTGGGTCCGGGAGTTCCCGAGATCACTCTAGGGAATGAGTCACAGAGATCCTTTAACTGTTGTCTCTGTTCTTCTGTGAGTTGTTGTCCAAGGTGAACAGCCTCACTTCTGTGGGGATAATCTGGGGCCAGGGAAATCTCCAGAGGTTTCTCTGTGGTTATCTGACATATGCAGGAGTTGGTGCAAAGGGACACTGGGAGGGGTCCCTCCCAAGCTTTTAAGAGATTTACATGGTAGGCTCGCCCTGTTCGTGGTTTGTGTGGTACTGCCACCCGATAAGTAACAGGAGTAATCCGCTCTAGGACTCGATAGGGACCCTGTCACATGGCCAACAATCTTTTTCAGTACTGGGTAGAAGGATGAGTACATGGCTTCCTACCTGGAATTCCCTAAGTTTGGTCTTTTGGTCATAATGTCGTTTCTGGTGGTCTTGTGCTTTTTCCATATTATTATGTATCTCTTCCCATAGGGCAGCCAGAGTGTCTTTTAGGACCGAGCTATACTGTAACAGGGGTTTGCTCTCATCTTCCTCTTCTACCCATTGTTCCACCGCCATGTCGAGAAGAGTACGGGGTTTTCTACCGAACAGGAGTTCAAATGGAGAGAAACCTGTTGATTTCTGCTCATGGGTACGGATAGCAAAGAGTACCAAAGGCAAGTGTTTATCCCAGTCACGCCCTGCCTTATCTATGACCTTCCTAAGCATTGTTTTTATTGTCTTGTTATATCTTTCTACGAGACCATCGGTCTGTGAGTGATACACCGCTGTTCGTATTTGCTTGACCCCCAGGATATTGCATACCTGTTTAATTAACTTTGATACAAATGGGGTGCCTTGATCAGTCAATATTTCATGAGGGAACCCCACCCGAGAAAAGAAAGTGACCATGGCTTGAGCTATGGTTGAAGAGGTAGTGCTGGATAATGGTATGGCCTCTGGATAGCGTGTGGTGTAATCCACAAAGACCAGAATATACTGGTGTCCTCGACCCGAAGGGAGTAAGGGCCCCACTAGGTCCATACCCACCCTCCTAAAGGGAACATCAATGAAGGGAAGAGGTTGTAACGGGGCCCGGGGGAGGACCGGTGTATTGACCAGCTGACACCTAACACAGGAAGCACAAAATCGGGCTACCTCCTGATAAACTCCTGGTCAATAAAACCGGTCTAGCAGATATTTCAGGGTATGTTCTTTGCCATAATGACCACCCCCGGTCTGACTGTGTGCTAGTTCCAGAACCTGTTCCCTGAAGGCTTTCGGGACCAACAACTGCTCCTTCGTGTGACTATTCTCTCTCGTCACTCTATACAACAAGCCTTTCTTTTCACAAAAGAAGGGTCCTACCTTTTCAGGTTGATCTTCTTGTACTTGATTCGAAGCGTGGTGTAAGGTATCATCATCTCTCTGGGCTGCTAGGAAACTTCTACTTGGTGTTTGTGGTTCGTCTGGGGAGAGAAGGATAGGTAAGACATGACCAGCTTTACTATATAGGGCTCTTTCCTCCCTTTTCTCCATACGAGACTTTGACACCTTGGGACAGGATCCACTAATGTCTTCCCGGGCAAACGGGGCATTTTCTAACCATCCTAGCATCGGGGAAGGAGAGGTCAGGGATGAAAGGTAGTCGTGGAATCTCGGGAGGTCCGTGCCTAACAGGACAGTTTCTGGCAGGGAAGGTACTACCCCTACTTTCCTTAGTTGTGGTTCCCCATCTATCTCTAACAAGACTTCCGCTAGGGGATACATTTTCTCCTCCCCATGTACACAGGTAACCCGTACAAACTCCCCCCCTAAGAGCAGAGCGTCGGGTATCAACTCCTTACTGACAACCGTGTGGTGACACCCGGTGTCCAGGAAGGCCTCCACTGGCTTTCCCTTAAAGTGGATCTTCTTTTTATATCTCTCTGGGGGTTCTCCTGCCACTAGTACCCTTCCCCGAGTGTACCCCACTTCCATGGGTTCCTGAGGTGGTGTACGTCTGGGACAATGCCGGGGCGATGTGTCCCCACTCAGCGCAATGAAAGCACTGGGGTCCCTGTAGGGAACCCGTCCCTACGGTAGGTCTGAAAGGTTGTTTAAACATTGTTGGCGGTTTAGGCTCCGTGGTTGTTAAGGGGGCCCTATTTCCTGGTCGGGAAAGGTTGGGAGGAGGACGAGGGGGTTGGGCTTTAAACTCAGGGGACTGATGATAGGCACAAGCTAGGTCGATGGCCATGGTGACCGAGAGATTAGGATGTTGTTTGATCCAGGCTCTTGTATTGGAGGGGAGGGCTTCCAGATATTGTTCCAAATAAATTTTTTCCGTAAGATCGTCTATAGAGGAAGAGGTGGGTTGCAGCCAACGGTTCCCCAGATCTCGTACGCGATAGTACAGGGCTCGTGGATTGTCCCCGGTAGACCATTTCTCTTTTCGAAACCGACTGCGATAATACTCCTGGTCACAGCCTAGGCGCTGTAGTATAGCCCTTTTTATGTCTGGGTATGCGGTTGTTCCTGCTGGATTAGCGGCCTGATAGGCGGCTTGCAATTCACCTGATAACAAGGGAGCAATATATTGACCGAACCTTTCTGGAGGCCAGGCAGCTGTTGTGGCAACCCGTTCAAAATTAACAAAGAAGAAGTCGGGGTCATCACCTTCTTGAAATGTTTGTAATACGCTGCCTGGTACATTAGGATGTACTCTAGTACTTGAGATAGCGTCAGTTAACCGTAGTATGGCGGTATCCTGTACTTGCTGATTGTTGGTCAAAAGGGCGGCCAGTTCTTTTAAGGCTGAATGGAGAGCGTCACGTTCTTTCTGGACGGTTTTGGTCTGTTGTTCAAATATAAGTTGTAGGCGTCTTTGTCCCTCTGCCAATTGCGTTATGATGGCCTCCATTGTAATGGGTTGTGTCATAATGGCTAGACACCGAATCCCACTTCTGACACCACTTGTAAGCTTCCCCCGGCTCCGGAGGGTAGGGAAAGATGTCTCTCTTAAAAACACACGACCCCGGCCATAGGTTAGTGATGTTTATTAACCGTAATATATCCACAGTCCTTAGGATGTGATGGAAAGGGTTGGGAAAGTACTGAGTCAAAAACAATGCAGGGGCTTCTTTTAACGTGGTCCTAAATTATAGTCCGGGCCAACAGGTAAGTCAGTGATAGTCTTGGCTCCCGTCTGGTACTCCTGATGGCCACGCAGTCCTGGTCCTCTTCCTCTCAAAGGTTCCGGAAAAACAAAGCAAAGAAATGCAGGGGTAAGGATGTGGGAAGTGTTGCTGAGGTTGAACAAAGGGGGAGAGGTCAAGTGCACCCTTCACCGTCCCTGCTGTGCCTCGTGCCTTAGTGCAGGAATAAATTTGTGCCAGGACTATACTTGGGTGCCCTTTAACCCTGCCCACCACCCTTTTACATAATACAAAGGTTTCTGTGCCACTTGCCTGAACCCACGACCCTCACAGCCTCCTTCTCCTGGGAGAGGGCTGGACCCACTCGCATTGCTCCTTGAGCTGCTGTCTCTGGTGACGGCCAGTTCCTGGTTTCCGACGTCCTCGCCAACCTCCACCTCTCCGTGAGGATCCCCGACGCTGTCGACCTCTTCTCGAGTCTCCCTCGTGTCCTCCGGTCTCTCCTCGCCAGTCTCCGCGTTCTCCGTTCCCGAATCTCCCGCTCGCCTCCTCTCCGCCCCTTTTCTGTTGTCCTCTTCGCTCGCAACTGAAGCGCTGCCTGCACTTCCGGTCGGGGTCATTGTGGGCGCCATGTTGGAATGGTCGGGTCGATCCGTGACCCGATCACAGGACCTTATTAAAGAAAAATGTGAGGTTTGAGTGTTCTGTGGAGGTGGACAAGGAATTAAGCGTGATCAAGGAAGAGATAGCAGACTCTATATCATTCAACTTGTTTGACACACATGATCTGTGCATTCCAGTAAGTGATGCCAATCAGTATGGACTGGGGTGTTCTATTCTGCTATAGAGAGACAAGCTTTGGCATGTTGGTGGGGAGTACACCGCTTTAGAAAGTATTTGTGGGGGTTGAAATTTACCTTATGAATGGACCACAAACCATTGGTCAATCTATTCACCACTCGGGGAGCTTGCAGAGCAACACCTTGGATTGCTAAATGGCACTATAGGTTGCAGGAGTCCCAGTTTAGTGTGGAGTACATACCAGGGGTGAAAAACATCTATGCCGACTGTTTGTCATGGCTTCCTTTGAAAATGAAGGCAAGTATAGATGAGGATAAAGATGATGATTTCTGTGTTTTAGCATGTACAACAAAGGGTGAAGGCGGTTGCATAAAAGAAGAGGAATGGAATGAAGCAGTGAAACAAGATTTGGTGCTACAAGAGTTGATATCATAGTTAGATAAAGGGTGGCCCAAAGTAAGAGTGGAGGACTCACTGAAGGTGTACAAGGAGGTTTTTGATGAGTTAATGGCATAATGAGACATTCAAATTTGCTGGTGGTGCCTCACGGGGCGAGAGCAAAGGCATTGGAGTCGGCACATGAAGGGCACATAGGTATGAGTGCGATGAAAAGGAGAGTCGGGATACTTTTTTATGACCAGGATTGGACAGAGAGGTGGAGCATTGGGTAAGAGAGTATGTTTCTTGTGCCCTGAGTGATACATCACTAGTGATGGTGCGAAGTTCTGTAGAAGCTGTGCCAGTGCCGGAGTGGCCATGGATTAAACTTGGCATGGATATTATAACATGCTGAGGGAAAGCCAGAGATATGGAATAATGCTGATAGATTATTCTCGCAGACTCAAGGTAAAATTTGTCAAGACCATAAATTTGTTGGAAGTGGTGACATTTTTGCATGCACTGTTCTTACTGGAAGGTGCTACGACTGAGTTGGTAATGGATAATAATGTTCAATTCACGTCTGAGGAATTTGGCATGTTTATGAACAAGCGAGGTGTGAAGCATGTGACCACCTCCCTGTAACATCCCAGGAGTAATGGTCTTGTGGAGAGGTGCAACCAAGTAATTAAAGACAATGTGCAGGTGTCATTGGCGAATGGGTTGGATTAGAACAAAGAACTGGAGGATTTAAAATGGGCAATATGCACAACACCCAGTGCAGTCAAAGTTTGTCACCCTTTGCATACCTCAAGGGAAGAGTAGCTGCAAACAAACTGCTGCATCCATGGATGAATTGATTGGATGTGTCAGCGAAAAAGAGAGCTCAAGTTGAAGCAAAACGTGAAATTACACCAGGCAAATATGTCTCTGAGAACAAGGGAAGGTGATTGGAAGTCAAGGAAGGAGATAGGGTTAGAGTCAGATTGTCTGGAATAATTGCTAAAGGACATTCAAAATTTTCTGATCCTAAAAACGTAGTGTGTGTGAAGAGGAATGTGGTAAGGCTTGAAGAAGGCAAATGGTGGAATAAAGAAAAGCTGGTTTGCAAAGAGGGTCACCGAGCATAAAGGGAAGGGACACTTGTATTGGGGAGCCAGCAATTCAGTAGAAGCCATATGTTGTGGTTTCCAGTGACAAGAGTCGTCCACACATAAGAATTCCTGTTGAGAGGAAATCAGTGGTGTGGTTACGTGACTATGTATCAAGAAACTGCTTACATGTGATGTTGTGTGGGTGAAGCTAGTTAATGTTTTGTTGTGTATGGGGAAGATGTGTTGGATTTTAGCTAGGAGACATGTGGAGGGAATGTAGAATGAAGAAAGGAATGTAGAGTTTTCATGATTTCACTGTTGGGAGGAATGGGGAATGTGGAATGTGATGCTTTGAAACCAGGGCAGTTGCTTTTCACCTGGCTGCCCTGCCGGATGTATCGTTTGTGCTTGGAAGTAAATTCACTCTAAGAACTATCTTGGGCATCTGTGTCGTCCTTCAATTGGCACTTTGCACAACCCCTGCATCTGTACTCTGCCATCTGTGAGTCTACCCTGCTGAGTGGTCTACACCAGGCCTGGACCCTTGGAACTGGGCCTAAGGTGCTTACCAGCGGAACTGGGGAATCTTCTCTGCTGAGCGGTTCATCCCTGAGCAGAACCGACGCAACTCCTCGGTTTAGCGGCTCATCCCCGAGCAGAACCGATGAATCGTCGCTGTTGCGTGGATTGGACCCGACACAAAAGAATCGCATCGCTGCCAAATCCCACATCTTGGGACCGGCTCGTCGCCTTCATAACCGCATCTGTGCAACGCTTTACCCAACACAAGCTGCTCACATTTCTCATCAATGGCAGCCGTGACGATGACAAGGAAACTCCGCATCGCAGCTTCACCGCTCATCGGAACCAAAGCACCGCCTTTGTTGCACCTTGAATCCTCGACACCGGAATTCGCATCGCAAGCCCCGTTGACAGGATCCTCGATGACGACACAACTGGACATCGCACTGCAGTCTCATCGCATTGCCTCTGCTGTGCAATGCATCTTTGACACGGATCCATGCAATGCTCCGCAACCCAGATTTAAGGAACTTTGTTCAGCGGGCCTAACTGGGTCCCATTTGCCGACCCACGTTCAATCGCAATTGGTCTGACCTGTGACTTTGTCCCAGTCCGGCGTGACGAAATATCCCCAATAGAGCTTTTTTGCTTCTTGGTGCTATTTTTCACTTTAACTTTATAATTCAATATCTCGAGTTATAGTAATTGGATTTTTGTTGTTTTGGTCTTGTTTTATTTATTAAAATCATAGTTATTTTGCTAACTTGGTGTGGAATCTTTTTTGTGTAATGTTTTCACTGATTTACTGTTTGAAGTGTTACACAAATACACAGCTTCTAAAGTTAAGCCTGACTGTTCTGTGCCAAGCTACCAGAGAGTGAGCACAGGTTAATTTAGAGTTTGCCTGCATCTTACTCTGACTAGGACTGTGGTTGCTGCTTGACCAGGGCTCCTACCCCAGTCAACTAACAACCCAATTCTAACATTGGTGTTCAGTGGTGGGATAAGGACTTGTGTTTGTGCAGTGCCATATAGTGATCGGTGTACACTACCATTCCATATCCAAGACCATTACTAGTAATAAATTTCAATTTTTTCTCTCATTTGGTCATTTTTCCAAGTTTGATTCCCACCTCACCTTCATACATTTGTTACTCTTTTGTTGTTGCACTTGCACATGTGATACCTTGGCAGACTGAAAATGGATTCCAACTGCCTAGCAGACTACAATGAGATGGACCTTGTCCCTGTTAAGAACCTCAACAAGGCTAAGCTGAGGAATTTCTGCAATGAGAGTGGGTTGGCCGTGAAAAAAAAAAAATATTGAGCAGGAGCTGCACGAAGCCCTGTATGCTCTTGAGGAAGCACGTTGGGGTAAGGCTTCAACAGAGAACCAAGAGGGTGATGACCCTGAGAAGGATAATGAGGAGTAGGAGAAAAATAACTTAGCATTGGCTCTAGAGGAAAGAGGGGAGCCCACAGAGAGGGAGTCCCCTGCTGGATCCAATGCAGGAAGCATTGTCTCCTCCCAAACCCCGTCTCCTGTGGAGTTAAATGACAGACAGGCTAAGAGGGACCTGAGGCTGCAGCTGGCCCAACTGGCTGCAGAGGAAAGAAGAGCTGAGGCTGACAAAGCCCTGGCATAGCATAGGAGAAGGGAGTTGAGGCAGACAGAGCCTTGGAAGAGAGAAAGATCTTGTTGGCTCATGAACTGAGTCTTAAAGAGCTGGACCTGAAGGCTAAACAGCTGTTAGGGTCTAGTAAGAATGGTAGCAGCAAAACTGCAGTGTCCAGTGCTGTAGGAAGGACCCACATACCCAGCGACTTGGTGCCTGAATTCAAGCAGGGAGATGATATAGACAGGTAGTTTAAGGCATATAAAGTAGCTCTAGAGGTGCACAGGATCCCTGAGGTACGGCTGGGGAGCTTAACTTTAGAGGCATATTCCGGGTGATGGTAGGGACCCCCTACTGGCCCTCGAGAAGGGGGACAGGCTGAGGTATCCCACCATGAAGGAGACCCTTGTCAAGAGATATGGATTCACCCTAGAAGAGTACACGTTGAGATTTAGAAACAGTCAGAAACTGACTCGCCAGTTTTGGGGGGATTTTGTGGGTTACTTTTGTAAGGCACTGGATGGTTGGGTGAAGAGTAGTGAGGTAAACACCTGTGTGGGGTGTACAACTTGATTGATAGAGAACACATGTTCAGTCACTGTTTTCCCGAGCTACGCCGAACACCTGGTTGATTGCAGGCTCACTGACCCCAGGGAGCTAGCAAAGGAAGCATTACTCTGGGTAAGTACCTGAGTGCCTGAGAAGGCATTGGGGAGTGATCCTAAAGAGGGTGGTTCAGGTTCCCCCCATCAGAGTGAGGGGGAGGTACACCATGACCTAGACCGGACCCAGTATGGTGAGAGAGGAAAGGGGTCCCATGTCCCTTCTAAGCGTAGGAAGGGAGGTTCTGGTAGGCGGAGGCCCAAGATGCCCTATTTCCAGCCCCAGAGCTTGGTTTGCTCCCAAAGGGGGAACAGGCAAGGGGAGCGGGTCTGTACCAAGAGACCATCCTCTGGTGGGAGCTCCACACTGTCAGGAGAGCTGGGTGGGGTGGCCGCCACAGGCGCCGTACCAGTTTTGTTTTCTGGGGATACCTCTTCACTGTGGACAGTACAGAGGCCCAGAAGGAGGGGCAGGAGGTGGAAACAGTCCACAGTGAGAGGAACAGTGGGTCAGGGGTTACCAGCCCTGAGAACAGAGCACCCCAAGACTGACCCTGGTGAAGTCACTGCTGGCCTCCCACATCTTGGGACAGATTCATTGCCTTCAAAACTGCCACTGCACAATGCTTTACACAGCACAAGCTTCTGGCATCCCTTGTCAAAGGCAGCTTCTGCGCCTCCGCCGAAACTCTGCATCGCAGCTTCACTGCTCATCGGAACTGACGCATCACCTCTGCTGCGTCTCGCATCCTCAACACTAGACTTCGCATCGCAAGCCCCATAGACAGGATCCTTAATGACGATGAGGCCCTTGCACCGCAGTCATTTTGGATCCGATGCATTGTCTCTGCTGCACGACACATCTTCAACAAGGATCCACGCAGCACTCCGAAACCCAGATTTAAAGTACTTTGTTCAGCGGGCCTAACTGGGTCCCTGTAGCCGACCCGCACTCCATCGCGGTCAGCCTAAACTTGTGACTTTGTCCAAGTCCGGTGTGGCCAGATCTCCCTAATACCCTTTTTGCTTCTTGGTGCTATTTTTCACTCAAACTTTAAAATGCAAAACCTCAAGTTCTACTAATTGGATTTTTGTCATTTTAGTGTTGTTTTATTTATTAAAATCATAGTTATTTTTCCAACTCAGTGGGGAATCTTTTTGTGGTGTTTTCTCTGCTTTACTGTTTGAAGTGTTGCACAAATACTTTACACACAGCCTATAAAGTTAAGCCAAGCTACCAGAGGATGAGCACAGGTTAATTTAGGGTTTGACTGCCTCTTACTCTGACTAGGAGCGTGGTTGCTGCTGGACCAGGGCTTATACCCCAGTCAACCAACAACCCAATTTCTAACATGGCGACACTGACTTCTTCTGCCCATGGCTCACTTCTTGATCCTTGCTTTCCAATGAATCTTAAGCAGATCACTGACTCAATTGTGACCCAAGTGACAAGGTCTGTAATTGTTCTCTCTCCTCAGTTGTGGTCCGACTTTCTTGGGAAAAAAATAATCATAATTCAACTCATTAAAAAAAACAAATTTGGGCCCATTTATTTCCTCTAATTTCTGTCCTTTTTAATGTCTTCCATGTTTTCCAAAATTAAAAAACCTGCTGTTGACACCGAGTTATCGGCATTTGTTTAAAACCACTCTCTGGCAGGTTTCAGACGGGTAGGCAGTAGATGACCTCCGGATGACATACATGTAAAAAAGTCCGCCATCTTGGTCCTGCTAGACATCTCTGCTGCATTCAGCAGTGTCCTCGAACCCGACTCATGTCTAGATTGAGAGGAGTGGGAGTGAGAGACAGTGCTCTGGAATGTGTAGATTCTTTTCTTGACTAATAAAGATGGGGGAGTGCCCTTGCCTCCTAAACAATCTAACTTAGATCATCAACTGGGGGGTGCCATTAAGGTTTCTTCCTCGAGCCTCACTCCTTTCAACACATATGTATATGACACCACCGGCTCATTTAATCGGGAACTGCTGTTTCCTTTTCTTTTATTACACTGATGACGTGCCGCTGCTGATAATCTTTATCCAGCAGAAGATGAAATCCATCTGCAATTTACTTTTCAGAAGTGCGTTGCCGAGTTTCACACCTGGATGCATGAGATCCACTTCAGTTTAAATTGTGGCAAAATTGAAGTCATCCTGATTGGAAGATGCTGGTATGTTTAATAAAAGGCGATGTGTCTTCCATGTGCCTCCTTTCCCATTTTTTGCAAGCCCTTATTCTGGGGATCAATTATGACAAATAACTTTCTTTTCATCTCCAGATTTCCAACCTCTCTTTATCTTGTGCTTTGGATTCTTATAAAGATTCTTCCCATGGTGACTTGTAAAAAAGTAATGCAAGCTTTTGTAGTTTACCGTTTTGTTTTATATGGTCCATCCCAAATACCCTATTTATTGGATGCAGGTAATCAAAATTTTACAGCACATTTATTCGTGCACTGACTCGACAGGTGTAATGTTGTAATAGACCTTACGTCTGGGCACTAGGAACCCGCATTAAAAGGAAGGGAGGATAGGAAAGGCGGGACAGGAACCGGAAAGGGAAAGGGACAGGCAGTTAGAATGGAGAAGTAAAGGAGAAGCTAGATAAAGGAACTTTAGCGTGAATGAAGAAGTAATAAAGATAAGTTTACCTGCATCCATGGCGTACAAATCTTCTGTGGGAAGCAAAGAACATGACAACTGGCGACGAGGGTGGTCACAGCACCCTTCGTAAGCGCACATCACATTTGTGACCCTGGCGGCGCAGAGTCAGAGCCTACCCTGACTGTGACTTGCGGCCAGACGCGACCTCGAGAGCTCACCCCGATTGTGTGTTCACTTCAAGGAGGCACGGACCATCTTGCCACAGCGCGACCTCAGGAGCCCACTCCGGCCGCATATGCCCACTGCTGCAGTGCGAGTGGTTACTGTGGTGACGCGCCATCAGGAGCCCACCCTGGGCGCGTGCACCTTCTCCAGTTCAAAGGAGTCCTGCGACGCGACTTCGGGAGCCTACCCCATTCGCATGCCTTCCCGACGCCTGCCTGCACATCTGCTGGATAGTGAATGGAGCTCCTTGTGCCAGCTGTTGCTCCCTATGTGTCTCGGCATCCTCTACTGGGCCCTGAAGTCTCGTGAGAGGACAGCACCAGTCGGCGGCCATCTTGAAGTCAGGCAGATTATCCAATTGGCCTTCAGAAACTATGGGCGACCATTTTGAAGCTCCTACATTACTGGCCTTTTCTATACATCTGGGGCACTTCTCCTCATCCACTTCTCCTCATCACTTTAGTGACACATGCTTGCATTTCAAGTCTTCTCCACGTTGCATGACCTCATTTAACAGTATTTCAGCAATTCCAGGTTATCACTGCCAACTGTGTTGCCTGTACCTGGTGACTTGCTTCCTGAATCATTTCACATCCAAGACACCGGTTCTCCTCCCGCCCAGCAATCGGTCTACGTCCATTAACGACATGTCCAACTCTCCAACCTCAAGGCAACGCAGTGATCCTCATACGGGGGGGCATGCTGGAGTCCCCTAGCTCGTCGTCGCAGGCGGGGCACGGACCTGCCATGCTGGGAGTTCCTTTACTGGGCCCGCCGGAACCTCTGGCTCTGGTATCTGGTGATGGTATGGGTCTTCACTGGCAGGAATGGATGGAAGATTTCAAAGACTTCATGAAAGGCTCACAAGTCTCTGACCCCGATCAACAGCTCATTGCATTACGCAATCTTGTTGGAAAGGACGTTGGCCAAATTATCAAGGAACTTCCGGCTGAGGTCGTGTCCTCTTATCAAGATGTTCGCGAGGCACTCAACCGAAACTTTCTTCACAAAAGGAACATTTATTATGAATGCTACACCTTCAATTTGGACTCCCAGGAAAAAAGATGAATCCATGGGAGAGTTCATTTCGCGCCTCAAACGGCTAGCACGCTACTGTACTTTCAACATCTTCATGACTGAAGATGCCCTTCATTTACGAATCATGGAAGGATGTCAATCAAAGTCCCTGCGCAGACTCCTTCTGAAGAAAAGCTACTCCTTGAATGAAATAGAAGAAATGACAAGAGTTAACGATCAAGTAGAAGAACATGCAAAGAAAATGGAAGCTGGAAAAGTTGAGAAACATGAACAGGCCTTCCGGCTTCAATCTCATCATAAATACCGTCACTCCTATGCAGGTTGACAACCATCCAAGAAAACACAACAGAGGGTCCCTGAAATCTCAATGTAGGGAGAAGAGAGCAGGGAAAATACCACAAGGAAAAAAAACAAAGCATACCCTTAGGATTTAAATGTCTGGTAATTCATCCAAGATAAACATATAGTTGTCCCACAAACATGTAATTTGTAAATTTTATTTTCAAAAATATATATATTTATTTATACAACATACATATAAATTAATTACTTCATATCACACATAAACATATACATTCATGTGAATAGTAGCAAATCATTAATAAAAGAAGAAGAGCCCACTAAACATAATAATCCAACACACGACATAATGTAACAATCGTGAAATAAATACTGACCAGACAACAAGACAAGACAAATTCAAACAATAAGACAATAATAAACAACAACAAATACATATATACTACAATACAATACAGTGATTATGCAATGGGTAGGGAATGAAATTAAACCAACAGAGAAAAAAACGCTGACGCGCGTTTCGGAACACTGAAGTACATGAACAATTCCTTCTTCAGGGCGTAGAAATCAAAGTAAATTCAGTAGCAACAAGCCATCTGTGTGTCATGTATAGTCCACCGGATATGTGGTACAAGGGGCTCAATTAAAGTGTAACATAATAAGTCTGTAAGGACAACAAAACATAATATGAATATAACTAAATAATCACTATCGGAGCTTGAAACAGACCACTAGATACCCCAAGAGGTATGTAGTGGTACGTGACGATACCACAAAGTGCAGTGTAGATAGAATCAGAGTAAATACCATGATCCCCAAGGAAGAATACCAAATAAAATACGTGCATTGTCGTGAAAAGTACAAAGGAGGATAGAACATGACAAAGATAATTAGAATATAGAAAAGAAGGTAAAAAGGTTAAGAAGGTAAAAATACCTACATCCAGGTAATGGCATAAGGACTTGATGAGAAGAATAAAATGTCCTGCGGTATCGTCAGGTTGGCACCCATGCAGGCTGCAAAACAGCCATCTACATTAGAAAACCGGAAGATGGAAGAAATCAAAATTAAACAGGACATAGACCTAACGCATGACTATCTAATCCATCTACTGAATAGAATCTGAAAGTTACCGTTTACTGGATATAATAGATGGAGTGAGCCATAAAGAGAGGGCTTCTGTAACTGGATAAAAACTGCTAAATCTGTGCACCTGGTCCAAGCGTCAGAAGACTAGGAAGGCAGAAAGAGCACAATAAAGACCTCGCCATTCTACTTCTAAACAGTATCGGTAATACAACAAGTTTCAGATGGCAGACAGAACGGAGACAAAAATATCACCTACAATTCTATTGGCCAGATAAATACAAGCAGCCACCAAGGGCGTTAGACTAGAATATGCACGATTTACATTCAGACATAGCCCAAACTGATAACAAGTTAACAAAAAGGGCTGGGTGCATATATAAGGAGTACAAATAGTACTCCAAAGGTAGTAATTGTGGAAAGAAAGTAAACCACAGATTAAACCGAAACCTGAAATACGTGAATGGTAAATAGTGGAGGACGCCATTACTTACAGAGAAGTCCACTCAGGGTGCTACGAGAGTGATATAAAATACGGGATAAGCTGGGCATAAATCCTAAAAGGGCATGAGTACGCAGTGCCTCAATCCAAAGAGACTGCAGGGACCCGTAAATAGTCTATTCTGAAGTAAAAGAATAAGAGCAAAATTACTCCCAAATATAAGCAAAGGCTCAATAAGTACAGCGATGCTAATAAAACTACCCAACCTAAAGAGTGGGAAATGCCCTGTCTGACACCTACCAGTCAATAAATTCCGGCGCGGAGAAGCACGGCATGAGTCGGCAACCGTCCACGGCCTGAAGAGAGGGGGGTAACTCGTACGGTTTTATATATGTCGGCCGGCCGCATCTAGGCGGTAGTATCAGTAAAACTGCCTGCACCTGGACCACACAATCTGGGCGGTAAATAGTCTAGACCGCAGGCACTTAGTACAAGTCTCAAGCTGAGCGCCATATTGGATTAGGTCGCCGCCGATAAGGCCTCATTTAAGATTAGACTTAAGCCCGGTAAAATATTCAAAATATAGAATGATCACACCTAATCGATAGTAAAGGCAAAATACAAATCCTGACGGTGGACTGAATGAAATTCAGCACTCCAAGGGAAAAAGCTCAAGACAGAATAGAAGTCTGGGTGAGGGCAACAACCAGTTAACATGACGTGTAAACCTGGGCGACATATTGGAAAGGGTTTCCAAATTCAAGTATACTGCGAAAAAACAGTCGGATATAGTAAAAAGTCGGCATGCTCAAAGAAAGTAGGACACACAAATGACCTATAAAATACCCTGAATGAGAAGAAAAACTACTTCAGAAAAAAGGGGGACAATTAATAAAAAATATTAATAAAAGCAGAGAACACTATATGCTCAGCAAATAACCAGGCGCCAGGGAAAAACATTTTTTGCCCAAAACGAGGATAAGAACCAGGTTATTTAGGGAAAACACAAAAGTGTTCAAATGAATCGTATGCCTGACCGTCAGGGTACAGACAACGTCAAACACGATGGACGACTAAATACGAAGGCGCAACCAACAATTATTAAGATGAAACAGCCAACATCCACCTTTACAGGATACAGAAAGGTCAGCATGCATATAGAAGGAAACTGTACTGTACTGGTGGAAAAAATCACACTAAAGCGTTCTCCCACGGTAGATGGTCATTAAGTCCAGTGGTGGCTGTATGAAGAGTATAGATCCAGTACACCTCTCTTTTACGTCTAAGCCCATCTATATTACCATCTTTGGGGTTGGAGACTCTCTCCAAAATGATCCATCTTAGGTCTTGTTCAGTATGTTGTTTATTGTACCAATGTTCGACCAATGGAGCCCCTATCTGCTTATTTCTGATAGCTGACTTGTGCTCACTGAATCTAACCCTGAATTCTCTGCCGGTCTCACCCACATAGCCCTGATTACAGGGACAGAGGATCAGGTAGATTACATTGGTCGTCCTGCAGTTACTCATTTGCTTAAAGAAGAATTTTCTCTCGCCCCATTCCAGTTCCGCAGCCACCATGGCGGAACTGCACGCATGACAATTGCCGCATTTGTGTGTACCGGAGATGGGGTTACCACCTGTGATGGATCTCTGGGTGAATTCTCTTTCTGAGTTACAGACAGATTTGACAAGTGCATTTCGCAAGTTCCTTTTACGCCGGAAAGCAAATACCGGTCTAGGTAGCGGAGTGCCTTGGCCACAGTTAAGAATGTGCCACTGAGAGTCAACAATTTGGCGCAATTTGTTATTCAAGTTGGAATGTCTCGTGACACATACCAATTTTATATCCTCCACAGACGATTTATTTTGAAAGAGGGCCTCCCTGTTGTAATACTTAGCCCTCTTTAATTGAGCCCCTTGTACCACATATCCGGTGGACTATACATGACACACAGATGGCTTGCTGCTACTGAATTTACTTTGATTTCTACGCCCTGAAGAAGGAATTGTTCATGTACTTCAGTGTTCCGAAACGCGCGTCTGCGTTTTTTCTCTGTTGGTTTAATTTCATTCCCTACCCATTGCATAATCACTGTATTGTATTGTAGTATATATGTATTTGTTGTTGTTTATTATTGTCTTATTGTTTGAATTTGTCTTGTCTTGTTGTCTGGTCAGTATTTATTTCATGATTGTTACATTATGTCGTGTGTTGGATTATTGTGTTTAGTGGGCTCTTCTTCTTCTTTTATTAATGATTTGCTACTATTCACATGAATGTATATGTTTATATGTGATATGAAGTAATTAATTTATATGTATGTTGTATAAATAAATATATATATTTTTGAAAATAAAATTTACAAATTACATGTTTGTGGGACAACTATATGTTTATCTTGGATGAATTACCAGACATTTAAATCCTAAGGGGGAAGCTTTGTTTTTTTTCCTTGTGACAACCATCCAAGTCCATGGATTATCCTCAACGACTAAGTCGCAGTCCCAAATGGACTGACAAGAGACGGGAGCGCCAGCTAAAATGTTATCACTGTGGACAAGACTTCCCACACACCGAGGCGTGACCCACCCTAGGTCAGAAATGTCAGCAATGCCGCAAAGCGAATCACTTCGAGAAGGTATGTCACACAAAGGCACTCATAGAAAGTTGAGGGAATCCAGCTCTCGCCATCATGCAAAAGCAGTACGTAACAGACGAGACAACTCCAACAGCTTGTCACGATCAAGCCTCTATTCGCATGCCACCTACATGTCACAACGCTCAGAATCCCTGGAGTCGAGATCCCTCGCGCCCATATCTCAAGACTGCGAGGAATATGTCTGCATCGTTGCCGACCCTGACAGACTGAAGAGATACCCACAACTACATCTCCAGATTGAAGAACACCAGGCCAAGTTTGTGTTGGACAGTGGAGCATCCCTCAGTTACATCTCGGTTGCAGAATACAACAAAATGAATTGACAACCTCACCTGCACAAAGCTGCTGTGCGAGTTTACACATGGATGTCTAAAGAACCTCTTCCCTGTCTCAGACAATTTCAGAAATCTCCCACCTACAATGACAGAACCCTTACAGCTCACATTCATGTTATTGAGGGTCCAGAAGAAGACTGTCTCCTCAGCTTGCTTAGAGCTGAACAACTCCAACTGGTAGAAATACTGTACAGAGTGGATGTTGAACCTGACATCATCCACAAGTTCCCGAAGCTATTCGCAGGATTTGGCAAAATGGCTCATTTTCAAGTTCATCTGCACATCAATGAACGTGTGACACCCATAGCTCGGCATCACAGAAAAGTACAGTTTCATCTTCAATAAGCCGTGGAGGATGAGTTCTTCTCCAGGCAGACATAATTGAGAGAACATCGGGACGCACTCCTTGGGTATCTCCAGTGGTGGTAGTGCCCAAAAGGGGATCCGAAGGCAAAGTGCGTCTCTGTGTTGACATGAGAGCCCCAAATACCGCCATTGAAAGAGAAAGGCATCCGGGACCCCACATCAGCGACATGATCATGCTACTGAATGGGGCAAAAATCTTTTCTAAGTTGGATCTTAACAGCGGGTATCACCAGCTTGAACTCCATGAAAGTTCACGATATATCACCACTTTCTCTACTCATCAAGGCCTATTCAGATACAAACGGCTCAGCTTTGGGGTTTCCTCTGCCGCTGAGATTTTCTAAGAGGCGATCAGAAGGGTCATTTATCATATTCCCAACACCCTTAACTACAGTGATGACATCCTTGTGTTTGGCGCTACTGTACAGGAACACAACGAAGCACTGGATCGGGTGTGCCATGCTCTCCTGGAAGCAAACCTAACACTCAACAAAGACAAATGTGAATTTCACAGATCCACATGGAAATTCTATGGGCACATCTTTTCGGGCGCAGGATTAAGACCAGACCCTGAAAAGGTCACTGCGCTGAATGACACCCCTCGCCCTTGAGATGCTGGAGATATTCGATCATTTCTAGGAATGGCCAACTACTGTGCGCGCTGTATTAAGGACTATGCCACCATCAGTTATCCCCTTCGGGAACTAACAAAGCAAGGCCACACATTCAAATGGACAACTAGATGCGCTCAAGCATTTCACTCAATCAAGGCCTCTGTTGAGTCGGCCAGCAATCTGGCTTACTTCAACCCTCGTTGGAGGAGCGATATCACTGTGGATGCTAGCCCTGTAGGACTTGGAGCCATACTGGCACAATATGACATGGAAGGTAATCAATTTGACATAGTAGCCTATGCCAGCCGCAGCCTGACCGACACCAAGTGGGTGTACTCACAGCTGAGAAGGAAAGTCTGTCTTTGGTCTGGGCCAGTAAGCATTTTAACATCTTTATTTACGGGAAACACTTTACACTTATCACAGAACATCAAGCCATGATGTCACCCAGGATAGAGGGCTGGGAAATCCGTCTTCAACAATACACATATACAATAATTCACAAGCTTGGAAAAGCAGCAAGTCCGGCTGACTATATGTCAAGACACCCTAAGACATTCTCAAGCACAAAACAATCTCTAGCAGAGGAATATGTACACTTTGTCGTTGCTCAAGCAAAACCACCTACCGTTCCCCTCGAAGCCATCCTTGAAGCCACGGCAGCAGATGCCACACTGCAGGATGTGATATATTGCGTTAGAACAAACAGATGAAGACACCTAAAAGAGCCCGGACACAATCAACACGTCGACTTTCAAGAACTAACCTCCTTTCGACATGTAAAAGATGAATTGTCCATTGCCAAAGATAGACTCCTACTAAGGGACAAAAGAATTGTCATTCAGAAACACCTGTGTCAAGGAGTCATCAACCTGGCACACGAAGGGCACAGGAGTGTCGTGGCTACGAAGAGGGCATTGCATGAACGGGTCTGGTTTGCTTCCCTTAATCAGATGGTCTATGTCAGCTAGTTAGTCGAGAAGAGCCACCTTCACCTCTGCAAATGCCAGAACTGCCGGAGGGTGTCTGGCAACACATTGCAGTGGACTTCTTTGGTCCGCTACAATCAAGCAAATACATTCTTTTCATAATGGACGAGTATTCCAGATTCACAATTGCTCACCTGCTATCATCCACCAAAGCAGCCACCACTGTACCAGTATTAGACGAAGTCTTTGCAGCATGGAGAATACCTAAAGTAGTTAAGACGGACAATGGTACTCCGTTAAATGGACATGAGTTTGCTGCATTTGCTAATCATCTCAACTTTCGACTTCGGAAATTCACTCCCATGTGGCCGCAGGCCAATGGGATGGTGGAGAGGTTTATGGCCACCCTGAAGGAGGCCATACAGCAAGCTGAGCTGTCAAGGCGAGATGTCCAGACGGCTCTGAATAAGGTACTACGAGCATATCGAACCACGCCGCACAGTACCACAGACAGGTGGCCAGCTACCCTGATGCTGGGCCGCACTGTGCGCACGAGAATACCGGTTTGGAAAAGCTCGCTAGCTGTGTTCGTCAGGATTCCGATCATGAAGAATTAGCAGCGGTGGACAGAACTAGAAAACCAAAATGAAAGAATATGCTGACAGCCTTTGGAGAGCCAAACCATCAACCATCAAGGAAGGAGACTGGGTACTTGTCCGGCAAGAACACACAAAAAAGACTGACAGTCAATACCATGCCCATCCACTGCTAGTAACAAAACAAAAGGGTACCATGATCACGGATGCCTCTGATGATAAAAGAATATCTAGGAACATTGCACACTTTCGCAAGTGCATGCCAACAACCAGAGGGCCATCTGTTGTGTTAGAAAGAGCGGTCACTGAGGACACTCAAGCTCTGGGCAATGATTCTGTGTCTCCCTCCCCCTCGGCTGAAGGGGAGAGATCTAACCAAGATGTGACCAGTAGGCGACAGCGTACTCGTCCAAGACCTGCACGTCTCATTCAAGAACTGTAAATATGTCTTTTTTTCCCCTTTTTTTCTTAGAGACCAATTCGTGTAAGTAGGGGGAAGATGTAATGTTGTAATAGACCTGACGAGCGGGCACTAGGCCCCGCAGTTTAAGGGAAGGGAGGATAGGAAAGGCAGGACAGGAACCGGAAAGGGAAGGGGACAGGCAGTTAGAATCGAGAGGTAAAGGCGAAGCAAGATAGAGGAGCGATAGTGTGAATGAATAAGAAATAAAGATAAGTTTACCTGCATCCATGGCGTACAAGTCTTCTGTGGGAAGCAAAGAACACGACAACAGGAACATATTTCCCAGCACCTATAGGTCTTTCATTTACTCAGTACACAAAAGAGTTTTGTTCAAAGCACTGTGCATTAGTCATAAGGAAAACACTCAAAAGAGAATTCTGTAAAGCATTTTATTTGGTCTGAATTATCCTTGAACAATACATTGAAAGATTTGTTTTCGAATTTTAACATTACTGCCTTATTGACAAACTATAATCCACCCTCGTTAACTGTTCTTGCTGATATGAAGAGGTTGCACCTTAAAAAGTTAATTGCACAAGCAATTTCTTTATCTCAATTCGAAGCTGATATGGACGTATGTTCAGGGCACAAAAATAAGACTGTTGTTGTTCTTGATTCTTATAAACGTACGAGGCAATATTTTCCAGTGGCGGCTGCTAGCTATAGAGGGGGGCGGGCAAATGGGGGCAAAAATAAATAAACCAAATTCATGACGACATGCATTACATTATCGTTTTATAGTTAAAATGTTTAACTTTAAAACGGTAGTGCAATGCATGTGGGAGATTTAGGGCATAATAAACATAAAATACATTTAAGAAAATGAAATTAAACACACTTACCTTGTTGCACGTCCTCCCTACGTCCCAATGTCCTTCTCTCTGGCCCAGCCAACTCCCCTAACCAATCCTGGGTCTGCTCTCATGCTGTTAACCAGCTTGAGAGCAGCGCCAGGATTGGATGGTGCAGGCTTTCTCAGTGATCCAAACAGCACTGGAGGCTTTTGCTTGGTCTCAACCCAGCTGAGGTTTAAAGCTAGCATGTCTGGCTGGCCGTCACAAGACGGCTGGCCAAAGAGACATGCGCATATTAAAGTGCCCAGCCCATCACTCCTCTCGGCTGCTGCCTATCAGCATCGTACCTGTTTGCAGAGTCACTGAAAAATAAAATGGTAATATCTATTACCATTTTATTTTTCATCTAGAGGCATTTTAACAAGTGGGGTGATGCTGATCCACCTCAAACGAGGAGCTACCCCTGGTATTTTCTAGATTTATCAAACAATCCCTTTATGATTAAAACAATTTCAAGGATTTGGTTTTTATGTATTTAACTGATTCAATTTGAGGGTGTAAAGAACAAAACATTGAATCATGTTATGTCGTTTGCGTCATTTTACGAAAGAAACTATCAAACATGTTCTCTGTATCTGCCCTAAACGATACATGGAAAAGATACATGGAAAAGATATTTACAACCGCTGTTTAGAGAACACAGGATTCAAACAATTAACAATGCTTCTAGGTTCTGTTTTATGGGGATGTCGGGAAAAGCAATTGGATATGTGATGAAATTTATTTCTATTAAGTATGAACGTTTTAGGAATGCAATTTGATCTATATGTATTATTATTGTGTACTGTAAACAATGATTTCTTTTTAGATATAGATAATACGTATCTATACGTGGGGCAGCGCTATAGCTTCTCGCTCATGGGTGACCATAAAAATGGGGCCGCGGCCACGCCATTGGCGCGTCGAAGGCAACGTTCCTAGATTGTAGCTCCTGCCCTTTTAACCTTGTGGCTGGAGATGGGAAGTCTAAGGATTGTACATTTTCCAATAAACCCCCCACAATGCATGTCCAGGCAGTGGGCACCTCCATCAGGGCCTGCCTGATTAACTGCAGATCCCTCCCCAAACATGCAGAGGACATTTGGCTCTTCCTAGAATCTAACTTATGGGACCAAATGTTTCTCACCGAAACATGGCTCAAGGAGAGCTCTAACCCAGACCTGATGCTGGCTATACCGGCAGGCTTCCGGATGACTTGTGCCAATAGAGGAGGCAACAAGGTTGGAGGTGGGGTAGCTATCATTCTGCGTTAGGGCTGGGAAATCTCCTGCAGAAAGATAGAGCAAATAGGAATCATGGAGGCTATGTCTTTCTGTGTCAAGGCCGGGATTCTAGCATACAGACCCCCCAACACTCCAGTCTGTCATTTATCAGATTTTTGCAACACAGCTGCTGACCTTTCATTGAAACACGCCAGTTTCACTGTCCTAGGTGACTTTAACGTATATATGGACAGTGAAAAATGTACTAAAGCTATTCAGCTGGCTGAAACCTTGGACGGTCTTAATTTGACGCAAAGAGTCACTCCCCCTACTCATGTGGCCGGCCACATGCTGAACCTCATCTTTTCCAATGACCCCAACCTTATGGTAGAGGCCCCTCTACCACTGACTTGGACGGACCATCTATATATACCTTTCAGTTTTAAACTTGCATACTGCAGCATCAGGCCCAAGCTGTTTCCTGAGAAAAGGAGAAATTGGAGTAGGGTTACTATTGATACTATGACACCTAAGCTTCAAAATGTCCCCCTCCAGTTGTATGGGAATCCTAACGAAGATATATCCAGCTTCAATAGCTGGGTTGTCAATGCTTTAGACAAAGTGGCCCCTCCTAGATCTGTGACCTCCTCCAGGATTAGACCATCAGCCCCGTGGTTTACTTCAGAACTTCGGGCAGAGAAAAGTTTATGTAAAAAACTGGAGCACGCCTGGAGACACTCATACGACCCTGCGGCCAAATGCTCCTACAGAACAGCTCTAAAAAAGTTCCATAGACTTAAGCGTAATACTATGCAAGACTACTTTACCCACAAGATCAATCTGGCCGACAATTCAGCTAAAGCCCTATTCAAAATTGTTCAATGCTTCACCAAACCTGCGGCTCTTGACAGTACCGTGATCCCCTTCCCTTCCCTCTGTGCTGGCTTGTCGAACTTTTTTCAGGATAAAATCCAATCTATCTATTCCACTTTCCCGTCCAACATGTCTCTGCCAGAGCAAAATGATACCCTTGACTGTCTTGAGACGTGGTCCGAATTCCGCCCACTGCCTCTGGATGTGTCCCTCAAGAAACTGTATGAATGTAAATCTGGTTCTCCGGGCAACCCCTGCCCGGCTCAGTTTTTTAAACTACTGGCCCCTTGTCTTAATGCCCCCTTGAACCAGATTTAGAATTCTTCTCTGAGTTCAGGTATCTACCCAGCAGCATGGAAACAAGCATTCCTACTGCCTATCCTCAAAAAGCCAGATGCCGACCCTGCAGAACATAAAAACTTTAGACCTAACTCTCTTCTGCCGGCACCGGCTAAAATCCTTGAGCAGGTAGTTCAGAGTCAACTCTCTGAAATCCTGGAATCAAACAATCGATTCCATGACTCCCAATCCAGCTTTAGAGCTGGATACAGCACGGAGACCGCACTCCTGTAGGTTGCGGAGAGCGTTTGAGAGACCACAGAACAGGGCAATGCAGTAATGCTAGTGCTGCTTGACCTGTCTGCTGCTTTCGATACTGTGGCCCACCCAATTCTACTGGACAGACTTAAACATCCGGGAATTCGGGGCACTACTCTGTCTTGGCTCCGGTCCTTCTTGGAGAACCGTTCACAACAGGTTTTTCTAAGCCCCTTTGTCTCCTCCCAGAAGCCCCTTGTGTGTGTGGTTCCCCAGGGATCGGCACTGAGCCCTCTCCTCTTTAATGTGTACCTCTCCCCACTTGCAACCTTGGTCGAGACTCTTGGGGTGAAAGTAATCTCCTAGGCTGATGACACCCAGCTGATGTTCTCTTTTAAAGAACAATCGGAGGCTGCTTTTGCCAACTTTAGACGGTGCCTGTGTAACATCTCGGCTTGGATGACCCAAAATTGTCTAAAGTTGAAATCAGAAAAAACTGAGGTGCTCTTTTTCAATCAACCGGTCCCACCACCTTCTAAGCTCTGGTGGCCACCGGAACTGAATCCCCCACCAGATCCTGTGGACTCAGTGAGAAATCTGGGTTCAAATTTGATAATGCTCTTTCTTGCAGGACCCATATTAACCAAGTCTCCTCGACCTGCTTCTGGAATTTGCGAGCTTTGAGGAAATTCCTCCACTTCCTCCGGTTGGACTGCAGGAGGACAGTAGTCCATGCCCTGGTAACATCCCGCCTGGACTATTCTAACAGTCTCTACTTAGGACTTCCAGCTTATCTGATTCACAGGCTACAAATGGTCCAAAACGCTGTGGCCAGACTGATCTGTAAGGTGCCTTTCCATCATTCCATCTCTCCCCATCTGAGGAGTCTTCACTGGCTGCCCATCAGTAGGAGAATTGAATTTAAGGCACTTACTCTGGCTTACAGGGCCACTAGGGATCGGGCCCGTCATATCTGAGACTCAGATTGCAAAGTTACCAACACGACTGGGCCCTGAGATCAAATCATTTGAAATTGCTTACTACTTCCCGCTTTCGTAAGGCCAGGGTAGGCGGCAGAGCATTTGCGGTCAAAACCGCAAAGCTCTGGAATTCCATGCCTTTTCTTCTCCGAATGACGGAACCAGAATCAGCCTTCAGGAGAGCTCTAAAAACTTGGCTTTTTAACCGTACCTAGTCCATCTTTGTGTTTCTGTGTGAATCTGCTGCCTTAGCGCCGGGACACCTCCGTGGGAGGTAGCCGCGCGCTCTATAAATTAAAAAAATAAATAAACTTTTCAAGTATGTAATTTGATCTATATTAATTATTATTGTGTACTGTAAATGATGATTTCTTTTTATATATATGTATCTTGTTCTGTATTTTATTGTATGTGATTTTAAGTAATCTAAACAATAAATATTACTTCTACTAATGTGCATTAGTCATAAATCACTGTCTAACTCAGAAAGACGCTTGTTTTCTATGAACATGATTTCAGTTTTACTCACCCACTTGCTCAGTGAGAGCCACCTCTACCTATCTGGTTAGAGTGCGGTGCGTACAGATTGCCAGGTTTGAGTGTACGCTCAATTTTTAATTCCTACGGCTTGGAACACTCTTCCTCCATCTATAATAAAGATCTCTAACCACAAACTCTTTTGAATAGCCCTTAGAACTTGGCTATTTCAAATTGCGGCATTGTGTACTTTTCTTGATCAGTAATTACTTAAGGCCTGATTTAGAATTTGACAGTACTCTATCACACATGTGATGTAGTACCCTGTCCACCAAACCAACAGTCCCTTCGCCCTCTTTAAAGTGTTGCAGTGCAAGCATGGTAAACATTTACTGTACGTCTACTCTCCTTACTACTCTGACCATACTGGGCCCTTTACGATTAGACAACCTTCAGCATTTCCATTTACTACATAGGCAATGATCCTCTGATTAATCTTTTTCTGGCGATCGGAGGGGTGGAAATTAAGGTGACCAAAACACCATGTTCGCTGTCCAAAGATGAACATACATTGACAGCTAACTCACAAATTTGAAATGAGGTTTAAGTATACCTCTCTCAGAGCCATGCTGTAGAAATAAAGAATTGCAAAAGGAAGACCCAAGCTCCTGAAGAAGTTAAGTCGAACTAGAATTATACAGACTAAAAGTTCTGCTTAGGCTGCACAGAACAAAAGAAGCAGAACTTGGTGTTCTGAAAGAGCTTGCTGATTCTCCCTACAATGCTTCTAAATCATCTGTAAAATAGCACCATTTCAATGGAAAATTCAATTATAGACAGACAGATATTAAATTAATTTGGTTATTGAATTAAAGATTCACAATTCATGGCAATAACCAATGTTTTAAGTAATCCAGTTCGGATAATTACAGCTTGCAATATAATGCCAAACATTTAGGCCAAGCTTCAAAGGATAATTATTACATAAGTCACTTTACAGGGTTACAGAGTCCTACTACCATCAAAGGCAGAAGGATAGTTTGTTCGTCTAACAGCTCAAAATCCTAAAGAAGATGGGGAAAGGGTTCAGATTTAAAGTCCACTAAAGGCGAGTCCTTTAGCATGGGACAAAAGAAATGAGGAAAATGAAATGGTTTGGCAAAGAAGGTTTCAGTCCATCTGCTACCGACTGTAGCATTCAGCAAAAGTAGTCCAAACGTAAAAGGATAGTTCTCGAAAACCATCAAAAGTCAATCGATCCTCTCGCACAGGGAAAACAAACGTATAGCGTCTCGTTCATCAAAAAGCAAAAATCAAGTAGTGGAGCGTTGTCCCTCCTTTGGGGTTTCTTCTTTTATAAAGTCTTGGTAAAAGTCCTAGTGATACAGCATCACACCACTATCGGAAGATTGTCATATACTCAGATCCAAGTAATGTCACTTAGGACATTGCTAACTGTAAGATGGTTTCCCATGCTAGTCATGAGAAATAAGAGATTTAAAGGTCCACATCAGCCTAACAACGGTGAAACGGAACATAAAGTATCAGTCTATAGTAACAGCTGAAATCCTGTTCAGACAGGAACAGTTAACTGCAAACGTTAAAGAAACAATTAGGAACATCGAATGTTACATATGTACCGAACAAATAAGGCAACATTTTACTAGCTGCAAAAGAACCATTGTGTTGGGTCAAGGAATAAGTCAACATTAGAGAAAAATACATTTGAAAAAAGACTTAAGGGGTATATCAAATTTAAATGAAATAAACTCTAAATTATATCACATATAATGCAATGGACCATTTCATACAGGAAACCAAGTAGTATTACATTGAAATGACTACTCCCACAATTTTTCTCCACATTCACATGAGTATATAATTTTCTAAGAACATTTAACAAAAATCGTTTTAAACTTTTTATAATCAATAGAATATCTAGTATGATCAGTTTAAATTTCAAATTTGTATGTAGTATCTTCACAGTTTTGCACCGACTTTTCTACATGGTGCATTCTAATGGAAAGCAATAGAAACATTAGGCCACTTTATTAATAGCACATCATTTCATTAGTAAATGCCAATAAACAACATTTTCATAAGTAAACTCATTAATGCAACTTGTTTATATGTATTAGTATTGTTGTGTATATATGTTTTCTTCATCTTTCATTTAAAGCACAGTTTTACGGTGCTTCTACTACACTTGTCTCAGTTTCATGCGTTACTTTATCAGGAATGTAGGAGAGCAGAACATAGATGGAGACTTAATTATAAGTCAGTTGATAAAGAGCTCTATGAAATCAAGTTGCAGACTTATAAAAAGATGATACTAACAGCAAAAAAGATCTACTTTGCAGAAAAAATAGGAGCCATAAACTCCTCTAAAGAACTTTTTGCAGCAGTTAAAAAACTATCAAACCTTCCTGACTCTAAGAACCCAAACATAAACCAAATATTTTGTAATAAGTTAGCACTTCACTTTCAAGATAAAGTTAAATCTATTTATGATTCTTTCATAGACACCAGTCAAACTGACGATCCAAATATCACGTTGATGATGGGCGCCTGTAACTTCAACACACTATCCCACTTTGGGCCTTTGACAACAGATCAGATGCTAATGACACTGATGCTGATTAAATCAGGTTCTCCTCATGACCCTTGTTGTCCAGCCAGAATTATTCACTTTCAGCTTTTTGTGTCTTCAATCAGTAAATGTGTCATGTATTATGATTTTTGAAATCTTGCATCATCGGGCTTCCCTCTGATGGTGAATCAAGCCATCACTTATCTACCACATCAGATCTTGTCACAGACTATGGGTGTGTTAATTTAACCTTTTCCTTTTACTCTCTTCTAAAGTTTTTATTTCGTCATAGTAATTATATTGCTCATCCTTCATTTAAAGATCAGTTCTTGTTCTGTTCACTCCATGATTTTTACTCTTTCTGTATCTGCAAAATGTAATTGACAATATCATCAGCAATATGCACAAATAGATCACCCCTAAAGGTCTCAAAACAGAAATCACTAATCCATTTCCAAAATTTCCCAACGAGTTGCTAGCAGTTGATAATCCCTTATCTATAGTTTTCCAGGCACCATCTGTTTTTAAGTTCTTCAAGTCCTTGTTTAAGTCAGTAAAGTTTTTTTTTATGTAACCTTCTAAGTCTTTGCACAAGTCCAGTATGTAAGTGCAACAATGTTGATTTTTAACAACCAACAGACTCCACGCTCCTTCAAAAAGAGGGATATCAAAGGCAAGTCGATTTTGAATCACCATCGATCTCATCGATTGATGGTGATTCAAAACAACAGAAAAAAAAACAATAGTACTGGAGGCAACTTTATCAACAATAGTAGACAGTTTCCTAATTTTCTGTGAATGTAATGCTACTTCTACTGAAGGTATTACAACTCCAAATATATCACCTACGATTTCACTTGCACTCACACTTCTTTTCATCATCCCATCTGCATCTTTTAGTTCTTCACTAATTTGCTTAGCATGATAGATTTTTGGAAAACCAATCCCAAAGTTACAACTTCCATGCCATCCTCTCAGTAATTTGGAATAAGCACTCCTTCCACAAATATAATACACCCCATGGAAGATAGGCTCTACCCCCTCTAAATATCTTCCCCAGTTTTCAAACACTTCAAATGCATGTTCAGATCTGCTAAGTCCTACAAAAACAGTATTAGTATTGGATCTCTTTCTATATATGCAAAGTTTACCCTTGTGCTGCCAGTCTAAAACTAAGGAAACCATTCCTTCTAAAACTTTGTTTTACTCTTGTGATAAGCTCCAAGGAGTTCATTTAGGCAATGTGTTAATGTTATTTGTCATATTTTCTCCTCTACTTTCTACTAATTTAATAAAATTCTTTTCAGATCTCCCTATTTTACATTTTAGATTATTTCTAAGTGCATAAGACATGTCCAAAGATTGAATTGGTTTAAATATCTCGCCCATAGTATTAGCTGTTGAAGCTTTAGTATGCAGATTTTAAATGCTTAAGCACAGGAAGTTCAGAAAAGATCCTTACTCGATTAGAATAGTAATATTGCAATGGATCAGTGCCATAGAATAGGCTAGTCAATACACTACAAGAAATTATGTATGTTAAAGGTAAGCTATGGAAGGTTATACCCTCAGCAACTGATGAAGGTATTTGCATACAAACGTAGCAATCACCAACATCCATGGTATTAACATACTCGCTAAGCAAAATAGTATGAAACATTGGAGATAAAATCTATTTCCAAAGTATTGTTGTGTAAAGAGTTGTTTCAAATCAATAGAATCAGAATAATTTCTTTTAGCAGTTTCAGAAGAAATAGTAAGTTTAGAATCTTTCACAGGAACATATTGGGGCAGGTTGAAGAAAATAAGCTTTATAACTAATATCAAAACAATAATAGAAAGAACTACAGTATATACACATTTGCATTTGGAAGAAATTACAGGGTCGGACCGCATGACTTCTCAAATTTTAGACTGTTTAACTAAAGAAAAATCAAAAATAGCAGTGGCGGTTTGAGCATTTCAACAAAAAATTGGCATCAAAATATGTTAAGGCAAAGCTCGATAACTTCTCAGATACAGACAAACTCTCATATCAGCTTCATTGATAAGTATATTCAGGAAAAACATTGGAGATAACATTCATTTCCAAAGCCTTTTTGTGTAAAGAGTTGTTCAAATCAATAGAATCAGAATAATTTCTTTTACAAGTTTCAGAAGAAATAGTACGTTTAGAATCTTTCACAGGAACATTGATAAGTATATTCAGGAAAAACTGGTACATCCAGAGTAAAGTTCAAATCAACATCAAAGTTCGTTTCAAGGAGGTTCAGGTGGACTTGTATTGTTAATGCAATGCTTAATGAACTCTCCCACTCATTGGCAGCCAAATTGGTCTATTCAGGATATGCGTACCTTTGACTTGGTACTTTCGCTCTTTTTGATCTCCTCATAGGTATTTGCTCATCGTCTGTATCACTTTGATCAGAGTATTCAGAACTTTCAGGAATAATTGGTGGTATTCATCCTGTTGTCAGTCAACTTCTCACCTCTTCTGGGGCAATGGTCTCTGAGTACTACTCACTTCCTCACTGCACTAGGCCCTTCATTGGAATCTGTACCTCTCGTAGTCAACTCTCTTGGCTGTGACCCTTCGGTACCTACAGTTGACTCTCTTGGACCCCCCTCAGCTCAAATGAGTGTTGTCCCAGCAGCTTGCTGGTCCCCTACAGCTTCACTAACCGGATCCCTCTGTCTCACTGTTACCACTGGTACATTAGGAACAGGTGCTGTTGTATCATCAAGGGGACTTGAGACTCTGCGCGTGTTGCTTGCATGTACCCAACTCGGGAGACCTCCGCACTTCACAGTAATGTTGGTGACTAGGATCACCTGGAACGGCCCCCTCCAACGAGATTCCAAACACGTTTTGCACACATGTTTTTTCACCATTACCCAGTCACCTGGACTCAGGTCATGGCACTGCTCATGTAAGACCGGAAGGACAGCTTCTCCAACCTGGTGAGGAACAGAACGTACCACATCAGCGAGGCCCTTGCAGAAATCCCAAATCATATAATCTGTTATTTTGACTAAAGCATTTGCAGGAACAGCTGGCAGCCTCATCACACATCCCATGATAACCTCATGGGGCGACAATCCTGTCCTCCTGTCTGGTGTACTTCTCAAACTCATCAACACAAGATGCAATGCCTCTGGCCACTTCAGAGACATAGAAGCGCATACTTTCTCCAATCTGGATTTCAATATGCCATTTATTTGCTCCACCGGACCAGAAGCCTCTGGTTCGTAACTGCAATGGAGCTTCTGCTCAACCTGTAGTGCTGCACATAACATTTTTAAGACCTCATTATTAAAATGAGTTCCTGGATCTGACTCAAGAGAAGCTGGAGATCCGAACCTCAGAATCAATTCCCTGAACAGTAATTTTGTCATGGTCAAACTACCATTCCTACGAGTAGGATAAGCTTCAACCCAATTTGAAAAAACACACACAATGACCACAACATATCTTAAACCGTTGAAAAAGGGCATCTCAATAAAGTCCATATGCATCCGATTGAAAGGACCTGCGTTTTCCTTCCTGTGTTCTGTTGCTGGCACACCACGCAACGATGGCACAGCGGTTCTGCAGTTACTCTGAATCTGGGATTGAACCACACTTTTTGGAAAAGGCGCATCATTGCATCTCTCACAACATGTGCATGACCTTGGTAATGTCTTGCCATTGGTGAAAATAAGTTGTCAGGTAATACTGTTCTGCTTCTGTCACCCCACCTTGCAGTTTCCTTACCTCCTCCCAGGTGTCTAAAGCTGACAACAACAAATTACAATCTGTGACATCGGATGTGTTTTTCAGTATTTCTTCATTAAAGTATGTGTATTTAATTCACAGTACCTTGCTATCTCATCAGCATATCGGTTGCCACCTGTCACATAATCGGTACATTGCCTATTATAAACCCATTTCACAACAGCAATTTGGTCAGGCAATTGTAGGGACTGCAAAAGGCTCCTCACATACTCTCCATTTCTAATGAGAGAACCAGAGGACATCAGGAACCCACGCTGAGATGACAATTGCCAAAAGTCATGAACGACTGCAAAGCCATACTGACTATCTGTATAAATTGCAACTCTGAGCTGTTCTGAAATTGTACATGCTTGTGTCAGAGCTATAAGCTCTGCAACATGTGCGTAAAACACTCCCTGCAACCATGATGCTTCCACAACACCTCCAACTGTACACACAGCATAAGCAGCTTTCAAATTTCCTTCATTGTCTCTCAAACACGAAACATCAACAAACAACACATGATCAGATTCAGGCAATGGTTCGTCTGAGATATCAGGATGGGGCTTGGCACACAATTTAGTCACATCCAGGGAATCATGCTCAACTTCATCAGTCACACTCTCATTTCCAAGCAATGGCATCAAAGTAGCTGGATGCAATACTGTGCACATTTTAAGAGTCACATTCTCTGCACCCAGTAAAAATTGCTTGTACTTAATCAAACGACTATTGGTTAGATACTGTGTTTGAGTACAAGTCAACAGTATCTCCACTGAATGGGGCACAAATACTGTCAGTGGGTGGCCCATAACAACACTTTCACACTGCTCAAGACTCACACATGTAGATGCAACCGATTTCAAACATCCAGGCAATGCAGCAGCAGCAACGGGATCAAGTGTCACCAAAAAGTAGACGACAGGCCTGTGACTGCAGCAATGCATTTGTGTCAACACTGAAAGAGTGCAGCCTTTCTCTCACTGCAAAATAGCACAAAGCATTTGTTGTGATCAGGCATTCCCAAAGCTGGTGCCCTGCAAAGGCCTTCTCGCAGCTCTGTGAAGGCAGTCATGCAACTGTCATCCCAGAGTTCCGGATCGGACACGTCTTTGTGTGTCAACCTCTGGAGAGGTTTTGCTGTCAATGAAAAATTTGGAATCCACTGTCTACAATACCCCACCATTCCTAGGAACATGTGGACTTCCTTTTGGGTTGCTGGAGGATTCATGTTAAGAATCGCTGAGATTCTGTCTTGTACCATTTCCTTGCTCCCTTCCCAATGTGATGTACTAAGTACAGGACTTCTGTTTTGAAAAACTGTAACTTGTTCAGGGATACTCTATGTCTATTCTCTGCAAGACGGTTGAACAAGGCAATAGTGTCAATTTTGCAAACCTCCTTTGTATTTGACATCACCAGTAGATCATCAATATACTGCATTTGGCATTACCAGAGACTCGTGATTCTTTTTGAGTATCCGGTTAAAGATTGAGGGGCTTTCCGTATACCGTTGTGAGACTCAGCACCATGCCATGACACGATCGCCGAAACGTAAGGCAAAAAGATACTGACTATATTCATGCGATGGAATAGAAAAGAAGGCTTGGCACAAATCGATAACTGAAAACCAATCAGCTTCACATGGAATTAGGAATAAAATCACAGCTGGATTCAGTACCACAAGGCAACATGAAACAACAATAGAGTTGACCCAACACAATAAGATACTTGCCATTTGGCTTCTGTAAGCCCATAATGGTAAAGTTACATGGACTTCCCATTATCTCCTTCAGGATTCCTTGCTCAATCATTCAGTCAATCACAGGAGTAATTCCGGCAATAATATCTGGAGACAAATTGTATTGTGGGATTCTTGGGAACTCTGCATTAGGTTTGACTTTAATTCGGACTGGGTCAACACCTTTTACCTGCAAAGTCCCAGATTTCAGGTAACACTGTATCTCTCAATTCAATGGGCAAGTCCTCACTTGTCAGGAGAGAATGCATCCCCACATCTGATTTCTGTTGGGAAAGTTTAAAAACAACATGCTCATCAACGGTGTGAAATTCAATACCTCTTGGTGTGCAGTAAATTGAACAATTTAGTTTGCATAACAAATCACAACCAAGCAGATTCACTGGACTTGTATCACACACCACAAATTGATGTTGATCCTCGAAAGACCCTATTCTAACTGTAACTGGTTCTGAAATTGGAGTGGACAACCTTTTTATTTGAAACTTCTACAACTTGGATATTTTCTCCCGAGAGGGGTAGGTGAGGAACCACTGCTGTTCTTACAGTAGGACGGGTAGGACTGACATCGACAAGGAATGAGACAAGATTCCCATCCACTCCTCGATCCACATAGCGACCATACTGGTCTACCTCTAGGGCTGCACCGAGCATGCAGTCCTCCTTCCCCCTGAGGCACCATCATGCTAACGGGTCCTGGTCACTGTCGTCTAATTGGATCAAATACTACTGCACTGCATTCTGATTCTTGAAAGAATTTCTATTCATCTGCTGATTTTCATTTGCATTGTATCCTTGTACCTGAACATTCTGTTGTGGCATCAGAGCTTGGGACATTTGCATTTGCTGTGATACATTAGAATTCTGCATTCTCTGTCCTTGCTCCTGTTGAGTCTGTCCCGTGTTATTCCCTTGAGATTGTGCGTATTCTACATTCTGCGTATGATTTCCTACATTATTCATAACAGATTTAAACTTGTGTCTCCAATGTCCAATTTTTACGCACTGATTTGTTTTCTTCAAAAGCGACACATCAACATCAGTTACGGGATCCACGGGATTACCACGACCTCTACCTTGCGATGGATAACTGCGCTGAAAACCATTAACACCCTGCATCATCGGAGCTTGATTATAACCTCCCTGTACTTGTACTGTCAAAACTCATCTGGTTTTGACCTTTCTGCGTTGCTCTTATCTGGGCAATCATTAATTTCTCCTTAAGCTTCTTGTACTTCATCTCTATCTCGTCACTACAATATTTTGCATAACACAAAATCTTGTCTAATGGCTTACTTTGCCAACTGTGCAACTGCTGACAAATCATGTTGCAAATCTCAGGTCTCAAATCATGCACAAATCGGTAAAAAATGTCCCACATCCTTATCTGCAATACTATCCAATCCACTATACTGCTTGAAAGCTTATACCAATCTCTCATAATAGGCATGTGTTGTGTAGTTCCTATAAATCTAAATTGGATCTCCACGTTTAGACAACATAAACTAAGGTATTGGTGTCCAGACACCCTCAAAGGATATGTTCGCCTGTAGACCAGCTAGTTCACAGTGCCACTATAAGTCCCACAACCTTACCAAGGAGCGAATAGTTTCTGGCAACTATCGAACATGACAACCCTGACCCCTCAGGGATCATGGAAACAGTACAATACTTTTCGCTCAGTCACTTGTGCTCACTTCTTCTCAGAGAGATATACAGAATAAACGAAGGGGACGTTTTCAATAAGTATTTATTGAACCAGTGTCATTCTAGTATAAAATACGTGTGCTACAACAACCATTAGACAGAAACAGATATATATGATTACAAGCACCAACAGAGTAAATAAAAGGTAGAATTCTACCATGATGCTAAAACAGTGAATATATGCAGGCATATAGATACATGGCAGTAATCATGCGTACTCCTAAGATGCTAACCCTAGCTAAGTGTACCTAATTGTACCTAGCATGTATGTAGGTGTAGAGCCAAGAATCCCCCTAGGAAAGAGCCAACCCCATAACCTGATGGGAGAGAACGAAGGACCGCCGTCTTGGTCTTGAGTTGGACACCCCGCAAGGGATGTCAGACCACTGCGTGCTGGAGTGTCTGCGTGCAGGGACTTCAGCGTCTCGTGTCAGCATGGAAGCTTCTCCTCTGGTTTGCCCAGTGAAGATGTGGTACTTATATACCCGAAAGGTACACTCAGGGGTTCTAAACAGATGTGTCATGGCACTGTGGGCCTGTCGTCCAAGGAGTTATTATATAGAAGTGGTAATCCTGCTGTGATACTAAGAATCCTCATGCATAATAAATGAGGCTAGTTTTCTAAGTAAACCACAGTCATTTATTCAGCACCTAACTAGGTAAAAGGTCAGTGCCAGAGCCGTTATGTAGAGCAAGGTAGGACAAATGTAGGTAAAAAGTTGTGCAACTACCTAGGCCTATATTGGGGTACATTGAAGCTCATAACACATGCACTGTCTCTTTCAGCTCTTGGGTCGTTCTGTCAATCTCTGTAAGGGAAATCTTAGTCTTCAGGTGATTTATCACCTAATGGTATTTCTTCAATACCACCAGAGATGGTGTTCCTGTTTTAGGATCTCTCTGTGGTTCTGCTTCAGGCCATTCAATAGAAATCTTACATTCGGCCCTCAAATCTGATGGTACCACAATGTCAAACAATGTGTTTAAATCAATTCACAAAACCTTCGAAATCTTCACAAATCTTTCCATCTGTCTGTACCATTCATAAGGATTTTCTCTCAATTTCGGGAAATTATTTGTAAATGACAAAATATCGGGTCTTGTCCACGGTAGCTGGACGTAACCTCCTCCAAGTACTTCTCTCATAGGGAGCATCTGTATCTCCCCTACACTTTGTCAAAAACATCAGGTGGTGACTGCACCATAACTCGCTTTGTTTCTTTCTTTTTCAACCATCTACCTTCACATTTTTCTCTTTCTTCCCATTTTCTGATTAGTGCCATTAGTTCTTTTATCCGCAATTTCTTTCCTGGTGCCCTCATGTTCACAATGTCTTTGTCAGTGAAGTCTCATCTGGACGGTTTTTGTAAAATCTTTGAATTTCGAATATCTATTCCATATTTCTGAGCCAATTCTACCAGTCTCTTATGTGTCAATTTTGTTCATCTAGTAATGTCTTTACAGAGAAACAATAATTCCTCCTCCTGGTAAGTGTCTGGCCTAGAGAGGCTAAGTGTTCCCTGAATCATTTCTTCTAATTCAACTTTTAATCTACTGACATCCATGAGGGGTCTATTTTTCTGAGCTGAATTTTGAACTGAACTTGAACCTGTAACCAAAATTGAAGCAGATGCTGAACTAGAAACTGGAGTTTGCGGTGGATCTAAAGTCATAGCTGAAACTGGAACTGAAGTTGGAACTACTGCTGAATTCGGATTATTCTGGATACTATATCCTTTAGGCCATTCTTCAAATTCTTGAGGAGTAAATCCTGATTGCTGGCTTGTATTATTTAAATTTAAGCTTCCATTATTCAAATTTGCACTTGTTCCAGGTTGCACATTAAGTTCAGATGTATCTGGAACTGAAATACTCATATCAGTAGCATGATAATTTATTTCAGGAGGTCCACTCGATCTGGGGCAATAAAAAGGTGGATACCTCTGCACCATTCTTTGTGTCAGATCATTTTGCTTCCGATTTGGGACAGTATTCATAGCTGCAGCATTATTGGTTCTAATCGAAACCATAGGTGTATGAAGCAGTGATCTTGCTGTCAGATCTGAAGAACTTTCATGTACTGTATTTAATCCCAGTAGGTACAGTCAAATTGTGAACAGTATTTACCCGTAATCCAGACTTGTGAAGGTGCACAACAGGTCCAATTGTAACGGGAACAGTCAAAGCCTCTAGACCACCTGTATCAATCAGGTTCATAGGAGCTGGCATTTCTGTTCTCCCACTCACCGGAGAAATATGCATTGGTTCCTTTGGCGCTTCAGGCATTACAGGAGCATTTGGTTTCTCGGCTGAACTAGTCTGTTTCAAATCTCTACTCTGAGTCTCATTGTAAGGTGGTCTACGATTCATCAATAAAGAATTCAAAAGTTCATCATCTATGTCACTCTCTTTTCCTTCTTTCCCTGAGTCGTTTTTGTCTTCTCTAAATGCTTCTTTTTCTCTCTTCTCTTGCCTTTACCATCTTCGTTAACTTCTAACACCGAATACAATCATGTTCCATGTATTCCATCTGCTCTCCACATTTTCTGTTGAGCATCCCATCCAGCTTCTGCGTAATGGTCCATAGTTCTCCTATACCTCCCTTGGCATTTCTCTTTGTCTTTTTGATGTGCAATAAGCTCCCAGGTATTTAAAGTCTAAATTACTGTAGCTCTAACAAGATCTTTCATTTCCTACATTCTTTTACTCAAATTTTCTAAAATCCTCAAATTAAATGTCCCATAATGAGGAAACGGTAAGGTCTCATCTTTCTCAGTTAGTTTATGCCAAAACTCAAGCCACAGACATAGATGTAATCCTTTGTTCATCATCACAGTGTATCCTGGCGTTCCCTCAGGTGGTGCTTCTACCTTTGCTCTAGCACATATGGTGTCATCTTTTTTTACTTATTTCTGCAATGACTTGAAACATTTCATTTTTAGTCAATTCTGTATTCACAAATGATTTCCTTAAAGCCAGGAAATGATATTCTCCCACAATTTACCTGTTCGGCAACCTCAACCAATAACAGCGCAACTCTTATGATGTAGTCACCAATCCCAGCACATCTTTACACCAACTGACCAATCACAGCGTGGCACACTGTGACGTCAATTTTGCGCCTTGCAGCAGCTCACACTTCTTCACAATCTTCTTCAGCATGTTTCTCTGTAAGCACAATGACAATACAATGCAAGCAACATATAAAACTGTCTGCTCCATATAAAGAAATTCACTCTCACAAGGTAACTAAACTTTTTCTATACTCATTCACTTTAAATGAAACCTCAACCAGCAGGATTCCACTCTTAATTGATTTAGTTATTCCCTGTGCACCTGAGATCAACCATACCAACCGTTAACCACTAACACAGAAAGAGAACCCTTACGAAGGTGTTGTCGACGACGTCTCATGACCAATACCACAAAACAGCAGACAACTTGCTCAGTATCTTCTACACTGAGACGACCCATAGGAAAATGTCTCAAGATCTTATGCCACAATGGACCCATGTACAACTTCAGCTTTGCACAATCATACATGGACTTTACCCATGTGGACTTTAACCATTTCACTCCACTCAACAACACACAGCCATTTCAAAAACTCTAATCGTAAGCATATGCAATAGCAACGTTCATCCCTATTAATACTCACACTCCTTTGTGTACTTAATACTCACACGAACGGACAGCGGACAGCTACGCCGCCCACAAGAGCGCCACCCGCAGTCACCATCACCTCATCAGATCCGCCAAAAGGGCCTCACTCAAAGACCGCCTAGACAACAACGCACACAACAGCAAAGAGCTCTTCAACATCGTGAAGGAACTCTCCAACCCCAGCTCCAACACCAACGACATCCAGCCGTCGCGAGACCTGTGCGACTCACTGGCCACCTTCTTCCACCGCAAAATCGCCGACATCCACGACAGCTTCAACACCACGACCGCCCCGGCAACCACCGAGACCACTGCCCCCACAACCACCAACCGCCTGCTCTCCTGGACCAACATCAACGAAGAGGACACCAGCGAGATCATGAACACCATCCACTCCGGTTCACCGCTAGACCCGTGCCCTCACCACATCTTCAACAAAGCCAGTACAGCCATCGCGCCCCATCTCTGGAAAATAATCAACATCTCCTTCGAGACAGCAACCTTCCCGGAAAGCTGGAAGCACGCCGAGATCACCGCCTTACTCAAGAAACCCAAGGCAGACCCCAAGGACCTCAAGAACTTCCGACCCATCTCTCTGCTCCCGTTCCCCGTGAAGGTCACCGAGAAAATCGTCAACAAACAACTGACCCGATACCTCGAGGACAACAACATCCTGGACCCTTCCCAGTCCGGCTTCCGCAGCAACCACAGCACCGAAACCGCCCTCATCGCCGCCACCGATGACATCAGGACCCTGCTAGACAACGGAGAAACAGCAGCCCTCATCCTCCTGGACCTATCAGCCGCCTTCGACACGGTCTGCCACCACACACTACGAACACGCCTTCACGACGCCGGGATCCAAGAGAAGGCCCTGGACTGGACCACATCCTTCCTTTCCGGCAGAACACAAAGCGTCCGCCTCGCCCCTTCCGATCCAAGGCCACCAAGATCATCTGCGGCGTACCCCAAGGCTCCTCCCTCAGCCCAACTCTGTTCAACATCTACATGGCACCCCTCGCCCACGTCGCCCGACAGCACAACCTCAACATCATCTCCTACGCCGACGACACCCAGCTGATCCTCTCCCTCACCAAAGACCCTCACACCGCCAAAGCCCACCTCCACGAAGGAATGAAGGCCGTCGCCGAATGGATGAGGACCAGCCGCCTGAAGCTGAACTCGGACAAGACGGAGGTCCTCATCCTTGGTTCCAACCCTTCAGCCTGGGACGACTCCTGGTGGCCAACATCACTGGGAACAGCCCCGCCACCCACCGACCACGTACGCAACCGAGGGGTCATCCTCGACCCCACCCTCTCCATGACTAAGCAGGTCAACGCCGTTTCCTCATCCTGCTTCAACATCCTCCGAATGCTCCGCAGGATCTTCAAGTGGATCCCCACCGAAACAAGAAAAACAGTCACCCAGGCCCTCGTCACCAGCAGGCTGGACTACGGAAACGCCCTCTACGCAGGAACGACGGCTAAGCTCCTGAGACGGCTGCAACGCATCCAGAACGCCTCTGCACGTCTTATCCTCGACATCCCCCGACGCAGCCACATCACACCCCACCTGAGAGACCTGCACTGGCTCCCTGTCAACAAGAGGATAACCTTCAAGCTCCTCACCGACGCACACAAAGCACTCCACAACTCCGGACCAGCCTACCTCAACAGACGACTCAGCTTCTACACCCCCACCCGCCAGCTCCGCTCGACTAGCCTCGCCCTCGCCACAGTCCCCCGCATCCGGAAAACGACCGACGGCGGAAGATCCTTCTCCCACCTCGCCGCCAAGACCTGGAACACCCTCCCCACCAACCTCCGACAGACCCAAGACCTACTGGCCTTCAGAAGACTCCTCAAGACCTGGCTCTTCGATCAGTAGCAGCACCACCCCCCTCTTCCCCCAGCGCCTTGAGACCCTCGCGGGTATGTAGTGCGCTTTATAAGTGACATGATTGATTGATTGATTGCTGCTACTTGTGGACTCTATCCAGAGCGGAACTCCACCAGCACTCCATCAATCCTTCTTTTTGCCAAACCAAACATTGTGGACTCTTTGAACTTGGGCAAAGGGATACTTTTGGCAGTCTAAAATCTCACTTTACGAGGCAGAACTAAAGCTCTATTATCAAAGTCTTGTTGAAGCGCAAGATTGGTACAAAGTTCCTGTACGCTTTCTCTCGTTACTACTCTAACCATACCAGGCCCTTTACGATTAGATAACCTTCAGCATTTCCATTTACCACAGAGGCAACGATCCTCTGATTAATTTTTCTTCGCTGTTAGGAGGGGTGGAAATTAGAGTGACCAAAACACCACCCTAACTGTCCAATGAAGAACATAAATTGAAATTGAAAGAGCTCGCTGATTCTCCCTACAATGCATCTAAATCATCTGTAAAATAGCACGGCTTTAATGGAAGAATCAAAAAGACTCAATAATAGACTCAGACAGATATTAAATTAAATTGGTTATTCTATTAAAGATTCAAAATTCATGGCAATAAGCAATCTTTTAAGTAATCCAGTAAGAATAATGCATCTTGCAATATAATGCCAAACATTTAGGCCAAGCTTCAAAGAAGGATTATTACATAAATCAATTTACAGAGTTACAGAGTCCTGCTACCATCAAAGGCAGAAAGATAGTTCATTCGTCTAACAGCTCAAAATCCTAAAAAAGAAGGGGAAAGCGTTCAGTTTTAAAGTTCACTAAGAGTGAGTTCATTAGAGTGGACGAAAGAAATAAGACAAGCATTGGCAAAGCCAATAGGTCTCGCCTTTTGGCTTTGCCAATGCTTTTCGCTGACTCTGTTCAGCAAAACAGTGGCATGCCGCGCGGGGGACAGGGGTACCTCAGGGGCTGCCGCAAATGAAGGGGAGAGGGTGAGAGCACCAGACTCAACACCTCCTCCAAGCAGGTCGCGGCACCTGTGACCACCCGCTTGCGACCGGCCCTCCGTGGGCTATGATCGACAACGCAGCGGGGAGACCCGCAGAAAAAGTACAACTGAAAGTACGGTGGGAGTGGGACGGGAAGAAAGACAACATGGACAACGGGAGGGGGTGGGAACAAAGTGAATGCAGACAACAGGCGAGGGGTGGGAGCATGTTGAACACGGACAACGGGAGGGGGCAGGAACAAAGGGAATGCAGACAACGGGAGGGGGCGGGAGCATGGTGAACACAAACAACAGGAGGGGCGCGGGAGCAAAGTAAAACACAACAGGAAATTAAAAAAACAAGCCGAGGCAAAAGAAAAAGTAGTGCGGGTACCAAAACATATGGCCCGTATCGAAAGGATCCATGCAGCAGGGGCAAATGCCAGGGCGGAAACAAAACAGCCTCAAGGCGAGACAAATGTACTCTATCCTCGAACCAAAACTATGGCATTTAGAAAGGCGGACTAAGTAACCAATCACAAGCAGTGGGCAGGTAACTGTAGGATGGTTTCCCATGCTAGTCATGAGCAACAAGAGATTTAAAGTTCCACATCAGCCTAACAATGGTGAAAAGGAATACAAAGTATCAGTCTATGGTAACAGCTGAAATCCTGTTCCCACAGGAACAATTCACTGTGAATGTTAAAGAAACAATTAGGAACATTGTATTTTACACATGTACTGAACAGATAAGGCAACATTTTACTAGCTGCAAATGAAACACTGTATTAGGTCAAGGAATAATTCGGCATTAGAGAAAAAACACATTTGAAAAAGCCCTTAAATTGGTATATTAAATTTAAATGAAATAAACTCTAAATCTATATCAAATATAATGCAATAAACCATTTCATATAGGAAATAATGTAAAACTTTCACCAAATAGTAATAAATGGAAATTACTATGGTTAAACATAGCCTACTCCCACACTTTTTCTCCACTTTCACGAGTATATAATATTCTAAGAACATTTAACAAAAATCGTTTTTATCTTTTTATAATCTATAGAATCTCTTGTATTATCAATTTAAATTTCAAATTTGTATGCAGTATCAATCAAAACTTTATTTTGACAACTCATGTCATAAAAGCAAGGAACAGGCAAGAATATAATAGGATTAAAAAATATAAAAACAGGATACAGAAGTAGCTGCAGAGGGCTCCCAAAGCCCAACTATCCAAATCGTTAAGAACAAAGTTCCATCATGAAAAACAATAATACAATAAAATACATAAAAGTTAAGATTATTCAAGCATACAGGATAAATAGACAAACCACGATCTTGATATTACTGTAGTTTGGAGGGGAAATATCGCCAGATTGTGCTGCCCTACTACTAATTGTCTAATATTCGCCCTGTGTGGCCTTAACATAAAGGGCAACATGAGTGGTAAGCTCAGTTAATAAAAACAATAAAGTGCTTATTCGTCAATTCAGCAAAAAGATATTACAGTTGGGAGTAGTTATTGATGATCACGGCCATTTGCATACTTAGGACCGGCCTGCTTCATTCTGCAATACTTCTCTCTTGAGCCTTTCTCCTCATGGCCCACATAAGCCCTAAAAAGTTAGCTACTGCACAAACGAAGGAAGGGCTAGCATCTGATTTAAGGATTCGCAAGGCGTCCCTGAAATTCCGTGTACCCAGTTGCTGGCAGATGGGTCTTATCCATTTAGATCTATGACGCATGTAAGCTGGGCATGCAAACAGCACATGGACTCCACTGCTGCCATGCATCCCGGACAAGTGCTAGAATATGAACCGTTGCTGTGCCACTTAACTAATGTCTCGTTAACAGGTAGGGTTCCAACCCTGAATTGTATGTAGAGTTTCCTGTCCTGCGGAACTTGTATTAGATCCGAATAGGGTTCCAATGATCTAATGTGTTTGTATGTTCGGATCTCTATTGTACGTTTCCCCTGGTCGGGCCTGGTAGAGTCTTGGTGTGCAACCCACTCCCAGTAGACTCGTTTTACTGCTTCTTTTCGTAGCAGGGGAGAGGCGGGATGGTCCCACACTTCTCGGAGCCCTACATCGGACGCGAGCTTCCTTACATTATTAATCCACCCCACCTTTTTGCCCGTATCCAGGCAGACTACTTCTTTCAGGGCTTCGGCATAAGACCGGAGCTCTGGGGTCCGCAAAATCCTGGCCCAGAACAACAAGGGGCATAGCTTAACAATGTCACTTATAGGATGTTGTCCCATATGTAGCAGAAGAGGGGATAGTGGGGTACTTTGGGGCAGCATCACTAAGTTCCTTAGGAACTTGTGCTCTGATCTACTTAATTCTGAAGTGTTGTTGAAACCCCATAGTTCGGCCCGGTACAGAGCTGAGCTGACTGCTTTTAAATTGTAGCTCTGCAAAGCAGCTGCAAGGGGTCTGCTGTGGGAGGAGCGGTGTTCTTTCCCTAGTGCCCCTGTGACACGCTTATGAGTCAGGACCATTTTAGTAAGGTGGGGCTTCCAGGTCATTTTGTCGGAAAGTCCGACTCCAAGGTAGTCAAAAGTGTTCACTCGCTCTAGGGGAACCCCTCCTAAAGTGGGTTTGCCTTTATAAGACTTGTGGGGATTGAAAGCCATGTATTTTGTTTTTGTGGTGTTTATTACCAAACCCCGAGTGTCACTAAAAGGTTTAAACCCGTTGAGAAGTAGCTGGAGCCCTGCCGGGGTTTTAGACACCATCAAGGTGTCATCTGCAAATAAAAGGGTTACAACCTTATCCCCTCCCAGTGATGGAGCATCAGCAGGCTCCTGTGATAAGAAACTCACCACCCCGTTCATATATTGGGAGAAGACGGTGGGGGCCATGACACAGCCTTGGCGAACTCCCCTGCTGACTGGGATGCGGTCTGTGAGTTGTCCCTGTGAGCCCCATCTTATTCGTGCAAAGTTATCTTCATGCAACCGTATAACCAGGTTGAGTTTAGGTGGTGGTATACCCATATCTGCGAGTACCTTCCATAGCATCTTCCTTGGTACTAAATCGAAAGCTGTCTTTAGATCGATAAACGCTATATATAGGCTACCCCGGCCAATCACTACAACCTTCCAGAAGAGGAGTAAGAGGCAAAAAACCTGATTGATGGTCCCTGTCTTAGCCCTAAAACCAGCTTGGTATTGTGTGAGGATTGTGTTGGATTCGGCCCATTCCTGAATCTTAGAGAGGAGAGCTCTGCAGAACACCTTTTGTAGCGCATCTATCAAACTGATAGGCTTATAATTGCAGGGTTCTCCTCTATCACCCTTTTTGAATATAGGGACCACCTCTGCCCCCCTCCAAGACTCAGGGACGGGGGCACCACTCGCTATGGAGTTGGCGAGAAGAAGGACATAACGAGCCCACATGGCAGTGTCATAAAGGAAAAGATCCCCCAGAATGCCATCAGGCCCTGGGGCTTTGGACTTTACTATTTGGTAAATAGAAACACTAGGCCACTTTCTTAGTTGCACATTATTTCACTAGTAAATGCCAATAAACAACATTTTCATAAGTAAACTCATTAATGCAACTCGTTTATATGTATTGGCATTGTTGTATATATATGTTTTCTTCATCTTTCATTTAAAAGCATGCTTTTACAGTGCTTCTACTACACTTCTCTCAGTTTCATGCGTTACTGTATCTAACGTGTTCTAAGTGCACTTTCAGCTTTTTGTGTCTTCAGTCAGTAAATGTGTCATATATAGGATTTTTTAAATCTTGCGTCATCCAGAGTCAGGAAATCCACCACCTTTCTGTTGACAGAGCCCCCATTGGCACTTTCAACTGAAATCTTCCTCCGACAGTCTGATGGTGTAGGGTCCCTTGAAGGAAGGGAATTACACCACCATGCCTATTTAGGGTGGATGGTATGATGTCCTTTTGTTCTGTCTGTCATGTCCAGGTAAAACAAATAATAACCCCCACACCCAGGGAAAAAACACCATGTGTGCAGGGGTCATTAGCTAGTTGTTTGGCCGTTTGTTTTCGGAAAACAAAAGGTGTAGGGCCTGATTTAGAGTTTGGCAGACAGGCTACTCTGTCACAAATGTGGCAGACATCCCATATGCCTTATTACAAGTGTCCGATAGCCTGTGGCACCGTCCACCCAACTCTAAATTAGGCCTAAGTAAAGTTTGCTGAATGGCCGTCCAAATCGATGATGACCGTCCACCAAAGGTTTTGTACTTTGACAGGATCCATCACAATGACGGTTTCTCTCAAAGTACAGAGATCACCACTAGGTGGCTGTGACCTCTACATTTGTTGGAAGTAGTCCATCAAAGTGGCGGATGTAAAGTCTTTCACCAGCCTGATGGACTTTACGCCATCCACCAAACCTCAGATTAGGCCATAAGTCCTTTGTAGCACCAAAATACCTCTTTGAGATGACAATTCAACAATATCTTCTTTCATTAATCCTTTAAATTATTGGATAAGTTATATATCAGGCCATGCATGACAGGATTATTGAATTCATAATTACACTGAGGTTACGATTCTTGGCCTGGCCCACACAATTTAATTGCCTTTGCAATCAGCAGCAGGGTCTTTCTTTGGATTGCCATTGGAAAGCCATTTTATCACTAGTTAGCATTACGGTTCGAAAGACTGTTAGATGGGTAATGGGTAGGTTGCTGGCAAAGTCATCAGATACGTCATTAACATGTCTTGCAGCATTATTGACTTCAAATCAAGACGATCACATACAATGACTGGTAAAGTGAAAGTATTTGGTCTGATGCAAATACTTTAATAGAATCCCTGTGCAGACGGGGCATCTTTGATTGGTTTGCTTTTGGGAAGACATTTTATTAAGCTAACTAGCATTTCCCAAAAAACACAAAGCACGTACACAACTTTATTTTTCTTCTTTGGGTCCTTTTCTATCTGACTGCAGGGCATGCTTGTCCTGGCTAAGAAACCTATAGATTAGTACCTAAACGTTTACTCTACCTTGACTTAATGATGCTCCATAACTCATTTATACTTGAAATGACATATTATGATTAAGGCTCCCTGTTTTCCATTTGTACTGATTTTTACAGATAAATACAGAAAACCATTTATTTTCCAGTCTGTTTTATTTTTAAATGTGGATAAAAACTGAAATTGTTGTTTTTTAATGATTCCAAATGCTATTAGCTATGACTGCCAGGCTAATAGCTGTGAGTATTGACAGGTAAGAGGCCTGGAAAATGAATTTTAGTAATAAGGCTGGCACAGCAGTAGATCTGCACAAGGCTCACAATCAAATTTGCATGTTTTAAAATAAGAATATTGATTTGTCATCTGTGGGTGTTCATATCAGTGGAATTTGTCAGGCATTCAAGTTAGAGAGTACATTTATAGTGTAAGTAAATGTGGAAATATACGAGTTTCAGTTGCCTTTTTTTCAAAAACCGCAAAATAAATATGGATACATACAGATAAAATTAGTAAAATATAGATAAATACAGACAGAAATGTCAAGAAAATAAATACCATAAAACTGGGAGCCCTAATTATGATATATTCCCTTTCGTGTATGCAAGAAGGGTATGGAGTTCCTCTGAGTAAAGTGTAAGAACAGAGAGATACAGAAAGTGGGATTAAAAAGGAATAATCCCACACTGAGACGAAGAGGGAATTCCCCTTTTCGGAACTAGGGCTCTCACACACCTAGCAAGCTAGGTGTCATGCTTCATCATATGAGACTGCCCCTCGTCAGGACTGGCGCTGCAATACCCGACGGGCACCCAGTACGGGGCTCTCTGGCGGGGATCTTTTGTTCCTGCCGTTGGGTGCAGTGGGGGTAAGGGGCCTAGTATGTGTAGATGTGAAAGAGGAGTGAGTTAAAACAGGTCAGTTAGTCCTAACAATTATTTATTCAAGAAGGTAAACTGCCTGATTAAAAAATATGAGAGTGGCAGTGAACTAGAGGCTATGTATCTAGCTATATATGCCCTACTCTCGGTTCCGGCGGCAGGGTAGGTCACACGCGGAGCGTTCATCCAACGCTGGACACAAATTGGTGTCCTTTACGACCGCCGGATACTGTTGCAGTCTACATTAGACAACAGTAGTGGTTATTTACCTGAATACGTGGTACGTAGTTTTTCACTTATCACGTTGTGTAGATAGCGTTTGTTCTGGTCCCGAAGAAGTGCCTAGATCCTCCTGACACCCAGGGCACGAAACATGTTGACCGACCGAGAGTAGGGCATATATAGCTAGATACATAGCCTCTAGTTCACCGCCACTCTCATATTTTTTAATCAGGCAGTTTACCTTCTTGAATAAATAATTGTTAGGACTAACTGACCTGTTTTAACTCACTCCTCTTTCACATCTACACATACTAGGCCCCTTACCCCCACTGCACCCAACGGCAGGAACAAAAGATCCCCGCCAGAGAGCCCCGTACTGGGTGCCCGTCGGGTATTGCAGCGCCGACCTGACGAGGGGCAGGCTAATATGATGAAGCATGACACCTAGCTTGCTAGGTGTGTGAGAGCCCTAGTTCCGAAAAGGGGAATTCCCCCTTCGTCTCAGTGTGGGATTATTCCTTTTTAATCCCACTTTCTGTTTCTCTCTGTTCTTACACTTTACTCAGAGGAACTCCATAACCTTCTTGCATACAGTACTGTTGGGGCACGTATGTTGGACCTCTTTAAATCTGCCCCCATGTCCCTCTTTTTGGAAGCATATTCCCTTTCGACCATTCTGAAATGTCAGAATGATGTGATGTACAATTTGCGGTTTCACCACAATATTGCCCCAGAAAGCTAATAGAAAGGGAACGTTATCTGCCTGACAGAATGGCATCTTGCCAGTATGCATTTCACTGTGCAAAATGGCATTGAATTAATTTGTTAATTACTGTTTGCCATCCCCAGTTACCTGTTTGTTTTTTCATCTGGGCCTATTACGGACCCAAGGCACAGGTCAAGTGCTACTGCAAAATGAGTTTTTTTGCTTACAGCCATAAAAAACCTTCACTAACAAAGTTTATTTTGTTGTTTTGGGCATTTGTCACTCACCACACAGCACCAGGCCACCTGATTCTTCCTAAAGACAAATTTGGTTTTAAATTATTATTTTATTGATCCAATATATCAGTTTTAAGCCTGTCCGAAATCCACAAGGAGATTTTGACATATGTTAACCCATTAATCCTTGAAGGGGTTGGATTTTTACTCCAGTCACAGGCTACCACAAAACCTTTTCTGGGATGGGGAGTTAAATCTATTACCCCCAGATTTGTTGGGTTCAGAGCACTGGTTTCTGCATGGGGAAAAATATCTTAAAAGCAAAAAAGGTAAAAGTGTGTATGCACAGGGTATCCTATTTTCCCTGTGCAGAGTTCTCTGTTATTGAGTACTGAGTAATATATTCATTCACAAATGCTTGGAGTCACAAATTTGCCTTACGTAAATGTGAGAGTAGGCTTGATGAATGGCTGGATGAATCTGCTCGCAGTAAAGTACCGGGCCTTCATTCTGGACCAGGAATATCCACTGTTGTTCCAGTAGGGCTGGACCTGTGCCAGATTATAACGTTATAGCCTGTAGTCAAGGACAATACTGCTTGGTAAAAGCCCCGAACGAGATTTATAGGCCAGAGCCACAGCCAAGGCCTGTAATGAGGCAGACCGCATTTAACAACTGGTATAACCCTCGGCAGAAGGGCTATAAGGCTATTTGACCATTCCTCCACTAAGGGTATAATGTTCTAAATTAAATAAGGAGAAACATAAACACAAACATTTGAACGTTGGAGCATATGCCATTATTACTACTTATTATCATCACTTATACTTGCCATTATTGGCCCTGAGCCATTGACATCAGCAGAGTTCCCAGCATTCCAATGTTCTAATTCAGAATATAAATATACAATAACTTTAGATACAATTAAATTATCTAAAAATTATTTACATAGTCAGTGGTTACCCTGAAATGTTGACATGGATCCAGCCCTCGCAGACCTATATTGGACACCCTGATTCTAGTGTGTTACTTGTACAGTATTTCTCACACAAAATGCCTAAAAGGATTTTGTAAACTAATTTCTAGAGGAGTACTTTAACTAGAACCAAGAATAGACATTTGTTAATGCAACGTTCCCAGACACTGAAGTCAAGTCTTTTAATAGGCATCTCTGCCTTGTCATTATATCATTAGAAGAAGGCTGCTGCATGTAGCCTGCCTGTCTAGCATGTCACTTGATGTTATTTGTATCTGGCAGGGTGGGCTGTATGGAGTTTGAAGCCCTATTTTTTTTATGACTGAGGTTTATTTCAGTCCTAAAAATAAAATAGAAGCAACAGTCCAGGCATTCGCTTTGGGGACCGTGGCTTTTTTCATCATGACTGAAAGCGAAAGAGAGAAATCATAAAAGTGATAAAGCTAGGAACAAAAGTGACAAACGGTTAAAGCAAGGATGATACATTGACTTGCAAGACTGAGATAAATAGATATGAAATGTAGGGAGGTGAAAGAAAGAGACAGGAGGTGGAATGAAGACTAGGCAATCTTGGTATTGGTATTTGGCATTTCCAGCAATTGACAGCACTGTAGAAAGAGTCTATATATATATATATTCACTGAAAAAAACCATAGGTTTCAGACATGTTATAGTTAGGAATTAGCATTTAAAAAACCTTTGAAATTCACTGAAAAAACCATAGGTTTCAGGCACGTTATAGTTAGAAATTAGCATTTAAAAACCTTACAAATTCACTGAAAAAACCATAGGTTTTAGGGACAGTTATAGTTAGTTGGACATTGCACTCGTACAAAACCCGTGAAATTCCCCGTTATAGTTAGTTCAGGTAACTATAACTTGCGCCCGCAATGCACTGCTGATGACGTCACATATTACATCACTCATGACATGGTCAGTGACATCACTGATGACATCTCAAATGACATCACTGATGACATCATCCAGTGACTGTGTGTTTCTGTAAAGTTTAAATATGTTTAATATATATAGGGAAAGGCGTATTGAAGAATGAGTGGGTGTATAAGTGTCTGAATGGATGATTTAGTAGGTGCGTGACTAACTCTATAAGTGAGTGATTAAACGTATCTTACTGAATGCATGGGTTAGTGACTAAACTGGGTGAATGTCTGTATCCGTCTGTCTGTTGCTGTGTAAGTGGCTGCATGGGTTTGTGAATAGCTACATGAGTGTCTATATGAGTTATTGATTGGTTGTCTGAGTATCTGTATGGGTGCCTGAGTGTTTGTGTAGGTGGGGTGTGTGCGACTCTGTGCATAGATGTGTGAGTGGGTGATTCACTGGGTGGATGGTTTCAAGAGTGCATCTGTGATAGACTGTATGGGTGGGTAACTGTGTGTAAGAGTGTGTTAGTGAGTGAATGTAGGTCCCAGTGGTACATGTGTGAGTAACTACATATGTGAAAGGCAGTATATATGTGTGTTGGAGTATATAAATAGCTATAAGCGAGAGTGTGTGATTGTGAGAGTGACTGTATGGATGAGTGTGTGCTTGTATCAGAGATTGTATAAGAGCGTAAGAATGTGCTAGTATTTGTATGAGTAAGTGAGCTGGTGTGTGTATAACTGTATAGGTGAGTAAATGGGTGTGTGCTTAATTTTTTGCATGACTGACTAGGTGTGTGAGTACCTCTATGGATGAGTGGCGGTGTGTGAGTGTTTATATAGGTGTATGAGTGCATATAATAGTCCTGTACTGAGTGACTATAAGTATGAGTGACTGTACGGGTGAGTGAGTAGATGTGTGTGTGTGTAGACCTAAGAATCAGTGAGTGTGTATATAGTAATTGGTGTTGGAGTGTCTATGGTTTTGACAATGGCAGTCTGTAATTTACAGTGGGTGTATCAAAAGTTATATTAGGGTGTGAGAAGATGCATCAAATTATCACATGGATGATGTCATCAGTGATGTCATCAGTGATGTCATTTGAGATGTCATCAGTGATGTCATCAGTGATGTCACTGACCATGTCATGAGTGATGTAATATGTGACGTCATCAGCAGTGCATTGCGGGGCGCGAGTTATAGTTACCTGAACTAACTATAACGGGGGAATTTCACGGGTTTTGTACGAGTGCAATGTCCAACTAACTATAACTGTCCCTAAAACTATGGTTTTTTCAGTGAATTTGTAAGGTTTTTTAAATGCTAATTTCTAACTATAACGTGCTGAAACCTATGGTTTTTTCAGTGAATTTCAAAGGTTTTTTAAATGCTAATTCCTAACTATAACATGTCTGCAACCTATGGTTTTTTTCAGTGAATTTCAAAGGTTTTGTAAATGACAATTTTTAAATGTATTAATTGTTATATTTATTTTTTTGATACTGATTTACTACATTTTTTAAACTATTTATTTTTAGATATTTTATTTTTAAAAATACATTGTAATTACATTATACATTACATTACAAAATATACTTTCTCAGAATGAATTACTTTAGCTTAAATACTTTGCAAATAGGCAAAAAACTTTTAAGTACAGTAGTTACAGTTGTTGCAATGGGCAACACAATTTCAAACACAATGCAACATTGAGCTCAATGTGAATTTCAAGTTAAATGCAATTAGTTACTTTATGGATTACTTTTCTAACCACAGGACTGGATCCTAGATTCAGTCCTGGGACATCTCCTGTAAACAGTTGAGTAAAAGCGTTTTGGTTACAGTAGTGATTTTTAAGGAATATTATTGTATTTTAAAAGTTGACACTTAGAAACTTTTTCACATAGAATCACCAATGTTATCCTATGGGAGGAAATTCACTTAGCAGGTAAGTAGTGTTATCGTTACTTTTTCTTACTCAGTGGTGGATCCTGGATCCAGCACTGGTGCATCTCCTGTAAACAGTTGAAAGAATGCGTTTAAGTCATACAGGCGATTTTTAAGGAATATTTGTAGTTTGTGAAAATTGACACAAACTTTTCTGCTGAAAACCAGACAATGGATTCCTATGGAAGAAAGTACAAGTTACTGGTAAGTACGGTTAAAATTACTTTTCAGGATCAGTACTGGGCTAAAAGATGCAGCACTGAGGTCTCTCCTGATAACAGGTGAGTAAATCGGAATTCGTAGTTCGGCTGATTTTAGAGGAATATTTGTATGTTTCAAAAATCGACACAAACTTTTTCAGCAAAAAGCAGGCAATGATATCCTATGGAAGGAATTTCAAGTTACTGGTAAGTACGGTTAAAATTACTTTTCAGGATCAGTACTGGGCTCAAAGATGCAGCACTGAGGTCTCTCCTGATAACAGGTGAGTAAATCGGAATTCGTAGTTCGGCTGATTTTAGAGGAATATTATAAAGTTCCAAAACTCCACACTTAGAAGAATTTCCAAGTGAAACCAGTCAATGTTAGCCTATGGAAGGAAATTCAAGTTACTGGTAAGTACGGTTAAAATTACTTTTCAGGATCAGTACTGGGCTCAAAGATGTAGCACTGAGGTCTCTCCTGATAACAGGTGAGTAAATCGGAATTCGTAGTTCGGCTGATTTTAGAGGAATATTTGTATGTTACAAAAATCGACACTTAGAAACTTTTTCAGCAAAAAGCAGGCAATGATATCCTATGGAAGGAAATTCAAGTTACTGGTAAGTACGGTTAAAATTACTTTTCAGGATCAGTACTGGGCTCAAAGATGCAGCACTGAGGTCTCTCCTGATAACAGGTGAGTAAATCGGAATTCGTAGTTCTGCTGATTTTAGAGGAATATTTGTATGTTTCAAAAATCGACACTTAGAAACTTTTTCAGCAAAAAGCAGGCAATGATATCCTATGGAAGGAAATTCAAGTTACTGGTAAGTACGGTTAAAATTACTTTTCAGGATCAGTACTGGGCTCAAAGATGCAGCACTGAGGTCTCTCCTGATAACAGGTGAGTAAATCGGAATTCGTAGTTCGGCTGATTTTAGAGGAATATTTGCACAATGGTGAAGGAAGGGGGTGGGGCCTGAGGTGACATGTCTGCAAACACGCTCTGTGGCGCGTTTTAAGTTGGAGAATTAATTCCTCCTCAATCCCGAGGGTCCCTGGGGGCCAAGTAGCCCACCAGATACCTCCAGAATGCACCAGGAACCTCCAGTATGCGCCAGGGGGCTGCGTTGCAGAGAGGTGTACAGAGGCCACGCCCCTTTTTGCACCTCTCTGCAACGCAGCTCTGTGGCGTTTTCTGGACGTACCTGGTGGGCTAGTTGGCCCCCACGGACCCTCAGGATTGAAGGGGATTTAATTCCCCATCTTAAAACGCGCCACGGGGCCTGTTTGCACACATGTCACCTGAAGCCCCGCCCCCTCCCTTCACCACTGTGCAAACGCGCCCGTGGCGCGTTTTAAGTTGGGGGATTAAGTCCCCTTGAATCCTGAGGGTCCCTGGAGTCCAACTAGCCCACCATGTATCTCCAAAAGCGCCACAGAGCTGCGTTGCAGAGAGGTGTAAAAGGGGCGTGGCCTCTGTACACCTCTCTGCAACGCAGCCCCTGGCGCATACTGGAGGTTCCTGGTGGGCTAGTTGGCCCCCAGGGACCCCCAGTATTCAAGGGGAATTGTTCTCCTCTGCAAACGCGCCAGGGGCGCGTTTGCAGAGTGGTAAAGGAAGGGGCGGGGCATGCGGCACAATCGTTTTTTTGTTTTTTTCCCCGAAGGGGGACTGTGTGGCCCCCTTCCTTTTTCCTTTTTGGGCCCTGGGGACCCCTTCCCCAGGGCCTTACCCCTTTTTTCTTTTTTTTTAAAAAGGAAACGGGAAGGGGGTTGCGTGGCCCCCCTCCCGTGGCTGATTCCGGCCCCGGGACCCCATCCCCTGGGCATGGCCACACTTTTTAGATTTTTTAAGGAGGGGGCTGCGTGGCCCCCTCCTCAGGCCTCCTTTTGCCCCGGGGACCCCATCCCCCGGGGCAGGCCTTTATTTTTTATTTATTTTTTAATTATTTTTTTTTTGGTGGAGGGGGGCCGCGTGGCTCCCCTCCCTGGCCACTACTTGCCCCGGGGACCCCATCCCCCGGGGCTGGCCCTCTCCGTTGGGGACTGTGGGGGTGTCCCCAATCCCCCCACGGTCCCGCCGGCTCCCCGCGTCCCTCGGGAGCCGGCATTGCTTTCCACATGGGGAGCTGCTAAGATGCAGCTCCCCGTGTGGAAAGCAATCTGCTTTGAATTTTGGAAGAGAGAGCAGGTTTCCTGCCTCTCTTCCAAAATTCAAAGCAGTTTGCTATGACAGGACGGGAGCCGCGAGGCTCCCGCCCTGCCATAGCAAACTACAGTGTCCCGGGGGTAGGCACCCCGGGACACTGCAGGAGCTGGCCCTGGGGGTGGCGGTCCCCAGGGCCACCACAGGCTCCAGGAGGGGGCCGCGCGGCCCCCTCCCTTCAATTGCACAGCCCCGGGGAGGTGGTGGTCCAAAACGGACCCCCATTTTAAATTTGTTAGTGCCCCGGGGAGGTGGTGGTCCCCGGGGCGTGTGGGGGGACTGGAGCCCCCCCACACAGGTCATTAAATTAAAAAAGAAGCCCCGGGAGGTGGCGGTCCTCGGGGCTGCGGGAGGGCGGAGAGCCCTCCCGCACCATTTTTTATTTAAAGCCCCGGGGGTGGCGGTCCTCGGGCTTGGGGGCCTTAGAGGCCCCCCCATAAAATCTAAACCCACCCCCGCATGCCCCCGGGACTTGGGCCACCTGGGGGCAAATTAGCATCGAAGCGTGGGAGACCGCGCTTCGATTTTTTTTTTTATCGGCGGGATCCGTGCACCCTAAGCGCATCCCGCTGATTTTTTTTTTTTAAATGCTTTTTCTGCCCAGGGGTCCTTGTGGGACCCCTGAGCAGACCTAGGGGTCAGGGTGTTTCTACCCTGCCCCCTTTGTGCGTTTTGCGCACTTGTTTCTTGTGCTTTTTTTTTAATCGGCAGGATCCGCACACCCTAAGCGCATCCCGCCATTTAAAAAAAAAATGCTTTTTCTGCCCAGGGGTCCTTATGGGACCCCTGAGCAGACCTAGGGGTCAGGGTGTTTCTACCCTGCCCCTTTTTGCGCCTTGCGCACTTGTTTCTGTCCCTCGGTTCTACTGAGGGACAAAATGGCTGCCAACACTTCCTGATTTGGAGTGTTGACAGCCACTTGACAGCCAATTAGCATGCAGCTCGTGATCGGGAGGGTACGCGGACCCTACTCGGCCATAGATATATATGTGACTTTACTTTTGATTTTCTCAGGAACTACTGAACGGATTTACACCATTTAAGCAAAAGGCACGACACTGAACCAAGGGCTACCTCTTTGCCAAATTTGGTGTAATTCCGTTCAGCAGTTCGGGCTGTAGCCGCGATGAACGGTTCCTATGGAAAAATGAATGGGGAAAACGCGTTTTGGGACCCCCTTTTTCTCGGCCCCGCTTGACGAATCACCCCGAGACTTTCAGGATAGGAGCGGACCGGAGCGCCCCAACAAGTTGGAAGCTTTCGCGAAGATTCGTCAACCGGCGCCAACGTTATTTCAAATAGAATGTTGCGGATTTCCTATGGAAAATAGGTCCCAACTATAACTATCTACTGGCGACCGCCAGTAGATAATATATATATATACATATATATATATCTCCACAAAAAAGGTTGCCCTCTGACTAAGACGCACACACAGACAGGTTTTTGTTGCTTTATTACGGACTGCAGCAGAGCCAGCACCTCACATTGGGTTCATATTTCAGTGAGTCTGCAAGTGGGTGCATGAGTATCTGAGTGGGTCTGTGTGTGGGTGCATGAATGCCCAGGTGGGTCTGTGATTGGGCGTAAGAGTCTCTAAGTTGGTATAGGACTGTGCGCATAAGTCTATGAGTGGGTCTCTAAGTAGGTGCATGAGTCTCTGAGTGGATCTGTAGATGTATGCGTCACTCTCAGAGTAAATCTGTAAGTGGGTGCATGAGTACCCGAATGGGTATGTGAATAGGGGTGCATGAGTATTGAAGTTGGTATGTGACTGGATGTATAAGTGTGTGAGTGGGTATGTCAAAGGGTGTATAAGTGTCTGAGTGAGTTTGTGAGTGCGTACATGAGTCTGTGACAGTGACCGGCAAGTGTGTACAAATATAAGTATACTTTTTCTATATTTTCACCAATATTCGTGAAGACATTGCGATGTCCCCGTGATGGTACACGGGGGCTGTGCTGGTGGTCACGTTGAAGTCGTAAATATCGCGCGCGCTCCAACAAATCTATTTTGGACACATAACGTGTGTCACTAACACCCCATTTCTCAAACACGGGGTCAGAAAACTCCACCCTGACCCCTTATTTTAGCTTTCACAGAAATTTTCAGCCCCGGGAACCATTCCCAATCAATAAAATGGCAGCCGCAACTTTCTTTCCAGGTTTTGTCCAGCCAATCACAGCATTCCAGCTTGTGCACTTTCGCGGTTTACGTCGAACACGTCGTGATTTCACTGCGATCACTGCAAAACCACTGCAACTTTCTATTCAGGTTGCATCGAGCCGATCAGAGCATCCCCGCTGGCACGCGTTTTCGTGATTTACCTCGAACATGTTGCGATTTCACCGCGATCACCGCGCAACCGCAACGAAATATCCGTGACCAGAGATATCACTATATTGTTCGGATTTCATTTCCCAAAAACTACTGAACGGATTTGCACCACATAACAAAAAGCACAATCTGCGTAACAACATCTACCTTTCTGCCAAATTCTGTGTAATTCCATCCAGTGGTTCGGGCTGTAGGTTTGACAACGCGTTCCTACGGGAATTAACATTACAAATGCACCCATATTTTGTGCCTCTATTTCTCGGGCTCCACTGCACAGATCACCACCAAACTTTTCATGACACACAGAACCTACCTTGACACTTTTTGGGGAAAATTTCATGAAGATTGGTTAAACGATACCAAAGTTATAGGCAAGGCAATTTATGCTTTTCCTATGCTTTTCCTATGGAAACTAGGTCCTAACTATAACTACCTACTGGCGACCGCTAGTAGGTAATATATATATATGCATATATATCTCTTCACTGAAAAAACCAAAGGTTACAGGGACATTATAGTTAGGAGATAGAATAAAATAAACATTAGAAATTCACTGAAAAAAACAAAGGTTACAGGGACGTTATAGTTAGACTCAGATTTCACTTGTACAAAACCATAGAAATTCAGCACTTATAGTTACCTGAGATAACTTTAACTTATGCCTCCGCAATGCTCTGCTTATGACCTCATATATTACATCACTCATGGCATGGCCAGTGACATCACTGATGACATCACTAGTTAAAGATCTTGGGCTCATGCTGCTTTCATTCATGTCCCAACATTAGTTTGCAGGTTTTATGTGCATTTCTCCGAAAACTAGGTGTTCCAAAGGGGGAGCAGATATTCCTCAAAAAGAGAAATCATCTGTAGCTGCTAATGATGCACTGAACTGGTATCGAGAAACTTTGATGGCCACACTCACCTGCCAGAAGGAAGTCATGGCAACTCTACCTCCAAAGTCCATGGCAAAGGTTTCCTCACACAGCCTCACTCTGCGATTGTGCCTCTGAAAGGCTGATTGGGCCGGATCCGTCAATCACATGTTATGGAATACTTCAGCTATATTGTTGGCCACCACATGCCTGAATCAGACCCAGCTGATCCTCACCTTCAATGACACAAACCCGTTAACAATTCTACCTATCTCTAAGTACATTTTAAAATCATCCTCTTTTGTGTTTTTCCTCATACTGTAGTGTTCTGATCCCACTGACCTACGTGCTCTAAATGCACCATGTTCTTCCTTGGGGAGAACTATGAGCTCTCTATAAAAATGTCTTTAAATTCTATTGTGTTTCTAAGAAATGTTACTGGCCCAGGATGCATTAAAATACAAGTAAAGCTTTCCCCAAACATTCCCACACAATAAACATATTTTGTTTTTCTCAATGTTACCCACACTGTTTTAAAAAGCTCCATTGTTCATCCACGATCCTAAAAGTCCCGAAAGAGGTGCCTTAATACCCTGTAGGTTTCTTTAAAAACATTCACCTTTTGACCAGTGACACTGCAATATGGTTTAAATAAAAAAAATTGCTATGGAAGCCCTAAAAGATTTTAGGAGATTAAGTTTGGGACCCTGCAATTCGTTTTTCAGCAGGGGCTCACCATCACTTCCTGCTAGCCCCCTGTGCAGATACACGTGAGTTCACGGAGGAGGACATCTGATGTTATCACATCCATCACCCAGCCACGTGTGAACAGCAGAGTGTGCCACAACCCTCACCTAGGAGAAAGACAGAAGGTGCAAGCTCCCATTAGAAGATAGTGTATATTCAAAGATAAAAAAGGGAGGCTGGGCATGGCCAAAGGTCGTACCCATTAGATTCAACATTACTATAGAATTTTTACTTCTGCTTCTTAGCTATATCCATATTGGACAAATGCAGGTTTCCAAAAATCATTTGTTGATTGTAGTAAATCTCACTGAAGCCCTTGCCTTGCACCGCCAAGCGTGACGCAGTGGGAACCCAAGGGTTTCGTAAATCTGGACCATTGTATATAAACAGCATTTATGAATGTCCGTGTATAAATGTATTGACGCTTTAAAGTCAGGTCATTTGGCTTTGCCAATGCTTGTTTAATTAGTCTACCAATCTCTTTGGTAGACTAATTGTCTAATTTGCTTGGCCCTCTCTGATCTCTATTTTTAAGGAACTAAACAATTACTTTCTTTTTGTAGTTCTCTTTTTTTGGGGTTAGTGAGTTCGCTTTTTGGGGTTTTAGTCGTTTTACAAACAGGTTAATTTTTCATGCAACTTCTATATTTTTAAGGGTTTTATCATGTACTTTATAAATTTCCCTCCTTTATTGCTGGCGGATGTGGTCCGTCGGCTAGACTGCCGACTTTGGTGCTGGAAACCATGGTTCGAGCCTGGGGTCGCGTCCACAAACTGTGATTCTGGGCAAATCACTTAATCTCCCAGAGTCCCTGAATGTGTAATGTAAATCCGGTGCTCATGTAAAGCGCTCCAATACCTTCGGATCGAGTTCGCGCTATGTAAATATGCAACAAAAAAAGAAATAATCAACATAGCAACCCTCATGCAGCGCTGTCACATAAATCAACGAGCAGCAAGAAAAGCTTTTTTTCTTTCCACTTCACGCCCAGCCATGGCACTGTTTTTGCGTTCAGTGTAACTTTGTATGCTTTGATGAACACAAGGACTAAAGCAAGCGAACAGCTACCCCTTGTGTCCAAATGTCATATTACCACAGATTTGGCTAAATCCTGGAGGCAGGCTTCGAGCTACAGGATACCACATAAACTCGACTGTTTTACACCTACCACGTGCCCCCCACTTACACACTCACTACTGTGCTAGTTTTCAGATCTTTATAAACGCCCCTTTTGTACCAGGACCTGGATGCGCCTTAGTCAAATAGCTTCATCACCCATTATTGAAAAGGCTCAAACTGAAACCACAAGATTCCATTAGTAATCAGGACATGACAGGGCTCTGACCATATCTAATAATAATTTACTGTGTCTCCCTGTCTGCCGCCTGTCTCACACTACATATCTATATTAAATACTCACCTAATACATTTTTACCAACATCCACGCCTCAAGTCAGTAGGTGAATGCACTTTTTTTTTTTTTTGTGTAAAATACATGGTTGGAAAACATAATGCTAATACTCTATAACTAAGCTGTTTTATTTATATTTGTTACTGTAGGAAATCTGCCTTTTTTGCGTGGTCACCCTGGATTTTTCACCCTTTGCTGTGGGGCTGGGGATTTCAGTGCAAACTCTGTGCTAATGATATCCCAGTAGTGATCTCTACCAAAGGATCCTGGAATCAAAAGGGAGAGATATGTGCTTCCCTTCAAGATACAGAACAGTGGATGCACAGCAGCTGGCTTCACCCTATTGGGCAAAAACTGAGGCCACTCTGCTTTGCAGGAAAACCAGATGAAATGCCTCTCCACAAAGGTAAAAACGTGACATTATTCTGCATGGACACACAGGTACCCCAAGTGTAAAATAAACCAATAATATTGACGTTTTTCATTTGTGGAAAGTAATTCAGTTGGTGCCACTCAATGATTAGCCAATGGTGGGGTGACCTCAAGACTGGACTGCTCCCAAAAACTTCATTTAGGACAACAAACAAGTGCAAAGGTAACAGGCAAGTCAAAGTGGTGATGTTACAGGATTGTAAGACTGAAGAGGCTAGGGCTGTAAGGAAGTCCATTTTCTTGCAGACTTCCCCCCATTTGTTTTGCTTTGGAAACCTGTTGGTTTGACCTCTTCAGTCGCCTGACGATCATATGCTCCATTTAAAAGGTTGGTATTTTTCCAATTTGCATTATGTGTCACTCTGGGGAGGAATCTCCCAACTCTATGCAACTGTGCAGATGAACACTCTATATATATAGAAAGTAGGCTAAAGGAAATATTGTCTCAAGTTCATCTAAAATAAGACCTGTGCTTGGAGAGTGAATGGTTGTACTGGGAGACCCATAGACACGATATGAGCGAACTTTAAGAACTGTAAAAACCCGTAACAGTTTTTAGGACCGTGCTGCCAAACCTGAATTTCCAGATTATTTTTAACCTAAGACAATGGTGAAGTTACATTCCCGTTTAGCAGCTTTTTTGACAGTTTGAAATACGGAATCGTTTCTGCCTGATTTAAGATGAAGTGCAGTCCGGAAAGTAAACCCATTTCTGTCTGTGGTTGCCCCCCACTCAGACCTTTGCAGGCTGTGCCTGCCAGACGCTGCATCCAAGGACTGGCCGCACTATGCCCGGATACTTCATTTTAGATTGAACACTCATCCCAGGACCCTGGGACAGGATATGCTACAAGTGTATGAAATGCAAAAAAAAAAAATGCAACTCTTTTTAGGAAGTTGCGAAACCTCAAGTCCCAGCTTTTAGGTAAGGGCGTTCAGAAAGTCATGCACGTTTCTGTCTGCGATCACACCCCTGTCAGACCTTTGTGGCCTCTGCCTGCCAGCTGCTGCATCAAAGGAGGGGCCACACAACGCCCAATGTGGCATATGGGAAGACGCAGGTGCCTTTCCATTTTACATTTTGGTTAGCGACAAAGAACCCAGGGATTTGTTTGCCACATAATATCAACAAACAGGAAATGTGTCACTTTGCTGAAAACTTGTAAGTGAGAATTTTTTGAGGATTGAATCAATCTCATTTACGATTACTAACCAGTTGTTCTTTAAAAAACCCTTCTTGACCGATTATAAAGAGACAATCTGCCATGTGAAGACCAAAGAAAACTTTGGGCCTGATTTCGAGTTTGGCCATTGTGGACGGGGCGTCCAAAACCATCTGCGTACCTGTCCGTCACCATGGAGATCCTTCTGTCAAATAATGGGATGCAGATTTATGGTTTAAATCTTTTATTGAATTTTCAGACAAACAACATATTCAGCATTTCAGGAGTAATATCAACGCCATCGGCCCGGAATGGGCGTATGCCAGAGCTAGGAAATTAGAACATATAAGCAAACGTCGAACATAACAAAAATAAAAAGGAAACTTATTCTAGACCCCCTCCACCCCCCCCCTTCCCCTGTCCACTAGGAAAACTGATATGGGTGGAACCTTGGTCCCATTAATTAAACTGAGGTGTCAAGACCCTGTCGAGTGCGAGTCAGAGAGCCGCAAGAGGCGGAGGTACCTGGGGCAGGTGATTTCCTGAATTCAGAAGAGAGAAGGGACAGGAATGGTTGCCATAGCTCGTTGAACGCAGATCCTCTTCCCGCTAGTGTCAGAGTCAGCTTTTCCATTCCCAGGACATGCCAAAGGCGATATAGCCACCCTGTGAAAGTGGGGATCTGAGAAGTGCGCCAATGTATTAGGATGTTTTGTACTGCCGAACCCAGGGCTATTGCAATCAGGTGGCCTCTACGGGATTTTAGCGGGTATGTCAAGGGATTCGGAAGGCCTAGTAGGACATATGCGGGAAAGCGCGGTATTTGTGTGTCGAGGTGCTTGTCCACTTCATCCAGCACTTGAGCCCAATATGGCTGGAGATGGTCGCATTCCCACAATAGGTGTACCAGGGTACCCCGACCCCCGCAAGCCCGCCAGCACTCGGCCCCCTGGGAAGGATCCATGGAATGTAAGCGTTCGGGGGTGTAATACCAATACATAGCCAGTTTGGTAAGGGTCTCAGTCAGTCCCGTATGATATGCCGAATGGCGGGCTCTATAATATACCCCCTCCCACTCCTTGTGACTAAGTGTTCTACCCAGCTCCCCTTCCCATCTCGCGCGGCTAGCATTATACATGTGTGTGTTCCTAAGGAGCAACATCTTGTATAGATCCGAGATGAGTCTTTTATCCGATGTGCAGGTGATAAGCCATTTCTCATAGGCAGAGAGGTGCCGACTGGCAGCCGGTCTAACCTGGGCATGTGATGCCCAGTGCCGAAGCTGAAGATATCGAAGTCGTTCAGTTTCGGGTAACTCATACTCCACCCTGAGTTGGTGAAATGGTATAATTCCATTGACGTCGAAAAGGTGGCCAACGGAGCGGCACTCCGTGGCCTTCCATCGCGCGAAGGCGACCACATCCGTGCCTGGTTGGAAATCAGGGTTGTCCAGTAGAGGGGTAAGTGGCGAAGGGAAGGAAGTTAAATTATGTTTGAGGTTGGTGCGGTCCCATGTGTCAAGGGTGGTCCGGGTGACATAAGACGCATACAAATTGAGCGGTCTGTGCACCCTCCGAAGGAAGGGGACCCCCTGTAAGGGTCTGGCGGCTACTGCCTGGTCCTGGAACAACCAGTGCTTACCCGACTCCAGCCTGCTCCACTCCACTAAATGACGCAGTTGTGTCGCTTGGAAATACAACAGGAGGTCGGGGATACCCAGGCCCCCCTCCTCCGGCGGAAGCACCGTCAATGCTTGTTTCATCCGTGGCTTGCGGCCGTTCCAGATGAATTGTGCGAGTTCGGACTGCGTTTGTTGTATCCATCCTTTCGGGGGATGGAGAGGCAAGGTTTGGAACAGATATAAAATCTGGGGCAATATGGTCATTTTGACTGCTGCTATTTTACCGAGCCAGGAGAGAGGGTAGTATTTCCACTGGGCCAATTCCTTGCGAACCTTCACCCGCAACTGTACATAGTTAGTAGTCACTATGGTCGATAGAGAGGGGGCTAACTGGATCCCCAGGTAAGGAACGGAGCCCGTCGCCCACTGAATGGGGTGGTTTTCCTGGAGTTGTGCGCGGGTTGATGGCTTCAGGGAGATGTTTGCGCGCCGACGACTTGTCTACATTCACCTTAAACCCCGAGGCTAGTGCAAAAGCCTCTAGCTCTGTGAGGCACGCTGGTAGTGCTAGAATTGGGTTAGCCAACGAGATCAAAACATCGTCTGCGTACAGACTAATCGTGTGGATATCGCCCCAAATTTAATCCCGGTTATCGCCGGGTTGTTGCGAAAGTGGTGAGCCAAAGGCTCCATGTAAAACGCAAAGAGAAGGGGGGACAAAGGGCACCCCTGTCTCGAACCTCTCTCGATGGGGAACCGGGATGACCGTGTGGCCGTTGACGCGTACCGAGGCTGTTGGAAATCGGTAGCAGTTCAAGATGCGTGTTCGGGATCTCTCCCCCAACCCCGCTCTCTCGAGAACCTGCTCTAGGTATGGCCAATGGACCCTATCAAAGGCCTTTTCGGCGTCGATAGTGAGCAGCATGTATTCCCCCTGTGTCCGGGAGGCTTTCTCAATAAGGTGGAGTGCCCACTTCGTGTTATCACTGGTTTGGCGCTGAGGAATAAAGCCTGCCTGATCAGGGTCAATCAGGCCGGGCATGTGAGGCGTGAGGCGAGCAGCCAAAATCCCAGTGTAAAGCTTAATATCTACGTTGAGGAGGGAAATGGGGCGGTAAGCTCCGCACGTAGTCTTGTCCTTTCCCGGTTTCGGGATAACCACTATGGAGGCTTCTAGCATTTCTCCCGGTATCGCCCCGGCTTCTGAGAATGAATTAAAAAGTTTAGTGAGGATCGGGGCTACTAGCGTACAGAAAGTTTTGTAAAATGCGGCGGAGAAGCCGTCAGGCCCAGGGGCCTTTGCCAGTTTAAGGCGTGATATGGCCGCTATAACCTCTTCTATTCTTATGTCGCTATCCAGGTGGTCAGCCTGGGCCTTAGTTAGAGATGGTAGATCCGCATTCGCGAGATAAGCGGCGCCGTCAGCCGTGGATAGCGTTGAGCTGGTATACAGACGGGCATAAAAATCCCGAAACGTCTCGGCGACCTCAGAGTCCTCCGAGACTCGCCGACCGTCCCCCCGCTGGATCTCCCGGACTCCCCGCCACTGTCGAGTCTCCCGCAGGTTGTGGGCGAGAAGGCGTCCACATCTATCCCCCCCTGTGTAATAGGCGTGCGGCAGCCGTAGGGCTGCATACTCCGCCCTGTCCTGATCTAGGGACGCGAGTTGATGCCGTGCGGCTTTCAATTGACGCCAGATCCGTAGCGCCCCCGTCCGTCGATGCATCTGCTCGAGCTCCTTAGTTTGCTGGGTAAGGTCTTCCCTCTTGCGCTTGCGTTCTGCATTTTCTGCCGCTGAGATGGCCACCAATTCCCCGCGTATGACCGCTTTGAGTGCTGCCCATTGTGTGGAGCGGGAGGTGTCGGTGTCTGTGACCTGAGAGATGACCTGAAGGACTGGACCTGCACCCTCTCCAGGACAAAGAAGTGGATTCCAGGGGTCAGTTAGTTGACTACCCATGTGGCTACAGAGAGGTAACAAGCAGCAAGAGACCTTTCCCTGGAAGTACCCAGCTGACCAGTGGCAAGTGGACCTGGACTGAAACCTGCTGTTGGCCTGTGCCTGACACCCTAGAGTGTCTAAGTGCCTCCCCTGCAGTCCTGCTGGGCTTTAGAAGTGTACTCCTGTGGTGGATTGGGGCTTAAGAGACCACAAGGTAAACTCTTTGACCACAATGAACCTGGTTGGTGCATCCGTCCTGCACTCCATCATGGTCAGCTTGAAATTGCACCTAGGTCCCTGTCTTCCATGACCATTGAATATCACTGGCCCTTTGCACGTAAATCTTTAAAAAAAATATATCTCTGGTCCCCCCATTAGAAGTTTGTCATTTTACTATAATTTTGTTTATTACATTTTATTATTTTGAATTTTGACTTTAATACGGTTTTGGTACTGCATAAATACTTTACACTTTGCCTTAAGGTAAGCCTTTGTGTTCTCTGTGATAGCTACTAGGGACTTGAGCTCAGGGTAATTTAGTGGCTTGGAGGATTCACCCTGACATAGGTTGTGATTATTTCTTGAAGTGAGGAGTCACCCACCCCAAATGATGATCCAATTTCTTACATTTACTAAAGGAATTTTTGGAAATGATGATTTTCTTCTGTTGTATTCCCACTGATTTCTGTCTTTTTTCACTGAACCTGTTCTTGTTGATCATAGGGCTCTTCACACTGTACCCCTTTTGATGAAGTACTTGTTGATAAAGCTTGTACTTGCCCTTTTAAACATGGCAAAATTGGCAGACACCTAATTGGCACATGTAATTTACTTATAAGTCCATATTATATGGTACTAAATGTAGCTATGGAATGCAAATTAAATGCTACAGGTGGGCTGCAGCACTCACTGAGCCACCCAATAAAGTAGCACTGTAAAACATGTGTCCAGGCCTGCCCATGCAGCCGGTGTGTGCAGTTTTATACTGCTATTTTGACCTGACAAAATAAACGCTTTGCCAGGCCTAGCCCTTCCTTTTTGGTGCTTATAAGTCATCACTAAGGTAGGCCCTAAATGCCCATAGAGCAGGGTGCATGGTATTTAAAAATGTCGGACATGTATATTTAAGGTTTTACTTGTCCTGGCAATGAAAACCACAAGAAGTCATTTTTGACTGTAGCAAGGCTGGCTCTCGAATAGGGAAACACTGGGTTACATTATAACAACTTATAATGCTTTATATCAGATTGGGAAGAGCTAGAAAGATGATTCAAGGACTCATTTTAATATCAATGTAAAATCCAACATAATGGTAAAGTAAGATTTTATACTACTATTTTGAAAATTACACTTTTAGAAAGGTTGCCAAATGTGCCTTTCAGTGTGACATTGCTGGTGAATGGCTTCCTTGTGGTGAGACATGGATTGCTCCCTAACAGTGGACAAAAGGCTTTGGTCAGGAGAGGTGTTTTCCCTCCTGCAGCAAGATGACTTGAAGCTGTGCCCAGCTCCTACCAGACCTTCAAAAGGTGCCTATCCTGTCATTGGCAGATGTAGCTCACACCTAGGCCTGCCTCCCTTTGTCTTCCTAGTCAGCTTGGCTTCAAACCCAGCGGGAGATGGGAGCTGCCACATAACTGATTTTGAGTGCCCACAAGGGAGGGTTTGCCCATTATCCCAGCTACCCCTCTGGGTGGACACCGGGAGTTCTGACCAGGGGAAGAAGGGTTCTGCCATGTTGGTTTTAGGGAAAAAGGGGCATTGTGGGAAAGTTTACAGTAAGACACACAGGAAGTGCTGCAAAAGTGGGTAGGGTCACCCCTGGGAACTTTTACCCTGTGAGACATTGGGCTGGTGGTTGATGACAGCAGCAACCACAATCCTAGTCAGGGTAAGAAGCAGGCCAACCCTAAATTAACCTGTGCTCACTCTTTGGTAGCTTGGCACAGAGCAGTCAGGCTTAACTTTAGAGGGAATGTGTGAGATATTTGTGCAACACTTCAAACAGTAAAATTGTGAAAACAGCACACATAAAGATTCCATACCAGGTTAGAAAAATAGAGCTTATTTTAATAAAATAAAAAGACCAAAAAAAACAAAAATCCAATAAGTTTAATTTTTAAAGAATAAACTGTAAAATAGCGCTTACAAGCCAAATGCGTCATTGGCGAAATCTGGTTGCACTGGATCAGGACAAAGTCAAAAGTTCAGCCTGACCACAACGGCACGTGGACCACCTATAGAAACCCAGTTAGGCCCGCTGAACCAAAGTACCTTAATCCAGGTTGCAGAACGCTTGCATGGATCTGCGTCGAAGATGTGTCGCCCAGCTGAGACAATGCCCCAGTTACGAGGTCTGACGAGGCTGCGGTGCAAGGTCCTGATGCATCGTTGTCGAGAATCCTGCCGACAGAGCTTGCGATGTGAAGTCCAGTGTCCGGAGGCTGAAAGGCACAGCAGGGGCGATGCGTTAGTTCCGATGAGAGGTGAAGCTGCAATGTGGAGATCAGTCATCGAGGGATGCATGGAGCTTGCGCTTTGTAGAGGGTCGTGCAGCAGCGCTTCTGAAAAAGATGCGTCGGTCCCAGATGTGGGAGGCTGCGTCGGTGAAAGGCTTTTGTGGCTGGTCCAGTCCACGCAACAGTGGTGATGCATCAGTTCTGCTCGTAGACGCGCTGCTCAGCCGAGGAGGTGTGTCGGTTCTGCTCGTGGATATGTCAGTCAGCAGAGGATGCATCAGTTCTGCTGGGGCTGAACCTTAGGCCCACTTCCAAGGGTCCAAGACTGAGGTGGCACCACTTGGCAGAGAAGACTCATGGATGGCAGAGTCTAGGTGGAGAAGCAGGTTGGTTGGAAGTAGTTTATGTTCCTGAGACTTCAGATCAGGAGGCCAGACAGCTAGCTCTTGGAGTCACTCTGGGTTCAAGTGATGCAGGTCCAGTCTTTCTCACCAAGGCAGGAGGGCAGCAGGCCAACAGATCAGCATAACAAAGCAGGAGTCCACTAAAGTAGCAGTCCAGCAGAGTTGCAGGCCTTTCAGCAGCACAGCAGTCCTTCTTCCTGGCAGAGTCTTCACAGGTCCAGAAGTGTACTGAAGTGGTGATGTCAGAGGTCCAGTACTTATACCTAGTTGTGCTTTTGAAGTGGGGGAGACTTTAAAGTGCACAGAGGTCCTCCCTTTCTGCCCTGGCTTCAGACATACTACAGGGGGGCATGCAGCCTTTTGTGTGCGGCCAAGACACAGACTATTCAGGTATAAGACTGGGTCCAGCTCTTCCCGCCCATCCTGCCAGGATGGCCCATTAAGTCACACTTAAGCCCCCATTATGTGTGACTGTCTAGAGGGAATACACAAAGCCCAGCTGTCACCCACCCCAGAAATGTGATCAAAGACAGGCAGCAAGCACCAAAGGGATAAAGTAAGAAATAGCCAACTTTCTAAAAGTGGCATTTTCAGAATTGCAATTTAAAATCCGACTTCACCATAAGTTTAGATTTTAAATTGTGATTCCGGAGACACTAAGCCATAGCTTTCCATTTGGAAATTACTCTTATAAAATGTAATAAGGTAATCCCAATGTTATTCTATAGGAGATATAGGCCTGGAGTAGTGAAAAACGAATTTAAGAGTTTTTCACTACCAGGACAAGGGCAAAAAAAAGCACATGTCTGGCTTTTTAAATGCATTGCACCCTGCCCTCTGGGCTGTCTAGAGCCTAACCTAGGGGTAACTTATATGTATTTAAAAGGAAGGTTTGGGCCTGGCAAAGGGTTTATTTTGCAAGGTTGAAATGGAAGTGTTAACTACCTACCCAGGCTCTGCAATGACAGGTCTGAGACATGGTTAAAGGGCTACTTAAGTGGTTGGCACATGGAAGTGCTGCAGGCCCACTAGTAGCATTTAATTCACAGGACTTGGGCACACGTAGTGCACTTTACTAGGGACTTATAGGTAAATTAAATATGCCAATTGGGTATAAGCCAGTATTATCATGTTTAGGGGAGAGAGCACACGCACTTCAGCACTGGTTAGCAGTAGTAAAGTGCTCAGAGTCCTAAGGCCAACAAAAACGGAGTCACAAAAAGTGGAAGAAGAAGGAAAAACGTTTGAGGGTGACCCTGAGAGGGCCATCTTCCAACATACCCTATTGGTTAGGAAGGGCCAGGATCTCCTCTTTCCACAGGCTTGCACTGGGTATAAATGTGGCATCCCCAGTACCCTCCATAGAACACTCTGTACTCTAGACTGGCATACTTTGAACCCTGGACACCAGAAAGGACGCCAAAGGTTAGTTAGCTGGCCTCCTGTTTGAGCTACAGGGTCACAACAAGCATCTATAGGCCATTCCTGCAACTGCCCATCTGATGAGTTCCAACTGGACTTGCCCTGCACCCTGCTGCATGCCTCTGCTGAAAGGAGGCTTGACCCCCTTGTGCTGTCACCTAGGTCCTGGACCCTCAGCTGATGTCAAAGTGTACTCCTAAAAAGTCTTGAAAACTGTGATTTAGAAGCTTTTTGTCAACTTTTGTTCTGAGAACCTATGGGAACAGGGGCCAACTTGCCAAGCTGATCCGACAAAGGTGTGTCACCACTGAGCCAAAGACTCCGGTTGCTCCCGCTGCATCTTCTCCGCAGCAGCAAATCCTATCCAGCGTGTCTTTGCAGAGAGGTTGTCTGGCCTAGTGGAGCCCTCTTCCGCTACAGCCTGCAGCTTTGCCTTGCTGAAAGAATCTAAGCTAAAAAAAAAAGATTACGTCCAAAGGTAGAACTCTCCACTGGGCGAAAGTACGAAAAATATCCAGCCGGCGAGGGACCTTCTCTAATCAGGATATTCAATATTCTCCCGCTCTGAGCTTTCTCGCCAAAAGTCAACTGCTTCACCGAGACCTCGTCTAGTGCCTATCTGATGGCATCAAGCCCTCTTGGGTCACTGCCTGCTGCCTTGCCCCACTGTGGATTTTTGGCTTTAAGTTCAGAGACCGAAGGTCTGATTTAGAGTTTGGCAGATGGGTATTTACTCCGTAAGGGCAACAGAGTAAAGTACTCCTGTTAGACCTGACTTTTCAGCAGGTTTATCCCCAGACTTTTTGCTTTTTGGCCTCCTATTTTTGACCCTGTTTCTGTTGGTTTTAAGACTCTGGGCACTTTACCACTGCTATCCAGTGCTAAGGTGCATATGCTCTCCATGTAAATTGTGTTTATGGATTGGTGTTTCCATGATTAGCTTGCTTGATTTATTTGTAAGTCCCTAGTACAGTGCACTGTGTGTGCCTAGGGCCTGTAAATCAAATGCTACTAGTGGGCCTGCAGCACTGATTGTGCCACCCACACCAGCAGCCTTTCAACAGTATCTCAGACCTGCCACTGCAGTGTCTGCGTGCAGTTTTATACTGCCATGTTGACCTGGCAAGTGCACCCACTTGTCAAGCCCTATCCTTACCTTTTCTTACATGTAAGACACCCCTCAGGTATGCCCAAGGTACCCCCATGGGCATGGTGCAGTGAATTTGAAAGGTAGGACATATACTGTTGTGTGTGACATGTCCTGATAGTGAAATGCTGCCAATTTAGTTGTTTCACTATTGAAAGGTTATCTTTCCCATAGGATCGCATGGGAGATACTGTGTAACATGTTACAAGTATAACATCCCATTGGGACAAGATGGAGGAATAACGTTTAGGCTCTCTGAACTCAGAATTTAATAACACATCTTTTAGTAAAGATGGTTTTTAAATTGTGTGTTTGAAAATGCCACTTTTAGGAAGTACAACAAACACACCAATGCCAAAACTAACTCTTCTTTGAAATCTACAATTAATCCAAGAACGCTTTATTCAATAAAAGTGGTCACTATTTAATATTTTTACCACAACTTTCTTTTTTTATTATATTTTGTCACGCATAGAAAACCATACACAATTGATCAACAATATTTAACCCTCTCACCAACAAAAATGAATACATAACAGTGGATACAAACAAAATCAATTCACACAGATACATACATAACAAGCATTTGCAATGCAATAGGTCTCGCATTTACTAGAGTTTGAGTTATTGGCATTGTAAATGACAATAGCTTAAATTCTCGCAAATGGGAGACCTATAGCATTGCAAATATTTTTTGTTTCCAAGCGCCCCATGCCGCGCTTGCACGTCATGCCCCTTTCTTTAGACGAGCAGCGTCTAAAGAAAGGGGCTCGGCCGCCATTAAAATGAAAGCACTGTTTGGGGCGCTTTTACAAAAAAAAGCATTTGTTTTTCAGCAAAGAACCCATTTAAAGATGTATTACTTTAACCAAGTGATGGGTAGTACATCCTCCCGGTCCCACCCACTCAGTCGGGGTGGGAAAATACGACAAGCGGTCAAGGGATGAGTATTCCTGAAGAGACTGGCAGGATGCTCTTAGCATTGTCTTGCATGTTTCTAAATTGCACCCAAAACAGGAGGTCAGTGGGGTATATATTCCACCAATCACAACATAAACATCCCAAGCTGGGACCGCTCATGGTTGGCAGATCTGGGGTCAGAGTTACCCAGGAAGCCACACCAGCCTCAGGCGTTGCTTTCTTCCCTGGCAGAGCTTGAATCTGGTACAGTGCCAATGTGGGCACGGCCAGTGCTTTCAGAATGGCCACAGAACCTTGCAATGTGAAGCTGAAAGGGGGCTATCAGGCCCATAAGGGCAACATGTAGGGGATCCTCCATTTTGTTCTGCATGTTCTTGTGTATAACACCATCCAAGCAACAGATGGAACTCCAGGTACTAACATACAAAGAGAAAATGCACCACACAAGTGCCACATGTCACGACCCACCAAATCCATTCAGGGTGAAGAGAAAGAGCCCAGTTACCGCAGTGTGAATGTAGGCATCCAGGCAAAACTGACTGTCCCTGTACAGTTTATTCAGTCGACACCAACGAGCTGTCCCTCCACATCCTGGCGAGGGGCAGTAGCCATGCGCAACAATATATATACACACACACACACATGCACGCATGCACACACACACACATACACACACGCTCTCTCTCTCTCTCTTTCTCATTCTTCCTGCCACCACCCCAAGTGAACCGTACATATGTTGACGAGTTGTGGTCACATTAATAACTTGTATCCTATAAAACCAGGACACCTGGGCTCTAAATCCACTGTCTGTGCTCGACCAAAGAATCGCGTTACCACCTAACCGCTCAATTTTCCTGTTGGCCAAATTTTAGAGTGCCTAGAAACAGTTTAGCCCAAGTAGTAGGCGCTACCAAACAATATACACCGTTGGATAACATTGCATTTCCACGTCTGATAGTTTGGTATTCTTTGTTTCACTGTTTGAACATTTTGATGTATGATGATGAATCTACTTTCAGCAGCTCGAGAACAGGGTTCCCTCCCCGCCCCCCACCCCCACCAGCCAAACATAGATACGTCACGGTAGCCACATCCAACAGACCCAAGTTTTCACTTTGCAAAGTGACCTTTCGCAGTGCAGTCAATTTATGATTAGCACGAGCCACAATTTAGCACAGCAATAATACTAATAAATAATATTCAGATATGGGTACTTATGTATTGCAAGCTATCCTTAATAGGATGTCAGGGCGATTTACAAACAAGGCTCGCACTTTTTTATGACCCAATTACAACTGGTGTTCACTCAGGGAGTGTAACTCAAGCATTGCAGCAGCTAATATTTCACATCCGCGGCATCCCCAGCGCTGCGGGGAGCGGTGACCTTGGAGACGCCTTTGGCTCTCCCTGGGGTTTGGGGACTTTGGGTGGCAGGGATGAGGAGAAAGCTTCACCTGCTGGGTTGCATGGCTGGCCTTTAACTTACACTTCTACAGAGCCGTAGACTGGGCTGTATCAATAGCGCACAACATTATCTGCATTGCTTCGAGGCACTTTAATAAAACATTTTATTAAGGTTATAGGCCGTAATCAAGAAAACTAAAGTATCTGCTTTATAGCTGTCGACACCAAACGTTTCAGGAACAATAGTCTCAATGTTCTCTTCATAGCGATTATATCATTATTTAATAATTACGAAGCTGTTTTACATAGCGCTCATGCACTGTGAGGTAGGTAAGTGGGCGCATTAAAGTGAACACAGGTGAGTATACAATGACGGCGACGAGACTTGAGACAGGTGTCGGTCAATGCACAGGATAGGTAGTGGTACAATATGAGTGCGGGTGGCTTAGCAAACGGGGGTAAATCATTTAATCCTCCAACGAACGTAGGGTCGGTTAAGGTCAGATGATCGAGCAGAAAACGAGAGGAAAAGCCGTAACATTAAGGTAGTTTGGGGGTGGGGGCGGGGCAGGTGGGGTAGCGGGGCTGGTCATTGGTAAAGAACATTAAACACAACCTCAGGGATGGGAGGGCTGCAGGGGGTGGACCGCAAGACATTCTCAGTAAAGTGACACTTTGGAATGAGAGGCGGCCGAGGGGAAGAGAAACAAAATAGAACAAGCTGTCGCCATTGCGCTAAGGGAAAAAAAAGTGCTACCGACTGTAATTAAAGGAGACCGTGTCCCGCCACCAGCACACGATCCAGTCCGGATGGGCTGGCCGAGAAGAAGACAGGGCGTTAACCAAGAAGCCTTGTTTCCAATCCGAGGCCTGCGTTTACCATAAAGACGCGCGCCAATTAAACGCATGGTCGAGCTTCGACCCCACTTCCAAAGCAACCCAACGACAATAGATCTCGCAGAGCGAGTAGCGCATGCGCTGCGACGCTAGGCGGGACCTAAAAATGATACTCAACACAAAAAAACATGGATACAATACATCAATAGATCAATTCTTTTTTTTTACAATGTCTGGAGCACAAACAAAAGGGAAATGCATTTATATACCCTTATAAAACAATTTTAAAAAGTTGAACTGCTCTCTAATTTTATGGACAATGAGCCTCTGCCTGCACCTGACTTCTTTCACCAGGTTTGTATCTTTTACTACACCAATTGTTCATTCCCTGGAATTCGAAGTCACTCTGTATTTAAAACAATTTTAAATTGCGACAGTAGGCTCACTAAAAATGGTCAACGCGTTTTGAACCCCCTTCATCATCCTTTGTGTGTTTGTTGGATTTTTAGGTGGCTTAGCCTACCTGACGCTAAGAGCCCAACCCCGTGTTGTGTACACTTTTAGAAAGTAGGCATTTTCTTGTTTAACCATTCTGTGTGCCTCTGCCTGTTTGTGGATTGACTGTCTGGTTTTGGATTGACAGAGGCTGGGGATGTGCATCCACAGAAGACAGCCACTGGGGGGGAGGGGCGAGGTGTGCCTGGCCCTTCCTGGAATACTCAGAGCTGAGCTGAATAGACCTTGGCTGCATTTACAGTAGTGGGAGGTGTTTTCCTTGCACCTGAATAGGGCCTGTCTCACTTGCATGATGCTGTATCCGCGCCCTGTGGTCATACTACACCAGTGAGGACAGAACTGGTTTGGACTGGGCTCAGAGACTTGCACAAAGAAGAACAAAGACAAAATGGGGAATAAGTAGTGGACTTTAAACCCCAGAACTTTAGATTACTTCTGGACTCAAGAGGAACCTCTGCCAAGGTGAAAAGCTGGGAAAGTTGAAGGAGAAGTACTGCCCCTGTGCTGTGTGCTGTGTGAGGTTGACCTGCAGTGGCTGTTTCTGCCAAGGAGCGGACCAAGACTTTGCTGCGTGCTGTGTATCCTGCCCAAAGAAGATCTCCAAGGGCTTGGTGTAGAACTTGTCTCCTGCTCTGAAGTCTCAGGGACACAAAGACTTAATTTCCTCTGACCTCCTGCACCTGGAACTGCTGTTTTAGATGCCACAGAGGGAAATAGCAACACCGAAGCCGGCAAGCGGCGCTGCGACCTGCAACAAACCTGTGGGCACCACTCGTGAAGTGCACGACGCACAGCCCTGACTTGCACCGCAGCCCAGACCCCTGCCGATGCTGCACTGTACCGACTCTGATGCCATCACCAAGGCTGCTGCCTGCACCGGAGCCAAGGGCACCACTCGTGATGCTCACTACACACCGCCCGACTTGCACCACAGCCCCGACCTCACCGACGCCGGTGCTTCATCATCGCAGACCGATATCTGACATGGGTGACCTCCGAAAACTATCGATCCCGCACCGTTGGAAGGAACCGACGCCACCACGATGTCACCTCCCTGGCAAATAGTAAGGAACCGATGCCTCACCACCCCTGCATCGCAGTAAGGAATCAACGCCTCACCTCCTCTGTGGTCGTAAGGAACCAACGTCGCCCGACACCAAAGAAGCATCACCTTCCCGACGCAGTGCATCGTCTTTGTTTTCATCGTTTGCCAAGGCACTGTTCTTTGGGGTCCGTGTGAGTCCAGGCCCGAGACCGCGCTCCTCGCGGTCGGCGCCATACTTTGGGATTTTCATCTGTCTAGAGGCCTGTAAACTTTTGAACAAATTGCGCAGGTCACGGGTTCAGGGTAACACTGTATTTAATGTGGGTATCACACGTATTCTCCTCTTGATCTGGGCAATGATAATAGGGAGTCCCGGTTGGTTTATCCTTGCCGTTCCCGCTTTTATCCCTCCTGCTTTCAGTCCCGGAATGGCCTTCTTCCCCAGGGCGGAGGGAGTCCGTCGGCGGCTTGGTGTAGCTCCGGGCGTCCCAGGGGTAACACAAAACAAAAAGGGAAAACAAGGGTGAGTGCTTGAACGTGCTGTAGAGGGATTGTAGGGGATAGGGAGTGAAGGAACACCAACCCACATGGTGCAGCCTACAGAGCGGACAGGAGTGAGGGTGCTGGGTTGGGGTTTCAAAGCGTAGCGTTTTTGAGCGAGTCTGGCGCCTCTACACTTTAGGTCTCTCCCTCCTCCCTACCCAGCCCGTGAAGCGCTCCTGTACCTGTTTGAGCCACGCTCCTCCAGGAGCGTGGCTGGGCGAATCGTGTCCCCGGTGGCCTCCTGGCTCTCCCGTTTTCTCCGGTCTCTCCTCCTTTCTGGCTGGGCGACACGTTTCTTCCTGCTCTCCATCTTCCTCGACTTCCTCTCCTCCTCCGCTTTCCTCTCGATCTCCTCCTCCTCCGTTGATGACACACACTCCCTTCCGGAATCCCGTTCCTCTTGTTGGTCCGGTAGTCCCTACGTCATCGTTGTGGGCGGAGTCCCAGTTAAAGGAGCCCTGGTGTACTTCTGTGGTGTCCGCCTGGTGTTTACCTATCCACTCGTCCTGCCGTGGGAAAAGAAAAGGTACGGTGATATCTTGTGCCTCCCACCAGTCACTGTATGGCTTTGTCCCTTCCAATTGCGACCCCGCCCCGTGACACTCCTCCACCCCAGGATTCTCCCGATCGGGGAGAGGGAACACTCGGGATAGATAGTCCGCACTCCCATTGTCCACTCCTTTCCGGTGTTGAACGGAAAAGGAGAAAGGTTGGAGGGAGAGAAACCAGCAGAGAACCCTGGGGTTGTTGGCGATGTTACGGCTCATCCATTGAAGGGGGGCATGGTCCGTGTACAGGGTGAAATGGTGGCCCTCTAGGTAGTATCGCAGTTTTTCTATGGCCCATTTCACTGCTAGGCACTCACGCTCTATGGTGGGGTATTTCGTCTCCCTAGGAAAGAGCTTTCTGCTAATGTAGACTATGGGGTGGTCTACTCCCTCAGGGGAGAGTTGGGAGAGTACTGCGCCTATACCGTGATTGGATGCATCAGTATGCAGGAGAAATGGCCTGGTGAAGTCGGATGAGGTCAGTACGGGGCTCGTGGTTATGGCTCGTTTGAGCGACTGAAACGCCTTTGTCATGGGTACTGAGGGGTGTAAGAGGACCTGTTGTTTTACGTCTTTTTGTAGGGTATCTGTCAACGGGGATGCTGTATTAGAGAAATGAGGGATAAATCGCCTATAGTAGCCTATCAGGCGTAGAAAGGCTCTCATATCTCGTTTAGTAGTGGGGAATGGTGTGTCAGCTATAGCCCTGACTTTTTCTGCCTGTGGGGAAATTAACCCATGTCCCAGGACGTACCCTAGGTATTTTACTTTTTGGTACCCGACTCTGGACTTCCGGGAATTTATGTGCAACCCAGCCTCTTTTAGTGCGTGGAGGATGGTGTGGAGGTGTTTCAGGTGAGTTGTCCAGTCTGGGCTAAAAATCACGATGTCATCAAGATATGCTGATGAAAAGGAGTTGTGGTTCTGTAGGACGTTGTTCATGAGGCGCTGAAAGGTGGCGGGGCCACGTGTAACCCAAATGGGAGGACTGTAAATTCGAACAGCCCGTCCGGGGTCGAAAAGGCAGTCTTCTTTTGGTCTTCTTTCCTTAAGGGTACCTGCCAGTACCCCTTGGTCAGGTCTAATGTAGTTATATATTTGGCCTCTCCTAGTTTTTCGATTAGCTCGTCAATCCGAGGGATGGGGTAGGCGTCGAAGGACGATATCTTGTTGAGGGCTCTGAAGTCCATACAGAACCGAACGCTGCCGTCCGGTTTGGGGACCATCACGATCGGGGATGACCACTCACTCCTCGATGGTCTGATCACTCCCAACTCCAACATGTCTTGTACCTCTTTTTGTATCGTCTTCCTCCGGGCGGCAGGGATCCTATAAGGACGCTGTTTTATCATCCTACCCGGAGGGGTCTCGATCCGGTGCTCGGCTAGATGCGTTCTTCCCGGATTGTCCGAGAACATGGGTAGGAAGGGGACTAGGGTCTCTCTCAGCTCCTCCTTCTCTTGGGGTGTTAGTTCATCGTTGACTACCAATTGCTCGACTGTACTGTTGGGGTTGGAACGAGCAGGCAAGGTGAGGTTAGCTGCTTTGGGGAGGGGTCCCAACCATTTCTTTAACATGTTTATATGAAACGCCTGGGTGCGACCCCTGGTCATTTGTAGTCGGTACGTGGTTTTCCCAATGACTGAGACAACTTTATAGGGGCCTTTCCATTCGGCTCTGAACTTTTTCGTGGAGGTGGGTAGTAGCACCAGTGCCCAGTCATTTATGAGCAGGGTTCGCCATTTCTTTCCTCTGTTGTAGTAGTGGGTTTGTCGTTTCTGTTTCTTCTCGAGATGGGTGTACGCCAGATCCCGGAGTTTTCCGATTTTTGCTTTCAAACCTTGGGTATAATCCAGCATCTCTCGCTTTTCCAGCACTTCTTCCTTCTCCCACGCCTCTTTTGTCATCTCCAGGAGGCTGCGCGGCTGTCTTCCATAAAGCATCTCAAAGGCCGAGCAGCCCAGACTGCTTTGTACCTGGCCTCTTATCACGTATAAGGCTAAGGGTAGTAACTGATCCCACTCCTTGCCGTTCACCTCCAACATTTTCTTTAACGTGGTTTTAAGAGCCCGTTATATCGCTCGACAAGTCCGTCGGTCTGAGGGTGGTACACCGAAGTCCTGATCTGACGTAAGTCGAGTAGTCGGCATACTTCCTTCATCAGGCGAGAGACAAAGGGGGTGCCTTGGTCGGTCAAGACCTCTTTCGGGAAGCCTACCCTGGAGAATAACTCTAGGAACTTCTCCGCTATGTTACGGGAGGAGGGGACCCGTAAGGGAAAGGCTTCTGGGAATCGGGTGGCGTAATCGACTATCACCAGGGCGTATACATTCCCTTTTCTTGTGCGTGGTAAAGGGCCTATCAAGTCCATTCCCACCCTTTCGAAAGGAGTGCCGATAATGGGGAGAGGCTGGAGGGGAACGGCTGGGGGTCGATGAGTGTTTCTCTTTTGACATATTTCACATGCCTGACAGTGCACCCTTATATCCTTGTATACCCCTGGCCAGAAGAAATGTCTTAATATGTTTTGGGTAGTTTTCTCCGCCCCGTGTGTCCCGCGATGAGGTGAGAATGAGAGAAGAATAGAATCTGCTCGCGAAAGGACAGGGGAACTAACAGTTGGTGTGGCTCTGTGGGGGATGCCTGTCGATAGAGCAGGTCTTCTTTGATAAGGAATCGGGGATATACAGGAGGGCTGTTGTCCTGGGTGCTATGGGCCTGTTCCCAAGCGTTGTACAGTGTGGCATCGTTGGCCTGGGCGAACTTAAAACTACGGTCCAAAAGCCATGGGTCCGGGGAGGCCAATGCAAGGACTGTTTCGTTAGGACGCCTGTCGCCCTCCCTCTTCCTTCCCCCTACCTGTAGTACATCTCTAAACAGTTGGAGGAAGTCAGGGTTATCTGTACCTATAATTAGGTCTTCCGGCAGCTCCTTCAGTACCCCCACCCTTATGCTATTCCTTAAGCCATCAGAGTGTGTGAGGGATACTAACGCCAGGGGATAGGGCTTTACGTCGCCGTGCACGCATCGTATGTGTATGGTTGTGTCTGGCATTATCTGGTCTTGCTTAACGAATGTCCCCTGTATTACGGACTGTTTACACCCCGAGTCAAGAAGGGCCTTGAGCGGTTTTCCATTCACCTGTACACTCACATGGAATGCCGTACCCATCTCAGCTGTATACATTATGGACCGTGGGACATACCCCACTTCCATGGGTTCTTCCGCTGGCTTCCTCCGAGGGCATACGCGGGCTATGTGCCCCCAGTCCCCACATTCATAACATTGTGGTCCTCTGATGCCGAATGGTTCGGGTTTTAGAGGCCGGGGTTTTCCCATGTCGGGTGGGGGCTTATTCCTCCTCTCTGGTTTCATGTTTAGCTGGCGCATTTTCTCGGGGTCCCATAACCCCGCTTTGGGTTGTGCGCGGGAGTAAGTGGTAGCCATCTCTATGGCCTGGGCGGCAGTCAGGTGTGTATGTTGGCGTATCCACTTCTGAGTGTTATAAGGGAGGGCTTCCAAATACTGTTCCAAATAGATCTTTTCCATGATCTCTTCTTTCGTGCTGATAGTGGGGTTCAACCACTTGTCTGCGGCCATTTTCAGTCTGAAGAACAGGGTTTTTGGGTTGTCCCCTGGTGTCCCTCGTTCCTTGCGAAACCGCACCCTGTAGGCCTCAGCATCAAGGCCTAGATGGTCCAGGATTATGCCCTTTATTTCCCCATAGGGGGTGTCCCCACTGGCGTTGGCCACTTGATAGGCTGCTTGCACTTCCCTTGTTAGCAGCTGAGCCAGAAAGAACGGGCATTTATCCACAGGCCAGCCACAGGACCTGGCCACTCGTTCAAAGTTGGACATAAACGCGTCCGGGTCCTCCCCGGCTATGTATTTCTGTAGGGAGACACCGGAGGGAGTATAGCTCGGGTTCCGTCCTGCACCTGCCATGCTACGTGGTTGATCGGTCGCCATTCTCTGCACCTCGTCCATCTGGGCCGCAATCGTGTCCTTGAACACGTCCCGGTCGGCCTGTGTGGAGGCCATCTGGCGCTCTACGGCCCACCCGAGCTTTTCCTGCCCCGCAATCAGCTGCTGTATGAGTGTTTCCATCTTGTATACACAGATGTGCTATGCCCACCAGTTGTAAACTTTTGAACAAATTGCGCAGGTCACGGGTTCAGGGTAACACTGTATTTAATGTGGGTATCACACGTATTCTCCTCTTGATCTGGGCAATGATAATAGGGAGTCCCGGTTGGTTTATCCTTGCCGTTCCCGCTTTTATCCCTCCTGCTTTCAGTCCCGGAATGGCCTTCTTCCCCAGGGCGGAGGGAGTCCGTAGGCGGCTTGGTGTAGCTCCGGGCGTCCCAGGGGTAACACAAAACAAAAAGGGAAAACAAGGGTGAGTGCTTGAACGTGCTGTAGAGGGATTGTAGGGGATAGGGAGTGAAGGAACACCAACCCACACGGTGCAGCCTACAGAGCGGACGGGAGTGAGGGTGCTGGGTTGGGGTTTCAAAGCGTAGCGTTTTGAGCGAGTCTGGCGCCTCTACACTTTAGGTCTCTCCCTCCTCCCTACCCAGCCCGTGAAGCGCTCCTGTACCTGTTTGAGCCACGCTCCTCCAGGAGCGTGGCTGGGCGAAGCGTGACCCCGGTAGCCTCCTGGCTCTCCCGTTTTCTCCGGTCTCTCCTCCTTTCTGGCTGGGCGACACGTTTCTTCCTGCTCTCCGTCTTCCTCGACTTCCTCTCCTCCTCCGCTCTCCTCTCGATCGCCTCCTCCTCCGGTGATGACACACACTCCCTTTCGGAATCCCGTTCCTCTTGTTGGTCCGGTAGTCCCTACGTCATCGTTGTGGGCGGAGTCCCAGTTAAAGGAGCCCTGGTGTACTTCTGTGGTGTCCGCCTGGTGTTTACCTATCCACTCGTCCTGCTGTGGGAAAAGAAAAGGTACGGTGATATCTTGTGCCTCCCACCAGTCACTGTATGGCTTTGTCCCTTCCAATTGCGACCCCGCCCCGTGACAAGGCCGTAACACCTCCAGGTGGAGCTATTTGTTGCTACATGCTTTATTTTTGTGAATAACCTATTTTTGGTGATATCTTGACATATGTATGGTGGATTTTTGTAGTTTTGGTCTTGTTTTGTTTAGATAAAGATTTCCAAATTTTCTAAACTGGTGTGGTGTCCATATGTAGGGTTTTCACTGTGTTACTGTATGTGTGCACACATGCTTTACACACTGCCTCTGAGATAAGCCTGTCTGCTCGTGCCAAGCTACCAAGGGGGTGAGCAGGGGTTGTCTAAGGGCGCAACTCCCTTACCCTGACTAGAAGCAAGGGTCCCTACTTGGACAAAGGTGCAAACCATTGCCAACTAGAGACCCCCATTTCTAACAACTCCGTTGACCTGAAGGAGTGTCAGCACACTAAATTGTGGGATGCTAGCCGCCCAGTGGACATCGCTTGCATTTAAGATAACCGCCATCAAGGCGGTTTATGTAAATGCATTGAAAATTTGACAGACAGCTCCGCCAACATGATAGATCCGTGCGGAAAACTTTGAATGTTCTTTTCTATTTTCAATAAGAGTATCCAAAAGCAAGACCTTCAGTTTGGCAGAGAGGGTACTCCGTCGCCGCTACATCCAGAAATAGGAACTCACAAATAATAGATTATATTTCACACTATATGATTTTTTATTATACACTATTTGTCAGCGCCAGGACACTTTTCTGAGTAGCTGTGCGCTTTATAAATGCTCTTTCATTCATTCATTCAAATACTTGTTCTTTTTCCTCTTGTTACTAACAACCAATACTTGATGGATTCCTTAACCTTACTCCTAGAAGTAGTAATTACCTCTGAAGAATACCATGTATCCTGTAATTAGCTTTCCAGTTTATCCCTCTAATTGATACATTCAGATGTCTGAGAGCTGTTTCTTATACCCCTCCGCATTTCGATATAAGGAACCAGGCTACCACTTTAGGAGGATGACAACTTTTATCAAGCAAAATGGCATTAATGGAAATTGATTTGCAAACCAATTTATTTGGAAAACTGCCTTCATGAACAACCAGAGTTATGGTTACAAATTAAATCTGAAAAACCACTGAAATTCACTGGTTATGGCTAGCTCTGCAATCCATAAGTCACAAAATTGCCATGCAAATCATAACTCGTACACCAAATGCAATGCAATATAAGCAACAACACCTACAAACACAACGTAATTTAATAACAACACATATTCAAATGTTTAAATAACACTAGAGTTTGAGCCTGGGAAGGATGCAGCAGGACGTTAGGAGTGGGGGGAGAAGGAGGAAGAGCCTGGGAGGTCTGGTGTTGAAAAAAACAGACCCCCGGCCCCAGGGTGGGAGAACAGTTACCAAAGTTTGGCTGTTGCTGGTTTAGGGACTGTGGTGGGAGGAGGAATTTATTGTAGAGCTAGGTGGGTATTAGGAGTTTGCTCATTTATTTCTTGTGCAAGAGAGCTTGAGTTTGAGCCCGGGAAGGATAGAACCTTAGGAGTGGTAGTGAGGAGGAGGAAGAGCCTGGGAGAGCTGGTGTTTTTAAAAACAGACCCTGGGGTGGGAGAAAAGTTATCGAAGTTTGGCTGTTGTTGGTTGAGGGACTAAAAGATAGAAAAGAGTGTGAGGAAACAAGCCAAATAGGCAAGGAAGCAATAATACATGTAACTGGGGCAGCCTCGAGGGCGTCAACAAAACAGCAAAAGGAGGGACAATTAAGAAGTATTCACCAAACAAAACAAAGGAAATTCGACAAGCACACGAAAGAACAAATAAAAAGCGTGGGCATGCCAAAAGCCCACAGAATAGATAACAGCATGTATCAAAGAGACAGCGCATGCGCTGCCTAGGCGAGACCTAAAAAACGACATCAACACTTATTTATTTATTTGCTTTAACAAAAATAAGCACTGTGTTAAATTATTACTAGCATTCCACCTGTTCTTTGTAACACTGTCTCTGATGAGAGTCAGTCACATGATTAACATTGGAATCGTGAAGTAGGAAAGGCAGGTTAGATCATGGTCACCTTCACCCTGCCCTGTCCCTGACACTAAAACCATCAGATATATGAATTCTTCCTCGGGTTATTTATGCATAGGAATGCAGATTAGTAACCAGTGATAGTTTGCAATCATTTTCTAAGATGTCCACAATAGTTCTTGATCGATACAATGCAATGGAGTCATGTGTTAATTGTCCATAGCACACACTTATTAAGTGTTCCTGGCGTGCAAGAAGCAGGAAATCCTTGCAGGTAAGGCTTTACTCTCTACTGCATGCATGCACTGTATCTTTGTAGGTGGTGGTGGTTTTAATCAATGTCTTTCCTTTTCACTTATTCTGTGGAGGAGTTCTTCACAGGCAAGTCTCAGCCTACAGTCCATATTTGCTGCACACCGCTTAGCAGTTGGCATCTAACATCTGTGTTTTCATTTTTTCGGGGAGCTGATGTAAGCTGCAGTAGATCTCCCTGGTGTGCTTGCTCATGATCACCATGAAATGTGGATGTCCTACTGGGGGGATATTTCAACCTGGGATCCTTGAAGGTAAGAACCAGTGAAGAGCTGGGTGTGACTTATCTATCAAGTTAGACCCATGATGATCATCAATCTTGTGAGATCATAATCTCCTGATAAACTCGAATTGGAAAGACCTTATGCTGCATGTTAGACTTGGCCCTTTTTGCAGGGTCATCCCTGAACTTTTTTGCCTTCCTCCTGGTATTTTTTCTGACCTGGTGTTGGTGGTTTTAGGACTCTGAGCACTTTATCACTGCTGTCCAGTGTAAAAAGCATGTGCTCTCTATGGTAAACGTGGTAAGATTGGTCTACACCTTCTTGGCGTATTTAATTTACCTATCAGTCCCTTGTAAAGTGGTATCTCAGATACCCAGGGCCAGTAAATTAAATGCTACTGGTGGGCTTGCAGCGCTGCTTGCGCCACCCACCAATGTAGCCTTTAAAACCTGTCTCAGGCCTCTGCTATTGCAAGGCCTGCGCGCGCAGTTTACTGCCGCTGTGATGTGGCACATAAAGTGGTTGCCACGTCTGTGACTCCCCTTTTACTACATATCAGTCACCCCTAAGGTAGGCCGTAGCTAGCCCAATGGGCAGGGTGCGCTGTAGGTGAAAGGTAGGACATGTGCCTTAACTGTGTGGCATGTTCTGGTAGTGACAAACAGCCATTTGGTTTCTCACTACTGTGAGGCTGCCCTCTCATAGGGATGCATTGGGGATTCCCTGATATGTGCTTCAGTGGTAATTCCTGACCTGAGAGGAGTGGTCAAGTTTGGTATGTTTGGAGTAGTGATAATAAATGCTGCGTAATGGTGTTCGCAAATTTATTATCACTATTTTAGAAATGTCACTTTTAGAAGTGAGCAAACACAAGGAGATGATGGACGGACCAGAATCAAGCATCCTGGGACCGGTTTCGGGCTAACAGCCCTCATCAGCCAGGCTAACTTGAATCCAGTGGCAAAGTGAGCAAGGGACCCACGTCTGGGCATACCCTGCCAACTTAGGGCGAACAAAGCAAACACAAGGAAATGATGGACGGAGTGCTGAAATGTTTCAAACACTCACCCCCAGTCACAGATCTGGGTTAAATCCATCATCATTCTTTAGCTCACTTTGCCACCCCAGTTCAGACACAGCTATATGCAAATCAGTCTTGACCCTGTGCCTCATGGGAACAGTCCAGCCCGAACTGCCAAGTCATGTCTTCCCTGGACCGGAAACAAGCATCCTAGGACCGGTTTCGGGCTAACAGCCCTCATCAGCCAGGCTAGCTTGAATCCAGTGGCAAAGTGAGCAAGGGACCCACGTCTGGGCATACCCTGCCAACTTAGGGCGAACAAAGCACACACAAGGAGATGATGGACGGAGCGCTGAAACTTTTCAGACACTCACCCCCAGTCACAGATCTGGGTTGAATCCATCATCGTTCTTTAGCTCACTTCGCCACCCCAGTTCAGACATAGCTATATGCAAATCAGTCTTGATCCTGTGCCTCATGGGAACAGTCCAGCCCGAACTGCCAAACCATGTCTTCCCTGGACCAGAAACAAGCATCCTTGGACCGGTTTCGGGCTAACAGCCCTCATCATCCAGGCTAGCTTGAATACAGTGGCAAAGTGAGCAAGGGACCCACGTCTGGGCATACCCTGCCAACTTAGGGCGAACAAAGCAAACACGGTCTGGACTGTTCCCATGAGGCACAGAGTCAAGACTGATTTGCATATAGCTGTGTCTGAACTGGGGTGGCAAAGTGAGCTAAAGAATGATGATGGATTCAACCCAGATCTGTGACTGGGGGTGAGTGTTTGAAAAGTTTCAGCACTCCGTCCATCATCTCCTTGTGTTTGCTTTGTTCGCCCTAAGTTGGCAGGGTATGCCCAGTTGTGGGTCCCTTGCTCACTTTGCCACTGGATTCAAGCTAGCCTGGCTGATGAGGGCTGTTAGCCCGAAACCGGTCCCAGGATGCTTGATTCCGGTCCAGGGAAGACATGGCTTGGCAGTTCGGTCTGGACTGTTCCCATGAGGCACAGGGACAAGACTGATTTGCATATAGCTGTGTCTGAACTGGGGTGGCAAAGTGAGATAAAGAATGATGATGCATTCAACCCAGATCTGTGACTGCGAGTGAGTGTTTGAAAAGTTCAGCACTCCGACCATCATCTCCTTGTGTTTGCTTTGTTCGCCCTAAGTTTGCAGGGTATGCCCAGACGTAGGTCCCTTGCTCACTTTGCCACTGGATTCAAGCTAGCCTGGCTGATGAGGGCTGTTAGCCCGAAACCGGTCCCAGGATGCTTGATTCCGGTCCAGGGAAGACATGGCTTGGCAGTTCGGTCTGGACTGTTCCCATGAGGCACAGGTTTAAGACTGATTTGCATATAGCTGTGTCTGAACTGGGGTGGCAAAGTGAGCTAAAGAATGATGATGGATTCAACCCAGATCTGTGACTGGGGGTGAGTGTTTGAAAAGTTTCAACACTCCGTCCATCATCTCCTTGTGTTTGCTTTGTTCGCCCTAAGTTGGCAGGGTATGCCCAGACGTGGGTCCCTTGCTCACTTTGCCACTGGATTCAAGCTAGCCTGGCTGATGAGGGCTGTTAGCCCGAAACCGGTCCCAGGATGCTTGATTCCGGTCCAGGGAAGACATGGCTTGGCAGTTCGGTCTGGACTGTTCCCATGAGGCACAGGGTCAAGACTGATTTGCATATAGCTGTGTCTGAACTGGGGTGGCAAACTGAGCTAAAGAATGATGATGGATTCAAACCAGATCTGTGACTGGGGGTGAGTGTTTGAAAAGTTTCAGCACTCCGTCCATCTTCTTCTTGTGTTTGCTTTGTTCGCCCTAAGTTGGCAGGGTATGCCCAGACGTGGGTCCCTTGCTCACTTTGCCACTGGATTCAAGCTAGCCTGGCTGATGAGGGCTGTTAGCCCGAAACCGGTCCCAGGATGCTTGATTCCGGTCCAGGAAAGACATGGCTTGGCAGTTCGGTCTGGACTGTTCCCATGAGGCACAGGGTCAAGACTGATTTGCATATAGCTGTGTCTGAACTGGGGTGGCAAAGTGAGTTAAAGAATGATGATGGATTCAACCCAGATCTGTGACTGGGGGTGAGTGTTTGAAAAGTTTCAGCACTCCATCCATCATCTCCTTGTGTTTGCTTTGTTCGTCTTAAGTTGGCAGGGTATGCCCAGACGTGGGTCCCTTGCTCACTTTGCCACTGGATTCAAGCTAGCCTGGCTGATGAGGGCTGTTAGCCCGAAACCAGTCCCAGGATGCTTGATTCCAGTCCAGGGAAGACATGGCTTGGCAGTTCGGTCTGGACTGTTCCCATGAGGCACAGGGTCAAGACTGATTTGCATATAGCTGTGTCTGAACTGGGGTGGAAAAGTGAGCTAAAGAATGATGATGGATTCAACCCAGATCTGTGACTGGGGGTGAGTGTTTGAAAAGTTTCAGCACTCCGTCCATCATCTCCTTGTGTTTGCTTTGTTCGCCCTAAGTTGGCAGGGTATGCCCAGACGTGGGTCCCTTGCTCACTTTGCCACTGGATTCAAGCTAGCCTGGCTGATGAGGGCTGTTAGCCCGAAACCGGTCCCAGGATGCTTGATTCCGGTCCAGGGAAGACATGGCTTGGCAGTTCGGTCTGGACTGTTCCCATGAGGCACAGGGTCAAGACTGATTTGCATATAGCAGTGTCTGAACTGGGGTGGCAAAGTGAGCTAAAGAATGATGATGGATTCAACCCAGATCTGTGACTGGGGGTGAGTGTTTGAAAAGTTTCAGCACTCCATCCATCATCTCCTTGTGTTTGCTTTGTTCGCCTTAAGTTGGCAGGGTATGCCCAGACGTGGGTCCCTTGCTCACTTTGCCACTGGATTCAAGCTAGCCTGGCTGATGAGGGCTGTTAGCCCGAAACCGGTCCCAGGATGCTTGATTCCGGTCCAGGGAAGACATGGCTTGGCAGTTCGGTCTGTACTGTTCCCATGAGGCACAGGGTCAAGACTGATTTGCATATAGCTGTGTCTGAACTGGGGTGGCAAAGTGAGCTAAAGAATGATGATGGATTCAACCCAGATCTGTGACGGGGGGTGAGTGTTTGAAAGGTTTCAGTACTCCGTCCATCATCTCCTTGTGTTTGCTTTGTTCGCCCTAAGTTGGCAGGGTATGCCCAGACGTGGGTCCCTTGCTCACTTTGCCACTGGATTCAAGCTAGCCTGGCTGATGACGGCTGCTAGCCTGAAACCGGTCCCAGGATGCTTGATTCCGGTCCAGGGAAGACATGGCTTGGCAGTGCGGTCTGGACTGTTCCCATGAGGCACAGGGTCAAGACTGATTTGCATATAGCTGTGTCTGAACTGGGGTGGCAAAGTGAGCTAAAGAATGATGATGGATTCAACCCAGATCTGTGACTGGGGGTGAGTGTTTTTGAAAAGTTTCAGCACTCTGTGCATCATCTCCTTGTGTTTGCTTTGTTCGCCCTAAGTTGGCAGGGTATGCCCAGACGTGGGTCGCTTGCTCACTTTGCCACTGGATTCAAGCTAGCCTGGCTGATGAGGGTTGTTAGCCCGAAACCGGTCCCAGGATGCTTGATTCCGGTCCAGGGAAGACATGGCTTGGCAGTTCGGTCTGGACTGTTCCCATGAGGCACAGGGTCAAGACTGATTTGCATATAGCTGTGTCTGAACTGGGGTGGCAAAGTGAGCTAAAGAATGATGATGGATTCAACCCAGATCTGTGACTGGGGGTGAGTGTTTGAAAAGTTTCAGCACTCCGTCCAGCATCTCCTTGTGTTTGCTTTGTTCGCCCTAAGTTGGCAGGGTATGCCCAGACGTGGGTCCCTTGCTCACTTTGCCACTGGATTCAAGCTAGCCTGGCTGATGAGGGCTGTTAGCCCAAAACCTGTCCCAGGATGCTTGATTCCGGTCCAGGGAAGACATGGCTTGACAGTTCGGTCTGGACTGTTCCCATGAGGCACAGGGTCAAGACTGATTTGCATATAGCTGTGTCTGAACTGGGGTGGGAAAGTGAGCCAAAGAATGATGATGGATTCAACCCAGATCTGTGACAGGGGATGAGTGTTTGAAAAGTTTCAGCACTCCGTCCATCATCTCCTTGTGTTTGCTTTGTTCGCCCTAAGTTGGCAGGGTATGACCAGCGTGGGTCCCTTGCTCACTTTGCCACTGGATTCAAGCAAGACTGATTTGCATATAGCTGTGTCTGAACTGGGGTGGCAAAGTGAGCTAAAGAATGATGATGGATTCAACCCAGATCTATGACTGGGGGTGAGTGTTTGAAAAGTTTCAGCAATCCGTACATCATCTCCTTGTGTTTCCTTTGTTCGCCCTAAGTTGGCAGGGTATGCCCAGACGTGGGTCCCTTGCTCACTTTGCCACTGGATTCAAGCTAGCCTGGCTGATGACGGCTGTTAGTCCGAAACCGGTCCCAGGATGCTTGATTCCGGTCCAGGGAAGACATGGCTTGGCAGTTCAGTCTGGACTGTTCCCATGAGGCACAGGGTCAAGACTGATTTGCATATAGCTGTGTCTGAACTGGGGTGGGAAAGTGAGCCAAAGAATGATGATGGATTCAACCCAGATCTGTGACTGGGGATGAGTGTTTGAAAAGTTTCAGCACTCCGTCGATCATCTCCTTGTGTTTGCTTTGTTCGCCTTAAGTTGGCAGGGTATGCCCAGACGTGGGTCGCTTGCTCTCTTTGCCACTGGATTCAACCTAGCCTGGCTGATGAGGGCTGTTAGCCCGAAACCGGTCCCAGGATGCTTGATTCCGGTCCAGGGAAGACTAGACTTGGCAGTTCGGTCTGGACTGTTCCCATGAGGCACAGGGTGAAGACTGATTTGCATAGAGCTGTGTCTGAACTGGGGTGGCAAAGTGAGCTAAAGGATGATGATGGATTCAACCCAGATCTGTGACTGGGGGAGAGTGTTTGAAAAGTTTCAGCACTCCGTCCATCATCTCCTTGTGTTTGCTTTGTTCGCCGTAAGTTGTCAGGGTATGCCCAGATGTGGGTCCCTTGCTCACTTTGCCACTGGATTCAAGCTAGCCTGGCTGATGAGGGCTGTGAGCCCGAAACCGGTCCCAGGATGCTTGATTCCGGTCCAGGGAAGACATGGCTTGACAGTTCGGTCTGGACTGTTCCCATAAGGCATAGGGTCAAGACTGATTTGCATATAGCTGTGTCTGAACTGGGGTGGCTAAGTGAGCTAAAGAATGATGATGGATTCAACCCAGATCTGTGACTTGGGGTGAGTGTTTGAAAAGTTTCAGCACTCCGTCCATCATCTCATTGTGTTTGCTTTGTTCGCCCTAAGTTGGCAGGGTATGCCCAGACGTGGGTCGCTTGCTCACTTTGCCACTGGATTCAAGCTAGCCTGGCTGATAAGGGCGGTTAGCCTGAAACCGGTCCCAGGATGCTTGATTCCGGTCCAGGGAAGACATGGCTTGGCAGTTTGGTCTGGACTGTTCCCATTAGGCACAGGGTCAAGACTGATTTGCATATAGCTGTGTCTGAACTGGGGTGGGAAAGTGAGCCAAAGAATGATGATGGATTCAACCCAGATCTGTGACTGGGGATGAGTGTTTGAAAAGTTTCAGCACTCCGTCCATCATCTCCTTGTGTTTGCTTTGTTCGCCCTAAGTTGGCAGGGTATGCCCAGACGTGGGTCCCTTGCTCACTTTGACACTGGATTCAAGCTAGCCTGGCTGATGAGGGCTCTTAGCCCGAAACCGGTCCCAGGCTGCTTGATTCCGGTCCAGGGAAGACATGGCTTGGCAGTTCGGTCTGGACTGTTCCCATGAGGCACAGGGTCAAGACTGATTTGTATATAGCTGTGTCTGAACCTGGGTGGCAAAGTGAGCAAAAGAATGATGATGGATTCAACCCAGATCTGTGACTGGGGGTGAGTGTTTGAAAAGCTTCAGCACTCCGTCCATCATCTCCTTGTGTTTGCTTTGTTCGCCCTAAGTTGGCAGGGTATGTCCAGACGTGGGTCCCTTGCTCACTTTGCCACTGGATTCAAGCTAACCTGGCTGATGACGGCTGTTAGCCTGAAACCGGTCCCAGGATGCTTGATTCCGGTCCAGGGGAGACATGGCCTGGCAGTTCGGTCTGGACTGTTCCCATGAGGCACAGGTTCAAGACTGATTTGCATATAGCTGTGTCTGAACTGGGGTGGCAAAGTGAGCTAAAGAATGATGATGAATTCAACCCAGATCTGTGACTGGGGGTGAGTGTTTGAAATGTTTCAGCACTACGTCCATCATCTCCTTGTGTTTGCTTTGTTCGCCCTATGTTGGCAGGGTATGCCCAGACGTGGATCGCTTGCTCACTTTGCCACTGGATTCAAGCTAGCCTGGCTGATGAGGGCTGTTAGCCCGAAACCAGTCCCAGGATGCTTGATTCCGGTCCAGGGAAGACATGGCTTGGCAGTTCGGTCTGGACTGTTCCCATGAGGCACAGGGTCAAGACTGATTTGCATATAGCTGTGTCTGAACTGGGGTGGGAAAGGGAGCTAAAGAATGATGATGGATTCAACCCAGATCTGTGACTGGGGGTGAGTGTTTGAAAAGTTTCAGCACTCCGTCCATCATCTCCTTGTGTTTGCTTTGTTCGCCCTAAGTTCGCAGGGTATGCCCAGACGTGGGTCCCTTGCTCACTTTGCCACTGGATTCAAGCTAGCCTGGCTGATGAGGGCTGTTAGCTCGAAACCGGTCCCAGGATGCTTGATTCCGGTCCAGGGAAGACATGGCTTGACAGTTCGGTCTGGACTGTTCCCATGAGGCACAGGGTCAAGACTGATTTGCATATAGCTGTGTCTGAACTGGGGTGGCAAAGTGAGCTAAAGAATGATGATGGATTCAACCCAGATCTGTGACTGGGGGTGAGTGTTTGAAAAGTTTCAGCACTCCGTCCATCATCTCCTTGTGATTGCTTTGTTCTCCCTAAGTTGGCAGGGTATGCCCAGACGTGGGTCCCTTGCTTACTTTGACACTGGATTCAAGCTAGGCTGGCTGATGAGGGCTGTTAGCCCGAAACCGGTCCCAGGATGCTTGATTCATGTCCAGGGAAGACATGGCTTAGAAATTCGGTCTGGACTGTTCCCATGAGGCACAGGGTCAAGACTGATTTGCATATAGCTGTCTGAACTGGGGTGGCAAAGTGAGCAAAAGAATGATGATGGATTCAACACAGATCTGTGACTGGGGCTGAGTGTTTGAAAAGTTTCAGCACTCCGTCCATCATCTCCTTGTGTTTGCTTTGTTCGCCCTAAGTTGGCAGGGTATGCCCAGACGTGGGTCCCTTGCTCACTTTGCCACTGGATTCAAGCTAGCCTGGCTGATGAGGGCTGTTAGCCCGAAACCGGTCCCAGGATGCTTAATTCCGGTCCAGGGAAGACATGGCTTGGAAGTTCAGTCTGGACTGTTCCCATGAGGCACAGGGTCAAGACTGATTTGCATATAGCTGTGTCTGAACTGGGGTGGCAAAGTGAGCTAAAGAATGATGATGGATTCAACCCAGATCTGTGACTGGGGGTGAGTGTTTGAAAAGTTTCAGCACTCGGTCCATCATCTCCTTGTGTTTACTTTTAGAAGTGGGCATTTCTGTGTGCTATGTGTCTTTGCGCCTGCCTGTTGTGTATTGCATGTCTGGCCCTGGAGTGACAGAGACTGGGGAGGTGCAGTGGCTCCAGAGGGGCTGGGTGTGTCAGCGCTAGGCTGAATGTGCCTGATCTGCATTTGGAGTAGTGGGAGGAGTAGCCCCTGACCCTGCATAGGTCTGTACCTGCCTTGTACAATGCTGGCTCCGCCCCCTGTGGTGTGTCTGGGGCCAGAGCCTACACTGACAATGGGGACTGTTGTGCACTTGTTAAGTGCCCCCCAGAACTGGTTTGGACTGGGTCCCAAGCCCTGTGCCAGGGCAGAACAAAGACTGACATGGGTATAAGTACTGGGGCTGTCACCCTATGAAAGTGGTGTGTGCTTACTTGGAACTTGGGGAAGACACTGCCAGGGGGTACCGCCGCCGGGGACTGCCTGCTGCCTGCTGGGTGGCTGAGAAGGCTGCCCTTATGCTAGGGGACCCTGCGTGCTGGCCTGCGTGGGCCCTGTCCCCTGCCCCAGGGATCTCTCAGGGATGAGGATCCTGCCCTGCGACGCTTATGCAACTTAGCGCTAAGTGAGCCCTGGATTCCAGTGAAGCAGCCCTGATGAGGGCTCCTGCTGAAAGGGGCTGCAGTTGCAGAGGCAGAGAGAGAGACAGCAATTGCGCTGGGGCTGGGGACGAGAGCGCTGGATTTACTGGAGGTGCCCCCCCCCCCCCTTGCTCAGTGCTGCGGGTGGTGGGCGCGTGGCAGCTTGCCCTCCAGGAGCCCGAGAAGTTGCGGAGACTTCTGCTCCATATTTCGCAGCATCCAGGAAGTCAGGCGTGCTGCCTGGTTGTGGGCGGGGCCGCGCCATGCACGGCAAACCAATAAGAGCGGACGTGGCCGCCGGAAGTCAGGCAAGCTTGTGCCTTGAGAAGGGCGGGGCTCCCGTGCGCCGGTGAGAGCCCTGCATGTAGTCCTGAGAAGGAGACGGGGTCGACGGAGACTTCGCTCCGTACTGAGACAACCCCCGCGGTGCCAAGGGAGGAGACAGAGCCTCGTAGGCTCCCCGCTGAAGGTCCTGCTTGTTGGCCGGTTGCCGGCAGAGGAGAAGACAGGAAGTCAGGCGTGTTGGTGCCTGACAGTGGGCGGGGCTCCCTGTGCTGAGGAGGAGAGCCCCGCATGCCTACCATTGGAGACGGAGCCTCGCAGGCTCACCGGACCCCAGGAGAAGAGGACCGGAGCCCCACGGGCTCCCACTGGTGACCGCATCCGTCCTGGTGTTCATTTGGCCAACAAGAGAAGCCCCGGTGAGTGGGGCTGGGAGGGCACCCTGTTGGTGCCTATTTTTATTAATACAGCTGCACCACCAGATTGGGGGCAGCTGCAACGAGGGGGAGGCATTTTGGTGTCCACAAAGAGACCCGGGTATGTTGCACCCTTGCCCCCATTTGTGTACCGGCCCATTGGGGCCAGTACTCTGCTGCATCTGCAGCCTGGTGGATAGTACAAGGCCAAACGCTAATAGAGCTCTGACTTTGGGACAGAGGGCATCACGGGACAACCCAAGGCGGGCCCCCGAGGGAGGCCAGTTGGCCTGGAGATCACCTTGTGTTCTGGCGGGACGTAAGGCCCTAAGGTGATGTGTGCACCTCTTGAATGTTACTGGGGTGCACTGGTAATTTAGGATGCTTGCCTAAGATGTGATGCATAATGTGTTTATGCTACATGCAATGTTACCAGTAGTTACTGGCTGTGAATTTTCACTGCTTGTGTGTTCTAATGGTGATGACAGTGGTCCGATTGGCCCTGTAATGTATATAATCCCCTATAAAGTAATACCTAGTGCCAGGTGGCACAGTGTACATAAGTGATTATGCTCTGATGTGTTTTATGGATAATACAAAGGCTATATTTATATAACCTTGTGTGGAGTTTCTTTTGTGGTGTGCCTAGTGTTTCGCTGCTGTGTGAGTGTGTTGCGCAAACGCTTTACACATTGCCTCTGGGATAAGCCTGACTGCTCGTGCCAAGCTACCAAGGGGGTGAGCAGGGGTTATCTTCAGCATGTAACTCCCTTGCCCTGACTAGAGTGGTGGTTTCTGCCTGGCTTAGGCGCTTGCCCTAGCCAACCAGAAATCCCATTTCTAACACTGCATGACCTGTAGCACAAACCAATGTGGCCATCCCAGGCCAGTGCACAATCCATGTTGATGCTGGCAGTGTTTGTGGACTGTGAGCTCCATGGTGTACTGTGTTGACTGTGGGATAGGGAACAGCAATCTGGAATTGCCCCTGGATTGCTGTGAAGGTTGCTGGATTTTTGAGAGGTGGAGATGTGACATTAATTATGAAAATAAAACCGGTCACACATGAAAACATGCACCTGAGGCCCACAAGTGCGCACAGTATGATTGAAATTGGTGGTTGGCCCAGATAAACCTTTTGAACTTCAGATGGAGAAACATTTTTGAGCACTAATATCTTTCGTGGGGCAAACCTGTAAGTGAAAAGGGCTCTACAAGTTTGAATACATTGCTTCAGGAGTCCTGTTGCAGCCTTGAATGTCCTGCAAAATACTAGAGTGGGAATAACTGCTAAGATGAAGCTAAGTAGTTCATGTCTTGTTTGGGTAGGCCTAGAAGTTTGTTTCGGCCTTTCAGGAGAAGAAAGTTTCAACCATGACCCAAAGAAGGGAAATGAGGGTCAGAATTGTGGATAAGGTGAATGCAGTCTCCAACTCCAGATGCTCACAGGCGGACGATCACAAGCAGTGGAATGACCTGTGAAGGAGAGTCCGTTTCCTCACTTCCAGGCACACAAAGAGGTCCTGGCAACTGGTGGTAGGTCTCCCAGACCCTTGAACCTCATGTCCTGGCAGGAGAAGGTGTTGTACATACTCTACACTAAAGGCATCATGGGAATTGCAGGTGAAGTAGAGAGTGGTAAGTGCCAACACTACCTCTCACATAATAACTAATTTACCATCCCCACACTCGTACACCCCTAATCCCTAATGAAAATGTGTACACTAATGACAACCAATTCAAACAAGTTGCCTACCAGATGTCTCTCACAACTCACTTCATTCTTTATATATATTCATAATCTCCCATTAACATTTTCCTTAACATAACTCCTATAGGAAACACAATCAAACAGGTGTGATATTACATTTGAACCGCAAATCAAAACCCCCTGTGTATCTTCTACATCTATCAATTTACTCATAGCTATGTAAGTTCTACCCACTCTTATTATATTCACATAACAAGTACTATCTCTTGATCTGATACAATATAATAGGAATAATTTGTGGTCGTACAAGTTGGAACAGATGAATCCATTTCACCAGGACTAAACTGTTCGAGTTCTGGATGGGGACTTAATATATCATCTGGGAGCTTATTTTTATTATTCTTTTATGTGGATTATTGAACAAACACACATGGTTCTACAGAAAGTACTCTTAAGTCAATAGTCCAAAAATACATTTACTGTCTCTCTGCTGCTCAAACTATTCCAGCTGATAATGGAGGGTCGGTCAGGCAGCACTCAGGAACCCAGGGTGCCACGAATGTGGTTGGAAGGACAAGCCCATAATGTGCTGGCCTCTTTTTCAGGCCCAGCAACAAAGGTCCTTCCAGCCCTTGCAGCCAAACTTGCCCCACTGGGTGTGGACACCCACTGAAGTGCAGCGTGTGGTGATATCCCACCAAATTTGATCCTGGGCTGCATTACTCAGTTGGCATCTCCAGACCCCCATAAAGCAGAGGGCACTTATTAATGACCCCCTGACTGATGATATCCAATTCGGTGACTGGGGCGGGCCATCTTTTCAAGTTCTGCAGCCACGCTGGGAATATGGCAAGGAGCAACAGGATGGAGGAGGATAGTGTTGTGATGAAGAGAGGATAGCTCAGAGTAACATCAAAATGGCTGACATCCTCTTCATTTATGTCATTTCCTGTTTGTTGCGGTAGAGGGAGACACCACATGTGGGAGGGAACACTCTGCATGGGGGAGATCCTCCGTATACAAACTTTATACCTCTGCATGCAGAATGGAGACCCCTGTTTGTGGCAATAACACCAAAAACAATTTTAGAAAGCATCAGGTATTACTTGTGTACCTAATGTTAACTAATGCTATGAGTAAGTTTGCCCTAAAGCATGAGTGAGATTTTGGGCTTATGTGTTGATGACTATAGGTGTTTGGATGGTATTGTAAGTGTAGAGGCAACCTTTTTTCACTCTAGCATATCACAGTAGATAACATTATGTGAAAAAAGAGTTGTCTCAAGATGGTATATATGAATGGTGTGGGAGATGCCCATCTTTCATCATAAACAAGACAGTCCAACCACATAAATGCCATAACCAAATTAGCAGCTCAAGACAAACTGAGTTAACTAGCCAATCACACACCTGAAGACCCTGACCTCTATTCTGTACCCTACCATGGGTACCCATATTTGGGTAAAGATCATGGTCAAGACTTATGTGTAAGACCCGTCGCATGGTGGTGTTGTGTAACACACAACAATCTTGTACACAATGTCTTGGGAGTACACCAGCAAACCCCCCTGTAAGGTCAAGACACCTGAATCACAACTTGAGGACCCTAAATGTGCGTTCAGGAATGGCTCTTGTACATATGTGTGCCCTGTGGTATCTCCATTGAGGTAGTGTGAATGGACGTCAGTAAGGTGGTTGGAGATGCGTACAGCATCACCTCCAACAAAGACATGTGAAATAATTACAGAGAGGTCTCTAGTCTAAATGCAATGCATCATGCCTGCAAACATGCAGCGAATGTGAGGGTAATGTGTGTGTATTGTGTTGTAGTTATTATTGATTATAATAGAGAGGCTATCCCTAGATGCACAAGTAGGCCCAGTCTGAGGGGTTGTTACTTACCAATGAGCCACATGTCACCAAAATCACCAGCGATCACGTGACGTGCAAGAGGTGACAGTCGAAAGATGTAGCTGTTGTCTTTACCTCTAGGAAAGGCAGCTTGTACATCAACTGCCATCACAGACAGCTTGCATGTTGATAGCCTGACTGTAGTGACTGTTGTGGAAAAGGTATATTGTGTGGTGGGGTGGCCGGAGTGACACATGGGTGGAGTCAGTGGCACCCACCACATGAGCAAAGTAGGCAAAAGCATAGAATTCCCTGCCAGTCTTTACCTTACCAGCAGTGACTGCAGTATGGCAATAAACTGGTGCACTCTTCTGTTGATGTCTCTCAGAACCTGACACAAGCACCAAGACTGATTTGCTGTGAGATGCCAACGTTGTCAGAGGTGAACCTCTGGATAGATCCAGTGGCCTTGAAATCACTGCAACATCTGAAATGACATCAATGGTGACAACACTGTGCATGGCAAGGGCGAAGGTTATAATTACTTTAGGGCACAAGTTATAGTGACTTGAGATACACGTAGCTGGTAAAAGTCATCATTTAAACTCTACACCTACATCTCCATTTTTAACCTGCACTACCAACTATGCCCTATACCAACATCACCACCTGCATGCTACACAGCCACCTACACTAGCTATTTGCTATGCCACCAACCGCCATCTTAAAAAAGTAGACATATAACTTGTACTCTTCACCGCCAACTGCCACCTACATCACACATTCTACCTTACTACACCCACAGAACTACCAAGATGCTATATCTATAGTATCATCTCTTGCATACACTGTTACATCCATCGTACACCACACATGAAGACATCACATTCACCATATACCACAAATTACATCTTCACACATCCTCCACCTAAACCGTGAAAACATACATCACCGCCTCATTCATATCCTTCATCATTTGGCTCTTACACTACCATCTACACTGTTACCTGCACCATACAATATCAAATACACCATGCACTACTTTAACCCTATATACCTTACACCATTTAAACATCCTTTAAATCCAACGCCATACACTACCTACACCCTGCAAAACCTAACCAACTATCTTTGATACCATCTACAAGCAATACCACTTAAATCCTACACCAGCCCTACTCCCTACTCCACTACACTGCACTTTGCAGCATTTATACTGCCTACACCCCATACCCTATAAACCCTATATTTGACACTACTGACTACACACTGAGCACCTTACACCAACACGTATACCTCATCACTTACACCCTATACCATAGGCACCCTGATTATTACATCACTATCTGTTCACTGTTATACCACCCACACTTACTCCACTTATATTACACCCACACCACCAATACCCTATATAACCAAACACACAATAAACCAAATCCAGCTACATTCCCAGCACCCTACCTCCTCTATGATTTAGACCCAAGCCCACACCAACACCTGTCAGCCACTAGGTTAGGTTGCATTATCAAGTACTTTGTGTACTTTCAACGTAAGACATCTTTTTTATTCAGACCACCCCATTAGAGAAAAGAACCACATTAATATTATTATATCATTACAATAAATATTGTTGGGGGCAGAGTCTCTGCTGAGATCTTGAGTGGATGTGTTTTGGTGAGGCTCTGGCGTAGCTCACAGTCTGGGGCCAGCCACAGCAGCTAGGAGACACTGGGAGCCTGGGTTTGTTTGTGAATTGGAAAACCTTATTTTCAGAGTCCAATGGACATATATTCTCACCAACCTCCTAAGCTCTGATCCAGTGATTCAAGCTGAAAAAAGAGAGAGGAATGTGCTCTCTGCTGACTACCTGTGGCCAAAACTGCTGTGGGCCAGACCATTGCTGCTGGGCTGATGTGGCCCAGGTTGAATACTCAGTGGGTGGTAGCCTGATGAATGACCACTGCCTAGACTACTGAGGGGGTAGAGTGTTGGCTCCCCTTGCAAAAGACATACCAGATGGAATGACAGTGTTGAAGCAGACTGACAGGAATGGATCTATGGCTCCGATTGACCATGCCCAATCCCACGAAGGAGAACAAAGCTAAAAATGCCTGAGACAAAAGATTCTTCAACCCGCCAGACATCCTTTTCGCACAATCCAAGAGAATGAGAAAGTATGGCAGATGCCCGTCTGGAGAATGTAACTCAGGGGAATCTTTCAGCGATATACTCAAGGATTTGCCGCTCACTATGAATGCCTTTGGGCGCAAGGTCACATCTCTGGAAAGCAGCCCAGAGGACTTAAAAACGAAAGTTACACAAATGCAGAAGAGCGCTATTGGAGTAGATACCAGAGAAACACAAGTGGAGATGCAGAATAGAGAACATGACGATAAAATACAAAGTCATGCCTGGTTCAAGGATTGGACCGTGTCTGGCTTGATACATTTGGAGCAACAAACTGAGTAACTCTAGATTGGGTAAGTTTCCTGATGCAGAATAGTGTGAGTCCCACTTATTCCTGAGATAGTGGATGCCAAGACATTGTTGATTCACTTTTTGCAACAGAAGATACATATCTTTCAAAATAAGCCCTAGATATAGGAATGGTTTTTCATGTGGTGTGTGGGTCTATGAATATGCAAACAACACTCTCAGAAGATAGGGATCTTTCCCTATCCTACTAACTGTTTACTTCGCAATGAATGCCCTATGTTTTTTCTTATATTTTAGCATTTAACTACAGGAGGTGGAACAAGGTTTTAAAAAAAGAAAATTAAGAAAGCTGTATTTTTTACCTTTGATTATATGAAGGTTTTGCTGGCCTCTAACTGTTTAAGGAATCAAGGACACATTTAAGGTCTGAAATTTTAGAAGCCCATAACTAACCAATAAAGAATGACTTTTTTATTATTTGTATAAGCATGTGTTTGAGCAGTCATGAACCTATGTTTCTTTTTGCCGATCAGTTTAAAGTCTCTTCCTTTAAGTGGATTTTTTGAAAGGAAGAGATTGAAGTTAATTGAAATTGCTATTGGGGCTTGTGCTCCTTTTCATGAATGAGGTAGGCATGATACTGTGGAAAGACACTCTTCTCCAGCATTATTACAAAGCCAGGTTAAATTGTTGGTAAAATCCATTTCTCCTGCCTAGAATCTCAGCAGGGAGCTACAGATTAGATTATTGATTCTGCAGGTTCTTCAAGGGTTCCCAGTTGTCAGTTTCTACTTCATCATCTATGAGTTCTTCTTTACTGTCTTTTGAATATCCTAGAGGGGTAATATGTCCAGCAAGAGGAATTGCACGCTCTAGTAACCTATCTGATATCCAATCTACAGTTATGACAAGATAAAGAGCAGCAAGCAGGGGCCAAGTCGAGAGTGGTTCGGGTGGTTTTAGTGACCAAACATTAAAAAATTACCTATCAATGATGCAATACACAATCAGTTTAATAGAGAATGATAGGACCCAGTTAGGGACTCAGTCCTGAGATTCATGGGACGTCTTTATCCAATTGCTACAGGTGAGATTTGTTTCCAAATGAGCACATTCGTTGAGCCATTTCAAGCTAATTTCATGGCAAGAAAGGAGGCTCTGATTATGCTTATTATGCTTTCTTAACTTGTAGTAGTAGCAGTAGTCAAGAACACTAAAAAACAATCAATCCCATGAGGCTTAGAAACAATAAGCCAATGGTGAATGAACAGTAGAACAATCCCCAACCAATCAGGGACACGGAACCGCTTTAATACCTATCTTGACAGCAAACCCTCCTCTTTTTTTGAGCTAGAAGTGATGAGGAATTATGAAACAGGCAAATGAGACACACAATGGTGACTGCTAATACTAATGTAAACATCTCTTGAGAAAAGTCCATAAAACTGCTTCTTGAAAAAAATGATGGAGAAAGAGTAGTAGGATTCAGGAGGGTAGTAGACTTTAAAGTCCTCTTTTCTTGTTGCTCGTTGTCAAGATAAGTATTATTTTTTTATAGCCTTCCAATCGTAAGAATGTATGATTTAATTTACAGCTTTTTCTTCAGTTTCTGTGATTGTTTTACATATTATTTCGGTTATTCAAAGGTTCCCTTCCAATGTCATCACAGCGCGTAACTCGCTATAGTTTTTTCCAACCACATACTAATCTTGTTGGTTTCTTCCCACTGGTCTCTCTGTTCAGGGTGCACACGCTGCTTTGTGCGTGCTCCTGTCACCCTTTCTTCTTTAACGGAGCACGTTTCAAGCTTCGTGCACTCTGGGTATTAATATTTTGTCCGGGCCGGACAGATTTCCGACATCGGAGCAACGGTCAACGCCTCTTCAGGGCGCAGCCTACCAGAACTCCTCACTTCCTCACAGATTCTTCCTGGCTCCTGGGTTTTCCCCCTCCCCTTGTGGGAGGGCCATTTCCTTCTTCTTCCTTCACTAAGAGATATTTAAAAACCTTGGGCTCCCATAACTTTTTTGGTTTGTTGAAAAAAGTGTTATATGCTATTTTGGGGTGACTGGAATTGATTAAATTGCATACTCTGTCATGGAGTTTGATAATCCAACTGCTTATGTGAAAATTATGATGATGGGGAGGAATTTCGTAATAACGTAAATGTTTTTATTCAATTATCAGTGGAAAAAGCAGTATCCTCCTCTATGACAAAAATTACAAAAAATATTGAAAATACTGTTAAAAACATTATATCAAAAATATTTTGGCCCATTCTGAGGGGAAAGGCAGAAAGCGCAAGGCACAAACTATGACTTTTAAGGTGTCCAATGTAAAAAATAATTCCTCAACATCCAATTCAGAGGAGGTGCCTTTAAAAAAAAATCAAAAAATGCTCATTTGGTCAGTGAGGTTTCTTCACTTATGGGAGAGGACGATGCCCTTCCAAGGTCTTCAGTTAATATTTAATGCAAACAATAATGCACAACAAATTGTAATTTCTGATATTCAGGATGCTGATGATCATAATTATTGTCCTGATGATGATAATTATTGAAGCAAACACAAGGAGATGATGGACGGAGCACTGAAACTGTTCAGACACTCACCCCCAGTCACAGATCTGGGTTGAATCCATCATCGTTCTTTAGCTCACTTCGCCACCCCAGTTCAGACCCGGCCATTTGCAAATCAGTCTTGACCCTGTTCCCAGGATGCTTTTTTCCAGTCCAGGGAGGACCCGGCCTGGCAGTTCGGGCTGGACTGTTCCCAAGGGGAACAGGATCAAGACTGATTTGCATATGGCTGGGTCTGAACTGGAATGGCATGGGGAGCAAAAAAAAGGATGGATTTAGGCCTAGATCTCTGTACTGGGGTGAATGTTTGACATTGTGCAGCATTCTGTCCATCAATTGTTCTTTTTGCATTTGTCACCCCGATGATAATTATTGTCCTGACACTCACGATGATAATGCTTAACCTAACGATTCAGATTTCTTGCTGGGTCCTAAAGCGAAGAAAGGCAAAATGCTGGCTTCCCATGTTGACCTGCATACATAAAAGGTGTTTTTAGACTCTTAGGGTCATCCTGTGTTTGATCCAAAATTGATCTGTCATCCTGATTCTACCACGAGCAGATTACACCTAGCCTTAGACAAACAAACCAGGGCCAAGTTAAAATCAGAATGTCCCAGACCTTCTTTACCATCCATTATAACTTCAACTCCGTTTATTGACCTAAACATGTTAACAATCTTTTCAAAATGTGGCAAGAAGCCAAGAAAAGGGGTAGATAAACCTTGGTTAAATTGCCAAGACAAAATGCTGGACATGGTAGGTCCTCTTGCCTGAATTCTAGATTTGGCAGAATGGGCCAGATTGGAGAATATAATGTTGGGGTGGGTAAATACGATGTCAATGAATGTCATGATATGTGCAGGCCCGAAAACGACAATATTAGTCAAAGCAATGTGAATATATGCCATAGCTTGTGTCTGCACACTGCCCGTCAATGCAATTTCAATGTATATCGTAACTTGTTCCCGCACAGCAGTGCAGACATCAGCAACAATGATACCAATGTATGTAATAATCCATGCTCGTACGATAATATTGTTGTTGGTAATAAGACCAATGTCAATGTACGTTCAGAGCAAACATAACCTCGTTAAAATCAGTACGAATGATATCAATGTACAAGATGAACTCTGTAAACGTAATGTTGATAATGTCGATAAAAATTATAACAGTGGCTGCCATATTAATTTTCTGTGTTCCGATGAACTCACGTCATTGTTGTCGAATTCACCCAAGGTGACCTCCCCATCAACCCTGAGTCAGAGATACATGGTCAGGCCGGTCCTGCGACCCATGCCCACGCTTATCGAGTCACAGGTGGGGTCCACCATAAATTACAGGCAAACACGCACCCAGGGAAAACCCTGATTGATTCCACAGCTAGTTACACCACAAAAAAGTCGTAGTCCAAGAGGTCACAGACATGCAAACCCAACTGGTAAGTCAATCTTTTGGCCTTCAAACTGTAGGGGGTAGTTTAACATTTTATCTCAACAAATGGCAGTTCATAACAGCAGATCCTTGGGTACTGAACACTGTTCAGGGTTATTCTATAGAACTTTATGCAACTCCTTTTCAGATTCATCCTCTTTTACCCTTAAAGATTTCAACCACAATGGAGTCTCTGATGGCTGAAGAAATTCAAACCCTCTTACACAAACAAACAATCCAACAGACTTTCTAAGCTCTCTCATCTTTGTTCAGAAGAAAAACAAGAGAATGAGACCATTAATAAATCTAAGGTATTTCAATAAGTTTGTTGTTTACCATCATTTCAAGATGGAAATTATTCATCTCAGAGATTCTTTATTACAAGACGACTGGATGGTCTGTCTAGATTTACAGGATGCGTATTTAACTATTCCGATCAATTCCAGAATCAGGAAATATCTTCAGTTTCAATGGAAAGGGAAAACATATCAGTTTTTATCCCTCCCGTTCGGTCTATTTTCAGCACCTTGGTGCTTCACAAAATGTCATGAAGCCAATGGCAGCTCAGCTCAGATCTCAGGGTGTCTGGTTGATCATCTATCTGGACGACATACTTTTGTTGTGTCAAAATCTCTAGTGTTTACTGTCTCAGATCCAGATTGCATGCTCTCTTTTATACGATTTGGGTTTCATTATCAACATAGAAAAGTCAATTCTAACTCCTTTCAAACAAATGGAATTTCTAGGCTTCCTAATAAATTTCGAGAGCTCAACTCTTAACTTACCCCAGTCCAAGATAAAAGTGATAACATTTGACATTTTTCAAACTCTACAGATTTGCGTACTTTCTCTCAGGACTCTTGAAAGGATAGTAGGTATTCTCTCCTCATCGATACATGCCATTTTTCTGGGTCCTCTTCATTTTTAAGCTCTCCAGAGGTTAAAAATTTGTCATCTTTGCAAAGGTCTGGCTTATTCGGATGTCACTGGTTTAGATCCTGAATTTCGCATGAAGGTACAATGGTGGATAGACCATTTAGATGCAAGGAACAGCAGAACAATTATAGTTTCGGCCCCAGATCTTTCTTAGAATCAGATGCATGCTCAGGGCCGGACTGGCAACCGAAACCGGCCCTGGCAAACTGCTCGGCCGGCACCCCCTCGGGTGAGGGGATTGTGCAGCCGAGCAGTTTGCGAGGGCCGGTTTCAGCCGATTTTGATACAGGGGGCCGATATTGCCGACCCCCGGTAACAAAAATGGCTCCCCAGGGGCCCAAAACCGGCCCCCACCCTAGCGGCCCCCCCGGGGAAACGCCCTGTGCCCGCTACGGCCAGTCCGGCCCTGTGCATGTTTGACAGGCTGAGGCACCCGGTGTGGTCAGATCTCGACTGGAGGTACGTGGTCTCTTCAGGAGTCTACAATGAATTTCAGATCTATAACCCATCTTGGAGGTACAAAGTCCAAACCTCTGGTGCAATTAGCAAAAAGTTTCTGGGAATTCTGGGCAGAATATCTTCTGGGTGTTCTCAATACAGTCACCGACTAGTATTTGCGATACTTGCACGATTCAAGCGACTGGAGACTTCATCCTTCTGTTTTCAAGAAACTCTATCTCAAATGAGGGCCATTACAAATAGATCTTTTTGCTTCCAGACTCAATTTGCCTCTTTCAAAATCTTTCAGCTGGAGATCAGATCCCCTAGTTCTAGCAACAGATGCCTTTCTACAGGCTTGATCTCAGGGAATTGATTATGCCTTTCCTCCTTTTCTCATGATCAACAGACTTCTAGCTCAGGTAAGATGACAACAATCTTTGCTAGTCCTAGTAGTTCATCTTTGGCAGTCTCAGGTGTGGTACCTTTCTCTCCTGGAACTCACAGTGGACTTTCCAATGATACGACCTTCCTTTCCCAATCTCCTGTTAGACCTGGAAGGACATATGCATAATTTAATAATGGCCAACATTCTAACTCTGTGGGTCTGGAAAGCGGTGGGATGTCCCTATCTAATCCAGGCATTTTGTCAGAAGCTGCAGACTATATCAGTGAATCCTGGGCTCCGGGTACGACCAAAACCTACAAATCAGCTTGGTCTTTTTGGCCAAGCTGGTGTGTGGAAAAATCTATTGATCTCTTTTCAGCAAAGGTCACCTTCATAGTGAATTTCTTAGCTTCACAAGCTAGTGGGAGGAAAACCTATCATACAGTTAATCTATATCATTCAGCAATTTCGGCGAACTATCCCTACAGCAGTGGAAAACCAGTTGGATAACATCCTCTCGTGTGCAGTCTTCTAAAAGGAGTAAGATTTTGTAATCACCCTCTTCCAAAATACAGTCAATTGTGTGATGTTAATTTGGTTTTACAGATGTTAATTGATTGGCCAGGAGATTCCTCTCTTTCTCTCAAAATGCTTCCTGCAAAATTAACAATTTTGTTATGTTTAGTTTCTATCAAACATCTTTCAGATGTCAAAGCTTTGGATATTTCTTTATGCCATTTCAATCCAATGGTTGTTTTGTTTAGCAAAAGAAAACGCACAAAAACAAATATAACTACCATGTTTTATCCTTATTTTCCAACTCAACCTAAGTTATGTGTAAGTAATTGTTTATAGCATATGAACAAGAGACCAACCATCTCAGAACATCCTTGGATACTCAACTTCAAACCTCCATAAGGAATCCTCACAAACCAGTGTCTTCCCAGGTGCTTGCCAGGTGGGTTAGCTGGATTATGTGTCTGGCGGGGACAGACACCTCCATTTCAGGTGCTCATTCTTCATGGGGTGCCATGGCATCCAAAGCCTTTGGACAGGTTCTCGTTTAGGGACGTTCTGAGATCGGCTGATTGGTCACACGATAAAACTTTTCATACCTTTTATCTTAAACCTGTGCATACAGCTTCTTCTGTAGTGATAAACATGCTTTGAACAAACATAATAGGGGCCTCCGGTCTTGCCATAAAATGTAGACTTTCCTAGTATTCATGAAGGTAAATCTTAATTCTATTAAAGACACAGAGGTGAGTATTATCCCACCACTTACTGCATAACTATGTGGTTGTAGAAGTTGTAAAAGTGGACACTACAAGGACAGGAAAAAACATAAAGTGCCTTCAGACTTCTTCAACACCAGCAAGTCAGTTTTATCATCTTGAAGGTCTATTATCTTCCTGAATACTAATACTCTTTCTCCATTGTTTTCTTCAAGAAGCAGTTTTATGGACCTTTCTCAAGAGATGTTTACATTTATATTAGCAGTAGCTATTGTGTTTCTTATTTTGCCTATGTTTTACAATTCCTCTTGACTTTTCGCTCAAGAAAAGAGGACTATTTGTAGTCAAGATTGGTATTATAAGGGGTTCCATATCCCTGATTGGTTGGTGATTGTACTACTGTTCCGTCACCGTTGGCTTATTGTTTTAAAGCCTGATGGAATTTGCAGTTTTTTAATGTTCTTGACTGCTGCTGTTTAAAGCAAGTTAAGAAAGCATAATACTCGCCTCCATGTCTTTAATAAAATTAAGGTTTTTCTTCATGAATACTAGGAAAATCTCCATTTTACAGATCAAAAGACAGTTATCATAGTCTTTTCTCTGGTGTCAGATCCTGTGGATAGGAAGTAAGAGTTGTCATTTAAAAGGAAATATATAAGTATAAATCTCACTATGAGAATAGAAATATATTGCAGTGTATGTCTCACAGTCCTTCGTGACAGATCTTCATTTTCTTTGTTTAGCAATCCAGAGGCTGAAAATTGTTCTCAAGTGTTGGCATACATGGAGGGTCAAGAAAATATCTGTGGGATATCAAATTTAGCAATTTGAAGCCCACAGCAATGGCATTAAGTGGGATACGTGCATTCAGACGTCATCATCATTTGAGGGATTGGAAGTTGGACGGTGCCGAGAAAGCTTGTTTATTGGAATGCCCTTTTTAGATGCAAAATTATCTAGTTATTCATTTGAATCAGTGCTTCACAGCACATTCAAGAATCAGAAACATACTCAGTCCTTCAAACACAGTTCCAAGTCCTATGAGAAAACAAGAAACCTTATGTGGTGTCATAAAAGATTTGATTGTGTAGCAAATTGTTTCAATTTTAAGCAGAGAGGAAATTAATCATTATTTCCAGTGCAGATACAGAAGCCAAAGGAAATGATTAACAGCACTCTAGACTATGCCAAGACATTGTTTAAATCTGGTCCAGTAGGAGGCAGATTGTCTCTTTTTAGGAGGTGATAGGAGGTTTGAAACAATTCAGTGATGGAATGTTGGGTGCTAGAAGTGGTTTCAGTAGGTTACACAACATATTTCACTTTGATTCACCCAGATTCTGGAGTGGTAGTAACCCCATGGCTGCAAGACAAAAGAAAGTTGACAGTTTTGAAAGAAAACATCAAATTATTAGTTCAACAGAATGCAATGGAGAAAAAATGGTATTCAACTGTATTTCTAGACTCTAAGAGATCCGCAGACTATAGACCTGTAAAAATCCTGTTGGATGTGCTGCTGGTTTTGGAAATCTGCTGTCCAGTCCCGAGTGTATGTGACATGAAAGTCAAATTTTCCACCTCAGAGCTTTTCCCACCAAAACCAATTGCTTAAGCAGGACTTTGTCAGATACAGCTTTTATCCTTATCCTTCTGGAGGATTCTGACTTCTATAAAAAGACTAATGGCCTTACTACGCGTCCGCGACCTCTAGGAGACCGCAGTACTGGCAGTCTTCCAACCTCCATATTACAAGTTTCCCGAGTGGCCGGTGGTGTGGCTGCGGTGATCCTACAGCGGTGGGCAATGTATTTCCATATATATCGATGTACATTTTGACTGCATATGTGTTGAATGCACACATATGCATCATACACATAATACCACCTACCTATTGCCGGAGTCCGACCCATATGTGGGCAGTCCCAGTAAAGGGTATATGGTACAAAAAGTATTTACCTGTATTTCGCCATAGATGGGTTATATTCATGAGGGTGAAGATGTTCCTGTGTAGGAGCGACCTGGAGAAAGGGATCCACGTTAAAATCTGCTAGGAAGAACAGGAAAACTGTGAGTATGCACCCCAAATCCTTCATTTCCACCGACTTTTAGGCAGCTTCCCGACCGCTACAGTCGACTCAATGGAAAGCCAACTCGCAATACGAACCGCAGTGTTGCGCCCGAATAGAGGCTACCTTCCCACGACCACGTCCCGGCTGTCGGTGGTGCCGGCGGTTCAGCAGGGGTCTTCGCAAAGCCCATCCGCCAAACTCGTAATAATGCGGTCGGACCACCGAGCTCGCCGGTGTCGGACCGACGAGACCGCAAACTCGTAATAAGGCCTTAAGTTAAAAGATGAAAACTTTGACTAGGACTACTTGCTTGGGGTATCCAAACTTGGCTCCATCATGGTCATCCTGAGATTTGCTCCTAGTTTCCTGTTAACCGTGAACAGTAGTTTCTGATTAGCACTTTACTTTTTCGTGGTGTTTTTTGCCTTAAAATGTTTTTAAAAATTGATATCTCTGGTACCCTTTATAGGATTTTAGTAATTTTTCATTTTAAATTGTGGCTAAGTTCTAGAAGTTGGTTGTGAGATTTTGTTGTGTTTTGACTTTTTTGTCTGTTTTAGTATTGCTAAATACGTTACACATTTTCCGAAGTGAAATCTGTCTGCTCTGTGCCATAGCTACTGATGGTTGAGCCCCCTCAGACCAAGGGTCCACCTGCTTGAAATCAGTGACAAGCAGTCAAACAGAGAGTATCTGGCTAAGATGGCTTCCATGGAAGTGAAGGAAAAGAAGTTGGCAATGCAGGAAAATAAACTGGCCTTCAAGAAGAGGAGGAGCAAGTTGGATCTGATACAGCCCAATGAAGATGCTGGCAGCAGTTGTGAGGTGTCTACAGGTGGGACCAACCCCCCAAACTCTCTAAGGGTGTGATGCTTAGCTTGGTGGTGGTGGATGACATTGATAATTGTTTTTCTTCTTACAAGCGGGCATTGAGGATGCTAAGGATTGACAAACAGTATCGGGGATCACTATAGTGGAGATTGGTGCCTATCCTGGGAACGGACATATTCCTGCCCCAAGGTGTGAGGTAGCAGATTCATACACCTATATGATGGATGCATGAGTTCGATCTCACTCCTGATGAGTATCACAAGAAGCTAAGAGACACACACAAAGAGTCACAACAGCCTTGGGAAGAGTTCATGGACATTTCTTTTAAAAGAGCAAGGGGCTGGGGAACGGCAGTGAAGTGGTCACTTTCGATGAGTAATTTGAATATGAGGGAGAACATCTTCAGTAATTGTTCTTCAGAGCTGCACCAGCATCTAGTGGACTCCAAGCTAACTGATCCCAGAAAGCTTGGAAGGGCAACTAATGTGTGGGTACTCACAAGGATGTCCATGAAATCCCAGAGGGCCGATCCAAAGTTGGGAGGGTCAGGCCTTCAATGGAGAAACGAAGGAAGCAACAAGGATAAAAAGAAGGAGCTCTCTAAAGGTCCCCCAAAGAATGAGAAGTAGGGAGAGTCCCAAACCACTAGAAATGGGGTGAGCACAAGGGGAAGAATTTTAATCCCAGCAAGGTTGGGGTATGCTTTGACCCTCAGCAGCCATGGCACAAGAGAGGAGACTCCTTCTGCACCAAGAAGCCATTGCAAAGTGGGCTGTCCCAAGGAATAGTAAGTGTAGTCATTTGGATAGAAGTTAGCCCAGGGGAAACCAAGTTTTGTGCAGAAGCCACATTAGCTTCCATGAGTGGGATAGATGTTAAGACAATGGTCACCTTCCATCACAGGATGGTGAAGGGTGGGTAGTTGTCAACTATAAACAGGACCAATATCGAGGCTCTGGGAGAGCAGCACGATTACTGTGATGGACAAACTGATTTCCACAGAGCAGATTATTCCAGATGTTCTTCATAGGGTTGTCAATGCTGACAATGAGTTGAGTACTATCTTGTGGTGATTGTCACCTTGAAGTGGGGTGGTGTCTCACCCAAAGAAGACAGCTGTGTGCCCTGCCATCCTAGTAGAGTTTCCGTTAGGCAATGATCTAGATTCTGCTTTGATGAAAGATGAAAGGAGGACCCATGCTGAAATTATAGGCCTGCTGAATTGGTCTGTGTGGTGACAAGGGCTCAGACAGCCCATAAGTAGAGTCAGGAACTTGGAGTCTGTAATGGTGGCCTAGGTCCCTGCTGTCAGAGGGAAGTGCAGGGATGTAGAAAGAACCACAACAGCTACCAATGTTCAGAAAGAGTTTGACCCAGAATAGGAAGTCCTGAAGCCTAAGGGGTATGATGAAACTGTCCTGAACACTCAGAGCAGGAGGGGCCCTATAAGGAGGAGTTCTGCTGAGCACAAAGAGAGTGTTCAAACCTTAAAGGCCTGCAGTGTCAGGCTGAGGCACAGGAGGAAGGGGATACCAGTGGGACCCACAGGAACTACTGAGAGGAAGGTGCCCATGACATACCACTACTTGGACACCTGGGGTAGGCGAAGACATGGTAGATGTTATTCAACCACTTCTTCTGGTACCAGAGGCCTGAAAAAAAGGAAAGTATTCTGTTGCACAGTGGCTAGACACGGGGATAACATATGCCCCCCCCCTTGTTCTATTGCCACTGGTCGGGACACCTTTTAAGAGGTTGGGGATTAACATTGCTGGGCCTCTTAAGTCTAAGCCACCCTGTGGTTCATCCTGGTAGTAGTGGATGACGTCACTATATACCCAAAAGCAGTGTTTCTGAGTTTGGTGACTGAGCCCGTGGTTGCCAGGGCCCTGCTTGGCATTTTTACTGGGGTAATGTTTAACCCTGGGCATAAAACTCCGCTCCGCTCGCGGAGTTTGTGGATTCTTGGCGACTCCGCGTTCCGCGTAGAACGCGGAGTTACCAAAAACTCCGCGCTCCGCACCAGAGCAGAGTTTTCTTTTGAGTTTATGCGCTCAAAATGCGTTTTCACGTGCGCGGGAGCGACTTACCGGGATGCCTGCAATCGCCGACGAGATTTCCCATCCGTTCGCAAGCACCACGAGATTTGGTAGCCGGCCGCACGGTCCCGCGAGAGTGTGCGATCGCGAACACGCCATTCGGGCGCGCCATCAGACTTCCGGCAGACGTTTTGTGAAGAACGCGATCCCGAACACGCAGAATTTGCAATCTGGAGAAGAATCTCTCTCGAGCAGCATCCAAACCTTCTCAAAATGATGATTTGGATTAAAAAAACTCCTCAGATTGACATTTGGCTGTACTTTTTTGTGCAAGGAGTCCTTTTTCTTTTTTTACTTTTTTTTTTGAAGAGGAAGGAAGTGCCCCAGAGTCTCCAACTTCCTGTTCCTGTCCAGCAGGCTCCTCCCAGTGCTGTGTCCATCTCCTGTTCACTTTTCATTTGGATTTGGAGCTGGAAGGATCGCTCTTTGAGGCTGCTGCATCATATATCATTGGATTTGAGGACTTTTGAATTTGAGATTTCACAAGTAAGTTGGAAAATTGGTGTTGTTTGTTTGATTGGGGCATTGCACCTACATTTTTTGTCTTCATCGTTTTAAAAAAATTTATTGTGGTGGGTGGCCTGTAGTTTCAGCAGGGGCCTAGTTGTTTCTTTGTAAGACATTTTTCATCTTTTATAAAGGAAACATGTTGCACAGTTCACTACATTTTCTCCAACTTTTGAAATTAATTTGCAATATTTATTTAATTCACTAGCCCATGTAGTCTGCCAATAGGCCTTTCAGCCAGTAGGCCCAGAGCTACTCATGGGTGCATGAAACAACTCTTTCTGTGGTGTCTGTTGAATTTAAACATCATTTAGGGCATGGATGGCATTGGATTGATTTGCAAAATGTTTTTTTTTTGGTATTTCACTTTTCTTTGTGTGTGTTAAATAAATGCCTTTGTTGGATGTGTGTGGTTGTTGTGTAACTTGCAAACCTTTTTTAGCCCCGTGGATTTTCGTTTTTGGCATTGTTGCATTAAAGCTGTGTTGTTTAGCATGCCTCCTTTGTCTGGCCTGTGTGTGTGAGTGTGTTTGCAATAGTGGGCCAGCATTTGCCTTGGCTGAGCCTCCCCGTGTGGCCAGGGGCCATTTTGTAAAGTTTGTGTCCATATAGGTTTGCTTGAGTTCATTGTTTTCCAGGCCTCCTGCTTGTTGTGAGTGACCATGTAGCTGGTAGCCATTTTGTGGTGGTGATTAGTGTGCTTTTGCCTTAGGCCTGCATGTCTTTCCTTTGTTCGTCTTGGCTTACTGCTTCTTGTTGTTGTGGCCTGGCCATGTGGCTGGCGGCCATTTTGTGAAGGCAGCCAGTGTGCTTTTGCCATAGGCCTGCATTGTCTGTCTTCCCTTTCTTGTTGTTGTGGCCTGGCCATGTGGCTGGCGGCCATTTTGTGAAGGCAGCCAGTGTGCTTTTGCCATAGGCCTGCATTGTCTGTCTTCCCTTTCTTGTTGTTGTGGTGGCCTGGCCATGTGGCTGGCGGCCATTTTGTGAAGGCAGACAGTGTGCTTCTGCATTAGGCCTGCAAGCCTTCTTTGTGATGGCCATGCCTTGTTGTTATTTTGCATGCAATTTTTTCTTCTTTTACCCAGCAAAAAATGCAGCACCGTTCATTACATTTTCTAATACATTTGCAATATTATTGATTTTAATTGATTCACTATGTGGCCTAGTCTGCCAATGGGTTTTCCAACCAATAGGCCCAGAGCTACTCATGGGTGCATGAAGCAACTGTTTCTGTGGTGTCTGTTGAATTTAAACATCATTTAGGGCATGGATGGCATTGGATCGAATTGTAAAATGTGGTTTATTTTTGGTATTTCGCTTTTTTTCGTGTGTGTTAAATAAATACCTTTGTTGGATGTGTGTGGTTGTTGTGTAACTTGCAAACCTTTTTTTAGTCCTGTGGATTTTCGTTTTTAGCATTGTTGCATTGGAGGTAGATGTAGAAGAGGAGGATGATGGCGAGCCAGTCATCATGGACATTAGTCCTGCCCAAGTGGAGACCGACATCACCCCATCCCAAATTGCTGTGAGAGTGTGGCACGGATACCACCAACACAGATGATACCACCAACACCATCTCCAACGTCCATATTTCGCCGGCAGCGACCTACATGCACCACAACCACCTCAGTAGAAGTAGGTATTGCAGACAGTCAAACGTCACGCTCACCTACTACGAGTTCATCCTGCATTGATAGTGGCACCAGCAGCACCAAAAAGTTGACCTCCCCAGTTTGGGACTTCTTTTCGGTAAGCAGGAAGGAGGTGAACTTAGCTATATGCTCCATTTGTGGACAAGTGTTAGTCGGGGTAAGCTTGGTACAAACTATGGTACCGGAGGCCAAACAACCCATTCGAAAAAACACCACTTGATCCAGTGGGAGTCACACCTTAGCGGCCAAAAAATGGCACCCATTTTTGTTGGTGGGGTTGAAGAAGTAGAAGATCCGATCACGGTGGAAGGTGAACAAGAGGGAGACATTTTCTCTGGTACACAAAGTAGCCCTGTCCCCAGCAGTGCAGTGGCACAAGAGTCAGGCTGAGACACCAAGGGGTCCCAGGCAAGAGTGTACCGCAATGAAAAAACGTGCATTGAGCCTAACAACATCTAGCGTGAAGAAGTCACCTGCATGAGTGGCACCAGAAAAGAAAAAAATCCAGTCTACCATTTTCAGCATGTTTAGGTCGGTGGGGCAGTACGAACGCAATCACCCAACGGCACGTTTGCACAACGCGAAGCTGGCTAAAGTGTTAGCGCTGGACCTCCTCCCTTTTCTTTTGTGCAAAGGGTGGGTTTTCTTGACTTTGTGACAGCCATCTGCCCAAAATGGATGGTTCCCAGCCGGTCCTATTTCGCCAGAGTTGCTGTTCCAGCACTACATCACGACGTGCTGGAATTGCTTGGACAAGCTTTGCAGCAGAGTGATGTTCACACTATCCACCTGACAACAGACATGTGGACCAGTTGCCAAGCCACTGATTACATGTGCATCACTGCACACTGGATCTCTTTTGTGGGGGTTAGAGAAAAGATATCTGCAGCAGGTGCTGTTGACACTGCTGAGATTTTTAATGCCACTCGGAAACATGCAACTGTAGCCATGTTCGCCATGGAGAAATCTCATACTGCTGCAAACATTTTGGAAGACTTTGACAGCAAGGTCTTTGAATGGCTGCGACCAAGAGGGCTTAACATTGGTTTTGTTGCCACAGACAATGGCAGTAATATAGTTAAGGCCATGGCCGATGGTGGCTATTTCAGGGTCCTGTGTTTGGCGCACTACATTAACATCATTGTTCAAGACTTTCTGAAAACAGAAGACAGAGTCAGGAACTTACTGACCACCTGCAGAAGAATCTGCACACATTTCAGCCATTCTTTTAAAGCCCGGAAGAAGCTGAGGATCATTCAACGTGAGTGTAGAATGCCAGTTAAAGCACTCATCCAGGAGGTGCCAACACATTGGAACTCAACTTATTATATGCTTGAACGTCTGTTTGAGCAGTACAGACCAATCAATGAATAAGTCATGCAAAGAGGGGATGCTACTGTGAAAGGCATGATCATTGAGATGGACCAATGGGGCCTAGTTAAATGGCTGACAGAGATGCTACTTCCTTTTGAGCTCTTCACAAGTGAAGTCAGCAAGGAGGACTGTACTATGGGCCAAGCTATCCCATTGTTGCACCTGCTACAGGAAGAAGCTGAAGGGGGTGTCTGCAATGTACGCAGGTGTGGAGGAAAAAAAAGAAGCATATGAGTTGGTGGAGAGCTTAACCCTTCGCTTATCTGAAAATACAAGGGTGCAAAGCGGCATTGTGTCATGCAACCATTACATTTGTGCCACAGTTCTGGATCCACGGTAGAAAGCAGTACTGAACACATTGATTCCTTTTTCAGAAGGGGATGTTGCCAACTACAAAACTTGGATAGCTGTGGAAGCCATTCACTTAGACAAAGAACGGCCAGGAATTAGAGGCCCGCTACTCCAGGCCACAACAAGTACTGCAGGGCAGCCGGCGTCAAGTTCAACTTCAAAGCCTGAGGGCAGTGCGGTTGACTCACAGCAGCCAAAACCACCAACAACACCAAGAACAACATCAACAACAACAAGAACAGGAGCATTAGCCCCACCAAAATCGGCACAGGAGTGGCACTGGACCTAACAAGCAAGGGCTTGTTAGGTCCAGTGATGAGGCTAAGGCAAAAGAGGCCGAGCAAAGCGGAGCACCCCTGAGCTTTGAGCAGATGGTCCAGGCCTATCTGTATGACCCAACAGAGGTCTACATTGATCAAAACCCATTGCTGTATTGGTATAGGAAAAGGCGCCAATGGCCTGTGCTCAGCAGGCTGGCGATAAACTATCTGGCTTGCCCTGTCGCAATTGTCTCTTCTGACCGTGTTTTCAGTGCTGCTGGTGCCATTCTGACAGTGAGAAGGACCAGTCTCTCACCCCAAAACGTGGAGAGGTGAACCATGATCAAAATGAATCAGCACTTTATGCCACCGGATTACACCATACCTGAAGTAGCACAGCAGGAAGATGATGATGACGGCGACTTAGGTCATGGAAGTAGTGTGTTAGATGACCTACTTCTGGGTGAACCACCAGAGTTTGAGGACGAGCTCTACTTCCCTGACAACAACTAGGCTTTCGACTTGTTACTTTATTTCTTGCTTTGATGCCCCAAAAAAAAGCCCCCTAAAAAGATACAGCTAAGGAATATTATTTACTTTTATTATTTGTGTGTGTCACTGTCTTTCTGGTTCGAATCACTACAAATCCATCACCACCGTCTTAATCTTTTATTGCCGGATTGGAGTTGCAACTGTGTGCAGTCAGTGAAGAAGTAAGTCCACTCCTCCGAGTCCTGCTCCAGTCCTGACTTGCCCTAAATCCATTTCCCTCAAGCCAGACATTGGATGGAGAATAGTACAAGAAATGTGAAATGTGTGCCTGCCTCGTCAAGTCCCTCCAAAGAACCTGACTATAGCTATCCTCCTTTCCGAGCCTAGAGGGACTGCCCCATAAGAACAGGTAAATGATGGCATGCAATGGATTCTGACTCTGAGTGATTGGTGTTTGTGTTGTTGTTGTGCATGATGTCTACTAGTATTTAATCTACTCACCAAAAAGTGACCCAAGTCAATGTTCCCTTCTTGGTACACTACAGAGTTGGACACCATGATGACCATACCATACTCGCAGTCAGTCAGTAGGATCGGAGATGATTGATGGAACGAAACTCGGGGCGTTTTTTATGAAGTGGCCTAAAAGGTAAACAACAACACCAGACCTACATGTCTGTGCAGTGGTGGAGGAGAGTGTAGTGGTATGACTGACAGCGGTGCATTGATTTCGTTACTTAATTTGGAAAATGCTATGTTGCTGTGTATGTGTGCTCAATGCTGTCTGGCTCAAAAAAAATCTAAGCTAAGTGGAGGTTGGGTGGGCGCCGCGGGCCTGCTCCTGTTGTGTTGTCGTAGGTTAATGCTGGAAACAGAGTAGACATGATTTAGCCATGCCTCCTCTGAAAGTTTTCTTGTTGCACTGCTCCTTAATTTATGCAGTTTAACTTTACTTTTCTCCTTGATTTTTCAATATCCCTTTTGTTTTTCCATCTACACTTACAGGCCGGCCTTTACTCTGTGCTATACTGGGAAAAACAACTCACACTTACCTTACCAATCCGCATCCGCCAGCAGGCACCCAAGATTGACGGGCGGAGCGTCCATGGAAGGAAGGACCAAGAGGAATGCCGAGATGCAACTCCCAATTTGACCATAACATAGTTATGGTATCATCAATTCATTTTTTCTCTTCAATCATTACGACTGTGTGAGTTGTTGTTTATTATGTTTGCTTATATTTGACTCCTACAGATATTTTTTAATTTTCTTTGCCAGCTTTAAAAGGAAGCCCGGTACAACAGCAGAACATAAAATGTATGTAACGTGGGTCTCTCTGGGGGCAGACAGGCAAGGCAATTGCTTAATAATAATAATTAATAATATACTGCTGCCCTGTACTACTCGTCTAGTACTACTCATCAAGTTATCATCATGCATGCATTTCCTTTTTCTCCCTTAACAGATTTATGATGGTCATCTGCCAAGATGAATGTGTTGTCCATGTGTAGTGTTTGTCTTTGTCAAACCTTTCCCTCAAACCCCCCTTCCTAACCATTCATCAAACCCTAACACTCTTCCCCGGGCTGTGTGATTTATATTGAGGTGTGACTAAATTAAATTTACACCAATAATTGATCACACACTTGCTGGGGCGGATGTGGTGAAAGCAATACTAACTCAAGGCAGGGTGAGGATCTTCTTCTGCTTGCCCAACCATGCTCAGTATTCGCAAGTAAAAAAGTTTTCCAGAGGAACATAATCCATCATAATTAATTGCCGGCATCGATTCATCATCCTTCCAGCAATAAAGGTTACGCTTGTCCACTTCATAGGTCGAGTCAACTTTAGTTTGTAACTTGTACTAGGCTATTTTATTTTACTTTGCATTGCTTATCATCATCATCATGGTTTCTTGTTTGACAGTCTTCTTGTGTACTGTAATTCTACTACTCATTCCAGAGTGTCCCACAGGCGACTGACTGTCTCATTTTCTTTTTTTGCAAATGCTACTGTCAGTGTTTACTATTACTACCACTACCACCATGGCATCTTGTGAAACCGAACCATCATCACCATGCAGCCATCACTTTGCCTAAGTATAAATAAACATCAATCACAGGTAAGAGAAGACGTTTGGGGGAGGCATAATTAATAATATAGAAATTAATTCATTAATTCACACACCCATACCCTTCCGAGTCCAGTTGCAGACTGCATAGACTAGGAGCAGAGACTGTCAGTACTAGTAGGACAAGTCATAAGTGAGGGTACTGCATCTATCTGTTGGTGTGTTACACTATCGGCAGATTATTATTTCAATCAAAAACTGGCTGCGGCCCTGCAGCAGCAAAGGCAACCGTGTGAAGTAAAAGAGTAACCTCCCCACAAAACATTTACATCGTATGTAAAGTAAGTATAAATAATTTATTCCCCATACAAAATAAACTAATGGAAAAACCCACAACACCTAACCCACACCTCTCCCTAACCCCAACCAATGTCCAAATATAAGAGTCCAATCCAATGTCCACTCCAAAATTCCATTGTCCATAAATATAAGCCCCAACTTTTCCCCAACACCCAATTACCACCCACCAAAAAAAAAAAAAAAATGGAGCAAGGCGAGGAGTTCTAGCGGCCGGCTTGCAGTCGCCGGTTAATCTCCAGGACCTCCTTTATATGCTCCTCTAGGCGCGCCACCCGGAGGAGCATGCGGCGCTTGAATGCTCTACAGTTGCATCCATGGGGGGGCAGCAGTGTTCAATCAAGTGTGGCGGGTGGCTGACAGACCACGGCACCATACCACTGGGGGGGCATGGCTGGGGCCCGGGGCATTGGCGGAGGCTGCATCTGCTGCCGCCTCCTCCTCCTCCTCTGCCAGAGCCACCAGCCACCGATATTCTGTGCAGATGGCCCCCAGCTTCCGGCGCCGGGCCATGGCTGCTAACTCCTTCCTGTCCGGTTGGGAAGGAGTAGCTATATCAAGAAAGAAAAAAGACAATTGTAACCAATACTCTTAGCAAAACAGTAACACAAAATTAATTATACACATAGTGGCACAATAGCACTAGCAAGCCCAGTACATAACATTTGTGGTATCCTGCCACTTCCTCGGCCTCTAACATTTGTGGGAGTTTCAGGAATTACTACTACTAGGCACTAAGGAGTAGACAAGACTTTCTCTTCTCTCTCTCTTGTTTAGCTAAATTAACCTTGTAGGCATGCCAGCAAAGTCAGCTTGCGCCCTAGACAGACATACTAGTGTCGCAGACTCACGTTATTTTTATTTACTACTGTCTGCAGGTGGGGCAGCTGTAGTCTACAACTGCACAATTATCTTATTTTTCTATTATGGCCATACTCTGTTACATCAATGGCAACTGCTCAATTTCACTTTCGCCCTGACTACTACAACAAGGCAGATGATATCTGATCCAAATGATCATTGATTATATGTGGGGCAACCTGAATTGTGTAACCATGCAGCCGATAGGCCACCCATGGCAGGCTGACACAGTCGAAAATGACACAGGTAGGGAGTGGGCCTCGGAGTTGGAGGGAGGCGCTTGATAATGGGTGGGTATGGGTACATACATACACAATATATATGCTGTGCTTGCAAACTACTGTGAGTCAAGGGAGTATTCTGAAATACAACCTTGAATCAAAAACCTTGAAAAAAAACAGTCCTTGTTTCTCTTCCCAGCGATTTTTCCATTTATCATTGCATTGCTCTTCTAGCATTATATTTCTTTAATTCTAATCTTATTCTATTCTCCTTGACTTTGCTACTCTGGCACGGTTTATCTCTCAACAAACCTTTCACCAACAACATACATTTGTAATTTTTCTTTTAACCACCACCCATGTGTCCTTCCTTGTTTGACTTTGAGTTTGACCCATGAAACCCCCCGGAGGAGTCTTCCTATCACCCATACAGTTCACCCACCCAGGCAGGCATCCTTTCTTTCACCTTCCACCCATCCTTCAACCACCCATGCATCCGATTCCTATCAGCCACCTATGCATCCCACGCATCCTTCTCTGCCAGTCATATATTACATGTTGCCTGTCCTTCCTCCTTCCATCCTTCTTTCCCTTTTCGTTCAACCCATCCATCAAGGTCGTCTGACTCTTAGTCTTCTTCATAAAACTTTCCCAGCTGAGTTGAAGTCAGATAGAAGAGGCCATTAGTTACTCAACTCCCGCCGCCAATGCTATTGCTAATGCTAAGTAAAGGGTGTCTTCTTCAACCGTTGTTCACAAAAACTTAGTCTCTCTCAACAGTACAGTGTACACCCTTGCAGCGACTGTGTAACTATTGTCAATAAGTAAGGAATATAAGTACAACTTACCACCGCCCGCCACTGCTGCTGGCTCACCCGCCCCTGCAGCAGCTGCCGCATCTGCTCCCTTCTGGCTGGTATCGCCTGCCCCGCCGCTGGCCCAGGCACTGGTGGTCGGTACGCCTAGAAAAAACATTACACTTTTATTAGATGCCATATACACCTCCCCCTATTTTTTTTTTCACTAGCAAGATTAAAAATACAATACATACATACACCACATACATCACTAGTACAAATCGGGTACTAGATTAGAGTAGACAGTAGTATGTCCTATCCTATCAAAAATAGTAAAATATCTGGTTGGGCATTTTGTTGGTGGCAATTGTAATTAGGTAGGTAATGCAGGGATAACAAGAATTTAGAAACAGATCGAAGAAGATTTGGTAAAAAAATAATTAGGAAACGGAAATAATAGTTCGGAAAAAATAAGGTGCAGTAAAAGTTAGGGAAATATAATTATTAATATTAAGAACAGGAGGACTTACTGGGGCCAGCAGCAGAGCCCTCGGTAGAGGAGCGATCCTGGCCCTGGGAGGCATCTCCAGCTCCTGCCTCAGATTACCCCATCGTCTTCTTGCCCCTGGATGCTGATCATGTAAGATATAATAAAGAGACAAAAATTGGTGTGAAACAAAAAAAATATTCTAAACATTTTTCTAAAAACATTTTTGGACAGGAAACAACAATTGCAATAAAATTGACCTATCTAATCTGATCGACTAGTAGTAGTATCGCGGACCGTCTAGTTATTATTTATTAATGCAGTGTTCCATTCCAATTCCAGAATCCTAAACCTGTAAGTACCACCTAGCCTAGCCCACCTATTCCAGAGACATTGGAAATGAATTGCCAAAAAATATATTTGCTTCTTCTAAGTTTCAATCTCATTCGAAATCATCAATGAATCGGGCCAATTGTTCACTAAGTCTGCATTTCCATTTATTTTAGTCCTCAAAAATGCATAGATGGATGCTTGCATATTGCATTCTCCAAATTGTTGGTTGGTTGCTGCTGATGTGCTGATGAGTTGCTATATTACGCACTCACTAACAAACTACAAAAGGTTCTACAAAGGACTGGAGTCAGCAGCACATGACGGAGGACGCGTCACACCACGGACCGCTAAAAAATTACCAACTAATACTAAGTAACTACACTACCTACCTACCACCACTATCTTAGTGACAGGACAAAGGAAAGGAGACTCTCTAGCATTACCTAACTTAAGTCCTCTAAACTCTGTTACATAATCAGCCGAAGCAAGCGCAAAGTTACAAACAAATAAGATTAGTAGCGCCGAGCACCTGTCTAGTGTCTAGAAGAATAACAATCACATAATATAAGATTTTTAAACGTAACTTACCTGCATGTAAGCAGCAGCATTCTTGCTATTTGGGAAAAAAATAATATTTGCAATAACACAGAACAGAACACACAATACTACTATAATTAGCTACTCACCAAGCCCCATGACCTCAACACCTAGCAGGTCCAGCAGGCCCTGCTTACGGTCCAAGATGTTGGACCACCGGTGAGTCAGCTGGTTGTGGGTGCGCCGGACCTCAGAGCAGCGAAACACTGCCCGGCGCACCCTCGCCCACCGGCGGTGACGCTCCTGGGTAGTGTAGCCAGAGCCAGGGCTGCCGCCTGCTGCCAAGGTTAAGGGGAGGTGGCGATGTACAAAAAAACCAAGGGCGGCCACCTCCACCTCTGAGAACAGGGCCCGGGGCTGCACCCCTTCCGGGCGCCTTCTTCCGCAAGGAAGGCGACTCTTGATCACACTAGCCTTGACCTTCCCCTTCTTACTAGCCTTAGCCATGGTTGTGGGGGTGGGGAAAGAAAATATAGAAGTAAAAAATAAAGTAGGAGAAGAAGCAGGAAAGTAAAAAAAAATAAAAAGCAAGTAATAGAAAAACAGTACAAAAACGCAGTAAAAGTAGAAATAAAACGCAAAATATACACTTAGGGAGAGAGGGATAGATAATAAATAAAAAAGATCAGAAAAACGGGAAACATCCATTACAACGCAGTCATTACAATGCACTACCTTTACAACGCGGCTGTTACAACGCAACAGCCTGTACATTGCATGCCATTACAACGCAGCCATTACAACGCATGTCACTACATCGCATGCCGTTACAACGCATGTCACTACAACGCATGCCATTACAACGCATTATAAGGTAAGTAATGGGGATTTTTAAGTTTTAGGGTGGGTATGGGTTTTGGGGTACATGGGAATAGTAATTTTTACCCCTACACTATCCAACACTTACCTTACTGTTGCACTCACTGGAGTGGGAATAATATTTTTTACCCCTACACTATCCAACACTTACCCTACTGTTGCACTCACTGGAGTGGGAATAGTAATTTTTACCCCTACACTATCCAACACTTACCCTACTGTTGCCATAAAAGTATTATGCGTTGTAATGGTATGTGTTGTAATGGTATGCGTTGTAATGGAATGCGTAGTAAGTGTAGTTTCTAAAAATGCGTTGTGATGGCATGCGTTGTAAAATCATGCGTTGTAATGGATGCTGCGATGTAAAAACTGCATTGTAAAAGCATGTGTTGTAAATGTTTCCGTTGTAATATCATACATTCCAGAAAAACAGTGTAAGAAACAAAGGATTGAAAAGATTGGAGAGGGATGAAAAACAGGCCCCAGAACCATGCAAAGAGTAGAAAAACAAGATGGCCGCGCCCATTGGCGACCGCATGGTGAAGTTTGCACGATATTTCCCCCCGAACACGCAATCCGCGTTGCCGAACGCCCGGGCTTGGTAATGTTCCCCAAGGTGGTCCCTTCAGACAGGGGCACAAGCTTCATATCTGCGTACTTGAAGGCTATGTGGGAGGAGTGTGGTACTCACATGCTCCCCAACTAATAACCCATTTTCTTACAACCTCTTTTTGGGTCATCAGAAAAATCTTTTTCCTGGCTTCTGTTCAAGGTTTCTGGAGGCAGGGGCAATGTGAACACATGCCTTACTGACCCTTTGACCAAAGAACTTGTTGCATACCATCCCATTCAGTTAATCCCAAGGAGGTTATTGAAAACCTCGGAAGTCATGGTTTCCTCTACTAAGGAAATTTGCAATTGCATAAGAATTTTTATTCTAATCTTGCCTTCTACATCATCCTTCCTTAACCCTGATTTTTATATCTCATCTGAAATGGTCAATCTGAATGTAGAGATGAAAAAGCTTATGAATTTGGCTTGTCCTTGACAGTCTCTATCAATTCAGGCATCAAGGAGATAATCTAGAAGAAAAGCATAAGAAAATCACTAGTTCTCTTTTTGTAAATGATGCCTACTGTGGGAATTCTTACAAAGTAATTAGTCTCAGAATAATTTTTCAATTTCTTCAGAGGCTTTTGATATTGGCCTGGTGGTGGCTAATTTGAGATTGCAGGGGCTGCAATTAAAGCTTTTAGGTCACAATAGAAAGATATTTCATCAATAGAAAATAAGATACCCTGTTTACGAAATGAATTTATTAAGGCAAAGAGTGAAAAGCCTTAAGCCTCCCTGAGATATTTACAGTCTTCTTCTTTTGAGCCTTTCGTCTTAAGACCTTCTTTCTGGTGGCAAAAACAGCAGTTCGCAGGTTAGGGAACTCAGGTTCTGTTGGTTCTTGTCGACTATACTTTAGAATTTTTCATGACCATATGGAATTAGAATTAGAACAAGAATGTATTTCTTTAAATTCCTCTTTTCCCAGACTTGGAGGTGATACTTCAAGTTTTGTGTCCAAATCCTGAGCTGGGCCAGGATAAGCAATCCTGGATATTTGTAGAGCTGCAACTTGGCCTCCTCCTTCTAGATCTGTGACTCATTGCAGACTGGGTGTTGCTCAGGGTTCAGGTTTGCATTTTGGTAAAAATATATTGACAAAAGCAGTAAATCTATTAATTGTTTTCTGCGTTTTATGTCTCTTATGTTTTCCAGAAGTAATGGAATAATAATAAATTTGAGTTTGGGTATTACTTCCAGAAGGTGGCCTGTCTTCTTTATGGAGTATAATTGGATGGAAGGCATACCATGTGGGTACTTCTTTATGGGCATAAGTAATAAGACGAGGAAAGAGATGAGTTAATCTTTAGATTACTTACAGGTATTCTTCATTACTGTGATTTGCCCATCGTCATCCAAGTTCTTACATACCTTCTACTCCTTCCCATGTTGGGTATTTTATGATTAAGAAGTTCTGGGAAACTGACCATGCAGTAGAGGTAAGGGAAGTCTTTTATAGAAAAGGGTGTGGGCCTAAATGAGGTATCTATGGAAGGGGAAGAAAAAATCTTGATCAAAGAAATGCTGAGTGAAGGGGTAGAACCAAATATTCATGGACATAAGTACCATTTATGAGCAGGAATGAGATACCTGAGTAATGAAGATTATTGGTAATTAATCCAAACATTATTCTAAGAGAAACTTATAGCATTTACAATGATCACACTGCATGCATTAGACAGAAAATGAACGCACAAGTAACTGCAGGCTGAAAGGCACTCCAATTGTCAAATGAGCAGCCCAAGGGCATGAGCAGAAAAGCAGCAGCATGGAAGCCTCCAGGAGAGACAATGCAAAGACTACTGAGGAGTGACCAGGACAATAGACTGTGAGTGATTGAGAGAGGGAGAGAGAGATGGAGAAATGAGAGACAGGCAGTGGACAAACACCGGACAGAGAAAGGGATGGTAGACATGGAAGAGCAAGATGGCAAAGGGAGGAGAGGAGATGGAATGAAGGACTAGGAAAGGCCGAGGGACAGGGTATTAATCTGAATGTGAATTGGCTAGACACTCTCAGCCAGTGCCAAATAACAAATTGTTTGTGAGTGAGTGAAAAACCTTTAATTGCAGAACAGTGAGGGTAGATCTTTAAATGAGACCGTCTCTTTTTTCAGTGCCAACTCCCTTTGTGCAGAATACAGACCCAGTACCAAGGTTGGGATGAACCAAACTATGTGTAAAAGTACTACTCTAGGCTTGACACACAGCAGGTTCAGGATCTTAATGCTTAAATAATGTGTACACTTCGGAATTGTATGTTTAAGTTGCCTGCCTGGACATAGAGCACTATGTATAATGTTTCTTTCTACAGCTTACATCCTCCAATTTCTTGCTATCTCAGACAGCCTTCTCCCACTACACTCCTAAAACCTTGCAGGAAAAATTGACTTTGACTTACTTCTGTTTGAGTCCTCTGTTTTCTTTTTCCAGAGTGGCCCTCTTCTTATCTTCCTTGTTCTGCATACCTTCTATTTCTGAGTGTAGCCTCATCTCAGACTCGTGCCTGCATGTCTTTATCCTCCTATTGTAATTCTTCAATTGGCTGAGACCTCATTTCATGGATCACAACCTGATTTTCTTTATCTTAAACTCCCCTCTTTAAAAACCTATTCCTGTATCTTAACATTGCCTAATATCTACCAGCCTATCTATCTCACCAACCATACCTGACACCACATAGCCCTCACTAATGATCACACCTGCCTGGTATTAAAATAATCTATCACTAAGTAACTGGAGTAAATGCATGCAATTTTTCGAGAGAGCACATGACTAATCTCAATACCCACAAGAATAACTGCTAACATTGGGTTCCAGAGGAGCGTGCACTCACTATAAAGGGTTTCAATGCATCATCAGGGTAGTGAGCACTATATAAATACAATAACAATTACAATCAAATTTGGAGCAGATAAACTACATTTTTCCCTGCCATTTCAACCTTTTGAAGTTTTGTATTTCAGAGGAAAAATTGCAATGCATGAGATTCTGGCATTCAACAATTTGAAATATTTGAGCAAAGGGTCGCAATGTGGGCAGGGTTGGTTTGGTGTGGAATTCACAAGCTGCTTTTATTTCCTGAAAAAAAACATTTCAGAATGGTTTATCTACTTTTGACCTGCGGGAGGCTGGGGGTGAACATTACATGTCCTCGTGCACTGTGAGCCCAGCAAGAATGAACACCTAAAGGAAACAATTGTAGCTACTTCACCTGCAACATATTTCAATGCAACAATGTATACATAGGGGACATTCAGTGACTCAGGTAGTATGGATCTCATTAGTGTTGCCAGAAGACAGCTACAGCTGTCTGTAGCCAGATGCTAAAAATAAGGATGCCAGTTAATCTCCTGCCCCACCTTCTCTTCAGGCTTTACAAAAGAAAATATTGCAATTAGCAAGACTGCTCAGGAGATACTACATGGCAATAGACACCTCATGGTATATTTTTTACGTAGCTCATAAAACAGAACATTCATTTATGGGATGTTGGGGGAGCTTTATAGAATTGTGGTACCAAATATTTCAAACATGCATCATTTTCTTTCGCAAAGATCAGATGGTTGTAGGCCCCAGGCACATCTCCCTCCTTCACTCCCCCCTTCGTACAGCGAATCATTGTATTATATTGTACTGCAGCCCTTATATAGCGCTTACTACCCCTATGTGGGGCGCTGAGGTGTTTGCATGCTTGAGTCTTTGTTTTTATCCTATGTAGGAAGTGTTTCCATGTTGTGTGTGATGACCACCGAGGTGCAGGTATCTTGTTAAGGGATGCAGCGTATAGCAGTGTGTTGGCTATTGAAGTGTGAGAGACAGATGCACAGTTTAATGGTTTCAGTATGTTGATAGCTTTGAACCTGTCTGCAGGACCCTTTATGGTATTTCATATGATATAGTCTGCTTAGTTGGCTACTGCACGTGGTTGTCCAATCTGAGATTTTATGTATAGTTGTGGTACCGAGCTGGCATTGTTGAAGGGAGGGAGAAGGGGTGAGATCTGTTGCAGTGAATGGACTGTATTAAAATCCTCCAAATTGTCCAGCAATGAGTGACAGATCTCACCAGTTATTCCATGCCTGTTCATTTGGTGATTGCTGTTTTTGGCTGCACTGTGCTGGTGATAGACAACCCTCATAGCAGATATGTATTGTGTGAATTTAGGAGGTATACATTTTAATTTGTTGCTGACCACAACGTATTATAGTTTTAGTGCCATTGTGTGGCATAACTGTTGCATTGCAAGTAAATAACTATATAATGCCAGAAGAACCATAGGTCAGCCCTTCTTAGCTTACCTGCTTAGCTTTATGGATATAAGTCTGGTTGAGTTGTTTGCAACTCGAGGGTTGGAAGCTGTGGATTACGCTTGAGGGTGTGACTGTTTTCTGGGCTCTGTTGGCGGGATGCAGGTGGTGCAGTTATCCATTGGATTATCACATAGATGGTGTTCTGAGAGAGAACACTGAACAAAAAAAGTTTCAAAACTAATACTGTTACTTCTGGATGCTAATCATTGTCCAAACTCTCGTTCAGTTTGAGGAATAAGGCAGTTGATAGCACTTTGAGTGGTACAGTCAGTGCTTAGCTCAAGATCACACATATCATTTATCTCAGTAAGAAACCCAAGGTTAGATCCCGTCTCTGCCAGATTCCAGAGTCAGAATGGCCGTTAGACCATTAGACCACACCTCCTCGTCAAATATAAGCACATGCCCAAGCCACATCCAAGAATGTGAAAACTGAAATCATAGCCTGCCCATAAAACATGGGACAAAATTAAGGACCAAAACGTGGCAAAAGACAAGTATGAATAAATAAGAGGAACATGTGTTATCTTATGTGTTTATTGTGTTGGTCCAAAGAAATGTTTATCACTGTTTCAGAAGTAATAACACGAAACATGAATTACCATAATATGGCTGTGTTACACATCACACATACAATTGAATGGAGAGAGCGGGATGAGGTACGGCATGAAGCTGGCACTTCAGTTGATAACCTTTTACTGGCTAGTTTCTCTCTTGAATTCTGATGTTATTAAGAAAGGATTGGCTTTTCTTCCTGACATATGTGAGATGAGTTAGAGATGTCACTTCATTTCCCAGTGCAAAGATGTCTGAGAAAACCCCATATATAACTGACACCAATAGGTACCTTTTTGGCAGCATCAGTTCATAGGCATTGCACTAAATGCGCATTGATTCAGTACTGCCATTTTAATCAGGGTCGATCACTCTAGTGATGAGCTGAGGCACATCTGTGAGCATTGCAAATGAATCTGCTGCTACTCACGCTGCTTGTGTGAACTGTTCCTGTTTCGTGTGTGAGCAAAGCTTGCAATATAACTGCCAAAAGTGCACCTATTTATGTGTACGTGAAACAAAAGAAAAGAAAGGGGAAAATGGAAAGAAAACAGAAGAAACAGACACAGGCATAATAGGTTTTCCTACTGTGTATAACCTACAGGTCAATTGCTACAAAATATGAGAGACAGTTTAGTGAGTAATAGACTGCAGATATCTGCATGCTACAGCCTGCAGATCACCGAGTCTAATCACTGCCAGAAAACTTTGCAAGCAAATGCACTTACTGCAGAGATCTGCCAGATAATCTGATACCAATGAGAAAGCTTGTGAGTTAATAATGCATTGTTGGACTTGCCCCTTTCTGCAGGGTCATCCCCAACCTTTTTGCCTTCATCTTCCTGGTTTCTGAATCCGTTTTTGTTTGCTTTTAGGACTCTGTGCACTTTACCACTGTTAACCAGTGCTAAAGTGCATGTGCTCTCTCCTTAAAACATGGTAGAATTGGCTTACATCCAATTGACATATTTAATCTACTTGTAAGTCTCTAGTAAAGTGGCACTATCTGTGCCCAGGGCCTGTAAATTAAATGCTACTAGTAGGCCTGCAGCACTGATTGTGCCACACACCTAAGTAGCACTTTAAACATGTCTCAGGCCTGGCATTGCAGCCAGTGTGCAGTTATAAACTGCCATGTCGCTGAGTCACATGACTGAGTGTGGGTGACAGTTGGGCTTTGTGTATTCCTTCTAGACAGCCACACACAATAGGTAGCTTTGGTGTGACTGGATGGGCCATCACTGGCAGGATGAGAGGGAGGAGCTAGGTCCAGTCCCACTTACACTTGAATAGGCTGTGCCTTGTTGCCATACAAAGGGCTGCATACACCGTGTAGTTAGTCTGGAGCCAGGGCCAGGAAGGCTGGGCACCTGTTCACTTCAACGGCATGCCTCTAGAAGCTTCTCCCCACTTCAAAGGCACAGCTGGGTATAAATACTGGACCTCAGACACCACTACTTTAGTACACTTCTGGACCTGTGGATACTCTGTCAGGATGAAGGACTGCTGTGCTGCTGCAAGGATTGGCACTCTGTTGGACTGCTGCTCTGATGGAACTGCTGTCTTGCTGTGCTGACCTACTGACCTGCTGACCTCTTGTCTTGGGGAGAAGGACAGGACCTTCATCTCTTGAACCCAGAAACCAGAGTGACTCCAAGGGTTAGTTGGCGGGCCTCCTGATCTGAAGCCTCAAGGACACAACAGGCTTCCAACAAGCTTGCACCTGCACTTGCACTCTGACCTGCCAAGTAGTGCCACCCCAGGCCTGGACCCTTGCAAGTGGGCTTAAGGTGCTCTGCCAGCCTCTGTGGATCCATCGGAACTGACGCATCACCTCTGCTGCACGGAGCAAACCTGAGCAGAACCGACACATCTCCGGTGCTGCGCAAATTGGACCCTTCGCAAAGACCTGCATCGCTGCCGCAATCCATCGGATCCATCACTGTGGAACACATCCTCAGTGCAGGCCCTTACATCCCTCGTCGATGGCAGCCTCGACAACGACACCAGACTCCGTATCCCAGCCTCACAGCTTTTCTGTACCGAAGTATCACCCTCAGCTGCATGCTGCATCCTCGACGCTGGACTTTGCATCATAAGCACCTTCAACGGGATCATTGATGAGGATGCAGGCCCTCTCATCGCAGCCTTGCCGCATCTCAGAACCAACACATCTCTTCGGCTGCTCAACGCATCTTCGATGCAGATCCACGCAATGCTCTACAAGCCGGCTCGCGCTCCATCGTGATCGGCCTGAACTTGTGACTTTGTCTCGGTCTGGCGCGACTAGATATCCACAGTTGGTGCTTTGTGTTTTTTGGCGCTATTTTCACTAAAATCCTTAAAATTGCATATCTCCGGATCTACTGATTAGATCTTTGTTGTTTTGGTCTTGTGTTATTCAATAACGAAAGTTCTATTTGTCTAACTTGCTGTGGGGTCCTTTTCGTGTGATGTTTTCACTTTATTACTATTTGAAATGTTGCACAAATAGTATACACATTGCCTATAATTAAGCCTGACTGCTCTGCACTAAGCTACCAGAGAGTTGAGCAGAGGTTAATTTAGGGTTGGCTTGTGTCTCACCCTGACAACCAACAACACCATTTTTAACCTGCATCTATTGCAGATATTTGTGTATGACAGAATCATAGTGAGGCTGATCAAAGGGTTCATGCACTGACTGCAGACACCGTTGTGTAACCTGCATGACACCAGATGAATCCTAGTAAGATACCTCTCCCAAGGCAGTGCACTGACCGTCAGGTGATTAAAAACACGCAAGCTTCTCACTTTTGAGGATATGTTTCAATGTCAATTTACAAAGAAAAAAATGTATTTGTAACTATCAGTTTAAAAACGTAAATTTAATTTTTCAATACACAGACAAAACATACAACTGATATATTAAGTTGCCATGTCTCGTAGCCCTTTGGGGCCTACATAGCAGTGACAGGCATAAGTAGTTACCAGCACTTCATGCAGAGCTATCCAACACAGAAGTGACTCAAAACATCTCTTTGACCAGGGGAAGGTAATTATAACCACCCTTTCCGGCTACGGGCAGGTTTGGCTGTCTTTTGACAGACCTATTGTTTGAAATTTTACATATTATTACAGTGGACTTTGGGTCTAGCCCTTGAGCAAGATTGGATGGTTTTGTTGTCTATCCTTCTCTCCTCTTGATTAAATGTCTTTCCTCGCTATCCTTGTGCATGTCTCACCCTAGGGCATTTCGGCATGCGGAGGGTGTTGAAGCAGGAGGAGGAGACTGCGTTGACTTGCTTGGCCATGGAGAGCGTTGAGTTGAGGATGACTCCCAGGTTGCGTGCGTGGTCGATGGGTGTCTGGGCTGCTCCCAGTGTCGTTGGCCACCAGGAGTCGTCCCAGGCTGAGGGGTTGGAGCCGAGGATGAGGACCTCTGTCTTGTCCGTGTTCAGCTTTAGTCGGCTGATCTTCATCCAATCGGCGACGGCCTTCATTCCTTCATGGAGGTTGGATTTGGCGGCGAGGGGGTCCTTGGTGAGGGAGAGGATCAGTTGAGTGTCGTCGGCATAGGAGATTATGTTGAGGTCGTGCTGTCTGGCGATGCGTGCGAGCGGGGCCATGTAGATGTTGAACAGTGTCGGGCTGAGGGAAGATCCCTGGGGTACGCCGCAGATGATCTCGGAGGCTTCGGATCGGAATGGTGGGAGGCGGACTCTCTGGGTTCTGCTGGCGAGGAAGGAGGTGGTCCATTCCAGGGCCTTGTCTCAGATCCCTGCGTCGTGGAGGCGTGCGCGTAGAGTGCGGTGGCAAACAGTGTCGAAGGCGGCGGAGAGGTCCAGCATGATGAGGGCTGTGGTCTCACCGTTGTCCAGCAGGGTCCTGATGTCGTCGGTGGCGGCGATGAGGGCAGTCTCAGTGCTGTGGTTGCTGCGGAACCCTGACTGGGATGGGTCCAAGATGCTGTTTTCTTCGAGGTATCGGGTTAGCTGTCTGTTGACGATCTTCTCGATGACCTTGGCTGGGAACGGAAGCAGGGAGATGGGCCGGAAGTTCTTGAGGTCTCTCGGGTCCGCCTTGGGTTTTTTGAGTAGGGCGTTGATCTCTGCGTGTTTCCAGCTCTCTGGGAAGGTCGCGGTCTCGAAGGAGAGATTGATAATGTTGCGCAGGTGGGGTGCAATGGAGCTGCTGGCTTTGTTGAAGATGTGGTGCGGGAAAGGGTCTGACGGGGAGCCGGAGTGTATCGTGCTCATGGTCTTGATGGTGTCATCCATGTTCACGCTGGCCCAGGCTGGCAAGGGGTCGTGGTCGATGGTGTGCGGCGGGTCTGGTGCATCGATCTCAGTTGGGGCTGTCTGGGTGTTGAAGCTGTCGTGGATGTCGGCGATCTTGCGGTGGAAGAAGGTGGCGAGGAATTGCACAGGGCTTGCGACGGCGGGATGTCGTTGGTGTTGGAGCTGGGGTTGGAGAGTTCCTTCACGATGTTGAAGAGCTCCTTGCTGTTGTGTGCGTTGTTGTCGAGGCGGTCTTTGAAGGAGATTCTCTTGGCGGACCTGATGAGGTGGTGGTGGTTACGGATGGCGTCTTTGTGGGCTGCGTGGCTGTCCGGTGTCTTTTCACTGTGCCATTTCTTCTCTAGTTTCCGGCAGGTACGCTTGGAAGCTAGGAGTTCCGGAGTGAACCAGCTGGCTCTTTTGGTGGTGTCACTGTAGGTGAGTTTTTCAGCGGGGCGAGGGTGTTGGCACAGTCGTCTATCCATCGTCTGAGGTTGCAGGCAGCGTCGTCGGTGTTGGATGGCTCGGAGGGTGGGTTGAGAGCGAGGTTTGCCCGTAGTTGGTCTTCGGTGACTTTGCTCCAGCAGCGGCGTGGGATCTGTTGGGTGCGGTGGTGTGTGGTGGGTTTCTGGAAGGTGAAGTGGATGCAGCGGTGGTCGGTCCAGAGGAGTTCGGTGGTGTGGCTGAAGGAGACGTGGGAGCTTGAGGAGAAGACGGAGTCGAGCGTGTGGCCGGCGGAATGGGTCGGTGTTGTGACGAGCTGTCTCAGTCCGAGGATGGCGAGGTTGTCGATCAGGGTGTTGGAGTTGCTGTCGTTGTTGTTCTCCAGGTGAAAGTTCAGGTCTCCGAGGAGGATGTAGTCGGTAGAGGTCAGGGCGTGCGTGCTGATGAAGTCGGCGATGGAGTCGCTGAACTGGGGTCGGGGTCCAGGGGGTCTGTAGACAAGGGTGCCTCTAAGGGTGGTGTTGGGGTCCGTGTGGATCTGGAAGTGCATGTGTTCGGCGGTGCAGAGAATGTCGTCGGTGCTGGTCGAGACCCTGATGGTGTTCTTGTGGACGATGGCGATTCCTCCTCCTACTCCATTGATGCGGTCTCTGCGGGTGATCTTATAGCCGTCTGGGATGGCTATGGCGATGTCGGGTGCGGAGGAGTCGTTCATCCAGGTCTCTGTGATGATGTGTCGAGCAGGTCCCAGAGCTCGACGGCGTGTTTGCGTGCGGAGCGGGTGTTCAGTAGGATGCATCGGAGGTGGTTGAGGTCCTTCTTGGCGGGCGCTTCGGTGGCTCTGAGGCTGGTGTAGCTGCAGTTCCGGCAGGTGAAGGGACCATGAGTGCGTTTCGGGGCGGCCTTCAAGCAGTTGTGTTTCCGTCCGGGGTTGAGAGCGTGGAGTGTGGTGGCATCGTATCGGCGTCGGTCCTCGAGGCTGGAGCGGGGGGCGCAAGGACCAGGGGTTCTGGCACTGGGCGCGGTCCAGGCACGGATGGGCGCAGACGGGCTTGCCTTAGGCGCGCCTTCGGCGCGGCCGCGCAGCGGCCGCCATATATAGGGAGGTGGGAGGGAGGAGCAGCTGGGAGGCGGGAGGCCGAAGCAGCGAATGGACAGTCAGGGGGGCGGGGCCGCAGGGGACGCAGCGGCGGGAGCGGAGAGAGGCAACGAGGGGTACACAGGGCAAAACGGGCACAGAGAAATGGGGGCAGCGAGGGGTACAGAAGGCAAAACGGGCACAGAGAAATGGGGGCAACGAGGGGTACACAAGGCAAAACGGGCACAGAGAAATGGGGGCAGCGAGGGGTACACAAGGCAAAACGGGCACAGAGAAATGGGGGCAGCGAGGGGTACACAAGGCAAAACGGGCACAGAGAAATGGGGGCAACGAGGGGTACACAAGGCAAAACGGGCACAGAGAAATGGGGCAGCGAGGGGTACACAAGGCAAAACGGGCACAGAGAAATGGGGGCAATGAGGGGTACACAAGGCAAAACGGGCACAGAGAAATGGGGGCAGCGAGGGGTACACAAGGCAAAACGGGCACAGAGAAATTGGGGCAGCGAGGGGTACACAAGGCAAAACGGGCACATAGAAATGGGGGCAGCGAGGGGTACAGAAGGCAAAATGGGCACAGAGAAATGGGGGCAGCGAGGGGTACACAAGGCAAAACGGGCACAGAGAAATGGGGGCAGCGAGGGGTACAGAAGGCAAAACGGGCACAGAGAAATGGGGGCAGCGAGGGGTACACAAGGCAAAACAGGCACAGAGAAATGGGGGCAGCGAGGGGTACAGAAGGCAAAACGGGCACAGAGAAATGGGGGCAGCGAGGGGTACACAAGGCAAAACGGTCACCGAGGCAACAAGCAGAGGGGCGAACTTACCAGCAGCAGCAGCGGGCAGGACAACACAGGCGGAGCTGTGTGGTGGGGGAGCGACCTACCTGGCAAGGTCAAGGGTCACTCTCCTCTCCGCGCAGCGGCCACCATATATGGGGAGGTGGGAGGGAGGAGCAGCTGGGAGGCGGGAGGCAGGGGCAGCAAATGGACAGTCAGGGGGGCGGGGACGCAGCGGCGGGAGCGGAGAGAGGCAATGAGGGGAACAGAAGGTCAAAATGGACACAGAAAAATGGGGGCAACGAGGGGTACAGAAGGCAAAACGGGCACAGAGAAATGGGGGCAACGAGGGGTACACAAGGCAAAACGGGCACAGAGAAATGGGGGCAGCGAGGGGTACACAAGGCAAAACGGGCACAGAGAAATGGGGGCAGCGAGGGGTACACAAGGCAAAACGGGCACAGAGAAATGTGGGCAACGAGGGGTACACAAGGCAAAACGGGCACAGAGAAATGGGGGCAGCAAGGGGTACACAAGGCAAAACGGGCACAGAGAAATGGGGGCAACGAGGGGTACACAAGGCAAAACGGGCACAGAGAAATGGGGGCAACGAGGGGTACACAAGGCAAAACGGGCACAGAGAAATGGGGGCAGCGAGGGTACACAAGGCAAAGCGGGCACAGAGAAATGGGGGCAACGAGGGGTACACAAGGCAAAACGGGCACAGAGAAATGGGGGCAGCGAGGGGTACAGAAGGCAAAACGGGCACAGAGAAATGGGGGCAACGAGGGGTACACAAGGCAAAACGGGCACAGAGAAATGGGGGCAGCGAGGGGTACAGAAGGCACAACGGGCACAGAGAAATGGGGGCCACTATGACCTTTATTCCTCTCGTAATATGGAAGTCATTATCAGCACAAATCAAAAAAGAGAGGGTATGCTGTTCCTTAAATGTGTATAGAGAGGAGTAACAGAATATGATATATGATGTTGTCACTAAAGGGCATCCATTGATTCGTAGGAGAGGAATTGCTCCTATCGGAACTAGGACCCTCACACACCTAACCTGTTAGGTGTCATGCTTCATCATATGGGTCTGCTCCTCGTCAGGTCGGCGCTGCAATACCCGACGGGCACCCATAGAGGGGCTCTTTAACGGAGATCTTTTGTTCCTTACCGTTAGGTGAAGTGTGAGTGAGGGGCCTAAGAAAGTGTAGATGTGATGTAGTGAAAAGTGGGTTAAACAGGTTGGGGAGTCCAAGAAGTGACTTTATTCAAGATGGCTCTCCACCTGGATTAAAATACAAGAGTGGCGACTATCTGTAGTAATGATACACGATAAAAGCGCTCTACTCTGAGTGGGTCAACATGTTTCTTGCCATTTTAGTCAGGAGGATCTGTGGCAATTCATCAGGACCTTGTGAAAAACTATCTACACTGTGTGGGAGGTGGGGAACCTATCTACCACGGGTAACGCTGTGGGTTGACTACCTACAGATGCTGAGGATGACCTAAAAACAAAGCAAAATGTTAAAAACCACAACAGCATGTTGGTGGTGATCGTGACAACATTGCTATCTCTCTCTCAACCATTCGTGCGTCACCCATAACGTGTCATAAGGTGACTTCAGATAACAAACAAGGTTGTGTTAAGTCATGAACATTTCTGATCACATTATGATCCATGACCCGTGCAGTGGGGGGTTCACTTGTTAAACATTTAAAAATGGATAAAATTGCGGCGATGCAAATGTTAACACAACTGTCCATGCACGGTAGTGGTTTAAGGACTCACCTAAATTTTTAATAGGAGCAATGCCTCTACAGTAGCCGGCAGGCGTTGGGGACAGTCAAAAAAGTAATGTCCTAGGAAAACCAGAGGGTAACTATCCAGGTGAGGGTTGTCAAATATATGGCACCATCACCCACCTCACACAAACCAGTAAATACTTAGTGGCAAGCTCGGGAGCGTCTCAGTTAACGTGGTGTAGCTCTCCCCATGTCGACCAGGTGATATGTTAACCGGAGGACCGGGCTGCCAAGAGAAACGGTACCACGACTCCCTGCCAAACCCAGAACCCCAGGGGGAGATCACAGGCTTAGCAGGTGGGGGCACCACTGCGTCCGGACGCTCGCTACGTCTCTCCGGTCGCATAAAGCACCCGAGAAAATATTTAAGAAATCACATCTCGATATACTGAAGCGTGACCCGCCGGGTACTAGCGTAGCTGAATGTCGGGTCGGCATAGATGGTATCTCTGTCTGCCGCTCACCTTAGATCCCACGTTGTAGGTGGAATGACCTACCCTCTCTGCCGGGACCGGATGGTAACTTGCTGCATTTCAACAACGCAGTTATACCTTCCGGTCGCTTGGTCGGGGAGTGGTCGGCATCCGACACGCCTCTGCTGTGATTCGTCGCAGATGCGTCAAAAAAACGGAATTGGTTGTTGTATTAATCTGTCGGCCATCTTAGAGTGTGTCTTGGGACCCCATCGGGGGTAATTAAAATACATGAGTTTGAGGGTCGGTTCAGTCAAGAGCCCACTAATATCAGCATATTTGTCGTGTTGGGGTGTGTATATCGGGCGATCGCTTGCCCGCTATGCTATTAAGTCATAATATATGTGACTGATCAGTCAAAGTTCGGGGGCATAATGCTCACAGTCAACCGGAAGCGGTTGATCACATATACCTGGCGGCCATCTTGTAATGTGAAAAAGCCCCATATCGATAAAGCCATTGTGTTTTGACGAAGGGTAAACATGGTTACTGGTGTAGCTTAAAGCGATGTCACGTCAGTAAATACTACAAGTGACTAGTGGGTAAGGTATACGACTTGTACGAGCACCCAATAATGTAATTATTTGTGATGGTCAATAAGTATCTCATTACCCCTCTTAAACAGTGAAGCTCTATAACAAAAAGAGGCGCTTGAGTATAGCAGCTGTTAACGGTGCAGTAGTACGGAACAGTGTCTGTATGCCCAAGTAGTGAGGTATGCTTCGTGGGTCAATCATTAAGCAAGGGACCCCCAGGGGATATCATCATTTAGTCCCAGTCGGTCAGTGGAGAGGCGATGTATCCATCTCTGTTCAAGCCTGAACAATGCTTTTTTAGTGATCTGGGGATGGGCCTCAAGTACCAACCAGCGGAGGGTATCCAGGGGATGGTTGAATTCCTTAAAATGGGTATACAGTTTAGTAGTCACCCGTTGGCATCGGATATTGCTCTTATGCTCGGTGATGCGTATTTTGACCGTTCTCATGGTCATACCTATGTATTTCATGTTACAGGGGCAGAGAATGAGATAGATACAGTGTGTGGTATTGCAATTTGTGTGTCTCGTCATCTTCCACACGAAGGTGTCAGAGAGGGTTATCTCCTTCGTGGGGGTAGTCTGATGGCACACAACGCACGATCCACACGGATAATGGCCCTTGACAGGTGGAAGATCCCACAGGGATCTCTGTTCAATCGCGCTCTGTGTCTTAGGTCTCGTGTGTATGAGAATGTCCTTAAGATTTTGTGTTCGTTTAAAAGTGAACCTGGGTGCTGGTATCTCTAGGGAGCCGGTGGACAGTATCCCCCAGTGTTTTTTAATGATGCCCTTAATGCGATTTGAGTCCGTAGTAAAGGAAGTTACGCATGTAATGGCTTCCGTCGGTTCTTTTGGGGTGTTTTTCAGCAACGCCACCCGGGGGTTGTTTCTGGCCCTCTTCATGGAGTTCATGACATGACATTGAGGATATTCTCTCTGTCTCAAATTGTTAGCTAGAATCTGCGCCTCAGTTTTATAGTCAGTTATAGAGCTACAGTTTCTCCTAATGCGCAAAAATTGCCCAAAGGGCAAGTTGTCTTTTAGGGCTCTCGGGTGGTGACTACTGTATAGCAACAAACTGTTCCTGTCCGTTGGTTTCTTATAGAGAGTGGTGCTCAACTGTCCATCATGGAGTCTGATGTTGAGATCCAAGAATGGGACACAGGAGTCTGATATAGTGTGGGTGAAATTGAGAAACTCATTCTGTGAGTTAATCCACTGGCAGAAGTTTAAGCAGGTAGCTAAATCTCCTTTCCAAAAAATGAGAATATCATCTATGTACCGCCACAACCTCAAGTTATTGGTATATGGATTGCTTGGGTGTAGGATGATTTGCTCCTCAAAGGCGGCCATGTAGAGGCAAGCTACACTAGGGGCGAAGGTACTCCCCATGGAAGTCCCTTGGGATTGATGAAAAAGTTGTTTTTTAAACTCGTAAAAATTCTCTGTAAGTGCCAAAGTGGCACACTCCATGACGAATGAGACCGGGGTAGGCGAGGTTCATTCAACATTACTGAGGGCTGTTTCAATGATATTCAGGGTGGCACGTTGAGGGATGTTGGTGTATAACGCCTCAAAGTCCAATGTGAGAAGGAGAGTGATTTCGTCTATGTCCTCTATTATGCGGAGGATGTCTGTTGTATCACGCACGAAGGACGGAGTCGGTTTTACCAACGGTTGGAGGAAGTGATCGCAGAATTTTGACAAGGGCTCTAACAGTGGGCCTATCCCGGAGACTATGGAACGTCCCGGAACAGGAGTCAGGTTCTTGTGGATTTTTGGCAGTGTATAGAAATATGTAGTTTTCGGTTCTTTTGTTATGAGGAATTCTGCCTCCTTTTTAGTGATCCAGCCATTTGTCTCAGCTTCGAACACCATGACAGCAATCCTGGTGGCGAGGCGGGTGGTGGGATTTACAGTGATGGGCGTATAGTACCTAGCATTGTCAAGTTGGCGTTGGCACTCAATATCATAGTCTGCGGTTGACATAATCACCGTAGCCCCTCCCTTGTCAGCCTGTTTTATGGTGATGCTTGTATCGTCTGCAAGGGATCTGGCTGCTGCTAGTTCAGCTGTTGAGAGGTTGTGGAATGATGCCCTTCTCGTGTTCTCTGATAGGTCCTTGAGCACAGCTTGCTCAAAAGTTAGTACTTCTGGTGGAACCATACTGTTATTAGGTGTGAAGGTGGACGGGTTCCGCAAGCCAGTGTCCTCTATGGTGCTCTGAGGTTTGTCTTGAAAAAATGATTTTAAGCGAACTGTCCTGAAAATGTTCTGTAGCTCACAGTTGTCCCTGAATTTATCAATCCTGGGGGTAGGGACATAGCCTAGCCCCTTCTCCAGTAAGGCCTTTTCTGTGTCTGTAAGTGACCTGTGAGATAGGTTCACCACTAGTCTCTTTCCCCTGGTCCTGCTCCTTGTCTCTATTGTGTGGGGTGGTTGTTCTTGCCACTGAACTTGTTTCTGCATCCCTCTTTTTCGCCCTCTTCCTCTGCCCCAACCTCTGTCTAAAAAAGGTGTATTATTGGCAGGGAAGAACTGGGGCTGACCTTGTCAGTAGCCATGGAAAACCTCTGTGTTATTTCAGTGCAAGTTCTATGACATTTCCAAGGTCACCAGTGTGAGACAAATTTTAATGGTCTTTTAGTCAAATGCCACAGACTTTTTCTCTGTATGTAAAGTATGTTTGTGTTTCTGTAATCGTGCAAGTGTAGTCAGGTGCCTTCTCTTTTAAGAATTCAGGCCTTCTGAAAGAAACAAACACTTTTTTTTAGATACATGCCATTTCTGCTAAAAATTGTTTTCTACATGCAGTTCGTATCACTTGTGCAAATTGATTCATATGTCAAAGTCTGTGTGGTAGAACATTGTATGCCTATTTTGTAATATATTCTGGTTTCTTTTTATTGTCCTTGAAGAACGACTGCAAATTTTCAGATGTAAACATACAAGTATGTTCAGTTTTATCATCCTACCTTCCAGTGGGTTATCATTTGTCATTGGTGACTATACATAGATCTCAGGGTTTTCTACAGAAAATTTGTTTAAGTTTTGCTGGCTTCTCTATAACATTCCAATAGGCAACCAAGTAGAAAAGTTTCAAACAATTGGCTTTGCCAATGATTTTTTATTCTGTATTGAGCACTCCATGGGAGTGCATATATTTCCTTTCTCTGTTCCCTTGCTGTTTCCTCTGCCTAAGGGTCCCCCACATGCTATTTCTTTACTCCCTCCTCCCCTTACTCCATGTTTTAGAGTATTTTTTAATTTAATTTCATTTTCCTATTTATTTTTTACAAAAGGACCTGGCAAAGTGGTTTGGCCAGTTGCTACGTGTCAAACTTCATGCATGCACATGCGTCACGATGTATGCATGTTCATGACATGTGTGGCCATCAGCAGCTATCTTGGAATGGATTTTCTTTAATAGAAAACCCATTGCCAGATTAACAACTGTTTATGCATACGCGCTTGCATGTCATTTGTAAAAAGCTTTAGCAAAGCCAGTAGCTCGGCTTTTTAGTGCTGATATCTATTTTCTTTGCCAATGCCCAGTTACTTACTGGAAATCTTCATTATCCTTAGCCTCTGGAGTCCTCGCCAAAGTCATTACTTTTGAGGGTGGTTCTACTCATCGCAGGAGAAAGAAACAGAAAGTAAGATAGAACCCACCCACCCATGGGTGTATAAGGGTTACTTACTGTAGGAGGCTGGCTTAGTATATGGTGCACATTTATTCAAGTGATGCACCTTGCACTAATCCAGGCAACCCTTATGATGATTTTAGTGGTCTTTGATAACCATAGAAAGCTCTCAAAGCGGTAGCTGCTTTGAGCAGCCTTCAGGCTTATCCTGAAGGAGTGTAAAGCAGCTTGTTTTACCAACTTTAATCAACAATGTAGGTTATATGAAAAAGAACCACACAGTGCTTATGTAAAAATAAATCTATTTATTCACACCACAATCACTAACACATTGGTATATCTCCTACCCGGAGATATCAATAGCACCAGTGGCGGCTGGTGGAATATGAAACTGGTGGGCGTATGCAGAACGAATCAACGTATGCGAGCGCAGCGAGCGAGCACGACGGCAATCAGGAGGGTGCGGGGGGGTTCTCCCCCCACAAAGAATTTTTTTTAAAATTGGCATCTTTTTGGTGTGATTTTCAGCACTATTTCTGTGATAAATGGACTAAAAATTCAGTTCTTCTAGGCATTCATAAAGGAAAACTCATACATTATTTCAGAGAATTTCTGGTTTGCCAAGCAAGTCTGACTTCTGAAGAGGGCTAGGGTACTAAGCAAGACTGCTTTGGCTCTACCCTTTCCAATAGAAAACACTAGTTAGCGATGTGAACAAGTTCAATGGACAAACCTGGGGTCTAGGGAGAGTCCCTCTCCTGAGAAAGAAATTTAAAAAAGATTGGCAAATGGTGCTTTTTAAAGCAAATGAATGCAGCGATAAAGCAAGGCTTATTAAGCAGTGGGAACGTATAGTCTTGAAATATTAAACACATTAAAAACTGCCCCGTATCTTCTTGCATTAATTTGTTCAACAGTTACTGGAATATGTAAATTGTTCTGCATGACAACCATAGCCCTTTAAAATGTATGCTTGCCCAGTGTCTTGCACTGCATGCAGCATTAACTTTGGAAAAATATGCTCTAACCAGACTTCGGGAAGCACCCACAGCTGCTGGCTGTAACCAGTCATATAGAAATATGTACAGACAGGTCTTTAAGTGAGATGAAAAAATTGGGTGCTCCCTATAAAGGAACATGCCAAATACATTTCTGTGATTCCCGTAGTGTGCCATCAGACCTGTATTTTGGTTTCTCGCTGAGAAGTAATTTTATCCAGATAAATGGCACAGCAACTGACATACGCCTAAAGCCTGTCAGTATGATTGGCATTGTCACTGGGTGTTAGCTGTTTAACATAAATGAGTAACAACAATGATTTCTTATAAATAATTAACATTGAAAATGTTTAAATTCTGAAATTCTGAAATAGTGAGTCTGTGAATTAAATAGCATTGAGGCCTGTGGAAGGAGTTTTGGACTTCAGTTATGTGTGCTTTATGTTAGATATGTATCCTCTTTTTCTCTGCATATCTTGTCCATCTGCACTTCTTCAACCACCTCTCTTTCCTCTTCAACATCCTCTTTACACTCTTCCCCGAATGTCCTTCCTCGCATCTGTCACTTCACCCCCCAAGATGCACTGCACTCCCTCAAATTTAAGCACTTTAATTTCTCTTACTTTTGCCTTGCAAATATTTTGACATCAGTGTACCCCCTTCACACACACACATCCACAGAATTTCAGTTGCAAATGGAATACACAAACATTGTTCCTTCTGTGTATTCTCCAGAGAGGCCAACCCAGTGACCGGCACTTTGTTTGGCTTCAGCCTTAGCGCCTGAGCGCTCAATCAAAGCCCCTCATCAACACCTGGCATGGCTCAAGCTTCAAAGCATACACAGAAAAAAATACAGATAAACAACAAAATTATAAAATAGCTAATTCGTGGGGAATGCAAGATTAAGTAAAGCATGTAAGATAAGAGAGGAACTAAATCGCTGAAATGTATTCCCTCGACGTTTTTAACATTCATTGTTTGCAAGTCAATCGATGTTTTTGGCATCACTGTTAACTCAGGGGCATGTACACAGGGCCAGTTTTAATGCCATACATCAGACAACTGGCCACTGTAAGCACATGTTACACAGAAAGCACATATCTCTCGTTTCGGGCCTGACTCGGATATTTGGATCCATTTCACAAGGGAGCAAATGCCGCAGCTCCACTTCTAATGGAGCCAGCAATCTTCAGCAAGGGCCTGGGGTGTCAGTGGGGGAGGTTAGAGTGATGAGGGGTCTCGGCACAATATACAGAACACAGCATTAGTTTGCAATCACTTACCAATACCGAGAACGAGGCACCAGATAAGACGTGCTTGCATCCACTCGAATGTACAGACTGCACGTACATTTTTAACTAAATCCTCTCCGTAGAACGCGCCGCCTCGGGTCCGTTCTGGCGCCTAGGAACAGCCGCATCACTTCTGGCAAGTGGCAAAGCCCTGTCAGCCAATCCTGGCGCTGCTGGCAGCGCCAGGATTGACTGAGGGCATGGTTACTCTCCGCCCGCCTGCCCATTTGGAGAGCGAGGTTTGAGCCTTTGCTCAACCCTCGCTCTCCTAATGGGCATGCGCCAACCACAACAGACACCAGTGCGCATGACTGGGCACGGGCGAAAAATTTGCTGACCTTCCCCACTCATGCGCACTTGTGCTGCTGCCCCTGGTCTGACACTCATGTCAGTCAACATGACACCGGACCGCCCACCCCTTCTGACTCTGAAGGGTGTGGGCGGTCCGACGTCATGCTGACTGACATGATTGTCAGTTCTCTCGAGCGTCTCTGAACTTAAGTAAACTGAGAGTTTACTTAAGTTCAGAGACGCACGATGGAGCAGCTGCGGGCGGGGGGCAACGCCACAACGCCCCAATGGACGCACCGCCCCTGAATAGCACACACAAGAATACTTTGAAAACAATCAGGTAAGCAGCACAAAATACAGTGGTCTCCAGGGGGAGACCAAACCATATACTAAGAAAGTGGAATGCGAACTGCAAAGGAGAATGGGACTTGGACCAGAAGACTCAGAGGAGCCGGGGACACGGGGAACAACCCAAGGTAAGTGCCCAGGAACCCCACGGAGGCTGTGTGCAGAGAGGAAACACAGTTGCGTGCTCAACAGAAGTCAATGGAGAAGTTGTGGTTGCAATTTTAAAGAAGAAGGACCCTTCCCAGAGGACCCCAAAGAAACCCTTTGGGAGACGGAAGATTGGAGAGCCACATCCCCCTGTGGATGCCCCAGGAACCTGGTTAGCTGCACCAGGGAAGCCAGGTGCATAGGGGTGAAGTGAAATCGGAACGTGCTGTAGACAACAATGGACAACTTCGAAGAAGATGCCTCTGGAGAAGTCTGTGAAGGAGTCCGGTGGAATCCAATGGTGGATTCTGGAAGTGAAGAACCTGCAAGCAGAGGGGACAGAGTCTATGCCACTCGGAGGTGACTAGGAAGCACAATGCCCACCGATGTCTGGAGGTTTTGAAGAGCTGACGGTGACCTTGTTGCTGCAGCTGTGAGGACCAGGCGACACTGAGAAAGACCAGGAGACATGCACGAGCTGGCCCACGTCGAATGTCGATGTCTAGGTGGTCGGTGTCCGGTGGGAGCACCAACAAGACTTAGTAGCTGCAACTGGCGTGGAAGACGAAAAGGAGAAAACGTTGGGACCAGCAAGGTCCAAGGGACTCACCAAGTGCAGGAGCAGGCCCTGAGCACGCAGGGGAGCCCACTGAAGCAAAGGAAAACCCTCAAGAGGACTCACAGTCCGGAGGCACAGGAGTCGCAGGAGGACCTCAAGCAGCTTACCAAGGTTGGAGGCCCACGATGCAGGAGATGCAGGGAGGACTCTGTTATTCAGGAAGTGAGGTGCTGGAGGATGGAACTTCTTGTATTCTGAAGATCTCTGGAGTGCAGATCCAACAAGCCATGGCAATGGCAAGTTGACGCAGTGCACAGGGGTTTGGTCACAGCGGCCCTGACGAGCAATACTGTCATCAAAATTGCCATGAAGACAGGTCAGGTCTCTGAGAAGCTGCAGAATCACTGCATGTGTTGCTGGGCCTCTGGAAGTCAATAGGACGACAGGAGCAGCAGACCGGTCAGCTTTGTTGCGATGACCGCAGATGCAGGGGAGTGACTCCTTCACTCCAAGGGAGATTACTTTGTATGTCCTTAATGCCCAAAGGTCTTCTGGAGAACCTGGATGAAGCACAAACACAGATCACACAGAAGACTTGAAGAACAGCTAGACCAGGAGCAGCAGGAGTGTTCGGTGATGCAGTCTCATTTCCAGTCAAAGTCCAACGAAGTCCATGTGTCCAGATGGTCGAAGAGTGAAATAGTTTCAGGGTTGAGTCTGGTCCCAAGACGAATCCGAGGACTCACTCACAGGGGAGCCCTTAAATACCATAAGGAAAGGGTTAGAAACACTCGTTGTCCCTCCCTGAGGAGGGGCTGGACGGAGGGGAGGATACTCCCCTGTCCTATGTCCAGTTTCGCACCAGAGCGGGAACCAAGGGTTCCTGAACTGGCTCAAACTGAAGTATGCTAGGAGGGCACCATATGTGTCCTTCAAAGCAGTCTGGTGGGGCTGGCAAGCGCCCCCACCTCAACCCAATACACTAAGTCCTGTCTGGGAGGTGGTCACACCTTCCTGTGACAGGAAACCCATTGTTCTACCTTCCCCTGCTCGAGCATGGCTCAGCAGATGGAGGGCTGATTCATGCCTGTGGTCAGCAGTAGCACTAGCTTGCTTGCAGACCTTCAAAGGCTGTTACCAGGAGTACAATGGGGTCCCCTAAGGAGCCCCCAGTACATGGGATCATACTTCCAACACTGGAATTAGTTGATACCAAACATGACCGGGTTCAGTGCAGCAATCATATAGTATATGTCCACTATATATCTTAAAATGGCTGACCGCACTTACAAAGCCTGGAGAATCGACTCCGGGGTCAGGAGTTGCCGCTCGTACTGTGAAGTGGTGGGGCTGGGGCAACACAAAAAAGACAATTACAAAATAAATAAAATTGCATTTACCTGGGGGGCGTGGCTTACCACGAATGAAGATGGCCGCTCCTTAGAGCGGCTCCGACTCACTTTCCCAATAAACCCCAGTAAATTCGTATGAAATCCGACGAAGCAATCCAGTCCTAGGGTGGAACAGAGTGGCGAAACGGAGAGGACTCCGACAGTGTGCCCAGTCGGCGGATTGGAGGTCGGAATCCAGACTTCTCCATTCCGCGACCTGGAGCGAGCGGCGACGAGTCGACTAAGTGCGGCAACAACAGGGCAAAGCCCTAGGGAACCGCCGCCTAGAACAGGTGGAAGAGATCACCAGGAGTGGCAAAACTGAAGCGGACCACAAACTCAGTAAGTGGCCTCAGATTGTCCTGCCTATATCAGACGCCTCACCAAAGAGCGGCCCGCGCGGAAAGGAATAGCGAGCACGTGGAGCGGGAAGGCCCACCCTCCTCCCATTGACCGGCGGCCTGGGGCAGACGGAAAAAGGTGGTGGCGGCACTGGACGGCACCCGGGAGCCGATAGGAAGGGTCGCGCAAGTGTACCAATGCGTGGCTGAGAGGCAGAGGTGAAGCGGAGAGCCGGCCGGCCCCACCCTAAGCAGCGCATAACAGAAGACCGCAGCGAGGTCCGGGGTGAGAAGAGGAGCGGTGATCATGGCAGTGCACAGGCTGTGAACTGCCCAACCAATATCGAGGCTCGCCGATCGCTGGGCCGGAGGGAAATTCGGGGGACCTGAGTGAAAAACTGACAGGCCACAGGGGTGGTTTGCAAAGCCCCTGGCACGCGGCAGCGGCTCACCCAGGCACCCATAGGGTGATACTTGAAAGAGCGGCTCACCCGAGTGTAATGATGATGGGGGGAAGAAATCCTAAGACCACCCCCCAAACTAAGTTAGACAAGTTTACTCTTCAGAAAGGAAATGAAGCTCACAATCCACCTCAGGAACACCGGTCCCAAGAAGAAAATGCAACATTGGGCGAGGAAACACCATCCCTACAAGACATCATGGCGGCGATCCGAGGGGTGCAAACGGCGTTGGAGAATCGAATAGACAGTCACAACGGAGGTCTCTTTAATGCACGCAGACCTGCGCAATATGGGGGCAAGAGTACAAACAGTGGAAGAAACTACCAAGACCCTGCAGCAAGACAGCACAACACTCAAGGTACAAATGAAGGAGATGCAGAAGCTCAATTCTCAACTCGAGGCCAGACTCGAAGATCAGGATGGGAGATCAAGACGGTACAACGTCTGGATTTTGGGGGTTCCTGAGAGGGCCGAAGGGTCGGCAGCAGACCTCTTCGTGGAAGAATTGATCCAGAAACAACTTCAAGCCAAGGAGCTCTTCAAAACTTTTTCGGTGGAAAGGGCCCACCGAGTCCCAGGGGGGCGCCCTAGGCCTGGAGCCCCACCGCGGCCAATTATTGCGCGCCTCTTCAATTACAGAGACCGCAATGCTATTTTGCAGATGGCCCGGGGGGCTCCACCGATCAAGTGGAGAATATGACTATTGCCTTTTTCCCGGATTTTACCCTCAAGACACAAAGAATGAGATGCAGCTTCATCGAAGTGAAAAGCGCGCTCCGAGAGAAGGGGAAGGTTTCGTTCTTTGATACGCCGGAAGAAGGCTGGGCTGGTTGGAGGGTTGGAGAACAGTTGGAGGTGCGAACAATGGTGGTCGTCGAGGAAGAACTAAGACAACATTGAGGGACCAAGGTGAACAACCAACGGAAGGAGATCACACTGACTAGAAGACACAGAACATGGTACCCCGGGTAAAGGGGTGGTGGTCATATGACACTGTCGACCAGTGAAAGACATTGCCAAGTAAGCAGCTTTGGCCCACTTCACACATTGACTTGGGGCCTGATGACACTGTGATGGTACTAAGTGACCCTGGGCGGCAGTTGGAATGGGGCTGGACAAAGACAATATGGCGCCCTGGGACCAAATAGACTAGATCATAACAGTAATCTTGAACAGTTCAAATAGAAGGCTGATAATGGGGCTGGGGAGGAGTCTAAGGGCAAGCACACGTTCCTCATGTACAGTAAAAGGGGGGGGCGGCAGGCTCTCTGACAAGTTGGGGGGGCGGGCAATTGGGGCACCGTCCGGTAGGGTTGCAGGGTGGGGGGAGGTTGGGTAAGGGTTAGGGAGGGGGATGTCTGGGATTATTGTAGTAATTTTGTTTAGTAGTTTTGTGTGCGTGTATAGAGCAGACAATATTTTTCACTCAGACCAAGCTATGCAGACCTACATGGAAGGCCTAGAATCATATAAAAAGAGTAGAGATCCGGCCACGATCAATAAAATGTTACGAGGGATAGCGGATCAAGCAATATATGCAGGCATAAACACAAGCTGAAATAAAACTTCTGTCCTGGAACGTAAATGGGCAGGGGGTAAGGTTAAGGGAGGCATAGTCCTTCAGTTCATAAAGAGACACTCCCCAGATGTGGTTCTCTTGCAAGAAACCCATCTCATGGGAAATAGTTGCAAGGCCCTAAATCATTGGGGTTACGAAATGAAGGTGCATGCAGGGTACACATCGGGATCGAGGGGCACAGGAATTCTTATTTAGAAAGGGTTGCCCTTAATTATAGAGAATGAATGGACAGATAGACTAGGTAGATATGCGGTAATCTCGGGACAATGGACGGGAGAGGTAATTAATATAGTGTCAATATATGTCCCTCCCACGCTGAATGACTCGACATTAACAGACTTTGGTAACTTACTACTGGACCTTCCACCGGGCAGTCTACTTCTGGGGGGAGACTTTAACATGACGTGCAGTGACACCTTAGATCGCATGCCAGCCAGAACACAGGCGCCAACACAATCACGACTGACTGAATTTCTAGTAGCAATTGGCTTGATCGACATCTGGAGAGCGCTAAACCCAACGGCATTAGAATAGACTTTTCATTCCAGGATGCATGGCAGTTGATCCCGAATCGACTTCTTAATTTCCCCCTCAGGCCTCCTCCCCCAATTTACGGATGTTAGGTATTTGGCGAGGGGCATCTCAGATCATTCCCCCATATGGGCAAGATACGTGGTGGGGGGGCGACGTTCGGGTCCAGTGGCCATAAACCCCTGGTATATTAAGATCCCAAAGATAGGGAAGGGTTTGACGGATGCCACGAATTTCTCCTTCCAGGAAAACGTAGACACAGTTACTTCTTCACAGACATTATGGGAGGCATACAAGACGGTGGTGAGAGGCCAGGCCCTCTCGCTGATTGGAGGGTACAAGAAGGAGAAAAGAGCGACCATCGCGTCGCTTGAACAAGAAATACTGGAGTTAGAACTTCAACTAGTTAGGAATAAAGACGACGTTTTACAGCATATGCTAAAATTAAAACAGCAGGACTATAGAGACTGCGTCACAGAAGAGGCCAGGAATAAAATTAGAGACACGCATCATTGAGTGTATGAAACAGGCGATAAAGTGGGTAAACTCCTGGCATGGTTAGACCAACGCCAGAGGGCGGACCTGTGGGTTCCATCGGTTATTTCCAAAACCAGGGAGAGGATCAAAGGTCCAAGGAGTGTAGCGGAGACCTTCGCGGACTATTATGCGGAGATCTACTCCGCAGAAACAAAGTATTCAGAACAGGAAGCCTCAGACTTCCTGAAGGATATTACACTCCCAATCCTAACCGCAGAGGAACGTCAACGGTTGGAGAAAGACCTAACGGTGACTGAAATATCCCAGGCCATAGGAACCCTGAGGTCGGGTAAGGCAATGGGTCTAAATGGTATCCCGATAGAACTGTATAAATATACGGCACAGATAACCGCACCTCATTTGTTAGCTATGTTTCAAGAAAGTAGAGATACAGGAAGGCTGGCAACAGATCAAAGGTTGGGAACAATAGTGGTGATACATAAAGAGGAAAAACCCAGGGACCAATGTGCGTCATACAGGCCAATCTCTTTATTGAACGCGGAAGCAAAAATCCTTGAGAAACTGCTGGCCCAACGGCTTCTTCCCCTACTCTCGGCCCTGGTCCATCCGGATCAGTCCAGATGGTGCACAGACATAATATCGAGTTGCAAATATCGATATACAACAATATCAAGTTGCAAATATCGTGATGACAGAATATCGACTGCAAGAATATCGTGGACCAGAATATCGACTTTAAGGTAAGAAATAACGTTTTTGTTAATATCGAAGTTAGTAATATCGTTTGTAAAGATATCGTTGTTAATAATATCGATGTTTATATTAGTGTTATGTATTTTAGTATGTATTTTAAATGTATGTGTTCTATATTTTTTGTTTAAGTATTGCATTTGTTTTTTAATATATGTATAACATTTTTATGAGTTATTAATTTTATTTTCAGTAAATTTTGCATTTTATTTCCGTAGCGGGTTGTGGGTTTATAGGGGAATAGGGTGGGAAGTAATTTAATTATAATAAATTTATTCATAATTTTTGGAAGTAATTAATTTTATTTTAATTATAAATTTTGCTTTTTAGTTCCGTAGCGGGTTGTGGGTTTATAGGGGAATAGGGTGGGAAGTAATTTAATTATAATTAACTAATTAATATTTTTTATTAATTAATAATTATGTATTAAATATTTTTAATTATTAATTGTGGTAATGTATTTATCAATTAAATATTAATTTGTTAATTAATATAAATTAATTGGTAATTATGTAAATTGAGTCATTTCTTTTAGGAGCGGGTTGTGGGTTGATAGGGGAGTAGTGTGGGAAGTAATTAAATATAATTAATTAATTAATTAATACTTTCAAATAATTATTAATTATGTATTTAATATTTTTTATTATTAATTGTGGTAATTTATTTATATTATTAATTATTTATTAATTGGTTGTTAATTATTATTAATGAATTGGTAATTATGTTAATTGTGTCATTTGTTTAGGAGCGGGTTGTGTGTTGATAGGGGTGTATGGTGGGAAGTAATTTAATTGTAATACATTTTTAAATATTTTTAATATAATATTTATTTAATGTTATTTTATAGTGTTAATTGTGTCAATTAATTTATTATTAATTGTTTTTATTTTGCTTGTTAATTGTTATCAATAAATTAATTGTTAATTAATTATGTTAATTGTGTCATGTTTTACAACATTGTTGGTGTGATTTATAATGGAATATGGTGGGAGGTAAATCATTTATAATTATTAAAATATTTGTAAAATAATGATAATTAATAATTAAGTAATAAAATATTAAATATGGAATAATCTTGATGTGTGAGTTGTGGGGTTTTTAGTTGTAAATGTTGTGAAGAAACATTTTTAAAAAATAATTAATGATTTGTTGTTTATTATTAATTTATTAATGTTAAATTAGTTATGGAAATTGTGTAAATATTTTTATGTGTGTGTTTTGGTGAATTCTTGGGGTAGAGGGTGGAAAGTAATGTAGTTTAAATAAATTAATCATTAGTTGATAATTAATATTTATTTATTAATTGATAAATAGTTTTGGTAATTGCACTTTCCCTACTGTTGCACTCATTGGAGTGGGAATAGTCATTTATTCCTCTCTGCTATCCAACACTTTCCCTACTGTTGCACTTGCTGGAGTGGGAATAGTAATTTCATCCCCCCCGCTATCCAACACTTTCTCTACTGTTGCATTCATTGGAGTGGAAATAGTAAATTATTCCCCTCCGCTATCCAACACTTTCCCTACTGTTGTATTAATTGGAGTGGGAATAGTAAATTATTCCCCTCCGCTATCCAAAACTTTCCCTACTGTTGCACTCGCTGGAGTGGGAATAGTAAATTATTCCCCTGTGCTATCCAACACTTTCCCTACTGTTGCACTCCCTGGAGTGGGAATAGTAATTTTTACTCCTGTGCTATCCAACACTTTCCCTACTGTTGCACTTGCTGTAGTGGGAATAGAAAATTATTCACCGCCGCTATCCAACACTTTCTATACTGTTGCACTCCCTGGAGTGGGAATAGTAATTTTTACCCCTGCGCTATCCAACACTTTCCCTACTGTTGCAGTCTCTGGAGTGGGAATAGTAATTTTTACCCCTGCGCTATCCAACATTTTCCCTACTATTGCACTTGCTGGAGTGGGAATAGTAATTTTATCCCCTCCGCTATCCAACACTTTCCCTACTGTTGCAGTTATTGGAGTGGGAATAGTAAATTATTCCTCTCCGCTATCCAACATTTTCCCTACTGTTGCATTAATTGGAGTGGGAATAGTAAATTATTCCCGTCCGCTATCCAACACTTTCCCTACTGTTGCACTCGCTGGAGTGGGAATAGTAATTTTTTCCCCTTCACTATCCAACACTTTCCCTACTGTTGCATTTGTTGGAGTGGGAATAGTAAATTAATTCCCTCCGCTATCCAACACTTTCCCTACTGTTGCACTCGCTGGAGTGGGAATAGTAAATTATTCCCCTCCGCTATCCAACACTTTCACTACTGTTGCACTCGCTGGAGTGGGAATAGTAAATTATTCCCCTCCCCTATCCAACACTTTCACTACTGTTGCACTTGATGGAGTGGGAATAGTAATTTATTCACCTCCGCTATCTAACACTTTCCTTACTGTTGCAATTAATGTAATTTTAAAAATTAATACATATTTTAATATTTTAATTTATAATATATATGAGGCCGATTACGATGGCGGTCGGAAAATCATTCCGCCCGCCGTGGCAATGGGAAAAGACCGCCCGCATGGCCTGTGGCACCACCGCCGATCACATTACGATGCACTGCCGGAAAAATCCGACCGCCGCGGTTGGATCCCAAGAAACACCGGCGGCACACATGCAGAAAAGGCGAAATACCCTCCACGGCGGTCGGATTCACTGCGGAAAGCTCACAAACCGCCGATACACAAGCGGAATTTCCACTAGTGCAATTATGATCTTACCGCGGTGCCTGCGGTACGACCGCTTGTTTCCGACCGCCGCGATTCTCAGCAATGATGAATGGGAGAGCTGGAGGAATGACCATTGCAGTCCGATCACGGTGTTCGCGCGGAAATAGTAATGGCAGTCGAAAGCAACTACACCACAAAACTACCAAATGTGGCTGTGTATCTGGCTCAGCCAATAAAAACAGCTAACACACCCCATTGACACATGCCCCTGGCAAATAAAAACTACAAATCCCAGCTCAACACAGACAACACACCTGACATGAATACTCAGTTTGGACCCACCCACATAGCAGAGCATAAAACCAGCCCCTGCATGACCGCAATTCTTTGCACAACTCCAGAACTGAAGGGCACAACAATATCACACAAAGGATAGGCAACCCTGCACACATCACACCATCACAAACACACACACACCACACACATCACCACCACCACCACCACCTTCACACCTGCACTCTTAACCACTCAGCACATCACACACCATGGCACAGAAGATGCCCAAATTCACTGATGGTGAGTTGTCAGTCCTGGTGGATGAGATTATAAGAGTTGAGCCATATATTTTAGGAAGCAGTGTCCAACAGACCCCATCAGCCAGGCAAAATCAAATGTGGCAAAGTATAGTTGACAGAGTCAATGCTGTAGGGCAAGTTCCACGCAACAGGAAGGAGATCAGGAAGAGGTGGACTGACCTCAAGAGCAAGGTCAAGGAGAAGAACAGCAAGAACCGTGAGCTGGCAAACCGGACTGGCAGTGGCCCTCCCATTCCACCAAGAACATTCAACGCATGGGAGGAGAAGGTGCTTGGCATACTGCACCCAGAGAGTTGCACTGGAATTGAGGGGGGGAATGGATGCTGGTAAGTACCAACAAAAGTCTGCCATAACACTGCTATGTAGTAGCTTGCACAACTAAAAAGAAACACCTCCTAGGCCCAAATGTACTCATGTCCACCACACTCCCCCCAAACATGTCTCACAGATCCCACAATAACTCCCTCTCATTCACCACAAAGGTACATAACAATATTTACATGGGGGCACATGTACAGGCAGCCAGCACTACAACTCCCAACAGGCCCCCTTGTCCCACAGCTGAGTATGATGGAGCATTCCCCACACCCACAAGCATGGGCCAGCCATTTCCCTCCAATGTGTAACTTTACAGGTTGGTAGCCATCTCAACAGGGAGGGGTCTTTGTGGCTGGGAAGTCTGCACTACAACTCCCAACAGGCCCCCTTGTCCCACAGCTCAGCAGGATGGAGCATTCCCCACACCCCCAAGCATGGGCCAGCCATTTCCCTCCAGTGTGTAACCTTACAGGTAGGTAGCCATCTCAACAGGGAGGGGTCTTTGTGGCTGGGAAGTCTGCACTACAACTCCCAACAGGCCCCCTTGTCCCACAGCTCAGCAGGATGGAGCATTCCCCACACCCCCAAGCATGGGCCAGCCATTTCCCTCCAATGTGTAACCTTACAGGTAGGTAGCCATCTCAACAGGGAGGGGTCTTTGTGGCTGTGAAGTCTGCACTACAACTCCCAACAGGCCCCCTTGTCCCACAGCTCAGCAGGATGGAGCATTCCCCACACCCACAAGCATGGGGCAGCTATCGAATTGCTCTCCCAAAACTGTGACTGCATGCACACCGCCATCCTTTTCTAAATGCATGTAGCCACATAACCACATCAGCACTAACATGTCAGCCAACTTGGCATAGTTTGAAATGCCACATCCAGTGTGCAGACATCTAAGTGCACGTAACTGTCACATATTCTGAACTCATACTCACCAAGTCACAAGTGAAACAAATGCATCCCACAATCATGCACAGCAGAGAATGCAATGTGGAAGTGCCATGGTGTCTGAGCATGAAGGCCCATCTCAACACCAAACATGCATGGTCCACATGAAAATAAAGGTAAGTACATGTGATTCCAAAGCTATGTATAACATGACAATGGTTCCTTCTAGCTCTGTTGAAATAGATAACATGAACAGCTAAATGAAAAGACGCACAACAGAAAGTTGATGTCACGCAATTAGGCAGATGACAACATGTCCGTGTAGTTACACTATCTGTACACTGCACCAAGTTTCAATTCACAACGGACACCATGCACTACTAAGGTATGTACCTCAACGTCATGTCATGGTGCACAGTACATAGCAGGCCTACAAAGTCATTGCATTGTAAAGTGTATGTTGTATCAAATGTCTCAAACAATTGTCTAACATCAAGCTTGTTGCGTGCAACTCAATTACCATATGACCTCTGTTCAACAGGAGATCAACAACTAACTGCAGAGGATGACACCAACATGCGGAGCCAGTCTCCCCCCCTGGAACGTGGACTCTCGGATGCAGATTCCCCAACATTCTCGGACGAGGATTCTCAAGCTGGCCCCTCTGGTGTGGCAGGGACTAACATGTCTCAAGCCCTCATTGTCCCCACCACCACTACCACCACCACGGCAAGAACAACTGTGCTGCCCCCATCCACTACGAGCTGTGTGGCCTCCACCACCACCACCACGGCAAGAACAACTGTGCTGCCCCCATCCACTACGAGCTGTGTGGCCTCCACCACCACCACCACGGCAAGAACAACTGTGCTGCCCCCATCCACTACGAGCTGTGTGGCCTCCACCACCACCACCATGGCAAGAACAACTGTGCTGCCCCCTGCCACTACCACCTGTGTGGCCTCCACCACCACCACGGCAAGAACAACTGTGCTGCCCCCTGCCACTACGACCTGTGTGGCCTCCACCACCACAAGACCACTGCTGCCTGCAACACACGCCCTGCCACGGTGGTTACCAACACCACCACACAATCACAGCATGCCAGGGAGAGTGTGCCAGTGCGTCGGGGTACTATGCCACAGGTCCGTGTCAGGAGGGCAGGTGGGAGTACAACTGGGGCAGAGACACAGGAGGACAATGACCCTGAATCCCTGGCCACCATTGCAAGAGTCCTTGGTGCCTACCAAGAGAACCATGGAGTAATGGGCCAGCTTGCTGAAGACATGCATGAGATCCGCCTGCTGCAGCAGTCCATGGACACACAGATGGGCCAACTTGTCAACCTTGTTGGCCAGCTAGTGGGTGTTCTGAGGGACAGACTCCCAGCCCCAAGTGCAGCTCCACCCCCCTCCAGTGGATTGCCTGCTGTGCAGCCCACCATTCCAGCTGCAGCCACAGAGAGGGGTGTGCAGGAGGAGAGTGAGTTCTCAGACACCACTGACCCTGCAGCAGATACCCCCCCTCCCAAACGCACCAGGGGCCATCCGAGAATCCACAGGGGAGGATTTGGTGGCAGGCCACCATACCAACGCCACTCACAGAGCCAGCCATGATGGTATCTTGTTGTTCCCCTTTGCATTGACTATGTTGACTATCCTTGCCCACATTGCCATGTTGATGGCCTGAGTCTGTTGGACTGTGTGACTTCAGCTTTGTGGTGACTACACTATTTGTCTCAACTACCATGACTGACAACTCATTTATTCACTGTTCACATTTATGTACATATTCCCTTCACCTGCACAAAAAATAATTTTAAATAAACACTCGACACATACCTATGTCTGTGTGAGCTACATGTTTATTCCAGTATGTACAATGACAAATCAGAACTCAATGTTCCAACAGCTCTGAAGCAGAGGAGGCATTGAGAGGGTGAATGAACCTAGAAAGACACAAGAGAATGATATTTACTTATCAGGTGACGCCTTTACAGCAGAAACACAACACTAGGCATCAAGGTACAAAAACAAGCACCCATAGCAATGGTCAACAACCTCAACATACACATGATGTACCTGGATACAAATACCCTGTGCCACACACATCATCCCTTATCACACACACAACAACAGCCAGCAGTTACAATTCTCTATGCCTTGATACTAACATCCAAGCAAACACACAATGTCACTGTTCTACAAAGTCACTTACATTCAAGGGAAGTAGTTGGCAATGAGCTGTTGATGCAGGTCAACACCTTCCTCTTCACCACTATCGTCCGCACTGGAAGTGTGTGGGTGTGCAGGAGGGGGCATCTGCTGCTCATCGTCATCCATGATCAGCGGAACGGCTTTGCGCAAGGCAAGGTTGTGTAGCATGCAGCATGCTACAACTATCCGGCACACCTTTCATGGGGAATACAACAGTGCACCTCCGCTCTTGTCCAGGCACCGGAATCGGGACTTCAGGAAGCCAAAAGTGCGCTCCACCACACGTCGTGTCCTACCATGTGCCTCGTTGTAGCTGACTTCACCCGGGGTACTTGGATTCCGCAGTGGGCTCAGCAACCACGGCCTTTTGGGATACGCTGAGTCACCTAGGTGGACATACACAGAGAAATGTTGTGATACAAACAGTTGATGAGAACAGCATGTCACACACAGCACACTACTTGACTCAGTGTACTCACCTACAAGCCATGCACGCTCTGGATGTAGATTTTCCATCAGCCGGTGTACAATGCTGTTCCGCAGGATGTAGGAGTCATGAGCGGAGCCAGCAAATCACGCACAAACATGGCTGATGATCATATCAGCTTGGCATACCACCTGCACATTTATGGAATGGTATTGCTTCCTGTTCCTATACACCTGCTCACGTGCCTGTGGTGAGACAAGGGCAATGTGTGTGCCGTCAATGGAACCAACTACATGAGGAATGTGGCCAAGGGCATAAAAACCAGCCTTCACAGCAGGCAAATCTGCTGTATTTGGGAATTGTATGTATTGGTCCTTGTATAGCATCATTGCGGACACCACATCCCAGAGCACCATGCTGAATGTGGCTTGGGACATCCCACCGGCGCTGGCCACCGTGTATTGGAAAGAGCCCGTAGCAAAAAAATACAGTGCTGCCATGATCTTCACTGTTGGGGATAGGGCAGTTGGATATGTTCGTTGAGGCCTCAGATGGGGCTCCAACTGAGCACACAGCTCTTGCAGTGTAACGCGATCCAGACGAAATTTCCGGATGATGGCCACATCCTCCATGTCCGCCAGGACTGTGAAAGGCCGGTGCACATTTGGTCGTCGCCTACATGAAATGGAAGAGGACTAATGTTATTCAAATTACACAATGAGATGTGTCCGACTTCTCACATCTTGACTCACGCAGCAGAAACAATGAATGTACTCCAACAATTGCTTAATCCACAACTCAGATGCAGAGACACCTTCACCACATGTGTTTTTACAAGTGGACATGTTGTACATACTGACTACCCCAAAAACATAATCAGAGGTTGTGAATGGTACACCAATACATCTGGTGTCCCCAGGCCTAGGAGTAGGTGACACAGCAGATGTATGAGACAGCAACACTGCTGACTCATATGTAGCTGCTTTACCTGCCACACCTTCTTGCTTAAGTTGCACAGACCACTAGTTATCATCACAATGTGCACAGTGTGCGTAAGCTGATCACGTATCCTACTTAAATCAGCTATGGGCACAGTAAAATACCACCATTATGTGTTCAGGCAATCATTACTGTTGTTTGATTAGCCATCTCACACATTGAGTTGATTTCAAAGATGAGACAACATCATACAACCAATAGATGTACATCCACACACATATCATAGGTGACGTGAGTAAGTGCATGGCAATGCATGTCACATTTTCCACAGACATGGCATGTGTAGGCATCAGTGAGTTGAATGTCACACTAGCATTCATTGTACAAAACAAATACAGTAAGACACTATGGAGGCATAGTGTTCAATTGTTAAATTTGACCATTGCCATTGCTAGTGCATAATGTGTCCATAACCGCGGTAGGCGTGCACCGCCACCGCGGGCCGCTCATTGGCCACACTTGAAAGATGCAGCATAGCGGTAGCGACCGCCTGGCCTCCGCGGTGTGACACCACCAATGCCATTGCAGACAATAGGACCGCGATCGCGGTAGTGAAATGCTACTTTGAAAACCGCGGTAGGCGTGCACCGTCACCGCGGGGCCGCTCATTGGCCACACTTGAAAGATGCAGCATAGCGGTAGCGACCGCCTGGCCTCCGCGGTGTGACACCACCAATGCCATTGCAGACAATGGGACACGCGATCGCGGTAGTGAAATGCTACTTTGAAAACCGCGGTAGGCGTGCACCGCCACCGCGGGGCCGCTCATTGGCCACACTTGAAAGATGCAGCATAGCGGTAGCGACCACCTGGCCTCCGCGGTGTGACACCACCAATGCCATTGCAGACAATGGGACCCGCGATCGCGGTAGTGAAATGCTACTTTGAAAACCGCGGGAGGCGTGCACCGCCACCGCGGGGCCGCTCATTGGCCACACTTGAAAGATGCAGCATAGCGGTAGCGACCGCCTGGCCGCTGCGGTGTGACACCACCAATGCCATTGCAGCCAATGGGAACCGCGATCGCGGTAGTGAAATGCTACTTTGAAAACCGCTGTAGGCGTGCACCGCCACCGCGGGGCCGCTCATTGGCCACACTTGAAAGATGCAGCATAGCTGTAGCGACTGCCTGGCCTCCGCGGTGTGACACCACCAATGCCATTGCAGCCAATGGGAACCGCGATCGCGGTATTGAAATGCTACTTTGAAAACCGCGGTAGGCGTGCACCGCCACCGCGGGGCCGCTCATTGGCCACACTTGAAAGATGCCAGCCAGGTGGACCAATTGCAGCAGCTGACTGCCACTGATACCACCCCAGGGGCCTATAAATCTCTGTGGGAGAGCCACACATTTCACGTGCATTCAGACACTGCTGACTGCCATTCCTCTACAACTGCATATTTTTCTGTATCCTGGACCCAGTGATGGCGAGAAAAGAGAATGTCAGGGCCCATCCCTTCACTACAGAGGAGCTGGAGCTTCTGGTGGACGAGGTCCTTGCACAGTATGGGAGGCTTTTTGGTGCGCCAGATGTACTGGTAAGTGTTCCTGATTCCAAGTGTGAGAGTGATCAAAATGATACCATGATGTTGCTGTGCAGTAGTATGTGCCTGTGAGTGCAAGTCGATGTACAGGCATCCTAATAGTTACCATGACATGCTCCATACATGTTCAGTGGAAATTGCATTTGATTATGTGTAGAAAATGGACACTCCTACAGCCATTCTTGCACAAACTTAATGAACATGTTGGTCTGAGACTAGGTGATGTAAATGTGTGTTACACTGCCATGCATGCTAACTTCATGTCAATGGTGTCTGTAGGCTTATTTCCACACCTACATAAGTTGATTCAAGGTAGGGGGAGACATGCATTGTTTAAACAGCCACACAGATACAATGGTGTTTTGAAACAGTACAAGTCGGGACTAATTTTTACTGTGCCATGTTATGTAACTGTCCACTCACTCTTCACAACCTCATATGTGACTGTTGAAATGTATATTGGAATGGAGCAATAACTTATGTGTGTTGTATATTTCTTAAGTGCACTATGTTGATGTGAGCATCATGCACAATAGTCCAATGCATGAGTGGAACCCACTTGATGTTAATGCAACTATGACACTTCACATCAATGTAAGTAGTAGATGTCATCCTTACATTGATTTGAACATGTGTTCAGTCTCGCATGTGTTGGCACTTTTCACCCTCTCATGCTGTACATCCATGTGATTTATCTGAGGGACCATGTTGAACCGCAGTGTGAGTTCCTCTGGCCTGCACAGACACTGTCCAATGTTACTCTGAGCCATGCCTAACTGGACTGAGTCAAACATGTGTTTAGTCCACACACCTAATACTCACTGAGCCATCATAGTCCTGAGAATTGCACAATAGAGGACTTAACATTGTGAGAAGGGCGTGATAATTCAGATTATGTCCCAATATGTTTCCTGAAAAATGCATTGAGCCATTCACAGGCCAAGGGCATCGAGGGTGTGTAGTGGTGGACACAGTGAGTCTGCCACTACATTTCATTAGCACTGAATTGCATGTCATGCTCACTCACATACTGCATCACAGATGAGGGCCTTCTGCACATAGCTGTCTGTGCTGCCATTGTGCATGTGTATGAGATGGCCATGTACTGTGTGCCGCGTCATACATGCATTCATTTCTATGTAGTATTGTAATGAACATGTACTATGTGTCATGCTGTATGGCCTCTGATGAAGATGTAGCGATTTGTGTGCCATGCATTTATGTTCTCCTGTGCTGACACACAGTGTGAATGACACAGGGTCTCTGATACTTCCTTTTCTTGTCTCCCATGCCTGCAGCTGAAGGTCCACCAGCGTAAGGCCACATGGAAGAACATTGCACGGAAGGTGCGGACTCTGGGTGTATCCAACAGACGGCACACACACTGCCACAAGGGGTGGGACGACATCTCCCGTCTGAGCAGGAGCGTGGCAGAGATGACGGTGGGGCTGCTCCCTCGCAGTGGCAGGTTGGCGCGCCGAACCATGACTCCACTAATGTCCTGCATCTTGTCTGTGACACAGCCAGAGCTGTATGAATGTTTGAGGGACCATCAGCAGGGAGTTAGTGGTGAGTATTCTGCGTAGGCTGACTTTGGGTGTGAGTGACTGCATGAATGGCGACCGGGAGCCATTGCTGATCTTGCTGCTGTGTACATTTTGAGGAAATACTTCTCAGTGGCCTATGTGTTGAGTGCAGGTGTCATGTATTTTCCCTAGATGGACTTGATCATGTGTTTCATACAATGGCCCTTGACATTGCATGATGAGATGTGGCCTTATGACATCTTCTGCATTCTGGGTGTCATGGACATCACCAGGCAGTGTACAGCAGTGTGCATCATGTCAGTGTGCATTTAACGATGTGTGCACTGCAGGACTTGTAAATGGTGTGAACTACACATCTGACACCAACGTGCAACAGTCTGCGTGATGAATTGCTCAACTTGTTAGACATCAGTAGCTCATGGACATTCTAAAGTACAAATTTGAATCTGTATCTGTGTTGTCCCTTTACAGTGACTCCATATGTGACAGAGGCAACATGCTGAGATGTATGCCTCTCTCACATACAGGCACGTGGGTATGCTTGCAGAGATGTTTATGTTGGATTACAAGGAGGCAGGGACCTGCTATTTGGCTCATTGATGTAAACAATTCATATTTCCATGCATCTTCTTTGTTTAGCATGATTGTTGCACATGCAGACTGCACAGGGTGTTGTGCAACTTGGGGTTGTCAATATCTAGTTTAGTGCTGTGCTTGCATTTGATGTTTGTGTGTATGGCACTGTACTGAACCTATGTCTCTGTCCATTGCAGCCTCTACCGAGTGCACGGAAGGCCATGAGACGGACACCAGTGCTGAAGCATGTGGCACGCATGATAGCCATGAGATCACTGACACTGAGGTGACCAGCGCCTCGGAGGGGGACAGGAGTGTCCTTGAGGACTCGCGCGCAGAAAGCACAACCTCAACATCATCGGACTCCAGTGGGGAGTCAGCGACAATGGTGGTCACAGGGAGTGACAATGCTGCCTCTTCCTCCACCACACATCGGCCAGTGCCCACCATCCCAGCTACTACCATTAGTGCTGTCTGTGCCCGCAGGGCTGTTAAGGGTAGAGTCGCCTTCACCCCAGGCACCGCTGCCCCTGCCCCTGTCTCCCCTGCTGCCCTCAGTGTTGAGGCGGTAGAACTCTTGCGCCAGCTGTGTGTGGGTCAGACAGCTCTCCTAAATGCTTTCCAGGATCAGGACAAGAAGTTGGGACAGGTTCTGGCATTTATGGAGGGCATTCATTCGGACGTGGGTGGGATACACAGGACTGTCCAGGGTTTGTCCTCCACTGTGACGGCAGCCATTCAGCTATCACAGCATCCAAGTCCAGCCCCAATGCCTTCAACAACCACCCTGCCAGTGGCAACCGCTGAGGAGAGTGACCACACAACTGAGCCCTCAGGCCCCGAGTCGTCGACACCCAGCACACGACAGCAGCGCTCCAAGCGTGCCAGACCACAGACACCATCCCCAAAAAGTAACACAGGCACACAGGGACGCAAAGAAAAAAGCCCTTCACATGACACTCAGGGGCATCAGGCAAAGAAGCAAGCCTCTAGCTCACGGTCCACAAGATTGCACCCATCACAAGAGACTCCCATCCACACAACTGCTCCAAGTGACAGACAAACAGTTGGCATGCCTGCTGTGGTGCTGGTGCCGCTGAAGGGAAAGCCCAAAAAGCTCCCTAAGACTGCTTCACCCAGGACCTCTACTCCCACCCACACCCCCTGTGAAGCGTGGTCAGGAGAGCAATGTGAGTGGTTCACCAGGACCACAGGGGATGGAGGGCAAAAGGCAAGCAAAAAGCAAGGCTAAGTCCATATCCAGCAAATCCCCACAAGGAGGGCCACCTGCACCTGTCACACCTTTGGTGGAGAGGGACTCTGTTGTGCCAGCCACACTTCCCACTACTCCCAAGACACTTCTGCAATATCGGATACCCAAGAAGTGTAGAGGCAGCCCTCAACATTCACCCTCACCCACTGTGTCTCACGGCAGCATCTCTCCGCCTCCACGTGCCACCATGCCACCCGGTCCGAGCAGCCCTACACCTGCCATAGCCACTACTGCCTCTGTGTCTCACGGCAGCATCTCTCCGCCTCCACGTGCCACCATGCCACCCGGTAAGAGCAGGCCTACACCTGCCACAGCCACTACTGCCTCTGTGTCTCACTGCAGCATCTCTCCGCCTCCACGTGCCACCATGCCACCCGGTACGAGCAGGCCTACACCTGCCACAGCCACTACTGCCTCTGTGTCTCACGGCAGCATCTCTCTGCCTCCACGTGCCACCATGCCACCCGGTCCAAGCAGCCCTACGCCTGCCACAGCCACTGCTGACTCTGATGATCCTCTCTCTCCCAGGTCCAGTTCCGCCAGTGGCCACGACAATCAGCCACCTCCCAGTCCAACTGACAGGCAAGTCTGAGGCACGGACCCCCACCCATACCCATCTCTCCCACAGCGGTGCCTGGACTGAGCTTTGACATCCCCGGTGCTTTGGTCATTCACATGGCAGTGTACGGTGTTACACATTCACTGTAAACATTTTCATGCACACATGTGCATTGTTTGAACTGTGGACTGGCCAATGGCCTTTTATTTGTTTGAAATTTTGTGCCTATTAGGATATTTTGCAATAAACACTGTTACTCCTGTTGTATAGTTTGTTACTGCCCTTGCTTAATTAAACATTTTAATGTGTGGGTATGGATAAATGTGCCACATGCTCTGCATGGCACTTCCACATTGCCATTTACTTCATTCACTTTGTCATTGTTTGGCAAACGTAACACACACTTTTGGTCTGCTTGACTCTGAGGTTTGGGGGTGCAATGATGTTTGTGGGTGTTGATGTACTCTTGCAATCATCATTCGCTGTTGATTTTAGTATGATTGTACACATGTCATGTTAGGGGGCTATACCACAACAGAGGTGAATTCTACACACAGTCTAACTTGCGGGGTGTCCAAGGTTGGTGATGTCTGTGTGATGTGTTTGGATGTGTGAACAGCAGTGTGTGTGTGGTAATCTTGTGTAGGCCTGTCTTCGTACTCACATAGGTATATTTGGATGTGTGCAGTTGAGTGGTCACACAGTGTGCTTGGCCTGTCCTTGTCAGTGGTGTTGGGATGTATGTGGCCCTGTACATGCCAACTACACACATGTATGTTCCAGGTGGGGTTTGCCCCCTAATACTCATCTTGGCAGTGGCAGGAAGGGGGTTTAACACCACAAGCACCTTTTTGGCATTACTTTGCAGGTGGGGTTTGCCCCCTAATACTCATCTTGGCATTGGCAGGAAGGGGGTTTAACACCACAAGCACCTTTTTGGCATTACTTTGCAGGTGGGGTTTGCCCCCTAATACTCATCTTGGCAGTGGCAGGAAGGGGGTTTAACACCACAAGCACCTTTTTGGCATTACTTTGCAGGTGGGGTTTGCCCCCTAATACTCATCTTGGCAGTGGCAGGAAGGGGGTTTAACACCACAAGCACCTTTTGGCATTACTTTGCAGGTGGGGTTTGCCCCCTAATACTCATCTTGGCAGTGGCAGGAAGGGGGTTTAACACCACAAGCACCTTTTTGGCATTACTTTGCAGGTGGGGTTTGCCCCCTAATACTCATCTTGGCAGTGGCAGGAAGGGGGTTTAACACCACAAGCACCTTTTTGGCATTACTTTGCAGGTGGGGTTTGCCCCCTCATACTCATCTTGGCAGTGGCAGGAAGGGGGTTTAACACCACAAGCACATTTTTGGCATTACTTTGCAGGTGTTGTTTTGCCACCTATTGCTCATCTTGGCAGTGGCAGGAAGGGGGTTTCACACAACAAGCACCTATTTGGCATTACTATGCAGGTGTTGTTTTGCCACAATACACCTATAAACTTGTTCACATACATCACTATCCCTGAATATCAGATGGGCACACATTTTGATGTTGAACAGGGTGGGATGGTAGGAGCTGTGATGGTATCAGGTAATGACAGCTGCTACCAACAGAGGCACACAATATACATTTGGCCCAGGGCCAACACAATCCTTACACGTCCCTGTGACTGCCCACGCGTGCCTCTGGACCTGCCTACTAGATTGTGCGGAACTTTCCCCGCATCTTCACCGCTGCGGTGACGTGACCGGGAGGATGCGGTGATGACGTTGTTGATGGATGACCCCGATGCGGAGGTGTGGCATTGACATACCTGAGGTGTTGTCGACGGCGGCGGCGTCTTTGTTGATCGCGGATCAGGAACATCAGCGGTAGGGCTTGTAGAGCAGGATCCATTGCGGTAGCGAACGCGTGGAGTTGTGTGTGATTCCCGTTTTCCTCCGCAGTATTGCTTCCGCCGTGTTTCAATGGGTGGTTTCTCCGTTGCGGTCCGATTGCCTATTTGAGGCATTGTGATTCGGACGGCGGTCTACATGTCATTCCACACGGCGGTCTCCCGCTATTGGCTACGTCCGCCCTCGTCGCGGAACCAAACTACTGGCGGAACTAAAAACACCGCGGCGGTAGGGATTTGGCCTATGTCTGCCCATCGTAATATGGCGGTCGGGGGTTCGCGACCGTGGTAGGCAAAACAGCACCCGCCAGGTCGGCAATCCGCCCACCATCGTAATCGGCCCCTATATTTTTTAAATTTTTATGTTACAGGTGTATGTATATATATATGTATTTATAATTTTTAATATATTTCTAACATTTTATAATTTATTAAAATAATTATTTATTAATTATTATTAAGTAAATATATATTATATTTTATATATGTATGTTTAATTTATTTTTACATTACATTTATTACTTATAATTGTTAACATTTTCTAATAATTATAAATATTTATTTTTAAGTTATATGTATTTAATTTATTTTACATTATTTTTATATATTAAAAAAAAACAATATTTTTTACATCGATATTTTTAACAACTATATTTTTGTTTAGATATTTTTGTACTTACCATAATGTAGATAGGATGTCGATATTCTTGACATTGATATTTAGGTCCCGATATTTTGGGACCTCGATATTGTGGTCGTCGATATTCTGTCAGTGATTCGTCCAGATTTATGCCTGGGCGCAACACGCCCCTCAATCTCAGACGCCTGCACGGAGTCAAGGGACGCGCACACAGGATCAGAGAGGAGGCGGCAGTACTATCCCTAGATGCGCGCATGGTCTTTGATACTATTGAATGGCCGTACATGATGGCAGTACTCAGACGCATGGGATTTGGACCAAGATTCCTTTCCTGACTGGGCCTTTTATATACAGAACCCTGTGTGCAAGTTGTGGTAAACGGGGAAAGATCCCGCATATTCTCCCTACACCGAGGGACAAGACAGGGTTGTCCCTTGTCCCCACTTGTCTTTGCGTTGATGTTGGAGCCGGTGGCGGCATGGATCCGTAGAGATCCAATAATACGCGGCCTACGCTGGTCGGAAGACTGGGAGGACAGGATCTCGCTCTACGCGGATGATATCCTCCTATATGTCGCATCTCCCCGAGCCTCAATAGCGAGAATACTAAATATCTTTGCTACGTTTGGAAGGTATTCAGACTACATCATCAACTGGGCGAAGTCAGTGGTCTATGTTCTTAGCGGACAAGGGCCTAATTTGCAGACAGATTGCGAGGTCCAAGTGACCTCATAGGGCTTTAGATATTTGGGTATTTTTATAACAAGAGACCATGCGAGTCATTTTGCCCAGAATCTGCAACCCCTCTGGATTGCCTCAAGAGTGATATCCACCACTGGCGAGCCCTCCAACTCTCACTGCTTGGTAGAGCAGCATTGTTTAAAATGATGGCGCTACCGCGTTTTCTGTATGTCCTTCAAAATACTCCCTTCCCAGTTACAGACTCATATTTCAATAATATCGATAGTATGGTTCGCACGTTACTATGGGAGGGGGGCCCTCTAAGGATTGCCCTCGGTACACTGACGCGTAGTTGGTATGATGGCGGAATAGCACTACCACACATTCAAACATACTACAGGGCAGCCCAGTTAGCAACCGTCAACCAATGGGCGCATCAGCCGCTGACAGAGCCAGCATATACAATGGACCGATTGGTGATGCAGCCGAGGGGTTACCTTCATGCATTGTATACAGATCCACGCCACCTTCCACTTGAAGGCCCGACGGCGGTAACGGTCCGACAGTGGCATTCGGTGTTGGCCAAGCTGGGATGGAAAAACAAACTCACCAGGGCCTCTCCGCTCTGGGAGTCCCAACAACTCGGTGCCTCGGGAATTAGAAAAGGTTTTAGCAAATGGGACTTAATAGGAATTTCGAAATTGGGAGACCTACATACAGGGAGTAAAATTGTATCATTCGAACAATTGCAAAAGACTTATGACTTGGCCCATACCGAATACTTCCGCTACCTCCAGATCCGACATGTCATACAAACAGTGGTACCCCGGGGTTCAGTGCTCCCGGTATCATCCCTCCTTGAGTGTAGACTTCTTGAGGAACATTTGACGCGTAGGACAATCTCACTCACCTATCGGAAGCTAATCAATAACTTACCCGACACCCTCGTAGCCCTAAAAGACCGATGGTGCCAGGACATAACTGACCTATAGGAAGAGGACTGGCCAGAGGCGCTGGCCTCCCCGAAGGAAGTAGCCATTAGGGCCCGTTTTAGACTAGTCCAGTTAAAGATTTTACACAGAACTTACATATTATGCACCACACTAGTAACAATGGGTCGCAGGACTGATGCACTTTGTAACAGGAACTGTGGGAAGGTGGGATCTTTCTACCACACACTCTGGATGTGTCGAGAGATCCAGACTTATTGGCAGGCGATAGTCTCATGCATATCGGAGGTGGTGGGGGAGGAACTTGAACCTAGGCACAAATGGTGCCTCTTAAATATGTGGGAGGACTCAAACCTGGGACGAGCGGATCAAACATGGGCTACTTTGGGTTTGGTGGTTGCAAAACGAAACGTGGTGCGCCATTGGGGGGCAATCTTCCTGCCCAAGCTCCAAGAATGGAAAAGGGATATGGACTGGTGTATGGTGGCAGAAAAAACAGTCTATGTGAAGAGAGGGGGCCCGAAAAAATGGGCCTCACCCGACACATCATGTACCGAGGCTTGAATTCAGCTGAAGACATCTTGGCTCTCTTTCCAGAAACCTTTCATCAGAGTCTGAAGAACCTTTTGACCAAAATAATCCTACAAAGCGTGTCCAGCTGGAGACAGGAAGCAGAAGCTAGTCAAATTTCTCTGCCGCGTCTTGTTGGCATGGATTGGAGAGTGGACATCAAGACCTCATCGGACAGTATCAGCAGAATGGCCGTGCCCACCTGCCTGCTCCAGATGAAGATCCAGGAGGATGCCAGCCTCTGTTTGAACGAGCCCTTGGTATCAGCGGTAACAGTGGAGTTGAGCAAGGAGACGCTGGATACCATGTTGGACGGGCTCGGAAGGATATGAGACCAACTGTCCACGGTGGCGAACAAGTGATGGAACCCAGAGAGGTGAATGTAAATAAAGGACATTTTTGCAACAAAAAAAAATAATAATAATAATTGCACTTACCTGCTCAGACAGCCGCCTTCCTCCCGATCCTCGCATCCTTGTCAGGAGCCTGGTGCACACTGCGCAGGCTCCCAGCTCCCAATCCCAGCGCTGCTCACATGCTGGGAATGCTATGGGTTTGGGCTGAGTGCCTCGGTTCTGCGCTCAGACATAGAGTGGGAGCCTGTGTTAGTTTCCCCACCCAGCTGTACAACACAGCTAGGTGGAGAAAGGCTAAGTGCGCATGACGGTTTGGCCGGCACTCTGGGGCCAGCCAAACCATAATGCGCATTTAGCACTGCCCACCACTCCCCCCTCCTCTCTGGTGCTGCAGCTGCAGTTGCAGCGTCACTGTGGCTGTCCCCACCCCTCCCTCGGCTGGCAGGCAGCCTGCAGGATGCAAAATAAAAAGATAATAAAAACGTTTATTATCATTTTATTTATGTCCTTGCCTCTGCTGGCTTTCAGCAGGGGGGAGCGACGCTCCTCCGCCATAACGGAGGAGCCAACAGTGTCCGGGGTTTGTTGGGTGTCCTGCTCATGCAGGGGCACCCTCACACTCATAACCAAGCACCCTGCCCTCAGGACTGAAGAGCCTGTCATAGGGGTGACTTACAGGTTTTAAGTGCAGCGACCTCAGATATAAGGAAACTTATATCTGTCGTGAGAGGTGCAAGCACCAACTCACACAGGCTGCAATGGCAGGCCTGTTGTCACAGTTTAAGTGGACTCCCATGGATGGCACATTACATGCTGCAGCCCATGGAAGACCCCTGGTGTACCTATGCCCTGGGTACCTTAGTACCATATACTAGGGACTTATAAGGGTATACCAGTAGCCAATTGTGGAGGTACAAAAGTACTTACCAGGGCGAATTTAGGAGAGAGAGCACAGATGCTGAGGTCCTGATTGGCAGGATCCCAGCAAACTAGGTCAAAAACACATTGACACCAGGCAAACAGTGGGGGTAACCATGCTAGAAGGATCCTACCTTCCTACACTTACCCTATGTCAGTTCCTGTAATATGAAGCCCAAATTGAAGGCCAGCAAACAAGGAGTTTGGAATTACTGTGATGAGGACTCCCACTACCAAGGATAATGAAGATTACCGGTAAGTAACTGGGTATTATCCTTCCATCCCTCTGTCCTCGTCTCACTCAGTACTTTTGAGTATACCAAAGTCCACAGGCCTTGAATTAGAATCTAAAACACAACACTAGTCAATGTTACAACCTTTAATTTGTGCTCATAGAAATCTAAGAATAAAGAAACAACAGCACTTAGAACTCTTTTACCAAAGGAATGATCCTCCTGTTTAACATTCTGAATTATGTAATGTTTGACAAAGGTATTAGTTGAAGCCCAGTTTGCTGCCCTACATATCTAGGTCAAGGGTACAACCTGGCATTCCGCCCAAGAAGTGGACACTCCAGTGGGAGTACATCCCTGGATGCACTCAAGCAAAGGATCTCTGGAGATGGAATAAGCAATTAAATGGTGGAATTAATCCGTCTGCTTATAGTTATATTGGAAGCATTGATCCTCTGATTAGAGCCTCCAAATGTTTCAAGCAGATGTTGAGACTTCCTGAAGATCTTAGTTCGATCCAAGTAGATGGTCTGAGCCCATTTGGCATCAAAGAGGTGAAGCTTTAGTTCTTCTCAGAAATGGAGAGGAAAAGAAAGTTGGAAGGGAAATTTCCAGCTGTCTTTGAAAAGAAGATGGCATTTTAGGCATAAAGGCATGGTTAGGTCTCAAAACCACACCATCCTCTAAGATGGAAAGAAAAGGAGGGTTACAAAGCATAGCTCCCAATTCACCAATTGTGTTGCAGCCCTCAAAACATTATACAAATGTTACCAGAACTGCAGTTCTAGTGGATTGAAAAATCTACTTGACCTAACTGTAATGAGCTTGACCCATAAGCTGGTCTTAAATTGTGTGATCCTATGCGAATATATTATTTCATTGAGTTGCCTTTTTATTCATTATTACACATGATGACACATTCAAATATGTGATTCAGCATGTCGGCTGGACAGAAAAATCTTTTGTTTGATTCAATATGCTAAACTTTTGCTCTGGTATAATAGGAGTCTACCCAACTTATAAGGTGCACATGACCCCTGACTTGCCTCTCAGTTCACTAATAGCATTGTCATCAGGCGAGTGCAGGAATGTTTCTCAGTACATGCTTAAAAACTCTCACTTTTAATAAAAACATTACTAAAGCACGATGTGGTAGTAAACTGTCATTTACATACAACACATTTGCCATTGAAAGGGCCACAGACTTTTCCACTGACATGCAGTTTTAATGATAAAACTATATAGTGCACAAGTGATAATGTGTGGAAATCAAGTTTCAGAAAATATTTTTCATTTTCAATTCACCAAGTAAAGTGATTTGTTTTGATCCTACTAAAACCAGAGGTTCCATCACACTTCAGAATTACAAAAGATTGTGCTTTCCTAAGTGCTGATATATTTGGAAATATTTGTATAGTTTATTTAGAAGCTATTTAAATGTTGTATTATAAAACAAATCACACCCTACAGCCTTTCATTTGACCCTCACTGTTAACCCAGCAGGATTTCTAAACAGTTCACTTTACAAAAACCTCTATCTTTGCAGTCAGAAAAAGAAAAGTAAACACTAATCTCCAAGATAAAATAAGCAGCAGTTTATAAGAAGACATAAGCTGACAGTTGTCCTTTGTCATTGAACACACACTAAATGTGACAAGATAAAAGCAAGATTTAAATGCATCCTTATTGCTCATTCACTTTCTGCATGAACAGAAGACCTGTTATTCGCCAGATAGAGCTCTCTCACCAGCACTGGGCAGTAAACTCTAAAAATAACTCGCCCTTATAAAATCTAGCTCGCCATAGCGAGTAGGCAAGTAGATTTTTCAAGGCCTGTTCTGGCAGATGTATTGGCCAGAAGAAAAGCAATTTTCAGAGTAAGATAATTAAGATCCAAACTGTGAAAAGGTTCAAAGGGGACAACCTGTAGCGCCCTCAGGAGTAGGGGCAGATCCCAAATAGGAACAAAGGCTTTTTTAAATGGACAAACTCTTCAACAGTCTTTGAACCAACAGAGTATCTTTACCGAAATTTCCCCAGGGTTCATGGAAAGCATAGATAGAGGTTGATTGGGATCTTAAGATGGACACTGCTAGATCCTTATTAAACCCATCTAATAAGAATTGAAGGACAGAAGAGATGCCGCAGTAGAGTGGAGAAAAAGAAAAAAGTTGACACTACCACCTCGGAAAGACACTTCAGGGCTTAGAATAGGCCTTAAAGAGTTGGAAGGTGTCTAGAATCCTGTGACACCAGGGAAATATGCTCAAGAATCCCCCTGCTTTGAAAGTCTAACCTCTCAACTTCCAAACCATGAGAGACAGTTTGGCAATAGGAAAACACCCCTGGTTGTGGAGAGGAAAGGGAGAGAGAGGTATTCTCCAGAATAGTGCTGCCAACATAGATTTCAGCAGAGGAAACCATGATCAGCACGGCCAGAACAGAAGGACTATGACAACCTCTGCAGCTTCTGCCTGGATTTTTAGAAGAACCTGTGGAATGAGGGGAAAAGGTGGGAAAGCATAGATAATTTGAGGGGGTCAAGGTAGAGAGAGAGCACCCACTCGCATAGTTTCTGGTACAGGAAACAAGAGAAGAACCTCTGTAGTTGCATGTCCTCTCGTCAAGTGAAAAGGCCAAGTACAGGTTCCCCAAACCGAAGACAAATTTTAGAGAGCACCTGATGAGACAGAGCAAGGGATTAAGTGGTTGGAAAGATTCTGCTGAGCTGAGCTGCAGTAGAGTTGTCCATTTCCTTGGTATGACTGGCTCACAGGGACGGTAGAAGAAACTCTGCCCAACCCACAATCTGTTGTGCTCGGAGGTTGAGAGGGCAGGGCCCCATGCCCCCTCTGTTTATATAAGTCATGGCAGCATTATTGTGTATTTTGATGAGAAAATGAAGGTTTAATATCAAGTTCTGGAAATGGTGCAAAGCTTTGTGAATGGTCGATAACTCTCTCCAGTTCCATGACTTACATTTTTCTTGAACAAATCATCTGCCTTGGACTGTCATTGATAAGCAGGCAGCACCCAACCCTCCTTGCTGGAATCCATTGTTATCTCCAAGAGGAGATGACGGGGTAACCCTCCCGAGAGTGAAAGAGGATTCAACCACCACTGTAGTTGTTGATGTATTTCTGGAAAAAGTGAAATAGGATGCCAATCCAACGAGGAAGGTTTCCAATATTTGAGAAGATGCGGAAGAAGAGGCCTGAGATGGAGTCTGGCCCAGGGAACTTAGAAAAGACATACTTCTATGTTTCCTGTACCCGTAGCCAAGTGCAGGCTGTTGTGAGTTCCTGTGCCAGCAGATGTTACAAAGATATTATTTTTTGGGCTCTCTGTTCTGGAGTAAAAATCATCCATAGGCAGGTTCTGAAGAAGGCTCCGATGAAAATGTTGTCATATTAAGAGTAGTTTGCGGGGCGTGGCTAGCGCCCGAGGAGGATGGCTGCCGGCGCCTGACTCTCCCGGGACAGCGGAGGGGTTTACGGTCTTGACGGGCGGCGAATCCACTGCACGGCTTCCTAAAAACTCAGCATTGCCGTCGGAAATGAAGCAGAGCCGATTGATGTGCCTTTAAACTGCCGCAACAGAATGTAAGAGAAGTTATTTGACATTTTAGCAATGGAACGCTTCTCTCACGGACTCAGCCGCCATTTTGTCCGTTCCGCTCTCAAGCACTTTTCATGCGCATCTCATCAATTTTCCAGCGCAACCATCGGAAATGATGTTTAATTGTCTGTTGTGCTCTTGAGCTACCATGGAAGATAATAGGAGATGTTGTGTGGTTCTTTTTTTCTTATCTTTTTATGCATTCAAAACGGAATGTTTCCTTCACAAAACTGGCCGCCATTTTGTACTCTACACTCCGTGAAGGTATTATTGTAAATACCTCATCCAAAAAATGCTGTAATGTGCTGAAAGCTTGGAAGCTACTTATTTTTTGAAAGAATAAGTTGCAATGCTATATTCTAATCCTTTGTCTCAGCACTTTCAAACTTCTCCCTCATGAGCCTTCATGATTTATTGCTTTCACCCTGGATACACCTCATTTATATCAATTGTAGGTTATTGCTAGCTATATCGAGATATTGCTAATCCCCTGGCCTACGTTTAACTTCACTTATTGTTGAGGTTGTCAGGAAGAGTCGCTTGCAGATTGCTGCCTTGACTATTACTTTGTGAACTCTTCTCCTATTTTTACTACATGAGGTGTTATAAATACTTATAGTGTCTGCAAGACTTTGAGACTGTTCGTGCTAATTTCTCTTTCCTGCTGTAGCTGAATGGGCAAATTACTCAAAGTTGCTTCACTATCATCGTCTCTGGTGCGCAAATCCTCAACCCGCTCTAAATCTCGTTTATATTGTGCTGCCATGGATGACCCGTCGAATACTTCGCCTAAGAGCGTCATAGCCTCCAATATTGCGTCTTCCTCCGGCACGAACAAAACACCAAGCAAACGCCTAAAGAAAGACCCTCCTTCTCCTTCAAAACAAACATCTTCGGTTTCTTTGGACTTATTACTTGAAGAAATTAGAGCTCTTCGCCCATTTGTTGAGGAGACTAACTCTCAAATACAAACTCTAACAGAGAGATGGTCAAGCTTGGAGGACAGAGTTACTACAGTAGAACAGAATCTCGAATCTTTGACTTCTGCCAGTAGCAAGACCGATGCCCTTCACTCTCAAGTGTTGTCTCTCCAAAAACAAGTCGAAAATTTGGAAAATAGAAACAGACGGAATAACTTCCGTATTTATGGACTATCAGAAGGTTCGGAAGACTCTGAGCCTATCAATTTCTTCAAATCATTCTTACCCAAAGTACTTAATTTACCACAAGACACCCAGCTAAACATTCAAAGAGCTCATCGTTTGGGTCCTGCTTCTGCACTGTCTTCTACCAGTATGAGGGAACCAAGAGGGGTTATCTTATATTTCCTAGAGTATACTGACCTACTTAAGATTCTATCAGCAGCTAGAGCAGCTAATCGTGTTTCTTGGGCAGGCAATACTTTGTTTTTCTCTCAGGATTATTCAAAACCCACTGCTGACCGACGAAGAGACTTTTTAGCATTGAGACCCCCAACTTCGATCTATTGGAGCTCGCTATGGCCTTTTTCACCCATGCCTCTTCAAAGTTACTTTCAATAACAAGACTACCACATATGAAGATCCTCTAAAATTGAAAAGCTTTCTCAATCTCTGTCACGCGGATTCTATGGACACATCTGCATCATCCTCATCGATCAGCAAATAGTTGTTGCTGTTCTGTTTTGATTGAGCTCTTATTTGATTATTGAGTTTTTTCATAATTACTGTTGTGTTTCTATTTGTTCCTGCTTGATTGTAGTTAATGCTTCTATTTTCTGGTTTATGTTGATTTGTTTATCATCTTCTTTCTCTTATTTGCAGGTTCCGCTCTTATGATGTATTTCCCCATGTGTTGTATCATCCGTCATTTCCCGCCCCTTCCCGCCCCCGCTTGAAGTTTGGAGTCGTCACTCTTCCATGTGGCCCCATCTCCCCCCACCTTATATGTATCTTGGATTATTTGTAAGTATGTTCTTTGTGTCTTCTCTATTGTGTCACGTATTTTTTCTCTTTCTTCACCTTCTTTTTTTTCTTCTTTTCACTCCTCTTTTCCTTCATCAGACCTATTATTTCCTTAGCTGTTCTGATATTCCTTCATCTTCTCCTGGATTGATCTCTTCAATTTACTCATTCCCTTTTTTCCCTCTCTTTTTTCTCTTTCTTCATTTTCTTAGGTTTCAAATTTTATACGCTTTTAATGGCATCTTATTTGTATGTGATTGGAATATGCATTATGAATGGTTTATCTTATTATCTATTTTCTTTCCTTGATTTATGGCTTTAAAAATCATTATATGGAATGTTAAAGGTTTAAATTCCCCTAATAAGAGACAACAGGTTTTATCTTATTTATCTGAATTGGACGCTAAAATCGTTTTGCTGCAAGAAACTCATCTTACTGAATCTGAATCTTTAAAGCTCAAGAAGAATTGGGTTGGTGAACGCTTCTTTTCCCCTGGTGATGGCAAACAAAATGGTGTAATTACTTTAGTTCACAAATCACTGCGGACTTCCCTTGTTCAACAAGAAAAGGATGAGGAAGGTAGATGGCTGTTTACTAGGTTAGAGATTGATGGCGTTTTGCTCTCTCTTTTTAACATTTACGCCCCTACTTCTGGTGATGCTCCCTTCTGGTCCCATTTACAACAATTGATTCCCCAACATTTTTCTAGTAATGTTATTCTAGCTGGTGATTGTAACCAAGTTTTTGGTCCTTTCTTAGATCGGAAATCCACAGTACCCTTCATTCCTTCCAAGGCACATAAAACTTTCACACAAGCTATTAAACACTCACATTTAACTGACGCTTGGAGATTGTGTAATCCGTCCTTGCAAGAATTTACTTTTTATTCCGCACCTCATCAGACCCAATCAAGAATTGATTATTTTTTTACATCACACAATGTCTCTCAGTCACTCATATCTGCAGACATAGGCCCCATTCTCATCTCCGATCATGCCCCTGTCTCTATCCTGTTAGACTTATTGCCTCATTCATCGCACCCCAGGAGATGGCGATTTAACAATACCTTGCTTTTGGACCCTTGTTTTAATACTTCCTTTATTTCTTTTTTAATGAATATTTCCTCTTTAATAATAATGACACTATGCCCTTTCATATAATTTGGGACGCTTTCAAGGCTTCTGCTCGCGACTTTATTATTCGATACACTTCTAACAAACGGAAAACTGCCCGGGCTTTAAATAATGAACTCCTCTCAAAGATAAAGAAATTGGATCATACTTATTACACTTCCAAATCGAAGAATTGCTTAACAGATCTCATCAATGCCAAGATCCAATATAACAAGGACACAACCGACGCTGCCTCTTTGTTTCTTTTAAAAACTAGTGCTAAATTCTATGGGGGTCAAAATAAATCCGGTAAATTACTAGCTCATTATCTAAAGACCAAACAAAATAAGCTTCATATCGAATCCATAATATCGGACACAAATACAAAGACGCTGACATTTTGCAAGAATTTGTTCAATTCTACTAACAACTTTATACTCCTGAATTTTATCCTACTGAGGATGATATCTCCCTTTATCTCTCTTCAATCCACAAATGTTCGAATCCATCTCCACATCTGGACCTCCTTGAATCGGATTTGACTTTGACTGATCTACTTAATGCTCTTAAATCCCTTAAGAAAGAGAAGGCCCCCGGTCCCGATGGTTTCACTGTCGAATTTTTTTTACACTTTGCCCAAATAATCATCCCCAAGCTACACACTTTAATTTCCTCTTTTCTTTCTTCTGGTAATTCCTCTGGTACTTTTCTAGAAGCCTTAATTTGTCTTATCCCAAAGGAGGGGAAGGATTTACATTATTGCAAAAACTATAGACCCATTTCCCTAGTTAACATAGATTATAAAATCTTCTCGAAATCATTAGCTCTTAGATTGGAATCTTTTCTGCCCCAACTCTTAGGTAAGGAACAATCGGGTTTTGTTAAAGGTCGATCTATTAATGATAATACCCGCTTGTTTTTTTATATCATTTCCAAGTCGCCAAATCTTACAGAACCCCTCGCTGCCATAGCCCTAGATGCCGAGAAGGCTTTTGATAGAGTTTATTGGCCTTTCATTTTTCAGACATTAAGATGGTTTGGTTTTGGCCCAAAAATCATCTCCATGATCTCTTTGCTGTATTCAAACCCTAAGGTCGCCATTTTTGCTAATGGTCTTACATCTCCTTATTTTACTCTACATAGAGGAGTAAGACAAGGTTGCCCTTTATCTCCTTTTCTTTTTAATTTAGCCCTTGAACCTTTCTTGTCCAAAATACGACAGAATCAATCCATCACGGGCTACTCCTCTAAGTCTCTACAGGTCAAATTGGCTGCTTATGCCGACGATGTTCTTTTATTCCTCTCCCAACCCCATACTTCCATACCGACCTTTCTGAATGAAGTTAAATCATATTCTTTCGTTTCAGGGTACAAATTAAATAATGACAAGTGTGAAATTTTGCCTCTGTCCAAATATACTTTTAAAGAAGATTTCTCCTTGTCTAATTTTACTTGGAGCCCCCTCCATTTTAAATACCTTGGCATATGGTTTACTCCTTCCCTCAAGTCTTCAATTCCTCTTAATTTTAATAAATGTATTGAGAAGCTTACCTCCCTCACGACCAAATGGCACCCTCTATATCGCTCATGGTGGGGCCGTTGTCAGGTTTTGTCAGCAGCACAAGAATATGGACACACGCCACTAACCTTTTCTCAGTGGCCAGCGGGGACGATGGTCAGTTGAGGAGTTTACCTATTCCCCTGAATGCACCCCCCAACAGAGTTGGAGAACACTGCTGCGGAGGGAAGCACCCCGGGGAAAGGGAAAGGGATAAAATAACAAACTGTGCTGCAGATATTCACTTTTCCTCCCTGGTCTGGTCTAAGAACCCGAATGGATCCCCTTCTAGGCCGTAGAACTAAAGTGTAAATAGAAAAACAAACAAGCATGAGAAGCACCACGATTCAAAACACAAACATCAAAGATAATGTAATTTAAGCACATTCTCACCAGGAGCCCTGCAGCAACCTCTCTACTGTTTTTCTCGTATTAGTCACAGCGAGAGTTAACTATATGGACAGCCAATCCAACTCCGCAGAAAACTGCAGTACAGCTGTCAAAGGAGCAAGAAATAATAATTACCCAGCACCCGATCACGATTTCCTAAACGTATTCTGTGCTGAGTGGTATATGCTGTTTGTACTTCACAGCGCTGAATATCTCCTATTGTGAAAACGATATCGCGGTAGAAAAGGAAATGCTCTGGCAAACAGTCTGAGTTCCTCGACTGTTTTCTGTGCCGAGCGAAGAGCAATGTTTGATATGCACAGCGTTACCGACGATAAATGAAAGGAACAAAAGTCACGGAATGAAGGAAGCGCTCCTGCGCTCCTCCCTGAATGTTTTACCTGACTTCTTTTCTGTATCGGGAGATCAGGTCTAGAAAACGGGTCAAAGAAACAGCATTCTGCCTCGAGATCGCGATTCCTTTTGAAGACTCGTCGCAGTTCTTCTGGTCAGTATCCAGCGGGGAAACACCATCCGCCTACTTCAAAGCCCAGGATAAGGATTGTCAAGCACTTTCCCCAGGAAGAGGAAGGGCTTAAATATGGGCAGCGTCACTTACGACGTTTCTTTCTGTAGCGCCCCACTGCCTGCTGGGAGATGTAGTGCCACGGGCTCCTGTTCCATTTACACCCGGGTACTAGCAGACAAGGAAAAGATTTAAAGGGTGTGTGTTTTGCATTCTCCCTAAGCGTAATCGCTACAGTACCCCCTCTCAAGGATCGCCGACTCGGCGGTCGTCCGGGTTTCCCTGGATGGTTTACATGGAACTGTTCTACCAAGTCAGGGCAATGAAGATTTTGTTCGGGTTCCCAGGTTCTGTCCTCAACCCCGAATCCTTTCCACTCCACTAAATACTGAATCCGCCCTCTTACGAGCCGGGAATCCAGGATTTCCTGTACTTCGTACTCTTCCTGTCCCTCTATCTCCATAGGGAGAGGTCGATCTGGTAATCTCATAGTGGTAGGACATAACTGGAGCAAGGATACATGAAAGACAGGGTGAATATGCCAGGAATGGGGCAGGGATAATCTCATGGCTACAGGGTTAATGACCTCTTCGATACTATAGGGGCCTATGTATCTTGGTTTTAATTTGTTTATGCCCTTAAGATGTAAGTTTTTTGTGGATAGCCATACCTTATCCCCCACCTGATAAACGGGTTCCTTCTTTCTTTTCTTGTCAGCAAAGCGTTTTTGAGCCGACTGTGCTGTTGTAAGATGTCGTTTGGCATCGAGTAACACAGCCCGGAGATGAGCATGATGTTCCTTTATGCTGGGAAGCTTAGATACGATGGGCCATTCAAATGAGAGCATGTTAGGATGGTGGCCGTAGAGACAAAAAAAGGAGAACACCCAAGCGTGGAATGTTCCGCGTTGTTATAGGCAAATTCTGCCATCCATAACAGTGTGGACCAGTTCATGGTGTTTTGCAAGGTAAAACAACGAAGGTATTGTTCTAACGTCTGATTTAGGCGTTCCGTTTTACCATCCGTTTGCGGATGGTAACTGGAGGAAAGCCTGTTCTCGATGTCCATAACTTTGCATAACGCTCTCCAGAAACGGGAAGTAAACTGTGAACCCCTGTCTGTGATAAGAACGTTGGGTATTCCATGTGCTCTGACCACGTGTTGAAGAAACACCAAGGCTAATTCCGAGGATGTAGGTAAGCGTTCCAAGGGAATGAAATGTCCCATCTTAGATAGATGGTCTACTACCACCAGAATGACGGTGTATCCGTCACAGGGGGGCATTTCCACTATGAAATCCATCGATACGGTGTGCCATGGTCGAGGAGGCATAGGTATAGTCCGTAGTAGTCCCGTAGGCTTAGTGTGACAGGCTTTTCCCTGCGCACACACAGAACAATTTTTTAGGTACTCCTTGGTATCCTTTCTCAAAGAGGGCCACCAAAAGGAACGTTCAATACAGGCAATGGTTTTGTATATTCCCATGTGTCCTCCCAGTAGTGAATCATGAGCCCACGTTAGTACCTGTTGTTGTAATAAGGTGTTGGGTACATATAAGGCATGATAATGGTATAACAGGTCCTCAATTTCGGCTCGATGATCCGGATCCTCCTGAATCCAGGCACGAACGTCAAGGTCAACCGAGGATACTCTGACGTCCTCTAGAAAATCTTGTGAGGTGATGAGTATAATGGATTGGTTCCGGAAGACGGTTTCAGAAAGGATCAAAGGTGGTTCTGGTTTCTTTATAAACTCCTCGTTTTCCAATTCTTCTATACGGGAAAGGGCATCCGCTTTCCCGTTTTGTGGTCCTGGCCGGTATTTGATGATAAAATCGTAATCGGAAAAAAAAAGAGTCCATCGTAATTGACGTGGTGTGAGGGCCTTCGCGGTTTTCAAGAATAACAGGTTTCGATGGTCTGTATAGATCTCCACTGTGTGAAGTGCTCCCAGAAGATGATGTCGCCATTCCTCACAAGCCCTTTTTATCGCCAGTAACTCTTTGTCGGATATGGTGTAGTTAACTTCACTGGGGGTGAGTTTCTTTGAGTAATAGGCTACAGGGTGTAGCTGTCCGGTTTCGGGGTGTCGTTGAGACAATACACCTCCTAGGGCGTATTGAGAGGCGTCCGTTTCGACGACAAAAGGAAGTTGCGGATCTGGATGGCGCAGGATGGGAGCCTGAGTGAATCTGTCTTTTAATATCTGGAATGATCGGGTAGCTTCTTCCCCCCAGTTAAAAGGAACGTTTTTTCTTAGCAAACTGGAGATGGGATGTATAATTTTCGAGAAATCTTTAATAAACCGCCGATAAAAATTGGCAAATCCCAGAAAGCATTGTACCGATTTGATGTTCTGTGGAGTTTTCCACTGAGTGATAGCCTCGACTTTACTTGTGTCCATCTTGATTCCCTGAGCATTGATGACGTAACCCAAAAAGGCAACTTCCTGGACATGAAAAAGGCATTTTTCTAGCTTGGCATATAACGAGTTCCGTTGGAGTCTGTCCAAGACTGCCTTTACGTGAGTCTCATGTTCTTGGAGAGTAGACGAATAGATTAAAATATCGTCTATATAGACTACACAGAAGGTCTCCAGAAATCCACGTAAAACCTCATCCATGAAATATTGGAAGGCCGCGGGGGCGTTGCAGAGTCCAAAAGGCATCACCCTGTACTCAAAGAGTCCAAACTTAGTCCGAAATGCGGTCTTCCACTCGTCGCCGTCTTTCACTCGTACCAGATGGTAGGCTCCTCTGAGGTCAAGTTTTGTGAAATACCGAGCCCCTTTGAGTTGGTCAAGGAGCACAGGGATCAGTGGTAATGGGTAGCGGTTTTTTATGGTCACACGATTAATCGCTCTATAATCAATGCACGTTCTTAATTCGTCACAGTCTTTCTTCGGGATAAAGAAAAGAGGGGATGAAGCCGGAGAAGAGGAATGCTTGATGAACCCAGATGCGAGATTTTCTTCCAGGTATGCCTTTAGGTATTGTGTTTCTGGCTCGGTCAATGCATACACTCTGCTACATGGTATGTCCGCTCCCGGCATTAGCTCGATGCGACAATCATACTGTCTGTGGGGTGGTAACTGGGTCGCCTTTTGTTTATCGAAGAGAGGTCTGTATTGTCTGTACACCTCGGGCAAAGAGGTGGAACAGCAGTACAGGTCTTGTGCACATGCTGTGGCCAAATGAATAGCTGGTGAGCCCTCATTCCTTCTGGGATGGGTTGTCAACTTGGTGCAATGCTTTCCACAGTAGTCGGAATTCAAAGTAACCGTGCGGGCCGCCCAACGAACTTCAGGATCATGCAAGGTCAGCCAGGGCATGCCTAGGATGAGACGGAACTGGGGAGCGTCAATAAGGTCGAACTGGATATATTCGTAATGGTCCTTGCCGAACATCATTAAAATGGGCAGAGTGCGATATTTAACAGGTCCAGAAGTCAGTGCAGTACCGTCCACTGCCTTAACATTGTCAGGGATTTCTTTCTTTTCCCAGGAAATACCTATGTTCAGAGCATACTCCTGATCGATATAGTTCCCAGTCGCCCCGGAGTCCAATAAGGCATCCACCTCGAGTGGACTCTCCTTGGTAACCCACAGAGAGATACCAATATTCAAGTGTGCCACAGCTGGTTGTAGGGTATTGGCAATCACAGATGAGATCGATATACGTCGCTTGCCCGACTCAGGGATCTCATCCTGACTCAAGCTCTTCGGTTTTCCGCCGGTTCTCCTTGTCCTAGTGTTGCTTGTACCTGTGGAATGGAGTATTTCCCTGGGAACTGTGTCCTAGCACGACATTCTCTAATGAAGTGACCTCCTTTTCCACAGTATAAACATAGTTTCATTTTTCTTCTTTTCTCCTTTTCTTTGGTAGTGAGGGGACCTCGAATTCCCCCAATCTGCATAGGTTCGGGTACTTCGGAGGGTTTGGGGTGTTCTTCGCCTGGGGTTTTTACTCTAGCATATAGGAAACGGTTATCTCCTCTGTTTTTGTCCCCTTTTCTTTCCTGTAGTCTATGATCTAACTGGACTGTTAAATTAATCATTTCCTCACATGTCGGTGGCAACTGTACCACCTGGGAAAGGACGTCCTTCAATTCCCCGCGTAACCCCTGGTAGAAGAGAGTGGTCTGTTTTTCGGGGGGCCAATCGGTTTCTACGACCAGTCGGTTGAACGAGGTAATATAAGTAAGTAAATCCTGAGACCCTTGTCGCAGGGTGAGTAGTTCCTTGTCCAGAGTCATCATATGAGATTTCCTGTCAAATAGTTTCCTCATTTCTAAACAAAAGTCTGGAAAATTATGTAGAACAGGATCATTTCTTTCCATGAGTGGTATAGTCCAGCTGGCTGAATTCCCTCCCATATATGACATCATGAATGCTGTCTTTGCTGCTTCGTTCTGGAATACTGCAGATTTGCACAAGAAGTGCAGTCGGCACTGATTCAAAAAAGTCTCAAATTTCTTTGGATCACCATAAAAACGTTCTGGAGGTGCCAATGGTATTCCAGTATTTTGGATCACATGGACGGTAGGAACGGAATCAGTAGTTGGTGGGGGAGTAGGAGTAGCTGAGAAAAACCCACCCCCTTGTGCAATAGAGGAGGGAGAGTGTACTGTATGTGATGGAGGGGGCAAGGTGGCTTCTCTTATGTAGGAACCGGTCCCTTGACCCCTACGGGATAGGCCTGCTACCTCCCTACGTAATGTGCCCATCTCCTTCTTAAGATCCTGATTTTCGAGGCGAGAGATTTGTACCTCTTGCTGTAGCGCCGTGAGGCTCTCCAACAGCGAGGACAATACCGCGTTGGTATCCATCGTCCAGGCTGGGCGTCCGACTTGGGCTTGACAATCTGTCAGGTTTTGTCAGCAGCACAAGAATATGGACACATGCCACTAACCTTTTCTCAGTGGCCAGCGGGGACGATGGTCAGTTGAGGAGTTTACCTATTCCCCTGAATGCACCCCCCAACAGAGTTGGAGAACACTGCTGCGGAGGGAAGCACCCCGGGGAAAGGGAAAGGGATAAAATAACAAACTGTGCTGCAGATATTCACTTTTCCTCCCTGGTCTGGTCTAAGAACCCGAATGGATCCCCTTCTAGGCCGTAGAACTAAAGTGTAAATAGAAAAACAAACAAGCATGAGAAGCACCACGATTCAAAACACAAACATCAAAGATAATGTAATTTAAGCACATTCTCACCAGGAGCCCTGCAGCAACCTCTCTACTGTTTTTCTCGTATTAGTCACAGCGAGAGTTAACTATATGGACAGCCAATCCAACTCCGCAGAAAACTGCAGTACAGCTGTCAAAGGAGCAAGAAATAATAATTACCCAGCACCCGATCACGATTTCCTAAACGTATTCTGTGCTGAGTGGTATATGCTGTTTGTACTTCACAGCGCTGAATATCTCCTATTGTGAAAACGATATCGCGGTAGGAAAGGAAATGCTCTGGCAAACAGTCTGAGTTCCTCGACTGTTTTCTGTGCCGAGCGAAGAGCAATGTTTGATATGCACAGCGTTACCGACGATAAATGAAAGGAACAAAAGTCACGGAATGAAGGAAGCGCTCCTGCGCTCCTCCCTGAATGTTTTACCTGACTTCTTTTCTGTATCGGGAGATCAGGTCTAGAAAACGGGTCAAAGAAACAGCATTCTGCCTCGAGATCGCGATTCCTTTTGAAGACTCGTCGCAGTTCTTCTGGTCAGTATCCAGCGGGGAAACACCATCCGCCTACTTCAAAGCCCAGGATAAGGATTGTCAAGCACTTTCCCCAGGAAGAGGAAGGGCTTAAATATGGGCAGCGTCACTTACGACGTTTCTTTCTGTAGCGCCCCACTGCCTGCTGGGAGATGTAGTGCCACGGGCTCCTGTTCCATTTACACCCGGGTACTAGCAGACAAGGAAAAGATTTAAAGGGTGTGTGTTTTGCATTCTCCCTAAGCGTAATCGCTACAGCCGTCTTGACACCATTAAAATGATGTTGTTGCCTATAATTCTTTATCTTCTTTCTAATATACCAATGCCTATTCCCACAAAATGGTTTCATAAAATCAATTCCATTCTTATTTCTTTTCTGTGGCTGAATAAAAAACCTAGAATGTCCTTATTAAAGTTGTCACGTCCGAAATCTGAAGGAGGTGTCCGTTTCCCTGATTTTCCTAAGTATCACAAGGCATTTTCATTGAAACAATTATCCAAGTGGCTGTCGGTCCCGTCGCCTGATTTGCCTCTCTGGGTTGATTTGGAGAGCTCCTTCCTTTCCCCGCTTTCTTTCCAAGAATATTTATCTTTCACGAGGAAACCGCAAAATTTACATACGCCTATCATTAAATATTCATGTAACAGCCTGAATAAACTCCTACACGTTGAACCACATGACTTAAATACATTTCTCAACTCTTCCATATGGCACAACAAACTTATTTGCATTAAGGGAAAACCAATTTATTGGAGAACCTGGAGAGATAAAGGCATTTTGTGGGTACATCATTTATTTGAAAATTACACTTTTCTCACTTTTTCAAAAGCACGCTCTCTCTTCCACTTACCATTATCATTCTTACATAAGTTTCTAGCCCTACGTTCTGCTATACTAGATTCTTATTCACATTTTCACTCCTTGCCTCATGCCTCTATGCCACTAGACCACGCCTGGTCAAATATCATTTCCAGATCATCGAAGGCCTCCACCCTCTACACTTGTTTACTATCCCCACTCTTACAAAGATCCAAAACTAAGGTTCAACTTTCCTGGGAGACTTATTTAGACATACAATGGCCCATATCTCTTTGGGATAAGATTTGGACGAAAATTAGGAAATCTTCCAGAGCAGCCAGCACTACACAAACTCTTTTTTAATTTATAATAGACTGCTACTAACACCAGCTTCCTTGCACAAAATGCATTCTGACACCCCTGACACTTGTTGGTCTTGTTCATTCCCACAAGCAGATCTTCAACATTTACTTTTTTCATGCCCACAAGTTTTGCAGTTTTGGAAAGCAGTCTGGTCCCAAATTAATACTATCTTTAAGACTAACGCTTCCCTGACATTTGCTAATATTTTTCTGGGTAGTCTTTTTAATAGCTGGAATAAACCGAACTCACAAACGCAAATCATCGATTTGTTAATTGCCACTGCTTTTCAGCAGATAACAAAAAATTGGAAGGATGCCTCCAAACTTTCGTACTTGGCTTGGTGGTACTCTGTCTGTCATAACCATAGACTTGACACAACTTTTGTTTTTCCCATGTCTATGAAGCAAAAACGCTTACTTTTATGGTCCCCTGTTACGCTGTTTTTAGATAGCAGTGCTAAAAGTTCCTCTGCTCCAGTACCATCTACTCAGGAAGTTACTCAACCCCCTTGATTTGTTCAATTATAACCCTAATTTATTCAAATGTAACCTTGTTTTATCTACGTGCTTATTCATTTTTAATTATTGATCCCGTTGTCCTTTTCCTTACCTCCCTTTTTTTTCTTCTTTTTTTTTACCAATGCCATAGATCTATTTGTCTAATGTATTTACTTGCCTAGATGCTATTGATAGTATATTAAGTAATACTTCCTTTTGATGTTATATTACTTGTTACTTGATGCTACTTTTTATTGCATTCCCAATAAACTCTCTTTTGAAACTTAAAGAGTAGTTTGCACTTCCTGAAGTTTATAAACAGGCCATGGAGTTCCAGGGATTCGTTCATTACCTGCCAGCCCCTTAAGGCTTCTTCACTGAGTCTGATTGTAGTAACCAGTCATCCAGGTAGGAAAATGCATCCCACTAGCATTAGATGTAGGTTGGCCACGACAGGAGTCATCATTTTGGTGAAGTCTCTGGGTGTGGACTTTATGCCAAACGGGAGAACCTGGAAATGGTAAGGGTTATTTTGAATGGCTTTATTTCTGCAACAATCAATCAATAAATCAATTCACTTTATTCGATGTTTTGCATAAAACCATAAAAGGCAAATGAAACAGGATATACAAATTAGTCAATCAAAAAACGAGTCTTCCAGATAACATCAAATGTTGTACATAAAAATAAAATATAGTGAATGTATAATTTATGTTTAAAAAAAAAAGACCATTCAAAGACAAAGTACAGGGTAACGGTACATCCAGGGACACAACTCATCCATCCCTTGTATACTTCAGATGGTTAATCGCAACTGGTTCATAGCCTGACTGCAGATATAAAAAAATTAAGGACATAAAAAACAGTAGTGCCAGAAAACATTTGTAATAAGTAAAAGCAGGACGAACCTGCCTGAACTTAAACTTATTCAAAAAGGGGATAATAAAAGCCTTCCGGGGTAACTCATAATAGCTACAGAACATTGTAAAGTGGAGCATGTCCTGTGGAGACACACCGCTGCAGCCACAGGACATTAGGCTCTGACCCATAAAAGAGATCAAAACGAAACCTAGTCAATAAAAAGAGATCTTAACAACTTAGAGGTCCCAGGAGATATGGCTCAGTGGTTTGCACAGTTTTCAAGATGACAAATCTGTGTACACTAGGCTTCCTTAGCTCCCTGCCTTCCCTATCTGAGGTCCGCTGACTAAGAAAGGACTCCTTTGCCCACCCCAGATCCTTTCTGTTCACCGATTCTGGGCTGGAAAATAAGTCAGCTCTTCCTAAACCTGAGAAACATCCCTTGATATAGTTAAGCCAAGGATTGAGGTGGGCGTGGTCGAGGGCCATACAATCCTTCAGGAAAAATGTATTTCAAGGTGTACCCTGACTTAGTCAGATGTTTAAGCACAGGAAAAGTGGGCGAAAGGCCATCAGGTCAGAGAGGTAAGCCACACCCAGCTCTTTGTGTACCGCTAGCGTTATAGTTCCCTGAGGCACACTTAAGAGAAGTCTCAAAAAACTATTTCCAACTGTTTGTAATTCCTCGTGGGAAATGTATCCCCAGATTTCACTACCATAATACACCTTGGCAATACACTTTACCTGGTATATCTGCAATAGAGCCCCAATCAGTCTCTTTCCTGGTCTCGAGGCAAAGTTAAAATGGCAGCATTGGCTCGCACAAAATCTCCTTTCTCCCTATATTTTAAAGGCGCCCATTTCATCTTATCATCTAACAGGACCCCCAGATAGGAAAAGATGTCTGTGCGCGGGACCTGAACAGATCCAACCGGGAAGGAATAACGCTTTTTTGAACGACATTTCTGCAGCAGCTTTTTAATCTCTGCCTCTGAGGCAGTCCATTTGGCCAGATTCCCCAGAAAGGGCTTAAATATGGTTCCAGTGGAAGGAGGAGAAGAGATGAAGTCGATCCAGTATCCTCCTGATACTATTTGTCTCACCTATTTGTCATAGGTTGGTGCTTCCCAAACCTTTCTGAAATTAAGAATATGAAGTCTAACCCGCCTCTTCAGGCCTCTTTCCTGATAGTCAGTAATGTTGAGTTGTTTGGGGTGAAGAGGTCTTGTACTTATGGTCTTCCTGCCCATTACAACCTTTCCCACTGGATCATCTGGAAAAGAAAGGATACTTAGCAGATTTCCTAGATGGTTGGCCCCAACCTTCCCTTCGATAAGATGACTTAGTAGAAGAAGAGACATTCTGGTGAAAGGGCGAGGAATGTTTCTTCTCCTTAAACAGCTTGTAGAGATTTTTTCCCCCACTCCGAGACCAAAAGCTTCACCCCTCCAAAGGGAATCCTCATGGCCATGTATTTCCGGACCGCATCTGTACACCGCTCCCTCAGAAATACATTTCTCCTTGCTGCAACTACAGCACCCTCTGTCATAACATAAGCCCTCACAATGTCAAAGGAAATATCCAAGACAAACTCTATTTGTTGTTCTATAGCTTCAAGAAGAGATGAGCATTTCGTACCCTCCTAAATCTGCTTAGGCAAGTCTTTAAAGTCCATAATGAGAGATTGGGAAGAATAAGCTGTGTGGCTAGATGGTATCCAGGATAGGTTGTCTTTACTGATAAGAAAATAGACTCATCAGTTTGATCTTTCGAAATGCTTTCTTCACCAGCGAATCTACAGAAATATACTCCGGCATGATTTTGTCTATTTGATCCAGGGAACAAACTAGGGACATTAAGCAAGGAGTGGACATTTTATCTGGATCTTTTCGTTCTCTCCAAATTACCCCCTTGAAAAAGTCATAAATAGGAAGATCCAGTGATTGAGCCTTGATACACTGTCTAAAGAGGGGGCCGGAAGAAGTACTTAGTAATTTTTCAATCGGAAACCCTATGTTAATGCTGATCCTGTCAAGAATGTCAACCGTTCCCTGAGTATGTACCCCCTTGGTCTGAAGGAAGGGGAACTTTTAGGCTGGGCTGCAAAGCTGGTATCTCAGGAGGAAGGTTTTTTCAGAAATTGCATAGTTTCAATCACAATGTTCCTTATTGATTTCTCAAAGGAAGAATCCACCTTTGCGCTCTTGTGACATTTAGAGTGAGCAGGAAAGGTCTCAGATGAGGAGGATTCAAAATGATGCCACTTAGAACAGTGTTTCCCCATGGTTAGTAGGAGACAAGCATCCATTCTGACACACAAGCAAGCGGCAGAGAGAATGACACCACCTGTTTGTGGGCTGAATTCAGATAACTGAAGCCCTTGGAGGGAACAAGAGCACGTGAGTGGGAGAACACACCCTCCCCGAGCAGTAGCAAATCATTAGCTGTATAAAGCACAGACATTCCTGTTCTCGTACCGGGTCCAAAGCCCGGGGGCAATGTAAAAGAGCAAAGAGGCGATTCAGAATCCTCTTTAAGGCATACCAGAGGTTCGGCTCTACCGCATATAGAAATGCTTACCTGCAACCATATACAGCAGCTTCAAGCGGGCATGTCGCTGACCGCAGACCTGTAGCTTCACGGCATAGCTGGATACATCCACCCTGTAAGACTGGTGACAACATTTAAACAGTTTGCTCCTTCCCACATCCAAAGGGAAGCAGAGGATGTTCTGGGGAGGAGGGGGAGGCGCAATGTCGGGGACCCAAGCCCAGTAGTGTCCCTTTCTCTTGTCTCAGTCTCTGGGAAGAAGCAACATGCGTTAGGCAACCCTTATTCACCCAGGGGTGGGTAGACCCCATCTTAATACCTATTTTCTTCTCCTGCAACGGATGAGACCACCCTCAAAAGTAATGATGAGGATGGAGGGACATAGGGATGCTTGTTATCCTTTGAGGTATCGATCTTTCGTCTCTGTTCTCATCTGCAGATTGCTCCATGCTCTGTAACCATCTCCATCAATTCAGTTGCTGTCTCAAACTTCCCTTGTTTGAACAATGATCCACCTGCTTAGATTTGCAATGAGGACAGCATTCTCAGGACCCGTCAAACCCTGAATCTTCATTGTCCAGTCCATGTGTAACTACCAGTGTGTAAATGAAATCATTATTTTATAAGCAGTTACAGGTGAGATGCCAACTAAATAGTCTTAGGTTGATTGCTCTTTTTAGCCATGCTTTGGGCCTCTGCTTCTCACACTTACCCTGCGCACCCATATATTTCAGCTATTTGGTAATTGACACTGGATTGTTTGACGATTAAGCGATAGGTTGGTGGAGATAAGGCTGTCCACAATGCCCACAACACACTTATTTTGCTGTCATTCCTCAGCTTCACATACATCACTGTTTCCTGCCATCATATCCGTTTTACAAGTCATATTATGATATTTCATGCAATGAGACTTCAGGTCAATAGCCCTGCCAAGTGCCACGCATCACGAGTCAGACTAAATCATTAGTCATTCCTGCTTTCCTAATTTGTCACGCAATTCCGAGCTCAGTGGTTGTTCACTATGTACTACGCTCAGGAACACTGACAGTCAGCATTTATTTGATGTCAGTGTCGGAAACTCAACCGGGTTGTCAGGGGTAGAGGAGAGTTCAATGATTGCCTCCCTGTTCTCTCAAGGGTCTGTTATTAGCAGGTGGGAACAAGACACAGATTCCAAACTTTCAATATTATGTCACAGAAGCCAGTATGTATTTATATTTCATGAACTTCTATGCCTACTGCTCATTGCCCAATTCCTCAGGGCCTGAATGCAGACTTAAAGGTGTCTGCTTTCATATTTCATCACAATGAAATCATCATTCTCTAGATATTGACCCTTATGCCTTAAAGGGAAGCCCTTGTTTGCCAACAGCATAGTTTAGTGAGGTAAAAGATTACTCCTGAGAAATGAAGTCCTCAGCTAGTTTCCAGATCAAAATCTTTGCAAGGCCTAATCAGCTTTTCATCTTCCTGAGGTTGGTAAATTGAATACTAATATTGGGTTGATAGGAATACTTGCTGGTAAAGCGCCTAGAAACTGCAGATGCTTATTATGAAAAGTTCTATTAAAAAAAGAGTTATTATTGTTGACCCAGGACAGGTGGTATCTTCACTGTGTCATTCCAGGCACCATGTCTAGTCCTGGGAGTTTCACACGAAAATAATGCTATCAGGTTTTAGTTTAATTAAGTCATTGGACATTATGAACTAAGGCACAGAGAGGAGAGTAGGTCGGCACTTGACATGGGATAACTTTGGTGAGCTGAGGTAATCCCTTATTAGGTGTGAGTAATTAATCTAATCATTTTGCTCCCTATAATTCTAGTACTTTTAGTTTTGCTATTCACCGTATAAATGCATAGCTGCAAAGTTTTCAGTATGCATATGTGTGACATTTCTATGCTTGTAGTCCACTTATGTGTGACATTTACATGCCTCATGTGTTGAAGTTCAGGTACCTCAGATTACACAATGTTAGAAATTGGGTTTCTGGGAGGCTGTGGTATGCACCCTGTTCAAGCAGGAACCACGATCCTAGTCAGGGTAAGTCACAAAACACACCCTAAATTAGCCTTTGCTCACCCTCTGATAGCTTGGCACAGAGCAGTCAGCCTTAACTTAAGAGGCAATGTGTAAAGTATTTGTGCAACACTGCAAACAGTAAAACAGGGAAAACACCACACAAAAAGATTCCACACCAGGTTAGAAAAATAGAACTTACTTTAATAAATAATAGAAGAGTAAAATGGCAAAAATCCAATAAGTAGACATCCAGATCTTATTTTTTTAAAGAACAAACTGTAAGATAGCGCTTAGAAGCAATAAGCGCTTGTCAGAAAATGGGCCTATCTGAAGGGTCACTTTAAACTTTTTGCCATCCTCCTCCTTTTTGTGTATCTTTTTGTTGGCCTTAGGACTCTGAGCACTTTACCACTGCTGACCAGTGCTAACGTGAATGTGGTTCTTCCCTAAACATGGTAACACAGGTGTATTCACAATTAAACATATTTAGTTTACTTGTGAGTCACTTGTAAATTGGTATACCATATACCCAGGGCTTGTAATCTAAATGCTACTAGTGGGCCTGCAGCACTGATTGTGCCACCCACACAAGTAGCTTTTCAACCTCTCTCAGGCCTGCCATAGCAGGGCCTGTGTGTGCAGTTTACTGCTGCTTCGACTTGGCATTTCAAACTACTTGCCAAGCCTTAAACTCCCTTTTTATTACACAAAGGTCACCCCTAAGGTAGGCCCTAGTTAGCCCATAATGCAGGGTGCTGTATTAGTAAAAGGTAGGACATGTATTGTTAAGTTTTGCATGTCCTGGTAGTGAAAAACACCCAAATTCATGTTTCACCCCTGTGATGCATACTTCTCGCATAGGCTAGCATTGGGAATTACTTAATACACTTTTAAGCTGTAATCCGTGATTAGAAAGAAGTTGCTGCATCCTGTTTCATATCTTTGGAAAGGTAATGATAAATCCTTTTTACTTGTAAAGTTGGATTTAGCATTACTGTTTTAGAAATGCCACTTTTAGAAAGTGTATATTTCTTTGCTCTTACCGCTCTGGTTGCCTTGCAGCCTGTCTCCAATACACTTCTGGGGTGGGTGACAGCTACACTTTGTGCATTCCATCTAGACAGCCATAAACACAGGAAGGGTAGGTGTAACAGAGAACTCATTTGCATTCTGATAGCAATTCCTGGGTAAGAGGGGAGGGAGCTGACACTTATACCTGAATAGGCAGTGTCTTGTTCCCCGCACAAAGGGGTGATTACCCCCTACTAATAGTCTGGAGCCTGGGATGGGAAGAAAGGACCTTATGCCCTTCAAAAACCCTTCTTTGAAGTCACCCCCACTTCAAAGGCACAACTGGGTATAAGTTCTGGGGCTCTGGCCCTACCAAGACAGTACACTACTGGACCTGTGAAGAACTCTGCCAGGAGTCATTACTGCTGTGCTACAAGGATTGCCACTCTGCTTGATTGCTGCTACGGAAGAACTGCTTTTCTGCATTGCTGTGATGCCCTGCTGCCTGCTGATATCTGCCCTGTTGAGGAGAAGGAGTGGACCCGTCTCACTTGAACCCAGAGGGACTCCAAGGGCTTTCTGGCTTGCCCCCTGTTCAGAAGTCTCAGGACCATCAAAGATTTCCTTCAACTCTGCAACAGCACCTGGACTCTGCCATCTGTGAGTCATGCCCTGCCAAGGGGTGCCAATCCAGTCCTGGGCCCTTGAAAGTTGATTTTTGCTGTCCAGAACCATCAAAATCGACGCAGTGATGACTTGGCACCAATCGGAACCGATGCATTGCCCTTCGGCGACGCAAGAGCCAATCGATTACATCGCTTCAACAGACTGTGCAGCTCAACGACGACGGACAGAGCGGCTCGACGATGACGTAGTGCCTGCATTGGAAAGGGGTTTGTCGAAGAAGCCTTCTTTGCCTGCGCGGATCGGAACTGACGCATCCACTCTTCTAAGTCTACGCTTGCTCCATTGAGGGCACTTTCTCAGTGGGACCTGCGTGAGTCCTGTAGCCTGCCTGTCCTCTATCGCGGTTGGCCTGATCTTTGGATTTACCCCAGTCCAGTGCGACTTAAAGGAACCCCAAGCGCTATTTGCTTCTAAGAACTACTTTTTTATTTATTCTTTAAAAATTACTAACTCAGGTTCTACTTATTGGATTTTTGTTGTTTTGGTCTTGTTTTACTCATAAAAATATAATATATTTTTCTAACCCTGTGTGGAGTATTTTTGTGGTATATTCATTGTGTTACTGTGTGTGTATGTTGCACAAAAACTTTACACATTGCCTCTTTAGATACGCTAGACTGCTCTGTGCCAGGCCATTAGCGGGTGAGCGCAGGTTATCTTTTAATGTGTATTTAGCTTACCCTGACTAAAGTGGTTGTTCCTGCTTGGACAGGGTGCATACCTCTGCCACCAGGAACCCCATTTCTAACAGCACTTATTTGGGATATCTGGTCGCGCTGGACTGAGACAAAATCAAAAGCTCAGGCTGACCATAATGGAGCGCCGGCTGCATACAGGGACCCAATTAGGGCAGCTGAACAGAAGTAGATTGGGTCCTACTTGCCTAATACTTTATATCTTGCGACTTTGTGTAGGTGCCTGCATGTGAGAGAAGGCAGAGGTGGCTTTTTCTGTCAGAAGAGGTGTTGGAGAGCCTGTGAATTGCTTCGTAAGGTAAGGAGTAAATGAAACAGGATTCCTCCTGCAAAAACCCCAGGAAGACGAGCAATAAGAGATCAAAGTCGTGTTGCCACATGGTGAATTGTTGCTTCTTGGAGCCCAAATAACAAACAATGAATTGACACCCTGTACTTGGACTATATTGTAGTGGAACCCCTTTTGAAGGCTTGTCTACATAAACAAAGCCGCTATAGTGGTGTAGAATCCGGTCTCCAAAACAATCATTTGGGACATTGCACTATATGTTGATGAAACCTGAAAAACTATTTTTCTATTTGCCCTCCTGGTGTGTGTATTTAAGTCTATGTAAATAAGAGTCATGAAAAAGGTGGTAGTATAACATTAAACACCACCGAAACGTGTGTGGACTGCTTTTTGTGTCTAGTCCGGAGCCACTACACCAATATGAGAGGATAGAGAAAACTCCGTGGGTGTTTGCGGGACGCTTTTTCCTGGATTGCTGTGTGATGAGTGTTAGGTATGGAGAGAGATTGGTATGTTAGTAAAGAGTGAGATATAGGAGGCCAAATGGAAATGTGTGTTTTTGAAGTACCAATGTATGTGTTTTAACCTGTTAAATGATTGTATATAAAGTAATAATAATTTAATCAATTTGCTATATTGTGCAGGATGTATAACAATGAATTGTAACTAGCAGAAAATGAAGAATTTTTTATATATAGTTGTAAAGAATAAAAAAAAAAATGGCAGTGTAACATGCTACATACAACAAAATAAACTAGTTATGTGGTCTGGATCTGTTGAATTAACTTCAAGATATAAAGTATTAGGCAAGTAGGACCCAATCTGTTAATGGTTTGTGCTCTTTTTTTCCCCTGGTCCTATGCCATTAGGTTAAGTGAGGGCAGCCCTCTTATACTTTCCGCTGAGCAAAAGTACCTTGATCCGGGCTGCATCACCGTCGAAGAAGATGTGAGGTGCAGCTGAAGCGATGCGTTGGTGCCGAGCCATGCAGTGCATGAGATGCATTGATTGTCTCCATGAAACGGTGGTGATGCATCGGTTCTGAGTGCGATGTGCTGGTTCCAAATGCAATGCACTGAAACTGCTCCTGCAGCAGAGGATGCGTTGGTTCCGAGGGCAATGCGTTGGTTCCGAAGGCAGTGCCCTGGGTCCGCACCACGTAATGATGAGGATGCGCTGGTTCCGATCCACGCAAAGGCAAAGATATCCCTGTTCTGATCCCTGCAACTGCAAAGATGCACCAGTTCCAATGAGGATGCATGAGTTGGATTGAAGAAGCACCTTAGGCCTCACTTCCAAGGGTCCTGGACTGGGGAGGCACCACTTGGCAGGGCAGACTCACAGATGGCAGAGTCCAGGCGCAGATGCAGGTAAGATGGACGCCTCTTATGTCCCTGAGGATTCAAATCAAGAGGCAAGCAGCAACCCATTGGAGTCACTCTGGGTTCAAGTGATACAGGTCCAGTCCTTCTCACCCAGGTAGGGGAACAGCAGGCAGCAGGGCAGCACAGCAAGGCTGGAGTCCAGCAAAGCAGCAGTTCAGCAGAGTGGTAGTCCTTTCAACAGCACAGCAGTTCTTCTTGGCAGAGTCTTCTCAGGTCCAGAAGTGTACTGAAGTCATGGTGTCAGAGGTCCAGTACTTATACCCAGTTGGGTCTTTGAAGTGAGGGGGGGACTTCAAATAAGGATTTGAAGTGCACAGAGGCCCTTTCTTCCTGCACTGGCTCCAGACTCACTACAGGGGGGTATGCAGCCCTTTGTATGTGGACAGGACCAGCCTATTCATGTGCAAGTGTGAGGCAGTGCCCAGCTCCTCCCTCCCATCTCCCATGATGGCCCATCAAGTCACACCTAAGCTCCCTTTGTGTGTGGCTGTCTAGAGGGAATACACAAAGCCCAGCTGTCACCTAACACAGACTGACCAGAGACAGGCAGTAGGCACCAAATGGCAAAAGTAAGAAAATGCCAACTTTCTAAAAGTGGCATTTTCAGACTCACAATTTAAAATCCGACTTTACCATAAGTTGTGATTATAAATTGTGAGTCCAGAGACACCAAACTTGAAAAGTCTATCTCTTCACAATTGGAGATTACACTTCTAAAATGTAATAAGGTAATCCCAATGTTGTCCATTGCGAGAAACAGACCTTGCAGTAGTGAAAAATGAATTTGAGAGTTTTTCACTACCAGGACATGCAAAACTTAAAAGTACATGTCCTACCTTTTAAATACATTGCACCCTGCCCTTTGGGTTGTCCAGGGTCTCCCTTAAATATAAAAAAGGGAAGGTTTAGGTCTGGCAGGAGGTTTAACTTGCCAGGTCGACATGGCAGTTTAAAAACTGCCCAAACAGGCTCTGTAGTGGCAGGCTATGGGGCTACTTAAGTGGGTGGCACAATCAGTGCTGCAGGCCCTCTAGTAGCACTTAATTTACAGGCCCTAGGCACATCTAGTGCACTTTACCAGGGACTTATTAAATATGCCAATTGGGTATCAGCCAACGTCACCATGTTTAGAGGAGAGAGCATATGCACTTAAGCAATGATTAGTAGTGGTAAAGTGCTCAGAGTCATACAACCACAAGCATTTGCAATGCAATAGGTGTCGCATTTACGCGAGTTTGAGCTATTGGCATTGTAAATGACAATGCCTTTTATTTATGTTTTGGTTTATAAAACAAAAATAAAAGGCATTGTTATTTACTATGCTAATAGCTTAAACTCTCGCAAATGTGAGACCTATTGCATTGCAAATGCTTGTTTTTAAAAGCGCCCCATGCCGCACTTTCACTTCAATGGGGGCCATGCCCCTTTCTTTAGACGACCCGCATCTAAAGAAAGGTGCGCAGCCGCTGTTAAAGTGAAAGCGTGGTATGGGGTGCTTTTACAAATAAAAAAGCATTTGTTATAGTTGTCAAACAAATGCGTTTTTTTGTAAAAGAGCCCCATGCCGCGATTTGACTTTAATGGCGGCCACGCCCCTTTCTTAAGACTGGCTTCATCAATTGCCCCAACTGGGGTGCGCCCCACGTGCTAGCCCAGCCGTCCGTCTAGGCGATAACCTTGTCGGTCAATGAGTTATTAAATAATAAATAAAACAATGCCGTGCAAAAAAGGGGGGCGAGGGGCATATGTCCTACTGGTGAAAGAATTTCAAGACGCTTTGTGGGGTTCCTGCGGAAGGTGAACGTGTAGAAAAGGGTGCAAGGGAATCTTTCCTAGTGAGTGCAGAGAAGCTTGGTGGCGCTCGGTGGAGTCCCATAATCAGGATCACAATAGCGCGTCTCCCCTGAAGGCTCCCTGTTGGGGAGCAAAGGTAGTCACACGATGCATATAGTCCAGAACGTGGCATGTGAAGACTCACTGTAAACACCGTCAGCATCTTTACCTAAATAACTCTCTACAAATTGGGACTTGTACTTAAAATGGAAAGAGCCCAGTGCCAAACTACGTTAGATATGAGAGTGGGTGAATTCAAGCTACATTTCTGTAATGCAATATGGACAAGATTTTCACACTCTATATAGCCTGTATTTTTGCGAAGATTTTTTTTTAAAGTCTATGTTACATGAAGAAATCAGAAAGCGTTGGTTTTCAAGGGAGTGTTACTGTTCACGCCCACGTATTATATACAACGCAAGCACAAATGGTCCTAAATATTTACATTAAGTAAAATGAGTCGGTGCTGCAGGGTAGCTTAAACACTCTTGGCGGTAGGTTAGGTGGGCGCTATTACCGCATGTAGTAAAGCGCATTATTCAATTTGCCTCCCGGACCGTCGTTCAGACTTTTTACACCGCATCATGTCTTCGTGGCACTGCGCATCTTCGCCTCTTTTACACAACTATTTTCATCAGGAAATGTATGGGTCAGGTGGGTTAATGTTCGCCTCATGGTCAGGCTCCTCTGGTTCAAAGTTGGGGCACATGTTGGTTGCTGTACTTGTGTGCGTTACTGGATTAGTACAACAAAAGAGCTGAGATTGCCAGTGTGTGTGGGGGGGGCTGCAACAATTTGGCTACAAGCGAACATCACAAAGAAAAACTAAGTGCTTGCGTCACCCGTGCATGGCTGGTCTGTTTTTGGAGTTTCTGTGCAGAGCCTGCAAAGAAGCTCGTCTCATACTTCACGGTGCGTGGGCGAACCCCTCACCCAACAGTCATGCCTTTCTGCCACATCCTGCAGGATGCTCACCCAAACACCGCCCCCAAAAGGGGACAAAAGGAAGAAGTGCTCACGTGCAGCGCTGCCACTTCTCCCCAGCACTTCTTTATAATTACCGTTAGGCCCGGCGGATTTCGGCGAACGAGGCATTGGCGGGTGGCTGGAGCTGCCCTATCTAGTGACTGGAAACAAAGGGGAGCCAGGCACATGTGGGGAACCAAGCGCTGCGGAACTCTCGTAAACGTGTGCACTTTAGGACTGTGGAGTTGATCTGGTTTAACTCAATGAGAGGTCAAAACACCATAGAATGTGCAATCTGTATAGAAACACTGAGAACTTACCAAAAGGCCAGCGGGTTTGGAGAAGCTGGTGGGAAGCGAGGGGAAAACTGACATGCATGGGAGTGATACTTCCCCAACCCAGGCGACCTATACATGGTAGCATTTAATTAAATATTGCATAAAGTTTGACAGAAATAATAATCACCATCCTACCCCCACCAGGCTTCTGTAGTACTCCAAGGAGACCAGTTGTACCTCTGGCGTGAGAATTATGTTGTCACCCCCCCAAAAAATATCCAGATGATGCAGGGGGTGAGGTGGGGGTTAGCGCTGCATGATACCAGATTCTCCTCCTGCAGCAGACACTGCTGCCTGCCTCCGACCTGTAGACCTTCCAAAGGTTGATGCTGTGCAACAAATGGAGCAGAAAAATGTGAGGGACATTCGGATCACAGAGGCCGGCAGCGGTAAATGTATTTTTTCATAATAACCAATAGCACTTTAGAAACGCCACAACATGGATGGACAAAAGGTGACCTAATAACCAAGCCCCCCCCCCCCCCATCAAAGCAAAACCAGCCTGGCGCTCGTGAAAGAGTGCTGCGCTGATATAAAGCCCTCATACTGCAGTTCTCCCCGGAGACCAGAGCCAGTCCATGGCCTGGGAAGCTACGAGGAGCAGGGTAGGCAAGACAGCAGTGCCCCCTGCTCTGTGGCAGGCTGCCGCACAAACCTCCCTCTCCGTACGTCTGGCTCTGCTGTGAGGAAGGCTGGAGCATGCTAACTGATTGGAAGGAGGAGGGAGAGCAAAGAGTGGGGTGGAGGAGAGGTGAAAAGACACGGCAATAAAGCAAAACCAAACCAGCGCGGCGCTCGTGAAACGGGCGCCGCGCTGATAGAGTATGTCCATAATTATTTAAAACAAGTGACGGGCTGCTTGGAAAGTGAAAGCGTGCATGGCGCGCTGAATGTTACAGGAAAGCACGCCGTGCCTGCAGTAGGAAAATCTTATTAAAGAAAGTAGTGCTTACAGACTAAAATAACACGTACCGTGTAACGGAAGTAAAAGGGCCAGTGGCCATGGGAGGTTACAAATGAAGACAAGGCGGTACTAAGGAGGGACTAACAAGCCGATTACTGAATCAGACGCCTGCATTTACGAAGGACAAAGACAGAAGCCAATGAAAAATATGGGCAGAGCTTCAAGTCCATACTCTAATACATGCTTCGCAGAGCAGCGCCAGGCCTGCCAAGTGTCACGCATCATGCGTGACGCTAACGCATTTCAGTGCGGTGTTCCCGCATCACCGCACTGAAATGCATTGTCACGCATTTTTGCCACTGACCACACTCTCTGCTGACAGCGCTGAAACTGGCTGCCCGCTGTGCTAGCGCGCGCCGGCGCTCAGACACACCTGTGTGCGCCCCGGGCCGCAGGCAGCAGACTTCTCTTGCGGCAAGCAGCAGCACAGTTAGTAAGCAGTTATAGATCTGCTTTCAGACTCAGTGCTACAAATGTTACAATCTGCCCTGCAGTCGTTGCGTTACAGGCTGTTGCGCAGTGTGGGGGATGATCCGATCGGATGTGACCTCACGTCCAGTGGAACAAGAAGGAAGTGAGGTAGAAGCGGCGCGGGGCCGAGGACTAGACTGGACTTGTGTCGGTCCGCGCGGCGTCCCTCTCAGCATAGTCTGAGACTGAGTGAGCTGCTGCCTGCGCAGCAGAAAGGAAATAATTTAATAATACCAGTATTGGACCGGCGGGATGGCACAGCATCGACGACCTCACCACAGTGACTGTCACTCAGGTCAGGACTTGGCCACGCGGCATCATCACGGCATAGGGCGCTGCGGGGAGACTGCAGCTGTGCGCCCGCGACCCCGTGCGGTGCCGCAGCTCATTGAGCCCGCCGCTGCTGCTCGCACTGCTATCTGTTGCGCAGCAATTTGGTGTCTAGTCTGCGGCCTCTCCTCAAGTAATGCCGCACGAGTCCGGACCGGGCCCAGCTGCTAAAGAGAGCTTGGTGCCTGCAGAGCCTCATGAGGCTGGCCCGTAGCGTGGATCGCTCTCTCTGCTTCAGTTTCAGGTATTTTATACTAATATATTTAATTATTTTAGCGCGTCATTATGTCACTGCTGACTGACTCTGAGCCTGCTCCAACTCTGCTGACTGCTCAGGCGAGGCTGCGCTTGGGACGGTGCCGCGACGGGCTTAGCTGGAGGGATGAGGAGATCACTGCAATCAGCACTACAGTTTGTTTAATTTGAAAGTACAGGTCACGCAATTGAGAGCTTTGACAGTGCACACATTTCCAGGGCTCATGTGGACCTTTAAAAATTGTTTGTAAGCGCTGACAGTGACTGTGCTTTACTTGACCTGTGCTGCCCTCTATCGTACCCGGGGGTCGAAGAGGTCACTTGTTTGTCTGGTAATGCAGTGGCTGGAGTCTGTGCGGACCGTCATTTATTCTACTAAAAAAATCGAGAAAAGGGTCTGTCACCAAGGCTTTGCTCGGCTTGCCTAGACGGTTAATTCCTACCAGGAGGTGCACTTTACCACAGAGTCTGCTGTGGTAGGAATAACATCTCCGTGTTGCAAGAAACACGACTGTCTGTCCTGTTTAGTTTTCATTGATAGGACATTAACTTTGTTACGTTATTCTCTTTTTCTGTGATATGCAGACATATTTTCATTGCATATCACAAGCAAGCAACCCTCGGAAGTATTCTATATTGCTGTGATATGTACACACTTGATTAATTCTCTTAAATTAATTGTACATTCCACAGAAATATGTTTAAAAATGCTCTTATCTGAAATGTACACAGCATACGTAAAAAGCTGTGCTGTGCTCAGAAATAGGATAAGTATATCAGGGACTAAGTGAGCTGCATCAGTCTTTGTAGTTTACTCCTACTAATGCTGCTTTTAGTGATTCCTGACTGCCATGTAAATACTGCGTTACTAAACAGGGCCAAGAGACTCAATTAAAATTGCACATAACAAGAGACATGCAGTACATACATCACTGCAGCTGTGTTTGTGTGGGAAGGGCTTTGCCTGCACTCGATCCTCCTTTTGCTAGGGTCGTGATATTAACTTTTCTCCCTAAAAGACCACTGTGTGATGATATACCACTTTCTCTATGCTGCCTCTTTTGGGTCTTGGTATGTTTTAAGGCCTTTACTGGGTAACAGAACTTTCCTGTTAATTCTGATGCCTTAGGGAATTAGATGACTCCTGTAAGTAGGAACACAATGCTCTAGTCCTGGGATTTTCTGTTAGTTCAAATGATGCGAGCCAGGACTGCAATTCCCAGAATGTAGTAGATTTGTTGTTGAATGAAAACCTACAACAGGAGCAAGGCATCCTTGGTAACATGGGGTTATCTAGTCACCGTATTAATGTCTGTCATTGGATCCCCGTTTTCTCATCTCTAACTAGATTATGGGATCTCTTCTCTATATACATGATGGGGTTGTAGGGCATGGATCTGTCAACCTGCAGTCACAGAAGCAGTGCTTATGGATACATAGAGCTGTCAGAAGCGGCTGGAACCCTCCCCCTCATTTCTCCCTTCAGTAATGTGCCGGTCGGCCCGGGTCCAACAACAACTACTTTACTTTCAGCACTGATCCGCAGCATCACTGTCAACAGAGCCTTTAGCTCTGTGACAGGCTGCCTGCGGCTGGTGTAATCTGGTGCCTGCTGCAGGGCTGGGCACGTAGGCACCTCTCGCCAAATGGGGAGGACTGCTCAGCTCGGGTTAATGGTTTTTATTAGGGTTGAGGCTGCTATACTAGTCTTGAAATAATAACATACAGCCTGGCTGTGACCTATGTGTGCCTCAGCCTCACTTTCCGGTGTAATTTCTAATATTTATATTGCTCGCGAGAAAGTGTCACTCATAATCGTTGAATTGTCACTCATAATTACATTGAAATTATGAAAATGTCACACATGGCAATCTGAAACCTTGGCAGCTATGCAGCGCATGCATGCTGACTCTAGGCTCGACCTAAAAAACGAGGTCAGAAAGAGAGGAGGAGGAAGGCAAAACGTTTGGGGTGACCTTTCAGAAAGGGCCATTTTCCAGCAAAAAAACAAAACAAGGATTGGAACTTTCTGCATTGCATCAGTTTTCTCGTTCAACTGCTTGTGATCAAGTTTCACTCACAGGGTCACACATGAGGCATGTAAATGTCATACACAAGTACCCTGCAAACATAGAAATGTCACATATGCCAACTGAAACCTTAGCAGCTGTGGGTCAAAGATTAATGTAATTTAATTTCCTGTGATGTCATCGTGCTTATCACCATTTTGACACCTAAAAAACTCTGCCCCTTGTTGGTCACAGTATGTTGGCAAGTATGAAGTTCAGGGTTTTTCTGTTTCAGGTCATTCTCATCGGGTTGGTTGGTTCAATAGACGCACATCAAAACTACAACTCCCGGGCTGCACTGGGTTGTCAAATGGACGTTTTCGACCGAAAATGCTATATTTTGAGAACAGGTGAATCCCTTTAGATAGTCTCCTCCACGGCAACTGAACTCCTAGCGTGGGTTTATCGAGTTATTTTTTCAATCCGGTAAACCATATCCATTCACAGGGAAAACCATCCTTAAAAAACATGTCACAACACATAAGCTTAATTGTTCGAAGCGCTGGAAAGCCCCTTTACTTTTCAAGCAAGTGATTTAGTTCGACGCGAGAGGGCACTGTTTTTTAGCATCATGCTTCCTGCTTCGTAGAGAAACGCGCTGTGAGAATGAAACCGAAAATAAAAGCTGAACGGTTCCAACCCCTTACTGGTTTCTCTTCTGCGCGTCATTACGGAGACAACAGGCTGTTGGTAAGTATCTCTTATTTCTTCTTTATTTTAGAGATTTAATTATCAGAAAAATTCAGGTATTCGCTGGATTTTCACTGCGATGTAACGATTGTCTTTGATTACATTGTTCCATGCATATGTTGGCCACGTGATCAACACCCGCCGTTTGTGAACGAGACCTCGCAGTGGGGGTGTGCTGAGAACGTTGGCTGAGTTTTTCACACGATTGCATGTCGCGCAGTGTATAAGGTGATATTAGATGTGTACATCAAAGTGAGGCACAGTAAAGTACTTTGACTAGGACCACAGTGTATTGTACCTGTGGAGAAGTTCTTACTTGAACCCGTGTTTCCTGGTGTGTCGTATTCCTGCTGGATTAGTATCTTTCTTTTTATCTCTCCAATGGAGGGGGGCAAGAAAACGTCCCTGCTGGCTGGCACCTGTGTACCAGAGCTGAGCTTTGGTGCCCTTTCAAGTGCTGCAAGGTTATGTGAAATGACCGTGCAGCAGGTGCGACACCGCGAGATTCACAAATGGTGACCCCTGCAAAACTGAAGTCCCTCAGCTGAAATATTGCTGGGCCAAGCCAAAGACCATAATTTCAGTCAGCCCTATCCAGAGGCCAGCAGTCAAATCCTCTCCTTCTCTTTGAAGGTCAGGAATATCACGTGCAAAAACTGCCCAGAGACTTAGCATTAATGCAAGGTCCAGATATTACCCAGGGTATTTTGTGCACCCAATTTCAGGTATCCGTACAGAATAGGCAATAACATGCAGTTTTTAGGTCTCGCTTAGGCAGCGCTTGCTCTGTCTCTTCGAGAAATGCTGTATTCAGATATGGACTTGAAGCTCCGCCCATATTTTTCATTGGTTGTGTCATTGTCCTTTGTAAATTTTGGCTTCTGATTAGTTAATAGGCTTGATAGTCCCTCCTTAGTACCACCTTTTCTACATTTGTAACCTCTCATGAGGACTGGCCCTTTTACTTGTGTAGTTACATGTCTTATTTACAGTCTATGAGCACTATTTTCTTTAATGATTTTCTCCTACTGCAGGCACGGCATGCTTTCCTGCAACGGCGCCCGCTGTGCTTGCACCCTTTCATCTATGTTATTTTTTTTATTTTGGCAGTGCAGTACGCTTTAACTATAGCAACTGCGCATCTTTATTTTCCTTGCAACATGCTCCTTTTACTCTGCATTATTATAATATTTTTTTCAAGCACGGCACGCTTTAACTGTAGCAGCCGTGCCCCTTCTGTTCTTTTTTTGGCAGCGCTGCATCTTGCTCCTCATTGCTGTTCTGCCCCCGGGCGCGCGCTAATCTTTCAGCATTACAACACGGGCGCCACGCTTTAGGTTGCAGCACAGCGTCCGCTTTTCCTCTCTGCTGACTCCTCCTCATCGCTTTCCCGCCCCAGCCGCCGTGCTAAACTTTCTACACTCACTGACTCCGCCCCCCACGGCAGTAAGGGTCAGAGTGGCAATACTTTTTTAATGTACGACTACTCCTGATTAGGAATTACCGTTGTATAATTCTTTAGAAGCATTCCGCTTCAGCCACTCCACCTTAGTAAATATTGGTTCCCAGATGGCAGCCCTGTTAAGTGGGTCTAGGCGTGGCCTGCACACATGCTCTCTCTCGATGTCCACACAACAGTGACTTGTATGAAGTGGACCATGGGTGGGCAGTGTTAACTAAGAGGCGTCAGGCATCTCAGAGGTCGCTGTTGGTTTTGCTGTGAGATTCAGGAAGGTAGTACTGACAGCCACTGTTGCCGTGGAACTCCGACAGGTACAGTTTAAAGATATTTCTGATTTCATTCTAACAACAACACGGGTGCCACGCTTAATATTTTAGCAAGCGCCCGCTTGACTTGCTGACTTTACCAATGCTTGTTTATTGCTCTTCCTGATTTGCTGTCTAAACTATTGTATCACCCTCTGCAGCTTGCAATCTGATTTGCACCAAGAAAATGAACAATAACAAAACCAATAGTTTGCATTTTCGTACAGATTAAAGGGTTTCTCAAGCGTCACAAGCACACGCAGGACAGGAACAATATGTCAGCAGCAGTTCAAGGTTTTCTCTCTCAAAGAAATGGTAATGCAAGGACAGCAGCACACGTGCACAAATACATGTGCACACAAGCACATACACACATACAAATGCATACACACACACACACAGTCACCCGCCCCGCACCCCATCATCTACCCACCTCCCCATACAGAATATATAGAACTTAAATGAAAAAGGGCAAGAGGACACACAAGCACAACACTTCTCTGGGGGATGGATACATGCCCAACCAAAAATATTTTCACATTTGTGAATAAATTCTGTAACCCATTGTAAATGACAGACTTTTATTTATGTGTTTTGAAAACCTGCAAGCGGTGCGTAAACATGCCCTTTGCACTTACAGTCCTTGCTTACGAGAAGCAAGGCTGGTAGTAAAAGAGGCGCAGTTACTGCCAGCCTTGCTTCTCGTAAGCAAGGACTATAAGTACAAAGTGCGTGTTTTCGAAACCGCTTGCAGGTTTTCAAAACACATAAATATAAGGCATTGTCATTTACAATGCCAATAGTTAAAACTTTCGCAAATGCGAAACCTATTGCATTGCAAATGCTTGTTCTTTTACCCGCTCAGTATAACTCTTTCCACATACCCGATGCAAGTTCCTTCAGGTAACACCTAGAGAAATTTGCACAGGAAAAATTCTGGGTACTTGTGCAATTTGTGCTTAGCTTGTAATATGAAATGGTGAACAAACAACGTTTGAGCCTGCTTTTATCATCACTGTAAACTCGTAAGGAGCTCACAGGTGTAAGAAGTAAAGTAAGTAAATTACCACTGGTGGGACAGGGGAAGATCCTGAAAACAGTTTACATTTGAGATACATACCAGTTCAGTGGAAGTACATAACTTCAAACGAGTGCCCAATACTACTGCAAAATAATGTGTGTGCATGAACCAGAAAACCAGAAGTACCAGAGCCATGAAAATTGTCTTAAGAAGCACAGGAACTGTTTTGAAATAGTGGAACTGACTTATATTAATGCGTGTTTACCTGGACTTCTGTCACTCCCCCACCCTTTACAGAGAGATCCCAATTTAGAGATCGGATCAGGAAAAGGAAGACCCCAGCCTTGGGCACAGCCCATAGAACACTCTATTCCAGGGCCTTCAGTTACAATATCCCTCTATGTAGGGGTAACACCAGGCATCCAGCCTTGTGATAGCACTCTACAAATATTTAACAGGATTGTGAGTGCAGTTGTTACTGAAGCAAAGACTTGAGCCAGATTTAATGAGAGCCCACAGTTAGATATATTTTGCCTTCCTGCCATGGAGCTATACTTCAAGTTTGTCGATTGCTAATAGGCGAATGCATTCACAAGAGTAAAAGGTGCTCTTGATTCTACATTATCCAGATCAGGGCTTTGAGGAAGCCTGTGTATTAGCAGAAGCAGTACTCTCCATGAGGCATAGTATTTCCAGGTACGAAGTTCTGATTTGAACTGGTTATTACCAGCTCTCAATACTTTAAAAGAGCCTGATGTTACCAGGCACAACACTGTACATCAAATGTATTGCTAGGAAGTGTGTTCTGTTCTCCCTCCTGGGTAACTCAAGGAGTCTGAAAGGCAGGTTTCTCTCCAAAGGAGCTTTGACATATTTTAACAATTGCGTCAACGAAACAAAAAAATAATAAGACCCCATTCAACAATTATAAAATTACAATATTCACTAGACCAGCTATTTTCTACTCGTAGAAGAGAAAAGTCGTGAAGATGCAAAAGTGCATTTAAAGTTTTTTGAAAAATAAAATGTCACGTGCGGGGAGGATTTTTATATTGACTTAACATTACTTACCATGCATTTATAAAAACACTTGTACATATCAGTACATTTCAGAACAACAGTTGCACTCAATAAATTACCCCGTTGTGGTAGCTGGGAGCAGGAAACATGTTACTAGCGCAATTTCCTTCAAGAAATATAACATTGTATATTTTTCTCATGTTGGCAACGAAAGTGTTCAGAGTGTAAAAGATTTCAATGCGAATTACAAGTCTTTCTCAAATTCAGGACACAATGTTACAACACAGATCCTTTTGCACAGGTGGTTGTAGGTCAGTAGGAATGACCCTACCCCCACATGTCTAGATTTGTTTGTGCGTTTTGAGGTGTATCGCTCTGTCACTACTGACGCACTGGATAAAAAGTAGTCCCCATTGCAGGAGGCAGGCCAGTAAAGAATGTTCAGCGGGGATTCCGGTAGGAATTAAATCATCAAAAACTGCTCTAGGTGTTGTGAACTCTTGAGCAATGACAGGGAAGACCATACCTGGAAGGAACCCAGTGTTCTACTCCAGCTGAAGTTCATCATATAAACTTTTATAAGGGCCCGTTGCCACATCTCCTCCTTTTGGGAAACTGTTGTAAAATCCCAGGTTTGCCGGAAGGGTTGTGTAGCAAGCCCCCAACTCATGGAAGCAGAACTGAGAGTGGAACATCACCAGCTTATAGGAAGCTAGAAGTTAGCCATTGCCACCACGCCCTTCTTTTTTTCACAGACTGTACAGTTTGTCTATTAGTGGAACATGTATCATTCCAGTGTATCTCTTGGTAGGTGCTGCAGGGGTGGTAGCCCTCTTCCTGACCCTCTGAGGGAGAGAGGGGGAAAAAGAGAGAGGAAGCCTGGAGTGAACTTCATATCTTTAAGTGGGCCTGGCAGAGGGACACTCAACACCCTAGTGACTGAGTCCGGTCCAAGACCCATGCACAGAAGCACTGCTTGGGGAGCCCCTCTTGCCAAATAAATGGGCTGCTTTGGCAATTTGGGGTTGGGAGGGAGGTTGGAGCTGGGGAGTTTGGCCCCAGGCTCGCCCCACCCAGGGCAACCAACCAAACACTGATATTTCTAAAACTAGACACCCAGGGGAGGCCAGGGTGGTTGAAAACAGGTTATTTTTTGAGTGTGAAACATTGATGTCTCCATGTTGCATTTTGGGGCCAATGTTATGTGGCAGGAATTCTGTGACTCCTTACAGATTCCAGAAGTTTCTGTCACAAAAGTGAGGAAAATGCAGGATTTTAGCCAAACTTTGAGGTTTGCCTGTATGTAGGAAAACGGAGTGGGGTCTGTGCAAGTTACACTCTGGGCTCCTAGGTGTACAGTAATGAAAAATATGTCAGGGATTGTTAATTTTCCCTCGGAGCCTATCCTCCACTTAACTACAGACTCATACTAGATGGTTTTGGCACTACCAGTAGTAATAGGTTCAAAGAGTAAATACTAATAACAGTATCAGAATACTAAACCCATGACTTACTGGTAGTGAGAAGTAAAGCCACGTTAAGGCACCAGCTACTTTGCTATCCATTCGCACTGCCAGCCACAGGCCCAACACAACACTTACATCAACAAACCAGCACGGTTCAAGGACCCATCACATTCAGACGCCCACAGGACTGCAACAACAATCACACCGTCATTCATCCAGTCATCAGTCAGCTTACATACAAATACAAGTCCAGCAAACCCCTACACACATACCTCCAGCAATGTGGCATACACATCTCCAACCAATAGTCACACATGCTGCCAGCCAATAGCCACTGATAGTTAATGCTGTCTTCTGCCTGGCACTCCTACCTTGAGCATCTGTCTTCTTCCAACACAAGATCCCTATGAAAACAAACTTGGGCTATGCATTGACTACCTGTTCATGTCTCTGTCTCAATCAGAGTACTGACTAATACTGCACAAGTTCCAGGTACACCTTTACTAACATCTTCCTTAGGCAGGCTGCTTGCCTTTCATGGACTTTCAGCACAGTCACTGCACTACACCCAACTCCTTCCTGTTTGTGGAAGTAATATGAAGGGGGTCTGAGGATGCACTTGTGGCCATTCCTGGACAGTGCAAGCATATCTTCTGTTGAACACTGATATAAACATCCTGGAGCACATTCTACTAAGTTCCCTAAAGGACACTTTTGGAAAGACTGAGGGTTTTAGGGTTTGTTGTCAGGGTATGTTTTCAAAATGTGGCGTATTTCCCATCACCCAATATGTGCAGTGCATTGACAGTACTGCACTTGTAATATGGCAGATGGGACACTTGCCATGTTTCGACAGAGGATGAAGGTGGCAAGCAGGCACCTGCTTGACCTATGTAAGAAGTAATGAGCATTGTGATGTGTGTCACTCCTACTTTGGCCATCTGCTTTCTGCCTACATGAGATCCATATGGAAACAAGCCTAGGATTGAGCTTTGACTACCAGTTTATGGCTCTTTCTCACTTGGAGTCCTGGTTAATAGCTCCTGTGTGCCAGGTGCATGTTTACTAATGCCTCCTCATGGTAGCCTGCTAAGACTCAGGTGCACTTGTCTTTTATGTGCCTGTAGCGCACTCGCTGCACTGAATCTAACTCATTCCAGTGGGCAGAAGTAAGATGAGGGTGTTTGAAGATGCACTTGTTGCCCACTCCTCGACCAATGTAAACATATCTGCATGTTAATATTGAGGTAAACATGCTGGAACAGATTCTCCTAAGTTCCCTAAAGAGTACTTCCAGAAACACAAAGGGCCTTAGATTTTGGAGGACAGGGTACTTCGTCAAAACATGGTGAATGTCCAATCCCCACTTACGTGCAGTGCATTAACTATAATGTACTCCTAATATGGTGGACAGAACATCTGCCAAGTTTTAACGGAGGATAAAGGTGGCAAGTTGGCCATAAGCAATACTAATTTGTACTTATTTACTGGAGTCGGTAAAGACCCATTGAATGAAATCTAATTAGGGATGAAAAACAGTCTTTGATTATGATAACTTCTTTATTGGAGGACGAATTGAAAGACTTTCAAAGGTATATGTAACAATTTGAAAGGTTGCTTAGCAAGTCAGGTAATGGGCAATGGAAGGTATGTATACATACACAGCCTTTTAAAGGCGCATATTAACTATTAATATGACTTCTCCACTTCACTCAGTTTCCCAGAACTTCAGGTTTGTGTGGTGCAGAGTCAAGCGAGTTGCCAATACAGCCTGGCTGTGAAGGACAGTTAAAAGTAGTCTCCTGTCTCTTTCCTTTCTGATAGCAAACTGTGCATCAACAATACGGTTTACTTTCTTTCTGTGTTGCAGAAAAACATTTGGCAAAGTGCTGATCCTGCAGCCTTGCAATGTCCTTCACAACAGATGAAGTCGATGCTTCTCCTTCTACAGCAGTAATACTCTATAGCACCCAACTGAAAGTCAAGGAAGAGCATCAGGCTTTCTTTGATGATCTAACAATAGACAATATAGGCATTGTATGTTGCCGACTGAATCAGGTGGGTAGCCCATTTCATATAGCATGCAAGTTTAATGACTTACATTATATGGTTGAAATACCACGTACTTGTTGTAATAAAGTATACAGCCGGGCTTGTGAACTTCTGTCATCTGACTGCAAACTGTGACTAGTGAAATGCTCTCATCATGAACTGGAGTGAGTACAAATACATCCTGCCTATCTGAGAATTTGGTAGCTAGTAGTTCGTTACAATGCAACACACTGCTGTAACCTCTTTGAACCTTCCTACAAATAATCTCCTGGGTCAATCTTTTCTGAAGACTTTAAATAGTACCGCAAGGCACAGTACCAGCATAGTACAGCCTGCTGAACCTCACCACTCCTGTATAAAAGTGGTACATAAAGGTGATCACCTTTATGTAGGAGTGATTGTGTAAGCTTCCACACAATCTTCTCACTAATTTCTTACATGGATGGGCAACCGGCAAGTTGTAATGTGGAGTCTTTCCCATTATATACTCTCAGGCTGTGTACATGACCAGTGAAGCTCTCACACAACATGTACATCCTGATGCTGTCACTAGCACTTTTGTTTGATATGTACTGCTCTTTGAATAGAATCAACAATTTATTGACTGTTATATTCTTCCCAGGAGTATAAATCTCTGGAAACGTGATGCACAAATGTTCCACAACAAGCCAAAATTTTGACAACCTGTCATGGTCTGATTGGTGCCAGGTCAACACTGCAGAATTAACACTGAACTGCATCATACCCTGAAGAATCAAAAATCTGCCTCTGACCATGACCTGTGAGAAGCTGTGTGTTTCCCACACTGTATGAGTAAACCAGGAGGACTATACAGTTTGTTTGTGCACAGTGCCGATGTTAGCATAAGGCTCAGACATTTTTCAATTCTCTGTGAGAAGTGGGAGTCCATTGGTGTGCCTTAGAAGAGGCCAGAGTGCCTCCATGCTCCCTCAGAAACTGTTCAGTGCACAGTTTCCTCAAGGAAGCCATCATCCAGAAAAATACAGAAGTAGTCAATAGGCAAAACATTTGCAATTTGGACTTTACATCCTGCATCTGCAGTGAATGGGGTAATTTGTGGCTGAACTAAATAGAGGGGCTTCCAAGTGAGTACTCTCCCCGTGATGCATGCAGTACCTTCTTGCACTGCTGATTGGGCTACCTTGCCACTGCCTCTCAGCCACACAAATTGTGCTTGCGAAGCACATCATGACTGCCATGGGCATGTTCCTCAGAATCATCATCGGAATGCACTCCACTTACTGAAAAATCACTTCCAGATATTGCTCCATAATCTTCTTCCTCAGATGATGTCTCAGTATCAGCACCTGCCTGCCTAGAACTCTTCTCTGTTATTAGTGTTAGGTCTTGGGCAACAGTTGTCATCCTTGACATCATCTCCGTTGACTATCTAAAACTTTCCCCCTCAAATAGGAATGAATGATAGAAAAAGTGTGTGTGTTATGAGCTGAGAAAAGTGCAAGTGAAAATGAAGCAATGACCACAATCCAGCACAATTAAAAAAAAAAAATAGGCACTTATCTCTCTACAGGATTTGATTCAAAGAACTTCTCCAGAAAATCTAACAGAAAAAAAAGAAAAATCTATTACTTCAACTTGCAATACATGCAATAAGGTAACAGCATATATTAACAATAATAGTCTCTGTCACTGAAGGGAACTACTTTGTGTGAGAATGTTCAAACTGTTAAAGTGCATAATGCCCTCACTCCCACTGAAGGTAGCCAGTGACTGAAGTGACCATAACCCTTGCTCCTCGATGTGTGCTATGGTCGGCGAAAGCAAAATGTGAATATCACAATAATAGATAAAAGGCTGAAGTAGACTGACACATTGCCTCAGTGGGAGCTGGTGAAATTGAAAAGTGGTGAGGCGTAAGGACGTACAAGCGTAGCAATCAGGCCCAAATATTGTAAGGTGCGTTTGAGGGGTTTTTCCCACTAGAAAAATCTGAACCGCAGGCAAAATTGTGTATTTTACTTCACATGTTCCTATAGAAGTTGATTGAAAAGGGATTGATTTGAAGGGCAGTTTGGAAGGGAAGAGTACTCTTGAACTATCCAAATTAACAAATACCTCCTTCAGACATAACAATGTAAGGGCTTCCAATTCCCCATGTAGGATAGTCATAATTCCAGGTATAAAGCTGAAACTGTTGGCTTTCTTCACAGAGATGGGCTGCTGTGCAGCCAAAAAATAGTAAAAACACAATCACAAAGTCACAATAGTGAATCAGAGTCACAAAGACTGTATACGTGCAGGGATGGAGAAGTGAGTACTGTCTTTGCTCGTATTATTCCCTGGCACAAGCAAGCTGCGCAACTGAAATGTTCTACTGCCAACCCTAAGGTGTCACTAATAGTACATAGAAAGAACCTCACTAGCATTGTGAAGTCACAAGAGGATACATTGGGAGGTAAGGACCATGTTCACTGACACTGGTGTAAGTGCTCCCTGTGTTCCTACATAGTTTTCTACCCATAATTCTTGTAACTGTGAGATTGTCAATCAAGTTTTCCATCCTAGGTTTACAAGAAGTATGAGTACAATTGTCTGTAGGTTTCTGTAGTGGACACAAAAACTGCAGTATTAGGGAGCTATACGTTTCTGTTGGAAAAACGTAGGGTTTGTAAGACAGGCCAATGCTATGTGAGGGTCAGCATGTTTGGGGCAGTAAATCACATGTAACATGCATCTGACATGTTACATCTGAGACGAGCTGACCTTCGGAGCCGAAACCTTAAGCCTCAAAACACCCATCCACCTCAGTGCCAAAAATGCCAGATTTGGACCCGAAACCCTTGGCACCGAAGATACCGGCATCGAAGACTTCGAAGTCGGAGCCAACATCACTCACCTTCGGCAAACATACTTTCGAGCCTGTGGAACAGGTGCTTCAACTGCTGCAAGTGGAGACAAAAGCATATTGTGATACATCCGGACACTGGTCATATCATTACGAGACCTCCTCACTCAGGGGCACAACCAGCCAAGAGACAATTGTCATTTGAAGAAGCTTTGGAAGCCCCAATACCACCAAAAAGCACAGGAAAAAGGTGGACAAGGCCACAAGCCCAGCGCACATCAGTACTCCACCAACACCTGCTGCGCACCACACTCAATCACCACAGCCTTCATCTATTGAACACACACCAGACTCACCAGAAGGTTCCATTCACTCCTACACAGGGGAGGGAGATGAGTCTTCCATCACACTGCAGGATGACCCGTGGGACTCATACCATGCGGAGCCACCTGCAGATACAGACCCAGTTCTGTATCCCACTAAACCCACTCCCCCAGATGACACTACCACCTACCATGATCTGATCTGCAGAGCTGCTACCTTCCACAAGGCTCAACTACATCCTGAGCCTTTGGAGGAGGACTTTTTATTTGAAACCCGCTCCTCTAGCCAGCGTTCGGCACAATTTCTGCCAATGCTTAAAGGCATGCTACACCACACACCTGATCTATTCAGCGACCCTGTTAGGTCTCGAGTCCTCACACCCAGGGTTGACCAAAAATAATAAAGTGTCACCCAGTGACCCCACACACATAAAAGGGAAACTCCCACCTGACTCAGTAGTTGCCATAGCATGTAAGAGGGCTAACTCTCAAACATCTGGTGAAGCTCCCCCACAAGATAAAGAGAGTAAAAAGATAGATGCCATGGGTAAGAAGGTTGCTGCCCAGTCCGTCAACCATTAGAGAATTGCTAACACCATTTTCCTCCTATCCAGCTCCCACAGGGCCCACTGTGATGAGATAGAGGATATCCTCCACTATCTTCCAAAGGAGCACAGAAAGCGGGCATACAAGATTGCCTCTGAGGGAAAGCTAATTTCCAACATCACAACTTGCTGTGCCCTTAATGCAGCTGACACTGCAGCTAGAGGCATACATTCTAGTATCCTCCTCCAGAGATATGCCTTCCTTCGAGTGTCAGGTTTTAAACCCGAGGTTGCCTTCGGGGAGCACCTTTTTTGGTCTCCAGGTCAACTCTCTCCTGGAAAAAATAAAGAAAGGTAACGAGTCAGCCAAGGCCATTTGGGTCTTGCAAACACCATCACAACGTGGCTCCTTTTGCCGCTCCTCTTATCGCGGAGGATTCAAGACCAGCTCCTTGAGACCTCCACCTCCTACCAGCATCCCCAGGGCCAGACCACCTCACCCAGGGGATACTACAGGGGCTCCTATAGGGACAATAATTCCAAGAGTAGAGGCAAGGATGGGTTCACCAAGCCTTCTGCCACCACCGCCACCACCATAACATGACTTGCCAACCATCCCACCCAGACCCCAGGTCCCTCAGCCTTGCGATCTGACTCTTGAAGTCCTAGAGTTTGGTTATTTAAATCTAACACAATCTTGAACAGACATTCTCAAAGAAGCACACAGGCCCATTACTTGTGCCTGTATATGCTGCAAAGTGAGAAAGATTTGTTCACTGTTGTCATTCCAAACACATTGATCCTTTAGAAATGAATGTTCAAGACACTGTCAGTGATTTATTTAATTTGCATACCTCCGACGTAGCTTTTACATCTATAAGGCTACACCTAGCGGCAGTAGCCGCATATCTACAAAACAGACAACACATTTCCCTATTCAGGATTCCAGTCATTAAATCCTTTCTGGAAGGTCTCAAATGAGTCATTCCTTCTAGGGTATCACCAGCTCCCGTACCACCAGCTCCCACTTGGAATCTCAGTATTGTATTAACAAGATTAATGGGCCCTCCATTCAAGCCCCTGCACTCCTGCCCCCTCCAGTTTTTATCCTGGAAAGTAACATTCCTAGATGCTATCACTTCACTCAGACATGTTGGTGAACTTCAGGCATTAACTTTAGAAGACCCCTTCTTTCAACTACATAAAGATAGGGTGGTACTGCGTACCAATCTTGAATTTCTTCCAAAGGTGGTGTCTCAATTCCACCAAAATCAATTATCAAATTGCCAGTATTTTTTCCCCAACCTGACTCAGTTGGTGGAAAGGGCTCCACACACATTATATGTAAATTGAGCCCTCATATATTATATTGATAGAACCAAATCATTTAGTAAAACACAACCGCTCTTTTTTGCCTTTTCAAAACCGCACAAAGGAAGGGCCATTTCTAAATCAGCATTGCACGTTGGATTGTCAAATGCATCCAAACATGCTAAAGCTAAAAGACCTTTACTCATCCTTCCTAGAGCTCACTCCACTCATAAAAAAGGAACTTCAATGGCTTTCCTACGAAATATACCTATATGCAAAGCAGCTACATGGTCTACATCGAATACATTTATAAAACATTACTGTGAAAATGTGCTGGCCCGTCAACAAGCTAATGTGAGCCAAGCAGTTCTACGTATACTATTTCAAACAACTGTAATCCCCACAGGTTAGCCACCGCTTATAGAGGAGGACTGCTTTACAGTCTATCCTAAGAATGTGTATCTACAGCCACACATGCCTCAAACGGAAAATGTTACTTACCCAGTAAGCATCTGTTTGTGGCATGTAGTGCTGTAGATTCACATGCGCCTCCCCTCCTCCCCGGACACCGGTGTTTGCTGCAGTTACTATTATAGGTTATCGCAAATTCCTTTAGCACAGGCATCTCACTATACTACACTACTCCACATTCCATCCTCACCAACCTCGCGGGAAAACAATCTAACAATGGAGTTGATGACCATGCGCATTACCAGCAAGAGCAGGAGTCACTATACCGTGTGACGCGAAATACTTTCTTCAAGCTGAGCCAGGGATTTTGCTCGAGCTTTAAGTGGCTACACTCTAGAGTGAGCAGGAACTGTACCGTGGGAAGGGTAATGTGATATTTGAACTGTGATATTTGTGCTGTGATATGATATTATTATGAAGCTAGAGCATAGTTATTGAGATCAGCACTGCATTAATGTGATAGGTGCAGAGATTGCCCTTGTATAATAGTTATACATTTAAAAAAGTGATTTTTGAAACTTTTGCTGAAGTCTTAGTAACTGCAAATTACTCTGACCTGCATTCCAGCCAATCGTTTTTGTGCTTGACCTTTGACTGGAATGCGGGCCATGGTAATTGCCAGTGGCTGTTTATAATTAAAGCATCCATCTGTGACTTTGCTGTCTTTTATAAGTGTTACAGCAGCCCAGCTGTGATGTCATAACAGTACTCATAGGATAACATCATATAGTGATACCAGCACAGCTATGATGTCATAGCAGTACTGTTGTATGCTCACAGTGCTCTTCTCATGTCATAATTATGATAAAAACACGGCTGAGGGGTCATGTGTTTTTTTGTTTTTTTGTTATATGATAATATTACTGCTCTAATGACATACTTATGGCACCAATAGTATTGTGATATCATGAGAGCAAGCACTACACCATTCACTAGGAACAACTCAAATGTGCACAAGCTACTGAACATTGAAGGGAAAAATGCTGAGTTATCCCTTCGAGCATGCCTCTGACCTTCACAGCATACAATTGTTACTCACAGATGTTCACAGCTTATGCATAAACCTAATGAGCTATTTATCTATGTTTAGAACCTACAGGTTACTTACACACCTGCACAGTCGGCGCACTAACCCCGACCTCACAAACATACCTTTCTTCCACCCATGTCTGTGACATGAGTGCCACTAAAACTTATCTGCCGGAAACACGCTACCCCTGTTCTTCTTTGACGCTCTTCTGCTCTGCTTCCGACAGACCAATTAGTCTGTTCATCAAACCAGGATGAATTTATAGAGTCTGGCAGCCCAAACCAAAGGGCCAGACTCTTCTTCACTTCCTGTCTATTGTGCCTTCTGGGAGGCCCTGGGGCGACATCGATGAAAAACATGTCACTGCCCGAACAGGCTCCATTCTTTCACATGCGAGCAATTCACAGGGCAAGCACAACATTTCTAATGGATTTTGAATTAGTGAAGGGGCTGAAAAGAAAAGCACCCTTATCTATATGCAATGCATGGATGGAACCCTACTGACGCTCCTTCCCTGTTCTGCTACTTGTGACATGCTCATTTTGCATTGCCTGCAGCACTAATCTCGGAAATTAAAACAGACATATCTGTCATTTCTGCCAATCGAAAACGCAAAGAACTGCTCAGCTTCTTTGTGCTGGCAGTTGTGGGACTGTGCCATAATGCCCCGAAACAACAGCCACCACTGCATTACCCGATGCTGTGGCAGCCTAAGCATAATGTGCATGTTGCAATACCAGATCAAAAGCTGAAATGGGCTGGACACTGTGGGGCTGATCCCCCTCCCACCCCCCCAAAAAAAAAAATCACAATTTGTGCCTGTGGAGGGTGGTATTAAAAAAAAAAAAAAAAAAAGAACCCCCCGGGTAAAGTGAGTTAAATGAAAAAGGCCACCATTTTTATCTTTCCTTGGGATAGCGAATTGTGCCATGCAAGGGACTTGATAGCCCCAAACAGTGAAAGGAAAAGCTTTCAAAAATTAGTTGTGACCTGACCCCTTTTCCCCGTCGAGTGACCATTGCAGGGGGGGGGGGGGCTGGGCCACCGCCCCCCCTCAAAAAATCTCTTTAGTTCCTAGTGGGGATTCCTGGTTGGGGATCGCGGCTTTGCCATAATCCCTGACCTGGAATCCTTTTTAGGAGAGACCTTGTTAGAAAGGGGAGACTCACCCACCTGCTGCTTTGCTGCACAGAGGCAGTGACATCAGCTCGCCATATGGCATGCTGACATCAAGGATCAAGGTCGGTGCTGACACAAAAGCAGTGCTGCCTTGGACCCTGTTTTTTTCCATAACAGGAGAAGCCTCTGATGTAAGCTTGGGAGGTCTGCTGTGCCCCAACCCCATGAGGAGATGCTCCCATCATGTTTACTGCTGAGGTAGTGTGCATGACGGGAACATCTTGTCAACCGCATTTAAGCGGTTATGTAGTTACTCTGAAGGAAAGAGCTCCGGTTGAATCGTATTCTCAGCAGAATTCTAAGGGTGAATGATAATACTCCGAGATGAGCCCTGGTTAGGTCTGGTATCAGAGAAGGGCTCGGATTGAATTTTGTATTGTGACATTCAATAAACTGAATGTGGAGGACAGAGGCCATAGTATGGGTCTGAGATGTGAGTAAGCTCCCGCACTGCACAAAAAGAAAGACAAACAAAGTTAAACAGGTGCCAATGACAGCAACCTATGTTCATAGTAGTAGCAATGGCCTGAGCTTAAGGTAGTCTCCAGAGAATATGTGGGAGGTGTTGTTGCTGCCAATGAAAATAGTTGTCCAGTTAAAGAAATAAAGATCTCTATTTAGTTAAAATAGTAGTAATTTTACAAATAAAGTCAACAGAAATTATGAAAATTTGACGTAGGGATCAAAAGTTATAGCAAAACCAGTTTAATAGAAAACAATGAGAAAATCAGTTTGAGTCTAAATCAATGGGGCGCTGTAGACTGTGACCTAAGAGAACTCCTCTGCCAGTTCTTGAGAGCATGTATTCCGCCTGAATTTGGTGGTTCAACCCTGTCAAACATTTCATGTTCAGATGTTAAAGTTTTTCTGGAGGCAATATATCCAGTGATGGCTCCAGGAGGTCAGATACTTTGTACTGGTGGTCCTGGAGCAGCCTCAAACATGTAGTCAAAAGAGGTCTGAGCAGGACAAAGTGAGTTTTTGGGTGCTTGGTCTCACTGTGAAGTCATTGGGTTTGGGTGCCTTTGTTGCCCTTGTTGGAAATCTTCTTGAGGTTTTTTAAGCTGGCAGGGCAAACTACACCGATGTACCCAACGAGTGCTTTACAGGGGCAAATTGACTTCATGAGAGGTTCTGCCTGAGCCACAGTTTTGGCATGCTTTTCAGAAAAGAACCACTGGTTTATTTTATTTCACATTTTACTATAACTTGGGTATCCACGCATCATGGCGCTTTGTAGAAGGAACAGTTAGGAGGGATGTTGATTTCGAATTTGAGTGATGATCTGTATCTCTGTACGATAGAATAGGAGGAAATAAAACATTAATCTGGAATTTACACTACATTTGTCATCAGAGGATGTGTAGAAACCCTAGGCTGAGTGGGGTATCAAGTTAGATAGAGGAGAGAGGGCAGAGTGGCGTGGGTAGGAGGAGGGAAAAGAAAAGGAGGTATTCTGAAAAGTTGTATAGAAGAAGGAGAAAGCGGGAATCGGGAGGGAAGCTCCTGGCTAAGATAGTTTAATCAGGTAGGTTCTTAATTTTTTACGGCATTCTAGGAGGACTTCACTTCATAGGAGGTTTTCAAGTAAAAAGTTTGGGAAAGGTCAGACTGTGCATGAGTAGGATTGGGTGACTATTGAGTGTGATCTGTCTCAACTTCTTGATTTGAAGTCTAAAGACCCCTCAGCTCCTGAGGCCTTTCGTTTCCTTAGAGATTTTTAAAGCAGCTGACAATTAGGCTGTTTTAAGGTCGAGCCTAGCGCAGGGGGGGACAGAGGGCTTAATCAAGAGGTCCAGCGTACTTGCCCTATCAGAGTGAACGCAAAAAAGAGGTACGCAGTTCCTCAGTGTGCAGGTAGTGTCCCAGGCACCCAAAAAAGGAGGGGAATTCCTCCTTTTGGAACTGGGGCCCTCACACACCCAGCAAGCTAGGTGTCATACTTCATCATATGGGTCTGCTCCTCGTCGGGTCGGCGCTGCAATACCCGACGGGCACCCATAGAGGGGCTCTTTGCCGGAGATCTTTTGTTCCTGCCGTAAGGGTGCCGTGGGTGTAAGGGACCTAGTGTGAGTGTAGATGTGCTGGAAGTGAATATAAAACAAGAGGGGATTCCTATGAGAGCAAATTTTATTCTAAATGGATCCCTACTTGATTAAAAATAGTGAGGAGAGGCGACTAACAAGCTACCAGGGTTCAAGAGGCGCTCTACTCTTGTCGACATGTTTCACGCCTGTGGCGTTTCTTCAGGACCGTGAGAAATGACTATCTACAGTGAAATGGGGTGTGCAACATGCCCCATAGCTAAAAATAAAACTTGTAATAGTGTGAGGATATTGCCTACTACTATAAGGATAAACAGGGTACTACCTGTTAGTACTGGGACAAACCTGCATTTAAGGATAATGGAAAACAACACTTGGTTATAAATCTAAAGGTAGATTGCCCAACAAGGTGCAAACCGCATTGTGAAACAAGGAAAACAGGGGGGGTGAGGGAGGTGCTCCCTGTAATTGTTCAGTAAAAGGCACAATGTGAGCGGTAACAAGAATGATAATTCATAAACCGCGAGTTAAAATTACAAATTACTTGAGTAGCAACATACAGATGAAAATAAATTAAGACAGCAATGAACAAGAATCCAGGTAATGAAGTGATATCTGGTGTATATCGTAATTGGTGCTTAAGTGGGGAGTGGTGAAGTAAACAATCTCCAACTCACCTAATAAGTATCAGAATGACGCCCCATCTGTTACAGCACTAAATACAGACATCTGTAGTAGGATGTCTAGTCATGGTGTAAAAAATAAACAGCCACGAACTCAGCGTAACATTGGCCTCCGACTCTTTCATGAGATTAGAGCTTTTCAGCAATAAGTATTGGAAAATCCGCATTTATAATCCACTACGGTATTCTTAGAGATCAAAGTTAATATAAAGTGAAAAAGCCTTTTAAATACGGCCACCACGTCGGGCTGCTTGCCTACTTTTTTTGTCCTTTCTCAGTGTTGACGCCCTTTCAAGCCAGAGACGTCGACTGCTCTTCCACCGCAGCACTTCCGGTGCGCTGACGTGGAGCAGCAGAAGCGGCCTGGGGAAACGCTGCCGGTAGTCCACAGGAAGAGAGGGGCGGATAGGGTCTTTGAAGTCCCGGGCAATATTCTGTCAGCTCTGGGTCCACTGTAACAGCTGAACCTGTGGGAGCCTCCTTTGTTGATCGGAGAAGAGAGAAGATGCTTACCAAGTTTGAAACCAAGTCTGCCCGGGTAAAAGATGTGTGAGGCAGAGGGACTTTCACAAGCTTCGGGGGGTGCAGCCGATGTTCATTCTATTGAAGCTTTGTGCTTCGTCATCTCTCCTGATCATATGGACGCAAGGTTGTGGTGGTAGTTTGTGTGTATGGACGTCGGTTTGTTAATAGTGATGTGGGTTGATTGTGTTGGCCTTTATCGGTGCTTGCTGGCATGGGCGGTTGGCGGTGATGGCAAAGTAGTAATTGGGGTGCCTCAAGGGTGGTCTTAATGTGCTGGTAGCGTTGGCACACTGTGGTGGTGTTTTGGAATCATTGGAGTGCCAATGACATTGTTTTGAGATGCGGTTGGGAAATGTTAGAGTACAATAGCACCTCGTGTCATGAGTACTTTTATGTTTTTCCGTAGTTTTGTAACCATCAGACTCAAGTATTCCTACTTGCCATTTCGTTTTGCCATGCTAGGTAGCCCCCTCCAAGTATTAACATGCTTCAAGTTTTTGCCTTACAATTAATGATTTGATAATATGGAACAGAGCTAGATTGTTGCAATTTGTATTTGATTTGCTTGCAAAAATGCTGTAAAAAGGCGGTAGAATGGGTATATATAGTGATGGTAACTATTTGTGAATGAAACAGCACGCTTACAAATATTTCACATGTAATATATAAAATAACATACTTACGTATTTGCAAAGAAATCGTGGAAGTATAATAGACTGTTAACTGGTTACAGAGCTGTGATAAAGGTCACCCGCTTTAAAAGTGAAGCAGTAGGGTACATACACACACACACACACACACACACACACACACACACACACACACACACACACACACACACACACACACACACACACACACACACACACACACACACACACACACACACACACACACACACACACACACACACACACACACACACACACACACACACACACACACACACACACACACACACACACACACACACACACACACACACACACACACACACACACACACACACACACACACACACTTCCTCCTCCTCCTCCTCCCAACATTTGTAGATGTATTCATTGATTTAATTCTGTATGCAATCTTGTGGATCATTTCTATAAACCACAGGATTCCAAAGAGTTTGTGAATGTCCCTTGCATCCTAAATAGGCATGCACTGCTTCCCTGAGTGCCGACAGCATTTGAGACTTATTATTTTCGCCCTGGAAATGTGCTATTCTAGCCTGTGCTCAGAGGTCTAGACTGGTTCTTGGTAATGCGAGATCCTGAACCTGTCCTATGGCTTGGAGGGGTGCACAAAGTGTGCCGTTTTAATGGGCACAGCACTATTTTCCATACCCTGGGTGATAGCAGCGTACTCAATTTTTTTCTAACTGACTGACTCTCTCTGACTGACTGACTGACTCTCTCACTCTCTCTCACTGACTAACTGACTAACTCTCTCACTGACTGACTGACTCTCTCACTGACTGACTCACTGACTGACTCTCTCACTGACTGACTCTCTCACTCTCTCTCTCTCACTGACTGACTGACTCTCACTGACTGACTGACTCTCTCACTGACTGACTCTCTCACTGACTGACTGACTGACTGACTCTCTCACTCTCTCGCTAACTGACTGACTCTCTCACTGACTGACTCTCACTGACTGACTGACTGACTGACTGACTGACTGACTGACTAACTGACTGACTCTCTCACTGACTGTTATACAGGTACTATTTCCCAACCTTCACCCTCCTGTTATTTATGCCCCCATAACAAAAAAAACCATAACAAGCAACCATTGGGACAGGCAGATAGAAGTTGCCAGCATTTAAAGGACAAAAAAACCTCAAAACATTATTTATTGTTAATACTTTTTTAATATGGTCGTTCAGTTGTACATAATGCTTTCTTGGTCATATATAAGGTAACAAAAATGCTTCTGACACTTCTTTATTATAACTTTTCAGCATGCTGCAGACTTCTGTACAGCACAGCTTAAAGACATAGGCAAAGTCAATATCTCTGGCTAAACACTTATAAGGTCCCAAAGGCGAGACCTATTGGCTATGCCAATGCTTGTTTTGTATCCAAGGTTGCATTTAATTCCGATGCGAGCAAGCTTGAATTTGTTTCTGGCTTCTGCTGGGAGTGAGTGTACCAAATAACAGTTGGGGGTCATGTGATCAAATTTCTTACCTTGGGACATTCGTTTGGTGGCCCAGATCATCGGAGCTTTGAGGAGAGAGTGATGAGGTGGTCTTGAGGAAACCTGCTAAATTTGAGTTGCCATAACCAAAACTTGCAGTGACTTTCGGCACCTGTTTAGTAAATCCTTGGGTAGAAACAATTGTTTTATATTTTTTCAAGGGTCTAGCTGACGCTTTCACAAATTTCATTGTGTGATTGATGTGTGAGGATATAGAAAGATGGGAATTTAACAGGATGTCCAGAAGTCATAACCTTGGATGCTAGAGGAGAAGTCAACAACATGAATCTCCTATAACTAGGACTGGTTAAATTTGGACCTGTGGCGATGCAAGAGGATGAGTTTAATCTTGTAGGGGATAAGCTTGCAAAAATAGTTCGACATGCAATTGCTAAACTGGGAGAGCCAGTAAATCTGAATGCAAACATTTGTAAAAGGAGGAGATTTTCAGTTAAACTTTGGTGTCCTCATTATGTTGATGGATTGAGACACCTCTGTTTTCTGAAATGTCTCTCAGTGGCTGCATGTATAGAGATTGGGTTTAAAGCAAAGTTTCCTAGCCTCATAATTGTTTGTGGTTACTTGTGAATTAACTGATGCAGTTGAGTAGTAAAAGGTGTCAAATGCTGCTGATAAACCAAAAAGGACCAGGAGATAAGCTTCACCTTAATCAAGAATTCAATGGATGGCACCTAAAATTTTCAACATGATAGATTTAGTACTTCAAACTTTGTGAAAGCCAGATTGATATGGTGTTGGATGTTTTTATTTATCTAAAGTTTAAGTTGTTTAGAAACACATTTTTACCAAGGCTTTGCCAAGGCATGGAAGGCTTGTGGCTGGTCTATGGCTGGAGACTAGAGATGAATGTGCATAATTTTTTTAAAGGTTTGAGATTATGCTAGATTTTAGCATGTCAGGGAAGATACCTTCTGATAGAGATGAATTATTTATTTGGCACCAGAGTTTGTGGAGGTTATGTGTGGTTGAGGTGTGGAAGTTATTTTGCTGGTGTAATTAGGACATCATTTTAAAATGTAGGTTTAGGGTCTTTGATAGTTTTGCATAGCTAACCTTCAGACGCTAAGGACAATTTGACTCAAGTGTGGAAGAGTAGAATCTTGTTTTTGGGAGATGTTATTGACTGTAATTTTGAAATCTCTGAGTAGTTTAATTGTTTTGAGGAAGGCATCTTGGAATTCTTGACTTTTTGGCAGTCCTCAGTGCAGGCAACGGGTCCCTTTATCCCAGAACTTTCTGTACCCTTCAGGACAGAAGGGAAATTCCATTAGGATGGGCACGTTTCTCTGGCAGGAACCTGACACCCTCTTTAGTCCTCCACTCCCTGCCCCCCATTAGTCTGCCGGAGACTGAAATCACCAGTCCTCATAAAAGGTTTGAGAGCAAATATTCAAACTGGAGGTTAAAGTACGTCTGAGAGATCTGCACAGATGCCATTTGAAGTCCTAACATTTTTATTAACAAAAGAGAAATATATCTGTAAATCACAATTTCAGTTGGACAAAGTGTTTCTCTGAACCATAAAGTAAATGTAGGCCTGAAGCTAAGACAAGACATGAATATATAGGTTTCAGCGTGGCTGACTTGACTTTGTTAATACAAACGGAGTAGGTGTAGACATCTGTGATGATGGGGAAGAAAAGGAAGTGAGGTAGTGATGACCTTCACCTGCAACAAGACTATAACTATCTGGCTGAGTAAGCTGATTAAAATGTATATTGGCTCAAGAGCCAAGATGTGAACCAGAGGTTCTGCTTTGTCATAGACAGGGACATCCGTGTTAGCATGTGCAAGAAAACATGAATGCGGTAGGCACAGTTATACTAATATGCAATTTTTCATGAATACAATATTCCAGTTTTCATCAGCAGGCAGCTTCAGGAATCCTTTAGAAAAGCGCTATGATTCTTTCTTTTTCCTCCTTTTTCAAGTAGGCTTTGTAGAAAGTGGGACCGGCATGGGTGCGCTAGCCCTGGCCTAATCCTTTACCTGTTCTTACACATCACACTTCCACTTTCTCTGTAATTTGATGTCATCCATATTCATTGAGATTAGGTTTAAGTAATCCAAGTTTCTGAAGAGCATTCTGAGACTACAAGATATTGGAACTGGTTTCTTTCCTGTGCAGATCCCTCATTTCTCCCTAAACTCCACCTTCGGCTCACAAGCCTGTCCACAGGAGGCAGGGTTTCTCTAACACATGGCTGCTGTTTGGCAGTGTTATCCAATCAATGACATTCTGGAGAGTCAGTTCAACACTCTCCCAAAGGTGTTGGCTGGACTCTTGCAACTACTTGTTTGCCCCAGACTCACTCTGAAGGATCTCCTTCCATTTGTTTCATATTATGAAAAAAAGCCAGCTGAAGCTTGTCTGTTTGACCACTCCTAGCCATTTGAATAAAGTATTAGATTTAAATAGCTTAGTGAGGACAAATACTGTATTAGTGCGCCTAGCTGCAAAGTATCAAATCTTATGTTTCTTACAAGATTTTACTTAACATCTCAGACACACTCTGTCTCTGATTTAAAATGAGCATTACTCAGTTAGGGTTTGCACTGATATTTGCATTGGTACCTGTCAACAGACCAAAGATCTTAATGTAGGGTCTAATTAAAAAGTATTACATGCCACATACAAACTACTTCAGATTTTGAGTGGAGAGGTGCAATATTGCAGTATTTAACACTGATTTAATTTACAGCAGTTGTTCCCAGCCTTTTGACTTCTGGGGACCCCCACTTAATCATTACTGGAACCTGGGGACCACCACTGAATCATCATTGGAAACCGGGTACAACCCACGAGTCATTCCTGGAAGCCGGGGACACCGGCCTAAGCATTGTTGAAGATTTGAACCGCAAAACAATTTGCAAAAAATATAGAAAAAGCATTCATCAAACAAATAAACAAATGATTTCACATTTTATTTAATTCGCAAACGCATATAAATAAAAAAAATAAAAAATGTACTTTTAATAGAAAGGTTGGAGCTTTCCTAAATTCTATTATTGCTGCTTATTGTCCATACTATATTCTGTTTGATGCACCTCCCCTACACCCACAAATCAATCTGACGATAGTAATTAAATTTTTAGCCTCCAGTTTCAAATTCTTTCACAATTTCAGTATGTTTTAAAATTTTCAATTGTACATTTAGCTTCTTTGATTGTATACACTTTATTGTTCTGATCATATTTTATTTTGTAAGTAGTTGCGGACCCCCTGAGGATGATTTGCGGACCCCCAGGGATCCCTAAACCAGAGGTTGGGAACCACTGCTTTATATAGTTTCTTGTACTACACAAATCCTTTAATCCTCAGGTTAGTTGACTTTATTAATGAAGCTAATGGGGGTCAACAGTTGTGGTAAATTCTACCGATGGATACAAGCTAATGTTAACAACTAATTTAGTAGTGGATTAATATTTCCTTTTTTTGCCTGGGGCTATAAACATTTTGGTTGATTACTGAATTTGGGTCTGCTAAAGAAGTGGAACATGAATGCTTATTTTTGATTAATGCATATTTAGGCAGAGCTGGGATGTCTACCTTTGGTGGGGCCATTGATTTTGATCAATGACGAATCATGGCATGAGCCCCCTAAACAATGACACAGGCACATTGTTCGAACTACTGAAATGGACATATACATTTTATGCAAAATTGCAGAAATATTACTTATCATTAAGGTAGTTACTCACAATACACATGCAGGAATCACTTAGATGCCCTTTCATGTTGCCTTAGCTATAACAATAGGTGCAAAGATAACCTGCATGTGTTTAGTAGAACTTAAATGTCAACCCCTTAACTGATGATGGCAGTGCCACCCCTGGCTGTTCATCCTTTTTTTGATGTCTGTGGCACTTCGAGCTAAAGCATTCGTAACTTTTTTCCCACTGGAGATTTCCAGGCCAAAATTGTGTCCTTATCTCCCCATATGTAAGGGATTCAAAAGGCAGCCAGGGTTTGTGAATTCCTCTGTAGTGAACCAAGGAGAACATAGGCCAAATATAGCATAATTTTTTTTTTTTCATTTTTTTTTTAATGGGAGAAAAAGTGCAGTGGAAGACTGTATGTGTTTTTGTTTTCTAAAAATGTCTGTAGCAAGACGTTTGTAGTGCATTTTTAGGTCTCGCCTGGCGACGCAGCGCGAAGCGCTGTCGGTAGCGAGATCTATTGTCACTGACTTGCTTCGGAAGGGAGACAGGAGCTGTGCACGCGCAGGCCGGACTGGAAATGTGAACACGCACGTACAGGCACGCGATGTGCACATCTCCTGTCCCCCTTCCGTCCTCTCCAGCCGCATTGCACGCACTCCCCAGCTGTCCTTGCACCCCCTCCAGTGTCAGTCAGCCATGCGCCTGCCACCCCCCACCCACCCCCACCTTACCGTCGTTCCGCCATGCTTCACGCGATGCCCTGCAGCGTGTCCCCAGAGCTCACAGGGTGATCGGTGTACCTCGCAGCCCATGCGGCCGCCGTCACGCTGGTCTTTTCTGGCGATCTCCAGACAGCAAATGTGCACGCTCACGGCGCGTTCTGATGTGCACTTGCCCGGACAGCCGATGTGCACGCTCACGGCGTGTCTGTGTTCGGCTTTCCCAAGAGCTCCGTGACGCGGCCTGCTCCATGGAGACATTTGCGTGCCGACTCTCCAAGATGGCAGCTTGGGGAAGAAGGCGGCTGGGAACGGGCGGCAGGGAGAGGTGAGGTGACGAGTGCTAGTGGATTAGGGAGGCGTACTACACTGGTTTGTTTTTGCAGCACTGGGCTGTTTTCTGGCACTGACGGGATGCTGAGCCGGGGCCAGTATGTGAACCTGGTTGCCTGTGTTAAACGGTTGGCAGCGGTACCCACAAGGCCATAGCGCCTCCCGTGAAAGCTCGGCTCGTGTTGGGGTGGTGGTTCCAAGAGCATCTCGAGCCGAGCCAGGATTACTTCCCACCCGGGCCTCCCCGGTATCCAGGGGTGTGACGTCACTCCCGGCACATACAGGTACCACGGGTGCAGGATTCACTGCGGGGGTATCGCCTTTCCGTTACAAGTTCTACATATCCGCATGTGGGGCGGTGATATGGGAATATCGCACGGTGCTCCCTCCCTACCCCTAGTAGGGCAGCGAAACTTGGAATAGTTTGACAAAGTATTGTTTCGTGGGATTTGTGGAGGGGTAAAACACCTGCGCAGAGGGATAAAACACAGGCCAGTGCGGGGTGAGTGGGTATCTTGAGATGCGCCTCGGGCACAAACAGCCAGCATTGCCGAGCCGCGGGCAGACTGCAGGCTGTGTGTGCTGAAACCACCCTCCGGCTCTCAGATCGACACATGCCACCCCTGAACCGGTAGTTGTGTGTGGCCCCACCTTCCCAGTGACCCCCCCGACACACACACCGCTCCACAGTACGAGGTCACACCTACACACTTCCACAGAATGCTGTCAGACTTGGCCAAGTGTGCTTATTTCTCGAAGGGGCTCTCCCCACCCGGCTTCACTCTTTCCGCTTTCTTTCTCTTTCCCCCTGCTCCTTCGCTCTTTACCCCGTGATCTTTCTCTCTCTGCTCTCTTGCTCGCTCTCTCTGCGCTGTTGCTCTTACTGTCTCACACTCGCTCCCTCTGCACTCTCTTGCTCTCTGCTATTTCTCCCTCCACACTGTCCGCTCTTTCTCTCTGCGCTCGCTCCCTGTCGCACTCCTTCTCTCTCCCTCTCTCTCCCTCTCTCTCCTTCTCTCCCCCGCTCTCTCCTTCTCTCCCCCTCTCTCGCCTTCTCTCCCCCTCTCTCGCCTCTCTCTCTCTCTCTCTCTCTTCCCCAAAGTACACTTTCAGTTGACACTTGTTCCTCTATACAGCTTAGATAAAGGCCTTCAAAAATGTATCGGGATTAAAAAAAAAAACTGGAGGAGGTGGAAGTGATCATCATGGTCGTCAGCTTCTTAACCGTAGTAGAAGTAACAAGCATTGGCATAGCCAATAGGTCTCGCTTTTGGGACCTTATAAGTATTTAGTTATGCAGCACAATATCCTTGGTGCAACAACATCAACTGTTGCATGGCTAAACACTTATAAGGTCCTAAAGGCGAGACCTATTGGCTATGCCAATGCTTGTCTCTAATGAGCAGGGAGCCTTCAATCTAAAGTGCTCGTCTATGAACTATGAATTCAGATTTGGAAAGAATGAAAGATAATGAGGGAGAAGATGAAAGGTGTGAATATATAGAATGGTTTACACAGCTGCCAAGGTTTCAGATTGCTATGTGTGACATTTTCATAATTTTAGTTGAATTATGAGTGACATTTAATGACTATGAGTGACACTTTCTCGCGCGCAAAATCAAGCAATGAAAATGAGGGAAATAGGTATAGGCTGAATAAATAAGACTTTACGCAAATGAGTACAGCGTCTTGTTAACAAAACTGTAAATATCACAAATGAACTCCACTCAAACACTAATAAAATCATTAACCCCGAGCGGCCGCCCCGTTGCTGCGCTGCTACCTGCCCAACCCTGCAGGCATCGGCACACATCAACATGACCCACCGGCTATCACAGAGGCTCTGCTGACTTTGGTGACACCACTGGCACTGAAAGTAATTGGACAGGCAGCAGCACCACATATAGTCAGTCACAGAGTGACTCAGTGACCCCGACCGTCCCAACACGAGTTGGTGGGCTTTATGTCACGTGACTTAGAGAGACTAACTTCAGCTGTAACAGGGCATGCTGTACCCTCGCCCCATAGTTGAACCAACAGTACGCATTTTATGTGCAGAAACATCTTTCTGGCATCCTGATGCCCTCAGACATCCCGAAGACTCTGCCCGCTGAACCCCACAATGGAGCAGCACCAACAAAGGCAGCAGTTAGGGCTATCAGAAGCAATAACGTTTAAGTTAGGAGGGGCACAGTTTACAAGTAATCCAAAGAGTAAAACACAGTTACCTCTTTCTTTCTTTGCGTTGTGTTCCGACCGCCGTCCGCTGCAATCGCCGATCACTGCTGTGACGTGAAGCTCGGCTGTACCTGAATTAGGCGCGGCGCCGGTCACATTACATTTTTGACTGCACACAGCAGCCCGGGCCGGTGCGAGAAGCAGAAGGAGACAGCGCTGCACGCGCCATAATTAAAGCCCCACCGCAAATTCTCCCATAAGAAACTCCCCGCCTTTGGCGTCACGTCTCCCCCCCGTCGCGGCGCAAGACGTTATAAAATAAATCAACTTAATCTGACCGGTCTGTCCCGCCCCGGCTGTGACGGTAGTAGCCATTTGGCCTAACAATGAAGTCAAGCTATCTGAGAGTGGCGCCACAGGAAATAATTAGATACAATGTAGCAGTGAGCTGCCTGCCAGCAGCAGTCTTAGCTCAGCTACAAGCACCAAACCTGCAGGATCTTGAGCAAACAGCGAGAGAGGAAGTTGGCTCTGTCGGCCCAAAGCCGGTAGTTCTGACCGTTTGGCCTCATCCTCTCCCCGTCGCTATATCTTCTTGCGTTAGCAACTGCCTGCCTGAAGAACAAAGTCAATGATCATATGACAGCTGTTTTGTCCCTCTAGCTTGACACGTTATCACGAGTGCCGCGCGTGATGGAACGAAACCGAAACTTAAGGAGCTGCTTAAATATAGCAGCGGTGTATATTCACTCCGGTCCTGCAGACGTGAATGGCTGCAACGATGTTTTGAAGGTATGGTACTCTATTTCAAACGATTTCTCTTTCCAGTTATCAGTATTACAGAATACAATATATTTGCTTGTGCTTCTCGTCTTTGACAGCCAGGAATTAACATTTACTGCTACAGACGGAGTGTGGAGACTAGGTTCACGATGTTTTATGATATTGGCGATAATAATGCAGCCCCAATCACAGCCAATTGTTTATAGAATTGTAAACAATGAAGGAAAGAAATAAGCGGAAGGAAGTGTTAAAGAGGAGCTAAGTGACTGAGAAAGAGAGATCGGAATGACAACAAGCCCGCGAGTGGTGCGCGCGCACCACAGAGGAGCGGGGCGAGCGAGCGCGGCAGCCTGCTCAGCTGACGAGACGCTCAGCTGACCAGACGCTCATGCGTCGTGGCTGGCCTTTGGATGTGTACGCGCGGCAGACATGTGTTTCCACTTATCGCGCCCGCGTCTGGGCACGATAATTGGAAACATATGTTTGCCGCGCGTACCCATCTCAAAAAGGCCAGCCACGACGCACGAGCGTTTGTTGGACTGCTTTTCAAACTCGCTTACATTAAGTCTTCGCCTCTAAGCAGCGCTTGCGCGCTACTCGAGGCTCGACCTAAAAACTGCTACGCCTTGCTGTTCTTAATGACAATAATTTAGAGTAATTCTAAGAAAGGAAGGCAGCGGAAATGTAGTCTGAAGTGAGTGGCATTCATGTAATAAGGGTTAATTAAGGGGACAGATGTGAGTGAATATAAGGCTGCTGCTTGGCATTAATCTGGTTTAAACCAAACCTTTTCATACTTCTTGTGTACTTACCGCTCTATAAATATGCCTTCTGCCATTTGACAATGCTAGGATGAAGATGGGCGTGTACAACAATGTTAATGAATTTGAGCCATATTTGCTGCATACTTTTCCAATTCCACATACATATGTTAATGAATCCATCCATGTTTGGCTCCCAATACAACTGTTTACCTCTGGTGTTCAATCTCTGATGTTGGACAGATACAAACACCTGACCTTCAGAGAACCGGTCTTCGCCTGTAACAAGCATTTAAAATTCGGACACAGGAAAATGCTTTTTGAGAGACGAAGCCTCAGTGGGTTTCGATGCCCCTCCACTCCTCAACAGTGGCACTAAATACCACATTATATTGCATCCATCTGCATATATTGTTTATGCCATGGCATTTTTCATGTTTGTTTTAAAACCAGGATGCAAGGGATTGTAATTGTTCAGAAAAATTACACTGAAGAGGCCTTATAGAAGAATTGTTTCCATGTGTGAAGTAAGTGTAGTATGCAGTCTGTGAGTCAGTAACAGTGTTTTTCGCTTACCAGTTTTGCTCTACTGTGGCAATAAATTTGACCTTTGTACTACTAATAAATGTGTGAACGTGTATTAGTGAAGTTGCACTATATAACATATTATTGGACATTTATTTTTATTTTCATGGTATAAATGTGTGTGTGGGGAGGATGTGTGTGCGCTTAATTGTTTCTATTACTTATTCTTTCTTTTCCATTAAATCACATATGCAACGATATACGGACTTTCATGGGCCCACCTTTAGTCAACAAGCATTGGAAATGCAATAGGTCTCGCATTTAAGTTAGAGCTAGTGGCATTATAAATGGCAATTTCTTTTACTTATGTGTTTTGAAAACGAACACATAAATAAAAGGCATTGTCATTTACAATGCCAATAGCTCAAACTCTCGCAAATGCGAGACCTATTGCATTGCAAATGCTTGTTCTAAGTGGTAGTTGATTTTTCTTATTTTTTTGTGATTTCTTCCTACTTCCAGTTTGTGGTGAAAGCAGGTGTGAAACTCATTGGTGAACCTGCCAAGCTTTACATTTCTGAAAGTAGACAACCCAGGGAGTCCAAGGGGGTGTGGCTTGTGAAAATCCCACTACGTTTACTTACACACTATCCTCTGAAAAATTCAAACTTTATCTAAAATCACATATTTCCTCAAATTTCTGTGAGGGAAAGTTCAGGAGTCTGCAGAGATCTACAAACTTTCTACCATCCAGAGTTCCCACACTTCTCTCGATTAACAATGGTACCTCACGTTTGTGTCTGGACTTATTGCCCACAACAGGAACCGGTCAAAACGTGGACTGCGTAAAGACAATGTGGTGTCAATGAGGCCTTCACATGGATATAGTTATGGTCCATTCTAATGATATGTGTTTTATTCCACCCACTCATGAGAGGCAGCACTTCAGTATGGAGAAGTGTGGGGGAACATTAGGTGGTAAGACTTTGGCCATTGGCTGGAAGAGTGTGAGTTGTTTGTCACATAAACATGGGGAAAATGTATTTTTGACCCATACATTGACATTTGGGGGTAATTCTGGGATCCACCCGAGCCATGCCACACAGGGGTGTGGAATTTAATAAAATATCTACTGTCCATGGGACAGGGTGCTTCATAAATCTACTTGTCCTGTAACAAAATCCACTTGTCCCCTTTGTGCCATGTAATGCGGCAACAAATTATGGCAGCAATCTCATTCTATATAAGAGCTTTAAAATAGCCTCTCTGATTATGCCAGGGGTCCTTCCCTAGTACGGTTTGAATACTAGCATTTCCCTACTAATTTGCATGTTTTAAGCGTTTTCACCAACTCTTCTCTAATATTTTCCCATACTGAGAGAGGTTGAAAATTTACTCCTGACAATGGCAGACATAAAACTTCTTCCAGGGTTGGGGAAAAAAAGTGGTTGGAGGGAAAGTGAACTTACAAACTCAGATTTTCGCTTGAGCAAATCTACACCTGGATATTTGCTCATGCTGAAATGCAGTTCACAATTTTTTTAGGAGTACTATTTCTTGGCCTACTTGTGTAAAGTCTTGTGAATTCAGACAAGTCGTATGTCTGCACTTATTGCAAGGACATGGGTGCACTTTTGAGACTTTATTTAATAATTGGGCCCTTAATTAGGTCTGGCGTTAACTATGACCGTTTGTGTTTATTAAAATTCTGTCTGTCTCTCTCTCTCTGTCTATCGGCTAGCATATAGACACAGTTGTTTTGTTCAGTGCCAGGAACACCGTGGCAATGTGTGCTTTTGAGACCAACATGTTTTTGCTTTTGCCAATGTTTGTTATAATGGGGAGGGCCCGGCAGCTCCCACACCTATATGGTTTTACAAAAACCATGCCAAAACCAGTCACGCATTGACAAAACTGAAAGGCTGACCAACAATTTCAGACCTACTGGCTTTACCAATGCATGTTCATTTTTATGTTTCCCATAATACTATTAAAACTGGTTACACTGATTTTTCCATTATGAATATTTTTGGGAAATACTAGCATACTTTAATACATTTTACTAAATGATGCTGCAAAGAAATGGTACCTAACATTTTACAGTAGTTTAACAAAATGTTTTTCATTTTTTTGTGAACATTTTATTTTGAAAGCAAAGAATCATCAATCTTGCTTTCAAGGTTCTGCAAATATTTGCATCTAATCAGAGAGCATTCTGGGAGCAGTATACATATCCTCATATTGCTAAACATCGAAAACTTGTGTAGACATTTTTATACTGGAACCGCTGTTAGTAGTGCAGTCTGAGCTTAGAATATTTAATTAGAGCACTCGCCCTAATAATAAGGGCTTTGCATTAGTGAACAATAAATACAAGTTTGAACAGCATTAACACATGGACAAAATATTACCTTAACCGCAGGCAATACGTTTCCCTGATCTATAATGTGGTACTGTAAACTGGCAGCCAAAGGGTTTGTGCTGTAGGGGGTTTGGCCTACTTGTCCCAAGGACAAAATACACATGAAAACTTTTTTCCCTTGACCCCAAACAATATGTCCCGGGCGTTGGGCTATAGGAATTCTACATCCCTGCCACACCACCCTGGATTTCCATGGATCTATAAGTTTCAGAAACTTTCAGGGTTGATAGGGTTCTCTGCTTGCTGGCTGGACCAGAGCCAGAATAGTGCAACCAGTCACCATGGCAAGTGAGAGGAAATGAAATTTCTCTGAGCATAAGATTGACATATGTGTTGAGATAGAAAAGGTAAACCCCTCATTCTGCCTTCCCCTTGGGGCCGAATTATTGTCTGGGTCAGGGGGTGAATACTGATGCCAAGATGCTCCAGCACCCCACACCATTCCTATTCTTATTTCCCTCCCCCCCTACTGGGGTGTTTACCACCTATCTAGCCATTCCAAGGGATGTAGAGGAGGGTTAGAAAGCCTACCAGACCATCAGGAAAACATGTGGGAAGCAGAATGGGGTGCTGGGTTTAACCAACCTGCCAATTCACTGTACTATTGAGACAGCAGCCGAGGGCTTCCTTTTCCTGAGTGGTCACTTTGGAATGCTTATGCTGTGCCTGTGGATATGACTGTAGTCCAGTTGGTGATTGAAACTTCAACAAGGTAATTGATGTAGGTGTTTGATTAGCACTTTATTTTAATGATTCCCCATTTTTGGAAACTGAATAACCTTAGCATTGGCTCCGTTTGACTTTTGTTTTATTAACAAATAGGCTCCCCTGGCTGATGCTGTGTAACAACTATTTCTTGTATATGTGGTTGCCACTTTAAAATGAGTAGCCTGGGAAATTTACCAACTAGCACCTGTTTCCGAGTTGGACGACTTTAAGTACAACAGCAATACAAGTGTTTATGGGTCCTTTAAAGGGGCCCGTCTGAAACTTGAAGCTCCCAAATGTGTCAGTTGGAGTGCGATCGGAGTGCTGTGCAATTTGAATCTCTTAGATAGCTCACGTCCAGCCTGAGAACAACATACGGGCTGAATACTGGTGGTTTGGTTATTGAAAGACTCTGTAAATAATTTGGACCACTAGAACAATTTGGGGTAAACAAATTGATGTTTTATTTTTAATGGAAACTGATGTAACACCACACCACTGTTTACAAGCATCGATTTTGGATGATGTGGTCTGTTCATTAGGTCCCTGTGAGGGGCTGTTTGCATTCTGAAGAGGCTCTGGATCCATTAGCATTTCTCCCTGTGACCTCCTGGACAGGCCCAGAAATGGACGTTAAGTGCAATTGATGTATGATTACCATCCTGGCTAGCATATGATGAGACAGAGAGGCTTAGACTGGGCTTACAGTGCAGCAAACTAACATAAAACGTTGATATTTGACTTGCTATTTTCTCAACATCTCGCCATTAACAGTTAAGTTGTACTAGATAGACGGAATCCTTTCTTGATTATTAAAAAAAATTATAAAAGTACAGCTTACATTTTTAAGAAATATATTAAAATATAAAAATACACAATTATTGTGCAGCAAAACTAATTCCAAAGACATATGAAGAAGGCGACAGAACCAGATTGAAAAAAACAAAGATTTCTGATAACGAAGTGCTGACTTGAAAAAGCCCCCCAGGGCTTTCCGTACAATTGGTGAACCTAACATCGTTAAGAAAAATGAAGCTAGTTTACTTTTTACAAAACCCTTACCTTTGATTACAGGTATCAAAAATTGTCTGGTAGAATGATTGTAAAATGTGCAAAAAAGCCAAAGTGCAAAAGTATTTGAGGATTTGTCACATGGACATATTAAAATTGTTGCAGGGTCATATTGGTCTAAAGGGAAACCTTAAAGGCATTTAATGGAACCCAGGCGAAAAATAGTGATGAAAGATTTCTCCCATGGATTTGTGACAAGATTGAAATACGGCTCTAGGTCAGGTGATGTTTAAATTATTGCATATTCCTATATAGATGGCTTCTTCAAATCCTTCCCCTCTCTAGATAGTGTAACATGGGCAATAAACTTCTCCTTTACCTATCCATTTTTTCATTCGGGATTTCCCTTGCGGGATGATAAATAGGTCTGGCCTTCTAAACATGATGGCTATTTTTTTTACATACAGTAGCCAAAGTATCAAAAGGCTGTAGTCGCAGGTTAGGCAGTCTTCAATGACAGAAGGATTCAGTGAAGCATGGGGATTACAGCTGAAGGACCACCATAATTTTACACTGTCCTCCACATAACCCATGCCTAATTTTTCATGCAAGAAGAAATGTTGGCTGTTTGGTGAAAGCCCCAAGAGCCATCTATAGAATTCCCTTGCAGATTCTGGGTGGATCGGTATCCCCAAATAGCTGGCCCGTGAGTCAGAATTGGAATACATTTGGATTTCTATAGTTCCAGAAGAGGGAGGATCAGTTTAGTCCCGATCTTCTGGGCAAAACTAAATAGGGCACCTACAGATTGGTTAGATTTCATGCACCTACCAGAGAGACACGGTGTCCAGGAATTGGAGGAGTCTAATGTATTATCCAAATACAGGAAATACTCCATCTTGCCCTCATTCTTTCCCTTGATGGAAATAACTCTGACCTTACTATTGGTTCTACCGCAAACCATGTAATAAGTTTTACTAAAATTAGTTTGCAAATCTAAATGTCCATAAATGCCACAAAACTATCAAACAATGCTTTAAGTTCGTTGGGTGTTCTAGACATTGAAACCATGTGATCTGTGTACATCAAAACAGGGACAGGTCTTAACTTCACCATCAGCATGTGTTTACAGTGTGTAATTAAAAAAGGATTGAGGTAATTTATATACAATAAAAATAATGTTAGGGCAAGGACACAAGCCTGGCTCCTCCCACCCCCGTGCAAATGAGTCAGAGCCCCCTCCCCCCGTTTCTTAGTGAGGCTGCAACATTTGTGTAAAATGTGTAAAAAAGCAATTAAAGCCTTGTCCAGCCTCATGCCCAATAAAATAGCCCAGAGCTTTGACCAGTTCACTCGATCAGAGGCACTGCTAAGATTCATAAATGATGAAAACAACTAACAGTGCATTTGCTAACAATTAGATGCAGATTGAGGCATTGTTCTATTGTGCCTAGACCAGTTCTAAAACCATATTGGGCCACAGATAGAACATTATTATTATCTTCCACCCATCTCTGGATCCTTTATAAGATTTTTATTAAAAAACATATTTTATAGAATTTTAGCAAAAAGGTGAGTACAACGGTTTAAGCATGTATCAATAATTCTGAGCTTAACATCTATCAAGGAAAAGGTACCGCAGATATTGTAGCGTTACGTCTAGGTATTAAGCATAGTAAAAAATAAGAAAGCATACAACACATCCATGGACTGAGGATTGTGACAGTATATCGAATAATAAAGTATGAAAGAAACATGAACATCAGTAACAAAAGAAATATGAAACCTAATCCCCCTTCCTACCCCAACCTATCCATCTGCTCCGTCATGCCACGTGCTATCGTCGTCAAGTTCCAGTGAGGAAGATGTGAACGTTCCCAGCACATGGGTGGGTCGCAAGAGGTCATGGAACATTTCAATGTTAGGTATTTTATTTATTTATTGAGTTTTATATAGCGCTGGCTAGACCCGGAGGTATCCGAGCGCTTTACATGAGGAACATGGTTACAAAGTTAACTTGTAAAAGGGCGAACACCAGGGGCCGGGGAACCCAGCCATGTCGGACATAGATACGTGACTTGGAATTAGTCTTTGTCCTCCCCCAGTACTTTAAAGTGTTTGAGCATGGCATCCCAAGCCATGACTATGGGTTGTTTGCGCAGCCTGCAGTATTCCTCTCTACGTAGCACCAAGCTTTCCGCAGTGCCCCAACGCCACATCCCTTCATGCCAACCTGCTGCTACGGATGCAGTGGGAGACTTCCAGTGTCTTGTTATCGGCATCTTCCTGAGGAGAAGTATTAGGTCCACAAATTGTGTTGCTTCTTTCGAGGATTTGAGTCTAGGGTAGAGACCCAAGAGGCAGTGTTCCATCGTATCCCAATGTGCACTCCCTGTAAGGGATCAAAGTGATTTCCTAACCTTCACCCAATAGAGGAGTAGAGTGGGGCATGACCACAGCATGTGTACTAAATTCGCCTCTTCAGTATGGCATCTCTGGCATGATGATGGGACAGTAGGGAAAATCCTGTGTAGTTTAGAGGGCGTCAAGTACGCCCTATGCAAAGCATAACCTGAATGAACTTGAAATTTGTGTTGTGGTGTATTGCACTGGGGTAATGAATGAAGCACCATTTCTTGTCATGTAATACACGGCCTATGTCTGTCTCCCAGTGAGCTCGCAGTAGACTGAGGTAAATGTGTAGGTGGGAGTGGAGGCCCTTATAGAGCCACTTGACAAAGTGTCTGCTCGTACCCATCTTGTGTATCGCTTGCACTAGTCCGTGTGTGGTAGGTTCTGTGCCTGTCGGTGCCCAGTGTTTCCGAACACAACGTGATATGTTAGCATGGGTTGGAAAGGGGCTCTTGAGAGTGCATGCGATTAAATCCTGGTAGGACTATTGTAGGCTGTCTTCAAAGTGGTCACCAATTGTAGTGATCCCATTCTCCTCCCATTGTGTCAGTCTTGTGGCTGTGATTGTTCCCTAAGTGGTTGGCAGGCCACACAGGGTGATATTCGGGGCATAGGGTAGTGTGTTATTTGTGTGACAAAGTGTATTTTTCAATATGCTATGGCGTTATGGAGGAGTACAGGAAGTGCGGGGGCATGTGAGTTCTGGCGAGTTTATGTAAGTGTTATGCATAACATCGTCTGTGTATAACCGATTCCTTGTTGATGTATCCCAGCTAGCCAGTAAGAGAGCCATTGTAATTGGGCGGCGAAGCAATACGGTCGAAAATCGGGGGCGCCCAGTCCGCCGCTCTCTGTTGGTAATTGTAATTTGGGAAGACTGACTCAACGTCTGCCAGGGCCCCAGATAAGATCAAGGAGGAAGGGGTCTAACTGTTTGAAGACTGATTATGGAATAATCCCCGGCAAGTTAACAAAGTAGTTTATTAATTTGGGTAACATAATAATAATGGCACTTGTAGAAGCGCAACAGCTACATCCCGGCGCTTAATGGTATGTGCAGCTGAGGATCCACTTCGCAGTGGCTAAAGAGCCAAGTCTTCAGGATTTTCCTGAACTCACGTTCTGACTCAATCGGGCGCATATGGGAGGGCAGAGAGTTCCATAGCCTGGCCGTCCTAACAGTGAAGGACCTGCCTCCTATTCAAGACTTAGCATATGGAGGTACGCACAGCAGGTGCGTACCTCGATATGCTAAGTCTCATGACCATTTTAGAAAGGGCCAGGCGGCCTGATACTGAGAGGGGCAGAGTAACCCAGAATTTCACCTGGGCTTACAGTGCTGCAATGGCCTTGAGTAATTTCCCGTCCAATAAGTCCTTGGGTGTTCTATAAACTTGAATACCTAAATATCGCAATGTGTGGTGTGCAACCGGTAGGGTCTGTGTGCCCATGGTAATTGTATCTTGGGGTATGCTGGTATGGACAGAAAAAGCGCATGACTTGGTGGCAAGACAGGGCCCTGAATGAATATTGTGTGGCATAGTGAGGTAGCAATAGGTGTGAGGTGCATGTTAAGATCACGCATATAAACAAGCATGTCATCAGTGCATAAGGATACCGCATGATATTGGGGTCCTTTCAGGATAGATATGTGTATTGCCTCCTGTCTAAGTTTTTGATTTTGAACATAGGGTTACATTGCTAATACAAATAATGGGGGCAACAATGGACACCCTTGTTGTGTACCCCTGGATATCGGCTATTGCTCTGAGATATGTGTGCCTGTATTGGCTCCTGATGTGGGAGTGTCGTACAATAGTTTGATCCAGTTGGTGATGGGGGGAGGTATATTAAATGTTCTTCGGACTGAAAACATATAGTCCCATTCTAAGGAATCAAAGGCCTGTTGGAGGTCCAATGATAGGCAACCGGTGTTTGGGAATGGCTCATGTGCTATTTCCATCGCTTGATATAAATATCTGATGTTCAGGGAGATGCTCCGACTTGGGATGAAGCCACATTGATCAATATGGACCAAGTCGGAGCAGAGGGAGTAGCTGTAGGGCTAACACTTTGCTAAAGATCTTAAATTAAGAGGTTAAGAGGGAGAGTGGTCTATATGAAGAAAGATCGTCTGGGGGTCGGTCGAGTTTAAGCAGGGGTGTGACTAGGGCTTGTTTAGTGGTTGTAGATAAGGACCCTGCGTGTAGGGACGCCATGTATGATTTCTCTAGTCGTGGGACCTATCAAGAGTCAAAGGTTGAGTAGAATTCATTAGGCAAACAGTCTATGCCTGGTGTTTTATTACGTGCCACCTCTTTTATCGCTTGCCGTAATTCACCCAATGACAAGTGGGCCACTAAGGATGCACACGTTGCCTGTGAAATTTGAGGAAGTCTGAGGTTACGGAGAAAATTCTGTCTATGAGAGGGAGGTGGTGGAGGTCGAGCCTTGTAGAGCTTGGTGTAATATAAGTGGAAGGCATCATTAATCTCCACTTGTGTAGTGCAGTTTATTCCAGACGGTGTTGTAATGGACAGGTTCAGAGTTGGGGACATTGGAGGTGGTATCATACGGGCGAGCAACGTGCCGGCCCTAATGCCCTTGGAGTGGATCTTATGTGTGTAGGACCTATGGTCAGACAGTCTTGGTGTTCTAGTAACTCTGCATGTCATATACTAGTCTTGGAGGTCTTCCAGGCATGTGGGGTCATGTTATGGACTAGCGCTCCTGGAGTCCCAACTGTGTTTCTACATGTTTCGGGTTGCGGAGTATAGAATGCCTATGCCTGATGTATTAGCTATGCATACACCCCTTATGACAACCTTAAACGTCTCCTATTCTATAAGTGGCGTGGAGGCCGTGTCTTCATTATCAGTAAAATAGTACTTGATTGCAGTACTGAGGGTATCACGGAAGACTGCATCTTCCAGTAGTGTTGGGTGCATGCACCACGTAGGAATAGGTGTCGGGACTCTGCTCCAGGTCAGAACGGACTCTAGTGGGTTTTGATTTGAGAAGTCTTCCGCAGGTAAGTGACACGGGTGAATTTTGAAATCATGTGGGATAAACAAAGAATGTAGTCTAAGCCTGCATGTAGAGTATTTGGGGGAGAGAAGGCGTATTCGCCCATATCTCTGTTATAGTCTCTCCAAACATCCACCAGGGACCAATTTGACACTCATCCAGAAAGGGCCTTAGACTGTTTGATGGCCCCTGTATTTGGTAAGGGGGGGATGTGAACAATCTAGATTAACTTTCATGACTGAATTGAAACTCCCTCCTATCAGCCAAGGGAGATGGGACCATTCCTCTAAGATTGAGGATATACGTTGGAGAAATACATCTTGTTTAGTATTTGGTGCATATATATGAACAAGACCAACATTTCACCATCTAGGGATCCTAGGACAAATACATAACTCCCATTCACGTCAATTGTTGAGGCATGTTAGTCAAAGGGGATCCCAGCTCGCAACTAAATGGCCGTTCCGGGGGCAGACCTGGAGTTCGTTGTTGCAAATAGTTGGCCCCTCCGTTTGTTGCGCAGTTTAGTGGCGTCGGTGCAGAGAGATGGGTCTCTTGTAAGTAGACTATATGTGCCTTACGGCCGTGAAGTTGTGCCAGAATTCGATGGCGCTTATGGACTGACCCCATATCCCTGAGACGTGGTTGACATGACAACATTTCGCATTTGACCTGTTTGGCGGGAACCCACATATTATTTATATGATCATGGTAGGCAGAGGAGATAAAGTAAACATTCGAACATATCCCCAATACTAGGTCCAACCGAAACCACTCAATCAACGAAGGAAAAACTAACAAACAGTTAAAAACAAAATGCTGCATAGTGCAACTGCTTGTGGGGGGCGCCAGCACCTGCATCTGGGGAGATTGTTGAGTTTTCGCTGCCATAAATATAAACACCCCATTCAGGCGCCATAAGGTCAATTATGGTGAATACCGGTACATATATACCTGCTGAAGGGTAGTTACTGGTGTGTTGACTCTCATAATCAGTATGCGTATAGCATATGCCGCACTGACGAAGACTCCCAGGAAAAATGGAAACGCACAAATGATCATCAATGTCATACACAACATGGAACACTCATTGGTAAAACATAAACACTGGATCTTACAAACCTGGCTATGTCTATTTCTCCACCCCAGGGGTAGCAAGGGTAAGAAAGGAGGGGGTAATGAGGAGGGAAAAGGGATTACAAGAGCGGGAGGGGCAAGGGTAAAGTAAGGAGGAGAAATATCCGAGGTAAAGAAGGGGGGGGGGAGTGAGACTTATCTGGGCACGCTGCCAGACGCGGAAGTGAGAGCAACAGAGTAGTTCAACCAATAACCGGGATCAGTTCAGGGATCATTTCCGCAGTCTGTGGCATCACCGTAGGAAAAAGCGCTATGCTCGCATTCAAGTCCAAATCTGAGTCCTCGCTTGCTGAAGAGCTAGAGGATGGCTGACGATATTGCGATCCCATTGAAGACATCGTCCCCAATACGGCTCTCCTAGCCTCTTGAGCATGCTGCCGGGATGGTGTTGCTTTAGAGGGTGTCTTTCAGGTAAGTCTATGTTTGTGTCGCCGAAGTGGTTCACACTGTTTCGTTTGTGGTAGATCCGGAGGAGGCAGAGGCCGTGCGTTGGGATAATGTTGCTCTAGCCAGTCCCACGCAGCTTCTGGGGAGTCAAAGAATATAGTATTTTGGTCATGTATCACTTTTATGCGGGCTGGGTACATTAAGGCGTATGTGAGTGCTTCTGCACGCAATTGGCATCTGAGCACCAGGAAGGAAGCGCGGCGGTGCTGCACTACAGTGTATAATCTGGGAACAGCGACACCGTAACGTTGTCCATTGTTATGAGAGCTCTCTCCATGGCCCTCTGAAGGAGGGTGTCACTAACTCTGAAGTTGAGGATACAAGCAATCGTGGGGCACGGCGGCGCTCCAGGTGGAGGGCACCTGGTCGATACCCTTTGTGCGTGTTCCACAGTGAACATGGTTGAAAGTCCTTGGGGTGCTACAGTCGACTGGAGCCATTGTTCGATAAATAATGTTGAGTTGGTGCCCTCTACCCCCTCCAGCAGTCCCACAATGCACATGTTGTTGTGTCGTGAGCGGCCCTCAGCATCCTCCGCTCTATCCTGTAGGGCCATTAGCTGTTTCTGGAGATCGGCAATTGTTGTAAAATTTGTGGCCTTTTGAGGGTCCAGTGTGGCCAATTTGGTTTCAGCCGTCCTCACTTTTTCCGTGAGTTTGCAATGGTCATCTCGTAAACTTCCTAGGTTGGCTGACAGGGTGTCAATACGGTGTTCAATGGCTGATCTAGAGTCACATATTTCTTGGAGAATCACTTCTCACATTTGTCCAGGGAGAGCCATGTCTGTGGGCGGGATACACTCTTCTAGAGTATGGGTGGCGGAGGCATCAGAGTGACTTTGTTGAGACAGTCCTCTACTATGCTAAGAGATCAGTTTGGTGGATTTAGTGCAGCCCATTTCATTGCCTTTGGGAGTAGCACAGAGTGTATAGCAGCATAAGAGCAGATTTGCCCGTGTGGAGATGTAAATAGGGCAGGGCTGTGTGAATGCGAGTCTTTGTCCAGTGGTAGCACGCTGGTGAGAATGATAGAATATGCTGTTAGTCCGAGCCCTGTTCCAGGGCGCTGTGCTCGTGGGAGGCAGAGGGCAACAGTTTATGGCAGGTCTACAGAGCTTTAAGATTGCAACACTGGGGCTTCGGGTGTTAAGCACTACCGACTCTGTATGCGATCCTGCACAGTGATAGAAGCAGTGGGGTCGTCAAAATCCCGTCCCGGGGGGGGGTGAGCAAGTGTTTGTGCTGTGAACCCAGCATGCGGAGAGGACATTAGGACAGTGGCGTCTTGTCACCAGGTAGCGGTAGGCCAAGTCTGATTCCCAGTCACAGGGTCACTGCACCATGAGTGGTTAGACAGGCTGCATGGTGGTGAAGATGGGTAGTATCTGTGCAAAGTCCACAGGCCACAAGGGAGGAAGCGATAAGTCTCAGTGGCCATTTGCAGCCCCAGCATCTGTGATTAATCCAATATCTAGCTGTCTACTAAGAGGCTGTGAGACTAAGAGGCCCTAGTTCTATAGTTCATTAGCTCCAGGGCGGTTTAGAATGTTCTGATTGTCCCAAGGGAGGATGCACAATGGTTTCTGCACTGTTGCTGCTACCTCCCGACTTACAGTTAGTGTTTAGTGTGCGGGCTATACCGCATGACTCACCCGATGTCAGTGTACTTTGCTCGGTGGGGCCAAGTCTCTCATTTGTGACTCCTGCGACCAAGGGCACCGGAGGAGGGTGGGCGATCAGCAGTTTTCTCTCGGAGCACCACCTCAGCCGACATGCCGGGGCTGCGGCTTCTAGATGCGTGTTTTCCTTTCCCAATGATGTCGTGTCCTGTCGGTGCTTCACCGACCGCTGTGCAGGGTAGCTGGTAACAACCACGCCAGTCGCGTCCCTCTGCGCGGCATATCGGGAACCTCTCTACCCAGGTGGTCATCCCCCTGGGCCACAGCTGCAGCCGTCTCTAGTTGTGTAAGCGCATATTGATCACATTGATCAACTCCTGCAAAGCCCAAGTAGTTTCTAGGACGAGGAGGCTTGGCGCCAAAGGGGGTGGTCCTGAGGCGGCCACGATCAGTGCACAGCAGTCGGGCCAACACCCCGATCCACGCTAGTGTGAGCGCTGAGCATGCATGCAACTCCTAATAGCTAGGCTGCAGCTCGCGTCGCTAGAGGTGTAGGGCAAAGCATTGTGGCTATTGAATGGCCATCTCGCTCATTGGGGGTGTCGGCAGACACGTCTGGAGTTGCTCCTCACTGTAGAGTGTTGAGAGCAGGCATGTCTATGATTATGACAGTGGATTAATCTGGATATTTGGGCGCCCATCCGGAGCACTAATAAGAGACGTCTGCCATCTTCGGTGGTTGGCCATGCCCCCTGGATACTTTTGTAAGATAACCAAACCAACCACTTAACCATGCAATCCAACAAGGATATTGATTTACAACAACGTGGTTTTTGCTTGTTGCCTTTTTAAAACACTGGTGCAATAACAGCAGTGTGCCATGAAGATGGTATTTTCGAGTTGCAGGTTGAATTAATGGCCTTGGTGATGGCAGGGGCCCAAAATTCCAGATTACATTTGTAAATGTACATAGGGAAATTTCAGGGCTGGGGCCTTGCCAGAAGTGCTCTCTAAAATCGCAATGGTGACTTTCTGTAACACAAACTTGATGGATAGAAGAGAAGCAGTTGTGGGTATGTCACTATATGATGCTAGGTGGTACCCCCAGGTGATAAATTGATTTGAAATGTTCAACCCAGACATCTGCCTTAATGTGTGTAGCTGGGCTAACATCCACCCCCTTATTTGGTGTCTATGAATTAACAATTTTGCACTACATGCTTGTAGCTTTAAGTGAGCATGAACTAACCAACTTGTCACACACTTCATCTTTTAGCTTCAAGCTTCTGTTCCTTACAGCGTTTTTATAAGGATGCAGCACTGGATACTTTCTTGGTCCCTGGGGTTGCTATTTAAAGCTAACCACATGTGTCTATTGGCCACCCTACAGTCCTTATCGAACCACCTGGGTTGATCTGGATGATAATTATTCTCGGGGGCAAGCAAGGCATTGTTAAAAATAAGGCCAATATCTATGAAAGCTTCAATAGTTGAATGGTTGCATTTGATGTTGTATACCAAGCATTTACTTACTAAAGGTATGTTAGAACTGATAATGTTGAAAAAAGTTGTCAGATGTACCATCTTCCAGTATTGTGTGAGCCCCTTGTGACTCAGTGCTAAGCCAGTATGGATTTTATTAGCGATCTAGGATGTTTTATTAGGTAAATTCAACATTAAAACATTCAGTTTGTGGTCACTAAATCCGTTAGCCATCGTACCTCTGGACTGTACATAAGGTGAGATTGTTTTAGTGAAAAAAATATAGTCAATTGTGGTGCCATGGCCCATCCCTATATAAGTAGGAATTCAGGGCCAGATGAACGAAGCATGCATTTTGCGACTCGCAAATTGCGTCGCTTTACAATTCGCAATTTGTGAGTCACAAAATGCAATGTACAACAGTGTCTCAGACACTGTTTGCGATTCCCAACGGGGTCGCAAATTGCATGCCTCATCAATATTCATGAGGCAAGCGCAATTTGGGACCCCATTGGGAATGGCTAGCACTCACAGGGATGGTGGCCTGCTGGGGTCAGCAGACCACCATGTCTGTGACTGCTTTTTCAATAAAGCAGTTTTTCTTTTTTAAATGCATCCCGTTTTCCTTAAAGGAAAACGGGATGCATTTAAAAAAGAAAAATTAAACTTTACAGTTTCATTTTTTAAGGGCAGGCAGTGGTCCCTGGGACCACTGCCTGGTCTTAAAAAATATTTTCGCACCCATTCACAAAGGGGGAGTGGTCCCCTGTGGACCCCTTCCCGTTTGCGAATGGTTTACCACCCTTTTGAAAAGGGTGGTAAACTGCGAGTGTTTTGCAACCGCAAATGCAGTTGCAAAACAATGGTACATGCCATTTCCACTCGCTATTAGGAAGGGACACCCTTGGCTCGCCCCTTCCTAATAGCGAGTCGCAAACCATATTTTGCAAGTCGCTAATAGGTTAGGAATTCCCGTTTGCAACCGCAAAAAACGGTCGTACATCTGCCCCTCAGTTACTTGTTGGACCAATAATTTCAGCTAAATTCCATAAATTATAATTGGACAAATGCCTATGCAATTTAGCCCCCCTGGTGTCTGGTAGTGAATAGGGTAATGTCCTAGGATCCCCTATTGAGTGGTCGAAGATTGTTGTTCTAGATCCAAGTTTGCATTGAAATCCATTGCAAACAGTCTAATGCCATTTCTCTAAGTACCCCAACAACTTTAAATAGAGTATCAATACTGCACTGCTTATTTCCAGTACGTATGTCTTTGTAAAAACTTTAAAGGAACAAATTGAAATTTCTAGACCAGACAATCCAAACAACTGGGATTCCTGGATGTAGAAGGGGGACTACAATGACCTTACACTCTATAGACACCTTGAACAGGGTTGGCAGCCCCCCAACCCACCTCTACTCGTAATGGAGGGGATGGCGGGCAAGCAATAAATGAGGTACCCACTCCAGTAGCGTGTTACTGTAACTAGCTTTCTTGCAGTTAAATAATGTCATACTTGCTACTTTATAATAACCAATCCTCCCCCTTATTTTTGAGTCTAAGCCAGCTATATTCCAGCAAATCAAATTAACTGCAACGGTCTGGTTGGCATTTTAAATTTGCGTAGGCCCTCCCCTAATGCTATTGCAATCCTAGACTAAATTTACAAAAGTAGTGGTTTGACCCTTTGGGTATACGCCTGATGCATCATCCAGATTATTTGCCTCCCTCGTTCTTCAATCCTGTTGATTCAAATCAGATACAGTAAAACTATTGTATGTGGTGATAGGATTAGGTAAAATAGGAGTAGGGAAGGGTCTTGACCTGAGACCGGGGCTCTGTTGTGTACTTGGAAGTGGCTGAAATTAAGCCATGTACATGGACTTGAGCCTCCAATAGACATCTAAGACTGGCATAGGACAGGAGTTTTCAAACCAAACTAGGAGACTTAAAATTAATCACTATGCAATCTCCCTTGTATCTTTTGGTGCGAGGTCCTACCCAGGCCACTCTCCTTACTAATAAGATGTTATCATAGTCAGCGATGTTGTACTCACAGTTTCTTTTGAGCCAGTGAAATACTTTATTCTTAAATTGGGGCGATGATTTCACTTTATTGTCAAAAAGCACAGGAAGGTTAGCTAGAATTAAGACATAGGGGCAAGCTTGTGGAGAGAGATAATGGTCAGGCAGAGAGGAAGGCAATTCATTTTCCCCGGTGTCCCCACTAACCATTCTCCTGTATAATCTATCCGAAGATGTTATTATGCGTTCATTGTTATCTAAAGGCTCCTCCCTCTTGCCAGTTGCAACAAAGGGCAACTGAGGGCCATGGTAAGATCTTTCATGGAGGTAGCCAACTAAGAGCATACCAGCAGCCAACTTTCCTGGGAGATATTTTGCTTGGGTAACAGCAGAAGGTGGGGCTGTAGATGGTAATGAAACCCTTGCTTCCCTCCTTAGGTTTGAGTAGGGCTTCAAATAGGGCTAGCTCCCAAACTCTTGATTACCCCCTCTATATGATCTAAATGCTCCACTAAAGGGCTTAAGCAGGACTTAGTCACACCTTAATCTCACAAATATAGTGTCTCAGCACATTTCACCCCTCCCCACCCTAGGGTGTACCCAAATTGATGACCTCAAGTGAATTGTTAGAGTTATTAAGCACGAGAGCAGATTTTTGAGTCTGATCCCCTCTTTTCTTATGCTTCCCTTGAGATCAGTAATCACTCCTGAGTGACAGATCCAATTACGCAGTCTCCTTATTGGACTCATGGTAAGTATCTATCAAGTGTCCATCACCCCGTGCCCCGCTAGGGTTCACTTCAATCTCCCCAGATGTAGCTGGCAACTGCCCTTCGTTATCTAGGGATAGCTGCCTCTCAGCTAGGTCTAGTTCTTTGGAAGTTACACCCTTCTATCTTGACAAAGACCCAATAAATGCAATACAGAAATGCGGTTGAAAGATCCCATATAAGCTTGTATACTTGAACACCAACAAATGCAAAATAGTGGCCAGCCTTGTGTTGTGATAGGCACAAATAAAAAAAAAAACATAAAAAACGCTTGCAGGATGGTCCCAAAGAACTTTAGTACAATAGTATTAACATATGTGTGTATGTATGTGTGTGTGTGTATATATATATATATATATATATGTCCAAAGGTGTCCTGTGCACGAAGACGCCACTCGACTGCCAGCAATTCAACAGAATTAATGTTTCAGGGGAACTTTGCAAATTTTATCCTGATTGATGAAGCCTGACGCGTTTCGGAGCCCCCTGGCCCCTTAATCATAGGCTAATGATAACGCACGCAGTTCACTTTCAAAAGAACACTCAATTTATAAGTTACGCCCTCTGGTGGGTTGGTACATTTTGCTTAAGGGATTCTGGTATCCGTAGTGCAACTTTTGAAAAATCAAACCCTTCAGTGGGTGACAGCGTCGTTATTTATTATTAAAACATTTAAAGCCCTCCAGTGGGCCTCAGGACAATGCTTGCAAAGTTAAATAAAAGCACACTGCAGTCTCGCATGTTAGGCTTGAAAGATTTCCGACCTTGCGACCCCATATTTCCTTCAGTATGTGGTGCAATCTTCCACGGCCGGACTGCCGTGCTATTATATGTCCAAAGGTGTCCTGTGCACGAAGACGCCACTCGACTGCCAGCAATTCAACAGAATTAATGTTTCAGGGGAACTTTGCAAATTTTATCCTGATTGATGAAGCCTGACGCGTTTCGGAGCCCCCTGGCCCCTTAATCATAGGCTAATGATAACGCACGCAGTTCACTTTAAAAAGAACACTCAATTTATAAGTTACGCCCTCTGGTGGGTTGGTACATTTTGCTTAAGGGATTCTGGTATCCGTAGTGCAACTTTTGAAAAATCAAACCCTTCAGAGGGTGACAGCGTCGTTATTTATTATTAGGCTTCATCAATCAGGATAAAATTTGCAAAGTTCCCCTGAAACATTAATTCTGCTGAATTGCTGGCAGTCGAGTGGCGTCTTCGTGCACAGGATACCTTTGGACATATATATATATATGTGTGTGTGTATGCATGTATGTATTTCAACTGCCCACAATAATTCTTGGCCCTGGTGTCTCCATTTTGTGTTCCTGATGCAGAACCCTTGTTACAAGTCAAGTCTTTCCAGGGGTCGAAACGTCAACTTCAGTGTGATTATTTGGACTGTCCCTGCAAATTATTCATGCTGTGTGTTATTTGTGAATTCTGTAATACCTTGTCCACCCACCTGGTATTAATTCAGCCAATAATTTATTTTTGGTTGAGTTGTCATTTTATATCATTATACCTTTCACACAATGCATGTGCACTGCACCGTTTTACACTTTTTTTCTGAAGCACCTTGTGTCTGTATTTATGCTTAGAACTTTACAATTTTGCCATAAATGAATTCCTTATTATTATTTTCTGATTATGGGACTGGGTGTTTCTTTCATACATTGATGTTGAATGGGAGTACGTTGATTGATTCTCTTGAGTGCATTTGAAAGTTTAGCTCAATAACTCTGAAGGAACCATTATTCGTGTTCTCTGTCACATTATAATGTCAGTTATATCAAGAAAAGCAATATCAGCTTTTGTGTTTAAAGTCAAACACCAACATGATTCGACTGGAGTCAAAGATGATACGAGTCAATTTAATGAATGAAGTTGTATTGAATCCAAATTGGTGCAATTGGAAAAACTGAAACCTAAGGTGACTAATAAGTGATGGGAAGAGATATCGCTCAAGAACTATATAGACAACAGTGGCTTTCCTAGGGGTTTGCACCTCTTAATTTCTTCTAATTGTGCTGAAGTCAACTCATCGTAGTATAAAGATTGTGAAATGTATTTGTGAGAATCCTTATTGTGATTGTTAAAGTCATTAGTGAAACTTACTCATATTGTGAACAGATGCTTACCAGTGAACTAGAAAAGTTACAACAAACGTTGGACTTAATCATTTAAATAAAGAGCTTACTAACGTTTATGACAAAATGTAGAATAATTAAAAAAATATCAAGGTGAGATAAGTGTAAGGAAGTAATGTACGTTTGAAAGTGATGTACATGATTATGAATATGGGAGGGTATACACAGTTCATAAAAATATGACTATCTGTACAAAACAAGTTTGGTTGGGTAAACTGATATCCTGTGATAAAACACCTACTTCTTCAGAAATTAACTCTTTGAATAATCAAGAACACCCACAGATTTTCAGAAAGGCTCCTTATTTTTTAAGGGAAATACAAGTCAGAATTATGGGGCTGATTTAACAAGACTGAAATCAAACCTCCGTAAAAGGAGGAAAAGAAAAAGACCTAAGGAATCAGATGCGAGTCCAGTGACATGATCGAAGGTCTTTAATCAGTCTATACCCAAACTTCTTTTGAAACACAGGAAGTTAATTTTCTGAACCAACAGCACCAGTTAAGTTCTCATTCTTCCGGAAAAGCACATGCCTTGAATCCCACCTTCCAGCAGTAGCAACTCTGCACTTAAATAAAACAGTTTCTGGTTGGCCCAATGAGGGGACGAGAATTAAAGATGTTGCTGCTTGGGGGGAGGATCCAGAACAAAATGAAGGAGCTGATAAGTTGATTGTTCTTCCACTGACTTTAAGATCTTTCCCCCATAGTCTAAAACAATTCTTATGTCTTTAGATGCATCAAGCTGGCAAACTGGAGCCACAATCAGAGAGTACACTTCTATCAAACTTGAGGAATAACTCTTAAGTTATGCATGGAACTCTCACTCATTTCAAATGTTTACATAACATAACACCACCATTTAACATACTTGAGTTCTTGATCTGTTAAAGGAGAATTGTTCTTCGGTGATTTGCATTTTGTTGTTTCCTCACAAGCACACATATTTCAGTATGCAATTGGTGCATATTTCTTTACAGGCAGAAATTGGTCTCTTATTTGCAGTTGTATTATTTGTAAATGTGTATTTCTTCACTTCCAGATATTTCTTCAGTTCTACTGTTTTTCAAATCTGGCAAACGTTGGTGGATCCCCCAATACTGCAGCCTCCAACTGTCAGTCTGTTGACAATAAATATATTGTGGCGGACGTTACAATGTGCTGGACAAAGCAGATGTAGCCATGCCCTACCAAAATGGAAATTTTCACATGAGATAGAGCTGGTCCGGGACTGCTCTCAAGAATACCTAACCAAGGAGTAAATACCTTTGTTAGCCTCACCGCCACAATCTCCTCATGAACGTCAGTACACACAGGAACCTCACAGCAACACACAGGAGCCATGCACAGGTCAACCCCTAGACCACTACTGCTTACAATAACAAGTCGAGCAGTTCGGTATTGGCCCCAATTTCTACTGTGGCTCCAAAATAGTACAATGAGCGCTCAATCTCTTGAGCTCATACTACAGGATTACAGCCTCTCTGCAGCTGGTGGCAATGGAAATCAAAATGCTGCACTGTTTTCAAAAATGCGTTGTACAGCACCATGTCTGCACTCTTGACCCATGAGAATGCCCACACATGAGTGTTGGAACCATAAGAGGACTCAAGATGGCCTATAGAAACTGTCACAATAAAACCACTGACATCTCCCGATTAATGTGTAATCTAAGAGTTTAAAGGTGGTCTGTAACCATATTGGTTAGTAGATTTGAACCCTGATTATGAGTTAGGCACAGTTCATGCTGAGAGTCCTAGCGGCGTGAATTACCACTACCGGCTGATATATCTACATGTAATTCCGTCTATTATGAGTTAAACCACCTTGAAATGGGAAATAATTACGTGGACGCAGAATTAACTTATCGGATTCCACATGATATTCCTATTGTGAGGGGGTTAACGCAAACATTTACTACTTGCTTTAAGCAGGTATTGAATGTGTAGCATGGGGGTGGAGGGGCGAATGAGGGATGGAAAGAGGAAGGATAGATCTGGTAGAGGGGAGCATTGCATCCTGCCCTCCACCCCTTGCCAAAGATAAAGGACGGCAGGTACGGCCGATCAAATAGAGTCTGGTATTCTCACACCTGGGAGCACTGGATTATTTGTGATCAGGTTGAGCGGTATTACACCCTGCGGTACTGCTCCACCTGACTCGTAATCCAGTTCTTAATTTTGGGGCATCCTGATCCTTGAAGGCCATGTTGTCTGGGTCATTGGCCCCTGGTATCTAACTAAAGCCACTGCCACTGGTTACGATGCTTGTGGAGCATGAAATGCAGAATTCCCATATTTATCTTGTCCAGGTGAACTGCAGCAATCTCCAATGAAAGGAAACATATATAGTTGGTAATTATTCACATTAAAAATCACTTATTATTCCCTGGAAGCTGAATATATTTCGATAGAGATGAACATGTTTTTTTTTTTTTTTAAATGATAGTAAATGTAGCAGCCATTAAACTGCATTCAATTGATGAATGGGATCCACAGTTTCTTCTTTACAAAAAAAAAAAAAACTTTGACCAAAAACCCATAGGATGCCATTCGAAAAGACTTCTTCACCTTTGCTTCTACAGGTATCTCTCCCAGAAAAACACAGTAGCAGTCCAGAGCAATTGTTGAACTGGGAGGCTAGTTAACAGCTGCAATGCCCTGAGCCACATGGATGATGCAGCCAGGGGCCAGCCTTGTTTTGCGATAGTGTACCAGAAACAACACCCTCATACTTGAGAGATCAGGGAAATGGAAATTCCCCCTTGGTTTCAGAAGTGTATGCACAGTCGATCATCTAGTTCCTATTATGTTCACCATGCAACCTTGTTTGAAAGAATATGACGGACCTTACAGGACCTCAAAATCCAAGGGCATCCTATACCAGTTCCAGAAGTTTTGTGAGAAGTTCTGGTAAGTGCAATAGTGTGTTCAAGGCCTATGCATTCCCACTTCTTGGCCTCTCTTGAATCTTTGGAGAGGAAGTTTAAGATGCCTGGATCTATGTTAGGAGTAAAAGCCTTCTACCCTTAATGCTTGGTTTCTAATATTCTGCTTTCCATTGACAGCTGGAGGTATTTGCAGAGTCATGGCTCAAATATGGTTCATCGGGCTCAGTATCCTCAAGATATGTCTGGAGGTACTAGACATTGCTGGATGCCAGTTTTATGAGATAATCTCAAGCCCCTGTGAGCTTCATCGATTAATCACAGTGGGACTTTGTGCCACCAGAGATATGGTCCTTGTTTTTTGTATCCCGATTCCGTCCCATCGCGATTGTTCATGCCGTATTTAAAGTGAGGACAAGTCCCCAGAAAATCTGTAGTACTTTGCAGGTGTAGGGTGGATTCCTTCATTAGTCTGGATGAATGTGCATACCAGCCAGGCAGACATGTTTTTGAGATGTCCTAGTGGTTTGCATCTTTCCCTGATACACTGAGAGCCCACTTGAGCCTCCAGGCGAAGCCTGCATCGTGTTGATTTCCAAACGCATCTCTTCCACATAGAACATTGACCATAAGGTTTCAACACGTTTCTCAATTACATTGCTCACTAAAACATTTCTGGCTCTCCAAGCTATCAGGCTCTTCTAACATCAGCTACGTCCCATCTTTCATAACAGCTAGAATGGACGAGTTGAACCAATAAATAAGAATCTGTGGTACCCTTGTCGAAAGCTCTGCCTTTGCAGCCGGCAGGAAGGTGTTGGTCCTGCAATGTGTACCATATTTCCTTTTTCTGACTGAGAAATCCTGCAGGCTAGATTCCTACAGTCGTGGCTGGAAGGTGGGCTCAGGGTGACATAGGCATGAGCCAGTCAAAGCAGGACACCCTGGCCATAGTCATTTGGTGCAGCCTACCCAGGTGCAGTCCTTATCACATGTAGAAATCGACAAAAGCAGGCGCTTTAATGCCAAACCGTGTATATACAAAAGTCTAAAGTGCATTCTGCATAACTAAAACATCACTGTAAAATGAATTTAACCCCAAACCAAGCTTCGAATTTTTTTAAAAGTCAGCAATCAGAGTTTAGACGGCAGCAAAAAACCAAGTAATCATTTAAAGACAACGTAAAGTGATTAAAGGAAACGTCATGATAAGCGTTTCATAAAGCAAAAGTGTTCAACATTCAAGAGTTCATGCGAACGTCAATCCGAACCCCGTCCAGGTCAGATTTCAATGTTCGTTTACACAGTGTCGGCAGCCGCCATAAAGAACATTGAAATCTGACCTGGACGGGGTTCGAATTGACGTTCGCATGAACTCTTGAATGTTGAACACTTTTGTTTTATGAAACGCTTATCATGACGTTTCCTTCAATCACTTTACGTTGTCTTTAAATGATTACTTGGTTTTTTGCTGCCTTTCTAAACTCTGCTTGCTGACTTTTAAAAGAACTGGATCGCTTATCTTCCTTGAAACATACGAGTACCGTTTTTAAGCCTTGAAAAAGTCGTTTTACGACGAAACACGTGTTGGCTGTGGGAAACATCCTTCACAACGCATGCATTACATCGCATGCCATTAGATCGCGGTTTTTACAACGCAAGTCGTTACAACGACTTGCGCTGGAGGGCGCTATAGGACAAGGAATAGTTTAATTTACTATCCAACACCTTCCCTACTGTACGTAGGCTGGAGTTGGAATAGTAAATTAAACTACTCCTAAGTCCAGCGCCCTCCAACGAAAGTCGTTGTAACGACTTGCGTTGGAAAAACCGCGATCTAATGGCATGCGATGTGAATGCATACGTTCTATCGTCATACATTCGTTGGCTGTGTAATATCAACATCTACGTGCCGATATAATTTTTTCAACATCAACTTGTCAAGACTTTGGAATTTGTCTTTGATTTTTTTGTATTAAACACTTTACTGGTTGTCTGTTTACCAGTTTGAAATTCTTTTGCTGTGCTCTGTTATCTGGAATTATATTGGTCAAGTGACTTTTATTTAATATATTCTATTTTCATATTTCTACTGCATTAAATTAATAAAAGTGACTAACATATAAAGTTGTTTCTGGCCTTGACAGAGAATCAGTAGCTTAAGTACAAGTAGCCTTTAGTGTAGACATACAGCACAGACAGGCTTATTAGTTTAAATACTTATTGAGGCACCAGTTTAGCGAGGCAATTAAATCATCGAATGCTTGACACTAGCAAGGTGAATTAAAAAAGCTTAAAAAAGATCATATGTCACAAACGCCTGTAAAGTTAATAGATACATATGGATTGAGATCTCATTGGATATGGGCGTTGAACTATAGATTGCAAAAGCTCAATGCACAGTGTTGATTTAAAAAAATCTGATATAAGTACATAGAGCCTAACTCCGATTACAAAAGCCCCAGGGAGTTGAATTTGCGGGGAGAGATAATCATTGCCTACTTCAAAGTTAATGATTTAATATGAGTCACAACCTGCAGATGTTGGCGCGTTGTGCAGCAAAGTACCAACATTTTGGTGAGTTTTGCACCAAAATCCACATCTTGGTATTTTTCTGCGGTGTATAACAATGGCTTTATTGCAGCCGGTAGTTACTTGTTGCTGTAACCTTTGCCCAACTCATAATTCGGACCCCCACACTAACAGGCCTAAGTCTTCCAACATGCAGTGCACACTTTGGGGCGCTGACCATGAGTGCCTTGGAAGGCTTTGCCTTAATTACCCCACCTGATAAAATCCAATACTACAGCAATCGGAATTCCTGGCTATGATACGACAATTAAAGGTCTATTCCATCAAAATATGGTATTGTTTGCTGAGTTTGAGACTTTCTCGCCAAAATACATGTCCCAGTAGTTTCCAGGCATTTGTTTACAAGATATATCTGCAAAACAATTTGTACATAGGGAAAAATTGTGGAATTAGGGGCTTTATTGCACCTGGTAATTACTGGGTGTAGTAAACTTCGCTCAACTCTTAATTGCAACCCCTGCGCTAGCGTGGTTTCTGCAGGCAGGACAGAATTATCCAGCACTCTTATAATCAATTTAAGCAGTGAGGCTGGTGTAGGGAATGCCTCCACAAACAGACACACACCTAAGCAAAGCCTGCCCGCAGTGCTATATACTGCAACATTTTAGAAACTGAGTATCCTTTTCAGCAGCAGGGACTTTTACTGCAGCACACAAGCAGCAGAGTCGCACCACTTTGGATGCACTGGCATATGAAGCAGAGCGGGTTTCTTCTAATGAAAGCGTAGCTTGGCCCGCCAACATACACCCATAGCTGTTTACACAATCTGGATTATTGTTTAGCGTAGAATTCTCCACGTACACTTGCTTCACTCAGCCTTGAGTTCAAAGTGAGTGAAACCAGAGTACCTGGAGTAGAATGGTTCCGCAAGTACCACCTAGCACTGTGTACATGATTCATGCTGTTTAAAATGACGCAGTGCTCAGGTTATTAATATAACCTTGTGATGTCACAGTGCGGTGTTCATCTGTGTTGCTGCTTGGATGAGAGTGATAAAGATATTTGCATATTAGGTGACATCCTTGTATTAAAATCCTATTTCCCATATTTCACAATTTGTATTTAATTGCTTTATTTTTCTTTTCAGGTTGTCAGGAGACATTGCTGTGAGCTGGAGAAAAGATAGCCATGTGTATACCACCTACAATTAAAAAGAATCATTTAGTATGTTTGATACTTGCGTGTGCATGGAGCATCACTGTACCGGTGAATTCAGCATCGATGAACAATGCACAACCAAATGAGGGGAGTGAAACAGAACTCCCTACCTCCAGCAATGGTGAACAATTTCCCTGGAATAAGATGAGGCTACCTGATCATGTGGTCCCTGTATATTATGAGCTTCTCATCCATCCAAATCTCACCACTCTCAATTTCACTGGAATCACTAAAATAGGACTTACGGTAAAAAGGCAAACCAACGCAATCATTCTCCACAGCAAAAACGTGAACATCACATCGGCTAGCATAACGAGAACTACTGGAGTATATGAACCTAAACTGAGAGTTCTGGAGTACCCTCCAAATGAGCAGATTGCACTTCTGGTTGCTGAACCACTGCTTGCTGGGCAGAACTATTCTGTCACACTTGCCTACACTGCAAGTTTTTCCCAGAGTTTCCGTGGCTTTTATATAAGTCGTTATAGAACCCAAGATGGCGAAGTAAGGTAAACTAAGATCAGCAATTTTTAAAGTTTAATATGTTTATTGAAATTTTAAGTGGAAAATGATATGGAAATCTAGTGCATGAGATTCTCTAATCCCTGTATAAACAGCAGTCACTAGTTTCTTTATATTTGGCCACTTGTGACACTCTCAGTCACCGATTATAAAGAAAAGACGTAAGAACTCAACTATTATAAGTTATTAGAGTCAAGTTCTGACATCACAATGCCTGCTGCCGGAGCCAGCAGCTGAGGTGAAAGACAGGGCAGTTCAGGTCACAGAGCATAATTCAGATTTTTCACAGCAGAGGGCGGGTAGAAAATCATGATTTTATTAGAGACACTGATGCTAATATTATGCATATCCTCTTTATTGGCAACTCACAGCAGCAACTTCAACAAACATTAGAACAAGAATCCAATCCACTATATAATCCCCTACGAGGCAGCCATCTTCCTGTTTTTTTTGCTGCGAATCGAAATTAAATATCAGTTCCTTGTAACTTGAATCAATCCAAATGGATATTAACTTTCTTTTCCAAACTCCAGGCTCTTCTTATCTACTTCCCTTAGTCCACTCCTTCTAGAACATAAAAGAACCAATTATAGGGTGGGTACCAAACAGGGAGGGGGGATATTAGCCTCTGTGTCTTTAATAAAATCATGATTTTCTGCCCACCCCTGCTGTGGAAAATCTGAATTTTATGGCATGGCATGGAATGGAGGCCAATATTATGCTTGTTTAACGCCTTTAAAAATGTTCCTCACATCGCGTTCTACCGGTTTAAAATAACATTTCTTAAATATCGAATCTGAAGACCAATCCGCAGCTACTAAGGTACTATTTAAACAACCATCAGTCACCGAAGCCTTAGTAGCCATTGTCCACCTTGCTGAATGTGTTTCAAATCTTGTTACATCAACCCCTGCTTTCTTCATAACCTCTTTCACCCATCTAGCCAACAAAGGATTAGAGACTGGTTTATAGGGATACTTGAATGAAATCAACAACTGAGCCTCGCCTTCAGGTCTTAAACTCTGTTCTTCTTTCATACTCACGCAAACATCTAACCACACATAACTTCCTATTCTCATCTAAATTAGGATAAATATTGTTCCACACATAGTTTTAGTCCTCATCCTGACACTGAAACAAACTCTCTTCTGCAAATAACTTTGTGATGTTACCTCCAAAGCTTTGATATCTGACTCTCTCCGAAAAGAGATTAGACTTTAGCTGCTGCGGATTGGTCTTCAGATTTGATGTTTAAGAAATTTTATTTTAATAACAAACCCCTCAAATCCAAAAATAATTTTTCCGTCCAACTATTTAACTCCTTCAAGACCAAATCTACATCCCACAAGGATTAATACCTCGGCACCAGAGAAATCTCCAACTGAACACTCCTTAGTAACCTTTTCACTACATCATGTTGCCCAGTGGGTAAGCCATTCTCCAACTCATGACCAGCAGAAATCGCTGATCTATTGACATTCACCATACTGTACGAGCTCACTTTCAAAAAGACCTCTGTCAAAAAATGTACTACCTCTACCACAGAAGCTGATATGGGATCCAAACTCAGTGCCACACACCAACAAACCCATCTTTTCCATACCTACCTGTATGCTTTAGATGTCCCTGGAGCCCAGGACTCTGAGTTTAGAAGCTTCAGACGATAAGCCTGACACTTTCCAGGCTCTCCCGAAATCAACCATCCCATCAGCCTCCAATGTCCTTGTAGTACTAACTCGTGCCTGTCCCCCATCGCAGTCACTAACAGTTCCGTAATCTACAGCAGAAAAACTGGATCGTCTATTAACAGTTCTATGCCATCCTGGTACCATACTTGGGATGGCCAAAAAGGAGCTATCAGCACTACCTCCGCATGCTCTCTCCTCACCTTCAACATTACTCTCTGAATCAACGCAAAAGGTAGAAATGCATATTTGCAGGCACCTTCCCAATGCTGCAGAAATGCACCCACTGCCTCCGCCTCTGGATCCAGTCTCCAACTGTAAAACCTGCTCACCTGCGCATTCACCCTGTTCGCGAACAAATCCACCATAAACGAGCCCCACTTGTTGCTCACTTCCCTGGACACTTCCCTGTTCAACATCTAAGCACTGAAATCCTTCAAACTTCTGGAATTTCAATCTCCACCATGTTGGCCATTCCTGGTATGTACTGAGCCTGAATCATAATCTCCTTGCTTATACAAAAATGCCAAAACTCCTTAGCTAAATCCGCTAAAGCCTTTGACTGTGGCAGGGATGGCTCCTCGCTAAGGCGGAGGAGCATCGCCCCACTGCTTTCAGAGCAGTGCAGAGGAAAAATAAAATGATAATAACGGGACTCGCCCTCCAAACAACAGGCCCTTTGCCTCTTGATCCAACTCCTTATTACCTAGTTCAGCTAACTTCAGATCTATTTTTGTCAGGAGACTTTTTCTGCACTCTGCGCACAATGCTGCAATTTTTTGTTTCCCAACAAACACACAGCTCGCTTCACCCATTGCCCCATTGCCCCAGCTCCAAAACATCCACAGCAGTCTCCTGAAAATATGCCTCCTCACACGTATTGAAGATCTTTGTCAAAGGCCTAAAACATCTAATAAACGATCCTGGCATCCTTTCAAACCCTACTGAGACCCCTTCTAGGATCTGTTCCTGACTTATTTAGGAACGTCAACATCTTAGAGTCTACCTCGGGTGTAAAAGCCACCTTATTGGCCAATGATGGCTTTGGACATTCCCACCGAAGTCTTGTCCTCACATCGTTAGGCATTTCCGCCTAATCCAGTACTCTGCATATTCCGCCACATGGCGTGCCAGAACTTACTGAGGTGAAAAAGGGTGCTGAATGGAATGTGGGTCGAACATAAAATCCCCCAAGGGATCCTTCACCTGATCAACCTGATCTTTACTCTTACTCACTCTCTTTTCTCCTATTTCCTCATCAGTGTCTCCCAAACCTGAGGAATACGAGATTACTATGTCTCCATTACTGGAAGACTCATCACAGGCCCCCGCCCTGTGATCCCTCTTGCTGTCCTTAATAGCCTTCTCACTCAAATCCACCAGAGTTGTCCTTTGTCTATCCTCTGGAACGTACTGTCCTTAAAGCCTTTCTCCTTTTGGGGATGTTTCCTTTTTTGATTTACTTTGCGATCTCCATTCGACCCTCCAGCTTTAACAGTTTCCTCCTCAACAGACCAAAACTGTTTATCTTCAGTTTTTTCCCACTATATTTCTCCTATAAGCTCTCAATACAGTCATCCAACTTTTTACCCAATTGGGTTGCCAAAGAAGAAACTGCCTTGCTCACACATTCCTGTAACATTTCATCAATATTCATCCCTAAAGCCTTTTCGCTCTCCATGCTTCTTCTTAAATTACATCCAATCCAAATCTAATCAAACTTCCTCACAAACCTAACTTAATATGCTCCGTCACCTGTTAAATCTCTACTGACAGAACTTAGTCTTTCCTCAGAAAACACCAAAACCCAGCATTCCTTGTGGCAACTGTCACACATTGTGTAGAAAAACGACTGATTGTTTAAGCCCAAAAAATGGCTGCAAATCGTAATATCCCAATCTAAAATGGCTGCCTTCTGTACGACAAGCATCTGAGTCCAAAAACCTGCCTGGCCTCCTTTCTTCAGACCGTCCACATTTTCCAAGAACACCGGAACGGCACCAGCCCCAGTGGCCTCAACAGACAAAAAAAACTGCTGCAGCAAGGCCGCCTGATTCTGCTCTCTCATGCAGCTCTTGGGCACGCGATAACCATAGCTTATGCCACACGTGCTAGTATGCAGCGCACACCTCGCACGCGCCCGGCTCCAAATATTCCATCAAGCTGCGTGGCCTATCTCAAACTCAAACCATGCGTGCCAGCACGCCGTGCACACCTTGCACGCGCCTTGCGTGCCAATGCTTCACCAAGCAGCGCAGCAAAATGCCGGTTTGTCACGCTAACCCCTCAAGCGCTGAAACAAACTACTTACAAACGCGACAACCATAACCACACAAACCTTGCTCTGCACCCGATTTGGCTCTTAAAACCGCTTCAAGCCTAAAAACTCCGAATAGTACAATTTTAACATTCAAACTCTGGCAGTGAAACGCATACCGCATTAATTAAACTTGCCAGCTGAAACGAATAAAACTCCTCATGCGCACCAAACACCGCATGCTTTTACATTCAGTCAAACTTTTCACCTACTGCTCCATCTCACACTCTAACAAGCACTACTCCAATCTATCTCACACTTTTATAAGAACAAAATAATGCTGCACTTATCTTGTAAGTGAACAGCAACAAAGAAGGAAGATGGCTGCCTCATAGGGAATTATATAGTGGATTGGAAGGTTCTAAGCTCTAATGTTTGTTGATGTTGCTGCTGTGAGCTGGCAATAAAGAGGATATGCATAATATTAGCCTCCGTGCCTTGCCATAAAATTGAAGCAGCTGTTTACAGCAAAGAAAACAGACTTTGCTGCTCTATTTTTTAGTTTAGAATAACCAGCAGAAAGAACGTGTTTAATTTTTGCACTTCTTAAATAGAGAAAAGCTCAATCTTTCTGCATGTTTCTACACGTTCCGAGCTACTGCACTTTTTTTAACTTGTATTGAACTGTTTATAATATCTGTTTGCAACAAATATCTAACAGGTTTTTGATGTGTTTGATTTTGCACCAGAGGTTTTATTCTTCATGTTTGCAAATAGAGCTACGCACCAAGGTATTAAGTGGAAAAGGTGATGGTATGATCATGTATTATATGGAATAAAGTACCTCCAGTTGTACATGATAAGGCTATTGCAAGTCACCTCAGTGATTTGCAATATCCTTTTAATGTACAGCAGCAGGTACTTTATCCCTTATATCCCTCTCGGCTGGTTAATGTACATCAGTATGGTAATACTTTGGGCATCTTTATAATGGACCTTCTTGGCTAAATAACATTATTTTTAAGTATCATAACACTGAAACCAAGGTGTGTCAAAAACACTAATGTTGGAAGAAAGAAGTAAGTATGTTCTTATTGAGTCACTGAATAGCACACCATTGTGTTAAAGTTTGTGATCATTCATATATTATTTTTAATTGAGTTATTGAATGATGATAAATGCTTGGCAGTATTTCTCATGAATGGTCGAGTGATAATGCAAGTTCTTGCCCCTCAAGTTCTTTCTCACAATAAAAAAATGATTTGGGGATTTTCTGCACTCAATTTTCATATGAGGCAAGGACTTTAGCATGTCTGCTTCCTTATAACCTCTGGTGCATACTAAAGGGACACAATCATAGACACCCAATACTTCTAAGAAGCTTGGTAAGTGACATATGTTACGCTTTAAATATGTACCAGACTATAAATAAACTCTATAAAGCTTTATTAAATAAATGGTTAAAAATGTAACTTTTGACTGCCCATATCATTAACTGTAAAAATTGTAAAAAGGCAGGACAGTTCTAAAACAATTTAGCACTTTAAAAAAAATACATAAAGCTGCAAAGATTTCTAAATATTTGTTAGTGTTTCAGATTTTGATTTAAACATCTCTAAATTATTTTAAAAGAAGTTGGAGTTGATTAATGTATTTTGAAAGAATGGACATTACGTCGTTTTTACTGATGTTTAAAAGTTGAATTAATTACAAATATAAGTAGGAGTTTGTGGAAGTGTTACTGTCCAAAACCATGTTTAGATTTCCACTATTGTTTATACATTTTGTTTTTCAAACATATTTTTATTGGCATTTAGTTTAACATCAGTCGGATATACCAACTCATAACCTTGCACGAGAAAGTTTGAGGTACAGCTTAGCATTACCATAAACAGGTGCACCTAGGCCACATCTCATGTTGCTGGTCTTACCCCAACTTCTAATAGCCGGATGGATAAAATGAGCTCAGGGACCTGTAGCACCCCAGCACATTGCTTAGTACTTATATAGTTTACGACTTTCAATAATATATGTCCCAATATAGAAGGGGGTCTTCAGGGAAAATGTCACTCAGTTTGTATAAAACAAAAAACAATTATTAACCAACTTACTGTGGAGGGGGGATTTAAGTTGCGCAATAGCATGTCAAAGACATGGGTATGGGCCTGGGAAGTGTGGTGTACGGGGGGTGGTGGGGGGCAAGGATCTTGCTCACTGCCAGCTTGGCCTCTGGCCATTGTGTCATCTGCTCCATATCCCAGACAAGCTGGAGGGAGGCTCCATAGGGAGGCATCCCCCAATCTCCTCTTGGTTGCTTAGGTGCTACTGTGTTCTATTCCAATATTTTCCATATTTCCCAAGTCCATCATCACTCCTATTGGGGGTCCTCAGCTACTGTGGTGTGTTCCTCAACAGACTTAGTATTGTCACCACTCCCCTCTACCCCACCACAGTCTCGTTCAGGGTGCTCCCAAGCTTCAAGAACCTCTCTCCAGAGCTCTGTGATAGGGCGGCACCTCAGCCCCTTCAGTTCTTCTCTAGCCAGGACTCTTCCCTCAGCCCCCACCCAGTGGGTCACATCTCATTTCCAGACCTCTGTCGTGGGCCCATCGACAGACTTACAGGCCATTGCTATCCTCCTCCTAGCCAGAACTAAGGCAAGATCCAAAAATCTATTTCCTGCCTTTCGTATGGGTGGTCAGGGAAGTAGCCCCAGCAGGTAAACCTCAACCGTGGGCTCTAGCACATGTCCTACTGCTGCCCCCACCAACCTCAGTACTTCCTCCCAAAACCTGCCTAGTGTGGTACAGCCCCAGGTCATATGTATAAAATCAGTGTCACTATAATTGCACCTCTGGCAATTACGTATTTTTCGCCGCCATAGGCGACCCAGAGTCTATGGGGGGTCATGTAGGTCATATGTATATAATTAAACTGTGTGTATTTCATCCTGGAATTGCGGGAGACTTTTTTTTGGGTATGCTGTAATTCTGCCCCATTCCGGATCTAAAAGTTCCCTGTCCAATATTGTCTCCCAGCAATCACATAGTATAAATACTGGGGTACTGGCCACCTCTGACAGTGAGGCGTAAAACCTTTTCCCCTGGTGTTTCGCCGCACCCAGTGTAAGCATAGAATGCAATACCACATGTGTTGTAAGTTCCTCCCAACCCCTACCCCACAACTCCCTGAATGTCCATGCCAGGAACTGACCCGGCTGAAGGCTAAAGCCATCAACCAGATCCTCAAAGGGGGCAAGAAAGGCTTGCTGATAGCAGTCCCCTACCATCTCCAGCTCGACTTCAGTCCAAGCTGCCATTTGTTCAGGTGCGAATATCGTTCTTGGGTTGCGATGTGGTAGGCCAACAAGGGGCAGGGCCAGGGCATGCAAAGGAACCCCAGCCACTTTAGCCATGCAGCATTTCCAACATTGCAGGGCCGTGGTCTGTAACAGGGATTGGTGAGGGATGACCACCGCTGGGTCATGCAGTTTGGCAAGCAGCAGGGCAGTGCGAGTACCGGAATCTGTCAAGTCCATCCCCTCTAGGCCCGTTCCTTCCAGCCACTGCGCAAGCAACTGAACTGAGAGGCCAGGAAGTAGAATTCGAAGTTTGGCACCTCAGACCACCCTCCGGCATGGGGCGCTGCAGCGTTGCTAAGGACACCCTCCGTCGCCCCTTCTCCCATATAAGATCCTGCAGCAGTGTGTCCAATTGCCGGAACCACCTGGCAGGTATTGTAGTTGGAAGATTAATAAAAAAATATAGCAGACGTGGCAGCATGACCATCTTAGATAGGGAAACCCGGGCCCTAATCAGGAGTCGCAAAGAGCAGAAAGGGACACAGGATCTAAGAGACCTAAGAGCCAAGATTCCCTTCTCGCAGGTCTTCCAGGGAGTGGAAGATGTGGATCCCTAAATATCTAAAGGTAGAAAGGGGCCCAGTTGAGCTCCACAGGGAGGTCCAGGGGGAGGGCAGTGCCACAGCCATGGGAAACAAATAGGTCTTGTTTCTGTTAACCTTCAAACCAGATAGGAGCTCAAACCTTCCCAAGAGTTCCAGTGCCACCACAGCATCAGTGAGATACATTAGGAGATCATCCGCAAATAGGGAGATGATATGGCTATATCCACCCACAGTCAGGCCCACCCTGAACAAGAGGGGTCATAATGGGCATCCCTCTTGTGTGCCATGAAAGATCCCATATTGTGTGGACACCGTTTTGCCTGTCTTGACCCGTGCTGTGGGACATCCATAAAGCACCTTTACCCATTTCACCTAACCATCTCCAAGACCCATACGCCCCATGTTCTCAAGCAAGTAATCCCACCGCACTGTATCAAAGGCCTTTTCCAGGTCTATCGATAGGAGGGCCGCTTGTGGGAAGAGCCTTACTCCAGGGTGATACAGCACAGAATACAATCTGCACAGGTTAAATGAGGTATTCTGAGATGGGATAAAACCGTTTTGATTAGCATGAATTAGTGTAGACATGTATGGGAGCAAGCGGAGCGCCAGAATCTTACTAAGTATTTTAAAATCCATGTTGAGCATGGAGAGTGGTCAGAAGCCTGTAACTTGTGCCTCCTCAGTGGTCGTCTTGGGGAGCGGAATCACTAATGCGTCTTGCGTGCACTCAAAGAGCTGCCCAAGTCTCAATAAGGTCTCCAAGCGCGGAGCCAGTCTTGAGGCATACACAGAGTAAAATTCTGCAGGGAGACCATTCTTTTAATAGCCACACAAATCTCTTGTGCCGTCACCGGGCCACCAAGCATCTCCTTCCCCTGTTGGTCCAATGTTTGGAGCTTTAACGCCATCCATAAATCTCTCTGCCCCCCCCCCCCCCGGAGAGACCAGGGGAGGCGCCTTATACAGGACTTCATAATAGTCACAGAATAAAGCATTTATCGCCTCTGGGTCGTGGGCAGACTCACCAGTACAAGCCTGGCCTCCCTTCTTCCACCTTAGTGAGATACCCCCTATAATCATGGCACCGTAGCTGTTCGATAGCCGGATGATAAAGCGCATGTGTTTCCCGTAGGGTTTCCAAGTCATCGGTTCCTGTCCCCTTTGCATTATTTAAACCGTGTAGTCTGTCCTCCAGCTCCTCCAACTCCCGGTGCAGTTCTCTCTGCGCCCCTATCGACTGTCCCAGGCAATGCCTCCATGTTACAACCTTAAAATCCTTCCTTTCCATGAGCGTTGTGGATGTTGTTTGTGTATTGTTAGAAAAGTAGGTATCAATGGCGGTGCCCATGGTTTCCTTAAAACAAATATCCTCCAACATCAGTGTGTTGAGTCACCACAGAGGGATCAGAGAGCGTTTCTCCAAAGGCTGAAAGGTCAACAACAGAGGACTATGATCTGAGAACGTACGTCCCAGGTATTCCGTGCGGGTGATGAAATGGCCAAGGTCAGAGGTGCAGAAAAAGATATTGAGTCTTGTGTGTAATTAGTACATGGGCGAGTAATATGAGTACTCTCTATCTCCCACGTGTTGCGTTCTCCAGATATCTTCCAACCCCCAGTGCCCCCTGCAGTCCCGGAACCCAGCTGTAGTGCAATGGGCCTGAGCCCCTGCTAGTGGGGGATGCGAATGATCCAGCGTGGTATCAGCCACACAATTAAAGTCACCCCCAGTATCATGTCTGCCACCGTCACCTCTGCCATAGGGGCCAAGAGACCCTGGAGGAAGGGCACCTGGTCTTGATATGGGGCGTACACACTACCCAATGTAATATCACGCCCTAGCAGTCTCCCCTTCAGCAACACATATCTACCCTCTTTATCTACCAGTGTATGCAAGGGTTTGAAGGGTACCCCCGCCCTAACCCAAATTAACACACCCTTGGCATACGCAGAGTAGGAGGTCGCAAATACCTGCCCCTTCCATCTAATGTGCAATTTCTCCACTTCACTTTGTGTAGGATGTGTCTCTTGCAGCAGAGCTATCTGCACCCCGCCTTCGTAGGTTTCTGTGCACATTATGCCCCTTAGTGGCTGAGCCCATTCCTCTAATATTCCACGTCAGGAGCTTCAATGTGTAATGTGTGGACGCCATTGTCAGAAACCCATCTCAGTCCCACACTAAACCCCCCACCCCCCTGCCCAGCCGCTCCTGAAGTACGGATCTAGGACCACCCCTGCAATCAAAACCTAGTGAAACATTCAAAAAAACACCCACAAACAAGAACTCCCCTTTCCCAGAGCAGCCTGGCAACGACCTAGCTGCCCAAACTGCAAGCAAACCATCAGTCTCATCAGAAGACCCCAACCAGCCATAGGTGCAGTCTTCCAAAAGGGGGCTGGCTGCAGCCTGTGGACAACTATCTTCGGGTCAGCCCGCGCCGGCCCAATCATCAATAGCTTCCAGCCTGTCTAAATCTTTCATCAGCAGAGCGTTCCATATCTCCCAACTGGTTGACCCCATCTAGAGGAGCCTCGCTTTTTCAAAGATCATCTGGTGTCCTTGGAGTGACTATTGGCAGCGTGATGCTGTCCGCTCGGGAAGTGTCTGAGTCGGAGTCTCCAGAGCCCTTAACTGAGCGGGAACCAGTCTCTGAGATAGACTCTCTTTCTTTCATGATCACGGCCACCGCCTGTATTGCAGCAGCTCTCTCCTTCTCGGTCTGGGATGGGCTTGTTTTTTGGACGGTCTTCGTTTGGGCCTATTTAAGGCCCTCTTCCTGAATTGTGGATCTCTGACTGTATAGCAGCAGTGTCTGTCTTTGGGGGCAGACCCCCAGATTTGTAAGACTCAAGCCATTCCCAAGCCGCCCCAGGATCATCGCAGAAGTGTGTCTTCTCCTCAAGCATTTTGTGGAGTCGGGCAGGAAGTATTAAAGAATATTGCAACCCTCCTCTAACAGAGCCCTCTTGACTTCGAGGAACGAGGCCCGCCGTCTCTGAACTTCAGCTGTGTAGTCAGGGAAGATCGAGGCCTTGCTGTTATCAATCTCAAATGGGCCATCTGATCCTGCTTCTGTAGGAGGACGTCCCTGTCTTTATAATGCAGGAGTCTCGCTACTCCTGGACGCGGTGGGTGACCCGGGGCTGGGGGCAAGCCAGGACCTGGTGTGCCCTCTCCAGGGTGTAAAAGGTCGAGGGGCTGTCTGGTGCTACCACAGTACGGAGCCAGGGTTCAAGAAAAACAATCATGTCTCTACCTTCTGTTCCCTCAGGCAGCCCAACCCCCCTGATGTTGTTCCTCCTATTGAGTCCTTCTGCATCTTCAGCCCTGTGTTCCAGCGTGTGAACCTGTTCAGAGAGCTCTGCAACCTGACGCAACAGTGTTTGTTGTGCTGGATGAAGATCCATGAACGAAGCCTCTGCAACTTTCACTCTCTCTGCCAATTTATGATGTTCAGCTCTAAGCAGCTCCAACCCCACCTACACAGTACTAATATCTTGGTGTAGGGTGGCCTTAGTGTCTGCAATGCCGTCGAGTATCTTGGTCAGTTGTTGCTTCACTGGGTCCACCAGAACCACGATCCCGGTGGCTCATGCTGCTGCTCTGTGGCATCATCCCCCTATCTGATGGCATTCCTGCCGTCTTCGCCCTAGCCTTTCCCATCTCTGCTAAGGACTATAACGAAGGAGCCACAACAGAGCACCAGCAGGGAACACCATCTCAGTGTGGCTCAGCAGTCGAGGGTACACTGCATGGATCTCAGAGTCCCCCCAGCTGTACCACTATCACCTTCCTACACTGGCTCCACCAGGCCGCTAAAAAGAGGAGTACAAGTACCACTGTTTATCAGCAGGGTAGGCAGCCCTAGGATGTCTCCTGGAAGCCAGCCCCTCCTTTCAAGTCAGAGCTCTTGTTTGGTCACGTAGGGCAATAACAGGGTCCCGAACCTATGCAGGGTCGCCAGCGGTTCAAGGCGAGGGTAAAAGTAACTTCAGGGAGGTGGAATTGGGGCTCCCTGACTAAACAAGGAAAGCCTTTCCACCTCTGAGCCACTTACCAGCTTCAGCCGCACCTCGCTGCTCTCCGGAACCTTTCTAGGCCGATCTCTGCACCTCTTGCCCTCCAGCAGGCCCAACCGGGGCCTGGGACCGGTCGCAGGGCTTCCTGCAGGGGAAACGGCGTTTACAACGCTGCTATTACATCGCGTTACTTTTAAAACGCGGTCGTTACAACGACAGCGTTGTTACAACACGATACATTTACATCGCAAGTCATCAGATCGACTTGCTGTAGGGGGCGCTCTAACCTAAGGAATAGTATAATTTACTATTCCAACACCTTCCCTACTGTTGCGCAGGCTGGAGTTGGAATAGTAAATTATACTATTCCTAAGTCCAGCGCGCCCCCTACAGCAAGTAGATCTAATGACTTGCGATGCAAAGGTATCGCGTTCTAACAACGCGGTCGTTGTAACGACCGCATTGTAATAGAACCCAATGTAATAGTATGCGTTGTAGCATGCTATATTCTTCCTGCAGCGCTGGACATGCACCAAAAGATCAGGCAAGTTATAGGGGAGGGTGGGGGGAATCCTGTCGGGGCCCTCACTGTGTCAGAGCAAGTGTCGAACCCCTGCCAGGCCCCGATCCGGGCCCAAGCTTCCACGGTCACATCCGGGCCCTTAGTGCAGCGGTCACCGCTTGCGGCCTCAGCCACCTGATTATCTCGGAGGCTGTCGACCTTCACCTTGTTAGCCTCGTCAAGCAGGTCAAGATCAGCCACCTGCTGAAACCAGCGGCCCGCACCCCCGCAGTATAGGCGTGCACGGTCACACAGATGGCCAAGCCGCACCTCGGGCAGTTTCTCAAGTTCACGGCCGTCTAGATCGACTCACCCGGCAGCAAACTTCCTCAGCATAGGGAGGCCGCGTTAATGTCCAGGCCGCGGCCTCCCCTCCACAGTTCCGACTTCGCCGGGAGGTGCCGTTTACTGTCTCCGTGCCTCTGATGCCTGACTGCTCCCTTTTCTGCTCGCCTCTGGAGTTCACGCCTCTCGCTGCCCACGACCACCCCTGAAGGATGCCCAACTGCCGTCTGGGCCTCGCCGACTAGCAGGCTGAGGTCACCATTTAAAAATCAGGCCCATTGCTCGGCCCGTCTCCCCCGCCTTGGCTATACGCCCATTTTCTGGGTTTCGAACGTGTCATCTCGCCTCTCAATCCTTCCTCCAGGCGATGTCACGCACCGGGTAGCTTAGCAGGCAGGCTGGGCACCGATATTGCAGGAGCGGAGCAGCAGGCTCACCCGTCCCCCATCAGTGGCTTCCAAGCCACACCCCCCACTATTTTTTTTATACATATATAAAATTGGTAAATCTTTCTAAAATAGTTTAGGATTATTTATACATTTAGATCTTCTAATTTAGGATATTTTTTAATTGAAGGTAATAAAAATGTGCTGAGTGATTGAGTGTTGGAGCCGTTATGACAATAATTTCAGAGTTTTAAAAAGACTGGAGAATTAGAAATTATTTCTGTGATATTCCTAAAGGCATTGAACAGTTCTAAGCCTGTTTTCAAAATTTTAAATAGTTGCAATCGGGAAACAGTCAGATATATTCACATGATAGGTTTCCTCCTGCTATTTACATTTATTTATGAGAGTTTGTGGACTGCCAAAAATGCCAGAGAGGCTCATGTTTGTTTATGTAAATTGTAGATAAACAAACAAGCTCCTACTACCTTATATGTGGTTATGTGGTTTGCTAGTGCAGGTAGGACTGCCAATAGTATTACTTACTGCAAACACATGCATTAACACATATGTGCTCTTTATCTTTTTTTTTCCACTTGTATTTATATGTGAACAAATCCACTACATTCACAGAAAGCATGTGCTGTTGCGGGATCTATTGTACTCCATTTGGACACTTATTCCGAATGTTTTAAGAGTAAATCTGCGTATTCAGATTTGGCAGAAAAACATTGGAAATGGCTAAGAATACATTAGGTACCCACCACTTTCCCTATGGCCACCTCCTTGCTACTCACTTTACAACGCCATGCTCTTGCCCTTAAATATGCACTTATTAGTGCAGAAAGTTAAGGATATTTTGGGATTTTCACCAGTTGTAAGTGAAATTTGCTGTCCCAAAAAAGTGCATATCCTGATTCTTCGAATGAAATCTTTTGGGTCCTACTCACAAACTGCATTTTGTAATACAGAAAGGGGCTCATTAGGATGTCAGGTCGGAGGCTTTCCGACCAACATCCTTGGTTCAAAGTCCGACTGCCTAATTACAATGTAGGCTGTCGGAGTTTACACTGACCAGTTGGACCGACTGGCTTCCGATGGGCTCAAGGAGCCTGTAGACCAGTCGGAGGCCGCACACAAACCCCTACGGATGACATTTTCGTCGTCCGGCTTATGATGTCGGTTTCCGACAGGCTTTTCATGTCGGGCTTTCCGACATGAAAAGCCTGTTGGAAAGTGACTTTGGGGGGCCCTAGCAGGGCCCCCATGCCTCTGCGGCCTCTGGTTCGGGTCCTGGGGGGCACCTATTTGCAGGAACTCCCATTTGTCTATGGGAGCTTGTGCTGTGGCTGGTTTCCGACCGCTGCACAACCTCCCATAGGGAAATGGGAGTTTGCGACCGCACTATGTGCGGTCGCATTGTATAGGGTGTTCGGAACTGCCGACCTATGGTCGATCAGTTCCAACACCGAAACGGTGTCTGTCCAACATCGTTATTAGGGCCGAAGTAGTAATACACAATATTACTCAAGTACTACAAAATGCTGTTCACAGATCCATGTGCAGAGATATCCATCTCTACCTCTCAATATCCTTTCTGTGTGGAGATCTGTACCACAGTGGTGGCAATCTCCTTACACTTAGGTGTATTCTTCAATAGCAAATATCAGAAGCACAAGGTGAGCGGCTAGAAAATGGGGAACACTTACTCCTAAATGGGAGGGTGTTTAGGGTTAATTGAAGTTGGGATTTGAGGAGGGACATGCTCATACAAACACCCTCCCACATAAGAGTAAGACAGTTGCTATACACAAACTACACTTCAAAAGTTACTATAGCCCTAATGGAGTCAAAAGTTTCAAATGTACTCCAAACTATCATTGGGTTTAGGGAGGGATATGCAAATACAAACAGAAACCCACAACCACAAAAGAATAAGACCATTGCTATTCGCAAATGACTCTTCTAAAGTTACTACATCCCTATAGGAGTCAAAAGATGTTAACATGTACTCCAGCTAAGCTTTGGAGTAAGTCGAGCACGACACAGGGCCACTCAGGTACAGCAACACACACTCATAGAAAACAGTGGAGGCAGAGAAATAAACTCATAGGAACTACTGTTAAAATAATTAAATTAGTTTGACATTTAAATTACATATGTAAATCTATTTATTTTATTGTTTAGAATATATCTGATTGATTATTATTTTAAAAGTTCCTATAACCTTAATTAAAAACAATTTAACAAATTAAGATTTTAAAATATATTAAAACATTTAAACAACTTACATTAATTAAGCACAGTGGGATATTTTTACATTTTTTGAATATATTTATAAATGAATATATTTAAATAATTATTTAACACACATTTGTTGAGTTAATGTGCTATAACATTTAATTTTATTAGCTGCTCCTTATAAAAAAAAAAAAGAATTTGCGTTTATATTTTATAATAAAATATTTCAATTTTTTTCTTCCAATAGTAAACTTGTTCCCTATACTTCCCCATTGAAAGAGCTCGGCCATGGTGGCGGAAAGCTCCACCTGTGTGTGCAGTTACTAGTATTTACTTTTCACTTGTAAAGCCTGTTTTAATAGGGTTTGGAGACGTGTAAGTTCTACACCAAGGTTTAAATCTGCACCCCGAACTGCTAGACAGGAAAAAAGTGTTGTATTACACCTAGCTATAGTAACAAATATGCATATGAGTAAATATTCGCATGTGTATATATATATTTTTTTTTCCAAAATGTTTTATATTAGTTTCAGTTCTGCAAAGCACATACAAAACAAACATTGGTGGGAGGTATCAGCATATCTTACAGATCAAGAGAGCAACTAAGCTTAACTGTCATGTTCATCTTGTGTAGTAGGACTCGACCTGAGATACCTACAAACATTACGTTCCACATCTGGATGTAGGAGAAATTGACCCACAAAGAGCTTGTTTTGGAATTCCCCGCGTGGAACTGGTTGTCTAATTGACTCTTGTGCCTCCCACCCAGAACCATTCTACCCGTACAGCTCAAAAACAAGACAAAACAAACAATAGTATCACGGTATCACAAAGTCAAAGTTGGTCAGTGGTACGGACGGGGCAACGTGGGCAGGGCCCGAGACCGCTCCTCCCCATTTCTCTGCTTAAGAGTCACTGTCGGCCCTAGAGTTAGATATGAAAGAGATGGAGAGCCCTTAACCTGGGGCCGCAGGCGAAGAGGGGCAGACCTACAGATAAATACTCCACTAGGAGGGCCCAAGTATAGTCGAATCCTGTTCTCTTGTCTTCCACCATATCTGTCAACCTTTCCATCGCCGGAGCTCGCCATAGCCGAGCATGCCATTGCGTTAGGGAGGGGGCCTCCATTTTCTTCCATACTGCAGCTATTGCCATTTTGGCGGCCCCTAAGCACAACCACATCACAGAGCGGTCCCTGTGTGTTTGACGTTTCAGACTCTGGTCCCTGATCCCCAAGAGAGTATGCTCTATTGTAGCGGGAATTGTATAGCCCAGAATTGTCTTAATTTGGGATAGGACTTCCTTCCAGAAAGGCTGGATGTAGGGCCAGTCCCACCATATGTGTTTAAAATCACCCAGGAGACCACAACCTCTCCAACATCTATCGGAGGTGTTAGGGAATATTTTGCTCAACTTCTGGGGATGCAAGTACCATTCATTCATAATTTTATAGTGAGCCTCTCTTAGATACATGGAGTGATTGTATTTGTGGATGTCTTTATACAAGGAGCCCCATTGTTTTTCCCCCACTGGAGTAGAGAGAAGAGAATCCCAGAACCCTTGATGTCTAGGGGTGGAGCGAGGGCCCAGGACCCGTATGAGAGAGTAAAGAAAAGAGATGGCTCCCCTCGAGGAAGCCCCCGACTGTGCAAATTTTTCGATCGGGAGTAGATCTCTGGTTGCGGCTAGCCTAAACCGAGGTTGTTGTACCCAATGTTTAAGTTGGATGTAGTGGAATTTTTTAGAGGACTGGAGCTTAAAAGTTTTGGCGCAGTCATCAAAGGTCAACAACTTCCCCCCCTTAAAGAGATCCGAAATCATCAGGCAACCCCCCTCCCACCATGTCTCGAACGGACCCTCTCGGTGAGCCGGTGGGAAGTCCAGATTAAAGTGAATGGGGGCGTAGGGGGAAGGGAAAGTGGTCAGGGGAATGGATCTGTTAAGGTCATCCCATACCCGCAGGGTAGTGGCCGTGGGGGTGCTAATGTATGCATTCAGTGGTCGATTGTGTTTTGACTTCCAAAGGAGGTCCCAAATCGTTCTGCCCACATTTTGCCGGTCTATGTGAAGCCAGAGTTTTTCTGATTCGCATAGTGACCAGTCAGTAATCACCCGAAGTTGTGCCGCTCTAGAGTAGCCTAAGAAGTCCGGGAGTGCCAATCCCCCATCCATTCTCGCCTTGGTAAGCAACCGGAAGGATAAGCGAGCCCTTTGCCCTTGCCAAATGAATTTTGTGACCATCTTCTTCAAGTCACCAAACAGGGTCCTCTCCACCGGTATCGGAAGGCCCTGAAAGTAACCTAGGGAACCTAACCTAGGGAGCACATTCATTTTAACTGCATTAATACATCCTATCCAGGAAGTATAGGAGGTTGTCCACTTGGTCAGGTCAGCCTTAAGTTGCCGAAGCAAGGGAGGATAGTTGGCTCCATAGAGGTTCGATATCTTAGGGGTGAGTTTGACTCCTAGGTACGTAATGTCTTTATGCGTATTTTGGAAAGGGGATAGACCCTCCAAAGCTCTCATGGAATCTCTGGACAGAGTCAGGTTAAGGAGATAGGATTTCGATAGATTAACTTTAAACCCCAAAGCCTTTTCGAAGGAGGCGAGCTCGCTCTGGGTGGCCGGGAGAGAGGACATTGGTCTTGTGACTGGGAGCAACACGTCATCTGCGAAGAGGGAGATTTTGTGTTCGTCTGTCCCAAAAGGCACCCCCCCTATGTCTGGGTTATCCCTGATTCGTTCCGCGAAGGGCTCGATACTAAGGGCAAATAGGAGGGGGGAAAGCGGCACCCCTGTCTGGTGCCTCGCGAGAGATCAAAGGGCTCCTATGCTACACCATTTACTAGAACCCGCGATCGGGGAGCAGAGTAGTTAGCCAGGACCATACCTATGAAGGCCTCGGCAAAGCCGAATTTCTTCATTGCTCGCGACAGGCCCAATCGACCTGATCAAAGGCCTTCTCCGCGTCAAGCGAGAGAAGGGCCGCAGGGATGTTCTTTTTTTTTTTTGCAGTTTTTCAATGAGGTGTACCACTCTCCTTAGGTTGTCGTGCGTTTGCCTCCCCTTAATGAACCCTGCTTGATCGGGCTTAATGAGATATGGTATGACATTCTCCAAGCGCGTGGCCAGAATTTTAGAGTATAATTTGGCATCAAGGTTCAAAAGCGCAATAGGCCTGTAAGACGCGCAATTTGTGCGGTCCTTACCAGGTTTGGGGATGACCGATATTAGCGCTTCCCCCATAGATGGGGTAACTTGCTGTGTGGTTGCAATATCGTTAAATAAGGACACAAGATGAGGGACCAGGTTGGGGGCAAAGGTACGATAGAAGTGGCCATTTAGGCCATCAGGGCCAGGTGCTTTCTGCAATTTAAGGGAGTTTATTGCCCTTTGCACGTCCTCGCCGGAGATAGGTCTGGTTAAGTCCTCGTTTGTGGAGACTGGGATCTGCGGAAGAGCGAGTGCTTCTAAGTATCTCTCCTGGTCCTCAACCGCCAGGGGGTCCGCAGTATATAGGGACCTATAGAAATCCCCAAAAGCTCTAGCTTTCCCCTCTTCACTATTCTGAACAGAGCCATTTTTGTCCACAATTTGCACTATATATTCCTTCTCCTGTCTCGCTCTTAGTTGTCTAGCCAGGAGGGATCCCACCTTATTTCCCCCTTCGTAGTTTCGGGCTTGTAGACTCAGGATAGTTTTTTCTGCCCCATTGGTGTAGATAGCCTGTAATTTTCCTTTTAGTGGAGTGACTTTTCTTAAGTTCTGCACCGTGGGATTAACCTTGTGGGCCCATTCTGCGAGTTGGAGTTCCCCTTCTAGAAGTTTCCTCTCCCCCTTACGTTAGTTTTTTAAAGTAGTTGCCAGTTCAATGCACTTACCCCTAATGACTGCCTTGAATTCATCCCAATTGTTGGCGATAGAAGTCACTGCGGGGTCGTTAAAGACAAAGAATTCTGTGATTGCTTTTCTTAATTCATCTCTAAGGAGTCAATGTCTGCTAAGAAAATTAGGGAAATACCATCTGACGTGTTTAGCACGTGGGGTGGCCAGTCTAGTACAAGCTCTAAAGGGGCGTGATCTGAGAGGTGAATCGGATGGAACTGGCAACCTGAAAGCGTGTGACGTAGGGATTGGCTAATGAAGGCATGGTCTATCCTGGAGTAGGACCTGTGAGAGTGGGGAAAATAAGGAAAAATCCTTTGAGGATGGGTGAAGCACCCTCCATGCGTCTATAAGACCCAAGCCCTAGATTGCCAATTTAAACGTCGTGTTAAATACCCCCCCCTATAGCCCTGTGTGGGTGGGTAGTGTCTAGTGACGGGTCCCAGATAGAGTTAAAATCTCCCAGCAATAGGATGTCCCCTGAAGCGAACCCCTCCAGTGCTACCAGGAACGCATTGAGAAAGTCTTGTTGTCCCACATTGGGCGTATAGACTATTGCGACAGTGCACGGTCTACCCCTTAATTCACCCCTGACCATCAGGAATCTCCCTGCTTTATCAGCTTTAGAATATTGAAGGAGAAACAGAACAGAGGAGTGGAAGAGGATAGCCACCGCATTGTGTTTCGTGTGGGCGGAAGACCGGAAAATCTGCAGGTAGGCTCTATGTCGCAGCCTCTGGTCATCTTTTTTTGGTAGGTGGATTTCTTGCAGGGCCACTATTTGTACGTTATGGTCTAGTAGAAACTTCCATATGCTATGTCTTTTATTAGGGGAGTTAAGACCCCTCACCATCCAGGAGAAACAGTTAACCGACATTGTGCATGTAAAGATACTCCCTTCTGTCCCTCAGAGATTGCCTGTGAGAATCCGAACCTCCACCCGCCCCCCTACCCCGAATCCGACCATGTAGATTGAGCAAAAAGATCTGTGATATTAATAACAAACTCAACAACAACAAGTAAAAACTAGAACGTTGAGCTCCGTGGTGCTCAATCTCAGAAGAGCACCTCGACATGTGCATCACACGGGGCGGACCCAATTCCGCCGCCAAGGCCTTCTTCTTAGCTCAATATAACGTAGTTAGAATTAGCCATTAATCTTTGACAGTTTGAAGATTGAGGGCTATGTCTCAGGTTCCCTTCACATGCGCGACCCCTCAAGCGTCTATGGGATCTGAGTGACACCATGTCACCTTCAAGTGGGGTCAGATCCCCTTGCGTTTTGAGAACTTTAGGACTTCATCAGCCTGCATCTGACGTTTGAAAGTGTTATCAGCACAGAAGGATTCTTAGTGTCTCAACTTATTGTTTTCTTGCCGCCTCTTCTTTGTTGCAGCCAAGGGCCTCCATCGTGTCTTTCCCTTTGTGACTCTGTTCCCGAGGCACCCGCTTCTCTAGATTTTTTCTGAGCGCGGATTTCAGAGCCCAGGATGGATGCTGCTTCATCGAGCTCCGTGCAGTGAACGCTTCTGTTGTCCAACGAGAAGGCCAGGCCAAAAGGATATGTCCATTGATACTTTAGATTGCGCTTCCGCAGGGCGTCTGTGATCGGCCTGAACCGCTTGCGACGAGCAAGTGTTGCTTGGGCCAAGTCCTGGAAAAACCAGCAGGAAGTGATTTTATCCATAGTACGTGCCTTTTGAAGAATCCGTTCTTTGATCTTGAAGGAGCTGAATTTCGCCAAAACATCCCTGGGTTTCCTGGAGTCCCCCGGGAGCCGCGGCCACACCCTGTAAACTCTCTCGAGCCGCACCTCCAGACCATCTTCTCCCAGCACTGTTGCAAACATCCCCACCGTGAATGCTTCCAAATCAGGGCCCTCGCAGCCTTCCTCCAGGCCCCTCACACGGATGTTGTCGCGTCTAGAGCAATTCTCAAGGTCTTTGCATTTAAGTATCGTGGCCTTGAGCTGATTGCGTAGGTCAGCAGATCCTTCTGCAAGAGGCTGAACATGATCCGCCAGTTCCTGGCATTTCGCCTCTAGATCTAGGGTGCGGGCCTCTACCGCGTCCACTTCTGCCTGGAGGGCCAACAATTTTCCTCCAATCTCAGCCGTAAACGCTTCAAGGGAGGCCCCCATATCCGCTTTAATGTCCTCCCGAAGTTCCTTCTTAAACTCCCTCAGTGACGCCATCAGATCCTCTCTAGTGAGCGCCATGTCGCCGACAGTGGGGGCTCCTCCTTCCTTGTTTGCGCCCGCGGCGGCCGGGGTGAAGTAACTAGAGACCTTGGAGTTTTGCGCTTTTTTTTGCGGCATGTGGCCCAGGACACGGTGTCAGCCAGAGGCCCCCTTGCAATGAGGTGGCGAGAGAACAATGCGGGAGCGCAATGGGAAGGCGCGGAAGCCCCCTTCATGTTGGACCTGTGCCCAGGGACCCCTTTTCACAGCATTCTGGGCATCCCAAGACCTCTTCACTCCCTCCAGTTCGGGTTGGACGCCTCTCGGGGCCCTGGATGCCACCCCCAGGTGAGTACCGGCGCCGAGCTGCAGTAGATCTGCCCCGGGTCTTGTCCACGAGCTTGAAGGTGTAAGTCCGGCGCCTCTAGGCCTCCCACAAGCCAAGCCCAGGCAGCGCCACTCCAGGGCCCTTCCAGTTATGCTGTTGGAGTAGGGGGCCCCTCCGCTTCACTCAGTAGGGTGCCTTAACTGCTGCTTCTTCTGGGGCCCTCTGCCCGAAATGGTTGGGCTCACCTCCACATCTCAGAGATCATGTTGTTACCCAAAAGTGTCGAGCTGGGCCGCGGCAGTGTGGGAAGAGACACAGCAAGGGGGGCCCTCGTGGCCCCAGGCAGCTCCGCACCACGGGGCCCGGTCCCAGGGAGGCCCCACCAGGACAGAGCCGGCGCAGTCGAGCGAGGAATCCAGCCCGCGGCCCAGACACAAGGCCGCCTCTCTATAACTGGGGCTGCCTGACCTCCGCCATCTTAGGGCAGGCAACCCAGATCCAGTGATCATCCGCAGGTGGTGGTAGGTCAGGGTTCCCCAGTTCGATCCCCTATGAGCCGTGGTGGTCCGCGACTCGCTCAGGCGACTCCCCAGCACCCCACAGGCTCCCGCTCCTCACCTCGGGGGACCCGCGTGGACCTCCCCGCATCCAGCTGGGCCGCGGCGATGAGAGCTTCCAAACAGCCTCTGGGTCGGGGCCCCCAGTCAGGCCCCGTCCGCAGCGATCCCGGGTTGCGGGCACCACCGCAGCCTGTTTCTGGTGGAGGCACCGACCACCCGAAGCCCCAGTTAGCGGGAGGCGCCACCGCCGAGTCCTGTCCACACCTGGACCGCCATTTTGGCTTCAACCTCACCGCCTCAGTCAGGGGCGCCGACACCCGCAGCCAGCCTCCAGGGAGGTTTCAGCGCCTCTGGGGAGGTCCCCCTTCGTCCAGCAGTGTGGGGACCCGATTATCGGCATTTGTGGAAGGTAGGACGGTTCAGATCGGGCTAATTTCTTCAGGCCTGGTGCGGAGCCAATCGGAGTTACATCCGTTCGGCCATGATGGCTGGCCACGCCCCCCTCGCATGTATATTTACACTTGTGACCAGTCCCACTTACTGCAAATGCAACTTTCTGCACATTTAAGTGACACTTGGGTGAATCAGGCACTGTTGTTTTTAAAGGTCGGAATTAATTAGTACAATTGAAAGATTTTGTAATCTTGAAATCGCCAGTTAGGTTTCCCCAACATATTTTTAAAGAAGAAAGTGTTTATCGTTCTTTTTAAAATAATCAAAATTAGTTAGGATTTAATGAGCAGTAGGATGTGACTGTTAAAACGCTTTAGGGATTCAAGAAAGTGTGCAATACCCAAATTTGTATTTAGCATTTATTAAAATATTATTGAAAAAATAATTTTTAAATTTTTATTTATTTTTTATTTATGGATTTTTATCAAATACAAACACCAGCAAGTTGCATAATAACTGAAAAGCAATTGGGGGGACATAGTAAATATTCAAGTACAAGTTATGTTCACAGGTAAACTTGCCATATCAATGGCTGTGAGAGTCCAGTGAGGCATACAATGTCCCAGCAACCATGCAGTGGACTACCAGCCCACTTGTCTTCCAGGAGGGAGACAGCAACAAATATTAGGAAAAAAAGAGGGGGAGATGGAAGGGGGGGGGGCGGGAGGGGGAAGTGTGTCTCTCTGGCCGCCACTAATAAAGAAGAACGCAAGTGCAAAAGATGTCTCTGTGCATGTTCCTTGCTTCCCCATCGTTCCTTCTTCGCAGTCAGGGCAGGGTCATGCACTCAATCAAGGGGATGAGTTCCAAGAAAGCTGTGCAACGGTTCCCATATATTCTGAGGGCGCGCCTGCACAGGCATTAACTCCCAGAATTCAGATAATTAGTTATGGCAAAATGCTGCATCCCCAAGCCATTCGTCCCTGCGTGGTTTGCGCTTACAGCCCCAGCAGATCGCCACCCGTCTCTTGGCTAATAGCAAAAGCATGGCTGCCAGCTTCCTATTGTCTGCCGGCACATTTCTTACATATCCAAGTAGGGCAACCAACGGAGAGCGCTCCAACCTACAGCTTAGCATGTCATCCAGCACATCAAATACACAACCCCAGTACTCCACAACATCCTGGCACTCCCAAGGCAGGTGCAGGAAGGAAGCCTCCAGCATACCACAATGCGCACACCTAGCATCCAAACTCAACCCCGCTCTGCGCATCCACACAGGGGTCCTGTACAGCCTATGGAGAAACTTAAAATGTATTAGCCTAAGCCTGTAGTTGGGTGACAGCGCCCTGGCCTGCACGCAGCAATAGGACCAAACACCCTCTTCGAATGGAGCTCCCAGACTTTCTTCCCATTCGCGCTGGGCAGAGGGGACGTTTATGGGAGCGTCACGTTGCATACCAGCGTAGAGGCGTGGGTGAGGGATTTGTTAAGAACGCTTCCAGAACAGGGAAGGTTGGTGGCGCAATCGGGAACGACTCGTATTGTGCACGCAGCGCGGCTCTTAGCTGAAAGTATGTCAGTCTATCTAGTAGTCCCGTGTGTTCATTCCCGAGTGCTGCATCCATACTAATGAAGACTCCGTCAGGGAACGCCCGTCCCAGCGTGTGTAGCTGTAGCTTGCGTAATCGTTGACAAACCCCTGTCTCAGCAGCAAAGGGTAATGCTGGGTGTCTAGTGAGCGGCATTGATGGTGCAAAAAGTGTATCCAAGTGTGCCCTGCGCCGGAGTTGCTGCCACGCCCATACCGTACAGCCCACCGTATCGATCTCCGCCCGTGGGCAGCTTTGAGACTGGAACAGCACCATATGCAGCGGGATCGGGTCCGCCAGGTCACTTTCAGGGGCAGTGTGCGCCATGAATTGAGTCGGGTATAGCCAATGAAACCCGAATTGAGCCTGTGCACAGCTGTGGTACAGCTCCTTGTCCGGAGCACCCAGACCCCCCTGCTCAAATGGGAGCGTGAGAGTCTCCCATGCCACTCGAGGCTGCCCACCCGTCCAGGCGAAGGATATCAAATTGGAGCGAAACCTCCTCTTAAATTCCAAAGTAAGAGGGAGGTTTACAAAGACATACAAAAACTTGGGTAATATCACCATTTTGGAGATGGCGATCCGACCAGCCAGGGATAACGGGAGCGACTTCCAGTGGATCAACCGGTCCTCCAGCCATTCCATGAGCCTGTCATAATTATAACGCCACAGCTCTTCAGGATCCCGACTAAGCCAGATGCCCAGGTATTTCACTGGGGATTCTGCCCACTTGAGTGGGAATTCAGACTGAAACATTTCCGTGGCTGCCGTGAGCGGGAAGATCGTGGACTTCCCCCAGTTAATAGTAATGCCCGAAAGGCCGCCAAATAGTAATGATTTCGCGGATGAGGGGATCAAGATTAATCGCAGGGTGCTTGACATATAGAGTCACATCGTCTGCGTACATAGACTCCAAGATCACCCGGGGGGTGAAGGCAAGGCCACGCCGCACGTGGTGCTGCCGCAGTTTCCACCTCCTGCATTAGCGCAAAAAAGGTGCAGAGGTTATGGGAGGTGTTCCTACCAGGGACGAAACCACACTGATCAGGTCTAAGTATCGTGGGGAGCAGCGGGAGCAAAGGAGTGGCCAGAAAAAATAATAACTTTATGGTGATTCTTTTTTTAAAACAAAGTAGGGCCTCTTTGTAACGTTCTAAAGGCTATGTAGAAATTTTAAACACATTGGAAGTGTTTCTTTGTATGTAATAAAATGTTGGAATGTTTAAACTTGTTGATACTGTGGCTTTTAATGTGTTTAAACATTTTAAATAACCCCTCTTATATTTACTAATTCTATTCCATCTGTGTCTCTTGAAAGGTAGGCCACTTTTTAAAATCAGCAAATGTTCTGAGCTCAAAGCAAACTTACGAACTGCCTGAAGAATACAGTTGGGACTAATGACAACAGCAATGATCATGGAATATTTTATGTCTAACAAAAGCAACTTTTAAGAGACATCAATTGTACTTCCTTGTCATGCTTGTGAATACAAAATCCAAGTCCACCTGAAATTTTCAATTATATTTTGTGTTTTTTATAGTAAGTGAATGTTTTCAAACCTACTTAAGGTTATATCCAGTCAAATGCATAGTAAAAGGCTTTCATAGTAAAATGCTTTGATAAAACTGCTATGCAATAGAGCTTTGTCATGCCAGTTGCAGTGTTCATGTTATTGCAGGGATATATAAGGATATAAAAGAGTTCAACTCAAATCACCCATTATAAATATACTATTAGAAGGAAAGAAAATGTGGAATCCATCTCAACAGTACAATGCCACTTGATTGCCAAAGTTTGAGTGAAGCCTTAAAATTTTAGATTTGAAAACAATTAGACACAGGCTTGCTACAAAGTGAGATTCTCCCCTTCTCATTCTATGGCAAAAGCAGAGGTGTTCTTGTCAAATACCAAGGGTGATCTAGAGGTGCCTAAGTCTAATTCTTCTAAAACTCTGGCGCTACGATAGCAAACAGTGCATGGCACATACAGGCAAGTACCACTGTTGTTTCTTGTAACCCAGTTTTATACAACCATGACATAGTAGTGTCCATAAATTGCTGAGCACAGTATTTACCTAAAACTGAGCTTTCAATCTGTTTACATGGTGCGAATTCTATTACTTAGGGCCTGATTACAACTTCGGCGGTCCAGCCACCGGACCGCCAAAGCTGCATACTCTGCAAGACCTCAATACTGACCATTAAAAGGCTTGCGGAAAAGCAAGTTGTAATATGGATGGCTGTGTCGGGCTCGGCACTGCCTCCATTCCTCCCCACTTAGAACACCGCCTGCATCGCGGGATTCAGGATCCTGGTGGTGCTGGCAGTGTTAAAGCGGGCTGGTGGCGATCTGACTGCTATACTTGTAATCAGGCAGTCAGACCGCCTAGGTTACGGTAGTCAGATTGCCACCATGGGTACGGCAGTCTCAAGACCGCCTTACTCATAATTAGCTCCTCAGTACATATTCATAATCCTCTGAATATCTTCACCAACTATTGTGGTCGTCTAGAAGGCTAAAATGGAAGTGTGTGTGTTACTGTCAGTCCTACTTATGGTTTCTTTCCTCCCACAACTTCACAAATTATATAACACTAGATAATCAGGTTCTGAATTTCTTGGGCATCCTACTAATGACTCCACAATATTAAATGTGAAAACATTAGGTGCACATGGTTCTGTGCTAAGCTCTATTCACAAAGGATTGCACACAAAAGCAGCTTTGACTTTTTACTCTTTCTGTTGAACTTGTCAGCAGACTTCAATGCACTGGAACAGAGAAAACTACCCAAAACACTGGAACATTATTTGGGCTTTAAAGTTCATGTCCTCTCCTCAGTTGGTTCACTTCATTGCCTGCAGATTGTCATCAAATAGTGAAACTAGGGAATTACACTTCTAGAGAAAAAGAGGTGACTTGTAGAGTCACCCAAGTATCACTTCCTGCACATGTCTTCAGCTTATACCTTGAGCTACTAAGTCTGATCCTCTGGCAGTTTAGAGTATCGCTCCACCTACATGTATATGACATGCAACCCTACCTTAAAACATCTACTATCATAGACATTCACCTATTGTGAATATGCTGAACTAAAGCTGGAGGATTTGCACCTTTCTATTTCTTAACTCGGAGAAGACTTGGATCCTTTCATTTCTCACCCTCTCTTCAAGGCAAGTTGAAAGCTGCCCTTATTGAATCAGCAAAAATGGATGGCTTCACTCCCACACTCAAACCTACTCTAAAATCTCTCGACTTTACTTTAAAATCCTCATTATCTGTTATTGTTCACAAAAAAAACATGGTCAAGATTGCATATTTTTCTCCATTTAAATTAGAGTTAGCACACTCAAAGATCATTTAAAAACTGCAGCACTTGTCCTAGTGATCTCTAGGATACATTTCAGTAACTCTGTCTTAACTGGTGTACCACAATTGCACCTGGCCCCACTGAAAACTGTTTTGCATTCTGCTGCCGGATTACCTTCCTTGTTGAAGGAGGGCACTAGAGGACTGTAGACTAGATGGCGGCTTCCTGAGGAGGCTTCCCACGCCAGAATCGCTATCATTTGAAAATATCCGTAAGCTGACATCATTGATGGTTTAAACACATATTGGCGTGTGCACAGTGCATTAAGGAGCTGATTGTTGTCATCTGCGGGGTGAAGCAAGGTGTGGGTGTTGGCAATTACGCTGCAGGAAGAAAGCGCCCAATCGGCAGATTATGGTGGTGTGTGGGGACAAGGTCTCGGTGAGGGACCTACCAGAGGACTCTGCAGACCTCAGTGGAGAGTTGCTGTGTCTACGCTGGGTTCTGTGCGTTCGGGGGGGGGGGGGAAATCTGGAACACGCAGCCATCCAAGGGCCTTTCTGAAGGAGTCCAGGGGTGGCTAAAAGACATTGTAAATAATATTGCCCGTCTGAGCTGCCATACCGCTCCCATTCACATAGTGCTTATAGTGGCTTGCTGTCTTGCTTTATACTCCCAAATAAAAGAAATTCAGCCCTCCCAAACAGAGGCACTCTCACATAAAGCAAGAAAACACCTGGAAAGGGGTCGGTCGTAGCTCTCACCAAATGAGGCACATCAAGAGATTGTTTTCAGAATAAAGCGTGTGGTTTTATTAGTGCAACACACACTAACAGAAAGACTTTCCCAGATGTCAAATGAAAACCGGTAAAACAACATGCAAATATATATATATATATATATATATATATGTGTCCAAAAGAAGGTTTCCCCATGCAAGGCTGCACTTGAGAAAACAGGCGGACTCTGCGCTTTGTAGCAGTTTCCTTTATTTCTTGAAACCGGACATCACTGTGTTCAATCAATTTCAACAGCCCTACGCGTTTCGGAGCTCCTGCTCCTTGCTCACGGGCTCCATGTGATGGCAGTAGGCTAGAAAACGAGTCACTCCTTTTAATCCTTTGATAAGTTACGCCCTCTGGTGGGTTGAGATGATAACAGCATTCTGGGACTCGTAGTCTTCACACTCTTTTAATTATTATCCTCAAGTGGATTCCGCCGACTGAAACGCCAATTATTTGCATAAATAACACTCTCTTTAGTGAGCCTCAAACACAGGATTCCGGTTGGCTTATTAGAACCTGTTTTAACCTGCAAACTCGAACACAGTCAATCCGTGTGAAGCAGCCCATCATTCTTATTGGTGGTAGTGCAAGCCTCACGGCCGGGACAGGCCGGATTATGCAAATAATTGGCGTTTCAGTCGGCGGAATCCACTTGAGGATAATATTTAAAAGAGTGTGAAGACTACGAGTCCCAGAATGCTGTTATCATCTCAACCCACCAGAGGGCGTAACTTATCAAAGGATTAAAAGGAGTGACTCGTTTCACACTCGTTTTCTAGCCTACTGCCATCGCATGGAGCCCGTGAGGAAGGAGCAGGAGCTCCGAAACGCGTAGGGCTGTTGAAATTGATTGAACACAGTGATGTCCGGTTTCAAGAAATAAAGGAAACTGCTACAAAGCGCAGAGTCCGCCTGTTTTCTCAAGGTCAACCTTGCATGGGGAAACCTTCTTTTGGACATATATATATATATATATATATATATATATATATATATATACTTATGTAAATAGAGTCTAATAATTAAACATTCATAGATCAAATGCAAAAGAAATAGAACACAATCAATCAATCATGTCACTTATAAAGCGCACTACATACCCGCGAGGGTCTCAAGGCGCTGGGGGAAGAGGGGGGTGGTGCTGCTACTGATCGAAGAGCCAGGTCTTGAGGAGTCTTCTGAAGGCCAGTAGGTCTTGGGTCTGTCGGAGGTTGGTGGGGAGGGTGTTCCAGGTCTTGGCGGCGAGGTGGGAGAAGGATCTGCCGCCGGCGGTCGTTTTCCGGATGCGGGGGACTGTGGCGAGGGCGAGGCTGGTCGAGCGGAGCTGGCGGGTGGGGGTGTAGAAGCTGAGTCGTCTGTTGAGGTAGGCTGGTCCGGAGTTCTGGAGTGCTTTGTGTGCGTGGGTGAGGAGCTTGAAGGTTATCCTCTTGTTGACAGGGAGCCAGTGCAGGTCTCTCAGGTGGGGTGTGATGTGGCTGCGTCGGGGGATGTCGAGGATAAGACGTGCAGAGGCGTTCTGGATGCGTTGCAGCCGTCTCAGGAGCTTAGCCGTCGTTCCTGCGTAGAGGGCGTTTCCGTAGTCCAGCCTGCTGGTGACGAGGGCCTGGGTGACTGTTTTTCTTGTTTCGGTGGGGATCCACTTGAAGATCCTGCGGAGCATTCGGAGGATGTTGAAGCAGGATGAGGAAACGGCGTTGACCTGCTTAGTCATGGAGAGGGTGGGGTCGAGGATGACCCCTAGGTTGCGTACGTGGTCGGTGGGTGGCGGGGCTGTTCCCAGTGATGTTGGCCACCAGGAGTCGTCCCAGGCTGAAGGGTTGGAACCAAGGATGAGGACCTCCGTCTTGTCCGAGTTCAGCTTCAGGCGGCTGGTCCTCATCCATTCGGCGACGGCCTTCATTCCTTCGTGGAGGTGGGCTTTGGCGGTGTGAGGGTCTTTGGTGAGGGAGAGGATCAGCTGGGTGTCGTCGGCGTAGGAGATGATGTTGAGGTTGTGCTGTCGGGCGACGTGGGCGAGGGGTGCCATGTAGATGTTGAACAGCGTTGGGCTGAGGGAGGAGCCTTGGGGTACGCCGCAGATGATCTTGGTGGCCTTGGATCGGAAGGGGGCGAGGCGGACGCTTTGTGTTCTGCCGGAAAGGAAGGATGTGGTCCAGTCCAGGGCCTTCTCTTGGATCCCGGCGTCGTGAAGGCGTGTTCGTAGTGTGTGGTGGCAGACCGTGTCGAAGGCGGCTGATAGGTCCAGGAGGATGAGGGCTGCTGTTTCTCCGTTGTCTAGCAGGGTCCTGATGTCATCGGTGGCGGCGATGAGGGCGGTTTCGGTGCTGTGGTTGCTGCGGAAGCCGGACTGGGAAGGGTCCAGGATGTTGTTCTCCTCGAGGTAGCGGGTCAGTTGTTTGTTGACGATTTTCTCGGTGACCTTCGCGGGGAACGGGAGCAGAGAGATGGGTCGGAAGTTCTTGAGGTCCTTGGGGTCTGCCTTGGGTTTCTTGAGTAAGGCGGTGATCTCGGCGTGCTTCCAGCTTTCCGGGAAGGTTGCTGTCTCGAAGGAGATGTTGATTATTTTCCGGAGATGGGGCGCGATGGCTGTACTGGCTTTGTTGAAGATGTGGTGAGGGCACGGGTCTAGCGGTGAACCGGAGTGGATGATGTTCATGATCTCGCTGGTGTCCTCGTCGTTGATGTTGGTCCAGGAGAGCAGGCGGTTGGTGGTTGTGGGGGCAGTGGTCTCGGTGGTTGCCGGGGCGGTCGTGGTGTTGAAGCTGTCGTGGATGTCGGCGATTTTGCGGTGGAAGAAGGTGGCCAGTGAGTCGCACAGGTCTCGCGACGGCTGGATGTCGTTGGTGTTGGAGCTGGGGTTGGAGAGTTCCTTCACGATGTTGAAGAGCTCTTTGCTGTTGTGTGCGTTGTTGTCTAGGCGGTCTTTGAGTGAGGCCCTTTTGGCGGATCTGATGAGGTGATGGTGACTGCGGGTGGCGCTCTTGTGGGCGGCGTAGCTGTCCGCTGTCCGTTCGTGGAGCCAGATCTTCTCCAGTTTTCGGCATGTTCGTTTGGAGGCCTGGAGGTCTTCGGTGAACCAGGTGGCTTTCTTGCTGGTGTGGCTGTTGGGCGGATTCTTGAGCGGGGCGAGGGTGTTGGCGCAGTCGTCGATCCACTGTCTGAGGTTGCGGGCGGCGGTGTCGGGGTCGGAGGGTTCGGCGGGTGGGCTCAGGGCGAGGGTTGTTGTTAGCTGGTCTTCCGTGACTCTGCTCCAGCAGCGGCGAGGCATTTGTTCGGTGCGGTGGTGCGTGGTGGGCTTCCTGTAGGTGAAGTGGATGCAGTGGTGGTCAGTCCAGTGGGGTTCGGAGGTGTGGTTGAAGGAGACGTGTGGGCTTGCGGAAAAGATGGAGTCGAGCGTGTGGCCGGCGGCGTGGGTGGGTGTAGTCACGAGCTGTCTGAGTCCGAGGGTGGCGAGGTTGTCGATCAGGGTGGTGGAGTTGGTGTCCTTGTTGTTCTCGAGGTGGAAGTTCAGGTCCCCGAGGAGGATGTAGTCCGTGGAGGCGATGGCGTGTGTGCTGTCGAAGTCAGCGATGGAATCGCTGAACTGTGGTCGGGGTCCGGGGGGTCTGTAGATGAGGGTTCCTCTGAGGGTGGTGTTGGGATCGGTGTGGACCTGGAAGTGCATGTGTTCGGCGGTGCTGAGGGTGTCGTCGGTGTTGGTTGAGACTCTGAGGGTGTTCCTGTGGACGATGGCGATGCCTCCTCCGACTCCGTTGGTGCGGTCCCTGCGGGTGATCTTGTATCCGTCCGGGATGGCAATGGCGATGTCGGGGGCTGAAGCGGGATTCAGCCAGGTCTCCGTCAGGAATGTGACGTCTGGGGAGGTTGAGTCGAGAAGGTCCCAGAGTTCGATGGCGTGTTTGCGGGCAGAGCGGGTGTTGAGGAGGATGCATCTGAGGTAGTTGGGTTCTTTCCTGGGCGGTGGTTTGGCGGGGCGGGTGCTGGCGAAGCTGCAGTTCCGGCAGGTGAAGGGCCCTTGGGTGCGCTTCGGGGTGGCCTGGTAGCAGGCGTGATCTTTTCCGGGGTTGAGTGCGTGGAGGGTGCTGGCGTCGTATCGGCGTCTGTTGATGTGGCGGGCGCGGGGGATGCCCGGACCAGGGGGTCTGGCGCTGGGCGCGGTCACGGCGCGGACGGGCGCAGACGGGCTTGCCTTAGGCGCGCTTTCGGCACGCCAGCGGCGCGCCCGCTGCGCACGTCCGCTGCGCGGCCGCACAGCGGCCGCCATAAATGGGGAGGTGGGGGCAGTGAGGGGGCGGGGCCGCAGGGGCGCAGCGGCGGGAAACAGGCACAGAAGGGAAAACGAGCACAATCAGGGCATCAAGGGGGCACAGAAAGGAAAAAAAACGAGCACAATGAGGGGCAGCAAGGGGGCACAGAAAGGAAAAAACTAGCACAATGAGGGGCAGCAAGGGGGCACAGAAAGGAAAAACGAGCACAATCAGGGGCAGCAAGGGGGGCACAGAAAGGAAAAAAAACGAGCACAATCAGGGGCAGCAAGGGGGCACAGAAAGGGAAAAAAAACGAGCACAATCAGGGGCAGCAAGGGGGCACAGAAAGGAAAAAACTAGCACAATGAGGGGCAGCAAGGGGGCACAGAAAGGAAAAACGAGCACAATCAGGGGCAGCAAGGGGGGCACAGAAAGGAAAAAACGAGCACAATCAGGGGCAGCAAGGGGGCACAGAAAGGAAAAACGAGCACAATCAGGGGCAGCAAGGGGGGCACAGAAAGGAAAAAACGAGCACAATCAGGGGCAGCAAGGGGGGCACAGAAAGGAAAAACGAGCACAATCAGGGGCAGCAAGGGGGGCACAGAAAGGAAAAACGAGCACAATCAGGGGCAGCAAGGGGGCACAGAAAGGAAAAACGAGCACAATCAGGGGCAGCAGCAGGGCACACAGACGGAGCTGTGTGGTGGGGGAGCGACCTACCAATCAAGGTCTGTGTGGTGGGGGGCAAGTAATAATAATAATACTGGGCGTCCACTGCAAGAAATAGGAAATAAACCCTGTCAAAGGAAAGCATGGAAACATATAAAATATATACACAGAATACATCAGATGATTATGACACACATATAAATGTATGCCAATAAACAAGAACCACTGAATACCTGAATGTGCACACAGACGCACTCACACATCACAATACCAATAATCAGAAAAAATACCTCGCAGGTTGGTTGCAATAGCTTCATCTTAGCCCACACAAGACTGGGGGATCCCAAATGACAGCACTGCCTTGGGGTCAAGAGACTCCTCAAGCCGGGAAATGCAACAGTGAGTGGACACATCCTTCCCTCAGGAAGAGAACCCGCTTCCGAGCCAAGAAACCCCAGTTTTATAATATTCTCAATGCATGAGAAGACATCCTCTACAGCAAGGAAACTTACTGGTGCTGGCCGAGCTCCATGCAAGCATTTCAAGGCAAAGGAGTTCTCACGTATTCTCCTGCACGCCCACACGTTCCAGCCCCTTATCTTAGTGAAGCTTGCGAAAGTAGAAAACATCTCCAAAAGTACAGAAAACATTCTTGAACGTGAATAACCTAAATAGCGTGAGTAAGCTGGGGGCCTGCGTGTGTGTGCAGAGCTCAAGCTAGACACAGTCGGAATTCAAGATGGAGTTTAGGGCATGTCAAAGCCAATAGTAAAAACTTCATTAAACTTCCCAGTGTACAACATAATGCACATTTGTGCACCACCGCCTATAGCATCACACACTTAATTTCCCAATGTACAACATAATGCACATTTGGGCACCACTGCCTATAACACTGCACTCCGAGACAGAGAATTACATTCCACACATTTCTCTCTCATGCTTTCAATTGCACATCCCACAAGTTCTGTTCCTGACAAGGCTAAGGCTGTCTTACTCTGTGGAACACTCCCACTCTGAAGCTACAAGGAGACACGAAAGAAATTTCAAGGCGAAATGCATGTGCAGAAAAAGTGATGTTGTACATTCAAGCTAGAGTAAATTAAAACACATAGAGTCAATTATGGTAGTCAAAGGTCACCACGTGGTCCCAATACATGGCAATATGGCCTATAGCACTACACTTGAAAGCATGGGCAAATCAGATGGCAGGCAGACCCGGCTCACCTTTGAAGGGGGCAGGTAGATGGCTAAGGGCAGGTACACGAGTCGGAGCCGAGAGGTGAGATGATTGGATCGCAGCTCCCTGCTGCTATGGCTGACTTTGATGTTAAGACTTTGCTGCAGGAAATGAGGGTTAGCCTAGCTGTGATCAAGACTAAACGAGGGGCAATTGGGCATAGACCATCCAGGAAACCTTACTGTGGGAGCCCTTTTTGTGAATTCCAGATTTCTTTCATTTGATGAGGTTCTGGCACCTATATAATAGGCTCTGCAGCTCCCTCAGTGTTATCTACTGAACTCCCAGAATAGGGCATATTGTTGTGAGCTGACCAATAAAGTCTTATCTAATGGTAAATTCCAGCTGCTCCAGCTTAAGTTCCTTCCTAGGGCTTATTATACACCAATCTCCATGGCCAGATTTGGCTTGGTATCAGAGTCAAACTGGTGGAGGTGCAAATCCACTGCTGCAGACCTTTTTACAGGTGGCGTGGGAATGCCCTCAAATACATGAAAACTGGGTTAAGCTGAATCCAGAACCTAAGATGGTGTCCTCTGATATAATGCTTTTGGGATTGAATGCCCTACTAGGCTATGTTAAAGATGTCTCTAAGTCTTAGGGCCGGTTTTTGGATATGACCCTGTTGGTGGGAAATTGTAGAGTGGCTATTAACTGGAGAACGAACGCCTATCCCCCCACCCAGAATCCCCCCCACTGATATACCCACTGGTTGAGAGATTTGATTACTTGTTCTCAGTGGTCGAAGTGGGGGAAATAAAGTTGGGGAACTGTGGGCGGAGAATCAGAGGGCGGGAATAACCTGAGGACTGGGTCAGGGGGCAGAGTCAGAGGTGTGGTCAGAAAGAGCAAATCATTCTAATTTTTAGCATTTGTTTGGCATTTCACTACCCAGTTACAGCTTATTACGTTATTCAATTCAACCAATGGATACACGTTTATTTAAGGTTTAATATGAGTTATTGACATTAAAATACATTCATAAAGTGGGATTCGTTTCCAATCACAGAATGTCCTAAATACACTTAAAAGTGGAATCACAAGCCATTTGTCTCCGATCCATGCAGTTTCTGTCATCAGCACTTCTCCTTTTTCCACAAGAGCAGTCCAAACACGAATAGCAAAATATCCTAGTTTGCAAATGGTTTCTATATAATTATTGCTCTGCAATATTTGCCTCATAATGCATCATCTGCTGCAAAATTTGGCGATTTTAATGAATAAATTGTTTGTAGCTCAAACGGTTCAAAAGTTACTAAAAAATGTGACGTGTTTCTGCGAAGTGGACAGCCCTTTGCAAAGGTTGACTGATAACCTTTCTCACTGCTGCATTTGTATGTTACCCTGGTAGTAATAAAGCAAAATCTTTGCAGAGACTGTTAGCATGTGTAAAAATTTCAAAATAATAACGTATCAGAAAATATACAGCATTACGCTGCAGTCTTTTTAAAATTTTTGCTGCATAATTTAGTCAACACTGCAGCATCATTTTAGCCTCCATTGGTGCATAATTCCAGTGGCCCCAAAGCAGGCAGCACAAGTTAAAAGTGCTTGTGCACCATGCGCGCAGTCGACATACTGCGGGGGCATCGCGGCGGCAGACATCTATTCCTATTATGTGGCGTCACATTTGCTCGTGGTTAATGAGTGGTGGTACAACTCCCCACGGACCCAGCATACGCGATTGAGCATGCAGCAATGGAGCGGACCCCCCTTCTCCATCTCCTATACACCGCCATGCGCCTGGATTTTATGCCTCCAGCAGGTAAAGTCGTAATATTGCTGTGGCGGGCTAAAGTCAGACAGATGGGTTGGAACGGAAAGCTCACCTGGGCAACCCCACTATGGCCGCCTTGAGGGGGTTCCGGGGATGGGACCTGGTGGGGATATCGACCCTCGGCGATGTGATGCGGGCACTTCCTTGAAATCCTACCAGCAACTACAAGCGGAGTATACATTACACAAAACACAATTCTACAAATTCCTCCAACTCCGCCATGCACTCACCCCCCTTATCCGCACGCTTGAGACCCTTCCGGAATTCCATCCATTAGAGGGCCGTCTACTGATGGGGGATTTGGGCCTCCACAAGATTAGGCAAATATACCAGACCTTAACGACCCACACACAGACAACGCTCGACAAGAAGCGACTGGCGTGGCAAGCCGACATCCCTGACTTGACGGACGACGACTGGGCTGAGGCCATCGCTAGCCCGCGGGGAGCGGCGGTCTCTACGAGATACCGCCTGATACAGTTTAAGTACTTGCACCGGGCTTATTATACACGGACTAGACTCTGGCGGATGGGAGTGATCCCATCCCCGCATGTCTGCGCTGTGATCGAGAGGAGGGGACATTTTTGCACACAGTTTGGAGTTGCACAGCGTTGCAACCCGTTTGGCGTAGAATTAGGTCCTACCTCCAGGAGGTGCTAGCGTGGGAACTCCCGCTCGACCCGCGACTCTTCCTCCTGCATAGCACGGACGACATTGGGGGAAACATATATAAGCAACACTTACTGTCTTTAGCTCTCACTATTGCCAAGAGAGACATAGCGCAATTATGGAAAGGGACGTCTCCCCCAACGCTGGGTAAATGGAAGACCGAAATGGACAGATGTATGGGGGCCGAAATGGCAGTATTTCTAGCTCGCGGTTGCCCAGTTAAACATAGAAAAATTTGGACCCGATGGGCGTCATACTGAGGGATCGAGCTTCCCCCATTGCCGCCTACAGACCCCTGATTGGTGCCCCGTTCCTAATGTATATTATTCGGACTATCCCGCACTGTTTGATAATGGTCTCCTATGCTAATGTATCATGTATTCAAGTCTTGAAATCTTGCAATGTCTGCAATCTGTTTAAGTTATACCTCCTGAATGTTCGGCAGGTGTTTGAATTTGGTCAAAACGCTGGAATTATCGTGATATTATGTCATTTTCTCCTGCAGGTCATTGTAGGGCTGTCGCCCGCCTTTTCAACGCAAAACCAAAGAAAATCTGTTGTAAAATTATTATTTTTTTTTTAAAGTGCTTGTGCACGAAGCAGAGAGACCGTGAGGTTTGTGAACTTAGCTTGGTGTGCGTGCAAATCCTGCATTGCAGACCCTTGGTGAGTTGCAGCTACTATTGCTGAAACCAGGCCAATGGAGGTATAAATGGGTGAGGCGGACTGGCCTCAAGTGCAGGGCCGCCTTTAGCGCTGGTGGAGCCCTGTGCAACAATGTTTGTTGGTGCCCCCCAATGACTCCCTCCACCACAGATTCCCTCACTACCAACCTTTAACAGTGCCCCTCATGTCTCCATAACCACACTCTCACTCAGATGCATTTAATTTGATTTACATCGCCACTGATACCAGTGTAGGGTGTCAGAGCACTTTACATCACACACATTACACAGAGACAATCAATCATACATGGGTAAATCACTGCATAGGAAATGTTACATAAGACAAAGGACTACAAGGTGCAGGTGTCACATGACAACCATACTAGTAGGCAGTATAGTTTAATAGTGATTGGTCTGGAGAAACACAAACTGTGAATTTAGAACGTAATACCAAGGTTTAAAAACCAGAGGTGTTTTCTAAAATAAAAAAGTTGGGGAACGGAATCTATTAAATTAAAGAAGTAGGGGCATGCCGTACCCTGCCGATCCCGCCCACTTCGACCACTGCTTGTTCTAATCATCCAGATATATGCGGGCTTCCCTCCCCAGGGACATCTGGGTCCTGCTTTGTCGCTAAGTATTGTATTTGCCACATTCTTCAGGAATGCTATGATGAATTATATTTTGTCAAGTTTAGAACGACTAAAATGCCCTGACTTAGCAGCTAGAGAATGTTATCACTTGTTAATATGATATTGCATGCTAGCCCTGAATGTAATGCACTTAAATGGCTGTGTTAAGTAAAATTGTACACGCTGGTTATCTATGTTTAATGAATTATATGCCGAATTTCCTTTGGGTTTAAAAGCAAAATAAAAGTTTAAAAAAAATAAAAGATTTATCACCTTGTTGAGAAAATATGACCACATGTCGCCAATACTTTGCAAACTACACTGGCTGCCTTTGAAAGACAGTATAATTTTCAAAGTATGGTCTATTTCACAATACAATGAACTCGAATATCCTCTCTCACCTTTCCGTTATGCTGGCCACCTCAGGAGGTCAAAGGAACCTTTGCAGCCGAATAAGAATTGAAGCCCCAAATTCACATTGTTGCACCCAGAACATATCCTTTTTGAGGGCATCAACATTAGCCTGACACTTGCTGCCATTGACAGTCATAATGCAACCCAGCCTCACCTTATTCTGCAAACAGATCAAATCACATTTAGATATCTACTTGAACAAACCTGCTCATGCAGCATTCCTTTCCCCCCCTTGCACCCTCAGTTCTAACTGTGCTTATAACTTTTCAAAGTGAACGACTTGCAATATTGAAAGTGCTGTGTTTTTGCTTTTGAGCTTGAGGTGTTATGCATCTGGGGGCTAGTGTGCTATATAAGACCATTAAATACATTGATTTTTGGGGGATGCTGAAACCTAGTTCCTCAACTATTCTCACAAGACACAATGACAACCAGATGTGAAGTCTTATTGATGTGTGTTTTCCATCAGTCCACTGTCCAGTTCTTAGTGTCCATAGTGCTGGCAGAAACAAGGTCATGGCTTATTCTGTATAAAAACCTAGATCTCTGTTGAAAACATTGCACATGCTTGCCTTTGCTTTATTGTGGTAGTGGATGTAATTTTCCTGAGAGGTATATGGACTTGCGGTGTGTGTTGAGTGAAACTGAGTGCACATCCACATAGCGCGATGTCCAGTTTACGGTGTTAGCCTCACTCTCATGCTTGGTAGTAAGCGAGAATTCACAAGTAGTCCATTCAGCATCCAGTTTACATTTCCTGTAATTTTGTAAAGGTCACTGATGCTTTTCTCATCAGAACACTGTACTCCTGATATGATCTGTTTCAGTTTCTATAGCATGAGTTCTTTTTATTACGTCATTTTGAGGTTGCTAAGGTTGCAGCTGCGACCCCTAGCTAGCCCTTTGCGACCCCTGGCACTGCCTTTGCAACTCCTGGCCTCAGAGGTGGCAAAATCGGTGCCAGAGACCCAGTGACCCCTCAAACCTACGGACTTTGGTTGGGGCTCCACTCTTTGTTTTCTCTCAATTTTTTCTATTACACTAATACTGAATAATGTTTTATTATTCCGTATTAGTGTAATAAAAATGGAGTACAATTAGCCGGAACATGACTTTCCCTGGCAGATTAGGTAAGTAAAAAAAATGCTTTAAAATGTATGTTGTGTGCGTGCTTGCAGGTGAGTGTTTACGTGAGACAGAGTGTGTGTGTGTGTAAGTGTGAATATGTGTGTGTGTGTGTGTGTGTGTGCAAGTGCAATTGAAGGTAAAAGGGCGTGTGATGCCCCTTCCGCTTCCCCTGGCTTTCTGGCGAATAGACGTTCATAGTTCCACTGGTGCTTCTATGTAAAAGTCTATAGAGATTTGGAGGTGGGGGATTTGGCAGTACATGCTCACACCAACAGGATAAACATAACCTTTGTCACTCAACCATGTGATTATACACATCGTTTATTTTTGATTACTATATGTGTTCAGAGTTCAAGTAGAAATGAGAACTGATATTTTAATTCGAAACTGTGCTGTACAGTTCTGCAAATAGAATCACCTTACATCACTCTTATCATAACGGGTGAATAAGAAATACTTGTTTTAAGAAAGAATTCTACCGTATGAAAAGACCTTTATGTCTTTTAGAGCTTCATTGCTTGTCTTGAATGTGCTTCTTACTTTGTTTGAAAACACAAAGCAGGATTTTAGATTCGTTCTTGTTAAATTGATGGTTATTTTATTGCATTATTACTTACTCTTGTTTTACAGAACTTGTAATGCTGTAGGCATTCCACCCAGATGAATAAAACCATTCACACAGATAAGTAGGTTATCAGAACGCCATCAATGGGAAAGTTTGTCTTTTGCAGATGCCAGGATTTCACTGTACTTGTCATTAATGTAGAGGCAGTACAAGTGTGCGGCCATCTGTCAGCCCTGTTTAACTCGCCTGATTGTTAATTGTTTTCTTGAAAGCTTGCCTGCCTGTTGTGCCAGTTTCACTTGAGATGTGCTACCAGAGAATGCATATGCAAGGATGTTAGAGTCCCATCCATCTTCAAAGCCTCAATTCAGTCCACATCTTGTTTTGATTTGCTACATTGAAGAATGCTGTAAAGTCCCAAAAAGACTTGCATAAGTGCCTGTTTTTGGCAATAACATATTTTATAGACCTGATACACTAAATTCAATATTTATATTATGGTGGAACATCCAGTTCTGAAGTAATCTATTTTGGGATAAGAATATCTTCACTCTCCATTTTCTCATTCAAGATCAACCTGTGTGAAGATTCAACTGTAAATATTGGTTTAACTTATGTGTGGGTATGATTATAGCATTTGGGCCCTTCTTGTTTTAGGTATATTTTATACTTTTTGCCCAAAGTCCTGGAAAATTAAAAACCAGAGGCTCAATTTATGAAGTATTCCATTAGTATCAATGTGCGTCAAGAGCCCAGATTGTGAAAGATGTCTTTTAGCACTTTATCTTGGTGCTTTATCGCTCTGGAGTGGGTTTGCATGTTCTTTCTTTGCTCTGTAAAAGTCTAATGCACCCATTCAGAGGCACCTGCATCATTTTCTTAGGTTAGAACTGTTGCTAGATTTAGTTAAACACCTTTTAGGAAGTTTTTGTTAAAATATAGAAGTACCCTGTCCATTTGATTTCAGAGATCTTGCCTCAGTTGTTTGTTACACACCCAAAACCTGGGCTGTTCTCCCCAACAGTTCATAGTCCATAGCTTGCTGCATTCATTAGATTTCACATTGTCCTTCATAAATCCTTCAATAAGTTCTCGTTGTAAATGTCTGAGATATTTACTGATTCACAAGCTGCAGCTGAGTATTTTTTTTATTATGCTTTCTTTATTGTACCAGTGGGCAACTATTGGATTGTAACTTTTTTAGGTTTTGCTTATACACTTATCCATCCTAATAAATTATTTTAATATATCAGTTCATTCCCTGTATTTCTTTACGACAACAGGTAAGGGGACTCCACTCTTACCTGAACTGTTTGCCCTTACAACAGATTTAGCTAATTGAGTGTCTTCAGGATGACTTAGGATAAAAATAGGTGGATTTTTACATGGTTGGTGAAAGGTTTTGCTATTTCTGCCAAAGGCAACCAGCAATTAAATGTTAGTGCCTGAAAGGGTGTGCTCAGTAAAGTAATGCAATTTCGCATTTCTAGGTTTTTCCACGGGCTGCTTTAGTTGTGTGGGAGACCTGTTTTTACCAATACTTTGACTTATATTTAAAGCAGGCTTTGAGATTGCTCTTTTCTCATGATCAGTGGCTTTCTTGCCTAGCTCTGCTCTTGATTCAAAGCTTCACCTCCCCCAGCCATTCTCATGTTTGTCTGTCCTCTGGAGTATTTTGGTCTAACCATGTTTTGATTGGACAAGTTGTATCCATCCACTGCTAATGTCAAGGAACTATCTTTCCTTTTTCATGTTTCTATAGCATTTGACTTTTAATCCTCTATTAGAGTGCCTGTTTGTCCAATTTCCAGTTGGATGTCCTTGAACATGCCCTCCCTTTCCCTGGTCTCTCCTGCTGCTTCCACGTCTCATCATCTGCTCTCCTTTCACTCTTCATCTCCCTTGAGCCCAATCCCTTGTTTCCTGAACCATGCATGCCACCTCTATAGGTCAGTTTTTTTCCTATTGTCTTCTCTTTCTTCCCACTTATGCTGGCATTTGCCACCTTCACTGTTGAAGGATCGTATAAAAGAACTGGTACATCAGGGTAACTATTACAGTTTTTTTGTTTAAACAAGTGACTAGTACTTTATATCAATATTAGGGTGAATTTTTTAAAAACATACAAGAGATGTGCTCTGAGCCTCAGCAATGACTTTCACAATCCTACCCAAGCACTGAGATATGTATTTAGCCTATAGAAAACTAGTAAGTAAGTAGACTTGTTAAGGTAAATATACAGCTATTTTGGTTGAATCCATACCCTCTCTATGATCTGATTACTCAAAATAAAAGCAAAGGCTAGATTTTTTTACCCTTGTTGCTTTCCGCTTTCAATGAAAGGAGACATTTAACTGAATCAGACGTGCTCATAATTCTTTAGTGCTCAGGGATTGAGGGTGAAGTGCTGGAAGCCTATGTAAGACTTGTGTGTGTCTCAACGGATCTAGAATTGCAAATTAAGGTACTGCAGCCTATCCTCACCCCTCATCATTTTCCACCCCTCTCTCTTTGAGGACTTTCCTCATTGTAATCTCTTTCCTGCCGAGTCTCAGAGCTTTCCCTTATTCCCCCTGTCAGAGGAGGCTATTACATTAATATGTACAAGAAACCACTTAATGAACTGCTCTGTAAGAGCACTGTAAGAAAAGGAGTTATTATTTGGGGAGTATTGAAGTGCTACCCAAATATTAAGTCCCAAAATCATGTCGGGTTAAACAGGCAATTTTAATAGTTTAAACCTGGTTTCAACCTCTGCTGGTTATGGCACAGAGCAGACCGGATTTAATTAGAAAATCTGTAAAAGTATTTAGCCACACTTAAACACTCATAACACAACTCTATAAAAATCCCACGACCAATTAGTAAACATTAAGAAGGTAAAAAAATTGTCATTAAAAAAGACCTAAATCAACTAAAATCCAATAAGGGGGACAACAGATATGATGTTTTAAAGTTTAAGGCAAAAAGACCAAGAAAATGTAAAGTGCCAATCAGAAGGCACTGTTCACAGTTGACCAAGAACTAGTCACAATTTCAGGCTGACCGCAATGTTGTCTTGGTCAAAGTTTTACCTTCTGACTTAGGGCCTTATTTAGAGTTTGCCGGTCGAGATACTCTATCAAACATGGCAGATACCCTACCCACTTAATTATAAGCGCCATAGGCTATAATGCATTTGCTAACATTGCTTCACATCTGTTTAACAAAAAAACCTTATTGTCTTCCAGAATTATAATGTTCATATAAAAAATGTGCATCACAAATAAGAGCCCAGCTATGCCAAGGAGACTAACCCTCCACTGGAGAAAACAGAGTTTTCTTGTAAAACCGTCACACACCAGGGTCACCCCTTTTGTGGCATGTTTCATCATTGGGTCCATCCCGTTCTGCTACGGAGCTGGGTGTGCTGCGACCTACGGACTACGCTGGAGCACTTAAGTGACTATACAATGATAAAGGAGATGGTGTTAAAAAATAGGAGTAGGGGGTTGTTTGTGCTGGAGTGTGTCTTAAAACTATCTGGCTAGTAGGTGTATCCTATTTATTCTGGCCTCTAGTCGGTTTGATTAAAAAGGGAAGGATTAGATAAGGAGAATGTCATGTACCTGATTTCCTAAAAGGTCGACTTGTTTCAAGCCGTACTGCTATCGGCTTTTTATCAGGACCTAGGGAAAACTAACTTCCTGGTACCACTCCTGCTGTTTCAAACTGGACACACACTTATTGCATGCTAATGAAAAAGGTGTATTTACTTTTACCACCTATCTATTGATCACTGTCTGTATTTCTGTAGAGAGTTCGACTTTACAGCCATGTGGCTGTATGCATGCTCCTTCCTTTGCTTTAATTAATATCAATTTTGTCATAGTGAGCACCTCCAAGTGAGGAAAAACATGATTTAAAATCATATTGCGAGTGGGCACATCTAATGTAGTTCAAATAGAATTATCTGGAAACAAACCATGGTTTCAGAGTGTACTGTCAAAGACACATATTTATATTACAATGAAAACACACATCACATACACATAAAATGCTTGGATATCGCATCATGGTTCCTCCGGGGGGAAGGTAGCCTGAAATCACACTCTGTAGGGAGAAAATGCGGTGAGGGAAAGAGATTTCTTTAATCAATTCGGGCGATATCTTTGTTAGGTCTACATGTAAACATATTTAGCTAGTAGTACAGAAAAAGGCATACGGCAAGTACCTTACTAGTGATACATGAAGAAAAAGCAAGCGCCATGTCCCCCACTTACCACATCAAGGTTTCACCTCTGCCTTGCTACCTATTTGATGCAACCGCCGGGGACCACATATTACAGACGCGGTGTCGGCTGGCATGTTAAATCCCGTTGGAAGCGCAATGAACGTTGTGTCCTCGCACTCATGTGAGAACTAGATCACGCTTTGAAAAACAAATTGGCGGTCGATAGTGGAACATCCACTTGGTTCCATTGGGGTATTAAATTATAGTCTGAGAGGCCCGATCTTGAATACCTAGCCACTTCTTTATCCACAGAGACAGGGACGTTTGACCGTGCCCAATATGGAGCATTACTATTTTGCGGCGCAGCTGCAGTGGGTGGCTGGTGGGTCAGTGATCTCCACCTCGCAGACACCGCTACGCGGCAAACAGGCTACACCCACTCCCAGATCATAACACTATTTCACCCTGGAAGGACAGGTGCAGCACCTACTCAGCTGTTGGCGAGAGTGGCCTATACCTGTTTCCGTCGTAGCCTAAGAATCACAAAAACTGTCACCCTGTACGAGCCCTCCCTGCCCCTGCTTGGTATGCCCAGACAGCATCGAGCAATCGCTGTGGCAGAGCTCCGCTCGTGGGAAGAGGCAGGAATCCAAACCCTGGGGGCCTGTATCACGATAAGCAGCTACTGCCGTTTGATATGCTTGCTGAAGAATACAGCCTGCTGTGCGACCAATTCCTACTTCGCGCTGACGCGGACGCTGCAGACATTGTGGGGCGACATAACGCAAGAGCCAATGACGCACTTGACAATTCAGTATCTGCATGTACTGGGCGCGGGGCGACACCTCACCAGATAGATAGCAGAATCACTACGGACACACGCAGCACTCCCGCTGGTATCACTTGGGGCCCACTGGGATACAGATCTCCAGCGGCCTAGCACCGAACGGGAATGGGAGGCTATTCTAGAAGGACCGCGCATATTCCTCAGAATGCCAGATTCTGTCTCATTCAATATTTCATAACACACAGAGCCTACATGACACCAGCTAAGAATAATCAATACTTTAGCCGTGAAGACGCCCAATGCCCCAGATGAGGGCTGGTGGGAGGTGAGCTTCTACATATGCTATGGGCCTGTGCTGCATTAGTCTCTTATTGGGAAACACTCACAAAGCTCTTAGCTCAGTGTACTGGTCGCACGGTAGAGTGGATTAGGGAGGTATGCCTTTTGGGTCTCTATCAGAGGCCTAAAAAACTATAAAGTAACAACCCATTTCATAGACCTAGGACTCATCGTAGCCAAGCGACTAATTAGCAGGCGCTGGAAGTCCCATGAACCCCCAGCTACGAAAGCCTGGTTCCAATCCTTAATATGCTGGGCCCAGGCGGAAAGCGTGGCGCTCCGTCGCGAAGACACTATAGGATTGCATGCGTTGCCGTTGGCAGCAGCATGGGATGCGATACTAACAGACTTCCGCAGCTCCTGGCAGGAGAATTCGGAAACACAGGTGACCCCCTCAGGGATAGATGAGGTGCATGAGCAAACCAATGGTACAGAGTGAATTAGACATCAACAAAAGGGTGTTTCAGCCCAGGAAATCTGCAAGGCCCCAAGCACTGTGCACCTCATGTACATATCCAGGTTAAAACATGATCAATCAAACAGCAATGGTTGGCGTCATACAATCTTAGTGTGTGATTAATGTGAAGTTTTGGGGGAGGGGTGTGTCGGGGAGGGCGGCATTACGCTACAGCTGGCATATGCTGTTCTCCTATTATGTTGAATCAATGGGACTTTACCCTTGTGTTTCATTTAATAATATTAATACACTGTTATATTTGGCACTCCAAAATGCTTTGTGTTAACAAAAAACTTAACGATGTAATGCTTATATGATAGCATCTGCTTTCTAAATTCTTTTTATCAGTGTCAACATATGTTTGATTGCCAATGGTGCCTGTCTAAATGCATGAAAAGTTTAAAATTCAATAAACAAATTTAAACAAAAAAAAGAGAATATTGTTGATGTAGTATGTATACAATTGTGTTTATAGGTGATGCACAAGAAACAAAAGAGAAGGGCTGGTCATGATTGTCGTTTCAGATTTAAAGCACCCATTTACTGCTCAGTATGATTATTTTGTAGGCTTTATACAAAATATCGATGTAAGCAAACTGAGTATTCCTCAGAAGTGAGAGGTATGAGTGTATATTGCCAAATCGGTTTTATCTGACAAATTGGCTCCAAAGGATATTATTGTTCAGGCCCTCCATATGTGTTTTGAGTTTAAAAACCCACCATTGTTCTGTTTCAAATAATCTTGATTCTGAATTCACTCTGTCATTTATGTGCTTAAGAATGACCCATTGGTAATCACGCGCTGAATGCTTCTTTTCTATATAATGGGTTGAAATCTTTGTGGTTGCGCGGCCACATCTCAAATTGCTGCGATGTTCCCAGATTCTGGTTTTAATCTTTCTGGTTGCCATCCCTACATAGTATAGGTTGCAGGGGCATGTTACCAGGTACACCACTCTTTGTGTATTACAATTCGTGACATTGCTTAGTTGCCAGGTCATTTGATTGCTTTTTGTTGGTTTTGTCAGATGACAGACACTACAGTTACCGCATGGGTAATGGCCCATGATTGGTGTTATAGTGCTCTGTAAACCCATTGTAGTGTTCTGTTTGTTGCAGGCGCGTGTGTGGACCAACATATCTTTAAGACTTTTTCCCCTCTTGTGGGAAAACATAGGACATGGTATTGATAAGGACTCACTATTCAATACACGTCAGTGCTTGTTGAGGATTTTTGTCACTAACGTAGATGCTATTTTGAAAGTGGTGATACATATTGGTCTTTCCACCTTGTCTTTCTGTACTGGAGGTTCCAAAAGGGCTTCCCTGTTGTTATTTTGTGCCCTCTTTTTTTCCTGGGATACCATCTTTTTTGAGTACTTCTTAGCCTTTAAAGACGTGGCTAGGTATTCAAGATCAGGCCTCTCCAACTATAATTTAATACCACAATGGAACCAAGTGGATGATCCACTCTTGACCGCCATTTTGTCTTTCAAAGCACGGTCTAGTTCTCCCGTGAGCGTGAGGACGCAATGTCAAGGCGCTTCCAACGGGATTTAACATGCCGGCCTACACCGCGTCGGTAATATGCGGTCCTCGGCAGTTGCACCAAATAGGTAGCAAGGCAGATGTGAAGCCTTGGTGTGGTAAGCGCGCCACATGTATCCCTAGCATGGTACTTGCCGTATGCCTTTTTCCACACTGCTCACTAAATGATTACATGCAAGCCTAACAAAGATATTGCCCGCATTGATTAAAGAAATCTCGTCCCTTCACCGCATTTTCTCCCTAACGACTGTGACTACAGGCTACCCTTTCCCCTGGAGGAACCATGATGCGGAATCCAAGCATTTTATATGTATGTGATGTGTGTTTTTCATTGTATTATAAGTGTGTGTCTTTGACAGTATACTGTGATACCACGGTTTGTTTTCAGATAATTCTATTTGAACTGCACTAGATGTGCCCACTCACAATATGATTTTAATTCACTTTTTCCTCACTTGGAGGTGCTCACTATGACAACATTGATAATGTTGAAAGCAAAGGAAGGAGGATGCATACGACCACATGGCTGTAAAGTCTAACTGTCCATTTATATCTCCACATAAATACAGACAGTGATCGGCAGATAGGTGGTTAATGTATAATCACCTTTTTCATTAGCATAGAGTAAGTGTGCGTCGAGTGTGAAAGCAGGAATGGTGCCAGGGAGTTAGTTTTCCCTAGCCCCTGATGAAAAGCTGAGAAGGGTATGGCTTGAAACATGTCGACCTTTTAGGAACTCCGCAAATAACGGCGAAAAACACATTTTCATTGAAGCATCTGTGCAGTTGAATCAAAATATGTGTGCAAGTATTAGGATACACTTAAATTTATAGATGACATAAAAGTGTGCATTTAGAGAGGCTCTTCTCGACTAAGTCCATTGAGTTGGAAAAAAAAACTATAACAGACTGAAGAACCTTAAACTGTTACTAAAGGTCCTCAATAAACTTCCATCACTGCGCTTTCCATATGAAGATACCAGATAATTCTGAACAGATCAGATGCATTCCATGGATGACTCCTCATTTGTTAAAAATGGAAAGGGACACTTGCAAAAAATCTCCCTTGTAGATTTGAGAGAGGGCATCAGTGAACATATACCATATAACTTCACTTTAGCAAGTCTAATGATGTTTTCTTGTTTTGTTTTTATGGCCTAAATAAAAAACTGAATGCTGAGGTATAATAGTAAACTCATTATTGAGGCTTTGATCTGCCAAAACCTCTTGCTTTTTTTGAAGAAGCTAACTTAATACTGATTGGTAGGACCAGTCACCTGTATATACTAATTAACTTTATTGGTGCTTGTGAGAAAGTACCTCTTTTATGCGTGTTCACCCCCCGTTCCCATTTTTGTGGACTGATTCTGCTGGTTTTTGTACTCTGTGCACTGGGGTACTGCTGTCTAGCCCCCAGTGAATGTGCTCTCACCCCTAAAACATAGTGAAATTGGCTAATCTACAATTGGAATGTTTACCTTTCCAGTAAAGTTAAGGCATATATTGTAGGAAAATACACCAATGGCATAGAAAGCTAAATGCCACAGTGGACTGCAGCATCTATAGTGTCCGTCACTTGGCCTGTAACCTAGGTTAGGGCGTACGTATAGCCTGACTGCTGCATGCTGTCAAAATAACCCTACTTTTAAATATTAAATAGGTTGTCCCTATATAGGCCTTGCCGCCAATAATTTAGAGTGCTTAGTGTTTAAAAGTTAAATGTGTTACATTTTCATGATAGAATATTCCCACAGTGACTAGCCTTTAAATGCTATTTTCACTGTATTTGGCATTAGCTGTTCCTGTGACAAAAACTAAAGTACATTTAAAATACTATTTTGACCAACTCTGCTTTGGGATAAGCAACAGAAATGATTTGATTGCTGTTTTTTAAAAATCAAATGGAATGGTTATGTTGGATGTAATATAAAAATATACATGAAAATTTAGACTTGTCCTGCCTGAAACGCCAGCAGGCTAATCGGCATTAGCTTTTGATGACGTGTGGAATACTGCTTACATAGCAGAGACAATGGCTCGGGCTAGGCAAGATAGCTTGAGTAAGGAATGTGACAGAACTTCACCCAAGAAGGCAGCTAAGGAGGGTCCAGGATCTTCGCTAACTTGAAAGAGACCAGGGGAGACCTTCTATTCAGAGATAAGGGAAGCCTGGAAAGAAGGACTCTTTTGATCCCAGCATAAACTGTAGCCCTCCTGGCTTCACTCTAAATGGAGGGGGCTGGCCTCAGAACCAGTTTGGAGCGGTTATGGGGCATTGGACTGTTTGCTACTTTCAACACCGCCGTGGGTGTTCCACAAGCTCCCTCCAGGCTCGAAGTGTTCTGCCACCTTGGATTGTACTGAGAATGGTGCAATGTGGCATGGGTTGCAGTGAAGGAAACAGGATGTGCTTCAAAAGTAGAAAGGCTTGTCCTTAGGAACTTTTTACCAAATGGTCAGTAAGTGTCCAGGTGTCACCCCACCAATTGGCTAGTTAACTGAACAAAAGGAGCATAATAGCCCCAATGTTCCAAATATTTTCTGGACCTTTGACAGAGCAGCAAGAGGTCTTTTTCCTGGAGTGACCAGTTACAAATAGATATGGACTGGACTTTCTGGTGGCCTCTGCCGGAGTGTGTTCTGATCCAAAGTTCTGTCTCTGAGGTTAAGCTTTGGAAGTGACCCAGAGGAGTTGCTCCAGAAAGTCTGAAAGGTTTGGACTGCAACACCTCCAGAGTTTCAGTGGGATGATCTCCCAGCAAAGGTTCGAGAGAACTTCATCGGATAAAGTTTCAGGCTTGCCTCCTGGAATATTTTGTGCTCCAAAAATGGAGGCCAAGTCTCAAAGTAGAAATTTTGACCAGGCAAGGACTTGAAAAGTATCTGAGCAACAAGAGGACTTTGCCAGCTGCGAAATGTGAATTTTACCACTCTGAAGTATTCCCGCCAAAACCAACGGCTTCATTGGAATCTCATTCAATAGCTTTCTAACTTTGAGAGGACTGTGGTGGCTACAGCCTTCACCTTTGCCATGCTAGAGTATTTCAACTTCCATTAAAAAAACGTGGCGGCTCTCATGTCTGTCATATTACAAATGCATTATAGCCTGTGGCACTTGTGATACAGTGGGTGGGATGTCCATCACATTTTGATAGATTATCGCTACTGGCAAACTCTAAATAAGGCCCTAATTCAGAAGTAAAACGTTGACCAGGACAATATTGTGTGCAGCTTGAAATTGTGAATGCGTGTGTACAGTCTCCTGGCATTCATATGGGACGCCATCTGTGCTTCAGAGTCCAATCTGGTTGACAAAAAAATGTTTGTGGCGCTTTAGGTGGTTTGTGTAAAAAAAGCCTCAGTGTTTAGCCATGAGCATGAATATTCAAGCGACTGTGTGCTAAACCATATTTATAAAAATAATAATAAAAGTACCTCTATATGAATTCATTTCTGTTCAGGGGGACACTCTCAGTGTGTCTACACCATGTTTGATTGCTGAACAAGAATTGTTGTTTGGGGTACTTTCTATAAAACAGCCTTGTAGTTGAAACGTAGACTGGACAGGAATGGCTGCGTTGGCCCTGACGTGAGGGGTGTAAAATGTCTTATTAGAAGCCTGCTCCGTCTACTATGTACCCGTCCCATTGACTAGACAAAAGTCATTAAAGTGTCAAGCATAAGATTAAATGCTTCCAACTCATGATGCTGAGAGTAGTTAGTGTAAAACACCACTTTGCGAATTGGATGACCATGAACTCAATATGGTTTCAATATTAGGCAGGGATGATTTAATCACTGGTGATTTAGAACATACAAAATAAAAAAATACACAATGAGATTTGTACATAGTATTTCCTGTTCCATGTTTTATCTTTAGGCTCTGTGTGTGGACAGATTAATTGTTATATGGATCATTTATAGTAACCAAATAGATGATTCCTTTCCTCCAATTTACTCACTAATTCACAAATGATTTTGGTAATCGCATTTACTTCTTGTGATAATAGTGTTGAGATCCCTTCCTCTTCAAGAGAGGACCAGGCAAAAAAATCCTTGATCCAGAGCAGCATTTAGGTTCTCCTCCTACCAATAAAACTCCAGGTGTTGTGGAAAGCGCACCACTGCCCTCTGGAAAATTACACTCTTGTCCACTTAAATCCAAAGGAGTACAGGTAGTCGGAGGTAAAACAGGGCACTTTATTCACGCTTAAGCGGGTGCAAAACTAACAAGGAAAAACCTGTTCCGTGAAGGTAATGAACAACTGAAAGAATTCTCCTTTCATATTTATACTATATTTCAAACAAGTCTGAGTACAGACTCCACTCCCCTCCCCTAATCCACTGGCAATTTCCTTCTATTTATACATACAAAAAGAATAGCTAACCACACTACATTTTCAAGGTAAGCAATGTAAGAAAGATTTCTCAGACCTTGACTGATTGCAAATTGAATGGAAAAGAAATGTGGCTTTACATTTCAGAGAAGCTCAAATGATTAACAAGGTGTAATTATTCTAGCAACCATTCGGTACTTTTCGAAGGGCATGGAAAGAAAAGAAGCACAATGTCAGCACGTATATGGAAATTTTCTCAGACAACGTTGTACAAAGTCAGGTGGATTTAAAAAATGTCTGCACTCATGTTCATAATATATAACCTTTTCCTCAGTGTAAGGGTTGAGAGAAAAATGCTTAGACTAGTTGAATCATCAACGAAAGATGTTGTCTCGATCTGCACTAACTGACTTGTTTGATCGCTGCAAGGTAGCAGAAACGCAAGCTAAAGTCCAATTTAAAACCCCATGTATAGATCCTAGGTGCCATGCTTATTTTGTCTGTTTTATCGTAAATATATTTTATTTTCAACTGTTAGTTGGAAAACGGTTTCATGCTCAATCGTTCATGTTAACATGGAAAATGTATTAGAGCATCTGTTGCATTTCTGCTGATGAACTGCTTCCATAGTAATGCAGAAACAATCTGTATTGTTAAGGATATCTGATTTTGCTTCTTTAGATGAGTATTTGGAATCAATCAGAATATCTTACCATAATTTTGTCTAACTTACTTTACTTACTTTGATAAAATGGTCATGTGACAATAACCATCTCACATTGAAAGCCTTCTTTGTTTAAGATGTATTCTTAATAAGTTTTAGAAAGCCACAGGCATTGTCCACCTTTCAGATTTTAATGATTTGCGTAAAGACAAAACTGTGTTATGGACAGCTCAAATGCCTTCTTAGGAATCTGTCCTTTGTTTCTACTATTTATATCAAACAAGTTTCAAAGAGATTGAATTGCCATGATTTTGTGTGAAAAGAGCTATGTATTCACCCTACTGAGAAACTTAGTAAACATAAGACTTTAGTGGTTCTTCTAAAACCATACATGGGTCTAGATTCAGGACAAACCTAAAATTACATGTCAACGTAGAATCTCATTTCAAGAGATTTGTTAGGAAAATATATGGACTACTGTGGTTTCCTTCTTCATGCGCCAAGTTCCCTCAGGGCCACTAGTGATGTATAGTGTCCTCACTTGAAGCATTATTTTTTTTATAAAACAGATTTTCTTGTTATATGCTATGTAATGACGAAATGAATGTAATGAAGAAAAAGTGAACATAAGAGTATACACACTATTGCAGTATAAAGCTTTTACAATCCTGTGCGTTTTCATACAGGCAGGTCCAAGGTTATCTTGTGACAAGAAGTAGCAAACCCACCACTTTCCCTAAAAATATTTGTTTTTGTGGGCAGCCTCTGGCTTCATATATTGATTCCTCCAGGTTGGCACACCAGTCCATTGCCGCTCGCCATGTTCCCAACCTCGGGGCACTTGCCGAGGTCCAGTGTGTGGCGATGTCCCTTTTAGCAAGCATGGCTACAATCCCCACCAAAGTACAATCTCCCTGGCTCCACCCCAGCAGAAGTTCCATACTCTATCTGTGTGGAGTATTACTGTATGACTTACCTGCTCTCCATGACTGTTTTGAGCTCGCTTGGCCAAGGAAACAGTACTAAGGTCAAGAAACATCTGAGGTGCTAATTGTGTTTTCATATGGATATTTCAGGATGTAAACAAAGAACTTACAACCTCCTGTTACTTAGTTGGGTAACCATTGTTTGACTGTAGGTCTAGAGTAGGCTTGTAAGTTCCAAGTGGAACAGGAATTTGTTCTGTTATTACATTGTATATAGTTCAGAAGGACATAGTAAACACAGCTACAGCTCTGCACTGTGGGAGGGCCCTAAGCCTTCCAATCCCAAGGTGGCTTCTCAGTCTGAATTGTGGATCCATTGTCTGCCGCAGCCTCTTAAACCTAGCGGTGTGCTGCCTGGCACGGAGTAGGGACTACTCCAATCCTTGGCATTTCTTATTAAAAACATTGTTGATCACTTTGCCTTCAGAAGTGGGAGGGTCTTTCTTCAGTGAGTCTGTGGATCCCCCTTGTGTAAAAGAGATTCTCCCCTCCCTTACATGGGCACAACTGTTGGATATGACTGATGCCAATATTGGCCTGGCATTAATGTACACCAGGAGCACACAAAAGATGCTAGGGCTCTGGTGATTTACAGCCCATAGTCAGCAATACTGTATTCAAGAGTGAAACAGAAAATAACAATTGGAGTGGAGTAAAGATGACCACCTTTTAAAACATCCCCAAGTAACCCTTCAAAGCTGAGGTGGCTCAAATATTTTCCCAAAACCATTCAGAAATGCACAGTGCCATTTATTCCCTAGACCCTGTTGCTCCTTCCGGCCACTTGGTATCTTTCATCTTTATGGATAGATCAACTGCAGCTTCAAATGTCACTCTCTAGGCTACTGAACCTGCCATGTCAGTTTGAGATGGCTGATCACGGGAATACTTTTGCAGAAACTACGATCTATGGTAGGATTAATGAGTTACACCTGCACGTCCTCAGGTTTTTTTTTAGCTAAAACATTGAATAAAGAAGAGCTATTTTTTTAACACTGTTTATCTTTGATGCAGGTGATCTTTGCTATCCATCCTCCACTTCTCTTTAAAATCTTATCTTTTGGCAAGCTTGGTATGTGTAGTGTTCCATGGTATAGCTATGAAAAATAAGCGGTCTCATTCAACTTAAAAATTATATTTTGTATTTTTTAGTCCTCTGTTCTTCTCTGTTTTGTAAGAGGGGTTTAGTACTGAGACAAATATTGTGTCCCGTATTGCTATGCTGCTGTACCCTTGAGCTTAGACCAGGCAACACTTGAGGCGCGGTGTCTGATGCATGCCAGGCTAACACAGCACAGTGGAAACTGAGAGAAGGGAACATGCCATGTGTTGGGCATCTGTGTTGGATTTCAGGTTCAGTAGATATTTTCAAAAGGTCATTGACATTAGCTGCTATTTCAGGAGCATCTTGTTCTGGTTAAAGTTAATTTTTCATCTTGTTAAAAAAGGAGGTGAAATGTAAAATGTGACCTAAGGTATCTTACAACAGATAGATATTTGTAGTAAAATCTTGTTGCTCTTGGATCAGCTAAACTCCAGTTTCATTCTCCCAGCCCATTGCTTGCTTGCCTTTAGAGTTTGGATCCAATAATATTGTCTCCAAGTTGAGGAAAACCCAGCTGTGAACATGTTGACTATCAATCTTTTACATAGACACTAGAAGTAAGTAATAGATGCGTAAAGTTGGAAAACTGATTAGGCCACTGGTCCTTAATAACACTCCATTATCTTCTTATTTGCAGAGTACTTGCATCTACACAGTTTGAACCAACGGCAGCACGCATGGCTTTTCCTTGCTTTGATGAGCCCGCCTACAAAGCCAGTTTTGCAGTGAGAATCCGGAGAGAGCCGAGGCACCAGGCACTGTCCAATATGCCAATAGTACGTCTATCCTGTGTTGTATTATTTTCCTGTAAATTTCCTGTATGTTGAGTTTTTTCATTAGTATCAATATGTTTTGAGATGGATTCTGTTCTGGGTGCATTGTAGACTGTTCATCCTACCTACAATTCCACTTCTTACCGGAGTGAATTTTGAGAGGTTTAATACTATGGGTGTGGGATTCCTTACGGGCATAGCTATGAATGTGGCTTAACCTGCTGTCTAATAATTAAGAATCCCTTATCATCATGAGAGAAGCCACATGCGTGCAATTCACCCATATCTTGCAGTTTTTTTTACTTGGAGGTTTTTGTTGATTACATTTGTATATAAGTAAGTGTGTTTGACTGTCATGTAGATGATCGTGTAGTGCTCGAAACTATGATCCCATAAGTGAATGGATGAGAGTGCCTACTAATCAGTTCACAGATATGTGTCCTAATTAAATCAGTGGAGTGAGTGAGCCATATGTGTATGCTACTCTTAGACACATTAGTGCATATTATAAAGCACAGCTTAGACTGAAGTAGGAAAAATAATATCCTTTGGCAAAGGGGTCATGATAGACTGCCTGTGCATGATTTGGTTATCAGAAGGCTTAATGCCAATGTGTGACTGCCTGGGGAGATGAAGTTGGGTTCCAAGAGCCTGCCAGGTGAAAGAAAGCTCTGGTAAAGGAGTTGTTTGGTCTTTTGAGGTTCCCGAGAGAAGCAGCGTCTCTCTGGTACTCCCAGCGGTGTGTTCAACAGGGGTGTTGACAGTGGCTGGGCAATGGAGGCATACCCAGTAGGGTTCTACCCAGGGTTGGAACAGGCAAAGCAGGTAGTGTGAAAGTTGGGCAGATGGACACTGAGCCAATCCTGAACTGTCTTGGAATGTTTCCTTATGGTCGCCTAGTCCCACACCACACCTTTTAGACAGTAGTGGCCTTAATCTGGATGGCAGAATGTGCAGTGGGTCCAGGGCAGCTGTAAGGCAGCCAGCATGATAGTTACTGCAAAGCGCCAACAAACGCAAACCTCTGATTGACCATGGGCACATGGACTGTCCCCTTTTTTGCTGGGGTGGATGTGTTCCCCTTAGTACCAGGTAGTGCTGTGGTAGCACCAAGATGTTCATGATGTGGAGTCCTGGTTTCCCTGTCCTTTGGTATGTCACCCTAGTTAGAACTGAGGAAAGACTGGTTATTCATGTAGTGGACACACTACCCTTGCTGTGTTTTTGCATGATCCTGATTGTTGTAGGGCAGGGAGGAACCCTTATGGAAGCAGGGGTGGTATGCTGGACAAGATCATCAGACACAAAGCTTGGGATCTGAGAGTTCACAATTCTATCCACAACTAAATATTTGGTGGTAGGCCAGTAGAGCCGCCGTGATTGATCCTCTATATATTTTGTATGTTTGTATGATTTAGGCTGTTCGTGAGTGTTTGGATTGGGCCAATGTGTTGGTTATGGGTTAGTCTCTCCAATGGAAGTACATGACTGCACTAATACATGTGCACCTTAAATTAATTTACTTGACCCACAGACCTAACGTCTGCATTTATGGGAAGTGAGACACAGTTTTTACATTGCGTACAGCAGGTGGAGGCACTATAACGATTAGGAACACAATAAACTCGGCACACATGACACATGGCAAACCTTCGTCCAACACTTATGCACAGTTAGACAAAATCAACAACCTGTGGTCCAATTTTGGAGATGGGAACCTACATCTTACTTTGTCGTCCCATGTTACAGAGTATACATGCTAAAATAATTTTTATAGTGGCATTCATAACTCTGTGGAAGTTGCCGGAGTGCTTGAACAATCATGGTTGAAAGTACATTGTTGCTGTAAATAATTGGTGAGGGACTTGTCTTCTCATTGTTCCTGGGGTGTGAGCAGAAAGCTTACAGAAAGAAGTCCAATTTTAATTTCTTGCCTGTCATTTTTAAAGGGCACTGTACTATTGACAGGCCATTTTCTACATGTGTTAGTTGTGGGTTGAGCATAATTATGTCTGGTGCCGATGTGTTTTTTTCATCTCCATTCACAAACTATGAACTTGGATTGAATACAATGGTGTAGGACAGTTTCAACTGTTTTTCATCTTTTTTAACTTTCCATTATCATGTTGTTTAAGTTTGTGTTATTGAAGTATTTATAGATCCCATAGTTATTACCAGTGTTGGATATGAATTCCAAAGAATATAACAGGCGCATCAGAACTGAGGAACACATTTCAAACAAGCGGTTGAAAATGTTCTCTGACCCTTCTGGCATTTCCAGGATTATAACAAGCACATCAGAACTGAGGAACAAATTTCAAACAAGCAGTTGAAAATGTTCTCTGACCCTTCTGGCATCTGGGCATTGCAGAGACCACGTCCTGGCTTACATGACTACCTCTTTCATAGGTTGAGATGTTAGTGTAGCTTACCTGTTATCCATTTGGTTCCTCTGTGAGTAATTGACATGGCTTTAACGGTTGACTACGGAGAAAAGACTCGTTGTAACACTTTCTTGGTCATAGTGAGCGCCAAGAGGGCATGCTATTAGCATTATTGGGGTCCTATAACCTTATCACCGTAGGACTATAAGACCATTCCCTACATTGACAACTTCCCAATGTGCCCTGTCCGACACTGTACCCATGTCTTAACCTACTATTATGACAGAAATCTCTCGAAGAGGTCATTTCTGGGAACCATGCACTTTTAGTAGTTGTTCAAGGATAGAGGTTGGAAGCAGGGAGTGAGTAGGAGACAGGCCAGCACATACTTATTAAGTGTAGAAAACGTCTTGTTAATAAATTGACTCCAGATAACGATGAATGCAAGTGTTGGTAGCAATTTCAGTGAGTGTCTCTGAAACACAACTCAGTCCCTGATTGATGAATTGAGGTGCACCACAATGGATTTCATGTTTGTAAGCCATTGCTGTATACTTGATGATGTCCCTGTGAATCTAGCGCATAGGCGGCTATGCATATCTTATCAAACAAGGTGAATAAAAAGGTTACATGTCGATGAAAAGTTTTATGACAGGGATTGTGATCTTTTACAACATTAACAGCAGAGCAAAGGTAGTCACTGAGCAGAAACAGGGAGAAGCCTTCACGGGACACTTGAAGTAGAGCTGAACTCTGAACTCTCATTAACTTATGTGTGTACTATAAAACAATTGTAGCATGAACTTTTACTTGGGGGCTGAGGCGGAGCTGTAAGGAGTATCACTTCTCCACCTTAAACAATCTTCATAAACCCTCCTAAGAGGAATACATCCTCACTACGAGTGGCCAACACCTTGCAGTATTTGCAGGCCTGTAATTCTTCACCTGTTGGTATCAATAATATTTGATTATAGTATTGATAGGGAATTATAAATGAATCCTTTATAGTACTTCATGGAATAGAGCATAACATGTGAACCTGAACCTGTAATTTTGAACCTTGTGTTCTGGAGAAGAACTCTTCAAGTTTGACCTGGTGGATTTGTCTCCAGAAACGTTTCAATTGTTTAACAGTTATGTAAGCAGCAACTGCACTTCCTCAGGTTGAATGATAGCTTCCCGTGAGGCATGGCTAGAACCATGATATTTGTGTAAGAAGATTTTTTGCAATGGCTGAGCAAGTACTTTACTGCTAAAACGTCATGACCTGTTTGAACAGCATACCATAATGCTTTGGAAAGACGGGTGCAACATGTTCAGGTCGAGCACTGCCACTGGGAAAACAAACAGGCAGTCACATGAAATTAGAAAGAGGAACAACCATGTGCCTAAGTATTGGCGTTCTAAAAGAACTCTCTATTCCCTCTGTGAGATATAAATGTTTCAGCGTTAGATCCCTGTTACGGAGCTCCGTCCCACTGCCCCTCTGGCCTGAAGCACTCTTTAGGCCTGATTATAACAAGCAAGTAAAATTGTAGTCCCTGCACAAACACCTGTTTGCACAGGGCTCGCAGTTATACGTGGTGCTGTCACGAACACGGTGGCAGGGTATATAATGCTGCACCAACTACCAGTGTTTGTCCAAAATAATAATCAAAGCAGCTAACAATAATTCATAATACAGTTGTTAACAAAAAATGCCCACCTCTCAGAAACCAGCCACCATTAATGGTTTCAAATATAATCTATACACACAAAGAGTGAGAGAGGCATTATTGTAAAAAACAATACTTTTAGGGTTCAATCCCAGAGCCACAGAAAAGAAACTGACGGGATAAGATTTCCTTCGCGTGCCGCTGCACAGGCCTGTGGCGTAGCGCGATACACTACGCGTCTTGGTTCTATACTGCAATCAGTGTGAACCGTGTACACTTGATCAACCGACTTACATTCTGTGCGGGTATTCCTGAGCACTCTGATTCAGACTTTTTAATCGAATATCCATTGGAGATATCATCTACTTATCTGGGCCAATACCCTGTGTGTAGCGGATCGTATCATAGCCCTGAAGAAGCCCGCAAGGGTGAAACGCGTTGGCTGTTATGTGTAAAACAAATGAATAAAAGAATTCATCACAGCACCCAGAGAACAAGCATTTATTTCTGTCATCGTTTCTTTTCTGTGGCTCTGGGATCAAACCCTAAAAGTGTTGTTTTTTACAATAATGCTTCTCTCACTCTTTGTGTGTATACGTGGTGCTGTGTTTATCACATGTTACTAGGGGTGATCCTGCCAGAATTTAACTGAGGAAAAATGCACGGTATTTACCAGGTCATGCAGATTTGGGTGTGGTAAGCAGCAGAACCCAAGTTACTCTCAAAAACTCAGAAAAGGTGCAATTCATTGCACCTGTTAAATTCTGAACCCTGGGTTGTTGGAATCTATCAGGTGCAATAAATTCCGGCCATGCCTCGGGGGCATTCTTAATCTGTCAGTTACCAACGCAGAGCTTAATACCTATTTCAGGTAGCATATGGTCTGTAAAGCAGTGGAAAGTCTTATTCCTCTGACCTCTGATTCTACTTTGCACCTTCAATTACGTCCTCACGAGAAGCGGCCTGAAATGGCCACCAGGTAATGAAAAAACAACAAGGTGATGGATGAAATGCTGGAATTAATCTCGATCACTGGCAATTAGTGAGTGGTGGGACTGCAGTTTTATACAAGATGGAGATGTTTCTAGGTGAAGCCTGCCCTTTTGTATGTCTCTAATTACTGCTTCCGGAAGGCTGATAACCAGGGGCAGAAACCACAAACATCACTGTGCCCATGTTGTGGGTACTCTGGTTTGGAGACAACCTCAGTGCTACCTGCATTGAGCAGCATCACTTTACACAAAGGCTGTGTCAGGACAGCAGCTTGAGAAGGGCGCTTGAAAGAGACTAAACCCAAAATATTCTGAAGTTTGAGACTGTAGATCCACATCCTTTGTCTAGAAAATGTGAATTAAAGTGGAATCCAAATCTCCCCAATTTGTTCCAGCTCCAAGTTCTTCATGGCCAAGCAAGGGACTGCTCCGCATAGTACACGGAAGACTGCTATGTGATCAAGACTGGTGTCTGACTGAAAGTCAGTCTCCCAGAGGGCAGAGGACATCACCTGAAGTCCGCACTTTCTGCTGTACAGCTGAGGACCTGCCTAGAGGTCTGCCTGCTAGCTAAGAGAGGGGAGGGCTCTGCACGGCCCTGTAGGAGATACTGTCCAAGAGGAGGAGCCAAGCCTACTCCTATCCAGAGAAGCACCCTGTAAAGGCAGACTGCCTGAGAGAACAAAGCCATGAGCGACTAGTGTTGCAGTGGATCTCACAGTTTCACTCCCTGATTCCCATCAAGAACAGGACTGGCTCAAGTTGGGCTGAATCTGCTTTGCTGCATGATCCGTGCATTGGCCCATGTTATTCTACAACTGCCTTGCTGTGTGATTTGTAGGCCAGCCCCAGTGGGGCTGCAAGTGCCTTACTGGATGATACACACACCATCCCAATTTGGAGTGAAATTGCTTTGTTGTGAGCCATGCACAGGCCCAAGCGGGTTGCAACCGCTTTGCTGCAAAATCCGTGCATTGGGCCAATGTGGGCTGTAACTGAAATACCATCCTCTCCATTTATGCCAGCCCAGAAGCTGCTGCGACTGCTGAGGACCCTGGCTCACCAAGCGGCATCAGTCTATTTACTAGAGAGGCCACACATGACAAAGACATGGGCAGTGCCCAGCCTCCCCCACAACAACAACAGGAACAGCACGCAATTCGGGACCAAGCTGCCGCAGCACACTTAAATGAGTGAAAGGACTTGAGAATGATTCCTACCGACGTCAACACTCGGGATATGAATAAAAGTGAACAGATTATGTATTTGAACTTACAGGGAATGAAATCTGCACCTGTGCCTAATTCATGATCCTACTAATATTTATTAGGGTACTGTTAGAACTGGAGGTCTCTAGTTGGCAATGGTTTGCACCTTTGTCCAAATAGGGACCCTTGCTTCTAGTCAGGATAAGGGGGATACACTCCTAAAATAACCCCTGCTAACCCCCTGGTAGCTTGGCACGAGCAGACAGGCTTATCTCAGAGGCAGTGTGTAAAGCATTTGGGAACACATACAGTAATACAGTGAAAACACTACAGATGGACACCACACAGGTTGTTATGTAAAAATAAGTAATCTTTATATAGACTTATCACAAGACCCAATAGCAAAAATCCACAATACTGTACTCAAAAATAGACTTTAAAAGGTTATAAAATAGTTCAGTTCTCTCAAGTTGTAAATGCGACACTTTACTCTCAATGTACCTTGAATGCGTAACGCAAAGAAAACAAATGGGTCGCAGGGAAGGTGATGCGTCGGTTCCCTACACTCAGGGGAGTGGATGCGTCGGTTCCTTACTGCTGCGCAGGGGAGTTGATGCTCGCTTCCTTACTGTGTGGGGAGGTGATGCGTCGGTTTCTTACTGCTTTCCGGTGCGATGCGACAAGATGGCACCTCGATGCGATACTCTTCTCCGGTACGATGCGACAAAATGGCGTCTTGGTTTCAATGTGACAACGTTGGTGTGATGCGTGCACGCCCGACGGCCGTGCGGCGACTCGATGATCTTTGGAGCCGCGACAGGCCCTGCGACGCGCTTCTCCGGTGATACGACGATGACCTCTGTGGCAGCGTCCCGCTTCTCCGGTGATGCGCCGCGCTTCGGCGATGCGAGGATGACAGCGGCAGCGGCGTCTCGCTTCCTTGGCGATGCGATGACCGCGGCTGCGGCGGCGACACGCTTCTCGTTGTTGCGTCGCGCTTCCAGCTCCCAGCGACACGCAGTCTCTCAGAAGGCCCAGCACAACAGCAGGCACTTCAATTCCCAGCAAGGGAATGCAGGGGGGAGCTGGTTGGTGAAGTCTTGTATCCCTGAGACTTCAGGCAGGAGGCAAGCTCTAGTTCAAGCCCTTGGAGATTCTCTTCTTCAAGATGACAAAGCACAGCAAAGTCTTTTCTCCTGTCCTTGATAGAAAGCAACCACTGCAGGCCAACCCCAATCAGCAAAACAGCACAGGGGCAGTACTCCTCCTTCAGCTTCTCCGGTTCTTCTCCTTGGCAACAGGTTTCTTGATTTCCCAGAAGTGATCTAATTTCCTAGGGGTCTGGGTCCCCTTTTTATACACAGTTTCTCTTTGTTCTCTGAAGGCAGAGAGGCCTCTGCCTAGTCCAAAACCAGTTCTGGTCAGTCCTGGAGCACTTTGTTTTTCTGACTCCTTCTTTCCTTTGTGAGTGAGGGGCAGAGCCATCAGACGCCCGGCAGGAGGTGGAGCCAGCATTGTGGAAGGCAGGCACAGCCCTATTCATACCCAGGTGCAACTCCTCCCTCCACTCTGGATGCAGATCTTTCTATTCAGCCCTGTGCTGACTCACCCTGTCTCCTGTAGCCACCCCCAGCCCCTGTCACTCAATCTCCAGACAAGGAATACACAACCTAGCAGAGGCAGGCTTGAAGTTTAGGCAAGAAAATACCCACTTTCTAAAGTGGTATTTTCAAACACAGAATGTTAAAACCAACTTCACTAAAAGATGTATTTTATCATTCTGAGTTCAGGCATACTAAATTCGTTTTTCTACCATGTTCCCTGGGTCAGTTAGGATTATAAGGTGTAATAATCAAACTGCCCATTCTGGCCTATGGAGAACAGGTAGCCTTGCAATAGTGAAAAACGAAAATGGCTGTAATTCACTATTAGGACATGCCACACACACCAGGGCATGTCCTACCTTATACTTACAATGCACCCTGCCCTTGGGCCTACCTTAGGGGTGTCTGATATGAAGATAAGGGAAGGTTTAGGGACTGGCAAGTGGGTGCACTTGCCAAGCCAACATGGCAGTCACAGACCGCACACAGGCTCTGCAATGGCAGGCCTGAGACACATTTTACAAGCTGCTTCTGTGGGTGGCACAACCAGTACTGCAAGCCCACCAGCAGCATTGGATTTACAAGCCCTGGGCACACTCAGTGCACTGTACTAGGGACTGACAAGTAAACCAATCATCCAATCATGGAGTCACTAATCCATACATCAATTTACAGTAGGGAGCACTTGCACTGTGGCACTGAACAGCAGTGGCACAGTGCCCAAAAGCATCTAAAACCAGCAAAACATAAGAGGCAACAGCACAAAAATGGAAGGGAGACCCACGCCAATGGTGCCAAGTCTAACAGGTACTATAAGAACCAGGGACGCCCAGGTGAGAGTACCCTCAGGGGAATCATGATCAGTGACATTAACCTGCATTTTGAGATTGGATTGTGTAGCATTTAATGTTGTTGTGTGATTAAAAGTGTGTTCTTTTCAAAAAGACAAGTACTGTGCTGGACATTGAGTTATTGTGACTTTTGACTGGACTGTTCCCATGACGAACAGGGTCAAGACTGATTTGCATATGGCTGGGTCCAAAGTGAGGTGGCATGGTGGGCGAAAACTTATGTATTGGGATGTGGCCCAAGCGATTGCCCCTCACTCCATCATCAACCAATTAGCAGTGCTCAGGAAGAACTAACCAGCAGCCCCAGATAACAAATTCTTCATGGAATTTCTAAAATTAGCCCCGACTCCATCCTCCTTGCTTTATTGTATGGATCTCCACTCTCCAGCCACAGAAAAGCAGATTATATACTTCAACTGTCTGGGGAATCTGTCCTTATCCTCCATCTTGAACCATGCCGAACCAGGAGCATCCAAAATAGATTCTAGTGGCTTCAGTTCATGAGACTTGTACACACACCGAGTCCTACTACCGCACATACTACATGCATAATATAAATGCACTCGACATACCCACACAATATTAGTGCAAGGTTCTGAGTTTCATTCATATAGCAGTGGAACTTTACACAAGAAGTGCCAGGAGGCCATTTTCTCACCGACACAGAAAAATAGGTATTGTCAATTATAAGATCACAAAACATGGTATAATGTGTTATGTTCTAATACCATGACACAGACAGTAGTGTTCTGTCCACCATGAGGGCATGCTTGGTGCCCCTTGCAGGTCACAGGACAGGTCCCGGACCTTGCATTGTCAGGGACAGACCTAGGCCTCTGTGCATACGCTAGATTAGAGTGACGCCAGAGCCAAAATAGAAGTTAGGCACTTAGGGGAAGGGCACATGCTGCATCACCATGTGGAGGATGTCGTCTCCTAACAGGGCCTGAAATTTTCAGTTATTTCGGGCGTGGCTCTTTTCTTTAAAGGAGACTTTACTGGTTACTTAAAAGATTGGGAGGAATGACCACTTTTTTAAAGGAGCTGTAGATCAGTGTTGTTGAATGTGGAGTAAAGCCAAAGTGATGTTCCTCAAAGGTCCTCATCATGAGTGGCCAGGTAAAACCAGGTAAACCTGCTTATGAACGATCCGCCTACCGACCCTTATCGATGCTTAACATGGATGATAAAATACTGAGCAAAATCCTAGCGGCTAGGCTTCTACATTTAATGCCCAAACTGATCCATTTGGACCAGGCAGGGTCTATCCCAGGCCGTAATACGGTGGGTAACATCCGACGCTTACTGGCCATCTTGGAGGCTGAGGAATCTGACTGAGAAAGGGCCACGGTTTTTGCTGTTGACATCGAGATAGCATTTGATAACCTTGAATGGCGTTAACTATATGAAGTACTGACCTGGATGGGGATAGGCGAAGGCTTTATGGCGTGGACTAGTGGTCCTATATCTAGAGTACGCACGGGGAGGACCATCTTGGTGAGCTGCTCAGTGGGACGAGGAACGCAACAGGGTGGCCCCTTGTCCCCCTTGTTGTTCACCCTCGCTATGAAACCCTTGGCGGCCTCAGCTAGATCTGTACGATACTACAGAAGTTTGAGTATTGGTGGGCATCACCATCATATAGCGCTCTATGCAGATGACTTACTCATCTTCCTGCACAATACGGGAGAAGACCTGAGCGGAGCCCGATCCATGATGGAGGAGTTTGGGTTGTTATCTGGCTTGAAAGTCAACTGGCAGAAGTCCAGGCTCTATCCTGGGGTGCAGGGCAATGATCCCCCAAAGGGACTGGCCCAGCTACAGTGGGAACCCCGTTGCCTACCTTACCTTGGGGTTAGGATATATCATGATCGAGCTGACCAGCTAGATGGGAATGTGGGACGAGCTGTTTGAGCACTGAGCACTTCCGTTGATTTCTGAAAGACTCTTCCACTTTCAGTGGCAGGCCGGATAGTGCTCCTGAAGATGGGTATTCTTTGTCACTCTACCTCTATGGATCCCAAGGGCGCTCTTTAGAAAACTGGACTCATTACTTATTGAGTTCCTCTGGGGACAAGGACGACGACGTGTTGTGCCGGCAACGATGCAGCGCGCGGCGACCATGGGAGGATTAGTGGTCCTGGACTTTGAGGCATTTTATATCGTGGCCGAATTGCAATGGTTGATTCAGGGACTAGCGCATCATCAGAATGCTGACCGGACCCCGGGTCCCTTTGTACCGCCCCTTGTTGATCTACTTAGGGTGTTCCTCAGAGTGAAGAGATTGCCTATGAATGACTCACAAGAACTTAGAGTGATGGCAAAATGTTGGGGCAGAGGTCTTCACAAGATATGCACTAAAACACGTTATTCCCCTGATCTACCCCTAGATTTCCTAAGGGCATTACTGCATGGCGGCAGCTGGAGAGATATTGACATGTGGATAGAGGCGGGAGTGACGAAGGTAGGAGACCTCTTTAGAGATACAGAACTGCTCCCATTTGAGGAGTTCTGCTCAGAATTCGATTTGCTGCGAGGGCATTTCTTTTTGCACAGAGCACTCACCTTAATAATGCGCTCACATTGGAAAACGGGGACTACCAAACCTCCCACATCACAAAGTTGCCAATATATAGCCCTCTCAAGATGGTGTCCTGTCTATATAGAGCGATACGGACGGACCTACAGCAACCGTTAGAAAGACTGAGCTCCAGATGGGAGGATGACTTGAATGTTCCTATCCCCACCAAGGACTGGGACTCCATCCATGATAGAATACCCAAGGTTTCTCGCAATTCATGTGTCAAACTCATCAATTACTATGTTCTGCACAGATCATATCTAACCCCGGAGCGAGTAAGCAGATACTTTCACGTAACAGATGCAGCATGCCCTAGATGCGGGGAGGGAGGGGCTCCTACACCTGTTTTGGACATGTCCCATACTGGATGCATATTGGGATGGGGTCATTCATACGCTGGGGTAGGTTATAGAAAGAGAGATTCCTTGCACCCCTGGGCATTGCCTACTGGGATGGTTTCCCCATACATCTAAAACGAAAGTCACCAGTAGATTTCAAGACCTATCACTTATCCTTGCCAAACGGGAGATAATGAAAAATTGGAAGTCCCCGGGGGGCCCTCGGATCACTGTGTGTCGAAGACAACTGATTAAATGGGTGGGCTGCGAGGGGAGGGTACTCCTACGAGACACCCAAAGAAGCACACGAAACATTGAAGTGGCCAGAGCTTCGGGAGCATTGGTGGATAGCATATCCAACCCGGAGCCTGCTATGCCCGAGGGGTCAACTCCTAGATCGTAGTGATTTATTTTACTTAGTGGCATACCGTCCTTCTTACCGCACACTGAGTGTCCTTCTCCCAGGCTCTTCATATCTTGTGTTTAGTTATATATATTTTTCATATTTCATCAGATGCGTTGGAACCTCTGTAGCACATGCCAGGTACTTTCATTCCCAAAATGCCGTATTGACCCGAGGAGAGGAGGAGGACGGGCGGGGAGGGAGTTGATTGCCGTTTTGTTGGCGTAAAATTGAACAGACGAATGATGACTGAACTGACCATGATATTCGATGTATGAAACTTAATGAAATCTATTTACAAAAAAAAAAAATCACAAGTGGCCTTGTATCAGATGCAATAATCATCTTACCCAACAGAATCTGACACTGAAGTATGCGGAATTTATCGGGTGCGATAATTATGTGCAACAGTATTCACCTATTCCAAAATTTGCCTGCAAAATGGGACACAATATGAGGATTTTGGTTCTTCCTGTACCCAAATCTGATGTGCTGGGAATTACTGGGCAGGTTCCCCCGCCTACTCAAGTTTGACAATTTTGACCTGCTGAAATTTACCTGGGGAAAATTGCAGAGGTGCGGTGTTTTCCACAAAGCTTGGAATTCTCGTGTGTGGTGTAATAAACGTTTCTGTACATATTATGGAGTGTAACGTGCTACTCATAATGAGGGTCAAATAGTCAAGTGTGACAAGAAACAACAGATGGTAGTCAAGTGGCCTTGGAGTGAATATTGGTGTATTTTGCTGGATGACACTGGAGAAATTGTGGGTTTGATGGAAATGTTCTGTGTCATAATGAATTTATAAACATATTGGCATAATCAAGATTTTTACAGAATTAGTGAATATTTTGCTTTTCTATTGATGCCACCCAGCAAGATCAACAATATGTCATTAAATTCAGCCTCCACAATATCCATCATTCCCCATTTTCTTAATGCCCTTGCTTCAATTGCAGACCTGCATCCTGGAGTGGGTATGTGATGAGTGGTATATTTGTTTTCTTTATGTTTATTTTGCTGTAGTGCAAACAAGGCCCCAGGGATATCGGAGTGCTTTACAGATGCCTATATTTAAAATGTTAATGTTAATGAGAATTTGTAGAGCGCACGTTCACCAACAGGTTTCTTGGCGCTGGGAGATACCATATTTCATCCTTGGAGACAACGCGCTAGAAGGTCGGGTCTAATTGTAAGCTTGCGAAAAAAGCCAGGTCTTCAGCTTTTTCCTGAAACACAGATGGTCAGTTTCTAATCTCAATGACAAGGGCAGGGCATTCCAGAACTTGGGTCCCTGAAAGGAGAAGCGCGATCCTCCCATGCGTTTGCGTCTTGAACCCGGTACCACCAGTAGATTCTTGTGCATGGATCTTAGCGTGCGCGTAGGATAGTATCTGTAAATTTTAGAGGAAATGAACTCGGGGCCAGTACCATGAATGGCTTTGAACAGGATACAGCCTGTTTTAAACATGGAGCGCTGCTCCACAGGGAGCCAATGCAGTTCCCTCAGCAGCGGTTTAAAATGGCAGCGTCTGCCTTGTTGATAGATGATTCTTGCTGCCTGGTTTTGTATCAGCTGTATGCGGTGTATCTGATTACGCTGGAGGCCTAGGTATATTGCATTTGCATAATCAATTTTGGATAGGATCAAGGCGACGATGATTTGGATGCTGGCTTCCCTGCTGAAAAACCTTCAGATTTTACGCAGTTTCTTGAGTTGGAAGAAGCAAGCAGAGGTGACTGCCCCGATCTGAGAGTTCAAAGTGAGTTCAGAGTCCATATGAATACCTAGGCTCTTAATCGAGGACTTGGGGGCGGGTGCCGGTCCCATTTCTTTGGGCCAATGAGTAGGGGTCCAATGCTGAAGTTCATTGTTAGGGATGATGATTTCGGTTTTATCTGAATTAAGTTTTAGCTGGTTTTTGTTCATCTAGTTCCTAATAAGAAGCATGGTGTTCTTGAGGAACTCCTTGGATTGTATGGAATCATCTATAGAGAAAATCAGCTGCATATCATCCGCATAGTTATATATCTGTACTCCCATCTGACGGAGCGTGGTTATGAGGGGTCGGATATATACATTGAAGAGGTGCGGCGACAGTGAAGAACCCTGCGGAACTCCACAATTGAGGTTGCAAGTGTCGGATTTATAAGGTGATAGCCACACTGATTGTCTTCGATTTACTAAGAAGGATTGAAACCACTTTAGGGCTGCTCCTCTGAGACCTGCTGCGGCAAGACGTTCCATCAATATTGTGTGATTAACGGTATCGAATGCCGCTCACAAATCCAGGAGGATCAGGGCTTGAGTGCAGTCGACATCGGCTTTTTCTTTTATATCATCCATGACGGATAGAATGACAGATTCGGTAGAATGGGAAGCACGGAAGCCTGCCTGATGAGGGTCTAAGAATTTGGTGTCTTCTATGAAGGCGCTAAAAAGTTTAGCTACGTGTGCCTCTAATACCTTGGCTATGAGTGGCAGAAGCGATATTGGCCTATAGTTATCCAACCTCTGCGGGTCAACCCCTTGTTTTTTCTGGAGGGGGATAATACATTTAAATACAGTTTAAAAGGGGGGTGGGTAGTTAAAATAGTACAAATATTTATGGCGCTCAGATAAGAGGGTATGTCCTACATTAATTTAGAAACCTATATAGACAGAAAAACATTTAGTTTATATTGAAACAGTAGCAATAGAATCCATGCAAGGGGAGCCTATCAAAAGAATGAGGGTAAGGATTTGGGAGGAACAGAAGTAAAAAAGGCTCTCAAACACGTGCCATTTCATGTCTTTTTTCAACACTGTATTGGAAGTAGTTACCAGCTGCTCAGTGGGTTGGAGTTTAACGTTTTCAGAAACCACCCGTAGGAACAGTGTGCCAGGGTGAACTTAAAAACTCACAAAATAGGGTACATGCAGCGGGCAATAGTTGGTTTATCTTTTTCGGCTTAATTATCTTTTCTGCTGTTCCTTACTCTGATGAAACGAAATATAATGAAATGTGTATTGTAAATAGATAAAAAAACGAGGGGATAAAAATGAATGCCCATCACATGAAAACCAAAAAAAGTAAGAAAAGTACAAAAATGTAGAAAAAGAAGAAAGAAGGGAAAAAAAGAAAAAAAAGAAAAAAGATTAATTTGTATGGAAATTCATGGACATAAATGTAATAAGGTTCTTTTTAAATGTGATTAAATAAATCACTGATGGCGGGGAACTATGGCCCAAAAAAAAAAAAAAGTAATGAAATGTGTCGCTCTAGTGGTCACCCAGGGGTCAATGACATGGAAAAGGGACATAGAATATAAGGAACACAATGTTGAACCCACAGTGACCCAGTAGAAGGCATTTCGCCGAAACACGTCGGTCCGAGATTGTGGATATAAGGACTGTGCATTTGTGCCATTTGGAAGCCAAATAAATATGAACTTTTAAAAACTGACCTGGAAACAGTGGAGTCGGAGTCTGTTGGGCAGGTGCCACCGGATCTGGTGTTCAAGAGGAGGAACGCCAATAGGAGACATACAGAAAAATGTATGCATGTATATAGTATATATGTATGTATGTATATGGTATTTCTATAGCGCAAACCTAACCAAAATGGAGTGCTGTACATGGTCAAAGACAAACATAAAGTCAACGATGATCAGAGAGATAGATGGGTTGTGGATTGTTAATCCATTGTTATGTAGTGTTTTTTTTTTTTAAAGTGAGCCTTCTAATGTTTCCTAAATTGGAGCAGCATTCGGTGATCCTGATAGATGCAGGAATATTGGTCCAGATCATAGGTGCACAGATGGAAAAGACCTGCTGCCATTCTTTTCTTTTTTCACTTGTCCTGTCTGCAAGTGTGCCGAAAACCACCAGAGGTGGTGAGCTTGTCGGCTAGATAAATGGTGTTACTGTTGTGATGCCTTTGGAAATAAGGTATCTGCTTTTTATGGTGGTGCGGGCCGGTAAGGCGAGCTAAAGAAGTTCCATCAGGATCTTGGGGGTGGGGAATCATATTTCTTTAGGCCCTGGATGAGATTTGCTGCATTGTTGTAGGACGCCCAGGAAGGGAGCTACGTTGGGGTTTATAGTTCCTTGGTGCTATCCAGATGCAAGAGCATTAGAGCTTGAACAGCATTTTTGAGGTCGCTTTCTAGAAGAAACTGTTTCACTTTCTTTACAAGAGAGAGCTGGTACCAAGCCGTCTTTGTTTTTTGGCAATGCTTTCCTTGAGGGTGGTGTCCAGGGTGAATCCAGTGGACTTAGCATTCGGTGGAAGTTGGGGTCCCAATCCGTCATGGTTCATGTTTTGAGCCAGGTTTGTATTGTATCTTGTTTGTTCTTGGCAAATAACAAGAATTCTGTTTTTGTTGGATTGAGCACCTGCTGGACATCCAGATCTGGATAATGTGCAAGCAGTGTTTGAGGAACTGGATGTCTGAAGCAGAGGATACTTTCAAGTAGAGTTGTTGAACATTGACATATTTGTGAATCTTGATGCTGTTATCTGTGAGTGAAGCACCAAGCGGCTTCCTGTAAAGGTTTAAGATAAAAAGAGACAGTATGGAACTCTGGGGAACTCCACCGGTGATAAGGATCTTTTGAGACCTGGAGGTGCCCATGAAGGTGTTCGTTGGAAAGGTAGGAGAACCAGTGAAGGACATTGCCGATGAATCTCTTTCGAGACTCTAGGGGGTGTATGAGAGTGGGATGTTCGACTGTCAAAGGCAGCTGATAGGTCGAGTAACATCAGGAGGCAGGCGTCATGTTCATCTGTGGTCAGGAGGGCATTGCCTACGATGTGTAATGTAACAATCTCCGTGCTGCAGGATGATCTGTAGACATACTGGTGGTCATGCAGGAGATGGTTAGCATTTATGGGATCTTGGAGTTAAACACAGAATGCTTTTTTCAAAGATTTTGCCGCTGAATGGTAGGTGAATGATAGGCTGGTGGTAGGCGAGGTCAGCAGGGTCTTGTGTAGGGTTCTTTAGGAGTGGCCGGATCTGTTCTGGGAAGATGCCTTGATTGAGGGAGGCATTAACAGTTGTAAGTAGGAGCAAGAGAGCGTCCCCAAAGAGATCTTTGATGAAGGACGATGGTAAGAAATCTTCATAAGAAGTGACTTTGAAGGAGTTGAGTATGTCAGCAACATCTGAGAGAGATAGGGCTTTGAAGTTTGACCAGTGCAGGATTCAATGGGTGGGTGTAAGAGATGAATCGGGCTTGGTAGCATTGATGTTCTGTCTGATCTCCTTCTTTATTTTTGCTGAAGAGGTTTATGGTATTGTGCTTTTCTGTGGAGTGAGAAACAGGTGAATCTCGCAGGGGGTTGTTGCAGTGCTTGATTGTCATGAACACCGTTCTGCTTCTGTTGGTGGCTTTATTAATGGTGTTGGTATAGTACTGTGCTTTGGCTAATATGATGAGCTGTCTGCATGTTGCACAGAGCGACTTCATTATCAAGAGGTCCTCGAGGGTTCTGCTTTGCTTTCATTTTCTTTCCTTTTGTTGTTGGATGGTTTATTGTCAGCAAGGTGTTTAGAGTACCAAGGTGCTAAAGGCTTTGGCTTACACTTGCATCTTGTCATCGTGTAATTGGAGCGTGGATATTCACACATCTTTCCAAAATTGTTGGTTACTTAGAAGGGTGTTGGCATCAGGCATGGAGCTGATAGGGTCAGAAATAAGTTCAAGCATTAGGTTGTCCATGGAGAAGTCATTGAAGGATCTGAAGGTTTGATCTTCTGTCTTGTGTTGACCTACCTTATAAAATAACTGCATTAGAAAGAGTAAAGGCTGCATCAGGTTATAGAGTACGATTCATAGGACATATAGGTCATAATTTCAAGTCCATATGTTATTACTGCAGGGCCACAGTTCAAATGGCATGGTCATCCTTGTGACAGTTATCTAATTATACACAGAATGCAAGTTAGAGGCAACTATTCTTAATAACTCTATTGAGTGAAGGATGCCTTCCTCTGATGAATTATCTTTATAATAAAACAACCTTTGAATATATATAAAAGTTGTTAAATCTGTTGAAAACTAAAATATGGCAAATGTCACCACCTTTGGTGTTCATAAAGTCCACTCAATGCCTCTGTTTACAGTTAAAACTTGCTCTTTTTTGTAGGTGAAGTCTGTATCTATAACTGATTCACTCATTGAAGAGCATTTCGAAGTTAGTGTGAAAATGAGCACTTATCTTGTGGCCTTCATTGTTTCGGATTTTAAATCAGTCAGCAAGATGACAAGTCGTGGAGTTAAGGTAAGTCTGATTTTATCTTTTTTTTATGTAGTAATTGGCTTTATATTGTGGCTGGCTAGAGAAGAACTGTCATTCATTTATAAGGCGTTGTGTAATGACCATAGCAAGAGTAATAATCAGATTCATATACTTAAGGGAATCACAGATAGAATGGCTAATTTAATTTCACGTTAAACCCAGATAATCAAAACGATTCATCTGATGATATTCTGATTTACATCTTAGACAAACAACAATTATACCTGTCGTTTTTAGGGCTTGCCCTCTTTTGAGAAATATTGTATGCAACAAGGTGCTTGGAGCTTACCATGTATTGGATTCATTGTCACTCTTATTTGCTGCCTCCTAATTGGCCAGTGTGTGCCGGCTTCACTTCCTCTTCTTTTGTGTGGAGCATGGACCAAGTACTGATTGCTTAATTTTGATTATTGTCCTGCTGCTTCTCGTGCTGTGATTGAGATACTATTTTTTTTTGTTTCTTGTACGTATCATGTTGCCTCTTCCCTCCCCCATTGTCTGTTTTGCTTTTAACTCCCACACCCTATTCAACGTTGCTTTTAACCGCCTCCATGTTGCTTTTAAACCTCAGTTACACCCCCCTCATCCCTCCCAAGCCGTGCTGCTGTACAACATGGCTAAAAGACATTGTCAAAGCCAATCGCTCTTGCATAGGTGTGACCTACTGGCTTTGTCAATGCTTGTTTGTTACAGCCAATTTCATAATAATTGCAGATTTTCACCCCAGAAAACTTTCTTTTTAGGCTTACAGTTTTCCAGACCACAAAGTATCTGGTGCTGTGCCTTAAGAGGAAACTGTTCTTCTCTGCATTTATTTTCCATCATGTGTTTTATAGGTATGATAGTACTTAAATGTCCCAGACCCAGTTTGTTCATGTATATCTCTATACTTGCAAACTCTTGTCCTATGGGATACTTTTGGTTGTGTACACTGACTGGAACATACACTTAAGGTTAAACTGTGGAAGTATATATAACAAAGCATCAATACTAAAATCTGATTTTAGTGCATCAACTCATACTATTTTCTAACTCCATGAGCTACAGGTCAGCGTGCTTCATAGGTAATCTGGTTTGGCTTATGCATAAGGTATTTTAAGATATTGGATTGTTTTTGAGTTACATTTTGAGTATTATCTATTTTCACAAAATCATCACGTATATTTGGTCAATGGACAGCCAAGCACAGCTAGCTTGTCTACTTTTTACCAGCTTCATGATTCTGGACTGTTGGTAGTCTCCAGCTATATCTAGTCTGTTGCACTAAGATTATTCCGTGTCTGTCACATGACTTGTTTAATTTACTCACCATTTGTTTCTCAAATCCCTGCTGCTTGGTTGCCACATGCATTTTCCCCTTGTAAGTACGTCCATCTGCCCATGGCTATCTTTTTGTTTTACAATTCCTTATTCAGGTTTATCTCAGAAAGAAAGACAATATAAAGAACAGGGTACATCATACAGTGCAACACTGCAGCAGCCCACTAATAGCAGTACATATGTGGGCGCGATAGGAACATAACCGGGATACAGTCTAGCAAGGACACATTGGCCCGTAGCAGCCAACAGCAGGAAGGCTTGCCAAGGATAGAGGGAAGGAGAGGGCAGGATAGGGGGAGAGTGAAGGTGAAAGTGAAACCCAGATTCCCAAGGTGGGGAAAGGGAGAGGAAGAGGCAGATAAGAAGGGGATGGAGAAAGGACAGGGAAGAGCAAAGAAGTGGAAGAGGAAAATGGGAGAGGGCGGGATCTGACCTTGAAAACCGTGGCAGCCCTTTAGATGCAGGCATCTGACAGTCAGCACCAGCCGCCTATCGCCCATTGTCCCACAAAGAGGATGCCCAGACCGAGAGGAAGGTCTCAGCTTTGTCCTGTAGGTTGAAAATTACATGTTCATAAGAGGCCATCTGATGCATAGCCGAGAGCCATTCTTCATGCGTGGGGGGGACAGGGGGAGCGCCAGTGCCGAAGGACGCAGTTCTTCATGCCTAGATAGTGTAGCAGAATCCACAAGGTCATGCAGGAAGAACAGGGTTTGGGCCAGAGGTACAGCGACCGGCAGAGTTGCACTCAACATGGCCTGACTGCCTCTCAGAAGTGTCGGACAGTCACAGAGATGTGGACCAGGTCTCAGCGATCACCGTTGCAGTAACAACAGGTAGAATGGGGCAGCAGCCCCGCCACCCGCAGTTTCGCCAGGGTCCAGTACCATTAATGCAGTGTCTTGAAAAGACAAAATTTCAGCTGTGCTTCTCTGGCCCCGCGGTCCTGTGCCTCCAGCAATTTCGACCAATTCTCCTGCTCGTACTCCAACTGTAGGCATGTTTGCCACTTGATACAGACTGTCCTTCAGGGGTGAGGAATATAGGTGATGCGCCATAATACTGTAGAAGTTGGACATCACTCATCGAGAGCTACCCCACGTCCTGAGGTAGGAGACCTCTGTGGAAGGCTCGAGGTACCTGGACAGAAGGCTCAGACGGTGGAAGAAGCAGTGTCAAAACCTTAAGTAATGCCATGATTGATGAGGCCTGAGGCCATACTCCTCTTGTTGCGCCGCAGAGGTTTTAAGGGTGCCTTGGGCAAGCACTTGGTGTAGGGTGTAGATTCCCACAGTGCGCCACACGCTCCAGTTAAGCACCTTGCCACTGATACGAAGGCCAGTAGTGCCCCACAAGGGCGAATATTCCTGCAAGCGAGCGTCCACTGAGAAGAGGCGGTGGGCCCTCAACCGCGATTTGTCAATCGGCTGGAACACAGGGTTTGTCGAACCAGGGTCCGAGGCTTCATACCGACAGATGGGGTAATGCCCCGCAAAGGACACTCCAGGATGGTGCTCTCAGTCGTGACCTACAATGGAGGATTGGGACTCTCGGAGAGCATGTAGGCAACCTGCGCCAAATTCAGTGCCAAGGCGTAGTGCTCGACCAAGGGGAGACCCAGCCCCCATCATGACTGGTGGGCCATAAACCTGCTGCTGGCTACCTGGACCAGGATGACCCCCGGATGAAGGATCTGATGCCCCTGTCCCCCATACATAAGAGCGAGAGACGCACGAGCATGGGAAGCATACCCAGAACATAGGTGAATCTCGGTAGGGTCACCATCCTGACCGCCTGCGTCCTGCCCCATAACGAGAGGCTGAGAAGGGACCACTTATCATAGTCCAAGTTAGTGCATGTTAGTAGCAGCTTAAGATTGTCTGCCACTATTCAATCCAGATCCCGGTTGTCGTAGATCCCTAGGTACTTAAGACGGGAGGGCTTCCACTGGAAGAGATAGGCGGACATGGTCGCATGGGTGGTCACTCGAGACTTCGGCAAGTTTTCGCTCTTAACCCAGTTGATCCGGTATCCCAAGAGTGGTGCAAAATCAGAAATGATGTCCAATATGGCCGGGATCATGTGAAGGAGGTCCGAGAGCTAAACAGGATGTCTTCTGCATAAAGATATAATGTTGAGGCCCCTATGAGGGTTGGTATGCCTGTTATCTGTGGTGTTTGGTGGACGGAGGCAGCTAAGGGTTCCATGGTGAGAAGGAAAAGGAGGGGCGAATGCAGGCACATCTGCCGTGTCCCTCAGTGGACCGGAAAGGGGTCTGAGAGGAAACTGCTGCAACTGACTTGAGCAGTGGTGAATCATAAAGCCACCGGACCTCAGCTATGAAATCCTAACCGAGGCCGAACCTCCGGACTGTCAGAAAGAGGTATCCCCATTCTGTCCTGTCAAACTCCTTGTCAGTGTCCAGGGAGAGGGCAAGGGTGTACCCAGGCAGACTAATGCATGGGCCAGGGTGCGGAAGTAGTTGCGGGAGGAACGCCGGGGGGGCAAACCCCACCTGCGAGTGGTGTATCAATGTCTGGATCACTGCTCGGAGAGGCGAGCTGCCAGGACCCTTGCCATTATCTTAATGTCCCCATTGAGAAGTGATATGGACTGGAAGCTGCCACAAAGGAGTGGGTCCTTTTCAGGCTTGGGGAGGACCACAATCGGAGTCTTATTTGAGATAGAGCCAAAGGAGCCTGTGTGTTCCGCCTCCCGGAAGGCCTCATAGTGGGAATCCACCACCTTCTTGCCCTCCAATTTATAAAACTCCGCCAGGAAGCCATCCTTTCCCAGGGCTTTGCGGTATGGGAGGTTGCAGATGGCCTGTGCTATCACCGCCTTGGTGATTTCCCCTCGAAGGAGGTCCCTGCTCCACTCGTTGAGGCAGGGGAGACGTATACCATCAAAAAAGGCCTCCAGGAAAGCAGGGTCCGCCACTACTTCCCGAGTGTACAGGGCCTGGTAGAAGGCCACAAACTCATTAGCGATATCTTGCGGCCGGCTAAGGATGTCGCCCCCAGCAGACCTGATGGCTGGGATAGCCAACGCCGCTTTCTGCTGATACAGGGTCCCTGCCAGCAGCCTCTCCGCCTTCTCACCTTGTTTGTAGTGCCGGCTCTTCATCTGCTGCAGCTCATACTCAGTCTTTGATGCATAAGGTGCATTAAGGTCCATGCGGGCCTTCTCCAGGTGACGCTAGAGAGGGGTCCACATTATAGAGGCTAGTGAGTGGTGCGATGTCGTCTTCCAAGGCTCGTGGCTCTGCTTCTCTCTATTTGTTGGCGAGGTAGCATCTCTCATTAATTGGCCTGAATGGTCGCCTTAGTGGCTGCCCATAGGGTGTGCAGGGAGGCGACGGATCCCTTGTTATGTTCCAAATAAGAGGAAACATGGGCCCAGAGTTGGGATTTGCCCGGGGGGGGGGGGGCGATAGCGTGAGGAATTTAGACTCCATGGTTTGCGGCCCGGGGAGGAAAAACCTAGCTTCAGGGAGAGGAGACTCGGAGAGTGGTTGAGGATTGCACCTTCAAGGATCCGCACGTCCTGCAAAAGGGTAACCACTGGTTGACAGATCAAAAAGTAATCCAGGTGAGATTGAGTGCCATACACCAGTGATAGGAAGGTAGACTGCTGATCCGTGGGATGCGAGAGTCTCCAGATGTCTATGATTTGTGATGATGACACCAGTATGGCCCGGTCCGTATTGTTGCCCACATCCAGTGGGACGGTGTGGTCCATGGCCACATCGCAGCACAGATTCCAACCCCCCCACCCCCAATAAGCCAATGAGTGGCATCAATTTCAGTTAGGAGGCGGTTAAGCTGAAGGAAAAACTGATGTTTAGTCCCCGTTGGGGTGTACACTGACCCTGCGCATTGGGTCCTCCCACCGAGGCAGAGCTTCACAAACGCATAACAGCCATCTGGATCTATCCACATCCCGAGGACGGTAGAGGGCAAGGACTTATGCAAGAGGATAGCCACGCTGCATTGCCGGGGCTGCCCGGGCCCGTCCGCCGTAGAAGGTAGGCGGCTGCTGTGGATCACCCAATCAGGGTGTAACTTTTCCGACTCCTCCATGGAGAGGTGAGTTTCCTGAAAGAGGGTCACATCAACACGCTTAGTTTGGAGGTATGCCAGTACCTTCTTGCATTTAATTTAAATGCATGAGGCCATTCATGTGCCAGGAAGATGGCAGCCAGCGGCTTGGTAGGGCTGGGGTTGCAAGCTGCCATCGAAGAGCAGTGGCGCTAAGACAGAAAGGAGAAGAGAAAGGGGAGAAAAGGGCAGGGAAAGAGGAGGGACTGGGAGGGAGAGGAGACAAAGAGATAGAGAAGACAAAAAGAGAAAATAAAGTGGGGGGAACACCCGGGTGGGGAGGGGAGGGGAAAGGAGGCAGAAGGGTGGGGAGACTGCATGGGAAGCCCGCAACGGAAGGCGGAGCAGGAAGCGTAAGGGGAAGACTGGAAGGAGTGAGTGAAAGGGAGTGAGTAATCAGGAGTGAAACAATGAGGTTTCATTTGCCGGCGCCTCAGAGAAGTCCAGAAACCTTGTACTGCGGGTCCAGACCTGGGAACCCACGTAGCACAGGAGGCCCCGGGGGAGAGTGGAGAAGCCAACTAGGACAGCATTTGGGCCGTAGCTGCCCTGGGGAGGGGAGGGGAGGATGGGAAGTGGGCATTGGGGCTAGGGCGGGAGGGAGGCGGGCGGTGGAGCGAGGGAGACAGAAAGGGATGCCCAGCCCCCCAGAGGACACCCAGAGGAGTATACAAACTGCATCCAGAACTGTAGAAGTGTTGGACCCTACCCCCGGGGGCAAGCGCTGCCCATGGCTTTCACCAAGATTTATGTGTTTTGAATACAATATTTTGTGACCTCTTCTGCGGTGTAAGGTAGACTAGCATGGCTTCAGCCTCTATATGTTCATTTAAAAAGGTGTCTCCTGTAGAAAAGTAGGATCTTTCTGGAATAGATACCCCCACTTTTTGCCTGGTGTCAGTGTTTTGACTGCAGTTCACTGGGATCCTGCTAACCAGGACCCCAGTGGCAGTGCTCTCTCCTCTAAGTTCTATGGTAAGTACTTTGTACACCCTACAATTGGCATACTGGGGTACCATTGTAAGTCCCTAGTATATGGTACTGAGGTATCCAGGGCATTGGTAAATCAGGGGTCTCCCATGGGCTGCATCCTGTATTATGCCACCAATGGGAGCCCATGCAAATGGTGTCTGCAGAGCTGCCATCGCAGTCTGCGTGAAAACATGAATGTACCTTTCACTTTAGATATAAGGCTTTTCCTTATATCCCGGTCACTGCATTTTTTCCCTATATTCACCCCTAAGGTAGGCCCTTCAGTCCAAGGGCAGGTGCATGGTTTTAAGTGTGTGGGTACCCCTGCATGAGCAGAGGTACCCCTACAAACCCAGTACTCCATTCTCTGGGCTTTTGTAAGTGCGGGCATCCATTATAAGGTATGTAGTGGACACTAGCAAGTCGAGGTATCAGTTACATAATGGCTGCTCCGAACCTGGTCATGTTTGGTATCAAACATGTTGGAATCATGCAACTACACTGATTCCAGTGTTAGTTGCATAATGCCATGTACTGGGGGCTCCTTAGAGGACCTCTCAATACCTACCTGTCTAGCCTTACATGGTCTGCCTGCCAGCCCACGCTGCTGCCGACTCTAAACAGTGTTCTGGCCACCTGATGATGAGCTTAACTCTGGCAGGGGATGCTGAACAACGGATTTCCTGCTAAGGAGAGGTATGACCACCTCTCCTTTAGAATTAGGTAGAGAGGGGGCGCTACCAAGTGCCACCAGACTGCATTGAAGGAATATTCTCCTCTTTTTCATTTATCTTCGTTCTTTTTCTCCTTTGATTTTGTGTCCCCTCCACACTCTTCCTCATTTTCAAAAAAGATTGCGCTCCGTCCAGGGTGTTGGTCTGCGCCTGGACGTATGATGCGGCCCAATGATGAAGCATGACACTGCAAAGTGTGTGAGGGCAGTATTAAGAAATATAATTTTTTCCCCCTGATTACCTCTTACGGTCTAGTTTTAATGGTAGTCCTTCTCTGTTTAGTGAGTTAACACGTTTAGTAGGGGAGTCGGAGAAGGCTTATTCCCTTTTCTCCTTGTTTGTGAGACACAGCTGAGTAGCGTCCCTGACCCCCTCTGATAGGTGGGTCACCACAGAAGAGATCCTTCCCCTTTTTAGGGTTACTTAAGGGCTCCCCTGAGGGTACGTCCTTAGATTTGTCCTGACAGCAACTTCAAGATCCAACTGCCTGTCATCTGAAGACTGTCCATAGACTCTTCTGCTAGTGGACACTGGAAATACAGCCCTTTGCTCCCCCCCCTGACTCGATGATAATGGGCCGGCATGAGGCCCACGCCATGGGCAGATCTGTACGCAGCACAGCGGCAGTGCTGACAGCCTGGCTGCCTCCCCTTGGGGCCGGAGTGTGGTCTGGGCGACAGATCGTTTTGAGCTGGCGGCAGCATCCAGGTGAGGAATACTGCGGGTGGGCCTTGTGCGAGAGCCCCGCGGGGTGAGGTGCCGCTGTGGCCTCCAGGGTCCGCGGTGCCCGCCGACCAGTGTCGGCCCTGACCGAAAGCCAGCCCTACCCCAGAGACGGTGAGCAGAGTGCCCCCGGCACATGCTGGACCAGAGGCGGCTGGCAACGGAACTTCTTACCTGCCTGGGGCACTAACGGCGCACAGGTCCTGGCGATGGAGCCGATGACGGGTAGTGTGTGTGGGTCCTGCTGGGGGGGCGCGTCCGCAGCCTGGCTTGGCCCCACTGCGCCCACCAACTGCTAATGACCTTGATGGCATGTCTGCCCGATCCTGTGTCTTTGAAGCGAAGTGCCCTGGGTACTTAGGGGGTTGCTGCGGACCCCATAGACCCTGTCACCCACATGAGCACTGGGCAGCGCATTGGCCTGATTGACTGACTGTATTGTTGTGGGTCTGAGGCCTCCGCTGGGATGACCTGCTTTTTTCACTGTGTGGGCCCTGTGTCTTTCTAATTGCCCAGCTGCAACCTGGGGCCTGGTCAGTGCCTTGCCTGGCTCCTTTGAGGCTGCCTGGACTGCACAGAGTGGGGATGCTGCCTGGGTGCACAAGGACAACTTTTTGGGCCCCGCTTAGGTCCCCAACGGTGAGTAACCTGGATGGACACTGTCACTGCACTCCTTGCACCGCAGTCGGCAGTTGGGGCCTGACCAAGCTGGGTGGGCTGTGTGCAAGCCCTACAGTACAGGGTTACTCTCTCATCTTGAGGAGCCCCACCCCCTGTGTAGCCCGAAGGCCCCCCCCCCGGCGAGCCTGTGGCCTCCTAAAATGATGGTGGGCATGGAGCAGAGTGCCTGATTCTTGGAAGAGGCGCTACAGGACCACTGGCATTTATAATGGGGCGCAACAGAAATAAAGAGGATAAGCAGGAGCCTCCATCTAGCTCCCATTCAACCACTTCTCAGAGCTCCCCGACTCCAACGCCGGACGACTATGTCCCCCCCAACAATGGCAGCTCCCGAAACAGACAAACTGAATGTAATACTCCAGGAGATACGCGACTCACGCATGGTGATCGAGCAGTTCTTGGGGGCCATCACGACAGATATTAGTCTGCTCAAGGATGACCAGCGCAAGTTAGCTGACAGAGTCAAAACGAATGAACAGACCCTCTCTACCCTGTCACCCTGTCGGGTGGACCACTCATCACAACTTGCCCATCTGCGCCGACAGATGGAGCAGCTGCAGGACCGCGCAGATCATGTAGAAGGGCACGCTTGAAGAAATAATGTACGCATTGTGGGCATGCCGGAGGGAGTGGAGGGACCCCAATTTATAGCCCCAATGGTCTGTTCACTGTAGAAAGAGCGCCCCAGGTCCCCTCGAGAAAGCCTATCCCTGGCGCGCCACCGCAACCCATGCTGGCCAAGATTCTTAATTTCAGATACTGGGACATGTTGCTACATGCAGCACGTGAGAAGTCGCCAATCCGAATCGAGAATGTCAGTGTCTCTCTGTTCCCAGATTACACGATCACAGTCCAACGCAGGCGTGCCTCATTCCAGGAGATCAAGAAGCACCTGCAGGTGGCTGGCCTCAAATACGCCCTACTGTTCCTGGCCCGGCTCAAAGTGATACATGATCAGCGCACAGTCTTTTTCGAAACATCAGACGACGCATGGAACTGTCTGAAACAACATGTCCCGGACTCACAGTGAAGCAGGCAGCCGAGATTCAACCCACCTAAGGCTCAGCGAGCCCTTCAGAAGCGGCAACGTGGGGCACTGGACCGGGGTGGCCCAGGGGTGGCCCCTTCCCCGCGGCAAGTTCCTGGAGGGGTGGCAGGAGGCAATCCGATCGCCGACCACCCTGCGCCTCCCACAGCAGCCCATCAGCTCCAGCTTGCCTCAAGGCAGTGCCACACACTCAATTGACAGCACAGCACTGTTCTCCTCGATCACCCCATAGATGACGCATGACTTATTGGGTTGATGGTTGTGAGTAATTAATGTCCTACACTGTTTTGTTTTTCAGGTCACCACCGGCGACTCAATAACATGGAAGGGCAGGGTACTTTAAGCGTAGGCACCCTTTTTTCAACAGTTAATATGTTACTGGTTGTTTTCTTGTATGGTTGAACGACATCGCTTTGCTAGACCAAGTATTGGGACATTGTATTTAAATGGTTACTTCGGTCACCTTCTATTTCCCTTTGCAGCAATGTGGGGTGGTATTATGACCACTATGGCCATTGGCCGGGGGAGACTATCTTATCTGATTGATGCCTGCTGAATTGAATGCTTATAACATCCTTACTTGGAACGACCTGGGACTGGGCTCTGTGTACGAAAGGCATAGGGTGAGGCGCCGTGCCCACATCACATTTTTACGGAAGACCCATCTCACAGCCGCTGAGGTTCAGAAATTACGTAGAAAATGGAGGGGACAGCTATTTCATATGGCTCCGTGCTGGGGTTCTATTTGTGGTATTGGACACACAAATTGTCCTTCTGGGGCATTATGTGCTGCTTTGGGGCTCCAGTTGTACTCCGGTGCATCTATGCACCCAACACTGCACAGGATGAGTTCTTAGCGCACTGGACATCATACCCATGCGTACTGGGTGGGGATTTCAATGCGGTCCTGGATATGGCGCCTGACTGCTCACATCCCCCCTTGCCAGGCACAGCCTCCATACGACAAGCTATAGAGTTGCGACAGTGGCTGGTGGGTTGGGACCTAACAGACGTATGGTGGGCCCACAAGTTAGGGATGAGGGAATATTCTTTCTATTTGCACCCTCACACGCTGCATTCCCGCCTTGACTGTTTTTTTGCTCCCCACACCTCCAATCTAGTGTTACACACACCACGTAATTGTGGAAAACACTCTCTGACCACAAGCCCCTTAAAATATCACTGTCTTCGGGCCGGGTCACGACCCCGATCCCCAACTGGCGCCTACAGCCTGCCCTACTTGAAGACGTGATTTTTTAGGATATGCTTGCGACATGCATCAACACATACTTTTCTGAAAATACAGGCATGGCCTCCTCTCCACTGGTGGAGTTGGGAGTACTTCAAGGTGGTAATTAGAGGCACGTCCATCGGGGCAGTGGTGGGGCTAGAAAAGTGGTATTACGGGCGCTCATACAGATAGAGGGCAGACTGGGACCATTGGAACAGGCTGCAGTCGAGGATTACAAGGCCGCCAAGAGGTTACGTGAGGCTAGGACCACCTATATCGAACTCCTGGAGTGTCTCTGCATCGTCGATTATCGGGCATACGCCCAGAGAACTCACACTGAGGCTGATAAGTCAGGTGCACTGTCAGCCCGCTTGATCCGACCGATCCCCCTCACCCACACCTATTCTTTCAATAAACACAATGACACGGGGACTGGTTAAGACGCAGGTGGACATTAACATGGCCTTCCGTGACTTTTATGCATGGCTATACACGGCCTGACACCCCTTAACCCCTACAGAGATAGCCTCCTGTTTGCGAAAGGCAATCTTACCTAGGATGCCGGGGGATGATTAGGAGACCATCGGTGCACTATCTCCAGTGGGGGAAATATGTGGGGCTATCAGGGTACTGGCCCGTAACAAGACCCCGGGTTCTGACGGGTTCCCCATTGAATTGTACTCCACCAACAGTACACTCTTGGTATGCCAGCTAGAAAAATCATATAATTCCTCCCTGTAATTTGGCTCCCTCCCTCCACTAGGGAGGCATCAGTGGCTTCATTGTTGAAACCCGCCAAACCACCCATGGAGCTCACTTCCTATAGTCCATTATCGTTGCTCAGTACTGAATTTAAAATCTTGAGTAAAGTCCTGGCGCCCAGGCTGCTCCCATTTCTCCTAGTGTTTTTGCACTGATCAGTGCAGTTTTGTTCCCCACCGTAGCATCTCCCTGAACATCTGCCATCTGTTCCAGATTATATATGCTGCACGCGGGTTATAGCCATTGTCTGGCTATGCATCACTAGATATATGCCAGGCCTTTGATACCTTGAGATGGGATTTCATGTTAGCGGCGGCGCTAGCCAAATATGGCATACCCCCTGCATTTATCCACTGGGTGCAACTGTTGTATGCAACCCCCACAGCTAGGGCCTGAATGGAACCTTATATCTCCGGTATTTTACCCAATATCCTGCGGGACTCGACAGGGCTGCCCCCTTTTGCCGCTTCTATTTGTACTGGCAATTGAGCCTATTGCACAGCGGATCCATCAGAAGGTAGGGAGTGGAGGATCCCCTTGGCCCGCATGGTACACTCTGTATCCCTATATGCCGACGATATGATCCTATACCTTTAGGACCTCCATGGGCGTCTTAATGAGACAGCCCGGCTGTTGACTTAATTTGGTGAACTGTCGGGACTCCAGGTGAACGCCAGTAAATCGTGCACGTTCTCCTTTGCTGCTACAAATGCCAACCCCACACTGCTGCTTGGAACGACAGTTATACAGGTGGAACCACATACGTTTCATTACCTGGGTATCCAAATCTATTGCGACACACAGGCTCTCCTAGAAGGCAACCTCGTCCGCACGATTTACTCACTGCGCTCCCGCGTCAGTTTTTGCGTTGCACTATCTTCATCGATGGCGGGATGGCTGGCCCTCGCAAAGATGGTTATGCTGCCACGTCTACTGTATCGGTTTGTGAATTTACCCATATTGTTACCGGCATGGGTGTTCTGATCCCTAGGCACCTTGCTAATAGAGTTTGCCTGGGGAAGGAGGATGTCATAGTAACCCTCGCTAAACTACAGCTGCCGACGGATGATTGTGGCCTGGGAGCCCCTGATTCTAAAGCGTATTGTCTATCTGGGCAATGGTAGTGGTTGTCCTTCTGGTTGACTGGACAGGTGTGGTTGCATCCCCAACGGGCTCCCCTGTTACTGCGGGTGGCCTTGGCTTATTGGAGAATGGCGCGGAAGTATACGGGCTCAATGACACCATATGCACCAATTATACCGCTATATGGTCTCCCTTTGTCTTCGAGTACTCTGATGATCCGCAGGCTAGGCTCTTGGGAACGCAAGGGGGGTACTGACAATAGGGTCCGTGTTTCATGATGGCGAGTTGCTATCACATGCTGATTTGGTCCACATACATGGGTTACCAGAAGACCTTTTTCTGACGCATGTTAGTATCCTCTGGTACGTCCGACAGCATTGGGCACTGGCTGGGAGATAACCGGAGACCCATGAACTACTGCAGGCGTTGCACACCATGGGACCGGGCAGGTACTTGGTATGCTGGCTTTACCGTGGGCTCCACGCCACGCTCACCTCATGATATCCCTGGGTTCCTTGAGTACGAGGTGGGAAGCTGACCTATCCAGGGAGTTCTTGGACACGGAGTGGGATTAACTGTTGGAATACCCAAAGAAGGTCTCACGTAATTTGAGGTTTAAATTCAGCCTATTCTCTATATTGCACAGGGTGTACCTGACCCCGCACAGGCTACACCGAATGTTCTAGACGGCCTCTTTAGCGTGCCCCCATTGTCGCACATGGGACGCCGATCTCCTGCACATGTTGTGGGTATGCCCCTCATTGACTGCTTATTGGACAGAGGTTTCGACAACCCTGTCGGAACTGACTGGCACTAACCATTGGGATACACCAAAGCACTGTCTCTTAGGGCTTTGTCCCAGGCCGAAGAGCTTGAAGGTGACACAGCACTTTGTTGACCTGGCACTACTAATAGCAAAGCGAATGATAACCAGACGTTGGAAGTCTTCCCAGTTGCCATAAGTGACTCAATGGCATGAGGAGGTTGTGCAGTGGGGACTCGCGGAAAGTGGGGCAATACGTAATGAGGAATACAAAGGGATCCAAAAAAAGCCCATCCCGCTTGAATGGGACGCCCTTCTAGAAAGATTTAAGGCACAGGACAATACACAAGGGGAGAAATGATGACCACCGATGTCCTCCTCCCATCCACTGTAGGCACTAACCCCCTTATTTCCTTTTAGGGGGAGCAGTTAGACTTGTCACAACCATATCCTCCATGCTCCATCGGGACGCCCACCCTCCCTACCCCTCTTTTTCTCCCCCGGCCTTACAACCGTGACCCTTTCTCCTTTCTTTATGCAATGGATATTTGTACGCTTTCACATACACTCCCATGTTCCATATCTGCGTTCTTACAGTTAGGTGACACAGTTCATTGTTTGAGGGAGGGATGGGTTGGGAGTTACGATTGCCTTACACAATGACATAATTCTCAATTATCTGTGTAGTCCATGCCATCGTATATACTCTGCATGTACTACTGCTACTCTGTTATGCAAAATGGCATGGTGTGGACACACCATGCGCCATGTCGTGTGAATGTATAACGTGTAATAGCAATAAAGTTTGTGTTAAAAAAAAAATAGGATTTGCGGACTGGTACTGGCTGCCAAAATCATATTCATAAGTTTTATATATTTAGTACTACACTACCTAATTCTGAAGTCCGAGTTCAATTATCTCAATAAGATAAAAAGTTTTGAGAGCTGTAGGGTTTTATATTTTATCCAGCCATTAGTAATTTAAATCTTAATTAACCTTCTAGAATTGGGAGAGCATTGCATTAACACATTCAGATGACCTTTTCTGTAAGCCACCTACCTTTCTCATCTTCAAAATATCCTTACCTAACAGAGAGATGAGTGGAAGATTTCCTATGTGTTACATTTTTTGTCAAGTAAACTCCAGTAGAAAATTATATTCTACTCTTTTGCCCATTACGTTGTTCCTAGACATGATTGGCCCATCCTGTCCGTACACTCTAAAGAAGAAAGCTTGCTGGAACTGCTGGCCCTGGTTCAAGCCAGAAGTATTCCTGTTTCCCCTGCTAGAGCAAATACTAGGTGTCGCAATCAAAAAGTTTAATGTTAGCTTTCCCAATGTCATCTTGATTCTCTTTCTATAACCACCTTTTCCAGGGCTGCTCAAGACATCCTCTTGAATTCATTTCAATACAGGTGGATCCACTGAGTCTTTGAATCACAAAATATTGAAGCTCAGTCTGGCTTTGCTGGATACAGCTTACAGATTTGACCTGCTAGACAAATTATCCAGCATTGTCTCTTTCATGGATTTACCCCATAGTCTTGCTGGGGTTTCCCATGGTAGTCATAGAGAGCAGTTCAATATTTAACATAACTTGGAAAGATATAAAAATGATCACATTAGTAGCATATTCACATCATTTCAAAAGACCCAAACTCAACCAGTTAGATGCTAGTGGATTACTACACACACAGCTGTGAAGGCAGCCTTCATGACCATCACCCCTCAGTCAAGGCCTTATACCTGCTCTACAGTGCCACACAATTTGGTGCATCTTCATCCAGATAAAGTCTCAGAGTATCTGTACATCTTGCAGCCCAACCTGTAACACCAGCTGAGAATGTCTACTTGAGGTCCAGAATGGGAAGACTTAGTAGTGCCAGTAGCTGTAGATATTACTTCTAAGCCCTCCCTCCCCCCGCCTCTGCCTCCCCGCCAAACTCTCCTCCAGATGACCTAGGTGTTTTTCACAGTTCAATGGAAAGGGCATCAAAATATTTGATTTACCCATCCCTACAAAGGAGATTGACTGCTTCCTTTATGATTTTAAGGAACCTACATTATTATTTATTATTATTTTGTCCTAAAAAGTGCTCAGTTACTCAAAAGCGTTTCCCGGCGCTGGACCAAGGTAGGATGAATCAGCCCCCATATCTAAAAAATCAAGTCTTAAAGTTTTTGCGAAACACAATGAGGGAAGTACAGCTTCTCCGAGATTATGGACGGTCATTCAGCAGCTTTGGGCCTAGGTACGCAATGGAACGACTTCCAATGTGTGCTAGATGGACTCTAGATACTGTACAGAAAGACTGGTTGCATGATCAAAGCATACGCGCAAGCTGGTAAGGCACCACCAGATCTTGAATATATTGTGGGCCTGTCTTAGATCAAGCTTTGTGCATATAGTCCAAGGCTTTGAACAGTATCCGTTTATCCACAGTGAGCCAGTGTAGCTCACGGAGAAGATTTGACACGAAGCATGCTTTGGGAGGCGATAAAGTAGTCTGGCCGCTGCTTGTAGACACCGGATAGCTGCCTTATCTGCTCCCAGATATAGGATGTTCCCATAATTGATTCTAGACAGAATCAAAGCTTGGACCACTGTTTTCTGGGCTGGTGGTGGAATCATGCCAATGATCTTTGTGATCCACCTCTGCACTGCGAAGCATGTAGATGGCTCCTGCGGTTTCATAGATAGCCTCTCATCCAACCAGAAGCCATGGTTCTTAACCTTGGAGGACAATTCCAGAAGGGCTCCAAGAGCTTCTGGCCAGTGCTGGGGGCAAGATAACTGAGGGTTTTTTCCTAGCACCATGACCTCTGTTTTCTCACCGTTGAGTTTGGGTGCATTAATTCCCATCCAAGTGGAAATCTTACTGAAGCACAGATTTAAGGCTCCAGTGCTGTGTCGCTGAGCAGATTACAGCAAGAAAATAATTTGCGTGTGATCTGCATGCGAAAATAGGGTTAGTCCACAACTCTCCACCACGTCTGCTAGGGGCGAATGTATACGTTGAAGAGCATCGGGTTAAGGCCGAGCCCTGGGGGTCACCCTAGGTGAGGGTACGCAGCTATGATCTAGTACTGGTTGAGAAGCCTCTGAATGAATGACCTTCCAAAAATGATGTCATCCAGGCTAAAGCTGAGCCCTGACTCACAATGTCCTTAGCCTTTCTAGGAGGATGGAATGGGACACAGTTTCGAAAGCCACGCTGAGATCTAATAAAATCAGTGCGGCTCTTCAGCCCTCATCTAGGCGTCATCTCAGATGTTCCATGTCTCCTAGTAGGGTGGATTTGGCGCTGTGTCCTGCCCTAAAGTCCGACTGCAGTGGATGCAGAAAGTTTTGGACTTCCACAAAGGTGGTAAGCTGTGAGTTTTTTACTAGGATCCAACAGTTCCCTGACCACATTAAAAAGCGTCTTCGGACAATCTTAGGCACTAAAAATGTTGTCCGAGTAAAATGCTGGTCTGGCTGCCTTGCAGTGTCCAGGATAATATTTCAGAGCTAGTTTATACTCTACTTTGGAAGCTTCATCATAGGAATTTCTTCATTCTCTTTCTAGCACCTTACAGCGTTTTTTCTCTTGACAATTTTTTGTTTTTTTTGTTTTATATAGCGCGAACTTCACCCGAAGGTATCAGAGTGCTTTACATGAGCACCAGTTATGTTACACAAGCACACATTCATTTTTATTAGGCACGGGGAGATTAAGTGATTTGCCCAGAATCACAGGATGTTGAGCGTCATTGCCGAGACTTGAAACTAGTTCCCCAGATTTGAGATCGAGCGCCCTAGCTTTTAGGCTACATCCTCTCCCCTATTCATTGGAGGGTTGGCTGGCTGTTGGTAACCCTTGATGTCTTCTACCTTTGCACCTCTGTTGAACAAAGTGATGGCTCACAAGCACTTAAATTCATTGTTTCTGATATACCTGCATTTTATCAAGTTCACATTAAATGTTGATTAGAATAGCCGCATTTATTCTTGAAGTCAATAATTTCCTTAGTGAGGGGGAGCATTTATTACAATTCTGTGAGACTGCTAAGGGTTCAACAATTATCCGATTATATGCCTATTTGAGGAAGTATTTTTGAGAGAAAACAAATATTTTTGGTCTAGGCTTTGAAGAATATAATACCAAAAATCAAATCTAGATCCAGCCCATTGGCGATTTATTTATTGTTTGGAGTTCTACACATTAAATGCTGTAACAGTGTATTAACATTCTTTAATGAGATTGCTTGGGGCCTTCAGTTCACTTCCTCAGGCACAACCAATGTGATTTAATTTTTAGATTCACAAATCAAACTGGTTCATCCTGCTAAAACCGCTTCTTTCTTTAGAAAATAATCTTCATCCAATCGAATCTGTTTGCCCGCAGATGTAATCCGAGTCACACCATAATAAAGTATATTGTATGGTTAATTTTGTATGGACAAATTTGCATCTAATAAGCATTATATGAATGCAGCCGATGTCATGGAAGCCAGATTTAGCACAGGAGGTTATAGTTTTAATATAATTTTTGAAAGCATTTAAAAAAGCAATTGGGTGTAATACAATAAATCTCCAAGTTGAGAATAAATCCAAAGTTAAGGTTACCAATGAACTACAAAATTACATCATGTTCTAAACCTGCTATTGAACACATCACAGTAAATTGAGAAATATTTTTCACAATGTTACATGTTACTGGTTTTCTATTAGCATTTTTTGTAAAATCGAGTCCTTCCTCCCCGCCTACAACTCTTGAACCAGAGATCAAGTCTTATCTTGTTTTATATAGACGGGGCAACACGCTGCTAACCAGTCTCTCGGAATCCAATGAAGGTTATGCTGAATGCAGGAACTTTTAGTCACACCACACCTGCTGTGAAAAATCTATTTTACATACCCCTCCCAGCCTGCACCCTGCTTCATTTGCATTGGATAATCAACAAAATTATCCACAAGAACAGACCATACTCTCTTGAAAGAAAAAATCATATCCCTCAACACACTGGGCCTTCCTAAGTAGATTATTCTAAATGTCGCTGGAGAACACCCACAGAAAGAGGCCTTAAATTCCTGCATGCCATGATTGTGATATGAACTTGCCCTGCGCCTCAGGCAAGTTCCCTTCTTATTTTTGTGCAAACTGTAAAAAAGTATATCTTTCAATCTTCAGTGAATAATCCAAATCCACATTTCTCTATTTTACTTATTCCCTTCCCCACTGTGTGATGGGTTTGGTTTTCCGTCAGGTTATGTGCAGGAAAGTAGGATCTGCTTCTATGGTTACCCCCACTTTTTGCCTGGCTAAGCTGTATTTGACTAGTCTGACTTGGATCATGCTAATCAGCACCCCAGTCTATCTGCTTTCTCCCTAAATTCTTATGTTCAGTACTTGGGTACACCCCAGATTGGATACTGGGGTACCCTTATAAGTCCCTAGTATATGATACCCATGTACCCAGCGCATATGGACCCCAGAGATCCCCCATGGGCTGAAGCATGCGTTATGCCACCCATGGGAGACCATTCAAAATGAAACTAAAGGCCTGCCATTGTAGCCTGTGTAAGCTGATGCTTGCACCACTTACTAAAGATATAGGTTTCCTATATCTAGGGTCACTGCACTTAAAACCTATAAGTCACCCCTCTAGCAGGCCTTTGCAATCCTGAAGGCAGGGTGCTTGGTTCTAAGTGAGAGGGTGCCCCTGCATGAGCAGGACACCCCTACAGCCTGCGGAGTCCATTCTCCCGGGTTGTCAGTGAAGCAGCCATATACTATATAGAGGGGCACCGCGTACTTCTGCGATGACATTTTCGAAACTGGCTGCAACGAATACTATCATGTTTGGTATCAAACATGTTGGAATCATACCCCCACACCGTTTACGGTGTGGCAGGTATGATTCCAAGTACTGGAAGAGCCCTCCGTTAGGCTCTCAGTGTTCCCGGTACCAGCCTTCTAGACCCGGACAGCACAAAATGGTTGCTGCCGACCAGAGACACAATTCTGCCCTCCTGCTGCTGAGGCAAGCTCGAGCAGGGGAAGGCAGAACAATAGGCATCCTGTCACAGGGAGGTGTACCACCTCCCAGACAGGATTTGGTGTATTAGGGTAGGGTGGGTGCACTTGCCAGCGCCAATCAGTCTGCTTGAGGGGCACATTTGGTGTCCTGTGCATAGTCCAGTTCAAACTAGTCCTGGGAGCCGTTGGCTCCCACTCTGGAGCGAAACTGGACAAAGGACATGGGAGTAACCTCCCCTCTGTCCAGACCCTCCCCTGGGAGGGTCCCCTGAATTGTCCCAACCCTTTCCCTAGGGTACTTAAGGGCTTACCTCGGTGTAGGTCCCTAGATTCGCTATGGGACAAGATTCAGATCAAACACCACTGCTTCTTCTACCGTCTGGGCACTCTGGACTTCGCTGGACTTCGTTTGGGCTCGATTTCATCTCCCTTTCAGTCTGTTGCATTATCTGTTCCTGTGCACCATACAGGAACCTTCCAAGACCTGTGGGGGCATCAAAGACACCTGAAGGAATTTCCCTTGGCGTGAAGGAGTCACTCCCCTGCATTCGCAGGCACCGCAACTAAGTCGACCAGTCTGCTGATCCTGAGCTCCACAGCTTCTGAGGCCTGCCCTCTCACTAAGTTTGAGGCCAGTATCCCTCGTGGGGTTTGCAATAACCAAACCCCTGTGCACTGCATCAACTTGCAGTTGCAAAGGCTTGTTGGCTTCCTTCCAAGAAGATCTTCGGGCTCCAAGTATCCCCAACATCGAGCACCTCCAGTGATCAGAATCTTCAGCCACACCGCATCGTGTGCATCGTGGCCTGCATCTTTTGGTGAACTGCTTGAGGTCCTCTCGCGATTCCAGTGCCTCCAGCCTGCGGGTCTATTTGAGGGTCACCTTTGTTTCTTATGGACTCCCCTGATTGCTCGGGGCCTGCCCTGACTCCCCTGCTTGTGGTGAGTCCCCTTGACCTTGCTGGTCCCGACGTTGCTCCTTCTTCACTTCTTGCGTTGGTTGCATTTGCCAAGGCTTGTTGGTGCTCCCGCCGGACACTGACCCCTCAGCACTCGACGTCCTTCGTGGGACAGCTCGTGCACGGCTCCTGGTCTTCCTCAGCATCGCCTGGACCTCACAGCTGCAGAGTCAAGGTCATCGTCACCCATCCTGCAACACCCGATATCGGAGGGCATTCGTCTTCCAAGTCTCCTGGTCACTCCTGAGTGACATAAACTCTGTTCCCTCTGCTTGTAGGTACCTCTCATCTAGAATCCACCTTCGGATTCCACCAGACACTTTCTCCTTCGTCAGCAGCGGCACTTTCCTGAAGTCCTCCATTGGGTTCGACGGCGGTTTCCGACACGACTTCACACGCATGCACCCGGCTTCCCTGGTCTAGGTAACGTGGGTACTAGGGTATCCACGGGTTGGGTGGCTCTCCAACCTTCTGTCTTCCACAGGGTTTTTTCAGGACCCACTGTGTATTCTGTGCTATTTACTGTGTTTCTTTGCAAAGTATTGTGTGCATTGTGCATATCTCCGGGTAGGAGATATTTGTATGTGTTAGAGAGTATTATATAATAAATACATGTTTTTGTAAATACTTTGTGTGGTTCTTTTTCACTTAATCTATAATATAAGATTGCATTCTGGTAAAACAAGCCGCTTTACACTCCTTCTGGAGTAAGCCTGAAGGCTGCTCTCCACAGCTACAACTTAGAGAGCTTTCTAAGGTTGTCTAAGACCTCTTAAATCACCATAAGGGTTGTCTGGACTGGTGCAAGGTGCCCACTTACATTAGTGGACATCATATACCAGGCCAGCTTCTCACATTATGTAAAGAAGAATCAGACAGCCATGCATGTGGAACATTCTTCTCTTGATATGTGAAGTGTTCTATTACCCTCTAGCCAGTGATAGATCCACGCTTCAGAGGTATATCAGTAAACTAAATATTTAGTAAAATTGTTTATAGATGTGTAGTATTAGTGCTTAGGAAAATGTAACCTGGATAGAAAGAACTACTTGAATCCCCTCATAGGATGGATGGCTGGAAATTCATGAATAGTAGGTTTTATACTTATCTTAGGAAAGGAGTCATTACTTTACTGTCGGTGGATGGTTTTCATAATTATCCATGGGGTCCAAATCAACTCCAAATGCATATTTATACTATTAAGCTTTTCACTTGAGTTGACAAAGAGTATCACACATTACTCACAAATTAATATGAAGATAAGACATGCCAACATTTGTATTCTGTGAGGCGTAAATGCCACTTAATAAACAGTATTAGGTCAGTTTAGTGTTGTATCATTCTAAAATGTACAGCCTGTACATTATTAGGCAAGAGTTAATGTGCAAACAGTGGTTATATTAAGTTATGGATACATCGTCCCTCTAAAATGATAAATTCATCTATACACCAGGTATCCGTGTACACTGCTCCAGACAAGATAAATCAAGCTGATTACGCATTGGATGCTGCCGTCAAACTTTTGGAATTTTATGAGGACTATTTTCGCATTCCATATCAATTACCAAAACAAGGTAGTGTTTTTTGACGTTATGGTGATGTAATTTTTACACTTGCTAAGAAGTTATTGAAAGTTGTATGCATTTGCTAAACTAAGCTGTCTATTTTTGTTGCCGATATATGCTTCATTATATTAGAAGCTATGCATTTATCTAATTTTTATAGCATGTTTCATTGATTTTGTTACATGAACATGGCACGCAGTACAAGGCATGTATTAAACCGCTGTAGTATAAAATCAGCACAGGTGCAGAACCCAAACCACAGAGCAGCAACACGTTGGTGAATTCCATATGTGTAAGGAACCTTACAATGGTATGGCTACGTGTTTCCCTAGTATGTGTTTCCATCCCATCTATATCCCCCTGAACACTCATTTCTCTGTTGCCGCCAATACCCTACTTAATTTTAGTTAATGTTGTCATCCAGCCACCATAGACCTTTTCAAACTTTTTTGGGCAGACTCTTTCACTGTATACCACTCTTCGGCAACCATGCAATAGTCATGTTTTTTATGCAGTGTAGGTGTTGCACTACCCAACTCAGTGCCAGAATTCACTTCACTCCTATTATGCCCTGATTTGCAAAACGTTTCTGCCAACAATTAATGGACTGGTCTCCCCACACCCCCAGCAAGATCATAGGTGCTTCTAGTCTTCAGTACTGAGCAATCCCAAGGTGCATGTACGAATGTCCCAGTTTAGCCATAGCCCAGCAGACAGGTGTCAGCTGTGAAATGATTGAAGTGTCTAAGTTTCACCCTGGAGACACACATTCTGTGCAATATTTTTAATTGGACCGTGCCCACTCTTTCATGTGTTTTACATCACTGGGATTCCAGGCCTGTCCATTCCCTTGCTGTATTATTCATTAGTGCAATGTGATATTTTTTTTATCACCCTTGAATCCCGGAGTCTATATTTCAGGGGTGACACATCAGTGATAATTGACCCACTTTTTACTGCATGACCTCGGGGAATAGTGAAGCTGTATGTATTCAAATGTTTGTCTTTCCTCTGCCAGACCTTGCCAAGTGGATATTGCCATTCAACCTATATCTAGAAACCCTTAAGGGTGTTTACTCCCAGTATGCTACATCCTGTCCATAATGCTGTTCCAAGTGTCATTCGCCCCTTCCAAACCATTTCTCTGGTAATGCTGTGCCACATCTTTTTTTCTATTTTTTATTTTTAAAGATGTTTTATTCGTTTTGCTGCAAAAAACAGGAGACAAAAAAACTCAGATAACAGTACAATCTCCGCAACAAGCAAGACACTCAGCATAGTGCCATAGATAACCTCAGGACATTTCACCATGTGACACAGGTGAAGGAATGACAAACACACCACAAATGTCCTAATCACAGTATTGCAACTTCCACAGTCCGCACCAACTCCGACATTTTCAGTATCCACAATATGCTTGCCAGCCACCCCAAACCCTAACCTACTTCTGCAGGCATCCTTCGGCTTTCATTCGCCACCCTCTCTGCCTGTTTGCACCAGTCCATGTCCAATTTCCAGTCTGTGACCGTGGGTGGCATAATAGTGCTGCACACTCACCAAGTTTTGTTTGGCCACCCCGCTCCCACTGTTAGCCATAAGTTTTATGTACTTGGGCCACGCCAGTCCGCCCTCTTTGTTAAGCAGAAGCCATTCTGCCTCCAACGGGACCTCCAAGTTCTCTACCCAAGCCATTATGCATGTCACTCCCTACCAATATGTCTGAATGACTGGGCAGGTTCAGAGTATGTGGAAAAAGGAGCTCTCCTGACCACAGCCTCTCAGCAAAGCGCAGAGTTTCCCCTTCCCATTTTGTGTAGGAGTGTTCTGGAGTAGTAAGAGGTATGCAGCATGCAAAGCTGAATTAATCGGAACCCTGTCCTAATTGCGACAACCCGTGGGCTCTGCAGTGCCTCTTCCCATTCATCGTCGTCTAGCTCTCCTACATCTGCTACCCAGTTGTCCCACTGAGTTTGCAAAGTTCCGGATGTGTTTTTTATTATCCTTCTGTATGTCAGGGAGATAGCTTTGTCTGGCATAGAATCTAGGAGACGATCTTCCGATGGAGCTGTCTCCGCCAGTTGCGTGCCGCCAACCATGTGAGTCCCAAGGGCATCCACGACCTATATATATCTGAACTGCTCCATTCAGCCAGTTTGTATTCCTTCTGTAGAGCCTTGAATGCCTCCAATGCTGATCCCTTTCATAAATCTCCCAGATGTTCTATGCCTATCAGGCCCCATCTGGAAAATTGGACTGTTCCCATGGGGAGCAGGGTCAAGCATGATTTGCATATGGCTGGGTCTAAACTGGAATGGCATAGTGAGCAAAAAAACGATGGATTTAGGCCCAGATCTCTGTACTGGAGGTGAATGTTTGACATTGTTCAGCATTCCGTCCATCAATTATTCTTTTTGCAGTCATCTTATAGTGGTAGGTATTGACATGTGTGATTGGTTTTGTGCTCTATATGTTCGTATAGATTTATAGGGTGAATGAATCCCCAAATTTTGTTCTGGACGTCACATATGCAAAGAAAGTTGAGTACTCGTTTGCGGTAGTCTTTTCTTCTTTATTTGAAGACATGTGCAGGGACAAAGAACAGCCATGTGCAGGGACAAAGAACAGCCGACACGTGTTTCGCCCAGGGGCCAGCAGGCCAGGGCTTTCTCAAGGCAGATCAATCTCTGTTAGTTGGTTGAATTACAAATGTTAGTCCGAAGTGGCAGCAGGAACGTCTTCTACAAAGTGAAAATTTTCTGCGGTCTGAATGAGCTCATTCAGACCGCAGAGAATTTTCACTAACAGAGATTGATCTGCCTTGAGAAAGCCCTGGCCTGCTGGCCCCTGGGCGAAACACGTGTCGGCTGTTCTTTGTCCCTGCACATGGCTGTTCTTTGTCCCTGCACATGTCTTCAAATAAAGAAGAAAAGACTACCGCAAAGAGAGTACTCAACTTTCTTTGCATATGTGACGTCCAGAACAAAATTTGGGGATTCATTCACCCTATAAATCTATACGAACACATAGAGCACAAAACCAATCACACATGTCAATACTTACTTTGGAACAGGTGGTCTCTGGGTGAATCCACCGTTTTTGGTTTGTGCCATAGCCCAAATTGGGTCCTGACAAATTGTGTGTGAACCCTGGTAACACCCACCAGCTATAACGACTACCTATCTTATACTGGTAGGCCTACCTATGACAGAGCGGCATGCCCCTTCAGTGGCTTAAGGTCAAGACGAAATCGATCAAGCAACACGTAGAGGTTCCTTTGCAGAAATTCCACCGGGTCTTGGGTGACATAAGTTCCTAGATACAAGAAACCATCCATCATTATCGGAACACAACAGCCTGGGGATAAACACGAAGCACCGCCTGCCAAGGGATAGACACATGACTTGCTCCTGTTGACACGATGTCTCCGAATATCCGAAAGATCTGCAGCACTCTGTCTATTGACAGGGTAGATTGAGATAGGTATAGTAGTACATCATCGGCATACAACAATATCCGCTCTTCCCGATCCACGGCACTACCCGCTCCCCATATCATTGGATCTTGACGGACCCATGCCACTAGCGGCTCAGGTGCCAAAGCAAAGATCATTAGGGACAGCGGGCCACCCTGCCTCATACCCTTCTGTACAGAGAAGTTTCGTGACAGCGTGTTGTTAAGCCATACTCTCGCCATCGGTCCCTGATACTGGAGTGTCACCCAGCTACAAAACTTGGGGCTGAATCCCAAGCGGTTGAGGACAGCAAATATGTAAATCCATTCCACACTGTCCAATGCCATTCTGGCATCCAAGGACAGCACCACTGCCGGCTCAGTGTGCACTCAGTCATGTACAGTACACCATAGAGGCGTTGCAGGTTGAATCTAGTCTCCGTTTGCCGCATAAAACTGGACTGATCTTGTTGAATCACAGTAGTGATCACTTTGCGGAGTCTGGTTGCCAACACTTTCACCAGTATCTTAGCTTCTACGTTGAGTAAGGATTTAGGACTGTAAGAGGCACAATCGGCTGGTGGCTTTTTTTTTTTTAGGGATCACTATGATAGTTGCCATTCGCTGGCCCTCCAGTAAGTGCCCCTGCTCCCGAGCATCCTGAAACATTTCCAACAGGTGCCCAGACAGTTTAGTTGCCATGCCTTTATAAAGCTCCATTCACTCCACTCCACTCAAGCTTGCCGTCTTCCCTGATTGAAGATCCCTAATTGCTTTTGCTATTTAACTAGCTGTGAGGTCCCTGTTCAGGGTTCCTTTGTCAGATAGTCCCAGAAGGTCAATATCTTTGAGAAAAGCATCACAATCCTCATCTGTCATGTTAGTTGTAGGGGTGTAGGCACCCTCATAGTAAGCCGCACATGCCTCCTTGATTTTGAAGTTGCTCTTTCTGACCCCATCCACCTGGTCTGAGATTTCAAGAACCCAGGTCCTACCGCAGTCTCTCCGCTCCAGCCACGTCAGGAGTTTGCCTGCCTTATTGCCCACTTCGTAAATTAGACGTTGGGTGGCTAGAACATAGGCGCTGGCTCAATCCTCTGCCAATTCTCGCAATTCGTACTGCTTAAGTCAGAGTTGGTGTTTGGGGTCAGCATCCTTCCCCAGCAAGGAGGCATGACTACAACCCCTCAATTTCTTGCTAAAACGTTGCATAGTTGGCCTGTCGCTTCTTTTTTTCCACCCTTCAAAACTTGTTAGCATGCAATTGTTGTGTAAATATATAAACAAGACGAGAAAAGCTATTTTGTGCAGCCAAGAAGTAGGTAATCTGATGCGCCAATGGGTTGTGGTCGCCCTACAGGTCTACCAGGCCCAGTGCCTCTACAAATGCTGGCAAAGGTCCAGGTGTGTCAGGTGGCATTGCCTGGCTCACCCTGTCGACACTAGGGTCAGCCACCTCATTCAGGTCTCCCCTCAATATGAGAATACCTGGCGGCATGCCTAATATTAGGGCACTGATACCGGGAAACGTAGTGGCGTGATGTCACAATGGTGCATATGCCGAGCAGATGTTTAGGGTGAGATCTTCCCAACTACCTGATTGCACTACAAACCTGCTTGACAAATCACTTCACGTGCATTGCGGGATAAAGGCTATATACTTTTTAATCAGTATCCCAGTCCCCTAAAGTCCGAAGTGTAGCCTGCATGCGCCAACAGGGCATAGCTAAATCTGTCCAATGCCTTGTAATAGTTGCCCTTAAGGTGAGTTTCCTGCAAGAGGGCTAAGTCAGGAGCATGCGTCTTCAAATATTGCAGTACCATGTTCCTCTTGATCCTACTCCCCAACCCGTTCATGTTCCCAGATAGTATGTTTAGCGACTTCTCGTGTGATGTACCCAGTGGTCTTTGGAAGGTAGGCTGGTTCGAAAGGATTTCCAATCGGTACCCAGTGGGGACTTGAAACATGGCATCATCCCCCGCCTACAACATCCTCCTCCCCTCCTGTGCACGACTGCACATAAACAACATTTGAACAGAAACATTTGACAGCAAAATAAAACCTTTTTTTTTTAAACAATCCAACTCCCACCTCCTAGCTACCCTGCAAAGTACATTTAAAACTGCCCACGGCCCAAAATGCAGAGTGCCTGTCGCCCCAACATTTCTTTAGTCAACTCACTGGTCTGACTAAAGCAGCCTACAGGAACAAAGAAAATCAATTAGGGATTAATAGTATCCAATATACTACAATGCGTTATCAATGCCTCTACTACTTAGGCTGCAAACTGGGCCACTGAAGCCCACGCCTCTAGGGATTGTACAGGAAAACAGGATATGAGGTGTTTATAATCTTTACAAGCCAGGGCGCCAGCATGTGGGCTGTCTCAAGTTTGCAAACCATCATGACCTCCAGTGTCACAGGCACCTCCGCTCGCAAACCAGAAACCTGAGCAGTATCTGTGCGCATTGTTCTAGGGTTCCCCCTGTTCTGACTGCATATTGGAAAGGTCCGATCGTTGATTGCGTGGTCTGTTCCTTCGGCGCCTGCCTCAGACACCTCTGTGTCTTTGCTGGCCCAGGGTACGCCAACCCTACAACCACTCCCAGGCATACTCAGGTGTATTAAAGTGTCAAGACATGCCCTCTGCAGTCACTCGGAGCCTAGCCGCATGGAATAACATAATGTATTTCAGTTCCTTGTCCCTCAATGCCTTTTTGACTTCATCGGAGCCACGTCTTTGCCTCTGTACTTGTAATGTGAAGTCTGGGAAGAACCATATTGTGGCGTTTTTCATATTTTATATCACCATGTGTGCGGGCAGCATGCAGTATGGCGTTGCGGTTCCTGTAATTGAACGTTCCTTGTGATAACCGTCCTGGAGGGAGCACCAGGCTTCGGTGACGGGACTGGTGACCTATGTGCCCTCTCAATGGTGAAGAAGCTTGAGAGCCGCTTTGGGCTGACTGTTTGGGTGATAAGCTCTTCCAGGAAATGTTCAACACTGGGTCCCTCTGCTTTCTCGGGGACCCCCACGACTCGTATGTTGTTCCTCCTAGCTCTCCCTTCTTGATCTTTGAGTTTTGCCACAATGAGCGTGTTTTCCTTCGTGAGGTGCTGCACTTGATCTTCCAGCCTCTTGTTTGTAACCAGTAGTAAAGTGATGCATGTTTCCGCCACTGCCACTTTCTCGGTCATTTAAAAAAAATATGCGCTAAGGAGGGTGATGACCGTGACCGTATCTATTTTGGGTTTGAGGGTCCCTTTTAAATCCTTTAGTGCTGCCATTATTGCACTCAGGGAGGGCTCATGGTTGGGCTGCAGCTCCATTGGCGGCAAGGCATCAAGACCCACTCCGACCCAGGGCTAGCCGCCGCCACGACCACTGCATATTTTTCCATTTTGTTCAGCTGGGTTGGCTTAGAACCACGACCACCCACCATGATCGCTCCGCCACTCTCCGGCTGCCGCCAGACTCTATATCTATCAGCACACCAATAATCTGTGAGATCACCTAGTATTCTCTGGGGCAGTAGTCCGCAAGTAGAGTGGATAAGGCCAAAGCAGCGATGGTCCCCGAGTACTCCCTGTAGGATGAGGCCAGAACAGTAGTCTGCACCGGGCAGATCGTATCAGCAAGCTAGCTCCAAGTCACACACCCCAATTCTGTAGGCAGACCCCATAGGTAGCTACTCCAGCAGAATATCAAAACCCGGCCATCTCCAACCATTCATACCACCGCTCAGTCAGTAGAGCACAGCTGGGGCCCAGCAGCAAAAGGTTCAGTCGGAGCCACAATAAATTGGAGGCAGAATGGTGGCAGGTCCCCCGAGGTGGTTACAACAACGGCCACTGCCACGCATGCCCCTTCCCCTAGCATGAAGTTGTCAGGCACGTGAATATTAGGTTGCCTGTCCTCACACCTGGCTCTACTCCTCACTGTCCTTACCAAGCATGATGTGTGGGGAAGGAAGACGAGTGGGAGGGGGGGCCCCAGCAGCTAGGGCTGTCCATAGCCTGTCTCGTTATTCCTCCCATAGGCCTCTGGGCCCAGCCGGGCTCACAGCAGGTGTCCCAGCCTGTAGGAGCTCTGTCAGTCCCTCCAGCAGTCTCTGGCTTCACAGCCTTCTTCTCTGGCCTCTCGATCTCTCCTTGGCAGCCACCAAGGCCAGACTCCCACTATTCGGGCCAGCATCTGCGTCCCTCTGGAGGCCCAACTCTGCCTCCTGATTTCGATGGGCACTGCGGGCAGGCGCTTCACTACCACGCTGGTGGCAGTTTTCGAGCGCGGGCCTGGCTCTGCACCATTGGCCACACCCCAGCCACAGGATCTCTGCCAGTCCCTCTAGCCTCAAAGCACACTTGTTGGGCCACTCGCACTCCTCTCAGCAGCCTCCGGGGCCCCAGCGCCACAATCCTGCCCAGCGCCCACTCCTCGGATACTCCAGAGGCCCGGTTCCACCTCCTGGTGTTAATGGGTGCAGTGGGTAGACTTGAGCACGGGGCCGGCTCTGCACCGTAGGCCACTCCCTGACCATGCTCTCACTCGTCTTAAGAGCATCCAGCCGAGCCCCACTGGTTCTCCGCCCACTTCCTTCACTTGCTGGGAGGTTCAGTAATGAGGCATGATCGAATAGGTGGATGGACGGGGGATTAATTTATTTGTTTGTTGCTGGGCCAACTTAAACCTTTTTGGGGGTAAGGGAATTTTTCCAAACCCAAGTGTGGGTATCTTATGATCCGGAATCTTTTGACCGGACATAATCTAGTAAACAAGTATGGAGACTGAACTAGCATTCAACGAGGAGACGTATGCGGAAATACTTCAAACACCATCCCTACTAGCAGACACAGTGGTCACGCAGGTAGTTCAGAACTCGGATGAATGGGCAACTTTAACAGCAAAAAAGAAAGAACAGATAAGGACAGCGCTTCATGGAGCTTTCATGACCGAATATCTTCGTAAAAATAGTGCTCCCAAGGGCTTGGTTGTCGCGAACGAACCAAGATTATTCCTTAACAATAAAGAATTCAGAATTAATTGGTCCAGAATCGCGTGGAAGTGCACAAAGGATTGGTTAGTGCTCATTATTAACACCGCCAGGGAGCTGGCAGATGCACTGCTAATAGAAATACAACAAAGTGAGAGCAAACTTAAGACCATGGTACACATTTCCGTGTTTAAGAAAAAACTGGAAGAAATCAATAAAGATCACAATGAATATAAGGAGTATCTTACCAAATCCAAATTGACAAAATTATCAAAGGATGTACAGAAATTCGATCGAGAAACGATATACCCCTATACCAAAGATGAATATTATGATAAGCCCCCTCAACAGCAAAACAGAAACAGCCGACAGCGATTCAGACCTACCCCCCAGAACTGGACCTTCAGCTCGGGGGATGAAAGGAGCACAAGCGGGAGTGGCAGTGATGAAAGCACTGATGGACTGCTGGGAAAACGACAGCACAACTTCCGGCCTCCTATGATGCAACAACCTATGCCACATTTTGGCTACTGGCAACCGCCCCCTCCCTTTTTTCAACAGGGTTATGGATTTCCACCGGCACCTCAACATTTTTTATCCAGAGTCCGTGGCAGAGGGACTGGAAGAAGAAAACAAGCCGCCAAAGTCCTATGGAACGATCAAATGCCAGTTGCGATGGGAACAAGAAGCAGGGGGAACGGCCCATCGACAAGCCTCGAATAACAAATATTGTAAATCTTAGTAACCATACCCTTACTGAAACTGAGGAGCTTGTCCTGTCTAAGGGCTTGGGTTTTGTTCCCACACCCGTGAATGACCCTTTTTCTTTGAATATTGAGCTTGCGCAGTTTTTAGGAAGATTAAACTGCGTAATCACTTCGGAGAGACAATGAATGAACTAACCCCGGTACTGAATACAGGACTGAGAAAGAAATCAACTTTTGTGCCACCTCACAACTCTATTCCATTCCATATTTTGGCATTCGAACAAGCAGTCCTTGCCGACATTGAGAGAATCAATTTTAAACAAGAGAAGGGGTTCCAGAATTTGACAAGACTTGAGCGGACTGCTCTAGAAGGATTGAAAAATAACCCAGAAATTACCATCAAACCGGCAGATAAAGGTGGTGCCGTCGTCCTGATGAGCAAAATTATGTACCGGGAAGAATGCAACAGGCTATTATCTGACCAAACCAGCTACGAGATTTGTCAGGAGGACCCAACATCACGCCTCATGGCGAGAATACAAAGGATCGTGGAAGAGGCACTTAGCCAAGACTGGATAACCAAACATGAAGCAGAGTTTTTGGTAAGTAAAGACCCAAGGACACCCAGATTCTACACACTCCCGAAAATCCATAAAGGGAAAATACCACCACCGGGAAGACCCATAGTATCTGGGATCGGATCCATCTTGGAGCCGCTGTCGCAGTTCTGCGATTGGTTTTTGAAACCAATAGTGCAAAGATCTACGTCCTATCTGAGAGATACAAAGGATGTATTATGTCTACTCCGTGATTTGGAAATTAACACCACTGAAGACATATTCATCACCCTGGACATAGAGGCGCTCTATACCAGTATCCCACAAATGAGAACGCTGGCTGTAGTGGAAGATATCCTGCTCAATATGGAATGGCAGTTCTCCACTCCACAGAGCTTTGTCCTGGAATGTGCAGAAATTGCCCTTACAGAAAAAAAAATTGAATTCAAGGAAGTGCTTTACCATCAGGTCACCGGCACTTCCATGGGCAGTACATTCGCCCCAAGCTTGGCGTGCCTGTACGTCCGCCAATTTGAGGAGGATTTCATCTTCAACGAAAATAACCCGTTCACAGAACACCTGAAAACGCTTCATTGATGACGTCTTCATCATCTGGCGTGGGAATGAAATCACGGCAAGAGCCTTTGTAGATTGGGTTAACACCAAAGATCATCATCTAAGGTTTACTCACTCTATCAATAGACATCAGGCCACGTTTCTGGACCTTGATATTGAAATGACACCAGAGGGTATCCAAACAAGGGTACACAACAAGCCTACGGACAAAAACAGTCTACTACTGTATGAGAGTCATCATCCTAAAGCCCTGAGGGACAACTTACCAGTAGGGCAATTTTTAAGGGTACGGCGAAACTGCACAAAAACCGAAACATTCCTGGAACAGTCTGAAGAATTAGAGGAGAAGTTGCTCCAAAGACACTATCCTAAAAAATTAATCAAGAGAGCGAAAAAGAGGGCAAGGAACAACCCACGGGAAGCTCTTCTGGAAACGACGGAGAAAGAAAGAAAGGATCAGATGGTGTGCGTCACTACATTCACGCCAGTTTCAAACACCGTGAAGAAAATTATCAAAAAAACTGGCACATCCTGGGTAGTGCAGGTAAAAAGTGGGATCTCCCACTCTTCGCATTTAAAAGAAGTAAAAGTTTGTGTGATGAACTTGTCCACGCCAAATACAATATTCTTGGGATAGCAGAACAAACAACTCTCTGGAACACACATAGACCCACTGGACACTATCCCTGTGGTGGGTGCGTCGCATGCCCTTATACCACTGCAACAAAAGAAGTAGACATTGGCACAGGTAGACCGTGGAAACTGAATAGTTTCAGTAATTGCAAATCCGAGAACGTCATTTACTTATTGACATGCCCCTGAAACTCCTCTATGTGGGGATGACTACCCGCAAGATTAAGATCTGTATCAATGCACACCGCAGTATGATACGGTGCAAGAAGACGAATACCAAACTTACAAGACATTTTCTGGACTCTGAACATAAAGACAGTGATCTGAGATGGACAGTATTAGAGGTTTTGAAAAAATCTACAACGGACCTCATGAGACCATTGCACATCAGGGAACAAAGATGGGTGTATCGATTGAAATCCAATCAGACAGGATTAAACGATGATATCCCATGGCTACAGTTGGCAGGATAAATGTAGCCTCATGACAAACACAGGACACATCCCAGGGAGTAATCCGGGGTCCAAATCCCGAAACCGGTCTCTTAACCAGCTTTATCAGTAAGAAACCAGTACAGATAGCAAGCTTAAGACAAGGGGACGCTGCTGGTATCGATATTGGGTTTTTTCGACTTAGCCTTTATAAATATCCCAGGCCAGTCTATTTTTTCAGACATATAGTATGTAACGGGGTTTTAGTGTACTAGACAACACGTATCTGCATAGGGGAACATCGCCCACCTGCAGATTACTAGACATTTAGACCGAGAAAACTCACAACCTCGAGGTTGACTTGCTTTAACAATTTATAATATACACATGTTTTCTTGTAAATACGTGATGTCACGAACATCGCCAAAAGCGGATCTAATAAACTTATGGTAGCTCAAATGGCAGTGTGTGCTAGAAATGAGAGTAGGTACATTGATACTCCTTTTAATACACGTAAATATGTGAATGTATTAATACTGGGGCTTTAGAATAGGCATGCCTCTCAAACGTTTCAATTTCCTTTTGAGACGCATGCGCACCATTTGACAGCGGCCACACTGCCCAGACGGAAGCGTTCTTGGTTGTCAGCGGTATCCAATGGCGTTGCTGCTCCAGGCAGGCCAGGCATTTTTATTTAATGAGGGCAACGACACCGGAAACACTGTGGTCCTTCTTCTACTGGATACCGCTTACCCTCCTTTTGAGACGCATGCGCGCCATTTGACAGCGGCCGCACTGCTCAGACGGAAGCGCTCTTGATCGTCAGCGGTATTCAATGGCGTTGCTGCTCCAGGCAGGCCAGGCATATTTTTATTTAATGAGGGCAACGACACCGGAAACACCGTGGTCCTTCTTCTACTGGTTACCGCCTACCCTCATTACCCACACCTGCACCATGTTAACAGCACGTACACGCTATAAAAACTGGATAGTTCTCCCTCAGTCATCTACGAGGTGACGACCCGTGCAGACATAGGTGCAAGGAGCGGAAACGCAGCGGTTACAGTAAGAGTGTGTGTGTGCGCGAGTTTGGATGCCCTGAACCTACGATCCGTGGGGCACCAGGTGCTTTTACGCTAACTAACCAGTAATTAATTCATTTTAAACAACTACATTTAGAACCAAGCTGTTTTGTTTGCCTGCAACTATGATCACAATTGATGATATAATGTTCGTTTTTCTGTCATTCCTCTCCCCTTTTTGACAGCTGGTGACCTCTTTGGGTCTACCGTCCACGGCCTCCTATGGGGCTAGTAGATCCCCCCACAAGGGTAAGAAATACGGGACATATGTCCCGTGAACTTCTGAGTATGGTGCACAGATGATTGACACGTTTGTAGCACATCATAGCCACTCACTGTAGAATGCATGTGGAGTGGGCTGTTGAATTTTTATGACCTCATTACAAATTTGTATTACACAATGTCTCTTTTTATCCTCTTTTCACTTTTACAGGTTTGAGAAAAATTATTTTTACCTCCTGAAGGTTGAGGGTGACATTTTTTCACCCCACCAAGTAGATTCCCTTTTTCCATAAAATTGGTAAGGGCGGAGCCTTTAGTTTTTTGCAAGTCCTGATGAATGCCATGGACCCCAATGGGCCGAAGGGCAGAAACATGTTGACTTTATACATGACGGTGGGAGGACAATAATTTCCTCATATACACCGCAATGTTGTTTTTAATGACCATACAGATGCTATCCACATAAAATAAAATTTTGATTTGTCATCTGTAATGGTTTTTTAGTACACTTTATTTTTGTAAGGGCCCCCACTTAGTTTTAGAAGTGCATCCGTCGTCAGGTGTATGCCCGCCCCTTATCAAACCAAGTTTATAAGGGGCGAGGACTGGTCAATGATGAAGCATGACACCAGGTGGTGTGTGAGACCAGTCCTTCACTTTTTGTGAGATGCCAATTTGCACATCACAAACTTAGAGACATTTAGGTCATCACACAAGGAGTGGCTTTTTCTGTGGTAAACAACTTAAAGTGAAAGCCATTTTTCTTGGCGTTCTGCCACACCCCGCTGTGCCACATCTTATTCACCTATCTTGTGGCATTTTCTCCTCCAGTGTACAACCATAGAGTGCATCTGTACATCTTTTTCTTCCCATCTTTGTCGGTCAGTTTGTTCTTGTTCATTCTAAGGGGCGAAGCCCATTCACTACGAGAAGTTGAGGTTAGAGGGAGATACCCCCCTCAAATGAGCAGTTTTGGTTACTTAGTACAGTGGGAACTGATCTTTACAGGCTAATGATCTGAAAATCATGTCTAATTATTTGAAAAAAACTTTCAGGGATGACACTTGGAGAGTTCTATAAGACGTACAAAAATCTCCAGAGGTTGATCATCATGTATATGGCCGTCCTTCCCATTTGTGACAAAGGATGTTTCTACCACTGGGAGATCTCTTAAGTTTATTTTAAGAAAAAAGAACTTAGTATATACCCCATAACACTTCTCGGGGTCTTTTCATATCCATATACTTAGCTACTTGAAATGTTCCCTTTCACTCTCATTATCAGTTTCATTTCTGCCTGCAGTGGCTACCAATATTGCAAGCACAGTAGGGATTTTTACCTGTTTATACGGTATCTGGAGTGCCATCCATAGATCTTGATTATGTTTCAATCGCACACCAGATTGTGCAGGTCAGCCAGGTGTAGTAGGATGTCATCTGCATAGATAGATGTGTGCTTATCCCAGGGATCATACATCTCCAGCCACCAGTGAGAGCATCTCTATATATCCACGCTACCAGTGATTCTAATGGAAGGGCAAACTATAAAGGGGATGTGGTCAGACCTGTCTACTCCCTCCGTGTATTGCAAATATTCTGAAAAGTCTACCATTAACCCTCACTTTCTCCAATGGTGTGTTTAGTTCAGGACGTATTGTGTGTCCCCAACACTATCTTTTTCTATACATAGAATGTCCTTGCGGTACAGGATAGTTTTGATTTATAGAAGGTGCAACAGTGTTCTGCGAATGCATTTGCTACCTCCTGGTCTCCTCGTATCCTACTCCCCCAACCCCCCAATCGCTCTTTAAAATGTGTATGTGCCCGTTGCCATATTCTTTCTTACTTATCCATGCAAGGAGATTCTCAAAATTATTCTCCATCTTGTATAGCTTTCTCTGGGTGCTTGAATAGTATGCCTGTGCCTCATTGGTAAATAGGTTCCTGTATGCCTCTTTTAGCCCGTAATTGCCTGTCCCACCTCTCATCAGGCGCTGTGACCTGGATTCTTTCTCAGCAGAGGATCTCTTCCTCCTTTTCTCTGTATTTCTATTCTCTATTTTTCTCCTTCCTGGTATTAAATATTCTCTTATGACTGGCTTGTGAGACTATAACACTATATAGAACCCTTGGGTCTAGAATAAGAACAAAAAAGAGAGAGAGCATCCAACATAAGCTTTTAGTGTCCTTTGGGATATCCCTTTATTAGGACAAAATCCCTCACCCACCCAAAGGTGGCATGCTTCATCATTGGGATTCTCCTTGTGACGGGAAAACCTAGTCCCGCCACAGGCTGCGACCCCCTCACTGAGAGGGAGAAGCTCAGGGATGTTTTGTTCCTAGTGTAGGATATACTAAATCCAACAATGATGAGTAAAATCTAGGTTGGATGAGGTATGCAGCACAAAAAAAAAATGAAGTGAGAGTGTGAAATAAAACTGGCTACCAAGTATGTGATGTAAGTTTATTAGCACGTCCTAGTGTCGGGATTAAAAAACAAGAGCACTAGCAGGGGTAATATATACCGGCGAGTTGGTGATGAAAAAAGGGGTTCTACATGTTTCAGCCTGTTGACCCTCAATAGAGGTGTTGTGGCTTTCGTCAGGACCTAGGTGTGCTGCTGCTTGCTAGTTGTCCACAATTATATTTAATCGTGACACATCAGTGAAAAAAGGAGCAAATATTAATTGTAATAGAAAATACAAAACCAGTAATCTTTTTCTTGTCTGGGGATTCCCTGGTAATACCTATATAAAGAAATGGACAAACTGGTTATGATAATCTCAGAAAAGCATGGTATATAGCATGGACATTCTCGCTCTAGTTTTGTTAGATACATAGCTGTCTAAGTGTACTGCGCCATGCAAAGCAGTGTGTATTAGTTTTGTAAATGCATACAGACAATAAAACAACCGTATATCTTAATGTTTTACCCGTATTTTGCGGGAAATTAGCCTCACCTTAACCTGACCTGCAGCTCAGGGAGGGGGCACCGCTCTGTGAAAACATATGTGAGATAATGTAATGAACTCACTTTTATTCAATCATCACTCACAAAATCGTTTTTTTAAAAACGATCGAAAATCTTCACCATGGAAAGAAATGTTTATGCTTGAATAATCTATTTGGATAATGTACTCATTCATGTATTAGTCAAGTGCAGAGATAAAAATGGAGGGCAGAGACGACTCATGTTATGAGGTTTGCCACTCGCGTGGGGAGCCATGATGTAAATAGCACTCGGATAAAAACTACAAACGCGGGTAATCCTTCTAAGGGTAGCGAGTTCCTACACTAAGATACGCCTGCTGCTTGCGGTCAACAGTAGGGAAGCCGCTGTGATCTATCAGGGTGCGCGCCGTTATGGCTGTGTGTTTTTGTCATTGTGTCGTTTTAACTAAAAATGGGAAATATCAGTATAACATATGGGCGTCACAAAATATCAGCGGTATGAGCGCGTCCCAAAGGTATCTTACTTGGAAACACCCCTGCGTGTGTCACAGTAAGCATCGTCGGTACCGTTAGTGACACCTGGAGTGATCGCCATGACAGCTGTATTTTTTTTTAAAACGGGGTACTAACACAGAGCGATCTTGGTTTAAAATTCAGACAGCAAGTTATTCCGGAAATGCCACAAATGGAACAGTTTTTAGCATTTGGCAGTATGATAATTAAGCCGTGAAAGATATCTTGGCTGCTGGTGACCCCCTTAACTTGCAGTCAGTACTCCGGGCGCGAAGATCTGCTACCGGAAGGCAAAGTGTATGCCGCAGCTTGGTGGCATATCTAGAAAAGACGTGAGGGGTGTGTCTCACGGGGGTATGTCTCACGGTCGCGCCCGTCGGAACATCAGAGCCGCATCATGCATGCGACCGGGCTGTTGGGATTTGTAGTTTTAGGCAAGGGTTGGCGTACCTTTCTTATTACAAAGGGAAGTGTTAGAGCGATACAGAACGTCTCTTGTGACAGAATTCTTTATATATATGAAAAAATGATTTTTTGATTTCTTGAGGAAGAGCGATTTGGAAGGTCTAAAGCACATCGCATATTAATGTGTGATGACATAGTAGGACCGCTTGTATTAGAAACAAACTCTTTTGCATGTTGAGTATCCAGGAGGGCTACTCATGTTGGAGATAATCCTTTCTACAAAGTATAATCAATTATTATTTTTGATGATAAAGTCGGACCGCTTATCTTAGAAACGATCCCTTTCGCATGTTGAGTATCAAAAAGGGCTACTCTTATCGGAGATAAACTTTTCTACAAGGTATAAACGTTTTATTATTATTCTTGTGAGTATTTCATGAATTTCTGCCAGTCTAGAGATTTCTCAGAAAGGACGTGGGATGTAACATGCTATATGATATTCTAGTATTCATGAATGTATTTGATAGCATGAAGTGATTGTTCTCGTTCATATGGATAAATGGTGGTGTATTGTTTATAGAGCCTGTTCTTATGCACTGAAGTCATACATAGCTGGTTTCTTAGGTATTGTTTACTCTAAGTGATGGAGAACGGTACCTTAGTTTTGAGGGAACTCTCTGTCATGTTCACTTCTTGTTGATCGAAGTCCATGGGATGTCATCATTTAGTCCATCGATGTCACAGTGTAGCCTGTACACCCATCTTTGTTCTCTTAAGAATAAGAAACCTGAAATATCAGTAATGTGTGTTGGGATGTAAGTCTGATCTAGGACCGTCCACCTCAGATCGTCTGCTGTGTGATTTTTTTTTTTCCCCAAAAAGTGGTTGGTAAGCTTGGTTGCCTGTTTTCTGCAGCGCATCGTGCTTTTATGTTCCATGATCCTTGTTTTGATTTTCCGGGTAGTCATCCCTACATAACGTAGTCCACAAGGGCATGTGACCAAATAAATCAACTCAATGATGAAGCATGCCACCTTTGGGTCGATGAGGGATTCCGTCCTAATAAAGGGATATCCCAAAGGACACTAAAAGCTTAAGTTGGATGCTCGAAATTCTTATAGTCATCTCTAAAGATGTCTGACATTTGTTCCATAGTAAGTATCTTCCACAGGAGTGAGTGCCACTGTGCTAGCACCGGGGCCTCTTTCCTCTTCCAGGAGGCCGCGCCGGCCTTCTTTGCTGCCCCTATGCATGCCCACATAATTGCCTTGTCCGCCCTGGTTTGGTGTTCTAGACATGCGTCTCTAAGGCCTAAAAGAGTCACTTCTATTGAGTTCGGCAGAGGGTACCCCAGTATCTCTTTCATTTGGGCCAGGATCTAATCCCAAAAAGGCTTAATGGTTGGGCAGTCCCACCAAATGTGGCGGAAGTCCCCCAGTAGGCCGCATCCCCACCAGCAAAGATCTGAGAATTGTGGAAAAATCAGCTTAAGTTTGGTAGGGAATAGGTACCAATCAAACAGTGTTTTGTAGTGGGCTTCCCTCAGATCCAGTGAGTGATTATGCTTTGTAATGTCAGACCATAAGTATTTCCACTCCCTGTCCGTCACCTCTCTTCCCAGGGTTCGCTCCCAGAAATGGATGTATCTTTCCCTCGGCGCAGCTGTTGTAGAAACCAGCAGCCCATACAGATACGAGATTACCCCTTTCATGGAGCCCACCCTCCTTACATAGGATTCTATCGGTGTCAAATCCCATGTTGCCGCCTCCCTAACTGTCAGGTGAAGTGCCCAATGCTTAAGTTGGAGATAGTGAAAGTGCTCTGTGGGAGAGATCTTAAAATCCTGCTGGCAGTTTTCAAACGTGAGGATATCGTGATTGTGGAATAAGTCTGAGAGGACAAGGCATCCCCCCCTCCCTCCAAGTCTCAAACGGACCTGCCCTCAAAGCTGGGGGAAATTCCGGATTGAAATGTATCGGGTGTACGGAGATGGAAAGGAGGTCCACCCCTAGCTCCGGGTGACCTCGTCCCATACCCTGAGGGTAGTCCGGGTGGGAGTACTAAGATACGCGTTGAGGGGTCTATCCTTCTTGGGTTTCCAAAGGACATCCATGATTGTCCTGCCCACAATAGCGCGGTCCATGTGGAGCCAGTGTTTGTCTGATTCCCTCAAGGACCATTCCGCCACCACTTGTAATTGGGCCGCCTTGTAGTATAGCCCGAAATCTAGGAGGGCTGCTCCCCCATCGACCCTTGACCGCCTTAATACATGGAAGGGTAATCGTGCTCTACCATTTTGCCAAATATAGCGTATGATCATGGAAGGGACCCCAGGTAAAAAAGTATTTTTCTAGGTCGATCGGGAGTGCTTGTATTCGTCCCAACCAGGATATAAACAGTGGTTTCCAATGTTTAAGATCCTGTTGAACCTGGGCGAGTAGGGGCGGGAAGTTCGCCTTAAAAAGACCTTCTAGGTGGGGCGTGATGTGGATCCCTAAATACGTAAGCTTATGTTTGGCCCATGTATATGGAGTCTCCCCCTGCACAAGTAACTTTTCTCTGTCTGATAGTGTTAAATCTAAAACAGATGATTCCGTCAGGTTAACTTGAAAGCCAGCAACGATTTCAAAGTTCTTCAGCTCCTCCTGGAGTGCTCGCAGTGAGGTTCTGGGGGAAGTGAGAGACAGCAGAACATCGTCAGGAAATAACGATACCTTGTGTACTTCCCCCCCGAATCTAATCCCGTGGATGTCTGGGGTTGCCCCTATCCAAAGCGCCAGTGGTTCGATACTCAGGGCAAATAACAAGGGGGACAGAGGACACCCCTGTCGGGTGCCTCGACCTAGATCGAAGGGGCTCGAGCTCGCTCCGTTGACCTGTACTCTTGAGCGTGGGCAAGCATAGTGAGCTCTGATCATATTGATAAATGCGTCCCCAAAGCCAAAGCTCTTCAGAGTGAGGAAAAGAAAGTGCCAATCCACCCTGTTGAAGGCCTTTTCTGCATCCAATCCCACCAATATCTCTGGCACCCTGAACCTGAACACCTTTTCTATAAGGTGCAGCGTCCTGCGTATATTGTCATGTGTTTGTCTCCCTTTTAATCCAGATTGGTCAGGGTGGATAATGTCTGGCATTAGATTCTCTAAGCGGGACACCAGTATTGCCGAATAGAGTTTGGCGTCCAAGTTCAAGAGGGCAATCGCCCTATAGGAGGCACACTGTTGTGGATTCTTCCCCGGCTTTGGTATCACCGTAATCAGGGCCTCTGACATGGAGGGTGACACCTTTTGCCCTGTCGCTATTTCATTAAATAGCGCAGTCAGGTGAGGTATCAGTTCCGGCGCGTAAGTCTTATAAAAATGCGCTGTCAGTCCTTGGCGATTTGTGGGGCTTTAGCGCCGAAATTGCTTGTCTCACCTCCTCCTCGGAAATCGGAGCATCTAACTAATCCCTCCAAATTGCAGAAATATGGGGAAGCGCGAGCGAGGCCAGATAGTTCTTCTGAGCTGTGATGTCAGGGTGGGGGTGGGGGTTGCCCTGTAAAGCTCTTGGTAGAAGTCGCCAAAAATATTCGCCTTGCCTGTATTGTCGTGTTCTGACTCCCCTCCATCCTTACTTATTCCCCCAATATACTCCTGTTCCCTTTTTTCCCAAAGTTGTCGCGCCAAGTGTGTGCCCACTTTGTTTCCCTGAGCGTATGTGCTACGGCGCAATCTCAAAAGTGTGAATTCAGCTAGATTGCGCCGAGTTTCCCTTTTAGTGCACTCATCTGGCGCTTCAAACTCCGAGTGGGGTTCTTTTTAAATTCACATCCTGTTCGACTAAGTGTGGCCTCGAGATCCACCCTTTCCTTTGCTCTCTGTTTATTCAGTACAGAGACCAATGCAATACATTTACCACGCAATACAGCTTTGAATGCATCCCAGTTGTTCAGGGGTGACGTGGCATTCGGGTCTTTCATATGAAAAATCTCCTTGATCGCTACCCTCAACTCATCCCGTAACAATCTGTCCAGAGTCAGAGAAACAGGAAAATACCATCTCGTTGGGCCCTGCACCCCCCCCCCCACTGAAGACCTACTGTGACAGGGCTGTGGTCTGACAGTGTGATGGGAAGAATCTTGGCATCCTGGATTAGTCCCTGCATCTCCTGGGAAACAAAGACATAATCCAACCTTGAATATGTCTGGTGGACGTGTGAGAAATATGTATAATCTTTCGTATCTGGGTGGAGGGACCTCCAAGCATCCAAAAGACCCAAGTCGTGAAATGTGTGTTTCTGTGTTTTAGGGAAACTACCTCCCGTAGATCTGTGGGGGTGCGTACTATCCTCTGTCGGGTGCCAAGTAAGATTAAAGTCCCCCATTAGAACTATCTGTCCTTCGGCAAAGCCCCCTATTATATCCAGTAGCGAGCTCACAAAGGCTGTTTGGCCCGTGTTGGGGACATAAGCCGAGACAAAAGTGACCGTTCTCCCTCTAAGCTTCCCCTTTACCATAACCATCTGCCCCTCCCTATCCTCCTTTATCCCTTCCGGCTGGAATTTGATATTGTTGTGAAACATTAATGCCACCCGTTGTGTTTTGTGCTGGCTGAAGATCTATACATAAGGGAGTAGCTTTTATGCCGTAGCCACAGTCCATCCGATCTCTTTAGGTGCGTATCCTGGAGAGCCACTACATCGAATTGATGATCTATCAAATATTTCCAAATCTTTTGGCGTTTAAGCAGGGAATTCAAGCCCTTCACATTCCAGGTAGCAATCGATATCATATTTCTGGCTCACTGACCCCTCCCGCTTGTTGTCCCCCCCCTGGTGTTTCTTTGCCCCCTGTCCAAGTCTCGAGCGCCTCATCTCCCCATCCCGTCACGCCATCTGATACAGCAAAGGATAACATCTAACATCGGCGAGCACATCAGAGCCCTGCAACATCAGGATACCAGATATCCCATGGTTATCCACGCAGCCACCTGCCCCAACCAAGGTGCAAAGAAAAGGATCTCCTTCTTTGGATTTGACACAGCAGCGGTCAGCGCCAGGGGTGGTAACAGGGAACTGAGATGCCTGGAAGCCACATGGATCAAGCGTCTACGGACGGTTCAACACGGACTCAACACAGACCATGAGCTACATTATTTTCTGGGTGAATGACCTCCGCACCCAGTAACTGCATTTGAAACTTCATGTTCTTGTTGTTTTGGCTCTCAGAGTCTGTACATTTGATCATTCACTAGTACTGCATGTCATCTCGGTACCTTTTACCTCTTCACATTCTGGGGACAACTTACTTAGCTGTTTTTTTCACACATTCGCTTTATTATTATAGCTTTATTATTATACCTTTGTGGATTACGTGGCTGATTACTTTTAAAAACGAGTTCCTACCCGCTCATTATTCTCATTGGGACGCATTCTAGATTCTACAGCTTATGTCCGGTTGTTCGTGTCGTTTGGGCTCTCCGAGTCTGTACATTTGATTATTCACGAGTACTGCATGTCATCTTGGTACCTCTACCTCATCACATTGGGGACCACTTTCCTAGCTGCTTTTTACACATTTTGTCATTTCCTCTTGTCATTTACGTGGCTGATGATTTACAACGTGTTCCTGCCCACTCATTATTCTCGTTTGGACGCCCCCTACATCTCATTTCCATTGGGCCTCCTAGGTATGCTCTTCTACTGACTCATGTTTCTTACGATCTACTATCGTTTTCCCCCCCTTGTGCCTTATCCCTTGCCCCACCTTCCCTTTGCACTTCTTAATAGTCCCCACCGTTTGGACATTCGGGCAACCCCTCCGGGCTCAGTCCAGTCGTTGGTCCGCCATTCTTTGCCCCTTCTCTTTACTCCCTTCACTTTAGGCATTCTGCACTCACCTTTTGCCTCTGTCTTTCTTTTCCGCCGACCTACCGTCCCAGGCGTTTCCATTACCTTTAATTTCTGTTCGTCAGCTGGCCGGCACCAGCATTTCTCCCCGCCCTTGGGTCTCTCTCTAGATTCCTTTTCACAGCGCGTCACTTCTGCCCTTTTCCACCCTCCCAGCATGGCAGCCTTACACACGTATACCACGTGATGCACCCTCGCGCGTTCTAGTCGCCATGGTGCCTATTTCCATAACTACACCCCTCCCCTTTTCAGTCCCAGTCCAGCTATCCCTCGGCACAAGCACCTTCCGGTTTCGTCGGAGCTACCTCACAGGTATAGTGGCGTCCATTGCTGCCGCTTCCTTTCGGTTTCATCTCGCCACCCCCTTGTTCTCACTCCCGTTCTCTTCGTCCTTTTCCAGGCTTATCCGCCTCCAGGCACGCTTCATACCCATGGAGCGCCGTTATTCTCCTCCTTGGTAAGATTCTGCTTACTTTACTGTTTTTCGCTCCCAAACCCCCCCTCACCCCCCCCCCCCCAGCCCCGCTCCTCCTTGCTTCAATTACTCCGTCTTTTTCAGCTCCACCACTTCCGCCGCCACCTGGCTTTAGAACCCTGTCCTCCCGCAGTTTCTGGACTTGATTGCTTTGATTGGTAAGTCCACCCTTCTTTCCACTCTACGCCACCGGCTTCTTTTTTCTCTTCTTCCCTCAACCCTAGTCTCGGTACCTATATATTATTTTTTTGCAGTTCTGACACATCTACCTTCGTTCCAGTACTCCCGCCTGCTACATTCCGCTGATTACTTCTCCTTCGGCATAACTGCCCTCACCGCCCACAGGCTTCCCGGCTACTCCCGTGGCACGCACCCCGTGCCTGGTCTCTACGTGGAGCACCGTCTCCTCCGTTATATAAGATCTTTGCGTACACCCCCGGCCGGGTTGGAATTATCACCGGTTCAATGGTGAGTTTCCTTTACTCCCTTTTCTTTGCCCACCTCACTTTTGATTCCCCTCCCAGTCTGCTCGCCCTGGGGCCCCAGTTCATCCACTTTTTCTTTCCGCAGGGTTCTGCTTTTTCTATCCTCACTCATGCTACACAGGTAATTTCTCACTTCCTCCTTTTGCCTTCTGAGCTCCCTCCTTTCGTTTCCAATTCTGTTTTCCTCCCACCCCTTTTTCCTCCCACCCCTTTTTCCTCCTCCACCTCCTGATTCCCTTTCATTTATGTTATGCTTTTCTCTTTTTCCACCATGCACTCTCCCTGCTTCTGTCTCTCTTCCCGCCTTAGTTTAGTATTCCGATTTGGGTTTCTCACTACCGCGTCCAGGCCTCTTACGCGCCCCACTTTAGTGTTGTACATTCCATGTTGTTATTATTTTCTGTTTTATGGATTTAGTCTTACATATCCGCTGAGTACATGATGTTTATAGGTGATTCACGCTCACGTGTGCCCACGTTTTTGACCCTGTCACGTTACTATGTACTTGTCTTTTTCCCGCGCATTTATTCATGATGTTTACACCATGAGAGCGGCACCAACACCCAAGTCACTTATTGCCATGCGCCTCTGCTGTTATGCCCACAGCACATGCACCTTAGGTGCAGTGCTTAATTTGTAAAATATGAATTCCAGGTGCTCAAATGTTTGTCTGAGGCCACACCCACTTTGCCCGGCTCCACCCACTTTTTCCACTGGCTCCACCCACTTACTCTATTGACCCCACCTACATCTTCAACTGGCACTGCTGAAAGTCAGATGTATACCAGATCTGAATTTCAGCAAGGGAGCCTTTCGACTCTGAAGCAAATAAGTGAATAACATCTGCTCCTAGACAATTCACCTCATATAGTGTTATTATATGACTGGTTTAAATATTAGAACCATAAAATATGATAACTTGTCTTTATAGTGCTTGCTAACTGTGGGCTTTGTCACTGCATTGTTTGAAATCTGGAGGAAGTAACATAACAAGAGAGATGTCCTCCGACACACACACAGATGCTTCTCACAAAATAGACGAGGGGTTAAACAACAGACTGTATTGAGACCTCTTTTCCTTGACAAATTCAGATGAAATATATAAAAGACAGCCAGCTGTGTAGTGACAACCCCACTATGGCAGCTAACAAGTGGAGAACCCATCAGTTGCATTACAATACTGCAAAGGTCACCAGTGCAAGTATGACAAATGTGCCTGTCACTTGCCCCTTCACCCCGGGTCCAGGTGCCACTGCGGCCTGGAGCGTATTTCTGCCACTGGCACTCTCTCAGAGTCAGTAATGATCAGGTGCATATCAAAACCCTATATGATTCTTAAACTCAATGCAGATACACCACAGATGTGTACCGTTTATATGTGTGCTTGTTGCAGGTATTGGGGCATTCCAAACCTCGCAAGTGAATGTGACATGCACACCTTGTGAAGAGAAGAGGCAACCTAGAGCAAACTTTAAAGGGTTGCTTTAAATGTTTGCTGCAAACTTCTCTGCTGACTATTTTGTATTTTACATGCTGTAGAAAATGAGCATTTGTCAGAGCAATCTAAACATGAGACACATGCAAGATAAGGGTTCTAGAAATTGTGTACATATATTCATAATTTTAACAGCAAAACACATAACCCTTCAATTTAATTGATTTTAAGAAAAAGCACCACGTGGAATATTCTGAAGGCAGCCAACATGTGTTTGCAAGCTAACTATGCTAATCTGTTAAATATGCTCAACAGTCCCAAAGGAATTTCACAGTATTTGGAGCTCATCGGTTTAGGGGTGTTGCTAACCAAATGTGCCCTCAATAATTTTAAAAAAAGGTATACTTGGTTTGTTGCAGTGTAAGGTTATGCTTATCCTTGTTATCTGGTTGAAAGCTCATAGTAATCAAAACATATCTCAAGAGATCAGTGCCACACATGGAGTCACAACACGGCCAGACTCAAAATTAAGAAATGCAAAACAAAAGAAACAAGAGGAAAACCACTTCAATTTATAAGCCCAGAAACTGAAACATCATGCTCCCACATATCAAACAATCCACATCAGTCCTGCAGTTGATAATGAAAGAAGCACACAATCACTGATAAAGACCCGCCTTAATACTCGAGCCTTTATACCCAATGACGAAATAGCTCTTCCTCCCACCTTGATATCTTCCCCTATCCATGACCTCTCCAGCACAACAGGGCTTTAAGTGGGATGGGTCTTGCCGGTGCTTAGCACAGGCAGTTCTGAAAATCAGGTGTCTAGACGGGTCCCTATCGGGCTCTCCATTTTTACCCTCATCCTCAGGGTGAAACTATTTTTTTTTTAACTCTGCAGCAGTGCCACCCTTAACTGCCTTTGATGTAAAATCAAAGAGACTCGTTATAGTTATTTCACTGTCTCATAATTTCACAACTGAAGCATTTTCAAAATTATATACAAGGAAGCCACAGTAGTTGCTTATTTAGCATATGCAATTAACAGTCATTGACAAAGTCAGTAGTCCTGGTCTATTGTAGGTGTAATGTTACTTGTTGTATTATATATCTGAAAGAGACACGTTAGTGATAGATTCCTTACCTTAGAATATCCCCAGGCGTCAGGCTGGATCCGGAAAGTTTTGCGTAGCAGTACCCTTGCGCGTCGGTAGGCGGCGTCGTGCGGCTCCGCGTCCGTCGTCGGCGTCGTGATCGCCGGGATGACGTCGCGGGCAGTACTTAGGCGCCGCCCCTGCGCGCTGACGTCAGTTCTTCTTTTTCCGCGCCAGTAAGCGCAGATCCGGGAAGAGCAGTGCCCTGGTCAATTTTTGACCATACTTTTTGGTGATTTTTTCACTGTCTTTTTCCACCTTCAGGTGTCGTAGGGATGCCCGGCTTCAAGCGATGCGGCGCCTGTGCGCGGATGATGTCCGTCACCGACCCGCATTGGGAGTGTCTCTTCTGCCTCGGCCGAGGCCACGACACCGAGTCTTGTCCCGAATGCCAGGCCCTCAACCCGAAGGCTTTGCGAGAGCGGTCTCGAAAGCTCCTCGAGGCCCGGCATTCGGCTCCGCGGAAGCCCCGGTCGCGTGAGAGGTCCAGGGGTCGCTCGCGGAGTGCACACCGGTCGTCGGCGTCGAAGTCTTCTTCGTCCGGTAAGTCTCGACACAAGAAGTCCAAGAAGCATCGTCGCTCTCGGACTTCGCCTCGCCGATCTCGCGACTCGGCTGAGGCCCCTCCCGGCACCGTCCCCGCCCCCGCGGCCCCGGACTTGCCTGTGGAGTCGCCCCCGTCATACCCGCCCTTCCCGGGTTCGGGGGCGGATCCGGCCAAGGTACAGGAGTTCCTGTCGGCCATGGCCCGCCTCTTCGGGCCTTCAGGCCCCTCCGGTGCGCCTTCGGGCCCCGCGGGCCCTGATGGGGTTGATCCGGCGTCGCCGGCGGCTCCGGCCCCGGCGTCGCCCGAGCCTCCAGCCTCGATCCCGGCTCCGGCTCCGGCCCCGGCCTCGATCCCGGCTCCACAACTCCCATCGACGCCGGTCGACCTTACGACACCTCCGCCGGCGCCGATGTCTCCGGTGCCGTTCTCGACGCCGCCCTGGGCTCCGGGCGGCGTCGTCCCCCGGTTCCTTCCGGCTCCGGACATGGACCCGGAGCGACGTCGCTCGACGCCGGCTCCGGCGCCGATGGGACCTTGGGTCCCAAATGTCCCTCCTCCTCCTTATTTTGAACCAGAGGAGGACCAGGAGGACTGGGAGGGGTCTGATGACCCTCTGACACGCAACTGTCAGTATGATGAGGACTGGACAGAGAGTCTAGGGGAGGCCAGTGGTCTGGATACTTCTCCTGACACTGGCATGCTGTCTCCTCCCGTGGCTACGGAGGAGGGGGCCAATTTTGGTACGGTGTTGCGTAGGGCTGCTGGGGCCTTACGTCTCCAGCTCCCTACTTTGACGGTCAAGACTAACATCTTGACAGAGGTGCTTCAGCCGGCAGCCTCCTCTGCGGAGACTGTGCTGCCGTTTAACGACGCCCTCACGGACGTTCTTTGGGCGCCTGGTCCAAGCCCAACACAGGGGCTCCTGTGGATCGGAACGTGTCACGACGCCATCGCCCCGCTCCGGGCGACCCCCTGTTTCTTTCTGTCCACCCCACTCCTGAGAGCTTGGTTGTCCAAGCCTCCGCTTCCCAAACCGCCTTCCCTACCGCTCCTCCGGATAGGGAATCCAAACGCCTGGATCAGTTTGGGAAGAAAGGTTTTTCTTCCTCCAGTGCTGGCTTGCGGTCCGTTAACACCGCTTGTCTTTTGGGCCGATATACCCACTCCCTGTGGGATTCGGTGGCGGATGTTTTGCCCCAGTGCCCTGAGGAGGTCCAGGCACTGCTTTCCCGCGCCATTGCGGAAGGAAGGGATGCGGCCAAATACACTATCCGTTGTGGCCTTGACACCGCCGACTCGCTGGGCAGGTCGATTGCAACGACGGTGGCGCTCCGGCGCCACGCCTGGCTGAGAACCACTGGTTTTTCAGGGGATGTCCAGAATACTCTCATGGACATGCCCTTTGATGGAGTCGGTCTTTTTGGGTCCAAAGCAGACCATGCGTTGGAGCGCTTTGAGGACTCACGGGCTACTGCAAAGTCCCTGGGCCTTTCTGCTACACGCCCTCCGCTGCCTTCTGCTTTTCGCCCCTATCGTGGCCACGGTAGGGGCGCCCCTTCACGTCAGCAGCCCAGCCACCGGCCCGCGCAGCAGGCGTCTTCGCGTGGCCGAGGACGTGGATTCCGCCGTGGCGGATCGGGCAACCAGCGTGCGGGTCAGGCCACCACCTCCAACCCGTCCGCGGCCTCCAAGCCCTCCTAGTCCCTCCTTTCAGGTGCACGGCACGCCAGTAGGGGCAGGGTCCGCCATCACCTTCCCCACTGGCGCACCATCACCTCGGACAGGTGGGTCTTGGACATTGTCCGAAGGGGCTACTCCCTCCCCTTCGAGGCCACCCCCAGCCATGCCACCTCAATTCCACCGCATGTCAGGGGATCACTTGGTGCTTCTACAGAAGGAAGTCACGGCCCTCTTGACCAAGAGGGCCATCGAGCATGTTCCGACCCCAGAAGTAGGGCGTGGTTGCTACTCCCACTACTTTCTGGTGCCCAAAAGGACAAGGAGGACATGCGTCCTATCTTGGACCTCCGGAACGTCAATCGCTTCCTCCGGAAGGAGAAGTTCAAGATGCTCACCCTAGCTCAGGTCTTGACTGCCCTCGACCCTGGAGACTGGTTGGTAGCGTTGGACTTGCAGGACGCGTATTTCCACATCCCCGTCCTGCCGGCCCACCGGCGTTACCTTCGGTTCACGGTAGGCCCCGAGCATTTTCAGTTCACCGTGCTCCCCTTTGGCCTTACCAGTGCCCCTTGGGTGTTCACGAAAGTGATGGCGGTGGTCGCAGCTCATCTGCGCCGGGCAGGGGTTTCAGTCTTCCCCTACCTCGACGACTGGCTGCTGAAGGCGGGCTCGTCCCAGGCAGTCGTCTCCCACCTCCAGACTACGGCCGAACTCCTGCACTCGCTGGGGTTCTCCATCAATGTGCCGAAGTCGCATCTAATTCCTTCTCCACAGCTCCTTTTCATCGGAGCAGTTCTGGACACGACGCAGTTTCGGGCCTATCCTCCCGCACGGCGAGTCCGGGATATTCAGGCTATGATTCCGATCTTTCGGCCTTTATCCTGGGTTTCGGTACGGATGACCCTGAGGCTGCTGGGCCTCATGGCCTCCTGCATCCTGCTGGTCAATCATGCCAGATGGCATATGCGGGCTCTGCAGTGGGACCTGAAGTTCCAGTGGGCGCAGCACCAGGAGCAACCTGTCCGATCACGTCCAGATCTCGGAGGGGACTGCAAAACAGTTGCAGTGGTGGCTCTCGAACCGGCAATGGGTCATGGGCAGATCCCTCTCCCTTCCCCAGCCAGAGCATACAGTTGTGACGGACGCGTCCCTTCTGGGATGGGGCGGTCACATGGGAGAGGCGGAGATCAGAGGCCTCTGGTCTCCGGCGGAGTCCCGGCTCCATATCAACCTTCTGGAGCTCCGGGCGATCCGGCTTGCACTCAAGGCATTCCTTCCCTCTGTCAAAGGGAAGGTAGTGCAGGTGTTCACAGACAACACCACCGCCATGTGGTACTGCAACAAACAGGGCGGGGTGGGGTCTTGGACCCTTTGTCAGGAGGCTCTGCGCCTCTGGACATGGCTGGAACATCAGGGCATGTTCCTGATGGTTCAACACCTGGCAGGTTCTCTGAACGCCAGGGCGGACGAACTCAGCCGCAGGTGCATGATGGATCACGAATGGCGTCTTCACTCGGAAGTGGCGCAAGGACTCTTTCTACAGTGGGGAGAGCCTTGGTTAGATCTATTCGCCACCGAAGAGAACGCGCAATGTCATCAGTTCTGCGCGTTGGAATTTCCAAGGCGGCACTCGCTCGGCGACGCTTTTCGTCGCGAGTGGAGTTGCGGTCTGTTGTACGCCTTTCCGCCTATACCACTTCTACCCAGAGTGTTGAAGAAGATTCGGCACAACCGGGCCCAAGTCATTCTTGTGGCTCCGGACTGGGCTCGAAGAGTTTGGTATCCCGAGCTACTCAATATGAGCATAGATCCCCGATCCGTCTGCCTCTTCGGGAGGATCTTCTGTCGCAGCACCAGGGGACGGTCCTCCACCCGAACCTGTCCAGTCTACACCTGCTTGCGTGGAGATTGAGCGGCGGCAGTTGATTCCTTTCAACTTGCCTCCCGAAGTTTGTGATGTGATTCTGGCAGCCAGGCGTCCCTCCACTAAGGTGGTATACGCCTGCAGGTGGAACAAATTTGTGGCATGGTGCACAGCAAAGGCTGTGGATCCCCTTTCTGCCCCTCTTTCTGAGGTCCTTCTGTTCCTTCTCTCTCTGGCCCAACAGGGTTCTGCCCTGGGTACCATCAAGGGTTATCTTTGTGCTATCTCGGCCTTCCTCAGGCTCCCTGATCAGCCCTCCCTTTTCAAGTCCCCTGTTGTTAACAGGTTCTTAAAAGGCATTACTCACCTCTTCCCTCCTGTTCCGTTTGTAATGCCTCAGTGGGACTTGAACTTGGTTCTTACCTTTTTAATGTGCGCTCCCTTTGAGCCTCTGCATAACTGTCCTCTTCGTCTTCTGACTCTAAAGGCAGCCTTTCTGGTGGCCATCACCTCCGCTCGGCGGGTGAGTGAGCTCCAGGCTCTTTCTTGCAAACCTCCCTTTCTGTCTGTTCATCCAGACAAGGTTGTTCTTCGGACGCGTCCGTCCTTCTTGCCAAAGGTGGTTACTGCTTTCCACATTGGGCAGACCATCACTTTGCCCACCTTCTTTCCGCCTCCGCATCCTTCCAGAGAGGAAGAGAGGCTCCACCGTCTGGACCCAAAACGTGCGCTCTCCTTCTATATCGACCGCACGAAACACTTCCGGGTGGATGACCAGCTCTTTGTTGGCTACGTGGGCGCCAAAAAGGTCGGGCGGTGCACAAGAGGACCATCTCCCGCTGGGTTACCCTGTGCATCAAGACCTGCTATTCTTTGGCTAAAAAGGAGCCTCCTGTTGGGCTGCGTGCCCATTCCACCAGGGCGACGGCTGCTACCACGGCCTTGGGCCGCGGTGTTCCGCTGCCGGTTATCTGTCAGGCAGCTACGTGGGCCTCGCTGCACACGTTTACTAAGCATTACTGCCTTGACAGTCAGGTCCGGAGGGACGGCTTCTTTGGCCGTTCTGTCCTCCAGGACTTCCTTGTCTGATCTTTGTTCGCAGACCCACCACCGGGGTTGGTATTGCTGGGGTATCTATTCTAAGGTAAGGAATCTATCACTAACGTGTCTCTTTCAGATGCACAAGTTACTAACTTGTGTAACGATATATCTGTAAGAGACAGTAGTTAGTGATAGATTCCTTACCGCCCACCCATCCTCCCCGTTCTGCGAACTGATTTCTAGGGTTAAGGACATCCCTTTCAGGGCCCTAGTATTTTTCAGACACCTGTGTCAGCTTCTTGCATGGCTCTGCGTTCCTGGCGCGGAAAGTCGTGTACAGAACTGACGTCAGCGCGCAGGGGCGGCGCCTAAGTACTGCCCGCGACGTCATCCCGGCGATCACGACGCCGACGACGGACGCGGAGCCGCACGACGCCGCCTACCGACGCGCAAGGGTACTGCTACGCAAAACTTTCCGGATCCAGCCTGACGCCTGGGGATATTCTAAGGTAAGGAATCTATCACTAACTACTGTCTCTTACAGATATATCGTTACACAAGTTAGTAACTTGTGCATCTGGGTGCACTGGCAGAAGCAGCAAAATACCAGTCGGGCGGCACACTATGCCAAGGACAGATTTTTAGCTTACGTGTTTTTAAGCAACGCCCTTAATTACATCGGCCATGCCCCTAAGAGAGACCCCTGGGTTATTTCATCCCACTTAAAGCCCTGCTGCACAACACTCAGAATGAGTCCCTTCCCCACTATTGCGCACTGCGTTCTATTGCCTTCTTCTAACTAGATTTGCTCTCTACAGGTTAACAGTATATATGAAAGTCTAAAGTAGAGTTGCAAAGGGTGCCACCTGTAAATCTAAAATATACATAGATTCTAGCGATGGTACTTTTAAACCTGGTCAATTTTACTGGACACATAACAGAAACCGGATTTTTTTTCTTGATTCACATTATTATGTATATTTTGTTGCGTATAGCAGCAACATTCATACTTGTGTATGCTTCAAAGAGCTTGTTTGAGGCACTGTACAAACACAGGCATGCTAAAAAAGGAGTTCAGAGAACAGAAACGAAACTGTCAAATCCGTGAACACACAAATATTTATGCTGCATATATATTCAAAGTCATAAGGCCCGGTTGGAAAGAAGAGTAGAATAAGGTCCTTGAATGAATATTTCAACGTAAAACTCGCTCGAAATGGCAAGTTAACTTGGTTAGCATATTTAAAATACAATAAAATTATGCGCGCGCTGCCTGCCGCATGCCACAACCACTACAACATTCTGCTTTTCATGGCATTTAGCCACTCTTAAGCAGTAAACTGTTTAGGGGAGGATACTTCAGGGCAGGGGCCGGGCAGGGCCTTTAACTTAACCCTGGCCCAAAATTATAATGTGTACGCCGGCGGCCGCTGGCTGCTACTAGGCCAGGGCGGGCACTGCAGTGCATCCATGGAATCTTGTGGAGCCGGAGCCACCACCACGGTGACTGGTGTCACGCCACCACGCTCAAAAAATGAAAAAGCAGCGTTGGTATGGCAATGGCATACATACGGTTTACTCGTGGTGGTGGATGTAGTATAGCTGGCCTGTGCCTCTGCTCCTCAATCAGTGTCCCTACTCCCGCCTACCGGCAACACTAAACCAAGGGCCGCGGCAGGCATCATATAATATGAATCTTGGCTTAGGAAGCTCTCACAGCCGCAACACTCTTCACCGGGACTCTGTCAGGAGATGAGTCACGAGAACACCACTCTGCGCAATAAAGCAGCCATGCCGAGACTTATCATTAATGCCATATGAGATGTGCAGACGCCGCCGCGTGTAGACCCGGCCCTGATAAGTAAGTGCCGGTGCTAAGCACCGGAAAGCACCAGCACAAATTAAGCACTGCTTAGGTGATCCCTTTTTCTCCTTGATCCTATAGAGATTATAATGTTCGATGTTTTCCTATTGTTTTCCCTTTACCCCCTCACCCCATTTTTTGTATCCTTCCCAGCCCTGAAGAGTCACCGGATTACTCTGAGTGACGAAACACGTGTCGGCTGGTTGTTTATTGTAAATTCAGTTGTTTTTCATTAAATAACTTTTCAACTCTAACAGGTGTCGACCACTACAACTGTTATTCGAACAATACGGTCTGACAGGGCTCGAAAAATCCCAAAAATGGTACTAGTCCTGCAGGTCTAGTACCTTGAAAAATCTCCTCGACCTAACTGCAAGCTACTTGACCTCCGTCTCTGAAAGCGGAGCAAATGTGACAAGATAACAAGATTTAAAGGCATCTTTATTGCTCATTATCTTTGTGAGCAATAAAAATACCTTTAAATCTTGTTATCTTGTCACATTTGCTCCGTTTTCAGAGACAGAGGACAAAAGTTAGTTTGTCTTCCTACTCGCCAGAAAGGGCGAGTAGGACCTAAAAACAGCTCGCCCTCGGTAAATTTAGCTCGCATATGCGAGCGGTCGAGTGAATTTTTCGAGCCCTGGGTCACACTATCGTTATACCCTCACCACGTGTGCCCGGGACTGTGCTTATTTTCCCAGTGTGGGTCCTGTGACTCACACACCTCCGGGGGTTATTGGGTAAATCCCCCGACCTGGCAGCACCGTACCTACTCTAGTTCACATTTACACCACGCATACTAGTCTGAGCGCCACACTTCCTGACTACGCCAAAAACCCTAGCTCTAGTCTTCATGTGATGGGAGGATGCTTGCAATAAGTTTGGCCACTGGCAATCACTCGAGGTAGCATGCCAACCCGTCTTTCTTTTGCCCACTGTCCCACCTCAGATTAGACCCAGCTATTTGCAAATCTGTCTTGACCCTGTTCCCATAGGAAAAGTCAATTCTGAACTGCCGAGCAAGGTCCTCTCTTAAATGGAATGTGAAAACTGAGGTGGCATGGCGTGCAAAATAATGATGAACTGGGATGCGGCCCGACTAATTACCAGTGGCTGAGATTAATTCAAGCATTCAATCATCACGTTTTTTGTATACTTCATTTTGTCAGCTAGCCTCAAAGCTGTGGAACAGTCTGCCATTGTCTTATGCAAGTACTGAATTGCTATCAAATGCAACTGTTTGAGGCATGTTTGCTGTAGATACACATGCTTTGCATAAGTCCGCTGTTAGACCTGGCACCATTGGCGTGGGTCTCCCTTCCATCTTTCGCTTTTTGTCTCCTCTGTGTTTGCTGGTGTTAGATGCTCTGGGCGCTGTGCCACTGCCATTCAGTGCTACAGCGCGAATGCTCCCTATTGTAATGCCTGGATGAATTGGTATTCCCATAATTGGCTCATTTGATTTACCTGTTAGTCCCTAGAATAGTGCCCCGTGCGTGCCCAGGGCTGGTAGACCGAATGCTGCTGGTGGGCCTGCACCGCTGATTGCGCCACCCACATAAGCAGCGCGTAAAGTGTGTCTCAGACCTGCCATCGCAGAGTCTGTGCGCAGTCCAGAACTACCATTCTTTGACTGTAAAGTGAACCCACTTCCCAGTCCCTCAACCTTCCCTTGGCATCATGTAAGTCATCCCTATGGCAGGGTGCGTTGTATGTGAAAGGTAGGACCTGCCTTGGTCTGTGTGGCATGTCCTGATAGTGAATTACACTCCATTTCGTTTTTCACTATTGCCAGACGATCTGTTCCCTTAGGCCAGAATGAGCAGTTTTGATTATTACATCCTATAATACTAGCTGACCCAAGGAACATGTTTGGAAAGTCGAATTTAGTATGCCTGAGCTCAGAATATTAAAATACATCTTTTAGTGAGGATTATTTTTATATTCTGCGTTTGAAAATACCACTTCTAGGAAGTAGGTATTTTCTTGCCCAAGTCGTCCAGTGTGCTCTGCTGTTATGTATATTGGATGTCTGGTCTTGGAGGGTCAGGGCAGGCTGAGCCCGACCTGGGTTGAATAGCGAGATCTGGAGTATGGGGAGGGGTGACCCTTTGATCTGAGCAGGGCTGAGCCTGGCAAGGTGAATGATGGCTCCAGCCCCCACTGTGCATCTGATGGCAGACCCCTCTTCCTCAAAGGCAGGATGCAGCCTCGTAAATAAAGTGCTCCAGGACCACACCGAACTGGTTCTGGCTGGGTTCAGTGACTTGTGACTTTTGAGAACAAAGACCTGTGGGGTATAAAGATCTGCGCCGAAACCCCTACGGGGTGTGTTACTTCTGGATGTCAAGACGAACCTCTGTCCGTGTAACGAGAGGAAAAGGACTTTGAAACTTTCATCCATATTGCTGAAGCAACTACCCAAGGGCCTGATTTGAGCTTCCCTCCTGCTGAAGTCTCAGGGACATTAGACTTCACCCATCAGCCTTCTGAATTCCTATTTGAGAGGGGTTCTACTCGCAGGTGAGGCCTCTGTCGAATTCCAGAGCCTCTGGGTCTACTGCGGGGAACGCGGGCTGAGGCTCATCGCTATCGCTATTGTGGGCCGCCGCAGCTGAGGAGCTGTTGTCTGTGCATTCGTCTGTGCTACGAGAATCATCGCTATCGCTATTGTGGGCCGCTGCAGCTAAGGAGCTGTTGCCACTGAGAGCCCGCATTTGTCTGTGCTACGAGAATCATCGCTATCGCTATTGTGGGCCGCTGCAGCTGAGGAGCTGTTGCCGCTGAGAGCCCGCATTTGCCTGTGCTACGAGAATCATCGCTATCGTGGGCCGCCGCAGCTGAAGAGCTGTTGCCGCTGAGAGCCCGCATTTGTCTGTGCTACGAGAATCATCGCTATCACTATTGTGGGCCGCTGCAGCTGAGGAGCTGTTGCCGCTGAGAGCCCGCATTTGTCTGTGCTACGAGAATCATCGCTATCGCTATTGTGGGCCGCTGCAGCTGAGGAGCTGTTGCCGCTGAGAGCCCGCATTTGTCTGTGCTACGACAATCATCGCTATCGCTATTGTGGGCCGCTGCAGCTGAGGAGCTGTGGCCGCTGAGAGCCCGCATTGGTCTATACTACGAGAATCATCGCTATCGCTATTGTGGGCCGCTGCGGCTGAGGAGCTGTTGCCACTGAGAGCCCGCCTCTAATCACCGTCCCAGGATCATCGGGAGTGCACGCCGCGGACCGCTGCAGCTGGGAGCTGTGGCCGCTGCGAGTCCGCCTGTCATCATCGCGGCTTCCTCCCGAAGCTGCCTGCCGTGCCCCGTTAAACCTCAGGTACATTGGGCATCACCGGGTCGCGTAGACCCCGGCCTCGAACTAAGTTCGTTTCACCCGCTTTTGAGTGCTTTATTGCCTTTTCAGTGAACTTATATTAACGTGCATTGTGGCTTGTTGATCGTCTTCGAGCCTTGTGTTAAACTGATATAAAGCTACTCCTTTTTCTATAGTTACTTGTGTGGTGTCCCTTTGTGGTGTCTTCACTGCGTTATTGTGTATGTTCACGAATGCTTCACACACTGCCTCTATGATAGGCCTGTCTGCTCGTGCTACGTTACCACAGGGTTGAGCAGGGGTTATCAAAGGGTGTAGCCCCCCTTACTCTGACTTAGGAAGAAGGGTCCCTTCTTGGACATTGGTGCCAGCCATTGCCAACCAGAGATCCCCATTTCTAACATCCGCTCTCTAGTGTGGGGCTCGGATGATTACAAGTCGTTTTTGTTCCAAGAAGTTTTCTTCAAGTCACGAGGCTGTACGACTCCTCCTCTTGGTAATACTGCGCATGGTCATCAACGCCATCTTCAGATTGTTTTTTTCCGCCGATGGGTTTGGATGTAATCTCTCGCGCTCTGGTTCATGACTCCTTCGGGCTCCCTTCTGTTCTCTAGCAGATCCCTACTCGACGGTATTGTCTCGATCACGTAGTTTCATTTTGTCCAAGTGATCACCCTTCTGCATTGCGGGTCTTCAACTTGTTTCTTCGGCCCACAGGCCACGACCGGCCGGGCCTCCTTTTCTCAACTTTTAACGTCCTTCGGAGAATGACTTGCTAATGGAACGAACTCTGTTCTGCTTCTGTCCGAAGTGTCACTCTAGGTATCCCCATACTGACCAACACTCCGTTTGCAACCTATGCCTCTCAGCCGATCATCGAGAAGAAAGCTGTGAAGCCTGCAAGTCTTTTAGATTAAAAAAAAGACTCTTTCAGATCGACGTCCTCGACGCCAGTGAATGCAGCGTAGGCAAGTGGATGATATACTGGACATCTGTCGACATCAGGAGGAAGATGAGGAGGCTTCGGGCAGCACAGGAGGAATCACTATCAATGATGCAGAGTCCCAATCTGATCAGGAGTCAGCCACCCTTCAGCCGGCACAGAAGCATCGGACAGTGAGTACTTTTACCCTGATCCAAAGCCCAAATCATTGGCTCTGGCTGAAAAAACTGCTCACGGCCCGCCACGGCACAAAGGCCTTAGCGCACCGAAAAACTGACTCGGAAGCCCACTCCTCCGGTTCGGCTCTGAAAGTTCAACCTGCAGCAGGGGCCTCCACATCCTCAACCTCTGGTTCTACAGCCACTCGATCATTGGTCTCGGAACTGAAACATAACATTTTGGATCCGACCACAGCTTCTACTAAATCTAAGCTTCCTCCACCGAAATGCTATGTTTTCGGACCAAAACCTCCACCGCTGCCGATCCTCGATCTAATGCAAGAACGGCTCGACCGGAAGCAAAAAACACTCCAGATTCAGCTTAGAACCAAGAAAATAGTGCTTCAACCAGCAAAACCTCACTCTTCTAAAAAAAAACAGTTATCGTTCCAAGAGGTTTCGGACATTCCTCTACAGTCTCCAAAGAAGAAAAAGAAGGATGCTGCCACTAGCCCATTACACATCCCGATTCCAAATTCACCTAACCCACAAACACCACCTCCACCATCTACTCCACCACCTCACTCAACACAATTATCTGAGGCAGGTGACATGTCTCCTCACTCACCCATAATAGAGGATAATGAGGACATACTTATTTATTTTTATTTTTAGAAGTTTTATATAGCGCTGGCTAGACCCAGAGGTATCAGAGCGATTACATGAGTATGAAGATAGTAACAGAAGAGGACAATATTTAAACAGCATGGAATACCAACAAGTTAACAAAAGCGACAACGGCTTGAAAGTATACAAATCGAATACACAGATAGATTGAGGAATAGCTATATACATATATGGCATGGAAATGAGAGAACGAATTCAGGTATACATTCAGGTATAATTCAAGTATACATATCAAATACACAGATAGAGCAATAGCTATATACATATATGGCATGGAAATGGGAGAACGAATTCAGGGCACAGGATAAGACCCCCAATATTTATTGAGGAGGTGAGTTTTGAGGTCTTTTTTAAAGCAGGTATAGGAAGGGTTGCATCGCAGGTCTTTGGGGAGGGAATTCCAGATGTTTGGGGCATTTCCGGAGAAGGAGCGGGATTGTGTGGATTTCTTTTTTAGCAGGGGTGGGACTAGGAGGAAAGCGTTGGTGCTTCTCATAGGTCGTGTGCTGCCCGCTTTGCAGAGTTTATTGGCGAGGTACGGCGGTGTATTTTGATGGAGGACTTTGTGTGTAATGCAAACAGTTTTATAGGCGGATCTGCCTTCGATGGTGAGCCATTTGAGAGTTATTTGAGAGTTATACCACAAAACATACACCCCGGGGATGCTTTGGATGACTATGATGTTGAACCACAAGGGGATACAAACCCTGATCTCTATCCCACACAAACATCAGCACCTTATGATGCTTCGGCATATCAGGATTTAATACCAAGGACAATGTTGAAAGCAATGGGGTAACCCAGTATCCCTCAGAACCTGGGCATGTATATCATAAACAACAATTGGTTCTGTCGGGTAAGAACATTTCTTTACAATTCAAAACATCTGTGATATCAATGTATCTTCGATGTACATGGAACACATAAACAAGAACAATTATTGGCGTTATCAAAATTCTTTTTACTTTGCTTTTTTATCAAAACAATGCAATTAATCAAAAACTACAAATGACGGCTGTCTAATTATTCAAAAGGCGAAACGGCGCAAGTGACATAAATTTACAGTGAGTAAAGTGCCCAGGTGGACAGATGTATCCGTCTTGAAACTTGTGGCAAGGAAGCCGTTCATCCGACTCCAAACGTCTGCAACGGATGAACAGCTTCCTCGCTGCTCGCATTCCAAGAAATTGATAATTTCAAAGAGATGCCTTCTAATTGACTTGAAGCATCGAAGTATTACTGCATGATTCAATCATTGCCACAAGTTTCAAGAGATCGTTCTTGGACTTTCTTTACGTACCAAGGTGATTGACGACACAGCGCTTTCACCACACGTGAATTTTCTGTTATCAGAATCCATTAATACGTATGGATTGGGCTGTCTGACCTCCTGTTCCCCTGTCCTGAAGAAGACCCGCCATGACATTATCTCACTTTCGCGTTTATTAGGGTCGAAACGTCGACGGATACATCTGTCCAAACAGCTTTAGATCTCGTTGTCCTTGAATCATTAAGCAATTCTTTTGTTGGGACTAGAGATACTGGAAACATATATTGTTTGGACCTGTAAAATTTCTTTCTTTTCCATGCTAAATCTCTTCACGTCCATGTACATACACTCAGTCACCATCCTTCACCTGGGCACTTTACTCACTGTAAATTTATGTCACTTGCGCCGTTTCGCCTTTTGAATAATTAGACAGCCGTCATTTGTAGTTTTTGATTAATTGCATTGTTTCGATAAAAAAGAAAAGTAAAAAGAATTTTGATAACGCCAAAAATTGTTCTTGTTTATGTGTTCCATGTACATCAAAGATACATTGATATCACAAATGTTTTGAATTGTAAAGAAATTTTCTTACCCGACAGAACCAATTGTTGTTTATGATTAATATCCAGGACAGCAGCTTTCCATCAGGTCCCCTTGTATGAGGACACAATAGAGGAAGATTTTCTTTTCGAAACTTTATCTAATGCTCAGCGGGGGGCACAATACCTGCCACTTCTTAAGGACATAATACGTCACACAGACGAGATTTTTAAGGACCCTGTGAAGGCTAGAGTCATAACACCATGCATTTACAAAAAATATATGGCTTCACCATCAGATCTTATGCATATTAGAGGTCAGTTAAGCCTATACTCCCTGGTAGTCTCTAATGCAAGAAAGGGGGCTTACTCCCAAACATCAGGAGATGCACCACCTCCAGAGAAAGAGTCTAAACTAATAGATGCTCTTGGGAAACGTGTAGCTGCACAAGCAAATAACCATTGACGCATAGCCAACAGCCAGGCTCTATTAGCCCGATATGACCGAGCCCACTGGGACGAAATGAAAGGGTTCCTCCAACACCTCCCAGGAGAACACAGAAAAAGGGGGCAGTAAATTGTTAATAAAGGGAAACTCATTACCAACAATTCCATTAAATGTGCGTTAGATGCAGCTGACACCGCTGCTAGAGGAATAAATACGAGTATTCTATTACGTAGGCATGCGTGGCTCCGTGTTTCAGGATTTAAGCCTGAAGTACAACAAGCTGTTTTAAACCGACCTTTTGATAAGGAACATCTTTTAGACCTCAAGGTGACACAGCCCTTGAGAAAATGAATAAAGACACGGAGGTCGCAAAATCAATGGGGGCTGTACAAACAAATCACATACCTTGGTTCCTTTCATAGGCCCAATTATAAGCAATTTGCAAGATCTGCCTCATCAGACAACACAGGGTGAGCATGCAAAAACCAGGGACAAACCTCCACTCCAAAAACATTTTACAGAGGTTCCTACAGAGGAGACAATTTTAAAGGAAGAGGTCAAGGGAACAATACCCGTACCTCAAACAACAATACCAAGCAATGACTCCCTTACCATTCCCCCAGACCACTTAACACCTGTCGGGGGTCGTCTTCAAAACGTTCTCCCTATTTGGAAATTTATCACAACAGATCAATGGGTGTTGGATACTATCCAACATATTTCCTGTCTGGAGCTCATTACAACTCCTCCAAATATCCAACCTCGGAAACATAAACTATCCAATCAACATCAAAATCTCTTACAAAAAGAAATAACAGCTCTACTACAAAAAGGAGCAATAGAACCAGTTCAAAAACAGCTTCAGGGAACAGAAGTATACTCCCTATACTTCTTTATTCCCAAAAAAGATGGGTCGCTACGACCCATTCTTGATCTCAGACGATTAAATCATTACATCCTATCAGAACACTTCCACATGGTCACGCTTCAGGAGATTATACCTTTGCAACACATGGCTGCCATAGACTTAAAGGATGCCTACTTCCATATACCTATTCAGCCCGCACACAGAAAATATCTGAGGTTTCAATCCCAAGGAAACCATTATCAATTCAAGGTTCTTCCCTTTGGGATTACTGCCGCTCCAACGGTATTCACAAAATGTCTAGCAGTAGTGGCCACATATCTACGCAGACAAAACATACATGTCTTTCCATATTTAGACGACTGGTTAAAAAAAGCAAACAGCCTCCGCCTTTGCAAACAAAATGCTCAACAAACCCTAATCTTACTACATCAGCTTGGGTTCACCATCAACCTACAGAAGTCACATCTACAACCCGCTACCATACAGTCATACCTAGGAGCCATGTTCAACATACATTCAGCATTGGCATACCCAAATGCAGACAGAATACACAGCATAGTAACATTAATTCAACAGTTTCAAACAGGGAGTCAAATCCCAGCCAAAACATTTCTGTGACTTCTAGGCATGATGGCATCTTGTATTTCAAAAATTCTGCATGCCAGACTACATATGAGATCTCTCCAAGAATGTCTCTCTCATCAGTTGACACAGTCACTGGGTCAACTTCACAATCTAGTGTTGGTAGACAGCCTCACACATTACTGTCTGCAATGGTGGAATCCACAATATGTATCCAAGGGGCGGCCGTTTCAAGACCCAGTTCCACAAATAATTCACACAGCAGATGCTTCCCTAATTCATTGGGGTGCACATCTCCAAAACCTCACAATTCATGGGGTATGGGACTCCAAACACAGGTATCTCCATATCAACCACCTAGAACTGCAAGCTGTTTACCTAGCAGTGAAGGCCTTCCTACCTCACCTACAACACAAAGTTGTCCTAATTCGAACAGGCAATATGACAACTATGTATTATATACATAAACAGGGGGGATGCACTCTCTCCAATTGTCTCAACACAGAAAATATGGAGATTAGCATTTAGGAATACATCACAACATTCACCTCCTAGCAGAACATGTCCCGGGAACAAGCATTCAAATTGTAGACTTTGTAAGCTGGACGCAGCAACAAGTACACGATTGGGAACTCCACCCCATGGTCCTTGTACCATACTTTCAAAAATGGGGGTTCCCACCAATAGATCTGTCCCCAACAAAATGAAATACAAAATGCCCAAACTTCGCAAGATAGTATCCACACCAACAGTCTAAGGGCAATGGTCTATCGATGAACTGGTCAGGAATATTTGCTTATGCTTTTCCTCCTCTCCCACTACTTCCATTAGTGGTCAGGAAACTCAGGCAAACATCTCTTACAATAATACTTACAGCTCCAACATGGGCTCGCCAACTATGGTTTTCAACACTGTTTGAGCTATCCCTAGTTCCACACAAGAAGCTTCACCTCAATCCGGATCTTCTCACCCAGATCCACGGAACACTAAGACATCCCAATCCCAAGGAAATTAATCTTGCAATTTGGCTCCTGAAGTTTTAGAATTTTGGTACTTAAACTTACCACAAGAATGTATGGACATTTTTAACCCCTTCGGTGCTCATGACGGAACCATTCCGTCATGAGAACAGGAGCACTAAATCCCTCTGCTGCAGACAGCAGAGGGATTTCCCTTTTTTAGGTCTCGCCTAGCAGCGCGCATGCGCTGCTCTGCGAGACTTATTGTAAGGGGGCTTCAAAAAGCTGACCACACGCTCGTGCGTGTGTGGCCTATTGCTTGCGGTTACCCGCACAGGCACCATCTGTTTTGAATTATCGTGCCCAGACGCGTGCGCGATAATTCAAAACAGATGTTGTGGTGCGTGCGCACCACTCGCGTGCTTGTTTATTACTGTCACCGAGCGGGCCGGATTCGCCCGCGTTCAGAGAATTATGTCAGCAATTGTGAGGCAGCTGAAAGGAGGCCGGGAGGCCCGTGGTGGTGAAGTATTACTGGAAAGCAGGTCAATAGAAACTGAGTGAAAGATTGTAAGGGGGCAAACTCCAGCCCTTGGCGGAGCTGTAACAAACCAGACATTGATATATTGTCCCCTCCGAGCATCCTGCAGGGCTATTATCCTCCCCCTAATGAGCTTGTCATGCATTTCTCTTTATGTAGCCATTAAAATCTTGTCTACATCTGCTGATATGTTTCTGCAAAGGGGACGCTGGATATTGTTTCTGTTCTGCAATCTGCCCCTGTTTTCGAGCGAATGCCACTTCTGACCTTGTAACAGACACAACTATTATTAGACGTGATTCTATGAGCCAATTCGCCACAGTCCAGAAGGCACGGCAAATATCTTTTCCACGACAACACGTTCAGACTGTTACTCCAGTAAATCAACGTGGAGGACAATGATGGTCGAATGGGGATGCCTCTCTTTTCAGAGTGCACTCATGCCCGATCAACACGTGACACCTGGTTTGCTATGGTGATGCAGTGCTTCTCAGCCTGAGTCGTCACACCAAAAAGTGAGTTTTGTGTTCTTCCAGCCCAAAGACAGCGAAAGGAGACAGAAACTGAAAAGGAACAAGAAAAGATTAGACTATGAATAAAACACAAAATAACGCGAACGATCCTGCAAGTACTAATACTAAAATGTAAAATGTTGTAATATAAATCTTGAAAGTGCTGAATTGGCTTACACTGCACACAGCCTGGTCACGCTGGGCAGGTGAATGGTCTTTGATGCTTGAAGTTGCATGGTGTCTGAGACCTGCCAGGGAGACCACCTGACTTTAGGTCATTACATCAGCTGTTTGTGGGGCTGACATTTTCATCTACAGATCTTTGATTTGAGGAGTTAGTCTAATTTGTTAAATGTGTTCATAATGAGCTGGAGTCAGGTGGTCACCCTAAGGCCTGCAGAGCGAGCCAGAGAATCTAATGTCTCTTAGCTACTAGCTGCAATTTTGATAATCATGGCCGGCTGCAATTCAGAGGCACTGGCATGCCTCTAGATGCAGCAGCACATTTGGAGCAAGTGCAGTGGCTCTGGCATTATATCAGGCATAACCAAAGGGCCTTCCTATATGCAGTACAAATGCTGAGGATCAGGCACACATAGAGTGGCCAGCTCATAATATTGTGGTTTTAGACTTTACTTTAATAGGAAATCGGATATATCGCTCTGGTTCACAGGCCTTGGGAACCAAAGTTGGAGGGCTCACATGTTGGGCTCCAGCTCACTGGGCCACAAAGTGATCTCATGGGTAGAGAGGCTGTTTGCTACCCAAAGTTGCAATATTCTTTTTTTACTGTAGAGGTCTGTGGCCTCCACTCGTTGGTGAACATGGGTCCAACTGGTCAACAAGTACATATCACTGCTCATGGCAAAAAGTTCACAATTGGAAGGTCCTCACAATAGAGCAAACAAAGTGAACAAATTAATGAATAGAATGACACCAGAAGAAAAAACAAGCATTGGCATAGCCAATAGGTCTCGCCTTTGGGACCTTATACGTGTTTAGTTATCCAGCACAATATCATTGGTGCAACAACATCAACTGTTGCATGGCTAAACACTTATAAGGTCCCAAAGCGAGACTACTAACTATGCCAATGCTTGTTTTTATTGGCCTCGGGAGGTTGGGGAAGAGCTTCCCCAACCTCCCGAGGCCAATTTTCATTTTCATTCCAATGCTGATCGCGCACATGGCGCGCTGACGTCATTGCAATGAAAATGAAACTGAAACTTAGTTTCAGTTTCATTGTTTTGGTGCTCGTGGGGCTATCTCAGCCCCCCGAGCACCGAAAAAGATGGGAGAGGTATTGTTGGAAAGGGGAGAATCTCCCCTTTCCAATGGTACCCTTCCCTAGTGGATCCCTGCTTGGGGATCACCCCAGGAGGGCGATCCCCAAGCAGGGATCCACCCACTAGCACCAGGGAGGGGGGAGCGGCCCCTTGGGCAAGGGCCTTTGCTCCTCCCATATTTGTTTGGGCACAACAGTCTTTCTGCCCCCCCTCCCCCCGGGGGGCAGATGGGGGCAGTAGCTCCCAATCTGCCCCCCCGGGGGGAGGAAAGCCCACTAGAAACCAGGGATTTTTTTTTTATTGACGGGGTGGGGGCTGCCCAAAAAAGCATGGCAATGCCCCCCCCCAGAGAAATGTAAGTCTTTCTGCCCCCGGGGGCAGAAAGCCCACTAGAAACCACAGATTTTTTTGTTTATTGACGTTGGGGTGGGGGCTGCCCAAAAAGGGCATGGCAATTCCCCCCCCCCCAGAGAAATGTCAGTCTTTCTGCCCCCCCAGGGGCAGACGGGGGCAGTAGCCCCCAATCTGCCCCCCCGGGGGGGCAGAAAGCCCACTAGAAACCAGTTTTTTTTTTATATTGACGGGTGGGGGCTGCCCAAAAAGGGCATGGCAATGCCACCCCACCCCCCCAGAGAAATGTCAGTCTTTCTGCCCCCCCAGGGGCAGACGGGGGCAGTAGCCCCCAATCTGCCCCCCCGGGGGGGCAGAAAGCCCACTAGAAACCAGGTTTTTTTTTTTTATATTGACGGGTGGGGGCTGCCCAAAAAGGGCATGGCAATGCCACCCCACCCCCCCAGAGAAATGTCAGTCTTTCTGCCCCCCGGGGGGGGCAGAAAGGCCATTAGAAATCAGGGATTTTTTTTTATTGATGTAGGGTGGGGGCTACCCAAGATGGGCATGTCAATGCCCCCACCACCCCCAAAAAAATGCAACAGTCTTTCTGCTCCACCCAGGGGCAGATGGGGGCAATAGCCCCTGATCTGCCCCTGGCAGGGGGGGGGGGGGCAGAAAGCCCACTAGGCACCAGGGATTTTTTTTTATACTGTAGGGGTTGGGGCTGCCCAGAATGGGCATGATAATGCCCCCACCCCAAAAACAAATACCACAGTCTTTCTGCCCCTCCCCGGAGGCATATGGGGGCAATAGCCACTTATCTGTCCCCCGGGGGGCGAGGGGGGCAGAAAACCCTCTAGGCATCAGGATTGTTTTTTTTTTTTTATTCAGGGTTAAGGTCAGCCCAGAATGGGCATGTCAATGCACACACCTCCCCAATAAAATGCCACAGTCTTTTTGCCCCCCCGAGGGGTGGATGGGGGCAGTGGCCCCTGATCTGCCCCCGGGGGGGGGCAGAAAGCCCACTAGGCGCCAGCGATTACGCTGGCTTTTTTTTATGCGTGGGGGTGGGGGCTGCCCAGAATGGGCATACCAATGCCCCCACCCCCCAAAAACATAGCCACAGTCTTTCTGCCCCCCTTGGGGGCATATCGGGGCAAACCCCCCCCCCCTCTGATTCCCCCCCAGGGCGGCGGAAAGCCCACTAGGCACAGACTTGTTTTTAGCAATGTGCCTACCTGTGGATTTTTGGCCCTAGCGCAGCCGGCACATAGGGAAACCTAGCAAACCTGTACATTTTTTTAACCTAGACACCAAGGGGAATCCAGGATGGGGTGACTTGTGTGCCGCTCATCAGGTTCTGTTACCCAGAATCCCTTGCAAACCTCAAACTTAGTTTAAAAAAACACATTTTCCTCACATTTCTGTGATGGAAAGTTCTGGGATCTGTGTGGATCCACAAATTTCCACCCACCCCGCATTCCCCAAAGTCTTCCGAGAAAAATGGTACCTCACTTGTGTGCGTAGGCCTAGTGCCCGCGACAGGAAACGGCCCAAAACGCAACGTGGACACACCACATTTTCACAGTGAAAACTGACCCTTTTTTTGCAAAGTGCCTAGCTGTAGATTTTGAACCCTAGCTCTGCCGGCACCTAGGGAAACCTAGCAAACCTATACATTTTTGAAAACTAGACACCCAGGGGAAACCAGGATGGGGTGACTTGACTGGCTCTCACCAGGTTCTGTTACCCAGAATCCCTTGCAAACCTAACAATTTGTCAAAAAAAACACATTTTCCTCACATTTCTGTGGTGAAAAGTTCTGGAATCTGCGTAGATCCACAAAATTCCACCCACTCGGCGTTTCCCAGTGTCTTCCGTGAAAAATGGTACCTCACTTGTGTGGGTAGGCCTAGTGCCCGCAACAGGAAACGGCCCAAAACGCAATGTGGACACACCACATTTTCACAGTGAAAGGGACCCTTTTTTTGCAAAGTGCCTAGCTGCAGATTTTGAACCCTAGCTCTGCCGGCACCTAGGGAAACCTAGCAAACCTATACATTTTTGAAAACTGGACACCCAGGTACCTTTTTTCTCGGAAGACTTTGAAGAACGCAGGGTGGGGGGGATTTTGTGGATCCACGCAGATTCCAGAACTTTCCACCACAGAAATGTGAGGAAAATGTTTTTTTTTTTTTTTACAAATTTTTAGGTTTGCAAGGGATTCTGGGCAAGAGAACCTGGTGAGAGCCAGTCAAGTCACCCCATCCTGGATTCCCCCAGGTGTCTAGTTTTCAAAAATGTATAGGTTTGCTAGGTTTCCCTAGGTGCCGGCAGAGCTAGAGTTCAAAATCTACAGCTAGGCACTTTACAAAAAAAGGGTCAGTTTTCACTGTAAAAATAAAGTGTGTCCACGTTGCATTTTGAGCCTTTTCCTGTCGCGGGCACTAGGCCTACCCACACAAGTGAGGTACCATTTTTATCGGGAGACTTAGGGTAACACAGAATTGTAGAGCAACTGTTATTACCTATTGAAAGACAATGTGTAAAAAAGAAGTCATTTTGAAAAATGACCTATAATTCTCATGCTAGTATGGGTACTCACAATTTCGGAAATGTGCAAATATCTACTGTTTCGAAACTCTATATTTTGATACAATTTCAGAAATACATAGGTGTCTTTCATACCGATTTTTCCATGTATATATTTTCCCAAATTAATTGCTATATACCCAGTACATAATAAAAACCATTGCAAGACGCTGCTCAGTTATAGGCTCTGGATTTGTCAGGTTCTTGATGAACCTACAAGTCCTATATATCCCCACAACCAGAAAGGTCCAGCGGATGTAACGGTATATTGCTTTCAAACAGCTGTCATAATTAGAAGAAGTTACAGGTGAAAACGTTGACTCAAATGGCTGTTTTTTTTCAACTAATTTTCAATTTTTCCTGTATTCAACGGTTAGTTTCTATAAAGAAACCTTGAAGGATCTACACAAATGACCCCTTGCTGAATTCAGAATTTTGTCTACTTTTCCAAAATGTGTAGCTTTCCAGGATCCATTATTGCTTTCATACCCATTTCTACCATTAACTGGAAAGAGGTTGAAAGCACAAAAAATAGCAAAAATAGGCTATGTCCCAGAAAAATGCCAAAACTGTGTAAAACATTTTGGTTTTCTGACAAAAGTCTGCTTGTCCCTGAAAGCTGGGAAGATGGTGATTTCAGCACCACAACCCCTTTTTTGATACCATTTGCAGGGAAAAAACTAGACGCTTTCATCTGTAGTCCTTTTTTCCATTTTTCAAAAAAAAAATTTAGCTGTATTTTGGCTAATTTCTGCGTCCCCTCCAGGGGAATCCTCAAACCCTGGGTACCTTTAGAATCCCCATGATGTTGGAAAAAAAGGACGTGCATTTGGTGTGGATACCTTATGTGGTCAATAAGTTACAGGGGCCTAAGCGCGAACTACCCCAAATAGCCAAAAAAAGGCTTAGCACAGGGGGGGGGAAAGGCCTAGCAGCGAAGGGGTTAAAGAGGCTCGCAAACCTACCACAAGGCAATGTTATACGGCTAAATGGAAAAGATTTGTTATATTCTGTCCGCAACAAAACATCAACCCTCTTAATGCAAAAGTACAGACAACAATTACTTACTAACTGCATTTACAGACCACGGGGTTAGCATACACTTCTATTCGCTTACACCTTATATTTGCAAAATAGACAGCATTTGTCATTATTTAAAATCCCGATTCTTAAAGGCTTTATGCAAGGACTTAAAAGAATCATTCCTCCCAGGCTTCCTTCTGCACCAGCATGGAAATTGAACATTGTATTAACACGACTCATGGGTCCTCCTTTTGAACCACTCCACTCTTGTCAATTACAATACTTATCATGGAAACTCATCTATTTAATTGCTATAGCTATCACTTCACTTAGAAGGCTCAGTGAAATTCAGGCATTAACCATTGAGGAACCTTTCTTGCAACTACATAGGGACAAAGTAGTACAATCACATGTTCCTCCCAAAGTTTCCAATTTTCCAATTCCAGTTTCCAATTTTCACTTTAGATGTCAAAAGGGCCCTAATGTATTATATCGACAGAGCTAAAACTTTCACAAAAACAAAGCAATTGTTTTTTGCTTTTACACCTCCTCTCATGGGAAAGGCAATTTCTAAATCGGGCATTTCAAGATGGATAGTTAAATGCATCCAAACTTGCTATGCGGAAGCTAAAAGGTTTTTACCTATTCCTCCTAAAACTAACTCCACTAGGAAAATAGGAGCTTCAATGGCTTTTTTAGGGAACGTTCCTATTGCCGATATTTGCAAAGCAGCAACATGGTCCACTCCACACACGTTCACAAAACATTATTGTGTGGATGTCTTTGCACGCCAACAGGCCAATGTTGGTCAAGCAGTCGTAAGAACTCTTTTTCAAACAACTGCAACCCCCACAGGTTAACCACTGCCTAGGAAGAGGGGCTGCTTTACAGTCTATGCAAAGCATGTGTATGTACAGCACACATGCTTCAAACGTATTATGTTACTTACCCTGTAAGCATCTGTTCTTTGCATGTAGTGCTGTAGATTCACATGTGCCAACCCGCCTCCCCAAAAACCTTGTGTAGGTTGCAGATCATACATTCATATACTTATATTATACTACTGCATTGACATCACATTGCTGATATATCATACTTACATACTCACCTACCCACGGCAAAACAATCTGAAGATGGCGTCGATGACCATGCACAGTATTACCAAGAGGAGGAGTCACACAGCCTTGTGACTCAAAAAAAACTTCTTCGAACAAAAACAACTTGTAATTATCAGAGCCCAACACTAGATGGTGGACTTATGCAAAGCATGTGAATCTACCGCACTACATGCCAAGAACAGATGCTTACAGGGTAAGTAACATAATCCTTTCTGTTAATAGCTTTCTTGAGTTTAGTATACAACTTGTTTTCTCAGTGCCATAAAGAATTTTGGTGACCGAGCCCCCTATAAGTAATACATAAATTACAAATCTAGGTGTAGCCCAAAAGGCAGTTCCTTTCTATCACACACTGTTCACTTTTCATATGGAACAGGCTCTCAGATTAAATGGGTTGGAAAGGCTGAAAGACTCCCAGAGCACCACTGTGGAAAGGCAGGGATATCTTCAGTGCTGAGGAGGTTCCGTGGACGTGAGGAAAGAGGGATTAAGAAGTGGAGTGGCCTAATGAAACAGTTGGACATACACAAAATGTGATGAACTGCTAGTAATACAGACCTTTTAACAAGTACCTGAACAGATCTAGTCAACTTCCACACAAATTAAACAGGATAACACAGAGAGAGAAATGCACACTACTAGAACACAATCCACTGAAATGTCGTCCTCCCTGATAATAAGCAAGTGAATACTAACATCACAGCTGCCATACTGGTGTTCACCAGTGAAGCTTTTTGTTTCCTAAAGAAATTGCAGTAAGCTCCAAAGTCATGGGCCTATATATCGGATATTTGCCCGAATCATTTACTCGAAAGACAGACTACACAAGATAGGCAGGAGCAGTAGACATATGTAGAGAAACGGAGCAAGCTGATACACTACTGCCCTAATGGCTGTAGCGTTAATGATGGTAAAGAGAGTCATAGCTGACCTGGGGGCCCCAACGCCCTCATGAAAGCACAGTGGAAACAGAATGGGCTTAGGTCCATTCAGCAGGCATTGTTCTTTCTAGTACAGGTCTTCTGAACAAATGTTTAAATAAATGGCAAGAAAAGATTTAAAACAACGAAGTCAATTACAATGATGCAGACACCAAATAGAAAGTGGAATCGTAGGCGGACTGAGGCATCCCATTGGCTGGAATGACTCACTTAGACCATGGTCATACAGGGATGAATTGAAAGTTGATCCTCTCCACCCAAATGGACACTGTTGTTATGAATAATTGTCATCAGATCTGGATTTTACTTTAACCACATCTTATCTCTGGTCGTTGAAAATGTCCAACAAATATTTTGTTAAATTAAATGTCAATTATGAGATTTCACAGGTAAAGTTTGGCCTAACACTGACACTCCCATGCAGATTTTCCATGGAAGAATGGTAGTAACATTAAATATGTGATTGCTCTCTGCTTGGAATGTGCATAGCCCATCTAAGAAAGGACCTCTGATTCTTCCCAAACAGAATTTGGTGTTACAAAGTATTGAATTGTGTCAAGTCCATAAAATACGAGGGCGCTTAAACATCTACATTTTGAAATATTTAGAAAGATAAGGTAGTGGAGATAAGTTAATAGCTTGAAGCATATGATGGGTAGAGTAATGCGTGATCCAAAAAAAAAAAGTGTCGAAAAAATTGCCAACTTGATCATCATCTGGGCAGAGAACAGACGAAAATAGTGAAGTTAAATAAGAACATAAGGCCTGAGTTAGAGTTTGGCACTTGGGTACTCAGTCACAAACGTGATGCATATCTGTTATACTGCTGCTCAGCCTGGGTGTCTGTGTGAGAGAATGTTTGTGAATGGAATGTTCATGTGTGTGAGAGGCAGTTGGTGATGGCTGAGCAGCAGTGAGGCTGCTCCTGGTGGGGCAGTTGGTGATGGGCTGAGCAGCAGTGAGGCTGCTCCTGGTGGGGCTCTCTTATGTAACATCCTACCTGAATAAAGATACCTGAAGAATCTACCTGGATGGACTACTTATTTAGAACAATATCCTGTCTGCCTTATTACAAGTGCATAATATCCTAATGCATTTGTAATAAGGCAGACAGGATATCTGTCACATTTGTGTCGGAATGCCTGTCCGCCAACTCTAACTCATGCCCATAGCAATGAATGGATGATCAAGGAGCACAAGATGTCAGGGGAAGGCACTGGGTGTTTGTTATGTACTTTATGCTGGACATTTTTATGGCATTTTGTCACAATGTGGTCGCCTGCTGCAGAGGCCATGAGGAATGCAGGAGGGGTCACTAGCGAAGAAAGGAGTGGACAGTGTAGAGGGTAATGAGCCTTGCGGATTGAGGGCTATTCACCAGACGGCTAATATTCCATCCGACAGAGAGATTATTTTGAGGGCGACTGAACTTAAGCTTTATTTGTAAAAAGGTGTGGCAGTAAGGATGGAAGCAAGAGGATTTAAGGCAAAAAGGAAGGTGTGAGAGAGATGATAAAAGAATTATAGCCTGACAAGTTAAAAACGGTTCACCTATCATGAAGTACCAGGATAGCCGAGAGAAAGCCACTGTGGGTCTCAGACTGCCTCCTCCCCGTCTTCACAATATCACTAGTCAGCTCTCACGTGCAGCCTTTCTATTATATATATTTTACCCACAAGCCCATAGCTTAGATTTTGAGGGCAGAAAAGATGAAGGGCTTCTCAAGGCCTGAGTGGGTCTCCGTGTTGTCAGCGTTAGTGGAGGTGTTCATCTTTGCCATCGTGTGTTGAACTCTTGATGCGAGTCCTGCATGGCCTGAAATGGGGTCAGCACTTCACAGTAGGCTGCCTATTTAGCTACAAGTGTGAAGACCACATGTGCTTTGGGCGCATAGAATATGCAGGCTGCAGAACCGTGCCCATTGTGTTCAAGGACTTCAGGGTAACAGCAAGTTGGCAAATTTGTATGACTTACTTGGGCCCAGTAATGCACCACAGTGATTCTTTACTGAAGTTTGTTCCAAGGGTTTAGGCCGGCCCAGGAGAGTGCTCAACAACTGAAAGTACACAAGTGTACTTTAGGGTCCCGATGGCAGTGCATAGGTCCGCTGACTGCCAGGAAGTAAATGCTGGCTTGTTGCTTCACAGCAGCTTACACAAGTATACTAGACCATGCCGACTTATGTGACAACATCAACAGAAGAGGGAGTTGACTAAGGCCCTTAGTGTTGTATGACACTTACCCCCAAGCCGTCACACTTACCCCTAGCGAGTCACAAATTCAAGACTTTGCTGAACAGGTGGTGTGGGAATCCGGGTGGGAGTTCCCTGTATTAATACTGTCAGCTGGCACCCTTTTCTTCTTTGACAGAATGACTTGGGCCCACCTTCAAATTCTAAACCTCACAAAGGAATGTTTCTCTACTGCATTCAAAAGTCATTGTAAATAAAGAACCCTATTATACCCACATACCTGTCTTTAGGGTATCCATATGAAAGACTATTATACTGGGTGTCATGATTATCAGCCTGTTGGTACAAGAGAGGAGAAGGGCATAGATTCCGAAAGAGCGGTAGAATGATCTAGCCAGGTTTCAGCCCTACAAAAATGCGTTTCATGGTCATTGTGAAGAGCGCTTACAAGGAAGTGAAAGTAGTCTGAGCGGGTAGGTATAAACTTTGTGTGAATCTATATTTCACAGTTTTAAATGTATAATTTGTGTTTACAATGTAGTTAGTTCATTTAATATGTTGTGTAATTTAACATATTTTTCTTGCTAGTAATTGCCTAGTGGGGAGAATGCCTAGAGGGTGGTGACCTATAATTGCACGTTTGTTTTACAGATCTGGTTGCTATTCCTGACTTCCAGTCTGGGGCAATGGAAAACTGGGGCCTGACCACATATCGGGAAACGGCTTTGTTGTTCGATCCAGAATCTTCCACTGCATCCAATAAACTCTGGATAACTATGATTGTGGCTCATGAACTGGCTCACCAGGTAATATCTGTGCGTGGCAGAAAGCACATTTAGGCATAATGTTTTAAAGTTTGGATTTTTATTTTGTTTCTTTTTAATAAGAATTATAATAAAACAAATTGGGTCAATTCAGAAAACTTGGGGCTAGCAGAAACACACTTGAACATGGGAAAAAGTAGGAGGTATTGCACACTTTTTGTACATGGTTTGCAAAGAGAGATTTGCCAAAGATACACATGAAGGTACATGTGTGTTTGTGCGTGCCACATGTGCCTAATATATACAGTTGTAGATGAGCATTATAAGGTGTCTACCGTCCGGGCTCTAATTTAGGAAGGAGGGCGCGACCAAAGACGTGGCAAGCAAGTAAGTCCAAGCTACAAAATCATGTGTTTTCGGAGATTCACAAACCCCCTTGATAAACGTCCCTCAGTGCCTTACTATTAAATTAATGTACCTATGTAAGTGATGCAAAAATAGCTCTTACATTCACCAGTCGATCTTGTGTTCACAGGAGGTACCTAGGAATGGGTGGAACGTATAAGAGATATTTTTTTGAAGACATTATTACCAAACTGTAAACATTTTTGAAGTTGGGAGTTTGAGCTTAACTGTATGCATTGGGTACATTACACCTGTGCATAAAAAATGGGCAAAATCAGCATCCACATTAATGCCGTATTTATGTGAGCAAATTATGTATTAAAAATAATACATTTTTTGTATACCGCTTTATTCCTCACTCCCGCTGCTTGCAAATACATCATGTTACTACTTATTGCTATTACCTAATTCGTTGCTACTCAACCCACCGACCTCAGAAGGATGGCAGGCTACCTGGTTTCTGGTTCATTCGATGACAAGTTTAAGTCCTTCATTTAGAGTTGGGAAGAGCAGGAGCCCCACAGTATCTTAGCAGGGCTGCTGCCATTCCAGACTTGATCTTCTCTCAACTTCATTTGGAAGTGGGGTAGCCACTATGTTTCTAATAGCAGAGCCTCCAGTGACTTAGCCATTAAAAAACTAAGATGAGGTAGCCCTTGCGTTACAGAGTCTTGCCACTGTAACAAAATGCCCAATCTATTTAGAGGTGGTCTTCCGAAACACATTTGTTGTGCCTAAGTTTGGCAGAAAACTTATTTGTAGCCCCATACAAAATCGCTATGCATCAGAACCATTGATTTTTTTTTTTTAAATGAGTGTGTTTGTTTTAAAAACAAACACACTAATGATTTTTAGAGGTCAGTTTCCCTAATTGTAGGTCATATCAATTAAGCCCTTCTGAGTACAGCTTTTAAATCTTAAAATTAAATGTTTAATCCTTGTCACAGTTTAAATATTTGTCACATTGAGGAATATTCTGGTGCATCTTGTGCACCAATTGGGTTCACTTGTATTCCCCCCCACCCCCAGCACATCCCTGCTTTCGAAGATACAGTAGAGCGCTGCAATGCATCAAGAATTGTGAGGAATGTTCCAACTTGAAAGACATAAAGCAAAGGCTAAGATTTTGAGGAAGAGCCTAAAGAGAGCACCCCTGAAGGCAACTGAAGTGCAATCTAGTTTCCAAGAAGCTGACCTGAAACCCATGAAGAATAATTTGGACCATTGTCCAAATATAGGCTTTTACCACTTATGTGACTGAAAGGCCCCCGAAGTTCTTATCGAGTTTGCATACTTGTTTAGATGCAGTGTTTCCCGTAGATGCCATGCAGTTCAACCAGTTTTCACCTCAGCACAGCAAACCAATAAATAAGATACCTCTGTACTGGCATAAGCCAACCAGTTTCAGTGTATTGTCACCTTTATTCTATAGCTCAGCTGATGTTCTCACAAACAAAAAACATAATTTTGGTTTTCCATGTTAGTCACTATATCTTTATTTTTTTAATAAGCACATCACACATCGAGCTAGCACAGCAGACATACACATTTGTTGAGTATCAGCAGGTCATTTACTTATAATAGTGTGGAAATCATCTTGTACTAAACTTTGAAAGGCAACCACCAGCCTAACTCAGTTTTTGGGCTCTGTTTCCATCCAGAGCTACTTTGTGGTCAAATTGGAGCCTGGAGGCCGGACTATAGCCTCATCAGCTCTATGTCCCTCTTGTGCTAAAATGTACAGAACCAGATCTTCTCCAGCTTTTGCAGGGAAGGTAATTGTAACATGATGGGGCTAGGGAGTTTAGAAAACAATTGCTTGGAAAACATTGATATGATCTTTCCCTGCTTATTCTCTCAAAAGTGTTCAAAAATCTCAGTCTCAGCCCCAGGTGTGCACATTGTTCAGTGCAACTAACTGTTTGGAGAAGGTCTCGGTTATTTTATGACTTCACAGTATGAAGGAAACAGCAAGGAAGTTACGCTGGACTCTTACTTTTACTATGAAGTCAGGTTCTGATTGTAAGCACAGACTGAAAACGACAATGCCTTTTTTCTTTTATGAATGGCCATGCAGGTTGTTGTTGGGACATGTTTCTCCTTGTGTGGGTAAAAAGTCTTGCAAGAGAAGTGATGAACTTAGAGTTGCACATTGGTATGTTGAATTGTGTTACAACTTTTCATAGCAGTATTTTTGGTACACACCTTTAGTAGCGTTTGTGATTGGTGTAGATGAACATCAACAGCGATCATTGGTCTCATGCCAAATATCATGTGAAGGTTATCACGCAAAATGCGAAAAAGCTAATGTTGAATAAATAGTCAGGTGGATAGTATCAGAAATTTCAGACCTCTAATAGACTAAATTCCATTTGAATATAGTCCAAACAGTCATTAAGTATTACATCATTCAGCAATCACAGCAGTGCTGTACTTCTGACAAGTACCCTTACTGCTCTAAAGTTGTCATGCATCACATAGACACTTGATTGGTGAGAAGTGTTTTGTTGTCCTTTGTTCTGGTTCATATTGAAGGTATCAGTTTTCTATGGTGAGTTTAATCACGCAAAATAACAATTACCACATTACATCTATCAGTCATAACATTATCATTCTTTACACCAAAGGGCATTTCAAGTGTAAAATAGGTTAGACAAGTCTCTGTTGATCTTATATTCAATCTCAAAGTCCTTTATTCGATCTTACTCATAAGATCATAAAAGTGTTTACAGTCACAGTTTATAAAAAACATAGTAAAATTTATCATAAACCCAGATGTAAAAAGAGTGCAAGCATTAATTATATCATAAAATCTAATTCATCTATATGAATACAATAAAAGCATAATAAGCCATCCTGCTATATCTTAGGGGCCCAACTGCTTTCTCTTTTTCAGGCATGCCCAGAGAAATGAGGCTAGAGAAAAACAGACATAAGGGTTCTGCAAGGATTTGAGGAAGAACAGAGCTACACGGCAAAATTTAAAATTATGACTCTTACAAATTGGTACAATAAATTTGTGTCGTTCTTGACAATAAAAACCACAAAAAAACAAAACGTGGAGATCATTTTGTGGGGACTTGTTGTCACAAGGACATACTGAGAGATCGGAATGTTTATATTGCTTCCCTGGAAATCCTATCATCAAAGGGATCATATTTAAGCGAAATCTCAGTAAAATGTATTTGTGGTGTGAGTGTGACATCAGCCAAATACAGAAAACTTCCCTCCATCAACACTGGTGTTAGTTCATACAGACGTCTGGGTGTGGGAGTTTTTTTCCTTTCTCAGATATTGTGCCCTCAAAATGAATGTCTCAATCAGTTTTTGCTTAGACATGGACTTACAAGTAGAGGGGTCTTTAAAAAGGCGGCTTAAACCAATGGCAGATAATTCCGACTCCACATACTGTAGCCACTTAACCCTACCGTAATTATCTGACTTTAGAAAGAGTGTTATCAGGTTTTGCGTGAGGGGAACTGTCACCCTGCGCCAGATAGAGTGCCACAGTAGGAGTGGTGCCATTTTTATCGTATCAATGATGTATGGTAAAGCCAATTCATATGTAAAACATAGTTTGAATACGACTGTGGAACAGAAGTAAAAGACTTAAAAAATGTGTTCTCTATGGACTGCAGAGTATCACAGGGAGCCATCCCCCATATCGCTGCACCATATACTGCTGCCGCCTTAGTTTTAGCATGGTAAATTTTTTTCATTGGGATCAGAGGTTTGACTCCCAGCCTTTTAGAGAATGTTTTCAGTGCCATAAGGCTTCTCTGCATGCCCAATGCTCTTCCCTCTAGTAATTTAGACTATGATTGGTTTCTATCAAAAAGGACTCCTAAATAGGGGAACGAGTCCACCACCTCAATCTTACCGGAGTCCATAAAAAAAGGAGGTCTGTCATATTTCCCTCCCCCACCCCCCCCACAGTGATAATAAAAGATTTGCTCTGGTTGACCTTTAAATCTAATGATTACATGAAAGTTGCGTAGGCAGATGTAAGATACTGGAGCCCCCTCCCAGTTCTCGCCATCAATACGGCGTTGTCCGCATATGCTAGCATTGGTAACCGCTGATGGTTAGCAAGCACAGGGACGTCCAAGGCTGCGCCCTCGAGATGTTTTCCCACACCATTAGTGTAGATGGAAAATAAAAATGGTGCCAGGACGCAGTCTTGTCTTACCCCTCTCAAGATCTTAAATGAGCGGGTACACTCCCCGTTCCTCCCATAGCGGACTGAGGAGGAGGCGTCAGAATACAACTGCCTGATGAAGTCAACCAATGCCTGATCTATTCCCATCTCCTCCATTATCTGCCAGAGTCTAGGGTGGGACACGCAGTCGAAAGCTGCGGATAAGTCCATGAAGGCAAGATAGATCTTCCCTCCCTTGGCTCTGACATATCTATCCATGATCAATGACAGATTCAGGCATTGGTCTATTGTTCCTTTTCCCTCTTGGAATCCATATTGGGACTCCATTAAGATGTTTTTACTCCTCGCCCATGCCTCTAATCTCGTTAAAAGTAGGCGGCCCATAAGTTTGGCCGTTGTACCGATCAGCGAGATCGGTCGATAATTTTTTGGATTCTGTTTGTCTCCCTTTTTATGAATGGGGACGATAATACTTGTTTTCCTGGACTTGGGGGGGGGGGGGCACTATGGCGATTTTATTAAAAACATTAGTTAAAAAGGGAACCCATATATCCATATTCTCAAAGAAGAAATCCATTGGGACACCATCAGGCCCCGGGGCTTTCCCACTGCTACATGCCTCAATCCCGTTCCTGACTTCATTATAGTTGAATGAGAGATAAATCTCAGGGGTAATAGTTACTGATGGTGATACATAATCAGTTGGGGAGAAAATGCCTTTGAAATGAGCCACCCAATCCTCCTCCCCCACATTAACATCAAGGAATGGGTCATTTGGAGTTTTAAAATGCGGGCCATTTATTATTCCCCAAAACTCCTTTGAGTTGCCTGAGGCGGAGGCCTGCTCTAAATTTGCCCAGATTTCTGTTTTTAGTTCCTTTTCCCTGTTTTTCCTTGCCGCTTTATATTCCCTTCGAAGAATAGAAATTTCTGAAATATTTCTAGGCTATTCCCCATAAGCTTTAGTAAGCGCTTTTTTGGGGGGGGATCAAATAGAGTCAAGCCAGCCCTTCCCCCTTTTCAGCTTGTTGGTGCTGTTCTTGACCAGTGACGTCCTTATGTATTCTAAAAAGTCTACAAAGGAAGATACCACAAACTGGTGGTCGTTGTCAGGATCTAAACAATTACTAATAAGTCTCTGTTGATCTTATATTAAAAATGAGTGAATGCCTGTTATACGTAGCATCCAAAGGTCAGCAGATAATGCAAAGCATTAAAAACAAGAAATACAACCCAGGCTGGAATTGAATGTACACTCACCATATGTTTGCCTCCCATTAAGACTACAAAACAAATTGACCCACATTTTGCGAGGATTTTCCAGGGATGATGTAAGAAGACAACCAATTTCAGTTTATTTATGTTTAATATTATACCAATATCAGCAATACACACATTAAAAAGACAAAGAATGAAATGCATTAACCTACACGAGAAGGTCCCAAAAACAATTACATATTTTTAAGAATAGTGCAACAGCATATCAACAGTTATTATTGCTACATGTATTGTAGTATATAATCAATGTGGAAATACATTGCATACAGACATGTACAGTGCATAGTGCTAGCAATTATTATTTCCTTTAATTAACGACCAGAATTCACTATTCCAAACTCAAATTCCTTCTAAAATATATATCGGACACAGTTGGGCATTTAACTGTTCACACACAATCCAGGACCCAGACATTACACTTATTTATCCTGCTTCCATTATTGCTCATAAAGCAAATCAGCCTTAATACTAACCATCTCAAAGAATTTCCCAAGTTGGTAACATTATTGAGTATTAGCACACTTCATTATACAGCTTAACAATTTATAAACTTTTCGTATGTTCATCTATTTAAAAACTGTCATTAAAAGTGTCTTCCAATCCAGGAAAAAATATGTACAGAAATTCAAGAGATGCATAAGTGTGGCTATACAGTCCTTACAAAAACGACATATTTATATATTGCCTGTGTTTAGTCCAATGTTACTGTTGGGTAATTTCCAAAATATAAAGGAAGAAACTTGGCCTAAACGAAGCTTTAAGTATCCACTGTTTAACATTTCTATCTTTTAAATATATCTGTATATTTCTGGTAAATTGAGCCTTACACATATGCTTTGATTTGTATTACTCTCACAGTTCTCTAGGTTTGTTTTGTTACATAGCTCTTTCACCACCTTGTTTAAATAACTTTTTCCAAGCTAGCCGAGAGTGCTCTGCTAGATCAATGGAACCAAGTAGATCACCCGTCATTATAATTTTCTCTAAAGTTTGCATTCAAGATATACTTTTTCTGGCTGAAGGGTATTTTTAATGATATGTCTTATTGTATATTCTGCAGATGAAAATATTTTATAACAAAAATTCATTATTCTTTGATAGTTACATTATATGTTCAACAATACAAGCTCCAACCTTGAAGCCCAATTCACTGATCCCTTCGAGAGACCAAGTCATCTTTTCCATAATGCATCTCTGTTTCTCTACACATTTCATCTGCTTCTCTTTTATTAACTTGCACCCATACAGAAATAATTTAATGATCTTCATATTGTAAGACTCTCTTGGAACCTCTACAGATTTATGGCCAAGTTCCTGGTCTGCTGCTGTACCTCCTTGTTTCTGTGACTGAAAATGTCAGCATATTGATATTATCCTTCTCAACCTTTTCATAAAAACCATTGCTTTGATATTTGTCACATTTATTTTTAATTCACTAGAGACACAATATTTAGGAAATTCATTCAGTTGTCCTTGTAGACCAAGTGGGGCAAGATCAATTAAAATAGTATCATCTGCATAAAATATATGGCGCACATATTCCTCCTAAAGTTTCGGTGGAAATGACTTGCCTTTGCCAAATATTTCTGGCCATCTGCAATGTAGATGGAAAACAAAAGGGGTGCCAATATGCAACCTTGTCTAAGCCCATTTGGTGTTTACATTTTTCTTAACAGTGAACCACTATTTCCCAATTAAATCTGGGTCCAGGAGCCTTTATGCAGGTTGATTATCTGTTTCAGTAATTCAGGTGCAGTACCCCGTTTATTAATTTTTTTCCCCATAGATGTGACCCGTTTACTGTATCAAATGCAGTTGATGAATCAATATATGTGACATTCAGAAGTTGATTCTAGTGATCTTTCCTGAATCCTATTACAAATTTCAGAATTATATTTGCATCTTCTACCCAGTCTTAAAGACATTTTAAAAGGTGCTTGGTATAAATCTGACTAGTAATATCTAACAGAGTTATCAACCGATAATTATGCAGATCCTCATGCAGGCCCTTTTTATAGATTGGTACCCATATATTACCTTTCTATGATTCTAGTTTCCTTAATAACTGCATTTAACAAAGATGGTAATGATTGTGCTCAGAGATCTGGAGTCCACTTTAATATAGTCGTGAGTATACTATCCTGCCCTTGCACTCTAGAGCCCTTGAATGCTTTTATTACATTTTTAACATCTTTTACTGTTGGTATCAAATTTATCATGTGTTCATTTTGTTTAAGTATGATCACCAAAAACGCCAATAAATGTTGCGCCTTGTCTCTCATACTGCCTTAATAACTTCCAACCACTATATTCCTTTTTCTGCCACGCCTATTCTTCTAAATTCAGATCTGTTTCCTGTACAGCTTCGCCATAGGGCCCCTCAGTGTTTGGTCTATTTGAAAAGCTTCCCTAATATTCCTATTTAATCTCACTCTTGCTGTATCAATTGCATCCCTTGGTCCTGCAGCACCTGAGTGGGCCCTGATCTTTAGTGCATTTCCCCCCATTCTTTGGACTGCTAATATAAAGTCATAAAGCAGCTTTTCACTTTGGGCCTTGAATCTCGGGGACCAAATGATCCTTTGATTATTCTTTCAACAAACATATTGGTTATTAGCCCAGGTTTCTCTATTATTGGCGTGGTCATGCAAAGTCAATTCTATGGATCTATTATCACTCCCTGCCTGCTCACCTACCAACATATCTTAAATAATAAAGAAGTCTTCTGATAGTACACCTGCATAATCAATGAGTGATGATGTTTTCCCATTGTCACAAGTGTTATTTGCAGGTTGAGCCCCAGGAGCTCTCCCAATAATAATGGTCATATTGTGAGCGTTTAATGTACGTTTTAATTTACTGTCTACACCATTACATTTCCTATCCCTGGATATTTGGCTTGGTATGCATAGAAATTTTTCATAGCTTTGCTATACCTCATCCAAAGTGTCTGACAAAGGGCTTTTATCATTAAAATCCCGCAATAGCAATATATTTGACGGTAGGCTATTTAAATCCAATCTTCTTTATTTGAACTCCCAACTTTTTTAGTTTCTCTCCATAATCTCTCTTGTATCGGTAGCAGATGGACATTAGCTATAATACATTTGATTGATCTCCTCTTATTAACATTATTAATACACTTCTGTATCTATATCTAATATGATCTAATCTCAACTACTATTGTTAAAAAATCCATATCCTGGAGCCAATATCTTTTAAAGCCAGCAATATTCCAGGATATCAAATGGAGAGTTTTACAATCAGGAGGTATTTGATTTGGTCACCAAACACCCAGATTTAATTGCTGCCACTATTGAATTCCATTCACATATCTCTTATTCTATTGTCTTTTTTAGTGGTGGGCCTGTGAATGTCCTTGTTTCAGAGCCTGTTTTGGTAATAAATGATCTTGGATCCGACTAATCACCTACAGTTGCCTTTGCGTTGTCACCTGGCTTTTCTCACTTTGTGTCACTGATTGCATACACCCTATCATCATAACCAAAGCCTTCCTTACTATACAGCTGAATCTTCTTACCCTTCTGCACAATGTATATGTCGAAACCTTACTGTCTTAAATCATCAAGAGAATTTAAGACTTGTTCAGCCACAAGCTTTGAATAAACCATGGACCATGGCATTAGACTATTCTGACTCTCGAACTTTTCTTTGGGAAGCTCAACCAATACTATTTCACATGTTGTTATTTTAGACAGCCTTGATATCGTATTAATGATCAAGATTATTATTCCCCTATTAAGATATGGGCTTGGTGTCCAATCTGCAAAGATATCAACCATTTGTAAGATCAAATGATCTTCACTTATTTCCCAGGGATCAATCAAATTTTCAAATTATTTTTATCAAATGAAATCATTTATCTAGATGACCTTGACTCAGGATAGATAATTGATTGTGCCATATCATTTGTAGTTAGTTACCTGCGCTGCTAATGGCAAATGGATAGGATGATATTTATGTATTTTAGATGCCAACACTTCAGTCTCTCCTAGTTTAGTAGCCACTCCTAATTCTGTTTCTTGCTCCAGCAGATTTATTTCATCATCACTTGCTGCACTTACTTCTGCTTCACATTTCTCAGCTAAACAATCATTTGTTGTCATACTTTTATTTAAACCAGAATTTATCTCCTCTTTATAATTAGTACGGGTGTTATCCCAACACACCCTACGTAGTCCTTTTTTTGTAATCCTTCTCCTTTTTCTCCTGTTCAATTTGATTTACTATTTTTAAGACCACTGTTCCTTTCTTGTTTTACCTTGAAAAGTAGGATGTACTTTAATATTTTTAGTAATGCAGCTTAATTCCTCCTCTATTTCCTTGGCCTTAACAGCCTCCTTATTTATATACATTGTTTGATCACTGTTATCAGTCCTTGTTTTTGCTGTTTCCTGATTATCTGCGGCTTTGATAGTTTGAGCTAAAACATCTACCAGATTGCAATATGTGGGCCCTGTTACCTCTGCCCTCCGTCTGTAGAGCTGTGTCCCTTTTTTTTATTCACAAATTTAACGGGATCTATTAAAGTTTGGATTCATTTATCAACTAATGGGGGGCTAGTCATGCTAACCTGTTTTCTGTTGGAAAGCCCGGCCGTAAGTTCTACAAGTTTATTTAGCATTGATGAGGTGGTCTCAATATTATGATATGAATCTTTTACTACATTTTCCAATAGGGTCATGATGGATTTCAAAATACGATATATAGCACTCATCATTTCAGGGGCTAATGCTGTTCCATAATTATAGTTATCCTCCATACCCTTATCTAAGATCGACCTGTTGTCTTAAAAATTCACCCTACTTCTTTCTCCCAAAGAGTGAGTTATGGAGGGAAGAGAACAGTTTCACTAGTAGAATTTCAGGAAGCTCATGATTTAAATTACGAGCTAATGTAATTTTCGGCTAGATTTTCAAGCTCACCAAATTCACATTTTTCCAGACAGCATTGAGCATAAGGGCATTTCCACAATATCTTTTTTTTACCTTCCCCCTCTGGTATTATATACAGAATTACTAACTAGATTGTGATCCAGGATCTAATGAGAGGGTACCATCTGTGTATTGCCTTCTATAGTGGCCCCCAACCAGTTTCCTTTGCACAATTTTTACTAGAATCTTTAAAGAGCCATTTGTTTTCACCTGGCGGAGGCCCAGCTTCCCTCTGATTGAACATCTGAGCCTTTTGGACACCTTCTATCATTGGAACTGATTCTTTTTGATATTTCTCAACAATTTGTTTTGAAAATAGGTGTCAGATAATCTATTATATATCTTTTATTATGACTGGTACATTCACAAGACATGTGGGCTTTATCTGATGCATCAATAGGATTCTTAACTTCACTAGTTCTTTGTCCCTTATGGGCTTGCAAAGACCATTCGTGTTGAACTTCAATCTTTTTATTGCTTCTGTATGCAGAACAGATGTCAATTTTGGTTTACTCAAATTCAGATTTCTTATACTTAGGTCCTGATCTTTCTTACCATTAATGCGTTTGAGTGAGGGCCAAGCTGTGTCAAATAACAATATTTGTTTTTAGACCATTTTTATTTCTCTTTGAAATTTTACTCTTCAGTGAACCTGAAGCCAACATAATTAATGACTTTACAGACCTTGGCGTACTTATAAGTGAAACGTCTTCCCTACTAGCACTAGTATTACAGGGAGCCTTACTTTTCAGGGTGGCCTTTCACTTTACGTTTGGCAATTGCTACACCTCAATAGATGAACTTTGTACGTGAAAGTGCAAATCACTAACTTTAATTACTGTTTCTTTTGTAATATGATAGCGTAGTGCTAATGATTCAAGAAATCTAAACAGGACCAAATAAAGGATGTTGTTACTCCCCACAACTAGGGACCACTGCAGCAAGATTTTTTTAATTTTTTTGACAATTCTAATAGTTCATTAGTCTAAAGTATGTGTTTAAACATTTTCTTTACTCCACGTTATTGCCAGTAGGTCCTAACTCTCAATGGCAATAACATGTATAGGTAGCTCAACCCAGTCTATGCATCAAATATTCATGCAAGGCACAGCATCCTCCTGATGCAGCTCAGACGCATCCGCTCCTAAGTTTGTCAAATCATCTTTTCTTCTTGCTTCCACCCCTGAATTCCAGCTTATTACCGACTTTTCAAACTCTAACCTTTGTCCCAAAAACACTCTGCCCTCCCTGAGACAGCAGTCAACTCCCCCACCCCACGACTACTCTCACGGTCGGAATGTTGACCCCCTGAGGAGGTTTGCCATGGACTAGTAACTGGGGTAACAAGGTCCCTGAGAAGTCAGAGAAGGAAAGTTAAGTAGAACTAGAGCACAGACACAACAGCAAACTCGAGTATGGTTACCATACAAAATTTCAAAGTACAAAATTCTTGCTTGGAAAATCCAATAGCCACTATGTAGCCACACAGCCTGCGTCTTAGCTTCCCAAGAGAGCCAGCATTGATCCAGGGAGGCAAACACCAGGCAGCATTGCAGTCTGTCATAATTTGTGTATCTGCACACAAGGAGCAGGAAATCAAAAACAAGTGGCAAATAATAAATAATTTCAACGTTGAGGCAAGGCAAAGAAAGTTGCAAATGCAAAGAGCAATGGCACAGTGAATTTATAGTAGAACAGTGTCAGGAAACAAGTAGCTTGAGCAGAAACCGTGGCAGTGACATAATGAGGCAGAGCAGAAGAATGATTAATTGACAGAAAGGGGGAGAGGGCCTGCGTACCTAAACCGACCACCTTTGCCCCACACAATGCTGCCTCCTGGTGCTGCAGGACTAACCCAAATGGCCTGACCCTGTCTGCCTCCACAACAACTACTGCTGATGGCTGCCTTTACTTCCTCAGTGGGAGCAGTAGGAGTGACAAATGACCATGAACAAAGGGGACTCCAGGGAGACTCTGGCACTTTACGCGCACCAGCAAACCTTGAAATAGCTCCAAATCCCGATGGCTCCACCTACTGCCCGCCCTCTCTTCACCTCAGGATTTCCCACTGCTTGTTTTTGCCATCCGAGTTGAGTTTGGCTCCCTGCCGCCTCAAATAGCCCAGCCGCCACCGAACAAACAAACATCTCCTCGCTCACTCCTCGCCACATTCCTGCCCACGAAGACCACACAAATATGGAATAACTTGAGTAGACAACTCGCTGGCTATAATTAGCCATCAGAGTGTGCAATGCTAGCATTACGCACAGACCGAACAGTGTGTGGACACCAACATAAATTGAGTGTGCATGATGGAGAATGTAACTCATTCACTTTTATTGCTAGATTGGTGACATGATAAAATCTTGTGGAATCTGAAAAGTATTAGGTCCCACCTTGTGGTCCATGTAATGGCACAGTGCTATTACATGCATGTTATTTATGTCAACTGCATAAGTTCTGAAGAAATCCATCTATTTAATTCATGTTTGTTCACATCTTTTTATTTTAGTGGTTTGGAAACTTAGTTACTATGGAGTGGTGGAATGACCTTTGGCTAAATGAAGGATTTGCAAAGTTTATGGAGTATGTGTCTGTGAATATTACACACCCGGATCTGCAAGTTGTGAGTATTATAGTATTAGGCAATTTTCTTTACATATGAATTGGAAACATTGTGTGTTTTTCTTTTATACCCAATATTGGGCTAATGAAGTGTCTTGTTTAAATGTAATAACTGAACTATAGCAATTGCATATATGTTCTATAATTTCCAGGGGGACAAACTCAATACCTTATTGTATAAAAGAAACTTCAAAGTAACTAGCTCTTATTAGCCCATTTATACTATGTCAGTAGCACCAGAGTGCAGTTCTGTGGAACTTCTCATGTGCTGTTAGGAAATATTTATAGGAAATAATATCTGGAAATATCAGGAAATAATATTTTTTATAATGCAGTCTATGCTGTATACCATACTATGCTGGAACCTGTAAAATGCCAAACACAAGAAATCATAGTAAGACTCAGAGAGAAGCGCAACAGATGATCAACTAATTTGTGTTAATAAATACTTGAGGTAAACCGAAAGAATCAAAGGAATCCTTCTATAACATTGAAAACTAATTGAATCTGATTGGGACTTTAACGATCTGCTCCTCAATAAAGCAATGATTGCTTAACTGCCTAGAAAAACAGTGAGAACATCAAAGACTTGATCATTCAAACCGAAATGAAGACTAAAATCTAGCAACTCTTTCTCGAATCAATATGGGAAAGTTTCTGTGCTTAAACTTTGTACTCTGCATAAACCTTGTAAGTGCCCAATTATGTATCATCCAACACCTGGCAGTACCATCAAGCTCAGTCATTTCATGACTTGTGTTTCCACTAATTGCATTTCCCTTTTGAATGCCCATGAGGTAGGGTTTATGTTAGGAAAAACAACCTGTAAGCAAAACAAGGACTAAAAATACAAAAGCACCAGTGGATTTATATGGATTGGGGATGGACACAATTTCAACCAAATTTGTTTCCAGATTCTTGAGTCAATAACCATTTCACCAAAACAAGGAGACATGGAACAAAGACTGTCACAAATGTAATTCTTCTGGATATATAAACTGAATGCTCTGTAACCCGTTCAGTAGAATGGCAAGATAGACATGAAATGATTCTGGTGGGCTTATCAAAGTAAGAAAAAAAAGACACTTTCTCTACATAGCTCATCTTGGTGTGGTAAAGAAATTAGAAAATAGTAGAGCCTTGAGAGTGGTGACCAACCAAAAGATTTTAATAAATTTGAAAGATTCTGAGTTGAACAGTGTTTTACGGAGCACAGTTTGTAAGTTTGACATATTGTGACATGTGGATTCAGTTATCTGTAGTTTCAGGTTTCAGAATACCTGGTATACTTGCTATTGGTGTACTTCTCTGGGTTTGAAAACATTGAGTCATAAATTATCATGTGTGACATAACTGTACAGAAGCATTTGTTGGAGTGATACCTTTTATTTTAAGAGAATGGGTACCGTAGGTCTCAGTCTTTGAGTTTTAGGCTCATAATATACATGATAGGCACAGAAAACGCAGTTACACTTGTTTGAGAATAATGGGCACCAAAGATATAGGCTCAATACTTCTCTATGTACTATAATACAGCTATCACTTAGTAGTAATATATGTAGTATAGTAGAGTTGGAGAAATGATATGAGTTTAAGAGACTCATATTAGGAGCTATCCACTACAAAAAATGATTAATTTGTTATTTGATAAATGTCAGATGATAGCTTCATGGCAGAAGGTGGGTAGGTTGAAAAAAATATTGCAAACCACAGCCACGTAAAAAAAATGTCAATGAATTATTAGTATCTTGGCACTTATGGATATTATGTTTTGCAGAATAATGCTTATTATTGCTGCTCCATCCTGTTCCTCTGAGCTTGGACAAAGCTTCAAGGGTCTATCTCCAGGGACCACCAAATCTGATTACTGTTATGGCTCATATTATTGCAGTGGCCAAGTGAGGGAAAGGGTTGGAAAATAGAACAGCAGGGAAGGAGAACTTAAAACAAGATGATAGTTATTTGTAATATGATCATGTGGGATACCCTAATGTCCCTCCTTAATGTTAACTTTTGTATTTTATTATAATCACATAAAAATGTAAATTATTTTGATGACTCTTTTCTTGTTGTCCAAAGACTTCTGATGAAAAAACTATATTATCATAAAATAAATATAAATAGACTTTTTGCATTTGTTGTCTTTTTTTTAACAATTTCTACTTACAGTGCACCAAAATTTTAAGAACTCTTGTAGATAACACAACATTTATTACCTGCAGTCATTCACGTCTTCTTTCACAGTAGCAGCAGATAACAGCACTCTTCTTGTGAAGGCAAATAAAATAATCCGAAAAATTCACAAAGCTTTCATGCAAATTATATATAGACAAGATTTAGTTTTCAAACCGAAAGGCACTTCTCCTTACAGGAAATATGACTAAAGTATTTCTTCGGGCTTTGCAGGATATACCCGGACTCCGGATGATAAACCTTTGAACAACTCATTTTTACTTTACAAAAGTAAAGGTTTTACTTCACAAAAGTAACGAACAACTTTAATTCCAACTGTCTCGCCAACTCATGTGTATGCTCTTTTTCAGTCTTTGAGTTTTTACAATATCAACAATGCTATTTTGGAAAGCTGAGTAAGCCCTACTGTGTTCTTACCACTGAGACTAATCTGGTACCCAAATCTCAGAAAATTTCCCTAGAAACGTGAAAGTGGCAACTTGAATTATGTCAGTTATAGGAATGACTAAATACACTATTTTGAACAGGACTTTGATCTACTGATTTGCAGATTGTTGGGATGGAAAAATCCTCTGCATGGTGATGGATGTGTACCCCAGCCCTGAGGGCCCAACTCTACTTTTGTCGGATCCCTAATGCTGATTTTTGTTATCATAGGAAAACACGGATCATGCGTGTGCGCCGTGACTTAGGCCTGTCTCATGGATTGTGGTCTTGTTGGACCCGGAAGGGCACCCAAAGCGCTACCTTTATATTGGTAGAAGTTTACTGCCTTTACCAGGAACTATGTCCAACATGACGAGAAGGGTTCCTGTTAGAGCGGTAGTGGGTGGGATCTGTAAACAGGCAGTATACAAAAGAATGGACTCCCTATCACATGGATTTATTGGAGAGGTGCTTACACACCTTCTCTTACGAACACGTTGCCTATTATTCAGACGTTTGTCAGTTGGCCTCACACATCTGTACCTGTGTGCCCCATGAACTAAGCCTGCCTCATGGATTGCTGTCTTGCTAAGACTGGGAGGGTGCCCAAATCACTAAACCCGAGTGGTGGAAGGGTACTGCCTTCACCAGGAGTGAGGCCGCAAAATTGCGATGGTGGTAGCATACTATGTTATAAGTTTAGAGAGTGCGGAAAGCGACCCCCGGATGCCAGTTGGGAGCCCCAGCAGGAGTGGGCCGTGACCCATGAATCAAGTGCACACTCTGAACTTGGAGCTTCAGGGCATTATCGAAACGTCAGGAGCACCCCAAGTCTACCATCAGGACACAAGGGTACTTAATGCAACAACAGAGGATCGCCGCAAAGTTCCAGACCCTGTGCTGATGAAAAGAGACTGCTTCCCTTTGCTGGCACCTGTCACCATCAACATTGACCCAGAATTGCTGAATGCTCCCGGTTTCTCCATCTAGTCTCCAGTGGGAGTGGGTAAGACCGATTCTTGAGTCGCAGAGCCCATGGGTGGAGCAACTGCTCTGGCTCTACCGCCAAGAGCTTTGGGATACTTTGACTGTAACTAGCCATTGTGGGGCTTCTAAGACTCGCATTCACTAGCGCGGCCTAGACTGGATGTTGACTCAAGTGAATGAAGAATAATATGGTCCGTAGTAAGAAGAGTTTATGAAGAGTGTGTTATTGTTAAGTGTGGACCGTATTTCACTATGTTTGTGTATGAATACCACTTTTTATAAAAGAAAGTATTTTGGCTGGACATTTATTTTTTGCACTTGCCGGATGTATGTTGAGTTGTGAGCCTGAGTTCGCCCTACACCTACCTCCTGTCTGAGAAGCCTTGGACTGCTCGACCAGCGTTATCACTGAGGGTCAAGTGCGGGAGGAGTACTTGGCTCAATTGTTCAGAGCCCTCACCCAGCAGGGAGGCTAGCAGAACTTGACCCCAAGTTCTGGTTCCAGCAGCTAGAAGTCCTGGTGATCTTCTTGCCTATTGAACAATTTTTTGAAGAACTTGACTCCGGTTCCCATTTTTTATAGTCCAGATCCAGGCACTGATCTGGGTTTAGACGTCTTTGAAGTGCCTTATCCCCTGTGCAGTACGTTGACAATGGGACAGTCTGCCCCAGCACGATTGGCTCCAATTTAATTGACCCACAACACTGGCTAAGGGAGTAAACAGGATCACACCTGGAGCTGTATCACATGTAAATGTCCAGTATTTGTAAAATGTCCAGTATTTGTAAAGCGCACAGCTACCTCCGGAGCGGTGTCCCGGCGCTGGGGGCCGTCGGGAAGATCAAGCGAGCTATTGTCCGGAGTCACATGGTGCTGGGCTGACCTGGCGCCGGGGATCGAACCGTGAGCCCCAGGATCCGGAGTCAGTCGCCCTGGCCACGGCGCCACACCTCTTCCCTGGTGCACATAAAACGCCAGCGCTGTCTTCAGGGGACATTCCCTCATTTGCATGGGGTTATACCTCTACGCCGTATTACAGATGTGGGTGCAGAGACAAAGAAGCTCTCAGGCGGAGCACTGAAAGTGCACCACCTAAAAGGTGGCGCACTGTCAGTGCGCCTCTTGAGAGCAGCCCTCTGGAGGGGGAAAGGGGATTCTGTGGACTCCCCAGACATCCCCTTGCAGGCAGGTGCTGGCACTGACATCACCCGCCTGAAAGGGGATCTCTAATCCCCTTTCAAAGTGCAGGCGCGTGCTGCCAGCACTGTGAAAACACGGAGCAGCTTCAAAGCAGCCGGTCTGTTATTCACATGAATGCGCTGCGCCCAGGGCAGCGCAAGTTCGCGGCTGCCCTGAGGGCAGTGTCTTCATCATAATACGGTGCGTTTTCCTTCATTGCGCTGGGCACACCTTTTAAAAGGTGCGCCAAGCGCAATGAAGGAAAATGCGCCGCATGTATAATGCGGCCCCTGGCTGTTAGCCTCCATTAAAATATTCCTCAGATAGGTTCAAAGGCCTACGCCTTCCCTTCTATTGTGAATCCCTGGTCCTATAGTGCCAACCATATCAAACGCACCATCTCGCTTGACAGTGAGCCCGGCCCCACCAATCAGTAACTCTTCCTAGAATCAAAGAAACCTTTGATGTCCACAGAGGATGGTCTGCTCCCCTTGCTCTAGTCAGTAATATCAGCAATCCATATTTCCTGTCAGGGGGTTGCAGTCTTCACCTCTATTCGCCTTTCTAGCCCCTCTCCTTCCAAAGTAGAACCTGCAGGCCTCCATGTTCGAGGCATATGAGCTGTAGATCATATGCTTTAGCATAGATCACCATCTGGTGTTGGGCCCGGATGTTTGCACTTTGTTTTTCTTCGAAGAAGTCTTTGTAGTCACGAGGTAGGTGACTCCTCCTTTCAGTGATAGTGCGCATGGGCATCGACTCCATCCCCAGATTGTTTTTTTCCACCATCGGGTTCGGATGTGTATTTCTGCGCTCAGGTTCGGTATCGTTTTCGAACCCCTTCGACGCGCAATTCTCTACCCTCGACGGTATTGTCTATCGATTGCGGTTTCCCATTCGACGCGCATCGTCTAAATTGTGAAAACCTTCGATCGGGAACTTCGAGGTGGGCCATCGGGCCTACTCGTGCCGACCATGCCAGCAGTCGATGGAACGGACTCCATTCAAGCTATGTCCCGGGTGTCGTGCTAAGTTTCCTCGCACAGACTTGCACGAGGTCTGCAACCTCTGCTTATCCCCGGAACACAACGAGAAGGACTGTGAAGCTTGTCGATCATTCCGATCGAAGAAGACCAATCGTGATCGTCGGGCTCGACGCCACGAGATGCAACGCGGCAGCGGCTCCGTACCAGACATCTTCGGCAAAGATTTAGAATCCCACCGTCCAGCCGCAGAAGCAGAGGAAGAAGAACTGGTCTCTGTGTCCGAAGCCGACTCCAACATGGAGGAAGACCTGAACGTCACTCCAGGTCAACGTACCGTGAGTACAGATCCCCATGTGCCCATGCAACCAAAATCTAAGGCTCCGGTATCGCCCTCGGGCTCGGGTCGACACTGAGAAACAATTTCAGATGCCCCGCCCTCCAGCCCGGCTATGAAACATAAACACAAGCCTTCCGGCTGGAGCCGGCCCCATTCCGGTGCCGAAACAAAACCTTCGGCACCGAAACATAAGACAAAACATGTGCCAGCCCCTACACCGTCGGCACCAAAGACACCTTCGATACCGAAGGCATCGGATCCGAAACCTTCCAAACCAAAATCCTCGGAGCCGAAATCCTTGACACCTAAAAGCTCGGAGCCGACACCCTCCGCGCCGAAAAGTTCGGCGCCGAAACATGCCACTGCGAAACCTTCAGACCCTAAACAGGCTAAAACTAAGCACTCGGATTCGGAACATTCGGCGCACAAAGACTCTCAGCCCAAATCTTCCACGCCGAAATCCACTCCTCAACAGAAAGGAGCCTCCATCTGAAAACACAGTTTTGGATCCAAAACAAAAAAGACTTAGTATTGACCCTGCTACTGGACACCTTCTGGGCCACTCTTCCTTAAAAACGGAAGCTGGATCTCTCAGAGGATTCTCCTATACCTCTGGAGAAAAAGGACATGGGTACTTACCCTTCTCCCCCTTACATACCTCCCTCTCCTCCTCTTAATCCCAATTTACTGACTATACCATCAAATTCACCACCACCTCCATTTTCACCTGACCCACAGGATGAAGATTATGAGGATGGGGATAAAGATCAGGATATACCACAAGACCAGGACATACCACAGGACACTGATCCCTGGGAAGATTATAATAAGGATCCAGATCAAATTAATGACCCTGACCTGTATCCCTCCAGACCCTCCCCACCTGATGACAACATTGGCTTTGCGCAGCATATCAACAGGGCTGCTCAAAATCACGGGGTGGAGCTACATACAGACCCTCTAGAAGAGGATTTCCTAGTGGAGACATTTACGCACTCACAAAGGTCTACTAATACTTTGCCAATGCTCAAGGGCATGTTGAAACACACAGACAAGGTATTCAAAGACCCAGTTAGAGCCAGAGTACTCACACCTAGAGTGGATAAAAAATACAAGCCCGCTCCTACAGACCCTGCATATATAAAAGGCCAGTTGCCCTTAGACTCTCTTGTTGTATCTAACGCCCGCAAGAGAGCTAACTCTCAAACTACAGGCGACGCCCCTCCTCCTGATAAGGAGTCAAAACTCATTGATGCCTCAGGCAAACTGGTGGCTTCGCAGGCTGCTAACCATTGGCGTATTGCCAATGCTCAGGCCCTGTTAGCACGATACGATAGGGCTCACTATGATGAGTTGGAAAAACTCATGCAACACTTGCCTGATGAGTATAAGACCAAAGCTAACGACCTCATTCAGGAAGGTAAGCTTATCAGCAACACTTCCATAAAATGTGTACTGGATGCAGAAGACACAACATCTCGTGCCATCAATACTAGCATACTGCTGCGCAGGCACGCTTGGCTTCGAATCTCTGGATTCAAGCAGGAGGTCCAGTCCTCCATACTTAATCAGCCCTTTGATAAGGAGCATCTTTTCGGGCCAACAGTCGATACTTCACTAGAAAAAATGAAGAAAGACACCGAAATTGCAAAGTCCATGGGGGCCTTACAATTGCCTTCTAACAGGGGTTCCGCTCCTTTTACAGGGGTGGCTCAAAAAAAGTGTCATCAGAGAATTCCTCCTCCTCTTACAAAAATAACAACCAATCTACCGCCTCCAGAGGTTATTTTTCGAGGAGGCTACAGAGGAAATAATAATAAGGGAAGAGGCAGGGGTAACTCCACCCACACTTCCCCTGCCAATAAACAGTGACTTCCCTACACTACTCCCCGATCATACCACACCTGTCGGGGGACGTCTCTCACAGTTCCTACCTGTCTGGAATTCAATCACCTCAGACAAGTGGGTAATACAAATTATCCAGTAGGGTTATTGCCTGGAACTTACCTGCACTCCCCCAACTATCCTTCCAAGAGAACGTGCAATGTCACCAGAACATCTCACCCTCTTAAAACAAGAGGTTCTCTCTCTGTTACAAAAACAGGCGATAGAACCAGTCCCATTATATCATCAAGGGACAGGAGTGTACTCCCTATACTTTTTGATTTAAAAAAAGGACGGCTCTCTCAGGCCCATACTGGACCTCAGACAGCTAAACCTATATATTCAATCAGACCACTTCCACATGGTCACCCTACAACAGGTGCTCCCATTGTTTCAGCAAGGCGACTTTCTTTCCACTCTGGATTTAAAGGACGCCTACTTCCATATTCCCATTCACCCGGCTCACAGGAAATATCTCAGGTTCGTGGTGGATGAACAACATTACCAATTCAAAGTTCTCCCGTTCGGGGTAACTACAGCACCCAGAGTCTTCACCAAGTGTCTGGCAGTAGTCGCAGCTCATTTAAGAAGACAACACATTCACGTCTTCCCTTACTTGGACGACTGGCTAATAAAAGCCAAGTCACAACACAGCTGCACACACCACACCACACCATGACTTGGTATTCACTGTGAACCTCGCCAAGTCTCATCTCCAACCCTCCAACACGCAAGGGTACCTAGGAGCCACAATAGACACTTGCAAAGCTCTGGCATACCCCAACTCAGTCAGGATACGCAACATGCAAACCCTGATATCACAATTTTAGCCTCAACACTCATTACCAGCCCGAGTGTTCATGCAATTGATCGGAATGATGGCTTCTTGCATTCTAATTGTTCCTTACGCAAGACTCCAAATGCGTCCCCTACAGGAATGCTTAGCACGTCAGTGGAACCAAGCTCAAGGTCAGTTAACCGATCTGGTGTTGGTAGACGGCCCCACCCATCGCTCTCTGCAGTGGTGGAATACACAAAACCTTTCCAAAGGGCGGCCATTCGTCTACCCTGTTCCACAGATAGTGCTAACAGCAGACGCATCGCTCACTGGTTGGGGAGCTCATCTTTAAGAACATACCATTGAAGGCACGTGGACCCTACAACAAAAACAACTCCACATAAACCATCTAGAGCTGCTAGCAATTTTTCTGGCATTGAAAGCTTTTCAACTACATCTAGTAGGCAAAGCTGTCCTAGTTCGTAGAGACAATATGACAGCAATGTACTACAATAAAAAACAGGGGGACACACTCTCTACAGCTTTCACACCTAGCTCAACGCATATGGAGATGGGCCATACCTCAAAAAATATATCTCCTTGCAGAACATCTCCCAGGAGTAAACAATCAGATTGCAGATCTGCTCAGTCGTCAAAGACAACAGATCCATGAATGGGAACTACATCTTCAAGTTCTCCTCCCAATCTTCCAGATGTGGGGCTACCCAGAAATAGACCTGTTCGCCACACACCTCAACGCAAAATGCCCAAACTTCGCGTCCAGGTATCCACACCCATTGTCCAAAGGCAATGCGCTATGGATGAATTGGTCAGGGAAATTTGCTTACGCTTTTCCACCTCTCCCGCTCATTCCATTAGTGGTTCGGAAGCTCAAGCAACATTCCCTCACAATGATCCTAATTGCTCCCACATGGGCTCGACAACCATGGTTCACAACCCTGTTGGAACTATCAGTAGTTCCTCATCAAAAGTTACACCTCTCCCCCAAGCTTCTCACTCAGAACCATGGAGAGATAAGGCATCCAGATCCCAGTCAACTCAACCTTGCGATCTGGCACCGGAAATCATAGAGTTTGGCTACCTTAATATCCTGCCAGACTGCATGAACGTCATTAAAGAGGCTAGACGCCCTACCACAAGAGCATGCTATGCAGCAAAGTGGAAACGATTTGTAATTTATTGTACTAACAATCAAATCAATCCGCTAGATGCTTCAACTCAAAACATCATTTGCTATCTGTTACACCTACAGAGTGCTAATTTAGCATATGCATCGCTACGATTACATCTTGCCGCAATAGCGGCTTACCTACAAAACAGACAACACTTGTCTTTGTTTCGTGTACCCGCTATCAAAGCCTTTATGGAAGGACTCAAAGAGAATCATTCCTCCTAGACTTGCACCTTCTCCCGTGTGGAATCTTAATATAGTCCTTACAAGACTCATGGGCCCACCATTTGAGCCTTTGCACAAATGCGAACTACAGTTTCTGACTTGGAAGGTAGCCTTCCTTATAGCCATCACAACTCTTAGAAGAGTTGGTGAGCTCCAGGCACTAACCATACAAGAACCATTTTTACAAATTCACCAAAATAAAGTGGTTCTTAGGACTAACCCAAAATTTTTAGCCAAAGTCGTTTCTGCTTTTCATCTCAACCAGTCTGTTGAGTTACCTGTGTTTTTTCCTCAACCAGACTCAGTGGCAGAACGTGCTCTTCACACATTAGATGTGAAAAGAGCAATACTTTATTACATTGAAAGAACCAAATCTTTTAGAAAAACTAAACAACTCTTTGTTGCTTTTTCACCACCACATAAAGGCAATCCCATTTCAAATGCAGGTATTGCACGGTGGATAGTTAAGTGCATCCAAATATTCTACCTTAAAGCTAAACGCACCTTAACGATTCCCCCTAGAGCGCAATCTACACGCAAACTAGGGGCTTCTATGGCATTCTTTGGGAACATACCCATATATGACATCTGCAAGGCTGCAACATGGTCTACACCACACACATTCACAAAACACTATTGTGTAGATCTGTTAGCAAGACAACAAGCTAGTGTGGGCCAGGCAGTTTTAAGCACACTATTTCAGACCACTGCAACAGATACAGGTTAGCCACCACTTGGGAGATAACTGCTGTATAGTCTATGCTGAAGCATATGATCTACAGCTCTTATGCCTCGAACGGAAAATGCTACTTACCCAGTTTGCATCTGTTTTTGGCATATAGAGCTGTAGAGTCATATGCGCCCACCCGCCTCCCCGGGTACCTCTATCTGTTGCAGTATTATCTTACTTAGATACACTTTACATGGACATCTCTTTCTACTCTTACTAACTCCATCATCACCCTTACCGCAAAACAATCTGGTAATGGAGTTGATGCCCATGCGCACTATCACCAAAAGGAGGAGTCACCTACCTCGTGACTACAAAGACTTCTTCGAAGAAAAACAAAGTGCAAACATCCGGGCCCAACACCAGATGGCGATCTATGCTAAAGCATATGACTCTACAGCTCTATATGCCAAGAACAGATGCATACTGGGTAAGTAGCATTTTCCTTTATGTACCATGCACAGACACACATACATCACAGCACACATGCTCAACTGCCATGCCCTGCCCAGCTCTACACGTAGCCGCCACATAGGCCAATGGTGAATTAAGTCCACAGCAGCAGAAATATACATGAGTGGGCTGGTAGGAACAACTCTAGCAACTCAGATAAAAAGGCCTTTTCACACTACTGATTCTTACTAAACACAAAATGGGTATGCTGCCACCAACGCGCAAGCTCCTGTCACTTAACTCCTGACAAGGGCAGTAGCCCTCTACCATCATAAATGCCTAGGTTGTGGCGCATATGAGTGATCTGTGTTCGCCCATGACCAAAAATCAGGATCAGGGATCCAAATATCCAAGCAGCTGGGGCACTCAAGGCAGGGGTGCACATACGTCACTGTGCAGGCAACGTTTTCTATCAGTTACTTTCGCCTTGAAGAAAATATTTTAATCTTTCTATCAAAATGGATATATTGGGGAGTAAAGAGGAAATAAAGCTGATTATTCAGTTGGTGAACAATTCAGATCTGTTTCCTGGTGGTTACTGATTTCCCATATATCTTGCTTGAGGAAGACATTTTTACTTGTATAATGTTTAATTATATTGATTTTAACAGGTCTAAAAGATTTTTATGGATTTGGATTACCTTTCACAGTTATTAAGGATTTGTTAGTGATTTAATGTATGTTAAGTTGCTTGAATTTGTGGTAGACCAGTATTTAGTATGGACAGAATATACCTGTTAAAGCCAACTTATTTAATTGGGATATGAAAAAGTGTATGTCAAGTTTGATGGAGGATGAAAACACTTAGCACACATATCAGAATAATTGTTTTGTCAAGGACAGACTAGTCATGTTAAGGGTATGAGCTTCCGGACTGTTTAGGGAATCATAGGGTCAGAAATAAATATTTACAAAAGAAAAGGATATCCACCTATTAGGATCCAAAACCACATTTTCATAAAAAGCCAGTGAAGAGGTGGTGTTGCATATATGTAAGTATGCATTATCATTATTTTTGTGTTATGATAAGTCTATACGAGAATGCGTGGGCTTTGTATAATGTGCATTTAACCATGTGAGGTAAAAATTATTCCCAAGTTATTGCCCTGGTGAATAAATTCCTATCTTTAAATATGCTGGTGCATTGTTATTGTAAATAGTTATGTCTCTATTTATTGCATGACGCACAGAAAGATCGTTTGATGTTTTTGTGTATTGCAAAAAGGTGAGAAGCTCTCTCCTTTTTAAAATTACAGTGCTAGTGTCCTTTGCTCAATTTAAAGTTTCTCATTAAGCAATAAGAATACAGATAACCATGTGTTCTTATTTTTATTTCAGGAAGACAAGTTTTTATCTAAGTGTTTTGAAGCCATGGAGGTTGATGCCCTAAATTCATCACACCCTGTTTCCACAGCTGTCGAAAATCCAGCTCAGATCCTAGAAATGTTTGATGATGTTTCCTATGATAAGGTAGCATACATATCTATTTTCTTAAGACTGTTTGAGAAATGTATATTAAACTAGAAATGTAATTTCTCATACAGTATCACACTACATGAATATGTTCTATTACAAATGTATATGTTCTCTTAATTTTATCAGTCACTAATCAAGTATAGTGAATTAACATTGATTGTACAGTGTTAGTCCCCATCTGAAGTGGCCAATAATCTCCTCTGTAAGCCGAGCATGCCTTTCGAAACTGTTTACGGATTGCTGCCATTTTCTCACTTAGAGGTTAGCAGCCATACTTGGAAACAAAGTCTCCAGGTTGCATTTCCTGGAAGTTGCAACTGCATTGTGGACTTCACCAAGGACACGTCCTTGTGGTGCCGGACTCACCAGGGGGAATACTGGATGAGTTTCTATACTGGAATGGGGACAACAGTGACAAGTAGGGCCTTCCTGAGGTCCTTGTTGACCCCATAGGTGGTGGCCATTGGCTTGCAGTGGTTTTCCCCTGCTGCTGTGAGCATGCTGCAGCTTGCATCTGTATAGCTTCCGGCTCGAGAACTGACAGGGCACTGCCCCTCTCTCCTCCCTAGAGTGGGTGGTGCAGATGTGGTTGTGCCCTCACTCCTGTGACTCAGGGGCTCTCCCACATTAGTAAACATTGGTTTGCGAGGTGGGAGCCATGTGGCTGTGATGAGGGAGACAGCTAAAGGTCCCAAACAGCTACATCTAGGCTGAAAGTGGGCTTCGTTATTGCAGTCTCTCTTAGGGGTTGTCCAGCACCCTGTGGGCAGCGGTAGCCCTCCTGCAGGAATGCTGCTGGCTGAAATGCCGACAGAGGAGTGGTACCATGTTTGAGAGGTTATCCTGGAGTAAGTAAGGCGAGAGCATCCATTCCCGAGCTGAGCCAGGGCTCCAATGCATATAGTAGATAGACGTTGCAGCTGGAAAGCCAAGTGTGGCTGTTTTCATTGACGTTCAGTTGGAGGTAGTCAGGGGAAGCAACTGTGACCTCTAGCTTACTCCCTGCTACTCCTGGCACCTCCTTTGTGACCCCTGGCATAACGTCCATGGCTGTTTTTAATCCTTTAAGCGGGGTGATAGGCTGAAGTGTGAGAATGCTGAATCTAGCCTCTCTTCTTCTGTGTTGGCTTAGACTATTCCTTTCCCTACTGGCCCACTCGCACAGACTGTGGAATTACACCTCCTGTATGACACTGTTAGGTAGAAGATGTAATCATACACCTGGGTGCTGAGAATTCCTGAAGGAGATGACTTGGGGGGGCGTCGCATTGACCCCCCCTTAACCACTCCCCATTGGCTTTTTGTGTCCGAGAGGCTAAGCCCTGCCATATGCATTTTAGTGGCAAAATTGCTGTGACTGCTAGTGCTTTGATGACTACAGGAAACGTCTTATGACACAAGCAGATTCAAGGCAGGTTGGTTCAGTGGCAGCCAGTAGCTGGGCAAATCATTTGGGCGGGGGGAAGGAATAAAAAACAGAAATAAAAACGTACCTGAATCCTGACTGATGTCCGCCGCCTCACCGCCGCTTCAGCTCCAGCCGCCGACAGGATGATTCTCACGAAGGCTCCCAGAGTGCCCAGCGTAAATCCAGACGCTACTCTCATGCTGGTATTACCCAGCATGAGAGAAGCATAGGGATTGGGTGGAGTGGGCTGGTTCTACGCTTCAGCAAGGACGGGGAGCCTGTGCTCCTGAACCATGCGGATATCTTCAAGCAATAGCTTGGAGATATCCAAGTGTGCATTTTGCCGGCCGTGGACTGCCAGCCAAACCTACATGCGCACTGGTAGTGCCCTGAGCCCAACTCCTCCTGCTGCCAGAAGCCCGACCTCAAGACTCAGTGGCAGCTCCGGAGTAAAATATAATGATAATAAAGCAGTTTTATTAACTGCTTTATTATCATTTTATTTTTTGCGTCTGCTGGTTCCAGCAGTGGGGCGACGCTCCTCCGCCATAACGGAGGAGCTGCCTCTGGGTTGGTTGCTCTTGGAAAGCACTCCCGCTATACACACTGATCATCAAGCTACAACACTACTCACCTCATTATGTACTTCATGATAATGTGCTGGGTACAATGAATCACTGTGGTGCAGACCAAGCAAGCTAAGATGTACTCGTCTTCTGTATCCAAAGATCCTAACTGCCCCACAATTGATCCTCCAATCATTGTGGTGAGGGCTAGTGCTGAGCCAATGCACAAACTAGATGTCATTTTAAATGTTATCACCACCATGCAGGAATTATTGGAAACCACAATCCGTGCAGTGGAAGTAGATTTGGGTCATTTGAAAGAGGATTAGCAAAAGCTGGCCAAGAAGGTATTACTTACTGAAAACACACTCAGGCACCACACCCTCAAACTACTGAGATGCAGCAGCAATTTAGTAATGTCACAGACAGAGTAGACTACCAGCAGGTGAGAGTGGAGGATGCGAAGGGCAGGTCCAGATGGAGTAATGTTCAAATTGTGGGCATGACTGAGGGAATTGAGGGCAAAGATATACCCCCACCCCCCCACCATTTTATAGAAAATTGACTCTTCGATGTTGTGGCCCTGCAGGGAATCTCAATGTTTTTCTCAGTCAAGAGAGTGCATTGAATACAGATGCAGCGCTCCTACACCTGGTGCATCTCCTAAACATAAAGTGATGAAATTGCTACACTACATGAATTGAGATGCCATTTTGCAAGCAGAGAGGAAGGCTGGACAGTATGAAGTTGAGGACAAAAGAGTTTTACTTTATCCTGTCTACAGCATTGCAGTGCAGCACATAGGTCCTCTCTCACACCCTTAACGTAGAAATTATAAGACTTGCGGCTGCAGTATGCCTTGATTGTTCATGCCAGATTGACGATAATTCTTGGACAAAAGGTGTTGTTCTTCACTGAACCTGATTTGACCTAGGCATGGATTGAATGACTTAGCCCTGCTGGCTGCACAGTCATTCCTTATCCATGGGAGCAGAAGATTAAAAGAAAGAGTCAATGGCAGTAGAATTTCAGAGGCAATGATTTGTCCAAATTGGCCTCGACGTCTACTTGCCAGTACATGCAGGAAGCTTTGTAGGACATGCTTTCTCCGACCATGTTTGTGGACCATGCGTCCGATGGGATGTCTTTACCAACGAAGACTGCTCTGCTAGTTCTCCATGAGCTCGGTGACAGGGATCTTACATAGAATCACTTCTCACACAACGGACAATATCCATTGAATAAATGCTGTGTGGATAACTGGATTGGGAATTGTTAGAAATGGGATTTCTGGTTGGCTAGGGCAAGCGCCTAAGCCAGGCAGAAACCACCACTCTAGTCCGGGCAAGGGAGTTAAACACTGAAGATAACCCCTGCTCACCCCCTTGGTAGCTTGGCACGAGCAGTCAGGATTAACCCAGAAGCAATGTGTAAAGCGTTTGCGCAACACACTCACACAGCAGCGCCACACTAGGCACACCACAAAGGAAACTCCACACAAGGTTATATAGAAAATAGCCTTTTTTATTACTCATAAAACACATTGGAACACAATCACATATGTACACTGTGCCACCTGGCACTAGGTATGACTTTACAGGAGATTATATACATTACAGGGCCAATCGGGCCACTGTCATCACCATTAGAACACACATCACAATTAGTGAGAACAACCAGTAGCTACTGGCAATAGGGCACTGTACGTAGCATAAACACATTACGCATAAATCCTGAGTAGCAGTGTACGTCCTAACCTCATTCCTTAGGTGCACACTTTATCCTCACATCATGCCTACAGTACACCAGGTACTCATCACTTGCACATTAGTCCGCAGGCTTCCTGTAGCACCTCGGGGCATAAACTGCACCAGTGACACACCATTACATAAGGCGGATCTGGCACTACTACCCCTTCGTACTAGGTATATAGCCCAGTAGCCTACAAATGACAGAAGCCTATTCCCCTGGTCATGAGGCAAGCAAGTCTCCACCCTAGCTCCCCAGGTGCAGCCAGGACACATGTGGCAACTCTGAATCCGGGGCCCCTACTGGGCTCGCCCCGTGATACCACTCCCAAAATGCCCCCAACATCCGGTCAGCACGCAGCTGCCCGCGACTATGCGGCGCAGCTGCGACGGTGTAAACAGATGAGGGAATTACGTTGGTGCTAGGACAGCACTTGAGTGACGACATCCAATGGCCCCTCGGGGCGGGAAAACAACAGTGATGCCCGCTCCCTTGAAAGGGGCACCCCCGAGACTCACCACTGCCGCAGGGGAGCTCCTCACTGGGCCTCGGGGCAGGAGACGCCCCTATTCTCCATTTAGCTCCAGGCACCGCCTCGCACCGGGGATTCCTTTCGGCGTTGTCCGCCGACTGCTTTGCTAGGCGGGGCTAACGACGCTGTGCCTACGTCCACTCTCCCTAAGGTTGCCTGGCAACAGCCAGGGCTCCGGGTGGCTGCGTTGGTTTCTTCCTGCCCTACAGCTTCTCTTCACGGCGTGGTTTACTCCTCTGTACCTGCCGCATGTGAAGACTCCGGTCGGGCCTCTCCTCACGCCGCCACACTCCGGCGGTGCACAGCTGCTGCGAGCCCTCACAAGGCTCCATCTTTAGGTGCAGGCATGCGCTACCCCTCTCATGTCAGGAATTAACACTGAAGCACATATCAGGGAATCCCCAATGCATTCCTATAAGAGGGCAGCCTCAAAGCAGTGAGAAACCAAATAGGCTGTTTGTCACTACCAGGACATGCCACACAGTTAAGGCACATGTCCTACCTTTTACCTACACCGCACCCTGCCAATAGGGCTAGCTAGGGCCTACCTTAGGGGTGACTGATATGTAGTAAAAGGGGAGTCACAGACGTGGCAACCATTTTATGTGCCATGTCACATCGACAGTAAACTGCACGCGCAGGCCCTGCAGTGGCAGAGGCCTGAGACAGGTTTGAAAGGCTACTTTGGTGGGTGGCGCAAGCAGCGCTGCAAGCCCACCTGTAGCATTTAATTTACTGTCCCTGGGTATCTGGGATACCACTTTACAAGGGACTGATAGGTAAATTAAATACGCCAAACAGGTGTAGACCAATCTTACCACGTTTTACCATAGAGAGCACATGCACTTTACACTGGACAGCAGTGATAAAGTGCCCAGAGTCCTAAAACCACCAACACATGTCAGAAAAAAGACTAGAAGGAAGACAAAAAGTTCAGGGATGACCCTGCAAAAAGGGCCAAGTGCAACAGGAATAATATGATATTGCAGTTTAATAAGAGAGGCCTTGAAGGGACATTGCCATGATTCAAAGGTAACAATCATTTTGGATGCCCTCATGTATCCCTGTAGACACATTCTATGCTTCGTTGTCATGCTAATGGGTGTTTAGACCTTCCCCATAAGTGGGGATCCCTTCGTTCGATATCATTATTGACTTGCACAAGTTGTCCAAAAGGCATGTTTCTCCATGGAAGGCTGAGGCCTCTGTGCCCCTGCTTAGCAAAGTAGATGTTGGTTTCCATGCCCCTCAAGTTCACTTTATGGTTATTTTAGGATTGGGCATGTGGCAGTTTGGAACCATAGCCCTAGGAAGGGCCACATTTCACGTGGTTGAAGAGCGAGCCATTGAGAAGGAGGTGGAAAGGCCAGGTTTATTTCACTTCATACTCTGCAAGTACTAGGGTCGCATTTCTCTAGATTTCACCCTGTATTCCCTACTTAGTCAAAATGCAACAAATAGACCTAGAAGGGCGTTATGCTTATGTAGAGGGGGAACTGGAATCTGCTTTTGATAGATTTATATCTACCCAATGGAGGGAAGGCAGCATTTCTCAACAGCATCACAATGCTGCCAAGGATGCTCCTTTTAGACCCTCTGCTGATAGTAGGTGACTTTAATTGTGCCATAAAAAGAGAGATGGATAGATCACACTACCCTTACCTATCACCCCGACATTGAATAATTGGGCATCATATTCTAAACTGATTGATCATGAAGGGTCCTCCACTTAAAGAGTATACCCATTATTCTATGCCTCATGTTTTATACACCTGAGGACAAGAACATCTCCATGTAATCATAGGGTTTAACTTACCTTTATTACGTTTTTATTTGTATGTACATTTCATAAGTGCTCGCGCAAACTTACTTGTATTTACAAAATTAATAAATGTCTCTAAATGACCAATGCTTGCGAGAAAGGACATTGCAAATGGGGTCTGAATAAAGCCTTCTAGCTTTTGAATGGACAAATAGTGTGACTGGAGTTCTCTCTAGAGCTAAGAGGACAGACTGTGTCTCCTATTCTGAGCAAATTGCATTGGCTCACTGTCAACACCAAGCTCCCATTCAGACTAACATTTAACAATAAAATATCTATAGCAACTAATAGTTGTCTAGTCAGAGCAATATATGTCTGTTCGAGGCATATGAGCTGTAGATTGTATACTTTAGCATAGATCGCCATCTGGTGTTGGGCTCGGATATTTGCATGTTTTTGTTTGAAGAAGTCTTTGTAGTCACGAGATAGGTGACTCCTCCTTATGGTGATAGTGCGCATGGGCATCGACTCCATCTTCAGATTGTTTTTTTCCGCCATCGGGTTCGGATGTGACTTGCTGCGCTCCGGGTCAATGTCGTTATCGAAACCCCCTTCGACGCGCAATCACTCACTCACCTTTCGACGGTATTGTCTCGATCGCGTTTCCCTTTCGACGCGCAACCTCTACAATCAAGCTACTCGACCTAGACTTCGACGCGGGCCGTTGGGCCTACCCGCGCCCACCACGTTGGACGTTGATGGAACGGACTCCCTTCAAAAAATGTCCCCAGTGTGGTGCTAAGTTCCTACACGAGGTGTGTAATCTTTGCCTCTCTCCGGAGCACGAAGAGAACACCTGCGAGGCCTGTTCATCTTTCAGCTCCAAGAAAACCATCCGTGATCGTCGGGCTCGACGCCACAAAATGTCCCGGGGAAGCACTTCGATTCCGGACATCTTTGAACCAGGTCCCGATACCCTTCCAGAACAAGGAGCCGAGGAAAAACAGATCTCAGTCTCCGAGGCCGATGACTCAGACGTCGATGACGCAGTCACTCCAGCTCAGCGGTCCGTGAGTACCGAGACCCCTGTCCTACCCACTCCCACACAGGAGGCTCCGGTAACACCTTCGCCCTCGGGCCTAGGTCCACACCAGCCAAATATTTCAGACGCCCCGCCCTCCGGCCCGGCTATGAAATTGAAAGACAAGCCTTCCGGCTCGGGCTCGAGCCAACCCCACTCCGGTACCGATAAAACACCTCCGGCACCGAAGCCCAAACCCATAAATGTGCCACCACCGGCGCTGAAAACACATTTGACGCCGAAACCCTTGACGCCGAAACAGCCAAAAGACAAGCCTTCGGAGCCGAAACAGCCAAAAACCAAGCCTTCGGAGCCGAAACAGCATAAACCGAAGTCTTCAGAGCCGAAAAACGTCCCAGAACCGAAAACTCCTACACCTAAGCCTAAACAGGATAAAACCCCTCATAAGGCAAAGGAACATACGGACCATAAATCTTCGGCTCCGAAAAAGGACACTGGATCCAAACACCCTTCTGTACTAGATCTTCCAGATCAAAAGCAGAAAACAATACATATTGACCCAGAGACTGGTCATATTACTTCCACACCAAAAAGGAAACCGGACTATTCACAAGATTCTCCAGTTCCTCCTAAAAAAAGAAATATAGGCACTAATACCTCTCCACCTCTTACACTCTCCTCCTCCTACTGATCCCAATCTACTATTTTCTCCAGTACATTCCCCACAACCCTCAATTTCACCTCCACCACTAGATGAGGATAGTGATTATGGGGGCGGGGATGGGGATAGGGATGGGAACACAAATCCACAAGGGGATGATGACGACGCACATACCATCTAACAAGATCCAGATCCCTGGCAGGATTATAATACTGATCCGGATCTACAAAATGACCCGGACCTATATCCCTCTCGCCCATCCCCTCCAGATGACAATGTGGGGTTTGCGCAACTAATCACCAGGGCTGCACAATATCACGGGTACAATTACACTCAGATCCCTTAGAGGAAGACTTCCTATTAGAAACTTTCGCTCAGCCACAAAAGTCCACACACACCCTACCAATGTTGAAGGACTTGCTTAAACATGCACCAGAAGTGTTTAAAGACCCCGTCAGGGCCAGGGTTCTTAACCCTAGAATAGATAAAAAATATAAGGCAGCTCCCAACGACCCAATATACATCAAGGGTCAGGTCCCTTTAGACTCCCTTGTGGTGTCTAATGCACGTAAAAGGGCCAATTCACAAACCACAGGCGACGCCCCACCTCCTGACAAGAAATCAAAACTTTTAGACGCATCCGGAAAACGTATTGCGTCACAAGCTGCAAATTATTGGAGAATTGCCAACACCCAAGCTTTGCTGGCAAGATATGACAGAGCTCACTATGATGAGCTTGAGAAGCTTATCCAGCATCTCCCTGACCAATATAAGGACAAGGCAAATGACCTTATACAAGATGGTAAATTAATTACAAATACATCCATTAAATGTGCTCTTGATGCCGCTGATACCGCATCTCGTGCCGTTAATACCAGCGTTTTGTTACGCAGGCACGTTTGGCTCCGGATATCCGGTTTCAAACAAGAGGTGCAAACCAGTATTCTTAACCAGCCTTTCGACCAAGAACATCTCTTTGGGCCTACAGTCGACACATCTTTAGAAAAGATGAAAAAAGATACAGAGACTGCAAAATCTATGGGGGCCTTGCAATTATCTTTCCATAGAGGTTCTTTTCGTCGCTCCTTTTATAGGGGTGGCTCCAAAACCAATACATCAGAGCAACCCTCATCTTATAAAAGCCCCAATCAAAGTTCCTTTTCCAAAGGATATTTTAGGGAAGGATACAGGGGCAACACAATAAGGGAAGAGGACGTGGTAACAACACCCGCACCTCCCCTACCACCAAGCAGTGACTTCCCTCCACTTCCCCCCGACCACTCCACACCTGTCGGGGGACGTCTATCACAGTTCCTACCTGTCTGGAATTCCATCACCACAGACAGGTGGGTAAGACACATTATCCAGTATGGTTACTGCCTGGAACTCACCGCCAATACCCCGCACATCCCTCCCAAACACCGTCCAATGTCCACGGAACATTTGACCCTTCTAAAACAAGAGATTCTCTCTCTCTTACAAAAAAACGCAATAGAACCAGTCCCCTTACATCATCAGGGCACAGGGGTTAACTCGCTCTATTTTCTAATCCCAAAAAAGGACGGCTCTCTCAGGCCAATACTGGACCTCAGACCCCTAAACCTCTACATTCAATCAGACCACTTCCACATGGTCACTCTCCAACAGGTGCTCCCACTACTTCAACAAGGCGACTTCCTCTCCACTCTGGATCTAAAGGACGCCTACTTTCATATTCCTATTCATCCCTCTCACAAAAAATACCTCAGGTTCATAGTGGACGGTCAACACTATCAGTTCAAAGTCCTCCCATTCTGAGTGACCACAGCACCCAGAGTCTTCACCAAATGCCTTGCAGTGGTGGCAGCTCACTTACGAAGGCAACACATCCACGTGTTCCCTTATTTGGACGACTGGCTCATAAAAGCCAAGTCTCACAACAGTTGTGTACAACACACACACAAAACCATCCAATTACTTCACGACTTGGGGTTCACAGTAAACCTCACCAAGACTCACCTTCAACCATCCAAAATACAACAGTATCTAGGAGCCACTCTAGACACTTCAAAAGCCCTAGCATACCCCATGCAGTCAGGATCCGCACCATGCAGGCTCTAATATCCCAATTTCAGCCTCAACACTCATTGCCAACTCGAGTCTTTATGCAGTTAATCGGAATCATGGCCTCTTGCATCCTCATCGTCCCTTATGCAAGACTCTAGATGTGGCCATTACAGGAATGTTTGGCACATCAGTGGAACCAGGTGCAAGGTCAGTTGACAGATCTGGTGTTGGTGGACAGCCGCACACATCGCTCTCTGCAGTGGTGGAACACACAAAACTTGTCCTAAGGGCAGCCGTTCCTTGAACCGGTTCCACAGATAGTGCTAGCAGCAGACGCATTGCTCACCGGCTGGGGAGCTCATCTCCAAAACCAAACCGTTCAGGGCATATGGACCCATCAACAAAAACAACTCCACATAAATCACCTGGAGTTACTGGCAATCTTTCTAGCACTAAAGTCTTTTCAACTCTTGCTAGTAGGCAAAGCTGTCTTGGTACGTACAGACAACATGACAGCAATGTACTACATACAAAAACAGGGGGGGGACACACTCTTCAGCTTTCACGACTAGCGCAAAGCATATGGAGATGGGCTATTCCTCAAAACATATACCTCCTCGCACAACATCTCCCGGGAGTACACAATCAGATCGCGGATCTGCTCAGTCGTCAAACACAGCAGATCCACGAATGGGAACTTCATCCTCAAGTTCTTCTTCCATTCTTTCACATGTGGGGTCATCCACACATAGATCTGTTCGCCACACACCAAAACGCAAAATGCCCAAGCTTCGCCTCCAGATATCCACACCCATTGTCCAAAGGCAATGCGCTATGGATGAACTGGTCAGGCAGATTTGCATACGCTTTTCCGCCTCTCCCGCTCATTCCATTAGTGGTTCGGAAGCTCAAACAACACTCCCTCACAATGATCCTAGTTGGTCCAACATGGGCACGCCAACCATGGTTCACAACCCTGTTGGAACTCTCAGTAGTGCCTCATCAAAAGCTGCACCTCTCCCCCAAGTTCCTCACTCAGAACCATGGAGAGATAAGGCATCCAGATCCCAATCAACTCAATCTTGCGATCTGGCTCCTGAAGTCCTAGAGTTTGGCTAACTCAATCTCCCGCCAGACTGCATGAACATCATTAAAGAGGCTAGACGTCCTACCACTAAAGCATGCTATGCAGCAAAGTGGAAGCGATTTGTCATTTACTGTACAAACAACAAAATTGATCCGCTAGATGCTTCCATCCAAAACATTATCTGTTATCTTTTGCATCTACAACAATGTAACCTAGCATACACATCTATACGGCTATATCTGGCTGCAATCGCTGCTTACCTCCAAAACAGACAACATTTGTCTTTGTTTCGAGTACCCGCTATCAAAGCGTTTATGGAAGGACTTAAAAGAATAATTCCACCTAGAGTTCCACCTTCTCCTGTATGGAATCTCAATATAGTCCTTACCAGACTCCTGGGTCCCCCATTTGAACCTCTGCACAAATGCGAGTTACAGTTCCTTACTTGGAAAGTAGCCTTCCTGGTAGCTATCACATCCCTTAGGAGAGTTAGTGAACTCCAGGCATTAACCATACAAGAACCATTTTTACAAATACACCATAGTAAAGTGGTTCTTAGGCCTAACCCAAAGTTTCTGCCTAAAGTAGTATCTGCCTTCCACCTTAATCAGTCGGTTGAACTTCCAGTATTTTTCCCTCAACCAGACTCAGTGGCAGAATGCGCTCTCCACACGCTAGACGTTAAAAAAGCGATACGCTACTACATCGAAAGAACTAAGCCCTTTAGAAACACAAAACAACTCTTTGTAGCTTTCTCCCCACCTCACAAAGGCAATCCCATTTCAAAAACAGGAATTGCAAGGTGGATTGTTAAATGCATCCAAATATGCTATCTTAAAGCTAAACGCACCTTAACTATTCCCCCTAGAGCTCATTCCACACGCAAACTAGGGGCTTCTATGGCATTCATAGGTAACATTCCCTAGATGACATCTGCAAAGCAGCAACTTGGTCTACACCACATACTTTCACTAAACACTATTGTGTAGATGTGCAAGCAAAACAACAAGCTACTGTGGGCCAGGCTGTACTAAGAACACTTTTTCAAACCACTGCAACAGATACAGGTTGCCACCGCTAGGGAGGAAAACTGCTGTATAGTCTATGCTAAAGTATACAATCTACAGCTCATATGCCTCGAGCGGAAAATGCTACCTACCAGTATGCATCTGTTCTTGGCATGTAGAGCTGTAGAGTTGTATACGCCCACCCACCTCCCCGGGTACCTTTATCTGTTGCAGTATTATCTTATTTAGATACATTACATGGCCATCCTTTTATATTCTCTTACTAACTCCATCATCACCCTTTACGGCGAAAAACAATCTGAAGATGGAGTTGATACCCATGCGCACTATCACCATAAGGAGGAGTCACCTATCTCGTGACTACAAAGACTTCTTCAAACAAAAACAAAGTGCAAACATCCGAGCCCAACACCAGATGGCGATCTATGCTAAAGTATACAACTCTACAGCTCTACATGCCAGGAACAGATGCATACTGGTAAGTAGCATTTTCCTTGTCACTCGCCGAATAGTAAAATGCATTGTACCCCAAAAACATTTATTGAGGCCGTCTGTTTCTCCAACAATAGGCAGGGTGATGCGCCTTCAGGCCTCTGGCCCCTAACATTGCCACTTAGAAAAAATCTCTGCATAGCCAGATATATCCCATCCTTCTTGCCTTTATAATGAGCAACTTGGAGGCTACTTGTTTTTCTACACTGTAGCTAAGGAGTGTAGTAACAATCTTGGATACAACAGTCCACTGCATTATTGAAACAATGTGACATTCTCTTATTTACCATTACAGACACCCCAGGTTGATACAGTGCTGGGGCATGTCTAGGTTGTCCTGTGTGTAAGGAAAGGGGATGTTATAATGACGTTTCTTTGTCCAGGTGTGCATGGACTAAGTAGGCATGCTGTAGAATGTTGAGGGTTGATGCTGCACGAATTTGGTGATGCATGGAATGTTGGTGTCTGTGTGCATGGTGAAGGTTGGGAGTTGATACAGTTTTAGGGAAAATAGAGCCCTACAGGACCTACCTACTGTAACATAAGGGCATAAAATAAAATTAAGAATGTACCTCCTTCCTGAATAGCTTCATACTCTTGTATAAATACCCTGCCCTACAACTACAGCAGATCTCGCCATTTTAAATCATCTACAAGACGCTCAACCATATTCAAGATCTCTTGTATTATTTCAAGGCCGTCAGAATTAAAAAACCAAGTTACCTGGTCTCCATATTCTTAATCTCAGGTAGTCATCTTCCAACACACAGAAAACATCATTTATTTGACCATCCCCTTCTACATGACAACTAAAGATTTTTCCCAGGCTTTGTCTGCTGTAGCCCAAACATCCCATCTTCTAAAGTTACACCCTTCCCTATGATCCAATCCTGTTCCAAAAACATCTTTGTCATTTATTTAGTCTTGTACAAGAAACACTGGTCCCACAGTTAAAAAAAAATACAATCAATACAAGGGAACAAAATTGTTATTTTAATCATTATTATAATAAATAATGTGTAAGGAACTTTCATAAAAAACTTCTACTTTGTGATTGCACGGTGGATGTGTAGTGAGAAATGTGCTTGGTGCTCTCATCATAGTGATACACACATGAACAAATTTAGTGATCAAAATTGTGTATCTTATAAACCAGGAACGCACGGTGCATTTATACATAATAAAATCTATCTAGGGTCTGTAGTGGTAGTCAACGACATTTCAATCCCTCAACAAGAAGGGAGGACCATCATCAGGACTCCTGAGATAAAGAGGAGCCCGAAACAATGGGAACAAGGGCTGAAACGGAGAATAATAAACATAGTTCAGAAAGGATAGTGTTAAGGTGTGAGCTGTAAGCCTTTAATATAGAGTGTATACTCACAGAGCGAAGATTGAAAGCTTCTATGGGGGAAAAAAACGGGCATCCCTAAAATAAGAGGTCAGAGTTCAAGATGTAGCCAGTTGACTACCCAATAAAAACAAACATTGTAGGAGTGGGTAGAGGAAGCTCTACCTGAATCCTGGTAGATCAAATGAACAGATAACAATATTGTAATTTTCTGTCTGTCCCACTGGAGTAAGTCTGAAAAAGAAAATTATAAAAACGGAGCAAAAAGGTCTTCATTTGCCATGAAGGAAGAAGTGTGAAAAAAAAAACATTTAAAATAAAAAAAGGCTATTCAGATTTTCCAGAAGAAAAATAACAGGTGGGAAACAAAGCCGATTCCTTGATATCAGAGTTAATGTGGGGTTCCAAAAGTCCTTACTGTATTCTCCAGGTAGGGAGAAAGAAAGTCAGCATATATGCGCACAAAAATTCTGTGCACCAACGCACCGCGTGTGAGCACAGTGTGCTTCACCACGCTCAGAAAATGAAAGGGGATTCCCAAAGATTGGTCCGTGGAGAGCAGGTCTGCATGCATGTCGGGCAAATTGGGACGAAAGGAGAGCTCTGCTCACATATATGGAGAAGCGTTTCTCACTGCACATGCTCAGTGGGGAAGGCCCACAATTCCATGGCAGAGTAGTAGAGGGCAAAGAAGGACTTATAGTCAAAAGGGAACAAGTTGCCGACATGTTGGGAGAACATAGATTATCTTATGGAAAGGTCATAGGAAAGAAGAATAGGAAAATAGCTAGATCAACAGATTAGAAACATGTATTGTCAGGGAAAAGTAATCAATAGATGTCATGTGTAACACTACAATATCGTATACATGATGAATGCAGAGAGCAGCCAGGTTAAACCGCTTAATTAGTACAGACGTATATTAAAGTTGTGCCAATCATCAAATACAGGGCAAATTCAAGGGAGGACAAATGATGGAGTCCGAAGCAGTCAAGTTGAAAATCCAGAACTGATATCAGGATAATTAAAGGGTCCATAGTGAAGGGCATTGTTCAGATCAAATGAGTCCATTCTTCCTGGCGCTTCAGGCCATTCCTCATCATGTCCATTCTGAGGATCCATTTTAATTCCTCCTTTTTGAAAAGTTGCTCCAACTTGGCACCTCTTTCATGTAATTCTAAACCCTGCCATCTTATGCCATTCTCTGTATGGCCTTCAGCAATAAAGTATTCTCCCGGGGGACAATGGGGACCTTGCTGCGGATAAGACTCCAATTTTGACAGATACATATTCTGATTTTTTGGATGGTTTGTCCATTATATAGTTGACCTCATGGACACTTAATACTGTAGATCACATTACAGGTATTGCAATTGGAGAGCTCATGCAGGGGTATCTCATTGTTGGCACGTTGAATTGATTTGCATTCTATACAGAACTGGCACACACTACACTGGCCACATTTAAAGTGTTCAGTGACCGGCAGTAGTGCCCAATGATCAATCAGGGTTTCTGGCAATTTTTCCGCTGTGAGTGGGGCCCTACTAAGTGGTCTTTCAGATTTTTACTCCTTTTGTAGTAGAACATCCGAGGTTCCAGAGCAAGATCCCTTGCAGCCAATACCTTCCAATGCTTCTTATTGCTTTTGGACTCTAAGCTAGAAATTGGAAAGAAGGCAGTCACAAATAGTTTTTGAGACATTTCTCCCTTGGTTTTTGAAGTGAGTAACCTCTCCTGGGGCAGTACCATGCCCTTTTCAGAGAGCATTTTGCATGGCGTTTAGGATAACCCCTGGCTATTAGTTATTCACCCAATATGGCAGCTTCTCTAAAGAAGTCAGATCTATGATAACAATTTCTGTGTATCCTTAGGAACTGACTATAAGGTAAAGAATCTTTCAGTGAGCAGGGGTGGAGGTGTATTTAATCTTGAGCACTCCAGTAGCATCTGTCTATTGTTGTTTCATTGTAAAGTGTGCCATATATTTTAGTCTGACCACAACATGATAAATAATAAATGCATTAAAAAACAAATACTAAATGAAAATATGAAAGGCCATATAATTCCAAGTGTACCATAAGAAACGGATAATATGTTTCATCTTCTTTATTTTTCAGGGAGCATGTATCCTTAATATGTTGAGGGACTATATGGGTGCGGAGCCATTTCAAGATGGCATTGGGCAATATTTGCACCGCTACAGCTATCGTAATACAAAAAACGAAGACTTGTGGAACAGTATGACAGATGTAAGTAATTATGCTTTCATTAAATGAACTTAATGATTTTGTGTTTTTTATACAAAACAAATAAAATAAAATTGAAGCTTTAGCAATGATATAGCTTGCCCCACCTCCCAGTTTGGGGTGGGGGAGAAGTTGGAAGAGTAGAAGTAATGGATGAGCAGATATATGGTCAGATGCACACAGTGATATTTTCATACTCTTGATGCAAACCTTTCAGCTTACATGTCATTGCTGAATGATCTTAAGGAGTCCATGTTCACTCCCTGAAATGGATCTATTGCAGGGTAAGATGCAGACAGACACATTGTCCTCCTAGAGCTCGAAGAGCAAATTCTCCTCCTAATGAGGAAGAACTGAGGGGCCAAGAAACAGTTATTTGCAACTGGAGAACTCCACATTCAGCTCCTAAAACTGCTGCAATGTCCATGAAACAGTTGACATGTAAAAGATAGGACAAAGCAACCTTGGGAAAACGGGTCAAAGCTGTAGACACTGTGTGTTGCACAATAATCAGATTCCTGAATGTTGATGAACTGTGCTATGATTTAGTTGCAGAATGTTTACTCTGAAGGTACGGTACCAAATGCTGGTTGTGGCAGCATACGTCTGCACATTGCCTTCACACTTCAGTGTTTAACTTTCTTTTAACCTAATCACTAACAGTATAATGGTGCATGCTCACATATTTTTCAAGAAGTTCATTAGAATCATGTATTTTTTTAAGGTAGATACAGGACAAATAATCTGCATTATATGGGTACATAGGCAGCCATAGAGATTGTATTTTTCCATCCTGTGGGATCAAATCTTGCTTAAAGGATGAAGTAAAGGTATAGAACAAATGATACAATAAGGAGTGGTAGTACAATATAGATTACGCTAGATGAACAACATTTTGTCTCTAAATTTGTGGTTATTTTTGTTCATGTTCGTCAGATGTTTTACTCAGGTGTGCAACATTTGTAGCACTAGATAGATATTTTTTTTCACAGATAATGAAAGTGTTCAAGGACAGGTTTACAGCCTTCAGATATAATGGGTTTTGGGGGCAGCATTACAAGATATTACAAGTAGATTTTCAGTATTTTGGACACTTATGTCCAGTATTTTTATAGCATTATATGGCCAATTCGGACAGTTTTGGGCTGAGTAAATGGTTATATTTTAGTATGGATATCCCAGTTTTAATAGCAACCTGGCAACACTAATCAGCAAAGGGAGGTTCCAGAATGAGGGTGTCAGTCATAGGATGTAAATCTGAAAGCAGCAATTTTACACTTGTGGCTATAACCTTTCGTTAGCAAAACATTATTTCTAGTGTTCAACCAAATGTCAAGTGAACACAGACTCCTAAAAGAATATTCTGAAACCGAAATTACTTAACAGCTGAAAGGTCTACTTTCATATTGTTTTGCTGTGACGTGGTGAAGATTTGTGAACATTTTGTTGGATTTTTTTATTTTGCTATCAAATGTCATCATCTATTGACCAGTATAAATTCAGTGTTAAAGAGTCAAGTCTTGATTACAAGTGCCCTGATATTTTGTAGTCATAACACATACACCTGTTTGCACAGGGATCTCAATTACAACTGCAATGAGATTTACAGCATCTTGTAATTACTGGGTGCGATAAAGTCCACATCTCTTATACATTTTCAAAACTGCCGGAATTTAATGGGAACAGAAAGTGTGGTACATACTGGAGCATGTAGAGTTTAAGGCAGAAAGCACCATAATTTACAGATTATGCCCTATTTCCAGGGCAGAACTTGACATAAGCCTACTACAGGGTAATATTTTATCAAATGCTATAAATAGTGCATAACACTCCTTAGCTCTTGTAATTGAACTGAAGAGTTTAACTGGGATATGTCTGTGGACTGGTCCTCTGCTGTATGTAATCTTTTTGCCACTCCATGTGGAGAAAGTTGCCCCATATCTGGTAATTTAGTCAGACCATTAAGTAGTTGTGTTTCAGTCTCAAAAACCTGATTAATTAATGTTGAAGTGTCTGACTTGGAATAGAATGTGGAGAGTCTACATGCGCACTGGTAGTGCCCTGAGCCCCACTCCTCCTGCTGCCAGAAGCCCGCCCTCAAGACTCAGCGGCAGCTCCTGAGTAAAATATAATGATAATAAAGCAGTTTTATTAACTGCTTTATTATCATTTTATTTTATGCGTCTGCTGGTTTCAGCAGTGGGGCGACGCTCCTCCGCCATAACGGAGGAGCCGCCGCTGGGTTGGTTGCTCTTGGAAAGCACTCCCACTATGCACACTGATCATCAAGCTACAACATTACTCACCTCATTAAGCACCTCACCTGTTCTACAACCTCATTGTAATAGTACATAAAATGTACTTGGGCTCTTACCATTCTTTTTATCCCTTGATTGTTCTCAGCTACAGGCATGCTATATAAACTTATAGATGCACACAATTGTATCAATTGCACATGCGATGGTCAGGTTGATGTTGAAAAACAAAGAAACTTAGCACTGACAATTTTCAACAAGTCTTACAACTCAGCTATCGGTGGTGGACAAAGAGCTTGAAAAGTCAAATAGTGATTAGCAGAGGATATTTGTCAGAGGCACTGGATTTCCAGGACTGTATGTTTTTTACCAGACCGGGGTTAAGAATTATAAATGAATTGATGCTTGGGCCTATGTAGGAAATTCTGTGATTGTGTTGGTAGTGTCACTGCTTTAGACATGCACTTAATTGTTCACTGGCAATGATCATAAACATCTTGCCTGTCATGGTATGGATCCTTATTGGCCAATGGAATACAGTCAGTCTTGCTTCTGATCTTTTTAGGTACATCTCACGGATTGTTGTTATCTTTCTTAGAATTTATTTTGATTAGGTAAACACTGAAAATGATTCACTCCTGCTACTGTTTGTTCTCATTGCTTAAACATGCTTATTAAAATAATACGGCTTAGCACTTCTGTGTGGAAGTGGTCAACTTAACCCCCTGTTCATCTTATAAACTGCTTAGCATATAAAACATGTATTCTCAGTCTGTGTTCTATATGGCATAGAACAATTTTGGTATCCCTCCCTCAGCTGTTTTTTTTCCCCAAAGCTTTGTGTGTTCACCTCCGCATTCCCTCCTTTTGGTGATCCCAAGTCCAAGGAGCCCCTAACATTACTTCAGTGTCTGAAAGTCGGGCGACTGTCCATTGCACAGCATTATTCACACTGCCCCTCCAATTCTTTTTTGGCCTACCTCTACAACAGGCTTGTAATCGAATTGGACCTTATCTTAGAATCCCAGAAGGGATTTTCCCCATGAAGCATCTCTTCTTATGCTGCGAGGTTAAAGCAGAGAATTAGACTGTTCAAGCCAATAATTTAATTCAAATCGAAATCTCAGGCTTGAAAGTCTGGAGAGCCTTTACTGGTTGGAAGGAGGTCTTATGTTCGAGGCATGCGAGCTGTAGATCACCTTCTATGCATAGATCGCCATCTAGTGTTGGGTCCGGATGTTTGCACTTTGTTTTTCTTTGAAGAAGTCTTTCCAGTCAGGAGGTAGGTGACTCCTCCTTTCGGTGATAGTGCGCATGGGCAACGACTCCATCCTTAGATTGTTTTTTTCTGCCATCGGGTTCGGAAGTGTATTGTTGCGCTCTGGTTCGGTACCATTTTCGGACCCCTTCGACGCGCAATCCACTACCCTCAACGGTATTGTTATCGATCGCGGTTCCCCATTCGACGCGCATCGTCTCACCTTGGAAAACCTTTGATCGGGAAACTGGTGGCAGGCCGTCGGGCCTACCAGCGCCGACCGTGCTAGCAGTCGATGGGATGGTGGACTCCCTTCAAGCTCTGTCCTGGGTGTCGTGCTAAGTTTCCACGCACCGACTTGCACGAAGTGTGCAACCTCTGCTTGTCCCCGGAACACGAAGAGAACGACTGCGATGCATGGCGATTGTTTCCATCTAAAAAGACACTTCGTGACCGTCGGGCTCGACGACACGAAATGAAACTCCAGAGCGGCTCCGCACCGGACATCTTCGGCGAAGATTCCGACACTGAACTTCAACCTCAAGGAGCCGAAGCCGAAGAAGAACACCATATCTCCATGTCCGAAGCCGACTCCGACATGGAGGAAAAGGAGCAGATTACTCCGGGTCAGCGTACCGCGAGTAAAGATACCCCTTTACCCCCTCAACATAAAACAAAGGCTCCGGTCCCTCCTCTGCCCTCGGGCCAAAGTCGGCACCAACAAAAAGTTTTCAGCGCCCCACCCTCTGGCCCGGCTCCGAAACAGAAAGAGAAGCCTTCCGGCTCAGGCTCGAGCCGGCCCCACTCTGGCACCGAACCAACACCTTCGACACCGAAGCACAAGTCCAAATCTTCCACACCGAAAGGCTCGGAGCCGAAACCTTTGACGCCCAAAGGCTCGGAGCCGAAACTTTCAACGCCGAAACCGGCTCAAAAAGGAAAAGACTCTCCCTCTAAAGAGCCTCGGACCGATGCGCTGCCTTCGGATCCGAAACAGAAAAAACTGGTGATCAACCCTGAAACAGGACATATTCCAACAAACGGAAGATTGACCTATTAGATGACTACCACATTCCTCTCAAAAGGAAGAGTGTGGGTACTAACCCTTCTCCCCCTTACATTCCACTTCCTTCTTCCACTGATCCCAACTTGTTCATTTCACCAGCAAATTCACCTCCACCACCACCACTTTCACCTGACCCACAGGATGAAGGGGATGGGGATGAGGATCAGGATAGGTTACAGGACACTGACCCTTGGGACGATTATTAGACAGACCCAATCACATGCAATGACCCTGATTTGTATCCCTCCAGACCCTCCCCACCTGACGACAACATTGGGTACATTGAACTTCTTAACAGGGCCGCTCAATATTATGGGGTAGAGCTCCATAGGGAGCCTTTAGAAGAGGATTTCCGTGTTGAGGCACTTACTTCTTCCCAAAGAGCTACTCACACCTTACCAATGCTCAAAGGCATCTTAAAACACACAGATGAGGTATTTAAAGACCCTGTAAGGGCAAGGATAATTACACCTAGGGTGGACAAAAAATATAAACCCGCTCCTACCGACCCTGTTTACATTAGAGGCCAGCTGCCCTTGAACTCTCCTGTAGTCTCCAACGCTCGCAAGAGAGCTAATTCACAACCCACAGGCGAGGCCCCTCCTCCTGATAAGGAGTCTAAGCTGATTGATGCCTCGGGTAAAAGAGTGGCTTCACAAGCAGCAAATTACTGGCGCATTGCCAACGCTCAAGCTCTGTTGGCTCGTTATGATAGGGCTCATTACGATTAGTTCGAGAAACTCATACAACATTTACCTGATGAATACAAATCTAAGGCTAATGACCTTATTCAAGAAGGTAAACTTATCACTAATACATCCATTAGGTGTGCCCTAGACACAGCAGCTCGTGCAGTCAACACCAGTATACTGTTACGCAGGCATGCTTGGCAGAGAATATCAGGCTTCAAGCCGGAGGTGCAAACCTCCATCCTTAACCAGCCATTCGATAAGGAGCATCTTTTTGGCCCAGCTGTTGATACCTCGCTGGAAAAGATGAAGAAAGACACTCAGGTCGCAAAGTCCATGGGGGCTTTGCAGTTACCTGCCACTAGGGGTTCCTTTTGCCGCTCCTTTTACAGGGGTGGTTCAAAAACTGTGTCCACCGAAAATCCCTCCTCCTCTTACAAGGGCAACAACCAATCCCCCTCTTCAAGAGGTTATTTCAGAGGAGGTTTTAGAGGAAACAATGGTAAGGGAAGAGGCAGAGGTAACTCTACCCGCACTTCCCCCACATACAAACAGTGACTTCCTACCGTTATCCCCCGATAAGTCCACTCCTGTCGGGGGACGACTCTCTCAATTCCTGCCTGTCTGGAATTCAATCACCTCAGACAAGTGGTTACTACAAATTATCCAGTATGGTTACTGCCTGGAACTTACAGACACTCTCCCAAATATTCTTCCAAGATCACATGCAATGTCACCAGAGCATCTCACCCTCCTAAAGCAAGAGGTTCTCTCTCTCTTGGAAAAACACGCTATAGAGCCAGTCCCATTGCAATACCAGGGGACCGGGGTATACTCCCTGTATTTTTTGATTCCCAAAAAGGATGGCTCTCTCAGGCCTATACTAGACCTCAGAGAACTAAATCTGTACATTCAGTCGGACCACTTTCACATGGTCACACTCCAACAAGTGCTCCCACTCCTTCAACAAGGCGACTTTTTGTCCACTTTGGATTTAAAGGACTCCTATTTCCACATTCCCATTCACCCGGCTCACCGGAGATACCTCAGGTTTGTGGTGGACGGACAACATTATCAATTCAAAGTTCTCCCATTCGGGGTAACTACAGCACTCAGGGTTTTCACCAAGTGTCTGGCAGTAGTCGCAGCTCATCTAAGAATACAGCACATTCACATCTTTCCCTACCAAGACGACTGGCTAATAAAAGCCAGCTCGCAACAGAGCTGCCTAAGACACACTCGGAAAACAGTACAACTGCTTCACGACCTGGGGTTCACTGTAAACCTCTCCAAGTCTCATCTCCAACCATCCAACACACAAGTGTATCTGGGAGCCACAATAAACACTCAGAAAGCTCTAGCATGTCCCAACCCAGTCAGGATCCGCAACATGCAAACTCTAATAGCGCAGTTTCAGCCACAACACTCATTACCAGCTCGAGTGTTCATGCAATTGCTAGGAATGATGGCATCTTGCATTTTAATCGTTCCTTATGCAAGACTTCAAATGCGTCCCCTACAGGAATGCTTCGCACGTCAGTGGAACCAGGCTCAAGGTCAGTTATCAGATCTAGTGTTGGTGGATGGCCGCACCCATCGCTCTCTGCAGTGGTGGAACATACAAAACCTTTCCAAGGGGCGGCCATTCATCAACCCGGTTCCACAGATAGTGCTAACAGCAGACGCATCGCTCACTGGTTGGGGAGCTCATCTTCAAAAACATACCATTCAGGGCATGTGGACTCTGCAACAAAAACAACTCCACATAAACCATCTAGAACTGCTAGCAATTTTTCTAGCATTGAAAGCCTTTCAACTTCATCTAGTAGGCAAAGCTGTCCTGATTCGCACAGACCACATGACAGCAATGTACTACGTACAAAAACAGGGGGGGGGGACACTCTCTTCAGCTCTCACAGCTAGCCCGGAGCATCTGGAAATGGGCCATACCTCAAAAAATCCTCAGAACACCTTCCAGGAGTAAACAACCAGATTGCAGATCTGCTCAGTCGTCAACGACAGCAGATCCAAGAATGGGAACTCCACTCTCAAGTTCTTCTCCCATTCTTCCAAATGTGGGGCTTCCCAGTGATAGATCTGTTCGCCACCCACCTAAACGCAAAATGCCCAAACTTCGCATCCAGGTATCCACACCCATTGTCCAAAGGCAATGCGCTATGGATGAATTGGTCAGGGATATTTGCTTATGCTCTTCCGCCTCTCCCACTCATTCCATTAGTGGTTCGGAAGCTCAGACAGCAGTCCCCGACACTAATCCTAGTTGCTCCCTCATGGGCTCGTCAACCCTGGTTCACAACCCTGTTGCAGTTATCAATAGTTCCTCACCAAAAACTACACCTTACTCCCAATTTTCTCACTCAGAACCATGGAGAGATAAGACATCCAGATCCCAGTCATCTCAACCTTGCGATCTGGCACCTGAAGTCCTATCTTAATCTTCCGCCAGACTGCATGAATATTATCAAAGAGGCTAGGCGCCCTACCACAAGAGCATGGTATGCAGCAAAATGGAAGCGGTTTGTCACTTACTGTAACAGCAACCAAATCAATCCGCTGGACGCTTCGATCCAAAACATTATTTGCTACCTATTACATCTACAGCGTTCCAATTTAGCGTACACATCCATACGCTTACATCTAGCTGCAATAGCTGCATATCTACAAAACAGACAGCATTTGTCTCTTTATAGAGTGCTTGCTATTAAAGCATTTATGGAAGGACTTAAAAGAATCATTCCCTCCAGACTTCCACCTGCTCCAGTGTGGAATCTCAACATAGTTCTTACAAGACTCATGGGTCCACCTTTTGAGCCATTGCACAAATGTGAACTACAATTTCTCACTTGGAAGGTAGCCTTCCTCATAGCCATCACATCTCTGAGAAGAGTGGGTGAGCTTCAGGCACTAACCATAGAAGAGCCATTTTTACAAATGCACCAAAACAAAGGGGCCGATTCCGATTCAGGCCGGAAATCTCCCCGACCGAGCCGGACCCAGAGAGATTTCCGACCGAATCGGACCCTAGCAGCCCGACCGAACGAGTACGATGCGCACGTATGCCATCGGACTCGATTTGGTCGGACTCCCATTGAAGTCAATGGGAGCCAGTCGTACGACGCGTACACGGGCTCCCATTGACTCAATGGGCACGACGCGAACAAGGGCGCCCCCTACAGCGTGTTCGCGTCGATGCGGGTCGCGCCGTACATGCACGTGTAGGGGGGACCCATGGGTACCCCCCTGTGTGCGACTCGCGCGCCTACGCTTCCAGGGGGTCCGACACAGACCCCCAAAGTGCGGCTCCGACAGCTCCTTGGAGCCGGACTGCGCGAGTCGGTTGGAGCGGTCGAGGTGCGCATCGTACTTACCCGGCCGGGGAACGTCTCCATTGCGCGGTGCGAATCGTCCCCGTGCGAGTCGGTCGGAGCGGTCGGGTCCTGCGAACGCGTCGGTCGGAGATTTCGCGAGCGCACGCATCGTACTCGCTCGCCCGGACGCACGTACGATTCGGTCGCGAAATAGGGCTCCGAATCGGATCCGGTAAAGCCGAATCCGATTCGGAGCCCTACCGGCCGAGATCGGAATCGGCCCCTAAGTAGTTCTTAGGACTAACCCCAAATTTTTACCCAAAGTCATTTCTGCCTTTCATATCAACCAATCTGTTGAGTTACCTGTGTTCTTCCCTCAACCAGATTCAATGGCAGAACATGCTCTTCACACATTAGATGTCAAAAGAGCATTACTATACTACATTGATAGAACAAAACCTTTCAGGAAAACAAAACAACTTTTTGTTGCTTTTGCTCTACCACATAAAGGCAATATCAATATCAAAATCAGGTATTGCAAGGTGGATAGTTAAGTGCATTCAAATATGCTACATTAAAGCTAAACGCACATTAACAATTCCCCCTAGAGCCCATTCCACTCGCAAACTAGGGGCCTCTATGGCATTTTTAGGAAATATACCCATAGAGGACATCTGCAAAGCTGCAACATGGTCTACACCACACACCTTTACAAAACACTATTGCATAGATGTGTTAGCTAGACAACAGGCTGGTGTGGGCCAGGCAGTTTTACGTACACTATTTCAGACAACTGCAACAGCTACAGGTTAGCCACCGCTTTGGGACATAACTGCTATATAGTCTATGCATAGCATGTGATCTACAGCTCACATGCCTCGTACGAAAAATGCTACTTACCACAGTATGCATCTGTTCTTGGCATGTAGAGCTGTAGAATCTCATGCGCCCACCCGCCTCCCCGGGTACCTGTACCTGTTGCAGTACTATCTTACTTAGATACAATATACATGGACATCTCTCTTTACTACTCTTACTAACTCCATCATCACCCTCTGTGGCAAAACAATCTAAGGATGGAGTCGATGCCTATGCGCACTATCACCAAAAGGAGGAGTCGCCTACCTCGTGACTGGAAAGACTTCTTCGAAGAAAAACAAAGTGCAAACATCCGGACCCAACACTAGATGGCGATCTATGCATAGCATGAGATTCTACAGCTCTACATGCCAAGAACAGATGCATACTGTGGTAAGTAGCATTTTCCTTCTGGTTGGTGCCAGTATGAATGGTACTGAGGAATGTGACCATGACTATACCCATCCCAAATGCTGTAGTACTTCAACAACTGAGGCAGTGAATAAATGATTTCCTTCAAATAGCAAGTCCAGACCCTTTGCGTTGGGCCTCCTGTTTGACATCCAAAGTCTTCAGTCAACTTGCCAAATTATGTAAAGACAAATCTTAGTGTTCAGTGTAGTGATGTTAGTTGAGCCTAATGGGTATAAACGTGTACTCCACTTGGACATAATGTATTCAGGAAAGATGCATTTCAAAATTGAGCCCCAGTTGCAGACAAAGTTTTCTAGGATTGTTTTAGAATTAGCTGTTCTTAATGAAGAACCTCTAGATTTTTTTATGTTCTGTCAATAGTTCTCAAGAATTGTGTCTTCTTGCCATATGGAAAATACTGTTGTCTTAGTTGAACTTTGGACTTGTTCATACACTTGGAAATTGCAGGTCTGGAGTGGAAATACATACTTGCATAAATGCACTCATTCTTCAGTGATTGGGTTGGTGTCTTAGAGGACTGAGCTCTAAGCACCTTCACATGAACTGAGAAATTGCTCCAGGCAAGCCAAACGACTATCCAGTTCACATGGGTCCTGTATCTTCAGATCATTCACATGATCTAAATGATGCTGACACTGAGAGTATTTTGAGATACTCAGCTCATCTTCCATGGAGCGATGGACAGCCCCTGAGCACCCTCGCTAGCCCATGAGCACCCCTTGGTCTGGTTAAGGCAAACCTCCTACATTAAAGGGGTGCTGGACAGGTGCTTCTTTTTCACCATAGAACTGTAGGACAGTGATCATGGGAGAGAAATGTACTGCTTCTTTTTGTTTTGCAACTGTATCAAATGACTGGGGCATTAGGAAATATCTTTTCCTACTAGGAAATGAAGGCTTACTGATATTTGCTACCTGTCCCAGCTGTTTCAGAGAATGGTTCATCTAGTGTACCACAAAATCTAAACCAAATCGATGTACTGCTCATCGTCATTGCGTAAGACATGCTTGTTAAAGTAGTGCTGTTTAGCACTACTGTTTGGATAATAGCTTGACCTCCGGCCAATGAAAGCTTATTGGCAAGAGTGATGCTCCTAAAAAGGAGAAAATTGCCCCTTTACTAGGTAAACGTCATTGCAGTTGGACAGGTGGGATCGAGTTGAGCTGTGAACCTCCGTTAGCTATAAGATCAACATTGAAATCAAAGCTCCAACGCTCCAATCTTGGTAGCATTTAAAGAACTGAGACTGTGACTTTCTTTTGTTTTGACGAAGGTGTTTTTGCTGATTTGAACTTGCTGAAACACACATCAGTGCCTCATGAAGCCTGAGCAGTTGTATACTGTAAAATAGATATTGAATTCAGGTTGAGCATTCAATATGCCCTTGTATTAGAGATGCAATATAAAGATGTATTATCAAGAAGAACCCATTGTGTTGGTGCCTCTATGACATAATATCAAGGTCACAAGTATTGCAATTTAAAAATATTGTGGACAAAAATATCAAGATTCTATTGGTTAAGCATATATATTTCAAAGTATTTAACATAACTTAAGAAAATGAATTGACGTTAAAAATGTTACAAATAAAAAAGATATATATATATTTTTTTTTTAATGCAATACTTGAAAATAAACAAAGAAATAAAATGACTATATATATATATATTGTGTTCAGGTTGAGCATTCAATATGCCCTTGTATTAGAGATGCAATATAAAGATGTATTATCAAGAAGAACCCATTGTGTTGGTGCCTCTATGACATAATATCAAGGTCACAAGTATTGCAATTTAAAAATATTGTGGACAAAAATATCAAGATTCTATTGGTTAAGCATATATATTTCAAAGTATTTAACATAACTTAAGAAAATGAATTGACGTTAAAAATGTTACAAATAAAAAAGATATATATATATTTTTTTTTAATGCAATACTTGAAAATAAACAAAGAAATAAAATGACTATATATATATATATATATATATATAATTATTTTAAAAATTGTAGTTTATTAGAAATAGTATCATAATTACAAATTTTAAAAACCCATACCTATACATAATTGAGTATAAGTATACAAAATACTTATTAAATCAATTACTCAATGTTAACGTAAAATAATATTATTAAATTGAAATAAAAATAGAACATAAAGTAGAATGACAGAAAAGTTGCCTAAAATAATTATAAAATATTACAATACCCTAATATAAAACTCATAAAATATTTAGCTAGTTAAAAATTGATACTAAAAATAAGCGCAGATTATGAAAATATAACCCCATACTTCCCTGCAAACCCAACAACCAACAAAATGATGAAATGTAACAAAAATACCAAACACAATATAAATGAAAAATAAATACTTGCCAATTTTTTTAAAGAAACAAATATTTTTAAAATGTACTTATACAACGGATTGAAAAATGTACTTATTTAAAAAGCAGAACCACTAATTGATACATTTTACAACTAAAATATATTTGTAGAAAACACTTCCCACCCTAGTCCTCCATAATCCCAACAAGTGGCGGAAAAATCAAAATGGTACTAAAAACGTATTATAAAAATACTAAATATTTAAAAAATCTAACACATAATACATCAGAATGAACTAACGCAATTAATTCAAACAGGTAAATAATTTACACAATGAATACTCCAACCATCCAACTAAAATTAAAAAATAATTACACCATGTATCAATTAAATATTGTACCCATTTAGGCATCCAATTAGCCAATTACATTGAATGAACAGTGTACACAAATAAAAAAAATAAAAGGTTAAAAACACTTCACATCCTAGTCCCGTGCAAACCCAACAACCTGCCAAAAGTTGAACATGAAATTGAAAGCAATTATTTAAATATATTACTAAAGCAAAAGAAAGAATGCAAATAGTTAATATTAAAATAGTAGCAACTATCTATAGCACACAAACTAATAAAACATTAAAAAAAATAAAAATCGATATTCTATACAACAATATTTAATAAAATGTTATTACACACTTTAAAAAAAATCTCTATTCTTATCTGCGATATTCCGTCCCAATATATTCATGGTGTCTAAATATATTGTAGATGATATGTGTGTCTAACGGTATTTTTACAACAATATTAATGCCTTACACCGGGTAGGTTTCCTTGAAGTTGTTATCCGATAACTGTTGAAGGCCTAAAACATATTAGCAGATTTTGGATTACCTTTGCTTCTAAGATGAATATGTTGTTAGAAAAATGCAATTATTTTGTGTAACATTTGTGTTTTTACATTGTTCAATATGTATTGTAAAATAGTATGTGCAATATGTATATGCATTTTGATAGCAATTTATTAAAACTTGAGGACTCGAATACATTGAAGTACATGTTAGTGAAAAAGCACTTTTTTATGGCTATTTGTTTGTTGGGCAGTGGGTGCCTCTCTCAGTCAGAATTGCATTGGGGCACAAATGTATGCGAATAGAGGAGCCTGCAGATTTAGTGAACCTGGCTAAAGGTCCTAAATAACGTGAGGTGTTAATAGTATTTTAGAGGGGAACTCATTTTGTTTTAACTGTAGTTCCTCCATTTTACCTTCCTCGTGTCCTGAGTGAGTCGGAATGCTCAGGCTAAGTAAAATCAGCAGGGCAATTTCTTTGAATCATTAGGAGGGGACTCAGTATGTGGGCATCCCGAAAGGAGTCATAATTATCCAGTGCAACTCCTCTTACACGGAGTCCTTGATACAGATACAGACTTGCTCACCTCCTAAAGCAAAGTTGCAGTGCCAACACATTGAGAGAGAGGTGTGAGGGAGATTCATGTTGCAGTAGCTGCGTGGCACCTTAACTGCGTTGTAACTAGACGTTTCATCCAATGGTGCAACACGTGTAATTTCAGAAATATGGTGTGGAGGATCAGTGGTGGGTAGTTGCTTAGAGGAAGGGGAGCAAGGGATAAGAAAGAAAAACAAGGATAAAATATAAAATGCAGAGGATAGCATTAGAGGGTAATGCTGTCAGGGCCAAGGATAGTGAAACCCGGGCCCTCACATAAAAGACAGAATGTAATTGTAAAATAAGTAACTTGCTGTGTTGACTTCATCATGTTTGACAGTGCTTTGTAATGTAAAATAACAGAAGTGTGCATGTAATAATGCCTGTAGTATAATACATTTGGGGTCTTTCTGGTGACGAGGTCGTAGATCCTATGCACCAGGAAGGACCTGGCATAATTTATAGGTTTTTTCTATTTAGTATGCCATTCTTCAGCCAGCTAACCACTTTCTTTAGCAGAAATGTGGGTATAGTCCAATAAATTCCTGTTCTCTATGTGTACACTGCAATTTATTGGCATACATTCTAATGAAGAAAGTTTGGAACCTTGAAAAACTTTTTATCAGCTTTAAGGCTACATGAGGGTGCCCTCTGCACTCGGTTGATCATCCGTCCAAAAAGCATAGCACTTGTGTACCCATTTCTCTTGACCCTTCTTCATTATTATGTTTTATGATTTCCAAAATAGACAAGAACTTCCCACTCTAGCACCATCAAACATTAATGCTTATTGGAATGAATCAATACCTTTGTTGCAAGAAGATGCACAGAGATTAATTTCCCTTCAAATTTGTGCTTGTTTTCATCTTGCTCTTCAAAAAATATTCTTTCATTTATTCTATGAGTTGATGATTTCCTGTGTGCCACATTTCTTAAAGCTGCCTCAGGATGCCACTCAGAATTAGAAAGAAAAGCCAGACAGCACAACTGGACCTTATTTCTTCCCAAAGTTTTGGTTGCTTTTCCAGCTGAGCCACAGGATAGCCTTAAGATTCCTCTGGGGGTATCCTGCTGGTTTAGAGGATGCTGTGAATTGAGCCCCAGAGGTGAAAACAAGAACCCCGAGCAGGGTTTTGCCAGCAAATCTTGAGAGATGCATAACGTGAATTCCTGTAACCACGTCATCAGGTCAAAATGATGTCATTTTCTTTGATGTCATAATTAAGCTAATTAGTGATTTTAAACCGGATATAATCCAGCATCTTTGGTTGGACTCAGTTGGCAAGTGTGATGCTCACTCAAGCAGATATGGAGGAAACGAAAATTACAGTATATTTTTTCTCCCTCGAAGGTGTCCCTTTGTACCTGCAAAGTTTCTTAATCAAGAAAAAATGTCTTGCACACCCAGTTGGTTCAGTAGTTATGTTACCGCTCTCGGTTGCCATAGTCTGTGTATCACAGCCAGTGATATTAGCTAATTTATTGACAGTGAAGCTGTGATGGCCTTCTTATAATCCCCTTACTTAATCATTAAATGTATTCATTTGGTGTTATATGTTTTGATCAAAAATTACTTTGAGACCTTTCCATTGTAAGTATTCACCGACTTAACCAAAATCGTTTGGCAGTGTTTGTGTTTTATTCATGATAATATTATTTGTGTGGGGAAGCAATTGTAAACTTCAGTGCAAGTGTCAGACATGCTATAACGTTGTGTGCTTCAGCTTTGTTCTACAGATGGAAGCCAAGGTGAACTTCAGAAAATTGATGGATTCTGTTCCAAGCAAAAATCTGTAAGTCCACGGAGTTTGCACACATTTATTATATAAACAGAGTCTACCATGTTGAAACACAATTTTGTTTAATACTCGGTCTGTTCCTTTGATACAAAGCTGATGATCTGGAATTCATTTTAAATTATATGTGCTTCAGTGTCTTTTTCAATTCTTTTTTAATGTGACACACTTGTGCATGATGGAAAAATGTATATTGATGGAATATATGCTTTAACAGTGTTAACCTAATTGTGCAGTTTTTTGAGAACTAAGAATGTATTGACTTTTATAGTCACATGCCACTTGCGTAAGGTGCATTATGTCAGAAGACGTCATCGCCTGGTTCTATTTCTCCCTCTGGCTCGGATATGCTTTCGCAAACCTACAGACACATCCTCTTTTCTGGACCCCTACTTGCAAAAATCCAGCGCATATGGAAAACCAAATCCGGAGGTCGAGCGTTCTCCTATATCGCTCCTAATGTGATCTGCCTGTACACATAAGAACTTCCTCGTCACTTCTTGAATTCTACAAGAACCTGAACACCTGGCTTTTCTAGTAGTTCCGCTAGGCCCTAGGCGTGGCTAGACTCACACCTGCTTAGCACCAAGATATCCTTTTGGGTGATAGTATGCTCTACAAATCTGCATAACATATTCAGGGGTTGTTTTCTCATTTTTAGATTTTAGCTACACATTGATTTAGCTGTCTGCTCGCAGGCCTCTTTTTCCAATTCATATAATTTATTTAGAGTGGACTTTGTGTGAGCCCCTTGCTCATGACTGGATTTCTTTGTTGTCTGTCTCACATATCTGCTTTTAATACAGTGGCTTTCCTTCCTCTTCTTGTGTTTGCCACACCCAGGTGCCTTTTGCTCTGACAGTGTTCTTATTTGATGAGTTGTTTCCTTCCGTTGCTGGCGTCAGGCAACTATTTGTCCTTTTACATAGTTCTATAGCATTTGACTTCTCCTATTGGATGGGAGCTAATGCTCAACCCCCTCCTCTTTCCCCTCGAATCTAGCTCCCAAAGTATCCCCTCCACTGTATATGGGTGTCCTCTGGCTTGTCCCTCCGGACTGAATGTCAGTTGCTGGTGCTCCAGCTACCAGTGGTACTGAAACAATTTTCAGAGTGGGGTTGCTGCCATCAGTATTCTATCACTGAAGTCAAAAGGATTGTGAAAAATCAAAGTGTTTTGCAAAGGACAAGTGTAGCAAATAGACCATGTCATTTCAGCAGGACAGTGGTAAGGGTATAGTATGCAGGTGGTGGTGCATTTTAGAGCACACTGTCTCAATCATATTAATGATCATGGTGTTGTAGCGCCCTGTCATTTACAAACAGCTTATTTTCAATTGAAATGGCCACTGATTTACTTAGACATGCAGTTTTAGTGATAGAAACATAAAAATGTGCTTCATTTATGAGTATACAAAAAAGTGATGGATGGAATGCTTGAATTATTCTCAGCCATTGGTTATTACTTGGGGTCACATCCCAGTCCATCATTATTTTGCACACCATGCTACCTCAGTCTGGACCCAGCTATATGCAAATCAGTTTTGACCCTCCTCCAATTGGAACAGTCCAGCCCAAATTGCCAAGCCAGGTCCTACTTGAACCGGGCAAACCTGGTCCTAGATTGCTTGTATTCCTGTTCAGGGAGGACCAGACTTGGCAGTTCAGGCTGGACTGTTTCCATGAATAATAGTATGTATAAGTTAGTATAAAGGCATGTGGTAAATGGTCATTTGTAGCAGCATTTGTTGACATTTATAGTAAAATCAGAGGACAAAAGTATGAAATAACATTTCATAAAGCAAAATAATAAAAATTGATGGCACAACAAAACACTCACAGCAGAAAGCAACAGAATAACCACAACAAAACGCAGTGTAATAATGCAGTACAAAAACATAACATCAGAAAAAGCAAAACAGCACATCACTCTCACAACAAAGTGCAACACTAAAGTTATGATTTCTTAATATAGTAGTAAAAGGTGTTTGCACCAAGCACTGCATTACTTACCACCAAGGACATGAAATAGTATCAGTCAAGATGTTTTGTGATCCAACCAATGACCTGGAGAGGGCCCCATGAACTAGCAAGTGATTAGAGTCTAGGTGCCATTGGAAACACAAATATATCATGTAACCATTGTAATGTTCCAAAGGATCACACCCACCAAGAACTTCTGGTGTCACTAAATACCTGGCCTGAGGTGTCTGGTAGCTTTTTCACCCATCAGAGGAACCAGGGCAAAACATAGAAAAGGGGTATCAGAAAACCAGGACTGGAATTGTCCTCTAGATGGATTTATCTCAAGTGATGGTGCTTTCTTTGACTTTCCATCATGTGAACTCGTACACTTTGAGGGGTATGGACCAGCAGTCGTACTGGTGGAGTGAACGGTGATGTTCTCCCGTTGGACTAGGGTACCAGGTGGGAACCCCAAGATGGCAGTAGACAGACAAGTTGCCAGCTGAGGTTCAAGGTACATAAGGCAGGAAAACACAATAAATCCACAAAGTCAGGTGTACCAAGCAAAAGAACTAAAGGAAAACCCTAATTGCAAGGAATCCGTTTGGGAGAAAACAACAAAGGTATAATAACGGTAAACGGTGCAAAGTAGGAAAACCACAGTAACTTTGCAACACGTTGCCAGGCATCCGTTCTGTCCTGAAGGAGCTGTAAATAGTGACTCTCCCACTTACACCCATAAGTGATAGAGTAAGTCAGGAAGTGAGCATGAGCAGTGAAGCTTAGTTGTGCAGTCTGCGTGAGCCCAATCTCCACTGCCTGTTATCCAAATTCTCCAGGCTTTCGTAACCATGCAAGTGACCCTTCTGAATCCGAACAACCATCCACAAAATGCCATCGGCTTCATTGACAGTCCATCCAAGCAATGGCAAACAATGAAACGAATGTGAAAGCCAGTGATTTAAAGGTGCTGAACCAAAGCTCACTCTCTTTCTCACTCTACTTCTTTTTTTCTTTTTTTTTTTTAAAGACTTGGTGACATGAAGACCTTCATACAGCTAAATATGCCAGTAGCCAGGTCCAAAAAGCACTTTGCCTTATAATAGCTTAACCAGGGAAATGCACACTTAATTTGTATAACTAAAAAAGCTTAAAGGAGGAAAATCAGTAAAGCCCATTGTGAACTTGTTTCTAAGGTACTATTTGCAAGTTGTGGATAATAGGATGGGGTATTTACTAATCCCGGTAAATACCATTTTCGTTACCCAAGATGAGGTATTTACTGGGTATGGTAAATAACTCCTATTTAAAGTTTTCAAATTGAATATGATCAATAACATGCAGAATCAGTATTTAATGGCCCTGCATAGCAGTTTCTTCTATTGCTATGAAATTTCATTGATTTTCAAACATGGTAGATTTGATTCTTTAACTATTTTAATATTTTTCTGCCTCATTTGCCTATTTGCAATTGTTAGCAACTTGATCTCAATATGTGACAGAATGAAATAGAATTTAAAGAAGAGTCTGGTATAGCTCTAAAGAAGCTTTTTTTTATTTCAGCATTGGACTAAAGGAGACATCCTTGATGTGAAGGCAATGATGAACACTTGGACACTACAGAAAGGCTTTCCATTGATAACTGTTGGGTTGAAAGGGAAGAAAGTAAACTTGCAACAAGAGCATTACATAAAGGGCTCAGATCCTTCACAAACAACTGGGTAAGAAACATGAAGGAAGGAGATTTTAATTACATTTTTGCAGCAAGTATTAGGACATATATTGAGGAGTTTATAATTAATTACATAAAAGGCATGATTCTAATTTCGAAAGTATGACCAGTGTGAAGTTACTGTCTGCTTTGGTTGCACTTGGATTCTGTCTTAGAACATTTACTATGTAGGCTTTCGTAGGAGGTGACTGATGAAGTGCGACCTGCAACAGTGTAGCAATAGAGTAAACATTTTGAAGCTATGAGGCAAAAGGGATGGAGATGGGTAAGAGTGATATTTGTCAAAACGGCTGCCGGTTATGAATATCCTCATTTGAATGTGTTTAAATGCCGTAGTCCACGTTTATCGAGTTCAATGGGACAATTTCTCTCAGTAAATGAGGAGACCAAGGTCAAATAGCCTAGTACAAATTATGTCATCCATTCAGAAGCCTGGTGGTATGCATGTGCGCAGCCCAGACACTTACCGGTTTCCATTTTCTTTGCTCAATATGATTATATTGAACATTGTGTCTGCCTCCAACTAAGGCAGAAAAGGTCATCTTCCCTATTTGCTTCCTCATATGCTCCCCTTGTCTCTGTCATATCACAGCCTCGATATGTAGTAATCTCCTTATTATCTATGAGCCCCTTTTTAATTGTGTGTTCTTTAATAGTTTCATCAATTTGCTCTCTGGAAGCATTCAGTGATTGGAACCAGTACTGCCAAAAGATCAAGTACACTGCTTGACTAACACTCTCAATTTTTTTAATTAAACAATTCAAAACAATCTGTGCCTATTTCTGAAGATATATGCCAAAACAGTGATGCACTTGCTGACTGAGATTATGGCTTACTCCAGCCAATATTTCACAGGGATAACCTTGAAATGGTGACCATGCCAAATACCAAAGTTTTTCATGAGTTTTCCTTGTCACATAACTCAGTATTCCCATATTCCCTCCCTGGATTTCTCATGTGTCCTAAACAATGTTTCCCCAGATGCCAAAGCTGCCAAGCATCTTGGAACACCCTGAGGTGCCCTCTTGCCTTAATATTGGAGCCCACTCCAAAGCTGTGCCATGGACTAACACCATGCGGTTGTCTTTACACTAAATTCACTGTGCCAGATTTATAAAAATTATTATAAATACATAACTGCAAAAATACAACCTTCCACGTAATGTTGGCTACTTCTACATTCCTGATTGTTTATGTTGTTTAAATACGATTCGCCTGGTCAGGATCAGTCAGTTCCAAGTCTTCACCTCTCTTGGAGGAACAGCACATAATAAAGTACTCACTTGTATGGAGGACACTGTATTTGAAACATTTTAACCTGTTGCATTTCCTATTGATGTGCGTATATGCTTATGTATATACATCACGGGCACTAGCCTCAAATGTTCAGGAAAGTGCTCCCTCTAATGCTTCCATGAGGTTTGTGCAAACATGACAGAAAGCATCTGCACAGGACATGTCTTGAAAGAATACCAGAGTCAGTGATGTTTGGAATTCATAACCGCTAGATTCAGTCATTGTGTACAGAACTGCAGGCCAGTGTCTGTCAAGTTTGGTGCAAGCCCAGAATATATGTAATAAATCACAGACTGAAGCTTTAGACCTCAGACAAGTTGCATAAGAGGGAAGTCAAGCTTATGAGGGGTCCAATCCTAGTTTTGCAATATCTTAAAATAACAAAATTTAATGCTGTCTTCTCTAATGACCTTTTCTGGGAGTCCATACGAGGGATGATCAGTCTTCCTAATTGCCACATGGCAAGATACTTTGCCAGTGAGAAAGAATATGTTTGTCTTTAACAGTCCCTTTTGAAAAGAGTTTGTGGATTAGGACATTTTGAAGACAAAAAACAATGCCTCTGATTTGAACCCCAAGTTATGATGTTGGACAATATTGGTGAAATAAATGTATCATAAGGCAGATTAACCAGATAAGCTTTTAGACACTCTACTTGTTGCATGTATTGCAAATATTGAGAAGGATCAGTCAAACATCAGTACATAGTTTGACAAGGGATTGATCAGTCCAACCCTAATCATGTCATTGAGCTTCACAATTTCTCTGGGTGACGATGCAGGCCAGTTATTGGGTCACCCCCCCCCCAATATGGAGTTCAGAATTGTGCCAGAGTGAGGCATTTGCATGTACCAAATTATTATTTTTATATTTTATGGTCAATAAATTGTTATTAATAGAATGAGTGACTGGATTAACATATTCTGGTGGGGGAGTTTGGGAATATATGGTAAAGAATGGCCAGACCACAAAGATTTTAATGCCATTGCCTTTCAAGTATGGATAACGTGAGCACAACAGTGGCAGATGGGGGAAAAGTGTGTGAATTGCGACAAACGATGTGCAAGAGAGTGCCTTCATATTGTGTTACATGATGCCACTGGAGGTTGTGGCTGGATGTAGTTTTGAGGCTTAGGACAATATTTGTCACCTATCCTGATGAATCACTAAATTCAATAATCTATATACTGATGTATCAGGCTAGATATATGTATCAGTGACATTCTGACAATATGGTGATGTTGCGGGTCCCCAACATTTACACTACTGATTTTATTTGAGTTTATTGTACGTTGCCAATTTCACTTCTGCTAATATTTTGCACAGACTTTATACTTGAGAGAAAGATTTTTATTGCTAGTTTTTATAGAATTACAGATTCAACGTCTACAGGAATTAGTGATATTCATCATGACGTGATAGTATCCGACTATGTTACGTTTTAGGCAAATTTTTAGCAATCATGATGAAAAGTATGGAAGAGTAGAGAGAGGTGGTGTTTAGACCTTAATATATTTTGTTGCTAAAATGGTATATCATATTTTTAACTATATATTCCTGTTATTTTATTGCGTTTTTAGTAAATGTACTATATACCATTCCCTGTACTCTGAAAGGTAGGCATGAAGATGCGTGTTTCCTTCTGAGTCTATTGTTTAGACTTTGAGATTCATAGAAGAGGTGATGTTCTTGCGCTGTGTTATATATGTAATCGGTCTCAGGCAATCAATTTGAATTTAGTATAATGTCCTCTATTTAAGTACTGCATATGTTTAGCTAAGATTAACACCTTATTAAGGGTCACATTATTTTTTACCATTTAGTTTTCCTAAATGTTTTGTGTCGTTTTTCTCCTTTTTCTCTCATCTGCTGTTCATCCTAAAGATGTGAATGATATATATAGTTCATATTGCAAGAGGGGTAGTTATTGTAATGCATCATTGAAATAAATACGTTAATTTTGTTTAGAAATTGTGTGGTGTAGTATATTGTTATTTTCAGATGTAATTTTTTGGCGTGTTTTGTTATGCCTTGTCTGCAAAAAATCAATCAATAAATCTAATCAAATACTCTACTGGTCCCCAGAGAGACAAATGGTGTTGAGGCCACCTAGTGAAATCATCGATTTTTGACATAATCAATCCAGTATGTCTGTCACTATTTCTTTAAGGCCCCTATTGATCAGCAGCCCTACATATAAAACATTAGTGGTTATTTATTTAAATGTGTAACCCTCCACCAAAGCTTTGGTGGTATGTCAGGTCACAGGCATTACTTCGCTTTTTTCCAGTTTTACCTTGTGTCTAGAGAATAAGTCAGTGATGAACGAGTTCAGACGGGGGTCTCAGGACCTAGTATTAGATATGGTAAGCAGCATGTCATCAGCGTACAGCATTACCTTTGTTTCCCCTCCTAAACTCTAAATACCTTCAATCCTGACCAGTTGGCGTGTAGCCACTGACAGAGGCTCAAGAGGGAGATGGAAGAGGAGAAGAGGCAAGGGACAGTCCTGTTTTGTTCCCATTTGTACCTTAAAAGTATTGGAATCATAGCCTTCATGTTTGATTTGCGCCCACAGCCCAACTAAAGCTATTTCAGTTTTAAAACCGAGAGCTGCCATTTCTGCTGTTCAGCAACAATATCCCCAATTAACATGGTCAAAAGTGTCAAGCAAGCGTCAAGCAATATCATAACTTATTCATCAGGGTTATATCTTGCTCACCATAACAGATTTGAGGGTGTCTGTAGATGGTTTCTTAAGGAGCACCTTGCCACAAAGCCCACCTGAGAATCGTGTACAATGCTCAGTACTAATCTTCTCAGCCTGTTAGCTAAGAGTTTGGCCAGGGTGTTGATATCCATGTTGATGAGGGAATTTGGGCAGTAGCTAGTAACATACAAATGTATTTTCCCAGGTTTAGGCAAAACTGATATTGTGTCGGTTTTAAAAAAAGGTGTGAGGTAGCCTATTTGTTAGCACAGAAATGTCCTCTGCTTGGTGTACAGTGCTCAACTGCTAAAATCCGGTATTTTGGCCATAACCTCAAGCTAATCCCATGTGAGTGCAGAGGTCCAGATCTGTCCTTTGGCACAAGTGATGTGGTGACCTGGAGGAGCTCACCAAATGTGCCCTCATTTCTGACATTGAACTACTGTCCCTGTCGTGGGGTCGTGGGTTTAGCATGTAAAGTGGTGGCAGCTTATTGTTGTGAATTCATGGTTGTGACTACACCTTTTTACCTTTTCTCATTGGAGTTGAGTCATGCTGGCTCACTTGTGTAAAGTTCTGCTTCTGTGCACCAACGCAGATCTTAGTGCTAACATCACAAGTTTATGTTCTGTATGTGGCCTTAATGGTACATGCATGGCATGGAGTATGAGTGGGTCAGAGTTATGGAGGCCTCTGGGTTCCATTTCGAAGCACCTTGTCTGTGCACAAGATGGAGGTGAGGGTGTTTTTCCCATACAGTGGAAGTATGTTGCTGACATTCCTGAAGCTGGAGAGAGGAAACCTAGAGACTGAAGTGGGGACTAAGGAAGTCTAGTTGTTAGGGTGAAAAAGAGTCCTTTAGCAAAGGCCAGCCTCATCCCTAATCACTTCTCATTGTGGCTTTTGATAGACAGGTGTAGAAAGCCGACAAACTCTTTGTGCCTCTGTTGTGGGTGCCTTAAGATGCAGACTATCCTGCTTTGAGGAACATAGCTATACACAAAGGTCATCTATAGGGAGTAGGCTGAAAAGCACACTTGAAGTTAAAAAACACCCGATACTAGTTTTGGAAGTGCTGACAGTGAATCCACGTTCCCTGTCTGCTTTGACTTTATGAAAATGGGAGCCACTGACCCACATGTTGTCCAATTACAAATTTTCTTTGTGCAAAGAAGAGTGCTGTGCTGAGTACTAAGAGGACAACTGTGCAAATAGAACTGGTGTCTGCCTGAAAGCAAAGTTCCCGGGGGTGAGGGAACAGAGCCTGAAATCTTGCTTGTGAAGAAAAAGCTGTTCCTCTAAATTAGATGCCTAGAAGCCAGGCTGCCTGCTTAGTAAAGAAGGTGCCTACCAAACCTGCAGTAGCTGTCACTGGCCAGGGAGAGCCAGAAGCAGTTTGACCCTCAGCGGTGTGTGGGTCCCCCGGAGCAGGAAGACTGAGAAGATCGATCTGCATTCCTGAGAAATGTGGGTGCCATCTCTTCTTATGAGTCGTTCCAAGTGGAAAACACAACAAGAATCTGTGCCCGAGCGGATTGTGCCACTGCAGTGAAGACCTGTGCCCAAATAGACCGTGCCGCTGCATGAAAGGATTATACCTGAGCTGACAGTGCTGTTCCATTGAGAAACTGTGCCTGAGGCAAGATGTGCAGCATCAGAGACTGTACCTGTAGCCTGTTCTTTGAAGTTTTAAGTACTATGTGTGCATTAAGGAACTTTATTTGCTTAAGTAAAGAACTGAGATTGATAATCAGTTATTCTCCTGCTAATTGATTGGTGAGTTCTGAGCTTTTGCAGTCCAGACTAATTCCTTGAGAAGCCTGTGAATGCCTACTGTTGCTACCACTGAGAGTCAAGTGCTAAAGGGGGTTCTTTTTTATCCAGTTTTGCAGATATTTATTAGGATGTGCCATAGGACATCAGATGGAGACGATGATAGCTTAGGCTTGGTAACCCTTGTTTGGTCTGTGGCGCCTGAGCGCAGTCTGACACCATGTATTCTTCATCTCTGAATGACTTATGAGGCAAAGAGGATCATTGTCTTGCCTATCTTGTACAGCTCACCGGGAAAGCCATTATCCCCCAGCTCTTTACTGCAAGGCAATTCTTTGACGACCTCCAAAATTGCATAGGCAGTGATTTTGCAGTAGACTGGTATCATTGAAGAGTTTAGGCAGGGAGGCACTTTAAGTAGTCCTCTTTCAATGTTAAGATGTCAGCTTAGATAGATAGCTAGAGGTTGACAAAGGTTGCAAAAGCTTTCATTGCTAAAGGGGGTAAGAACAAATAATACCTTTGTCATTGTATATAGTTGAAATGGCAAAGTGCTTTTCTCTTAGCTTTAATTAAGCTGTGAGAAGGTGTCCAGCCTTCTCTTGCTGCTCGTAATGGTACCTTTGTAGTCTAGACAGGGCAGTTCTGCTTGAGAAGTTAAAACAGAGTTGAACTTGAATTCTTCAATTCAAGATCCTGAAACAGGATCGAAGTAGATAATCTGTGACGACACCATGTTAGACCTTTGATTGCTTGTTCAGGTACCTCTGTTTGCACCTATTTACCCTTCTGACTAGTGCCAGGTCCCACATTATTATTCCTCTCAGGGCTACATTCCCTGGCACCCATTCTGTCTGGGCAGAAAGAGACTAAGAACCTGACATAGTTTGGCAGAAGTGTTACTCCGTCACAGATGTTGCGGATATCCCATCCACCTTAATGCAAATGCCATAGGATATAATGCATTTGTAATGGGATAGACAGGATATTTGTCACGTTTGTGAGGGAGTAGCCCATCCGCCAAACTCTAAATTAGGCCGTGAATCTTAATTTTGCTCTAAGAAGCTGAGGATGTACGCAGTGAGACAGTTCTTTTCTGCCAACAGTCTATATTGGGAAGTGTTCATTCTCCATTTCTTGTTTTGCAATGGTGCCAAAAGGCCCATGTTCATTTCAGGTGGAACTTGGAAGTGGTTAGGATCTCCTCTTTCTAAGATAGAACATATTAGATGTAAGAAAGTAGTGAGGCAGAAACAAGGAATGTGCAAATCCTGGAACAAGAAAATTGAACACAAGAAACAAATGTGAGTTCTTTTTCCTTTGCTTGAATTGATTGGCAGGGGTCCGGTAGGTTATGGTATTCATTGATGTCCCCAAGCATGGCCCTGACATTGCATAGGATTTATTCAGAGTTCCAGATCTGTCCTGGTACGAGTCTAAAGCTAAGTTCCAGTCTCCACCTTCGATGATCAATGACAGCCCAAATTCAATGAGCAGAGTAGAAAGTGGTGAAAGGAGGCCAGCCATGGCGAAATGGCTACGGCTAATTACTTATCCGATTTAATCCTGATTTTTCAGATGCTGATGGGGATATGTGGATTCCCTGAATGCGCTCTTTGTCAGAGGATTTGATAGCTAAACAGCTGAGGACTTTCTTCTTTTTTTCTATAGTGCGATGTTCCATTAATGTATAGGGATATCGTGGAAATTGGTCTGGGCATGCCCTGTGTGAGTGCCAGGTTAAGCGGTATATGTAACCAACGTAGAGAAATATGAAAAATACTCTAAGGATCGCCATATTTGCCCTCCAAACTGCTAGGGCTAAAGAATGACAGCATACAATGTTTAATTGATTATGGCTATATTTGAGTTCAAGAGATATTCCTGCTTGTCCATGGGGGAGGCAAGCATTGAGGAGACCGGGGAGGTGCGTGAAAAGGAAAGGAGTATCGCTTACTGAAGCACTGGCATAGCTCTGGCTCGCTGTTCCTAAATGTGACCAACTCAAGGTGGGGACACAATGAGCAGCAAAGAGAGTTGAACATGGAGCAAGACGAGTTGGGTGCAACTTTAGTTGGTGGACTGGAGTTTACCATCGTGGGACCAGTGATCCAAGGCTTAAGAGTAAAGGAAAACGACAATTCTGCCAAAGAATATGAGAGAGATGTAGTTGAGTAGGATACATGGGACGAGGGCATGTGGTTTGAGTGATAAGTTCGAAGCTATCTCTTGAACCAGCCAGCAATGAAGAGTTGGATCATTCGTGCAAGAAGGGGAAAGGGCAGCACTAGGCCTGTTATAGAAGAATCATTTGCAAAAGCTGACACGTCACAAAGCACATTGTGAGAGTAGCCATTGGCTCTTTGTGCAGTACAATACCAAGGGACTACAAGATTCCTGACCAGAAAGGATCGAGGAGAAAAACATAGGGATGGACTCAAGAATTAGAAGGAAGTGTCAGCAGTACCAGTGATAGAGTTCTGTTCCTGAGGCCTCCAAGTCCTCACATGCCTCTTGACAGTTTTTCTCAAGATCTGCATTAGATGGGTCTTTCAGTGTGCAGACACAGCAGCTCTTGCATTCTCCCTAGATGATGTAGGGAAGGTTGGGAATTTTTAAAAGTCTTAAGGGCAAGTGGGATGATGATGTACGCACCAAGAAAGTGCAGTGTAATTACTGAACTGATATCTATACTCTGAGATCATTAGAACCTTTTCTTCTATGTCACATAACCTTTGCTCACATCTACTTGTAAGACCGTTATGGGTTGATTGAGAGGCGGCATTATTTGTAGCACATTGTACTCCGCTGTAAATCGGAAACTCAGAATCAACCTGCTCAAGTGTTTTTTTTGCATCTAAGCTGAAAAGCACTTTGAGAAGGTCTCAGAATGCTGTAGCAAGTTTCTTCTAATCGCACAGATCCAATTAACCATCCTGGTGAGGGGAAACGAAAAGTGGGGAAAGATGGAAGCAGTTTGTTTTTCACTTATTCCTTAGAATGATTTGTTTTATGGTTGAATGTGATTTATTGGATATGGAAAAAGCACAAATACACACTAAAAAGACCAACTGTTCGAAATCCCTGAAACGTTAAAAATAAACTAAGGTTGTCAGGTGATACAAAGAGTGTGCACCGCGTCATATTAGAATACTGACAGGATTTGCAAATACATACTATATCTGTAGCTTAAAAGGTATTCTGCGGCCCTCCTTGTAACATCTATTTGCATAAACCCCAAGTGATATTACAGGCTTTCTCATTCTGTGATATCGCTGAAACTCAAGACGGGAGGTTTCTAATTGACTGGTTGCAGCATTGGACATTTAGCAGGTTCAATCTGAGTCTGCGGCTACTTTGTATTTTTTAACCCATATGTTATTGTACCAGGCATTGTTTAGAGAGGTTTGACACCAGATTATTTCTCCTTATGTGTTTGCTTAAAGATTCCCCTTAAGCTCCTATCATTGTGACATCCATGACCGACAATTAAGGCCTTCTTACCTTTTTGACTATCACTATTTCAAAGTTTTTACTACGCTTTCCCTTTCAGCATAGGTCTGTCTTTAAAGAGATACCATTTTTAGGTCGAGCCTAGACAGCGCATGCGCTGTCGCAGGACCTGTAGTAAACAGCAGCATAGCGAGTGTTAACCCGCCTGCTGCCCTGCTGCCTGCCATTGGTTAACTCCTGCGTTACTCTAAGTGCCTGGCTCCTTATCGGTTGGTGGTCCGATACATCACTTCCGTTTTTGACGGAAGCAGCACCGACCAACTACAATTTTATTACGCCCTAAGTGTTAATGTGTAATGTTTAGGGACTACTTGCTTTATTGTGTAAATATGCCCCCTTGCACGGATGACGCGGGCACGGTGTTAATGAGGCAAATCAACTTGGATCCATCCTCGTCGATACCCTCCCCCCCCCCCCGCTACCCTTCGTGTGGCTTGCCGCTTGCGTGTTTTTAAGAGACACGGTGTCAGCTTCGTGTTCCCTTAATATAACAGAGTTGGAAGTTACACTATTCACTACTGAAGTACGAGCTTGCTGGTTGTGCCGGCTTCCACCCAGAATTACGCAGCCCCAGTATTTTGGCAAAGCGACCCCTCTCAGGGCTGTAATTTATATAACGGCGTTCCAGTTAATGGTTTTCTTTTTGTTCTTTGAGGGCGGCTTGCACAACTTAATTTCCCCTTCCTCCGGTGCCTCTCCCCATATGGGAACGAAGCCCTTGAGAAAGAGATGGCTCTTGGGTGTGCATTATGTGTGGCAGTATCACCCGAGCATGAAGCAGAGTCGCCTTTCTTTTGTTTTGCAAGCTGCGGCGTGCTCCTTGAAGCTCTTTTTGCTCCCACCCCTTCCCGCTTCGCATTGAGCCCCCCTGCCGCCCCCCACTCGGCACAAACGCAACCTCACCCTTAATAATGCGGCAATGCCTCTTCAATACTTACTCCTCCTTCGCAGCATTTGCTGCCCTGCCCGACCTCCTCCCTCCGCTCCCAGTCCCCACTCCACCATGAAGTGCTGGAACTCGTGGACGCCCGCAGGGCTAGAAAAGTCACACCGCCTCAATAGCTCCTGCCGGCGCCAAATGCTTGTGTATTTCCTCATTTACTCCATAACAAGCCCCTTTATGTATGTGCCAAATGCAATAAGTTCACCCCGTGGCGAGTGAGCTCGCATTATACACTGAAAGCCCGCATTTCCCTTAACGCTACAAACCAGCACAAAAAAAACATACTTTACTAGCGTGCCCCACTATACATTGATTTATGCCAACAGCAAAGCGCCACGAATTCTGAAAGCTTTTGTGGTACGGACGAGGACGGAGTGCCTTTAGTCTTGGACAGTTAACTATCTAAAATATAGTTAAAAACACGTAAGTGAATCGGGTTCATTAACCTAGATTTACCCTTGTAGAAGCCATGTCGCTGACCCTAATTAGAATGTGCTGCTCCAATAATTGTCACTAATAAGTTGTAGAGCCTCGGGAAACGGGTTCTTGCTTTTACGCAATAAAACACCCATAAAACACTGCATCAGTGCAAAATGCACCCTCCAAAATCCACACTACCGGCACTTGAAGCCGCCACACTGGCTGCAATGCTCCTGCCTCGTTAATTACTTGTAGCTAAGTTCCTTACCTAGGAGCTCACACAGCATTTTGTGTTTATGAAACTCCATTTTACTTAGTTTCACTCAATTTGTGTTTTTTTAATTTGTTTTAATTTCTAGCTATTTGTGCAAACGCGCTTAGCTGTTGGCATTTATACATGAAATCTTTGCTTCCTTACACACCGTTTCCTTTGTTTATCTTCACTTTTTATTTTAAAAATTGGGGAATGGTGTCCATATAAAACATGCTTAGCTGATAGCATTTGTTTGTGCACGATTATATCGTCAGTGCATTTTTGACAAGCTCTTGGTTTGTTTGCTGTTAGGTTAAAATGTGCTCAGCTGATAGAATGATGGTTTAGGTATTGTGTTTTGTATTTTAGACATGAACACGCTCAGTCGATGGGATGTTTACAGGCAAATAAATTCCCCAACAATTTATTAAATGTGCGTGATATAGTTTCAAAACGTTCTTTGAAGACTCTATGAATTTCCATATTGTCCGCCATGGCAATATGGTCGAAAGTATTTTTTATGGCAGTTAGTTGTCTGTGAAGCAGGAGCTCAGTTACCGTGCCACTGACATTGCCCCAGCCCTTCCAGTATATCCGACGCAGTATAATGACATTTTTTACTTTTACTAAAAGGCACCATATTTTTGACCTTTTACAGTGGCATTGAGTTCTACATAAAGCAGGGGTTTGCAGTGTTACTAACACTGCCAAGCCCTTCCAGTCTTTTCAATACAGTATCATGGTATCTCCTAATTTTGTTAAAAGCCACCCTATTTTCCGTATTTTACAGTGGCAGTCAGTTGCACGTCGCACAACATTTGCCATGCCACTGACACTGTCCCAGCCCTTTCTGTCTTTCCTACACAGTAAAATGGCATCTGCTACTTTTGCCAATTTTTTTAAGGGAGGGAGAGTGTTCGAGTTTGCGAGTCCAACAATGTGCTGTTCAGAGCTTCTTGGCCCTACAAAACGGGATTATTTACTTTTTCTACTGTTTTATTTCACACAGTTATGGCGCATCCGTTAAACGCGTGCAGTTACATATGCTTTATCTTGAAATTTCTCGTTTTTCGGCAAATGTTATAAAAATTAAATATGGTAGTAGTCAGCTGCACGTAAAGCAGGACTTCCTGAGCCATTGATACTGTCCCAGCCCTTCCTGTATATCTGATGCAGTATTATGGAACTTTTACATTTAAATAAAAGGCACCATATTTTTCGTCTTTACTGCGGCAGTCGGCTGCACATTAAACAGGACTTCCCCTGCCACTGACAATCGCCGAGCCCTTCCTGTCTTTCCAACGCAGTAACGTGGCATCTACAGCTTTTGGCAGCATTTTTAGGGGAGGGAGAGTGTTCAAGTTTGTGAGTCCACCAACGTGCTGCCTGTTCACATCTTTTTGGCCGTGTTAAATTGGATTATTTTATGGATTGGATTAAGCGCGTACAGTTACACATGCTTTCGTTTGAAACTTCTTGATTTTTGGCAAATGTTAGAAAAATGAAATGAGCTAGTGGCAGTCAGCTGCATGTAAATCAGGACTTGCTGTGCCATTGACACTATCCCAGCTCTTCCGGTATATACATTGCAGTAACAAGGAATTACTTATTTTTACTAAAAAGCATATTTTTCACCTTTTACAGTGGTGGTGAGCTGCACGTCAATTACGACTTGCCCTGCTACTAACACTATATCTCCTTTTATTTTTTTAAAAGCCACCATATTTTTTCATATTTCACAGTGGCAGTGAACTGCACGTTAAGCAGGACTTCCCATGCCACTGACACCGTCCCAGCCCTTCCAGTATGTCTGACGCAGTAATATGGAATTTTTTTATTTTACTAAAAGGCACCATATTCTTTTTTTCTTTACAGCGGCAGAATACATTGGGGGTTTGGTTTGAAAAAGAAAGACTGCTTTAATAACACAACAAATTTACAATGCAATAGGGCTCACATTTGTGAGAGTTTAAGCTATTAGCTTTGTAAATGACTGCCTTTTATTTGTTTTAAAAACCAAAACCTAAATAAAAGGCATTGTCATTACAATGCCAATAGCTCAAACTCGCGTAAATGCGAGACCTATTGCATTGCAAATGCTTGTTGTTTAGGCTGTGCTATATAAAACTTAAAGTAGAGTAAATATTTTCACTCTTAAACCATCATGAGATAAACTCCATCTTAAATCCCTTTAAATCACTGATCCTCAAAGTACGGCCCAGGGGCCGCATGCGGCCCTCCTGACCTTTACTTGCGACCCCCTGGTCAACAGCAGCACTGGTCGGTTGTTTATTTGACTCAGCACTAACATCAAAAAGATGGTAAATAAACGGCCAAATATTTATTTAAAGGTTAAATGAAGTAAAAGACAGGAAGTAAGTAGGGTGTCCTGCGCCTCTTAACTTTAGGAACACTTTAATTTTTAAACACATTTTGCAGCAAAAGTGTAAACATTTTATAAAATCTCTTCAAAATTCAAAAACGTGTATTTCATTAACATACAAAATCGTTTCTCCTTGGTACATCAGATATCAGTGCGTTGAGAAGCATTATTTGTTTAAAGTGATAGTCTTAAAACATTAATTCTTCCCCTCCACACTGACAACAATGCCAATATTGAACTAAGAGTTAAGTCAGTTGTTATGTGCATCCTCTCGGGCGGCGTGGGTTCCTATTATACATGAACATTATAATTTATTAAATCAAACACAGGAGAGGATTTTGTAAAGCGCACATCCTGAAGTCCTATATTTTAAGGTCATCTTATAAGTGATAATGAAGAAAAAGGAGGGAAAGGGAAAACAATTGCTGTGTCACACAATTTGGTAAAGTGGTGAAGTTAGGATAAATATCCATATAAAGAGACAGAATGCACACCTTTGTATTCCACAGTCCTTTTTCACAAAATGCTCAAAGGCACAAATGTTTGCTTGCAGACTGGTGCAGACTTCACACTACGGGGTTGAGTTTGGCACACACTGGACGATATTACGTTTTATAAGAGGAACGTTTGGGTGAAGTGGTTTGTTTAGTTTTAAATCTTAGATAACGGTTGGGTTTTATAAAGCACTGGTGTTTATGTATTATGTTGCATACCAAATACACATGGATTTACAGTTGGTATAATATGTCAAGACATTACAGTTTATGCTTCATGTCTAATGTTGCAAAATAGTAATAGCGGTTTTAATTTGAATTTATAGCTACCCCTGACGAAGGGCTGTCCAGCCCGGAATGCATTGGGTCAAAGCGAATATAGCTGCCCAGGATGAACAATGTATTCTCACGTGCTACAGAAAAAGGCCCGGATAGGCATATCTATAGCATTTGAAAAAATTGAGAAACATGCAGCCTTTTATGTGAATGAAGAAAATTACGAGAAACTCATGAAATAAAATATTAATCAAAACGGATTAAACTGGATTAACTAACTAATGATGGAGTCTATTGAATATTGTCTGAATCGGCTATGCGACTGGTTTGGAGCGCAATATTGCTTCACATGTTATGAAGTCAGGATTAATCCCAGGTTGTCTGGTTTCACATTGTGCAGTTCAACACTAGACATATATGCTTCGCTTCCCCTAGACCCACCGTGCCAAAGACACGACGCCGCAAACCCTCTTGCCCCGACCACCACCCTGTTGGCATCAGTGCGGCCCTCGGTCACATCACAGACCAAACATTTTGGCCCCTGGGAAAATGTTTGCGAGTATCCATGCTTTAAATTTAAATTCTTTAATTGTTATGGTACTAGAATCTATTTTTTTTTTTTTAGATCTCGCCTAATAGATCTTTTGTTTTCTAACAGTGTGCATAGAGACAGCCCATTCCTTACCATTGGATGGCTTCTTTGCCACTCTAATTTGCTTTCTTTTTATTAGTCTGCTGCCGCAGGCTTCCTGCCTCTTCGTGTGTTTGTCCTTCCCCTTGAGCATGGAAGCATCACTTGTTCTTCGACTGTTCCTGTTTTTTTGGACACTACTGTATTTGTCGTTCCCCTTGAGCATGGGCGCATTACTTGTCCTTCCACTGATCATTTTTTGGGCACTACATTTTGCTTTGTGTTCTACCAGAGCACTTATTTTTCATCTGTCTCCCTTGTGTACTACTTTTCCCATCTCCATGTTCCACCCACTGCTGTCCGACAGCTTCTCCCCAGCACCTCCCTCCCACCTTCTGTTTGTCCATGTGCTTGTTTCCAGCCCCTCCCTCCAACCATCCATTGTTTGTGTTGCCCCCAATCCTGCCCTCCCTCTATTGTTGCCCATGAACCAGCCCTCCCTCCATTTTCCGTGTTGCCCCCAACCCACCCTCCCTCTGTTGTCCATGTTGCCCCCCCTCTGTTTACTCTGTTTCTATTCCATCTGCCATAATAAAAAATGCATTTTGACGCAATATCTCTGGCTGTGTCATTGTGCTTATTTCCCCCCCACAACCTCTATTGTCTTTGTTGCCCCCACACATCCTCCCTCCCTCCGTGTTTCCTCCTAGCATGCAATTAAAAAGCACTATAACACTGACACAGTTGGCCACATCCTAGCACTTTTTTTCCCACACCCTGTCTTTCCCCCCTCTGTGTTGCCCCCTCCCTCCTACAATAAGTAAAAAAAAAAAAGCTTTGAGGCCGCATCATAATGCTTTATTTTTTATTTCAGTTTTTTAACTTTCACTTTCAGTCAGGCTGCACTGGAAACAGCCATTACATCGCATGCATTACAACGCATGGGATTACAACGCGGTCGTTACAACGACCGCGTTGTTACATTGCAGTACATTACAACGCAAGTCTTTACATCGACTTGCTGTAGGGGGTGCGATAACCTAAGGAATAGTATAATTTACTATTCCACACCTTCCCTACTGTTGCGCACACTGTAGTTGGAATAGTAAATTATACTATTCCTAAGTCCAGCGCGCCCCCTACAGCAAGTCGATGTAACGACTTGCGTTGTAATGTACTGCGAAGTAACAACGCGGTCGTTGTAACGGCCACGTTGCAATCGCATGCGTTGTAAACGCATGCGATGTAAGGTGCTATATTCGGCTGCACAGCAGCCACACTTCTGTACAACATGGCTAAAAACATTGACAACCCCAATACTTCTCATAGGTGAGACCTACTGGCTGTGCAAATGCTTGTTCTGAAGCATCAGCCACTTTCAGGAAATCCTAGGTCCTGCTATTTGAAAAAGTTGTCCCTTGATGTTTGCTGTTTGCCTGCCGCTGTCTTCATTAATGATGTTAATTATTTGTGACATTTAAAATCTCTCAAGAACCAGACATGTTTTTATGCAGAAGAGCATGCACAGGCATCTATCTGTCTGGAGGCAGTGGATGAGAGGTGGTCTTCTAGTCTCTGAGAAAGTTTATGGCAGTTGTAGTTAATGTAGAGTACCAGTATTTATCCTTTACTTGTGCATCGTACTATAAGTGTGTCCCCACTGAGCTCCACTGATACTGACCTCTTTGGCAGTGTGAGTTGCAGAGGTTTGGTGTAGATGTAGGACCTCAATTCAGTCAATGTTGTCTGGAATGAGGGGACTGAAACTGCTTTGATAAGTATGAGCAAGTGCAAACGATCCCCTCATTGTCGCAATCATTTTTTGTAATTCAGCATATCATGACTCATTCCCTTCCTCACTCTTTTTTCTTCCATCCCTCCCTGCCTTTGCTTTTTCTAAAAGTCTCTCTCATCCACCAAGTATATTGAGTTGCTCTCATTCTTTTAATTCGCGTGTTTTGCCATAGAATTCTTAAGGCAGTGTTTGTATGATAACCACTGATGAATGATTCACCTAGATTCCATTCCTACACATTCATAATAATGACATTTTGTTAACTTAGTGATTTAGTAATGATATTTTATTATGTTGACTTTTTTTTACAGCTACATATGGCATGTCCCTTTAACTTACACCACAAGCAAATCTAATGTGGTTGGAAGATTTTTGCTGAAAACCAAAAAAGGTAATTTTTTTAGCATGATTACTGCATATTCACATGTTGTGTATAGGATTATTTCGCACTTGGGTTACATGATTTTGTACTTCTGTTATGTAATGTAGGAAATGTGCAAGTTATTTATTCACTCAGTTTATATATTTAGGTTTCATTATTGTGGGACATTATAGGAACTCTTTGGAAAAATTACTTACTTTATTTGAGTAACGATCAGGACACAGGTTTTTTTTTATAGAAATGGGTGTTTTCACCTGTTCTGTTTCTTTATTATTTGATACATTTTTAATTCATCTAGTGATTCTTATTACATCTAGTGATGAATTACATTAAGTGTCTTATATATTTTTTGAGTGTGCTAGAGTGGTTTGCGGCTTTACAGAGATGTCAGCCAAAGAGTTTAGTTTTTGCCCTTTTATCCCAAAGTGTGCAGAAATCCGTATTTAAAATGTCAAGACTCATGCCTGCAATTCCCGTATATTTTGTATTTGTGAGTGAATGAGAACTTTTTTTGTTTTTCTGAGTTTTTTAGGTCTCGCGCCTAGCGTTGCAGTGCGGAGCACTGCTCGCGCCGCGCAAGACCTCTAGAAAGGGCTTTAGAAAGCTAACCACACGCTCGTGCGTGTGGTTTTGCTTTCCGCGGCTGCCATTGGCTTTCGCGTGCTTTTTTTTACAAAATCCAGCACGCAATTGGGCAAAGGCGGGCACATGTCCCGCCTTTGCTACGCCCATTCCCGTCGGTGGCCAGCACGCGCAGCAGCGCGCGTTCGTCTCGCTGCCGCGCTCCCTCCCCCCGCTCCTCTGTGGTGCACGTGCACCACTGTTTTTTTTTGTTTTGCCACCTTTTCAGAGCTCTCCAGATTAGCGGCCACATTTCTCCCATCAAAGCCTCTCTCGCCCATTCTGACACACTCTGCTCGAGCTCTCTGTCACATATTTAACTAAGTGCGACTAATTACAGTTCACAAGTCTTCTCTGTCTAAGAGAATCACTGAACCCGCGTTTCACTCTTGCGTCACTGACCGCGCGCCTCTTCGCAGGCGTCTGGGCACATTTACCCACTATTGACAGCAAGGTTCAAATGTTATTTACAAAGTGCAATGGACAAATTGTTAACTAATGTGCTTTTCCCTAGGCAGGGACCCTTTATTAACTGGAGTTATTCTTTACGAAGTTTAAAATTAGTCTGAAACGCCGAATAAGAAAGTACAATATTTGTTGAAATTGAACGGGGTTATTTTCCTTTGCAAAGTATTAGGCTGCTGAAAGCAAACGTTGCTTTCTTCCAGGGTTTGACATATTTTTATAGGAACCAAACAGTGATAAACGGAGAGAGAGGTCCTTCTCCCCTCGACACCAGCCCCGCCGCGGTTTGAAGGCGTCCTAAAGTACCTGACTGGAACAAAGATTGCAGGCCCCTCTGTACCCAAAACTTGCCCCTCTGAAACTCTGCCCCGCTCAACCCTTCTGTTTGTCCTTGGCATACAGCGTTTTATAACATCCAGAGACGGCTGGAGATTCATGTGATAGCTGTAAGATGCGTAAGTCTCGTACAATGAACCTCTGGTCACTGTGTTTCATCCGCCTGCACCATTCCCCATTTTAAACAAGCATTATCAAAACTAATGGATGTCACCTGCATTGTCAGTTATAGACTTTTTCAATGTTTGCTACAAAGGTTTTATGTTGTCTGCATGCAATAACAGAAAACTAACATACAGGCACTCATAGGTGTGCATAAATGCCTAGATGTGCCTTCACACAAATACAACACATGCAGTAAGACATATGGAAAATTAGTTGAGTGCATGGATCGATTCCATGCTATGTGTTTGTATGCAGGAATGAGTAGAGGGCTGATTGGCAGTGGATGCTGACGATGGTAGGTGGGAAGGTAGATGCATAGGGTGGTTGCATAGCTCCACAGGTGAAAACAAAAAGGCGATTGATGACCGCTTGGCTATGAATTGGTGGGTGGTTGAATGCTTTGTGTGGGAAGATGGATGTTCTTCGGTGATGGTGGAAAGATCCGGTCAACTTCTACAAAACTTGGGAGCAGGCAGCTACAGAGAAAGTTTACCTTAGCTACAGGCCACATTTATTACAAGTAGGAGCAGCGCAAACATGTGTCGTAGGCAGAGCAAGTATACAGAGCAACAGTAAAGGCTTGCTCACACATGACATATGTAGGCAGACACAACCGAGTTTTGTTCCGAAAACTACTTCGAAGCATAGCTGGAAATATTACCAACTTGAAGCCAAATAATACCCTTTTAGCTCTTGGTACACAGTCATCAGAGAGCCAAAGTGGTAACCTATTCTGCCTTAATGTGGATCCTGTTCCTGTTGTTCAAAACCTGTAGTTTGCAGCTGGCAAGAGACAGCAAACCATGGTGATTTACTGGTGCCAATCTATGAGCCAGGAAGGCCATGGGGCAACATTGACTACAGTGGCTAGCCTCAGCTCCCGCTTTACATGCCTGGGACCTGAAATGGAAACATGAGCTGAAGGGATTCACTGGAAGATTCAATGGCTGACTTGTTTCTGGTGTGTGTTCTGGTCTCACACCACAAGATGTTTTACAGCTTGCAAACTGAATTGTGCAGCTGTGGAGAAAGATGGAAAGGAGATGGATGAAATAGGGACAAAGATGGAGAGGAGCTGGGGATGAGTAGAAGAAGCAGCAGTTGGCAGGGCAGAGAGATTCTTGCGGAGATGGTCTCTCCGTCCTTGTGCCTCGCGCTGCTCTTCTCCTCACTCTCCGTCCTTGTGCCTCACGCTGCTCTTCTCTCCTCACTCTGTCCTTCAGCCTCATCTTGCTCTTCTCCTCCTCACTCTCCTTCCTTGTGCCTCATCTTGCTCTTCTCCTCACTCGTCTTCCTTGTGCCTCACGCTGCTCTTCTACTCACTCTCCTTCCTTGTGCCTCACGCTGCTCTTCTCCTCACTCTCCATCCTTGTGCCTCATGCTGCTCTCCTCCTCACACACATTCCTTGTGCCTCTCGATGCTCCTCCTCTCCTCACACTCTGTCCTTGTGGCTCGCACTGCTCTTCTCCTACTCACGCTCCATCCTTCTGCCTCATGCTGCTCTTTTCCTCCTCACACTCTGTCCTTGTGCCTCACGCTGTTCTTCTCCTCTTCGCTATTCAACCTTGTGCCTCACTCTGCTCTTATCCACACTCTCCACCCTTGTGCCTCACGCTCCTCTTCTCCTCCTCACTCTCCTTCCTTGTGCCTCACGCTGCTCTTCTCCTCCTCACTCTCTGTCCTTGTGCCAAGTAAGAGTCAATTTTGGCGACGAGCCCACGCTTACAGGGAGGGAATGGACATTCTACCCCTCGGCACTCCCCGTTATACTGAAAAGCAAAGAGCACGCGTTTAGAGCAGCATGAGGTGCCGTGTCCCAGCCATGCTCCCATGGCCCCCCGTTTTACTGCCCCCTGCTGCTTAGCCGGTTTGAACACTTTTTTGAACATCTTATGCTGAGTTGCAGTCCGGCCCTGCATACCTCTCCATTTGGCTTATCTTAACCCCGTGAATGTCTGAGCAGTCGCTAACGGCACTTGGAGTAAAACGGTAGTTAAAGCCACAAAGGCGGTTGACCGTTGCAAATATGCCTTCAAACCAAAACTCGTAGGTAGGGACAGTCAAAACGCGTTTTACTGAGTTTACAGCTGATTTCTTAGTTCCCCACGGACTGTCAATATTTTGCATTTTCTCCACCAAATTGTACAATTACTTGCAGAGGTTCTAGATCTGCCTAAATCTACTTGCATAGATAGATTGTGTAGCAGCTTCAGAAAGGTGCAGAGGAGGGTCTGGGATATTCTTCATTAGCTCCATCGAGTTTAGGCCAGCCTGAATGGTTGGCGTGTGTGTGTTAAGAGTATGCAGTGAATCGGTCCAGCCCTAGTCACCCTAGCTCTTCTAACTAACACGGCACGCTGTTGGGTGGGCATGAACGCGAAGGTTATCCTAGGAAAGCGGCGAGGGTGCATATAACCTATCAAAAGCCCATAAAAAGTTGTTGACCGAATTGTGGGAACAGGAGATGGGCGACCAAGATGGAGGCCTTCACATCCGCATGCACACATTGTAGCTAAAGAGAGATGTTTACAAGGGAGGAGAGACCCAAGTTATATATTGCCTTATGTTCTAGAATTTTAGGGCTCCTTGAGACACACAGTGGACGCAGTTTTATGTACTTTTCTTATTTTTCGCATTGGTCTAAGAAACATTAATAGGGCTCTTCTCCATCCTCACTACAGATTGGACCCTTTCCCACAGAAATATCTTCATATTTCTGCAGATTTTATTTTTCTGGCGTTTTTGTCCACCACTGGGAATTTCGTCATTTCAAGGTCAATGAAATGAGTATTCGTTATATTCATTTTCAGAGCTATGAAACCACACAATCTCATGGCAACCACACTTTTAAAATGTAAGTTAATAGGGTCATAATGTAGTACTCAGTTAATCAATGCCTTTTATTTAGCCGGTTTGAAAAACAATGCAATAGGTCTCGCAATATTAAAGTTTGAGCTATTGGTGTTGCATTATTTAGCAAAGCCAATAGCTCAAACTTTAATAATGCGAGACCTATTGGCTATGCCAATGCTTGTTTTACTGAGTCGCCAGGAGAGTTCAATCACAGACCAGGTTAGTGAACGGGAATCAGAAGGCCAGAGGCAGGCAGTTTTCAGATGACTGAAGAGGAGCATTCAAAGAAGAGAAGAATTTGTTAATTTCGAGTCTTTTTCTTTTGCCCATCCTTTCCTTGGCTTTGATTTGGCACCTGCTTTTTTATTTCCTTTGCATTCGACTGAGCATAAGTAAAATTCATAGCAAAAAAAGGGGTTATCCTGGCCAGTTACCTGGATTGAACCTGGTGGTTACTCTCTGAGAAGAGAGACTCTCTGAGGAGAGAGAACGATCCTCATCACTACTGACAAATAGGTTTTGTCAAATATTTTCAACTTTTAATGTTAATTTCCATTTGAAAAAGCTTGTATATGGCAGTTCCACAATAGAGAGGAGAATAGGCATTGAAAAATGTTTATACTTATTAGTCAGAAATTCCATTGCACGTTTTATTTCATTCAGTGTGGAAGAAAATATGGTTGGAATAGGGAGCAGGTCTCATTTGGCATGGAATATGTGTTTTAATACTTATATATTTGTGGATAGAAATAGAAACCAATGTTAGGGTGCCTTCGCATGGCTGCATAGCATGCCCTGCAAGCTCGCCACAGAATGCTAGTTATAAGATGGATTTTGCAGATTGTTTTTTTTAAAATCCCATTTCTGAGAGTCCTACCAAAAACTTCCTGGGAAACATTCTCAGAAATTGTTGGGACTCTGATTGTGCCTCTTCTTCAAGGCAGGTATGTTTGGCCCCCTCTGAGATATCAAAAACAGCACTGTATTTCAGAGAGGGACACACAATTGCAATAGCTGTTCTAACCAGCTTTCTGGACTAGATTTAATATATAAAGAACTTTAAAATAATTTTACCACCATACATTTATCTTGATGGTAAAACATATTGATGTTTAAGCCTCTTAAAATACGTTTATATTAAATGTTAACTTTATCATGTTATGAATTTTATACAGCGCACAAATACCTAAAAGGTGTTCTAGCAATGAGAAACTGAAATGATCACCAATCTATGTAATGGAAAGCCCCAAGATAAAGCAGGTTACTGTAGCAATCTAATCGATACAGAGAGCAGCACAATAACTGTCAATATACCCTGGTTTTTAATGCCTTTCTAAATTGGGGGATGGTTGTAATTTTCCGAAGCTGAGGAGGCAAAGTAGTCCATAATATTGCTGCCACTGCAGAAAAAGCGCAGCCCCCAACCGGGGGACGGAAAGAATCAATGAATCCTGGGGACATACCGAGCGGCCAGGCAGGTAGATTGTAAATGTCTTCCTACAGTACGATGGACCTGAGTGATAAAAGACCCAATGTACTAGACAAAGGGATTTAAAGATGATCCCTATAGCCAGAGGAAGCCAATGTAGTGTATCCAAGGCAAAGGTAGAAGAGGCAGACCTAGGCCATCCAAGTGCTAATTTAGCCGCTGCATTTTGGATGTGCTGAAGCTTCGACAGCTCACCCAAGGCGACCCCTAAAAAGAGGGAGGTACAGTAGTGAAGACTAAGTAAGAATAGTCGTCTGAACCACCATCCGACAAGCATTAGTGGGAAGGAGTTGGGTAATTTTTCTCAGCAAACTCAACAAGAGAAAGCACATTGAAGTTTGGTGATTAGTTTGTCTCCAGAGATGAATAGTCTTCCAAAAGAAGCCAAGATTCTTTACTGGGCTTGGTGCAAGAAGAAGGCATGAGGTTGAGGTAATAGGGCTGGCAGGAGCTGTAATTGAAAGAACCTTAGTCTTACTCTAATTGAACTTCAAAGCCTTCAGTTGCAACCATGTGAGAACCACTGTCATGAACTCCAGCATTAACAATATAACGTGCAAAATTCATTGTTCAACCTGTTAAAGTGTATGAATTATGATGTAAATAACTAAGGGGCTGATTACGATGGCAGTGAACCAGCCACCGGCAGGCTGCCGGTGGCGGGTTCACCACCATCGTGCGTCCATTTTCCACCCGCCAGATTGTGATGGGCGGTGTGCTGGCAGGCGGAAAGCCCGACCACCACGGGTCCGACAATGGCAATCGTTCCGATTGCTTGTCGGACCGCCCTGCATCCCTAGAATGGTGGTGGTGCCTAGCAGGCACCAGCCGCCTGATTAAGATGCAGTATCCCTGCCAGCCTCTCCATGGCGGTTGAACCGTCATGGAAAGGCTGGCGGGGATGGACTTTGGGGGCCCGTAGCGGGCCCCCCTTGCCTCCGGGCACCTTGAACTTCCACTTGGGGGGCACCTATGGTGCCCCCCCTATATTTCCCTGCACCATGTGGCAGGCACTGAATTTTTAACATTGCGGCGGGTGCCGCAGCTAGCAGCACCCGCCGCAATGTTAAATATTGTAGATGCGACCGCCGTGGTGGCGGTCGCATCTTAATTCCATGTGTGGGACTGCCGCCTCATAGGCGGGCGGTCCCCATCCCCGACACGATGGCGGACGTACTGAAGTCCGTCCCCCATCGTAATGAACCCCAAAGTATTTACATCAAAGGCAGTAAATAAAAAATAAATAATAACAAAGGGAACAATACTTTGTTATTGGCTATTTTAACCCAGTTCCCTTTGTGTCTGAAGGGTTGCTCTCAAGTTTGTTTTTTGAAATATGATTATATGATGTAATCAATGTTTCAAAATTACAACTGGGGCATGCAAATTGCAGGGTACTTAAGCTGAATCATTGCTAGAATAGGTAACCTTTAGAGTTAATCGAAGGTAATTTCATCATGGGATGATGCACCAAATTAAAACAAATTACCACACAATGATAACAAATGGGTAGACAAAGGAATACATTGATAACCGAAACAGCTTTCTACTCACATTTATATAGTTAATTTAAATGAGCTTGATTAACAGTATATTTTATGCACCTAAATTAATGTTAGGTCCTGATGAGAATTCCAAATGTGGGTGCAAGTGGCAGATCCTGATTTACTCTAGCAGGCCCTGTACTAGGGTCATAAGTAGGGACATGGGTGTCCTAGGGGAGTGTGCAGGGTCACTGATGCGAAGGTAGTGAACCCCCAAGAAGATGCAAGTTTATAGGCGTTGACAAACATTCTCAGTGATTTTCCACGCCCAATTTCTGCCATGAACCGTGCCAAAAAGGATGGTTTAATCGTTGATATGCAGCAGGAAACACCTAAATAATCACTTATTTAATGAGATTTCATGTATAGGTGTTTCTCCTACAGAAAAATAATTAATTGCAGAGAAAAACAATGCTTACTATGCTTATGCCTATTTGTTCCTCTTTAGCTATTTGTTGTTACGGTAAGTCTAAATAACGACAATGCACAAGACTCCTTGTGTGAGGGTGGCACTGGCAATGATGAGCAAGGGGTGAGAGAGCATCCCGCAAGATAGCTCTGGTGAAGCACAAATAACGCATCAGCTTCATAAGAAGTGGCTTTGAGGGAATTGAGTATATTGGTGAGATCTGTTAGAGATAGTACTTTGACGGCTAAAAATTGTGGGATTCTACAGGAAGAGGTGGGCATAAGAAATGAAGCAGGCTTGGTTTTGTCGATGGGCTTTCAGATCTTCTGTATTTTTTAAATGTAGAAGAGGATGATGGCATTGCACTTTTCTGTAGAGTGAGGAATAGGTCAGTCTGACCGGGTTGATGCAGTGCTTAATTGTCTTCAGAAGTGTTCTGCTCTTGTTGGTGGCTTTATTGATTGTGTAGGTATAGTTGGTATATAGAGGCTTTATTGATGATATTGATAATCGCTTTGGTCAATGTGATGTGATCTCTGCATATTCTACAAATGAAATATCCTGAGCTTCTGTTTTATTCTGTTGGACTGGACATCCTTGGCATGGTACCTCTAACCTTTTGCCTTCCAGCCTCCTGTTTTTGTTTACTTTGTTTTTCTGACCTTAGGACTCTGCTCACTGCTAACCAGTGCTAAAGTGCTTCTGCCTTCTCCTTTGAATATGGTAAGATTGGCTTACAACCAATTGGCACATTTAATTTAAAGTAGTACTACATGGACCAATGGGCAGTAGATTAAATGCTACTAGTGGGCCTGCAGCACTTACTGTGCCATCCACTTAAGTAGCTCTTTGAAACATATCTTAGGCCTGCAATTGCAGCCTGTGTGTGCAGTTTCAAATTGCCATTTCAACCTGGCAAAATATACCTATTGCCAGGCCCAAACCTTCCCTTTTAATACATACAGGTCACCCCTAGACTAGGCCCTAAATAGCCCAATGGGCTGGGTGCGATGTATTTGAAAAGATGGACATATATTTTTCAGTTTTACATGTCCTGATAGCGAAAAACTCTTAAATTCATTTTTCACTGCTACAAGGCCTACCTCTCCCATGGACTAGCATTGGGGTAACTTATTACATTGATAAGTTATACTTTTAATTGGGAGTAATGAAAAAACTTATTTAATGGTAAAGTCAGGTTTTAAGTTTACATTTTGAAAATGCCACTTTTAGAAAGATGTAAAAACAGGATTAGTGAGGATGCACTCCTTCCCTTATATTTTTTAGTATTCTTTAGTGAAATTCGTATATATTGCGTGCGAACAGATACTGCGAAAACGTCCCAAGATCGCAGTTCCATACATAAGTAGTCTAAAGCGGCACGTAGCTTACGCACCAGTCTGTCACCAGATGGCATTTTCCTGCCCTAACTATTTGGTGCCTGCAACCTGTTCTTGGGTCACATGACTGGGTGTAGTTGACATTTGGACTTTGTTTATTGCTCCCACATCCACACAGTAGGTGGATTCGGTGTGCAGAAAATGGGTCATCAGCTGGCAGGATGGGGGGGGGCAGGTTGGAGCTAGACACAGCACCACCTGCAGCTGAATATGCTGTGCCCTGCCTTCACACAAAAGACTTGTCACCACAGCAATGTTCATGTAGCCAGCTTGGAGCCAGATCAGGGGAGGCAGGAAACTTCAATAACTTCAAAAGGAATTCTCTAGAACCTTCTCCCACTTCAGAGTGGGCACCTGATATAAATATTGGACCCTCAGACCCAACTCTTCAGTACACCTCTGGACCTGTGGAAGACTCAAAAGGATTGCTGTGCTGCTCTGTAAGAAGGACTGCTACTCTGTTGCTTTGCTGTCTGATTTAGGGACCTGACCTGCATCTTGAACCCAGGACCACCAGAGTGACTCCAAGGGCTAGTTAGTTGGCCTCCTGATCAGATCCTCAGGGACAGAAAAGGCTCCAACCACCTTGAAACCAGCACCTGGATTCTCTCTACTGTGAGTCCTACCTACCAAGTGGTGCCCCCCCCCCCAGTTCTGGTCCCTTAGAAGTGGGCCTGAATGTGTTCTGCTAGGCCATCTGTGGTCTTGTGAGCAAAACCGATGCAGTACGATGCATCTCCTCGCAGCTGCATTGGAACCGCTACACACATGGTGGAAGACTTCAACATTTCACCTACAGAGGTCCCCTCACCTAACCCACTTGGTTTTTTGCTTAACATACTACTCAGTCTTCACATTCATATGAAAAATATAGCCAAAAGTATGGTGTGGTAATTAAATCTGCTCCAGAATATCGAACCCTTTTTCCCTAAAGCCAAAATTCAAATTGGCTCAAAGGCTCTGGTTATGCTGTACATTCTTTGTGGAAATGTTTATCTCCTCAGCCTGCCCAAAATAATAAAATAATCCTACATTTAACTGATAGGCTCCTAACCAACAGTAAAATGTGTAATCCCCATTATACCTACACTACCATCCTTCAAATGTTTCCCACTTGAAATTAGGGAACTCTACAAAACTGCCTGCACCACCTGCAAGGCCTTTCCAGCAACAGACCCAAACCTATTGCCCAGAAACCATAGATTGCTGTCCAGAATAATCCTTTAAGGAGTCGCACTTGTATCTTCATCAAGAGACCACAGTTCAAAATAAACCCTCTATGAAGCGCTACTTCTCTGGCACTGCTCCTAGAATGTGCAATGTTCACTCAGATTTAAGACTGGCTCCAACACTTACCATCTTCAAAAGAAGGATAAAAAACAACTTCTCTTCTCACACTTAGTACAGCCTCTAGCTTTCAACCTACATAATGCACAAATAACAAGAGAAGACAACTAAAACCTGGTGAGCATAGGTTCGAAGGATATGACATACTGATTGCACTGCTCCTGCGAAATTGATCATCAGCCAACATAAGCCTAGCTAATTCCACTTAGTCCAAGAGGAATGACAAAGTTAGTGACTAGAAGAAATATGCAACGTGTACAATATGTATAACTACTGTTTATAATATATATAAACCACTGGTTCGAGGCATGTGAGCTGTAGATCACATGCTATGCATAGATCGCCATCTAGTGTTGGGTCCGGATGTTTGCACTTTGTTTTTGTTCGAAGAAGTCTTTCCAGTCACGAGGTAGGTGACTCCTCCTTTCGGTGATAGTGCGCATGGGCATCGACTCCATCCTTAGATTGTTTTTTTCTGCCATCGGGTTCGGATGTGTATTGCTGCGCTCCGGTTCGGTACCATTTTCGGACCCCTTCGACGCGCAATCCACTACCCCCACAGTATTGTTATCGATCGTGGTTCCCCATTCGACGCGCATCGTCTCACTTCGGAAAACCTTCGATTGGGAAACTCGTGGCAGGCCGTCGGGCCTACCTGCGCCGACCGCACTAGTAGTCGATGGAACGGACTCCATTCAAGCTCTGTCCCGGGTGTCGTGCTAAGTTTCCACGCACCGACTTGCACGAAGTGTGCAACCTCTGCTTGTCCCCGGAACACAACGAGAACGACTGCGTCGCGTGTCGATCGTTTCGATCGAAAAAGACACTTCGTGACCGTCGGGCTCGACGACACGAAATGCAACACCAGAGCAACTCTGCACCGGACATCTTCGGCGAAGATTCCGACACTGAACATCAACCTCAAGGAGCCGAGGAAGAAGGAGAACATATGAAGCCGACTCCGACATGGAAGAAGAGGAGCAGATTACTCTGGGTCAGCGTACCGTGAGTAAAGATACCCCTTTGCCCCCTCAACATAAGACAAAGGCTCCGGTCCCTCCTCTGCCCTCGTGCCAAGGTCGGCACGACAAAAAGTTTCCGACACCCCGCCCTCGGGCCCGGCTCCGAAACAGAAGGACAAGCCTTCCGGCTCGGGCTCAAGCAGGTCCCACTCCGGCGCCGAACCGACACCTTTGGCGCCGAAACACAAGTCCAAGTCTTCGACACCGAAAGGCTCGGAGCCGAAACCTTCGACGCCGAAACCAGCTCATAAAGAAAAAGACTCTCCCACTAAAGAGCCTCGATCCGATGCGCCGCCTTCTGATCCAAAGCAGAAAAAACTGGCGATCAACCCTCAAACAGGGCATATTCATGCCACTCTTCCAAAAAAACGGAAAATTGAACTATCAGAGGACTACCACATTCCTCTTAAAAGGAGAAGTATGGGTACTAACCCTTCTCCCCTTATATTCCACTTCCTTCTCCCATTGATCCTCACTTCCTCATTTCACCAGCAAATTCACCACCACCACTTTCACCTGACCCACAGGATGAATGGGATGGAGATGGGGATGGGGATGAGGATCAGGATAGGTTACAGGACACTGACCCTTGGGACAGACCCAATCACATGTAATGACCCTGATTTGTATCCCTCCAGACCCTCCCCACCTGACGACAACATTGGGTACATTGAGCTCCTTAATAGGGCCGCTCAATATCTTGGGGTGGAGCTCCATAAAGAGCCTTTAGAAGAGGATTTCCTCATTGAAACACTTACTTCTTCCCAAAGAGCTACTCACACCTTACCAATGCTTAAAGGCATGTTAAAGCACACGGGTGAGGTATTTAAAGACCCTGTAAGATCCAGGATAATTACACCTAGAGTGGACAAAAAATACAAACCCGCTCCTACTGACCCCGTTTACATTAGAGGCCAGCTGCCCTTAGACCCTCTTGTAGTCTCCAACGCTCGCAAGAGAGCTAATTCACAAACCACAGGTGAGGCCCCTCCTCCTGATAAGGAGTCTAAGCTAATTGATGCCTCAGGCAAAAGAGTGGCTTCACAGGCAGCAAATCACTGGCGCATTGCCAACGCTCAAGCTTTGTTGGCTCGCTATGATAGGGCTCATTACGATGAGTTAGAAAAACTCATACAACATTTACCTGATGAATACAAATCTAAGGCTAATGACCTCATTCAGGAAGGTAAACTTATTACCAATACATCCATTAGGTGTGCCTAAGACGCAGCAGACACAGCAGCTCGTGCAGTCAACACCAGTATACTATTACGCAGACATGCTTGGCTGAGAATATCAGGCTTCAAGCTGGAGGTGCAAACCTCCATCCTTAACCAACCGTTCGATAAGGAGCATCTTTGGTCCAGCTGTTGATATCTCGCTGGAAAAGATGAAGAAAGACACTGAGGTCGCAAAGTCCATGGGGGCTTTGCAGTTACCTGCCACTAGGGGCTCCTTTTGCCGCTCCTTTTACAGGGGTGGTTAAAAACGGTGTCCACCGAAAATCCCTCCTCCTCTTACAAGGGCAATAACCAATCCCCCTCTTCAAGAGGTTATTTCAGAGGAGGTTTTAGAGGAAACAATGGTAAGGGAAGAGGCAGAGGTAACTCTACCCGCACTTCCCCTGCAAACAAACAGTGACTTCCTTCCGTTATACCCCGATCATTCCACTCCTGTCGGGGGACAACTCTCCCAATTCCTGCCTGTCTGGAATTCAATCACCTCAGACAAGTGGGTACTACAAATTATCCAGTATGGTTACTGCCTGGAGCTTACAGACACTCCCCCAAATATCCTTCCAGGATCACATGCAATGTCACCAGAGCATCTCACCCTCCTAAAGCAGGAGGTTCTCTCTCTCTTGGAAAAACACGCTATAGAACCAGTCCCATTGCAATACCAGGGGACCGGAGTATACTCCCTGTATTTTTTAATTCCCAAAAAGGACGGCTCTCTCAGGCCTATACTAGACCTCAGAGAACTAAATCTGTACATTCAGTCGGGCCACTTTCACATGGTCACACTCCAACAAGTGCTCCCACTCCTTCAGCAAGGCGACTTTTTGTCCACCCTGGACTTAAAGGACGCTTACTTCCATATTCCCATTCACCCTGCTCACCTAAAATACCTTAGGTTTGTGGTGGACGGACAACATTATCAATTCAAAGTTCTCCCATTCGGAGTAACTACAGCACCCAGGGTTTTCACCAAGTGTCTTGCAGTAGTCGCGGCTCATCTAAGAAGACAGCACATTCACGTCTTCCCCTACCTAGATGACTGGCTAATAAAAGCCAGCTCGCAACAGAGCTGCATAAGACACACTCGGAAAACAGTCCAACTGCTTCACGACCTGGGGTTCACAGTAAACCTCTCCAAATCTCATCTCCAGCCATCCAACACACAAGTGTATCTGGGAGCCACAATAAACACTCATAAAGCTCTAGCATATCCCAACCCAGTCAGGATACGCAACATGCAAACTCTAATAGCGCAGTTTCAGTCTCAACACTCATTACCAGCTCGAGTGTTCATGCAATTGCTAGGAATGATGGCATCTTGCATTTTAATCGTTCCTTATGCAAGACTCCAAATGCGTCCCCTACAGGAATGCTTGGCACCTCAGTGGAACCAGGCTCAAGGTCAGTTATCAGATCTAGTGTTGGTGGATGGCCGCTCTCATCGCTCTCTGCAGTGGTGGAACATACAAAACCTTTCCAAGGGGCGGCCATTCGTCGACCCGGTTCCACAGATAGTACTAACAGCAGATCTTCAAAAACATACCATTCAGGGCATGTGGACTCTGCAGCAAAAACGAGTCCAAATAAACCATCTAGAACTGCTAGCAATTTTTCTAGCATTAAAAGCCTTTCAACTTCATCTGCTAGGCAAAGCTGTCCTGATTCGCACAGACAACATGACAGCAATGTACTACATACAAAAACAGGGGGGGGGACACTCTCTCCAGCTCTCACAGCTAGCCCAGAGCATCTGGAAATGGGCCATACCTCAAAAAATATATCTCCTTGCAGAACACCTTCCAGGAGTAAACAACCAGATTGCAGATCTGCTCAGTCGTCAACGACAGCAGATCCACGAATGGGAACTCCACTCTCAAGTTCTCCTCCCATTCTTCCAAATGTGGGGCTTCCCACAGATAGATCTGTTCGCCACCCACCTAAACGCAAAATGCCCAAACTTCGCATCCAGGTATCCGCACCCATTGTCCAAAGGCAATGCGCTATGGATGAATTGGTCAGGGACATTTGCTTATGCTTTTCCGCCTCTCCCACTCATTCCATAAGTGGTTCGGAAGCTCAGACAGCAGTCCCTGACACTAATCCTAGTTGCTCCCACATGGTCCCGTCAACCCTGGTTCACAACCCTATTGGAGTCATCAGTAGTTCCTCACCAAAAACTACACCTTACTCCCAATCTTCTGACTCAGAACCATGGAGAGATAAGACATCCAGATCCCAGTCATCTCAACCTTGCAATCTGGCACCTGAAGTCCTAGAGTTTGGTTATCTTAATCTTCCGCCAGACTGCATGAATATTATCAAAGAGGCTAGGCGCCCTACCACAAGAGCTTGCTACGCAGCAAAGTGGAAGCGGTTTGTCGTTTACTGTAACAACAATCAAATCAATCCGTTAGACGCTTCCATACAAAACATTATTTGCTATCTATTACATCTACAGCGTTCAAATTTAGCGTACACATCTATACGCTTACATCTAGCTGCAGTAACTGCATATCTACAAAACAGACAGCATTTGTCTCTTTTCAGAGTGCGTGCTATTAAAGCATTTATGGAAGGGCTTAAAAGAATCATTCCCCCCAGACTTACACCTGCTTCAATGTGGAATCTCAACATAGTTCTTACAAGGCTCATGGGTCCACCTTTTGAGCCATTGCGTAAATGTGAACTACAATTTCTCACTTGGAAGGTAGCCTTCCTCATAGCCATCATATCTCTGAGAAGAGTAGGTGAGCTTCAGGCACTAACCATAGAAGAGCCATTTTTACAAATGCATCAAAACAAAGTGGTTCTTAGGACTAACCCCAAATTTTTACCTAAAGTCATTTCTGCCTTTCATATTAACCAATCTGTTGAGTTGCATGTGTTCTTCCCTCGACCGGATTCAGTGGCAGAACGTGCTCTTCACACATTGGATGTCAAAAGAGCATTACTATACTACATTGAAAGAACAAAACCTTTCAGGAAAACAAAGCAACTTTTTGTTGCCTTTGATCCACCGCATAAAGGCAATCCAATATCAAAATCAGGTATTGCAAGGTGGATAGTTAAGTGCATTCAAATATGCTACATTAAAGCTAAACGCACATTAACAATTCCCCCTAGAGCACATTCCACTCGCAAACTAGGGGCCTCTATGGCATTTTTAGGAAATATTCCCATAGATGACATCTGTAAAGCTGCAACATGGTCTACACCACACACCTTTACAAAACACTATTGCATAGATGTGTTAGCTAGACAACAGGCTAGTGTGGGCCAGGCAGTTTTACGTACACTATTTCAAGCAGCTGCAACAGCTACAGGTTAGCCACCGCTTTGGGACATAACTGCTATATAGTCTATGCATAGCATGTGATCTACAGCTCACATGCCTCGAACAGAAAATGCTACTTACCACGGTATGCATCTGTTCTTGGCATGTATAGCTGTAGAATCTCATGCGCCCACCCACCTCCCCGGGTACCTCTACCTGTTGCAGTACTATCTTACTTAGATACAATATACATGGACATTTCTTTTTTTTACTACTCTTACTATCTCCATCATCACCTTTTACGGCAAAACAATCTAAGGATGGAGTTGATGCCCATGCGCACTATCACCGAAAGGAGGAGTCACCTACCTCGTGACTGGAAAGACTTCTTCGAACAAAAACAAACTGCAAACATCCAGACCCAACACTAGATGGCGATCTATGCATAGCATGAGATTCTACAGCTCTACATGCCAAGAACAGATGCATACTGTGGTAAGTAGCATTTTCCTTATTTAACACTAAAGGAACAGTCTGTAACTTTGAATTCATTATACTTATTGTTTGAAAATGCCACCCACATTATGAAATATACTATGAACTAAGACTTGTAAAGGGAATATTTGTTTGAGGCATGTGTGCTGTAGAAACACATGCATTGCATTCTCCTGCCATCTAGTGTTGGGTGTGGATGTTTGCAAGTTGTTTTTCTTCGAAGAAGTCTTTTCCATTCACGAGGTAGGGTGACTCCTCCTTTTAGTGATAGTGCGCATGGGCTTCGACTCCATTGTTAATTGTTTTCTTTCCGCTATCGGGTTCGGACGTGGTTGCTGTGCTCCGGTTTGAGACCATTCGTCGGAATCCCTTCGGTTTGCAACCACTATACCGCGTTGGTATTGTTTTGAATGCGTTTCCCACCATCCGCATGTCGAAAATTGAAATAAATCTGCTAGTTGGATCGAGAAAACTCCAACCTAGCCCATTTGATTTCACTTCTACTCGAACAAACACTGAGTAATCTGCCAATGTAACGGACTCTGTTCCAGTTTTGCCCTCGGTGCCACTCCAAATGTCCGTGCACCAACCTTCACAAAGTCTGTAACCTGTGCCTGTCTCCGGAGCACAAGGAAGAGACTCCTGTCACTCATTTTGTTTGAAAAAACACTCCAAGGCCACCGGGCTCAATGGAAAGAAATGAAGCAAAAAAATATTGAAGACACGCCCAATATCTTCAGAGAAGATATCGAACAGGAAGAGATGGAAGCGTTCGTAGTGGAAGAAGAAAAGGCCTTCTCAGTCCAAGATTCCGACTCCGAGCTGGAGATAGAATTGGAGTCCCATGACATTCCATCTGGTCAAGGTGTTGTGAGTACCAAAGCCCCTTTGCCCACAAACACCACTTCCATTAAACTTAAGGCTTCCGGGCCACCTCACAGAGACTCTGCTTCCAACGCCCTGCCCTCCGGCTCGGCACTGAAAGCGCTCATCAAGCCTTCCGACTTGGGTCCGAGTCGAGATATGACTGCCTCGGCTCCTAAAGCATTGGTTCTGAAAGACAAAAGGGACAAATCGAGCTTGGCACCTAAAACTTCAGCGCCAAAACAGAAAAATGCTCCTCAAAAGCCTCTGGAGAAAATTCTGGAAACCATGCAACAAAAGCTGGATCCAAAACAAAAGAAAAATTATATAAATCCAGACACTGGACATATGACAGCAAAGCCAGTGATGCCATCCTCCAAACGGAAAATAGATGAAAGATATAAAATCCCTTTAAAGAAAAAGGAGGACATGGCTACTAGCCCTATTCACCCAATTACTCATACCCCTCCACCATCTTCGCCAGTACCTCTTATACCACATTCAGACCCTCTAGATATCACACCACAGGGCTCTTCTTGTACAGATCCTGATGATGAGGATGACACTTATGTAGAGCCACCAACAGATCCATGAGATGATTACAATATAGATCATCCTACAGACACAGACACAGATCTGTACCCTGCTAAACCTTCCTCTCCTGATGGCAACACCTCATATCAGGAGTTAATTGTCAGGGCAGCCACATACCATGGAGTCACATTACACAAGGAATCTTTAGAAGATGATTTCTTATTTCAAACTTAAGAAACCACACAAGACAATACAGTCTTTACCTATGTTAAAGGGTACGATGAGGCATGCGGAAGATATTTTTAAAGATCCAGTAAGGGCACGTATATAACACCTAGGGTGGATAAAAAATATAAACCCCACCCATCTGACCCAATTTTTATTAAGGGCCTGCTTCCTTTAGATTCTTTAGTGGTGTCCAATGCTCGTAAAAGAGAAAATTCACCAACTTCAGCTGATGCACCACCTCCAGACAAGGAGTTAAAGCTAATAGATGCCTCAGGCAAAAGGGTGGCTGCACAATCAGCCAACCATTGGCGTATAGCCAATACACTTCTGTATTTTGGCTAAGTACGATAGGGCCCACTGGGAATAAATGGAAGACTTACTCCAATATCTCCCAGAGGAGCATAAGAAAAGAGGACAGGAAATCGTACAGGAGGGAAAAGTAATTACCAATTCTTCTATTAGGTGTGCGTTAGATGCTGCTGACACTAGAAGCCAGAGGAGTTAACACTAGTATTCTCCTCAGAAGACACGCATGGTTAGGAATCTCTGGATTTAAACCAGAGGTACAACTGACAATACTTCATGCCCCATTCGATAAAGAAAATCTTTTTGGTCCCCAAGTTGATGAATCCCTTAAAATAATGAAAAACGACACAGAGGTGGCAAAACCTATGGGAACGCTTCAGTCACCCTCTAACAGAGGCTCTTTTTGCCTCTCTTTTTATAGGACAGGCTCGAAAAGTACATCCACAGATGCCAACTCATCTTCCTATAAACCATAGAATCAATCCTCCACCTCTAGAGGATTTTACAAAGGTGGTTACAGAGGAAACAATTTTAAATGCAGAGGTACCTCTCTATCTCCCAACATGCAGTGACTTGATAACAATTCCCCCTGATCATCATACATCTGTTGGGGGAAGACTGCATCAATTTCTTCCCATTGACGATCAATTACATCAGACAAATGGGTGTTGGACATTATCCAACATCGTTATTGCCTGGAGTTGCAATCCTCCTAATATTCCACCTCGCATTCACAAACTCTCTTTAGAGCACCAGCAACTGCTCAAAAAGGAAGTATAAGCTCTTCTAGCAAAAGGAGCTATAGAATCAGTTCCAATACAACACCAAGTATCAGGGGTTTATTCACTTTACTTCCTAATTCCAAAAAAAGGACAGTTCCCTACGACCAGTATTAGATCTCAGACCTCTAAAGATATGCATACTGTTAGAACACTTCCATATGGTCACACTTCAACAGGTGCTTCCTCTTTTACAGCAAGGCGACTTTATGTCAATACTAGAATTAAAGGACGCGTAGTTTCACATCCCTGTTCACCCAGCACATCGCAAATACCTCAGATTTATGGTAGCAGGAAAACAATATCAATTCAAAGTACTCCCATTTGGAGTAATTACTACCAGAGTATTCACCAAATGTCTAGCAGCAGTAGTAGCAGCTCATCTAAGAAGACAACAAATTAATTTCTTCCCAAACCTAGACGATTTGCTCTTCAAAGCCAACACGTATCTCAAGTGTTGACAATACACTCAAACTACACTAAATCCCCTTCATCCATTGGGATTCACAGCCAATGCGCAAAAATCCAATCTCCAACATGCACAACGGCAACCCTATCTAGGAGCTCTTCTGAACTCTCAAACAGGTTTAGCAGCCAGAATTCACAATTTTCAGACACTGCCGCTACAATTTCAAAGCAATCAATATCTAACAGTAAGAACTTTCATGCAACTTTTATGGATGATGGCATCATACATTGCCACAGATCATGCTCACAACAGACGTATCCCTTACAGGGTACGGTGCCCCTCTACAACATCTAACAGTTCACTGTCTATGGGACACCAAACACAAGAGTCTCCACATCAACTGCCTTGAGCTGTTCACCTAGCGCAAAAAGCATTTCTACCTCACCTGAAAGGGAAAGTTGGGTTAGTCCGGACGGACAATATGACAGCTATGTACTATGTACAAAACCAGGGGGGGGCGCACTCTCTACAGTTATCATCCCCCTCTCGACCATTTGGCATTAGGCAATACACCACAAAATCCACCTGCTGACAGAGCACCTTCCTGGGACGGACAGCTAATTTGCTGACCTCATCAGCAGGATGTGGCAACAAGTCCACGGCAGGGAACTCCACCCTCAAGTCCTCCTCCCATTCTTCCAAAAATGGTGATTTCCACAAATAGATCTCTTTGCAACAGCTCAGGACTCAAAATGCCCAAACTTCACCTCCAGGTTCCCACACCCTCTATCCAAAGGCAATGCGCTATGGATGAACTGGTCAGGGATATTTGCTTACGTTTTTTCGCCTCTCCCTCAGGCAAACATCTCTCACCCTCATTTTGATAGCTCCCACATGGGCTCTCAACCATGGTTCACCACACTACTGGAGCTTTCAGTAGTTCCACACCAGAAGCTTCACCTCAAACCTTCTCACTCAGAACCTAGGAGAAATCAGACATCCAAACTCCAAGGAGCTCAACCTAGTGAAATGGCTCCTGAAGTCATAGAATTTGGATACCTAAATCTACCATCAGATTGCATGGCAATTCTTAAAGAAGCAAGAAAACCTACCACAAGAGCATGCTACACAGCAAAGTGGAAAAGGTTTGCTATTTATTGTAATAATCAAACAGTTATGTTATGTTATGTTATGTTATTAGGATTTATAAAGTGCACGAATACCCGCGGGTGTCTTGGCGCTGCGTAACTGTAGTGACCCTGTTGGCAATCTAATTTTGGAACAACCAGATTTTAAGTCCTTTCCTGAAGGAGAGGAGGGAGCTCGCACCTCTTAGCTCATTCGGGAGATTGTTCCAGAGCTTAGTGGTGCTGTAGAGAAAGCTGCGGCCTCTCCATTTTGTGGTCCGAATTCTAGGCACTGTCAGGAGTTTGGCTCCCGTGGATCGGAGATGTCTAGTTGGTTCATACCAGGTGAAGAGGTTCTGGAGGAAGACATGACCTGTGAGGCTCAGTGCCTTATAGGCCTGACACAGAGCCTTGAATTTTATTCGTTGTGCCACTGGCAACCAATGCAACCCGCGAATCTCTTCAGATACGGATTTGCGTCTGGGGAGGTTGAGCAGTAGTCGCGCTGCTGCATTCTGTACACTCTGTAATTTGTTCAGGCAATGCTTCTGTATGTTCATGTACAGCCCATTACAGTAATCTACTTTAGATTGAATCAGGGCTGTGACAACCGTCTTTCGCGTGTCCGCTGGAATGTATGGGAGAATCTTCCTTACTTTCTTGATGAGGAAATGGGCAGCAGAAACCGTGGCATTTGTGTGGTGGGTAAGTGAGAGTTTGTTGTCAAACCACACTCCCAGGTTCTTGGCCTTGACCGCGGGTTCTGGTGGTTCTCCCATTTCAGCCGGCCACCAAAGATTACCCCAGTTCGGTTGCATATTACCGAAGAGCAGGACCTCCGTTTTCTCAGAACTGAGTTTCAAACAGTGTGTGTTCATCCAACGGTTGATGGCACACATACAATTCTGAAATTGCTGAGTAGGGGGCGCCTGATTTTTGTAGGCCGTCACCACAATCTGGGTGTCGTCCGCGTAGGACGTAAGGCTGAACCCAAATTCTCGGATCAGCGGGGCCAGCTCGGAAACATAAATGTTGAACAGGGAAGGACTCAAGGAGGAGCCCTGTGGCACTCCACACGGGAGGGTATAGGATGTGGAGTGATACCCATCAACCGAGACAGTTACTTTCCTGTCCTTGAGGAAGGAGGATAGTAGGGCCAGCACTGTGCCTCTGACTCCCAGACTCTCCAGCCGCCGTTGCAAGAGGGAGTGGTCCACAGTGTCAAAAGCGGCAGATAGATCGAGGAGTACTAATGCAGGCGTACCTCCACCGTCCATCACCGCTCTGATCTCCTCTGTGGCTTTAATGAGAGCTGTCTCCGTGCTGTGTCCTTGGCGGAAACCAAACTGGGAGTCGTCGAGCAGATTGTTTTCTCGGATGAATTGGGTTAGTTGGCTGTTCATCAATTTATCAATTATTTTAGCAGGTAGTGGCAGCCGGGCTATAGGCCGGTAATTGTTGGGATTGGTTGCATCTAGGGTGGGCTTTTTCAACCGTGGAAGAATTGAAGTGTCCTTCCACCTGGAAGGAAAAGTGCCGGAAGTAAACATGGAGTTAAAAATTTCTGTTAAACCAATGCTCACCAAGTCCGCACATTCTTTCAGACATGCTGGCGGGCAAGGGTCAAGGGGAGATCCTGACTTAGCTTTGTGGATGTGTTTAGCCATAGTTTCAACTGAGATGGGCGAGAAACTAAGCAGGAAATTTGTGACCCCGTCTGGACCTATCGGAGGGGTAAGCGAGAGGTGAGCTGTTGTGGCCTCAAAATTCTCGAATATACCCAAGACTTTAGTTTTGAAAGCGGCTGCGATGTCGTCACAGAACATTTGATTGCTCTCAGGACCTGTAGACTTGGGAGTGGTGAGTTTGTGTACTGCTGAAAAAAGTGCTTTAGATGAATGTTTGGCTTCCTCAATCTGTTTGGTAAAGTAGTCCTTTTTTTCGGTTATAAGTAGTTTTTTATACTGTGCGAGTGCTGTTCTGTACACTTTTTTCTTAGAGGAGTGATAGTTTACGCGCCAACATCTTTCAAGTCGGCGACATTTTTGTTTTTCATTCCGCAGTGTCTCGGAGAACCAGGGGGCGGAAGGGGACTTCCTTTTCCATGTAGTGGTTTTTAGGTCGAGCCTCGAGTAGCGCGCAAGCGCTGCTTAGAGGCGAAGACTTAATGTAAGGGGTTTCAAAAGCAGTCCAACAAACGCTCGTGCGTCGTGGCTGGCCTTTTTGGGATGGGTACGCGCGGCACTAGCATCTGTTAGTAATTATCTCCCCCCTCCTCCCACTCCCTCCTCATCAGCTTCATTTTCCTTTCACTTTCGCGCGGCTGTGTCACTTTCACGGCCGCGCGGCTATCAGCTTCCTTTTTTTTTTTTATTTAACTTTCAACGCGAGGCGCGCGCACCACTCGCGTCGCCCGCGATCACTGATGCCTCTTGCGCGGCGGGCTCCTGTGTCGCCGGTAACAGTGAAATTAATTCACTCTGGGTCACTCTCGGCTCCCCGCCGGTCTGGGCTGGCAAGTTACTTGAACGCGGCACGTGGGTGGTAACTATTGCGGCGCTGCGCACCGCAGACGAAGACAGTCAGCACTGTGCAGGGTGAGGACTTGACTGACTCAGATTGAGTCCCACGCCGCTTCTGCCTCACTTCCTCTTCCTCCGGACATGACGGCACTTAGTACGGTCACATCCGGATTTAATCCCGGGCCCCCCAGGGTGTGCCAGCTCAGACCGAGAACTTAATTGTCAATTTCAACAAATTACTCAGAAAATCTCGAGATGTTGGTAAGTTGTAATAAGGGCTTTCTCATCACCAGCTCCAAGATTGGGTCTGGAGACGGAAAACAGAACAAAAAAGGGATTTATCTAGCTGGTAACTCCGAGTAATTGAAATACAGACAAGCTTTGCTCCCAATTTGCCAGCAATAAAGTTGTAATGGAGTTTTCACGACAATTTTCGCCGTAATGCGCTCGTTCTGGGGCGCAACATTCTTCGAGTGAACAAATAACACGCGAGCAGCTTAGGCGAGTAATGGCCCCGCGCACGAGCCCACATTATGCCTCTTAAGGCAGTGCGGCTGGCGCCTGGTGGGAGGCAGGGGGCTTCTAGGCACTTTAGAGACTGTGCCGCGTCACCAGGAGGAGGCTTGAACTGATCGCTCATCACACAGCGCATCCGTGGCATGTGAAGTACCGGCCGCAGCCATGTTTGCAGATGGTACAGGCTGCTATGTCTGCATAGAGATGTCAAATACACTAACGTAGCCACAAAGGAACGGGGTGATTTTAAATACATACAGTAACCCCAAAATCCTGTATTGCAATGTTAGTATAGCGCTTCAGTTCACTGGTGTGGCCTCGAGGCTCTATGCTGGGTGGTACAGTAACAGGATGCGCAGCTACTTATGCACAGCTCACTCTGGAAACACTACCTCGTGCTATGCATGTTTCTCCCAAGGACTCTACAGTGGTGTGCCACTCCACACCTCAATTATACTGTGCTGTTATTACCATACCTGGTTTGATCTTTCGCTCACTCTTCCTGCATGCATCCGGCAACTCTGTTTCATTATGTGTTCCCATTTCCATTCACCTTTTTCCTCTATTTTTCAATAAACTTCACCGTAATTTTCTCCGTTTTTCTTTTGTCCACTCACAGTTTCTCTTTATTTTTTCCATTCCCCACTATTGCCTTGTTGCCATTTAATTTCATGTTTCAGTCTGTTTTTCCTGCTCTGCCATTCCATTTCTTTTTCACCTTTCTTTCTGCTTCTTATATTTTTTCAGCTCCACTCACCTTTGTTCCTCACCTTTTTCATTTGTTTGTTTTCTTTTTGAGAGCAATTCATTCCTGCTCCCTAAAATATGTTGCTTGCATCTTCTTATACATTCTTTCTATTTGAAACTGCCCATTGCAGCTCACACAAGTAATTCCAACAGCTGTAAGAACTTCAGCCGCAAATGTTTGCAAATCTGTCGTTTTCTGGCATAATGCTGTAGGGGACAGGGCTTGTCAATGTTGGTTCAGTGTAAGAAATAGGAAATTGATTCCTGACAATGATTCTGAAAATTAATTCTCATTTAATTACCCTCTGTCACAGTGGCAGATTAAATGAGATGCTGATAGGTGACACAATTTGGCCCGGGCAGCCAAAGAAAAAGTGGCCGGCATTCGCAGATCGCAACCTTTCGCAATACCCTGCTTGGTTAGGATAATGGAGCTATATAATGGCAAACATATGCAGTGATAAAAGTATTTTAAAGCTTATAGGTCTAGTGCATCAGTGCAACACCACCTCAGCAACAACTCAGCACTACCTCAGCATCAGCACAGCATCACTTCAGTATCACTCAGCACCACTTCTATATCACTCAGCAGCACCACTGCAGCATAACCTAAGCATCACTCAGCAACACCTGAGCACCACCTCAGCATCACTCAGCCCCAGCGCAACACGACCTCAGCACCAGCGCTGCACCATCTGAGCATCAGCACAGCACCACCTCCACATCAGCTCTGCACAAGTGCAACACTACCAGCACTGTTTATGCCCCCCCGCCATAACAAAAAACACCGTTAACAAACAAGCATTAGAACAGGCAGGAAGAATTTGCCAGCATTGCCAGGTCAAAAAAACTAGAAGGCATTTTTATGATAATTCTTTTTTTACTAGAGTTGTTCAGTTGTACATAACATCTTTTTGATTATATATAAAGTAACAAAAATGCTTAACATTTTTTTATAATAAATTGTCAACATGCTGCACAGCAGCCACGCTGCTCTACAACATAGCTTAAAGACATTGGCAAAGCCAATAACTCTGGCTAAACCCTTATAAGGTCCCGAAGGCGAGACCTATTGGCTATGCCAATGCTTGTTTTGAGAGGTACTGAGACCTTAATTGCCTCATTTAGCCAATTCCTATATAATGTGGCAGATGAGTCGGGGGAACCGTTAAGCTGTGGACGGGAGCTTTCCAAATGTGATCGGAAGCGCATTTTGTTGAACCACTAGATGCTTTTATACAGCAAATCATTTGTTATTTATTATACCTACAACGTCCAGGCGTTGCATACACATCCATACGCCTACACCTTGCAGCAGTGGCTGCATATCTTCAAAACAGACAACACTTATCTCTGTTCAAAGTCCCAGTAATTAAAGCCTTTATGGAAGGACTTAAAAGGGTGATGCCACCAAAAGTTCGATCTGCATGGAACCTTATTATTGTTCTAACAAGACTTATGGGTCCACCCTTTGAACCATTGCACAATTGTCTACTACAATTTCCTTCTTGGAAGGTGTTTTTTTTTATTTCTATCACTTCACTAAGATGTGTCAGTGAGCTTCAGGCATTAACCTTAGAAGAAACATTTTTCCAACTCCATGGAGACAGAGTAGTTCTTCGTACTAACCCCTACGTACCTTCCAAAAGTAGTCTCTGCTTTTCATATTAACCAATCAGTCGAGTTACCTGTTTTCTTCCCTCAATCTGATTCTGCAGCAGGAAGAGCTCTGCATACATTAGATGTCAAAAGAGCATTATTGTATTGTATTGACAGAACAAAAGGCATCCGCAAAACAAAACAACCTCAAAGGGAAACCTATCTCTAAATCTTGTATCTCTAGATGGATTATTAAATGTATTCAAGCATGTTATACCAAAGCCAAAATAACGTTGTCTATACCTCCTAGAGCACATTCTACTCGTAAAGTAAGAGCATCCATGGCCTTAGTAGGTAACATTCCTATAGCTGACATTTGTAAAGCAGCTACATGGTCTGCGCCACACACATGTTCTAAACACTATTGTGTGGATGTATTTGCACGACAACAAGCTAATGTAGGACAAGCAGTCCCAAGAATAGTTTTTCAAACAACTGCAACGCCCACTGGTTAGCCACGACTTTTGGAGGGTACTGCTGTACAGTCTGTGCAAAGCATGTGTATCTACAGCACATATGCCTCGAACGGATTATGTTACTTACCCTGTAAGCATCTGTTCTTGGCATGTAGAGCTGTAGATTCACATGTGCCCTCCCTCCTCCCTAGACACCAATTGTCTTTGCAGTTAACATTATTATTATTCATATTATGCACTCATGGACATAACTATGCTACACTCATTTACTCCATTCTCACCCTCTTGCTGGAAAACAATTTAACAATGGAGTACGATGCCCATGCGCACTATTACCGAAAGGAGTCACCCTACCTCGTGACTGGAAAAGTCTTGTTCAAAGAAAAACAACTTGCAAACATCCAGACCTAACACTAGATGGCAGGAGTATGCAAAACATGTGAATCTACAGCTCTATATGCCAAGAACAGATGCTTACAGGGTAAGTAACATAATCCCTCCATTCAGTATTTGTCTTCTGATGTGTTGCTATATATATTGCACCCAGCACATGAAATTAACTGTGGAATACAACTTATGCCCTACAATGTAATTACTCCTTATGCCTTCGCCATTATGTGAAGCATCATGATGTCTCAATAACAAAGTCTGCAATATTCAAAACCATGAATAAATTAGTCACATTTGTTACTCTAATTGAACATTAGATCATAGGCCAGCTGGCTATAAAGTTTAGTCTGTCATTGTTTCACCTATCTAGCTAAGTATGAGCCATCATCTTTCACTTTGCTGGTCTATTGGATTTTGCCTTTAGCATTTAATACACAATACATAAGCATTTTTGAGGATACTGCCAAACGTTGACAATGACTACCTTACATCAAATGTAATTCAAAAAATTCATCTTGTTTGTCTAGATGTTATCTTCCTTCCTGATGAGGTGGAGTGGATAAAGTTCAACGTTGGAATGAATGGTTATTACATTGTACACTATGAAGGTGACGGCTGGGATGCTTTAATAAAACTCTTGAAAGAAAACATGACAGCAATTAGCAGCAATGATCGAGCTAGTCTCATTAACAATGCATTTCAACTAGTAAGGTAAGATTTAATATTATTTTGATCGCTAACATAGTAACCCTTTTTTGGTTCATGTAGAATAATGAAACAACCGACCTGTTTCACAAACTTCATTTTCTAGTATATAAAGTAGTACTAAAGTAGTAGTAATTACTTATTAAAAAAGGCATTTAAAAAACGTACAAGTGTAAGTCTCCACCTCTCCTCTTTTCTATGGGGAGATCCACATACATGTAGGTTTACTATTAAGTAGTAAATCTGGCTGGGGGCCAGGTGGAGAGGCTGGTAAAAGGGAAATACTAAATGGGATGGACTCTGGGAGGAGTAAGGTGGGCTTCTAAGAGGGTCAAGGAGAGATTTAGGGAGGGACAGATACCCACCCACAAAAGAGTAAGCCTTTTGCTATTCACAAACTACACTTCTAAAGTTACTATAGCCAAAATGGACCCAAAACAATAGTAAGTGTGCTCTAACTCAGACCTGAAGTAAATCCAGCACCACAGGTTGCCAACCACTGGTACTACAAAACACTCCCATAGAAAATGATGGCAGTAGGGACTAAAATTGGAAACCAATAGGAAATAATTTATTTTATTTTGACATTTTAAAAAATATATTATTTTATGGCAAAATATTTTGCTAACGTAATGTAAAAAATAAATTTCATTTAAATTTTTAAAGAAATAATTGCATTAATGTAAACAAATTCAATACATAACAGTTTGTGATTTTTAACACCTAATAAGTAAATATTCACTTTAGGTAGGAGTTTATACTTTAAAAAAATAATTTTAATGTATTATATTTCTACATAATAAATAAAATAAATATATAAAGTTAATTTACATTTACTATATTTTTTTTAAAGTTTAACCTGGCGCTGTCAGGGCTCTTTTTCCTGCGGTTCTGAGGGGCCACAGGAACCCTGGTTTTGCCAGAGCACATGATGTAATTAGCCCAAAATTAAAATATAGCTCCTTGCAGCTGCAAGCACTCCCTGTTGAAGTTGGCCAAGCCTTGCTCAACCTTGTGCTCTCAGGCCACTTTAATAATTCGGATAAGCATATTTTTAAAATAGCGTGAGCCAGGTGATACAGTTGTGCACTTCAATTATGCAGTTTAAATGGAATTCCTGGAGTGCTTTTCCCGGGCCTTATATGTCCCTAGTTCAATAAGGGGCTATGTTTCAAATTCCAATGGTGGACGGTGCGGAAAACAGGAGTGGGCTGACAACAAGGCGAGGTGGGCAATAATGTTGTTGGTAAGGTGGACATACGAGCGCGGGGGTGTGGTGCCTAGATCATACCTGGATTGTGCGAGTTTTCGGGAGTGTGGGCTCATCAGCCCCTCAATGGGGAGCAAGCCGCACCAGGCTCTGCACAGAGAGAGCCTGCTGGCGATTGCCTGCCCACACCCTACATGCTGATGCGCGCTGCTCCAGAATCCCACCGCTCTGCGATCTGTGTTGTCCTCCAGGCCGCCTCCCTTGCCTGCCTCGGTCCATGGCTACTGGCTTGTTCGGCCTACTCGTGATACTGCTACGGAGTGCGGGCAGGAAAGTGCTGAAGCCACCAAGGCCGTGAGTTACGAGGTACTGGAGCGGAGGGTGGGCTCGATCCCAGCTGTCCTCGCATACTTCAGTGCTAAGGAACAAGACATTATACTAGCCTCGTATACTAGTGATGTCTCACCAAATTCCAGTCCCATTACACCGGGCAGCAAGGAACCAAGGAGGCCTCTGGATGCTTCTCCGCAGAACACGGTAGAGGCAATCAACTATCAAGCAGATAAAATGGGTATATAGATTAGCCTCTTAAAATACCCTGGCCGGGGCGTGGCCAGCCATCATGGCCGCGAGGACGTGAACCTGCTCGGCTCCCGCACCAACGTCCGACTACCAGCCTTCATCGGTGTGCTGAGCCCGCCGAAACCGATGACTTGGCGAGTTAACTGATGAGGGACAACTCGGCAGCCGGATTTGAGACCTAACGAGGTCCGGGAACTGCCTGCGGCTCATCTACGCTAGCGGGGCGGTGCGCGGCCGCTCCTGCAGCATGGCGGCTGAGCTGAAGTCCTGAGCGGCTCCCGGCGTGTGCGGCCCTGCGTGAGGGAGAGTAACTCCGACTTTGCGGTGAGGAGGGGAGCCGCGACTGATTGCAGCCCTGACGCGCGGCGCTGAGTGGAGAGTGGCGGGCGGTGTGACTAACAGGCCCGGAGCATGGCTGAGACGGTTTAGGAGTAACACGGGGCCCTGCTTCTGGTATCCGGGTGGCGCTGGGCCTTCTGCTGCTGTGTTCTCTCTGGCCGGTTCTGCGCCCATCAGGCTGCAGGGTAAGAGCGTGCGAGCTCTCTTGGGAAGCCCAGGGACCCCCGCCTTGCCGCACGGAGTCATTTGTTCTTCCATATCCAACGCGCCGATCCACCGGGGCCCAAGATGCAGCAGAACACGTGGGAGGCCTAGGACTTTGCATGCCTGACCCCCCTGCCTGGCCTTAAGATGGCGGCCTGACTCTTCATCCCCTGCGCTTCTGGGACTCCTGGGAGCTACATGGCAGCGCGAGTTCCACTGTAGAGCCTTGTCTGGTGACACTGAGGAGCACGCTTGGCGGAAGGGAGGACACCCGACCCCCGAGGGACATTTAATAGCCCACGAGTCCAGCCATCCACGACCAGGGGCGAGGGGCATCTTCAAGCACGCCACGGAGCGACCTGGTTCCGTGGTGAGCCCACATGCCGCCCAAAAAACACAGCCTAATAAGGTCTCAAGCTACTTTGGCGCCTCTGGCCCGGGAAGTGGCCCAGCCCTTGAACGTGCGCCTACGGAGGGGGCTATGGCGCTGACACGCGAAGACCTTCTGGCCACCCTCAGGGACTTCAAGAAAGAGCTCCGCAATGATCTAAAAGCGGACATCAATGCCTCTCTCGACGCCTTCAAGTCCGATATGGCCTCCAAAATTTGTGACCTACGCACCGATGTGGACTCCGTGGGAGCTCGCGCCCTCGACCTGGAGGCAAAATGCCAAACCCTTGAAACCCGGCTCCAGCCGCTCGAGGAGGGCGCTGAAGCCCTCACAGCACAACTGAACTCTGCGCTACTCAAATGCTAAGACCTGGAGAATCGGTCTCGACGCGAGAACATCAGAGTGCGCAGCCTGGAGGAAGGGCGCGAGGGGGCTGACCTGGAGCAGTATATTGCGGGACTCTTCACCGCCATCGTCGGAGACGACGGGCCACCGATTCATCTGGAACGCGTCCACAGAGTAGGCCTGGTCCAACAAGGGAAACATCAACGCCCTCGAGACATCCTGGCCAAATTCGCCTCCTTCAGGGTGAAAGAACTGGTGCTCCGCAAGGCCCGGGGACGGGAAACGTTTGAATATCAAGGTGGTACATGCGCTTTATTCCAGGATGTTGCCCAGGCCACCCTGATGCGTCGACAGCAATTCCGCCTAGTTACCACCGCCCTACGAGACAAGCAAATCAAATACAGGTGGACATACCCCTTTGGTCTCGCCTTTACCTTTAACAACAAGCAACATCACTTCTCCGAGGTGGAGGGTGCCGCGGCCCTGCTTGGCCTCGCCGGCGCTTCCCCTGGGGGCGGTCAGGTCACGCCGGGAGATGCCAGGAGAGGGGCACGAAACAGGGTGGCCACTGAGGAATGGCAGACGGTACCGGCCTCTAACAAAAAGACTCCCTGACCGTCTTCTGGATGCTGAATCGGGATGCTTGCCGAGGTCTCTTCCGCCCCACATACGATAACTGGACTCCCACGCCTCACCACACGATGAACCACGACGAATCTCACGCCGATCCACATGACGGATTCATGGTGACCCTTTGAACATTCTTCAATCTAATCGAAAGCGGCACTGAGGGTCATTCAATAACTATGGACTGTTTGGTGCAGGAATGGTCCTACCCCTATAGACAACTGTCAACGATGTCTTTGTGAAGTTTCTACAATGTTTTCCGCAGTCTACGTTGCTTCTCCTTCATGAGTTGTTTTTTGTCATTTTTGTTTTTTCCCATTTAGGTGCTCTACCCGGGGAGGGTCGCAGGGGGAACGAGAGGGGGAAGTCGGAAAGGGGAAGAGGGGTTCTCGTCAGCAGGTCTGGCTTCTGCAGGGGGATGGGGGTTAAACTTTTATCATGGAATATCAGGGGCCTCAACTCCCCTAATAAGCGTCACAGGTTTTGGAAGTGTATCGGTGACCAGGGCGCACTAGTAGTAGCCCTTCAGGAATCTCACATAAAGAAGGCGGAGGAAAGTAGACTCAAACATAGACGCTATCCCCAAATTTATCAAGCCACTAGCACTAAAAAACAAAATGGGGTCGCCCTGATATTCCACACCTCTGCCCATTTTATTCATGAGACCACACAGAAGGATAAGGAGGGCCGGTACGTTATGGTTAGGGGGATGCTGAGGGGCAGGCTCTGTACCATTGCTTCAGTATATGCACCCAATACTGGGCAAACTGACTTCCTTGCTTCTTTTTTTGATACCTTAATGGGATTTGCAGAGGGTGATCTGATTATCATGGGGGACTTTAACCTCGTTTGGGATCCACAACTAGATACCTCACGGGCCCATAGAACCGGAGGGGCGTCTTTCCCATGCAACTTAAGCACACCATTCAGCAGCTGGGTCTAGTAGACATCTGGCGCCACCTCAACCCCACACAGGAGGACTTTACCTTCTTCTCTCATGCCCACAGGTCGTACTCCTGTATTGACCATGTGTTCCTCAGTCAGTCGCTCACTCCAGCAGTCACAACCTCCCTCATCCTGCCCATTGTCATCTCTGACCATGCCCCCTTGACTTGCCTCTTGGACTGGCCTGCTCCACGTTCTAAACTTGTCCGTTGGTATTTCCCGGAATTCCTCTGTCGGGACAGGCTACATCGCGATGACTTGCGCAAGGCGATCAGGGACTTCTTCCTAACCAATGATCCTGCTGACACATCCCTAGCGACTACCTGGGACGCGCTTAAGGCACATATAAGGGGGCATTGCATTTCACTGGCTGCGTCCCTCAGGAGACTCCAAACTAAAGAACGCCTAGAACTAGAACGCGACCTGGTAGCGGCAGAAGGACAGCACAAAACCGCCCCCTCGGCCCCATCCTTGAGGAAAGTCACAGCCCTTAAAGGTAAACTAAACACCATCTACACGAATAGGGCGGAGAAAACGCTCTTGAGGCTCCAGGCTAGGGGCTACGAAGGGAAGGACAAGGTGGGCACCTTATTGGCCAAGCAACTGCGAGCCAAACAGGAGAAGGAATACGTTAAACAAATCATAGATGATTCAGGCAGGACCCATACCGGCGACACTGAGAAGGCTAAGGTCTTTCACGATTTTTACCAACATCTCTACCGCGCTGGTATGCTCAGAGAACCCGAACAAACACAATACTTAGCTCCCCTTGATCTGCCCCGGCTTTCTACTGCAGCCAATGATGATCTTGGGAGAATTATTACGGTGGAGGAGGTCCAGGCTGCGATTGATGCTTTGAAGCTCCACAAAGCGCCAGGACCTGATGGCTTTACCGCTCAATTTTATCGCACCTTTGCGGCTGATCTAGGTCCTTACCTTACCACACTGTTTAATGATATCGAGAATCGCCAGTCAGTGACGCCTTCTATGGGCGAAGCTCTAATCTCTATTATCCCGAAGCCCGGGAAAGACCCTCAGAAATGCTCCTCTTATCGCCCTATAGCCCTTCTCAACCTAGATGCCAAATTATACTCAAAAATTCTCGCCACCCGACTTGAGAAATTTCTCCCTGACCTCATACATCCTGATCAGTCGGGGTTCATAAAGGGGAGGCAGACCCACGACAACCTTAGGCGCATTTTCCATCTAATCGACAAGTCCCAAAAGAAGAAGATCCCGGCCGCACTCTTGTCGCTCGACGCAGAGAAGACTTTCGATCGAGTTGATTGGTTCTTCTTGGAGCTTTCTCTGCGCCGATTCGGCTTCTGCGATGCCTTCATCGGGATGATCCGTGACAACTTCAGTGCCCCCAGGTCACGTGTGATGGTGAATGGTGTGGCTTCGAACTTTTTTAATCTGGAGAGAGGGACCAGACAAGGCTGCCCCCTATCACCATTACTATTCGCTCTTAGCATCGAGCCCTTTGCGGTGCGAATCCGCGCCAACTCACAGGTCACTGGGATCCAATTTGGAAAGGATGATCATAAGATCGCTTTATTTGCGGATGACATCCTTCTGCCAGTCACGAATCCTACCACTTCCCTCCCTGCCATTAGTCGGGAACTTGAACAATTTGAGGCAGTTTCGGGTTTTAAAGTTAACCTCTCTAAATCGTCTATTCTTAATCTCACCCTGCCCTCGGCCACCCAGGTGTATCTGGAGGGGTGTCCCCCTTCCGGTGGGCCCGTAAAGCCATCGCCTATCTAGGGGTTCAAATCACTCCTAAGTTTACCGACTTATACAAGGCCAACTTTCCACCCCTCCTTACGCGCCTGAAAGCCGATTGCAAAAAATGGGGCACAGCCTACATCTCCTGGATAGGTAGGATTAATGCGATCAAAATGAACGTCTTGCCATGGCTCCTTTACCTTTTCCAAGGCCTCCCCATCCAACCGGACAGAGCCCTCTTCCCGGAGCTAAAAACTATGTTGCTCAACTTTATCTGGCAAGGGAAACGTGCACGGCTCTCTTATCACTTGTTGACACGGTCCCGTTTGAGGGGGGACCTGGCACTGCCAGACTTCCTGACCTATTACAGGGCGGCCCAATTAAGGGTTCTGAGAAAATGGTCACTGCGAGAATCTGACAAACTATGGCTCCATATCGACAGACAGGTGACGGGCAGAACGATCTGGGATCTCCCTTGGCGACATAGGACGGATCGGCCTCTTAACGCTTACCTCAGTGTGCCTACCTCCACCACCCTCCAAGTGTGGGATGCGGTGACCAAAACATTGCCGCTGACTACATTCCCGTCTCCTTACACTCCCATACACTTTTCAAAAAATTTCCCCCAGCTCTTCAGGTGGGTCCCTTTGATTTGTGGAGGGAAGGGGGTGTCTGAGGATCTCAGATCTTTTCCACGGGTCTAAAATACGATCTTTCCACGACTGTATGAATCACTTTCACCTACCGCCCACTGAACGCTTCCACTACACGCAACTACTACATTGGGTCCAGCGACCGCAGATTCGCCAAGCGGCCACTAGAGATTACCTTCCCATCGAAAAATTTGTTCAGACGGGCACTACGGGCAGAGGGTGTATTTCCTTTTGTATACCCTCCTACTCTCCCTCTCGCCGCACCGCTCTCAACGTCATAGAGTGTTCTGGGGAGACATGCTACAGTCACCACCTTCCGACAAGCAATGGGAAACCCTATACAAAGATATAGCGAAGTTTAACAGATCCATGCACCTCAGGGAAGCCCACTACAAAACGCTCTATGACTGGTATCTCCACCCTCACAAACTACACTCTATCTTTCCGGGCACTTCCGACCGGTGCTGGCGTGGTTGTGGGCTGTTGGGAGACTTTAAACATATATGGTGGGACTTCCCAGTCATCCAAACTTTCTGGAAGGAGATTCTTTCCCAAATAAAGATCATATTAGGTTATCCAATTGGGGATTCTATGGAGCAGGTGCTGCTTGGTTTACGCGACCCCTTACTTAAATACCAAACCCATGCTGACCGGTCCGTTTTATGGTTGTGCTTGGGTGCCGCGAAGATGGCTATAGCCGGGGCGTGGAAGAGACCTGAGGCCCCTTCGCTCACCCAATGGCATGCCCGGTTATGGAAGGCGCTCACAATGGAACGTCTAACTGATATTGCTGAGGATTCAAGGGGGGATTTGACTACATCTGGACCCCCTGGTCAGTTACCTCTCAGAAGGGCTTCCCTTATTCGCCTGCAGCCCCAGGCTGTGAGCGCTACACCTCTTCCTGATTTGAAGTACACTTAATCCTCTTTAAGGAGCCAACACCATGGAAAGGGCGGCCACGACGAGGCTTGCATCTGGCGCGGGTCGTGGGATGTTCGCGCTGTGGCCTGCCCTCCCCCCTCTACAGCCAACACGCTTACCCCGTTCATTTCCCTGGGTATTACCATAGTGGGTTAATTTTTTCTTTTTCGTCAGCTCTGTCTATCTACTTCTTTTCTCTTTTCTTATCTCTTATTTCTCTTTGGGTAGTTGCCTTCTATTAAGTGTTCTATCTCAGCTTTGGTAACGTTTGCAGAAGGCCTCTACAGGATTTGCCTCTGAGGCGCATTGCTCATTTCTTGAGAGTGTTCGCCCGTTTGGTGCTCTGTGGAAGATTGGGCCCAGTGACACCTGGAATAGTCTGGGTTTACTTCCTTGCTTTGTTACTGCAGGTCACTCTACCCGAATTTTGAAGGGCTGGCTTACCATGGCCGTTAGAAACTGTGTTTTTTTAATTTTAGCTACCTACTGCTTGGGGCCCGTGCCCGTCAACCTGTTTAAATGGCATTGTGCGCAGTTTTCCATATGCAATGTTTGTTATTTGTGATACAAATTTCAATAAACAGATTTTGACAAAAAATACCCTGGCCATGTGCGTACCAGGGATCGACAAGAAAATTGCAAACCTTAACAGTTTGATAAGAAGACCACAAGCTGATATTGCTTGCCTGCCTTGGATAAACTGGCAATTCTCTCCCAGAGACAATTTCCCAGCTACTCAAAGAGCTAAGGGAAACTGCCAAACATAGGGCACCTAGTGGTTTAGAAGCTAAACCAGACAATGCACCAAGGCTCCTCAAGGCTCCTGAGGGATCTGGGGCTAAAGCAGGGGAGATGGAGCCAGACAGCGCTCCCAAAGCAAAGCCCCAGGTGGAGGATCCCCGGCCAGCAGCACAACAGAAGGAAATAGCACAGAGGGACTCGCACCCTGGGACAATGAACGCAACAACACAAATTCAGGGCATTGACTGCTACACACAGCAAGGGCAATTCCTAAAGGCAACAGATCTAAGAAAAGAAAGACTCAGCAAAAAATACCTTGTGGCAAGTCGGTTATCTGCCTATCCAATCTTTAACATACAGGAAGGGAGAAGGGAGTGAAAATGCAACGGGCTGGGATGCGGCCTCAGAAGAAGTGTATTGTGTAAGAGAAACCAGCAATGAGATCAAAGGAGGGACTAAAGCTGAGACAGACCTGAAGGTGACTCCCTATGTGCAGGCAGACAATCCGGCTGATGCAACCAAACCAAATCATCCCTCAAAACTATCCTGGATCTCTCCCTCAAAGGCTCTGTCCGCATGCAAACTCCCACCTCAAAGCCTTTTAAAAAAGCACCTTGCATGGACAAGTCAAAGAAGTAGTCACAACACCCAGTCATTGGGCAAAGAGTGCTCCCTCTAACTCTCCAAGTAAACACACTCTGCTGAATAGTCAAAGGCAATTTGACCCTGGGATTTAGCTGCAAGAGTCTTCCCCCCTACAAGTCAGCACGGCAAAGCAGTCCCCACAAAAGCCATAGTAGTCACTAGGCCGGGTGTAGAATTCACACATATTTGTGAAGGGGCATACATTAGTCCGCTTGGTAACCGAGCACCCGCAATGGCCACAGCAGTCACAAGGCACAGGACAGAGCTACAAACATCTCTGAAGGTGCAAGCATATAACTACCTCCAGACTACATATCTAAAGGATCTTTTGATATTCTAAACAGCTGCAATGTCCTGAAACTCATCTGTCTATCACCTCTCTTAGGGAAGTTACATCTAAGGACATTTTTTCGATCAGGTTTCTTGACCTTAGCGCTGGACAACACAGCGAAACCACCAAAGTCACTTGGGGCCATGTTGACCTGACTCAGAAGGTGTTAAATGAGGCAGACACTGTCAAAAGCTGGGGGATTTCAATCACGACTGTAAGGAGCACAGTTTACCCATATTTACTCAACTCTCAAGCCTGAGCTTACTCAGTCCTGCCTGAGAAACATACTGAGCAAATCTCTAGGGCCTAATAGGAATAAGCTCAGAGAATAGGCTTTGAAGCCAAGTCCACCCGCTAGCGCCAAAACAGACTGTGGCTGGCTATTGAATGCTTTAAATACAACCAGGGGATTACAATGACAAGAAGCAAACAAAGGCCCCCAGACAGATACAATATTGAGTGTGTGCTCCTGGAAATCAATGGACTTGCCAGCAAGTGGAGTGATCTGGAGATTCTTCTCTACTTGCGCTCGGTCCAAGTAGTGTTACTACAGGAGACATGGGTGAAGACCTCCGTGCTACTGTAGGGTTTTCTCAACTTCTTCATTCCTGCGATAGAGGCTCACAAGCATGGGCACTGTAAGGAGGGGCTTGCAATCTATGTATCAGCAGCTAATGCTATAGAAGGAAAGGCTTGGAAAGGCAGTGATGATGACCTGCAATCTGTGGAAATGGTTCTGAACTCACCTGAAGACATTACTAAAACTATCATAATAGTGAATGTATATATCCACCCAAGCAAATAAGCAATGACGGAGCTTGCAGTTAAAATAACAGATTTGATCATGAGGCTGAAAAGGGAGAGAGTTGACACTGAACTCATAGTCTCTGGAGATTTTAACATGCCGCTCTGAGCCCACCTCCCAAGAATGACATTTTGGAGGCACAAGACTCATACTGGGCTATACCACACCGAGAAAGAACGTACTGGAATAAAAAAGAAAAAAGAGTTGTTGCAGCTTTACAATTTAGAGCATTTTGGACTTCGAGTTTCGTGTTAACCTTGACCCAGACATACTGCTACCAATCTCATATCATTCCAAAACAGGCATATCTTACTGACTATACCCTGCTGAGTCTCCCCTTATGGCAGTTTGCAATCTCTTATGGATATGGCGAGAGATCAGAAAGCAAACTTCTTCCACAGGAGGTAGCCCTGTCAATTGCCTTCGGAGAACCTGTGATCTCTGCTGATCAGGGAATCTCATGCTATACAATTTATAACAAGTGCATTAGATGCATGGCCACCTCCCGACAACAACTTGCCCATGGCACCATGCAAACATTGAAAGCCACGAAGGCAGAAGGACGAAGTCCTCTGAGCAGCTGGGAAACATTCACCACAACATTGTCTGGTTGATATGCCAAACCAGTCTTGGCCCAAAGGAAAAATACCGACCACAAGGGCCTTCACCAACATGTCTGGGAGGGGAACTGCTCCATCAAGGTGATTAAAAGGCAAATAAACCAGCTCTGGAGGGCCCTCAGGAGGGCACCAACTGACAGGGAGCTTCGTCCAAGAGCTCAGGGAAACCAAGAAAGCTTTAAAAAGATCAAAATGGAACCTCCTGGGGGCTGCAGGCACTCCTTCTGGGCAAAATTGCTGTTTGATATCAGGAGAAAAAATCTGGCTAGATTCTGGCAGATGGTGAATGACATCAATAGCTCCCTCCCACGTGTGGCTAATTCAAACATTTCACAGTCTGCCTGAGTGCATTTCTTGTCAGGCCATTTTAACTCTGGGGTCCCTGCTTAGCATAAGAGAGACTATCCTGGGAGCAGAATGTTGCAACCTAAACACATGGTTGATGTACAGCAATCCCAACCTGATGCTGATAAAGCGTCAGCTAGGACCAGCTGGAAGGTCTCTGACTGTATTGCGGCCAACAGCTCTGCAGGCACCAGTTCTGTAAGTCCACTCAGGTTCTGATGAAATATCCCCGACCAAGCACTATCCAGCAACCCCTCTGATTTTAGTGATTTCAAGCCTTAAATTAGCACAAGAGCCATCAAGAATCAAATTTCTCAGGGGCGCCGAGAAGGGACCCCAGGTCTGAACGGGATGCCTTTAGCTATCTATATGGAAGAGCCCGCTTACTGGGCAGAACAATTATCTCCATTATTTAACTTTGCCACAGGCTGGACCTGCACTCCCACCTCATGGTATGGCTCAATCATCTCGCCTATCTCTAAAGGGGCGATAAAAGAAACCCAGAGACCTATCACCTAGTGGCCCTAATAGACAACGAGGCCAAATCCTTTGCAGTAACACTTTTAGAAAAAATACAACATAATACCACCAAACCGGCTTCAGTAAGCATATAAAGACAACAACTAAAATCATGGCTCTCTCTTTCCTGAACGACCTTGCAATAATAAACAACTACCCAGTGTACCTATGTTTCATAGATTGCAAATCCGCTTCCAGCAGGGTTGACCTGGGTAAGCTGTGGAAAAAACTGGCAGAATGGGGCCATACAATTGCTGCACACTGACATGTGGATTTCCGTCAAGCTGGGGGATGGCTCCTATCTGTCCAGGGCCTTTCCAACAACGCAAGGTTTAAAGCGGGGCTGTGTTTGCTCCAGTTTTTTTCAACTTGTTCTTTGTGGATCTCCTACTGGACTTAAACAGTGTCAACTGCCATGCACCGAAACTGGGCAGCCTCCAGCTCTCAAACGTACTCTACGCTGAGGACTTAATACTAGTCTGCAGAACGAAGGTGGGGCTACAATGACTCCTAGGTGCCACTTTGGCCTACTCCAAGACCAACGGCCTATCAATATGAAAAACAGTAAAACATTAACAAGTCAAAGAAAAGGATTGAAAAAACACACTTGGTTTCTGGTTAGAGATCAGATACAGCCAGTAAATGACTAGAAATAACTTGGTGTGTTATTCATTGCCAACGGAACGTTCACTGACCAACTGGATGAAATTAAAAGAAGAGGCAACACACTGTCCGTTGGTCTAGGGTCCCTGTACAGGAAGTTGAAGGGACCAAAGTTAACTCCTGTACTACAAGTTACTCAAGCCAAGGTTCTCCCTACATTGACCTATGGGAGCGAGTCCCAGAGGGGGCAGGGACAGCGCGATTCTAAACAACACAGTAGTGAAAATCTGTAGGTCCATCTTGCATCTGCCAGCATACACGTCACCTGCTCAAATCCGACTGGAGTTTGGCCTAGTGAAGTAACTTTTGTCACGGCAAGCAGCATTCGTGAATTGCTGTTATGGCCTAAAACTCACATTGGAGGGCTCCCTGGGGCACCACCTGTAGCTGGAAATACAGGTCAGGACACGCTCTCCTGCACTACCCTTAGCCTCTCATCCACTTGGGCCTTACCTCTAAGCCATTCACATTGTTAAAAAATAACACAATCCTACACCTAAGCATTGTCAATTTTAGAGGATAAAGCCAGCCTGGCAAGGCGCAGTCATGGCTAGATGACTCTTGGCAACTACTCCAAGGTCAAACCTCAAAGCTACTTAGGAGAATCTTATAGAAACCAGATTAAGGAAAAGTTCCTAACATACAGTCTAGGGGTACTGCTTGTTTTAAAGCATTATCCTCCAGTGAAAAAGAACTAAAGGCCAAGTAATCGGCAGGCTATGTGACCTAGGATCTAAGGACATTTTTTACACGTTGTGCCTTTCTAAATCTACTCTGAAAGACTGGCATGCACTCCTGTGCAGGAAACTGAATGAGAGAGGTACAGGGACATGAAGAGAGGTGGTGGTACCCTGCTTCAATCTATGTGATCCTCAACTGAACTGTGCGATGGTGAAATTCCTCCAGAGGGTTGAAAAAAGGGTTCTGGCCAAGGAACACAACAAAGCTACCAAGAACTGGATGTGACTAACTCAGAGATCTATTTTTGTAGCTGTATGACTCGTAACTTTAACACATGAAATCATACCAGCGAGCTACAGGCCTCACATCATAGCATCCTACAATGGCAGATTGGGTGCAGCCAGTGGATAGCTGATAGAGCACAGCCAGAGAACTGTAGACAACATGTCTCAGCTGGAAACCCAAGGAATATCGGTACCCTACAAGCACATGTGCATGCTATGAGTTCAATTTTACTGGAAATTTTCTGGACCGTTGAATTGGGCGGGTAGCTGAACCATCACCACCTCATTAGCTAAGGCATAAACACCTTAACAATCAATTATTCTGGACTGCACAGGGCAATCTAAAGTCCAACCACAAGGATTAGAAAAAGGTTAATCACCAGATATACCCGAGCTTTAACTTTAAGACTTCCGAGGGGAAGAGCGGATGGGTTGTAAGAGCACTAGCACTTTACCAACTAAGGCAAAAGCACTGTAAACGTTAGAAGACATGGGCAGCACTGTGCAGCTTAGAGATTAATTTTAAGGAATTCCAGGAGGAGGAATCCCAAGCAAATCTGTACTCATCATCTCGGAGGCAAAACTGGCTGGGCAGTAAGAGCACCAGCATTTTTCCAGCCAAGGCACAAACACCTTACAGTTAGGTAATCTGGTTAGCGCAGGGCAGCTTAAATACTAATCATTAGGAGTAGAAACAGGTTAAGGCCCTGACGTAACCGTATCTTACCTCTCCTAAGCGCAAGGCCAGATGGTCTGCAAGAGCACTAGCACTTTTCTCACCCAAGGCACAAGCACTTTAACTTCTAACTGATACGGGCAGTACTGGGTAGCCTAGTACAAGGCATGAGAAGTGTTAGATACTCGGTCATACTAGCACTTCACTTCCTTGCATTGCAAAACCAGTGAGGCAGTAAAAGCACCAGCCAAAGCTCATGCATCCTAACTTAATTTTTTGGGGATAGCACAGGGTAGCTTAAAGAACAGCTTAAGGAATAGCAATTGGTGGGCATTTAGGCATAGCAGCACTTTATCTTAGGGGCACCTTTAGTTGTATACTTCTGCCGCCATCTGATTGTCAACATAAACCTTCCACTCTGCCAAAGGAAAGTATCAGGTGGGCGTCCAGACATAAAGGGACTCTTTACCTGAGACCTGCAAATGAATGATTTTTTTTTAGTATCCATTTTCTTGTTACAGTGACCACCCACTCACTTCCGCAGAGCTTCAAAATTGAGGTTACCCGTTGGGTCAACTCTCATAAAATAGGGTGTTAAAAGGATTACTTAGCTTACATCATTACCATTTCCAAATATGTTATTGCAACAATTTTGCAAGCTCGGTAAATGGACTGTGCTTACGTTGCCCAACTAGCATTTCTTTTTCTTATTTTTTTTAAGAGTATCTAGTTTTAACACTTTGCATAATGTTACATAGGGTAAGCCGGCCTCGTTCTAAACTAATGCTTGTATTTGATCTGTTCAACTTGCTATAGGGGCCATAAGGCATATATGTATTTCTTTTTCAAACATACTTTACTGCATTTCATAAACATAAGTATTATATTTCACCACAAGATATATCTTGCATTGTGTTGTATCAAGAAAAGATGCATATGTTACAATGCCATTGATGAATTAAGTACAAAATGTATATCACAACACTATGCTTGCACTGCAACACATTTGCAAGTAAAGGCAATATTTCGACAACCATTTCTCCCCTCCACCCAAGTACCAACCCAAATCCTACCACCACGATAGTCCGGCTTCCAAGGGGTATGGAACTTGTCGTTAGCGGAGTGTGAAGTGTCCCAACATATTATTGTCCAACGTAATTGGTGACTAATGTACACCACAAATGCGAAGAGGAATGTCAAATGCCAGAGCCCTAAGGGTTGAAAGATCCGCAATGGTTTGTCAGGTATCAGTCAGAGTCCTCTGCTTGTGACTTGAACTGTTCTAGCAAAGTGTCCCATATCATAGCTATAGGACATTTTTGTAACCCTCGGTACTCCTCCCTGCACAGCGCCGAGCTTTAAGTGGACCCCCACTGACTAATCTCTTCGTGCCAGCTCAGTACAGTAGGCGGTATTGGGGACTTCCAGCGATGCGTTATTTGCTGTTGGCAAAGAGGAGAGCCAAGTCAGCGAAACGAGAATCCGCCGTGGGCGTTTCAGATCTGGGATATATGCCCAGTAAGCATTGTTACACTGTGTCCCAGTGTGTGTTTTCTATTAAGTTTCTGAGCGCGTCTCTCACCCCCTCTCAATAAGATGACAGAGCGGGGCATGCCCACAGCATATGGAGGAGGTCAGTGTCATCAGTGTGACATCTAGGGCAAATGGATACTACTGTGGGAAAACGTTTGTGTAGTTTGGAAGGTGTCAGGCATGCTCTGTGTAATAACGTGAACTGCATAAACTTGAATCGTGTGTTGCAGAGTATCATGCTTGGATATTCCAGAAGGACCTGCCATTCCTTATCGTGATATGGGGGATCTAAGTCTGCCTCCCAGCAATCTCGCAACGATGTCAGAGATATAAATAGGGGGATCGTATGCCTTTGTAAAGCCACTCAATTGTCTGCCTGTGGCCATTTTTGTAGGTTGCCTGTACCAGTGCATGTGTGGTAGGTTCCATCCCCATTGGCAGCGAGTGCCGACGCACGTACCGAAGGGTGATGGCATGCGTAAGAAGCAGGGCTCCGGGAAAGTCATGTGAGTGTATAAAGTCCCGGTGTGAAAGCAGTTGCCTGTTCTTAAAGAGGTCACCAATGGTGGAAACACCAACCGCCTCCCAAGGTAATAGTTTAGTGGTCGTGAGAGCACCTGTCGGGGTGTGTAAGCCGTACATTGGAATGTGCGGGGCATAAGGAGTTGTGGTGCGCATGATACGAAGTGTAGTGTTCCAATATGTAATAGCATTATGAAGGGGTAGAGGCATTTTGTTTGGGGTCGGGTCATTTCCTCCAGGGTAAAAGTAGTGTGTATAGACTTCCAGTGCGTAATTTAGAGAGTGTATAACCTATTTCTTGCAAATGTAAGCCTGATATCCAATATGAAAGCCACTGCAATTGGACCGCAAGGCAATAAGAATGAAAATCGGATGCACCCAGCACTCCATGTTCTGTAGGCAGCTGTAACTTGAGGAGACTAATCAGGCGCCGGCCTGAGCCCCATATTAGGTCTATTAATAAGGATTCCAAAGTCTTAAAGACAGGCTGTGGAACACTTGTTGGTAGGTTTACAAAATACTATAACAATTTAGAAAGTATCACCATTTTGACACGGGCCAAGCGGCCTGTTACTGAAAGAGGTAGGGTGTCCCAAATTCTCACCTGTTCTCTGAGCACAGAGATAGCGTTGAGTAGGTTCCCCTCAAGCAGATCCATATGTGATCTATAAACCTGGATCCCTACATTTCTGAATGTGCTTTGGGCTACGGGATCGAGTGTGTGCCCAGAAATTTTTATCGCGGGCATAGTGGCTCTGGAATGAGAATGTATGTGATTTGGGATGATTAACTCGTAGTCCAGAAAAGTCCCCGAACGTTTGAAGCATAGTGGAGATAGGTGTGAGGTTCATTCCCAGGTCTCTGATGTATATAATCATGTCGTCCGCGTATAATGAAACAGCATGGGACTGGAGCCCGAATGTTATTTCCCAGCCTGCCATCTCCTGATGAATCTTCTGGGCCAGTGGTTCCTTCGCAAGCCCGGACAGTAAAGGCGACAGCGGGCATCCCTGACACGTGCCACGTGATAATAGGGTATTGTGTGGAGATGTGCATGAATGTTTTAGCCTGGGCTGTCGGGTTCGCATAGAGTACCTTGGCTCAGTTAATGAAGATGGTGGGAATGTTAAAAGGCATATATGTATTAACTTGGCTCAAAACAGAATTGGCTGGCTTTCCACAGTTTTAATGTTGGAATTGAACTGCAGATTATTTTAGGTGTTGTAATGTGTGCATGTATTACAATGGTTTTAGTTAATCAAGCAATACATTTAATATCTATTTCTAAAGTTTAATGAGCATTTTCATTTTCCACATACTTCACCCTAGGGAGATCTCTGCCCCGATGGCAGAGAAGTCTGCCTATGTGTAAAAAGTTAGTAATTTTAACTTTGCATTATTAACTTAATTTTGAATTAAATTAATTTGTATATATTAAATTATATTAGAACAATTTTTTCTTTTTCTATATAGGAAATTCGATCTAAAGTAAAATGTTAGCATTTTCTTATGTAAATGTATGTATTAAAAAATTTAAACCGCCGTGTAGAATTAACTTGAATTATTTTTTTTAAAACTATTTACATTAAATTTTATATTAAATAAAGTTCCTAAAATTAAAATGAATTGTTTATATATTTTTAAAAAGACAAAATAAAGTAATTTATTTTGACATTGTTTGCTACAGGGTTGTATGTGAAGTCCTGCCTCCATTACTTTCTATAAGAGGCTGTTGCAGTGCCAGTATTTGACCATGTGTGGTGCAGGACTTACTCCTTCTGTTCTGTTTGTCTGTAATACTTTACTGTTGTAAATTTAGATCCACCCCGTGTTTCAGGGGTAGAGACTTCTAAGTCCACATTTTGTAGTAAATTTACATTCAGTAAGGGTGGATAGACAAAAGTAGTAAGAGTACATTTACACGTATTGATTTACTCACTTGTAAATTTAGCTTTGTGAATAGGCCCCAACTTGTTTGTTCCATGTGTGCTGTAAGACATCAATTATATATTCTTTTATTCATTCAACGTATATGTATTATGACCCGTGCTCCAGATGTGAATATCAGAGTACTGAATACTGTCTAATGAGGTGCCTCATATTTCCATTAGTAGTCCTAAACTGTAGCGTCAGACCATGTACACAGTTGGATTACACAATTAACAAACAGTTTTAAACGAAACATCACAACATCAATAGATTCAGGTACAGTTTCACTGCATAACACTACAGGCATTCTCCCATGCTCACTTTGCAGAAACACCATCGGTTTAATCACTTTTTATATATAAATATTACATGTATTGCTAATTAAGCCTCTACAGTCTGAATATATAAAAATCCAACTCATACTGATTTCTCCAGTAATAGTAATTCTATTAAGGGATACAGTTAAGCAGCTGTGTTATTCAGCTACTTTAGCCTTTGAGTGGCGTCTTGTTTTCTACTGAAGTAGGACAAAAAGTTTCCAGACATAAGAATATGAGCATATATTTAACAACATTTCAGTTTCAAATGTAAACCTTTCTCCTTGCCGTAGCTCAAGTATTAAACCACAATGCATGTGACTTAATAAGTGCACTACAACTTGCAACAGAAAATAAATGCCCAAGTCTTCTATATTATAAAGAGACACACCTATAACTTAGATTGTAAATGAATTCCAATTGTATGCTCTGCGAATGTAAAGACTTAGTATATACTAATGTAAGGAAGTATCAGTTTAATTTATCTGCATTCCTCTGTTGATGCATCTCATGCGCACAGTTGGTGTTCCAGTAAAATGTTGGGTTATTAGTTGCAAGGTATTTGATATGTTGACCAGTGAGGCTTGCTTGTTGTTAATTCATCCATAGACTTCCTGCTCAGGATCTTGTGTGGGGATATAAACACAAGGATCTTGAGCAGGAATTCAGTGGTATAATAAATGACAACAGAGCTTTTAAACATTATTGACTGTTGTTATTCCCCAGACACCTTGTGTAACATGGTGCAAAGCCTCTTGATCATCCGATCCTCAACCGAACTCCCTTCTCTCCCTGAAAGGAACTTTTACCACATATTATTGACCTGAGAAACATCCAGAATCTAGGTTTATTAATGTACTGTGACTGTTTGTTTCTATTAATGTACGTTTATGTAAAGTGCTCTGATACCCCGCGGGTCATGTAAGCGGTATATAAAACTCCTAAAATAAATGAAAATAAAATTGAGGAGGCCTGACTAATCTAGGACTGATAATATTAAATGGTTACTATGTTGATGACCACCCATCATATAACATAATTATTCGAAGCTCTGTCAGCTACCCAATCGACTGATAAATATATATATGGTATATGTTCGTAGCATGCGTTGCTGTAGATACAGAAGCTCTGCATACTTTCCTGCCACCTAGTGTTGGGCTTGGATGTTTTTCAAGTTGTTTTTCTTTGAAGATGTGTTCCGAGTCACAAGGTAGCGTGATTCCTCCATTAGCTAACACATGGGCATCAACTTCATGTTAGATTGTTTTTTTCTGCCTTCAGGTTTGGATGTGTACCAACGGGGCTCTGTGTTCGGTGCTCGTAGGGCTTTCTGTCGGGCCTACTTCATCACTCTATGACTCCGGTATCAATTGAAAACCTTCCACACGATGACCATACTGCTTTTCTATGCAAAACAGTGTAACGCATGCCAGAATTCCTTGATGAGTTGCATTAGGGGCCTCTGCCCTCTTTGGGGGTGGTGCCCCGCACCCTGTAATTTTAATCGAAAATGTAACCCTCCCTTTATCCTTGGGCAGCTTTCACCTGATTCCCTAGTTGTGCATACTTGCGCGCCATTGCCAGGGTCACAGGAGACGCTCGACCTACTGTTAAAGAGAGCAAAAGAGGAAAGAGAGTAGCAGAATAGGCAGCTACCCACAGAGGATTGCCAACTCAATCAGTTTTTTCTCCCAGTTCGATAAAGTACATTGGAAGGAGATGCAAGAGTGGCAAGCATTTCCCTGAGGAATTCAGGCAGAGAGGGGAGTAGTTTGTATCAGAAGGGAAGACAATTTGAAACACCAGTATCTGCTGGGACCTAAATGCTGCTATACCGCTACTAAACAGTGACTATCACTCCCCCTTTACCATATGACACCTGTTGGGAGAAGGCTTCAAGAGTTCCTACCCCGCTGGCAAGAAATCACATCAGATAAGTGTGTGCTAGGCATAGTTAAGCATGGCTACCAGTGTCGAACTGGGTTAAAAGGCCAAGGCACAAAAATAAAAAGTGGCTCATGTTTGCAAATTGGGGCAGTTTTAAACTTGTAAAGACACACACTAAAAGTGCTTTGCAAGGTCTAGAAGACTGCATGGATTTGTGCTAGCTACAGGCAATTTTTCTTTAATATTGGTGAAATCAACAGTAAATACTGACCCAGCAGACCATAAAAAAAGGCCACAAATAGCCAAATAAATGGCCCACACTATGAACTGTTAGACTTTCCCATCGAGCACTGCCTGATTGCCCTGACAGCTACTGCCTAGAACATTTCACAACACCACCCAACATCTCTTTCGCCCCCCCCTCAGAAAGTACTTTATCAGCAAAAAAACAGCTCCGGCTGTTATAAGGAGAGGTCCAACTGCTCCTCCAAATGGGCACCATCAAGCCAGTGCCTGCCGATTAACTGGACATGGGGGTTTATTCACTATGGGCCATATGTATGAAAGTTTGGTTTTGCGATTCTCAAATAGCGAATTTTAGAGAATCGCTATTTGAGAATCGCAAAACGAGATGTATGTAGGATTTGCAATGAATTTTGCGAATCCTTCATATTCCTTAATTGCGAATCGCAAATTGCGATTCGCAATTGAGAATACCTCCCATTCATTCCTATGGGCCTAGAGGCCCATAGGAATGAATGGGAAGACATTCTCAATTTGCGATTAGCAATTAGAGAATCGCAAATTGAGAATGCAATTTCAAGGGTGCCAGGGTGTCAAAAGGACACCCTGTTGCACCCTGAAATGTGCATGTGTGCACATGTGGCACACATACATGCCCTAAGGGCATGTATGTCGCCACATGGCACTTTAAAAATGCAAAAAAGTGCATTTTTAAGTGAAATCGTAAGTTACCACCAACTTGAAGTTGGTGGTAATTTGCGATTCCTTAAGCCCAAATTGCACTTTTTTGTGCTTCTTACATTGCATTTAAGGAATCGCAATTAGTGATTCCTTAAATGCAATCATAAAATAGGGAATCGCAAAATTTGCGATTCCTTATTTTGTGAGGGGTTTCAGTGTGATACATTGCACACTGCTAATTTGCGATCGCAAACGCCGAAATTCTGCGAATTTCGGCGTTTGCGATCGTAAATTGCTTCATACATATGGCCCTATATGTCTCAATCCCCAGAAAGGATTGATCTCTCGGACCTATTCTGGACCTCAGGACCTTCAACAAGTATGATCTCTCCGAACATTTTGACATGGTGACATTACAAAATGGCATACCTCTGTTCCAGGAAGACAATTACATGGTGGCGTTAGACCTCAGTAAGTCCTACTTCCATATCCCCATCCACCTGCGCTGTCTGCATTTCGTGCTAAGTGGCCCGCATTATCATATCAAAGTATTCTCCTTTGGAGTCACTACTGCCCGAAGGGTCTTCACCAACTGCCTTCCAGTGGTGGCTGCCCACTTAAGGAGAGGGGACACTGGTATGTTCCCCCTATCTCAACCTTTGGCTGATCAAGAGTGTAAGCAGCCAGCAGTGCCTACAGTGCATGCAGGCACCCATCTCAATTTAGCAGATTTCGGTTCACCATAAACCTTGCCTAGTCCCACTTCCAACCACTAAAGATCCAACCCTTCTTAAGGGCAATTCTAAATTCAGTTACCGGCAAAGCCTACACAATACCTCAAAGGGTCTCAGCCTTTGGACAGCTTATACCTCTTTTTCAGCCACACAGTTGCCTCACAGTAAGAACTGTAATGCGCCTCTTGGCATGATCGCCTTGTGAATTGCTATTGTACCCCAAACCTAGCTACACATGCACCCGTTGCTACAGTGCCTCTCGGCACAATGGTCACAAGCGGAGGGTAAGATGAAAGATATAGGGCCAGATATATCAAGAATTGCTTTTGCGATTCTCAAATAGCGAATTTTACCGATTTGCTATTTAAGAATCGCAAAATGGAATGTATGTAGGATGTGGAAAAAAAATTGCGATTCCTACATATTCCTTAATAGCGAATCGCAAATTGCGATTCGCTATTAAGGAATGCCTTCTCATTCATTCCTATGTGCCTCTAGGCCCATAGGAATGAATGGGAAGACATTCGCAATTTGCGATTACCAAATTGGTAATCGCAAATTGCGAATGCAATTACAAAGGTCATAGGGGGCCAAAAGGCCAACCTGATGCACCCCTAAAAAAGGTAAGTGTGCACATGTGGCGCACATACATGCCCTAAGGACATGTGTGTGTGTGTGTCACATGGTAGTTAGAAAAATGCAAAAATTTGCATTTTTCTAGGAATTTGCAAATTACCACCAACTTGAAGTTGGTGGTAATTTGCGATTCCTAAAGGCAAATTCACATTTTGCGAATGCTACATGAATTGCATTTAGAGAATCGCAAATTGTGATTCCCTAACTGCATTTGCAATTTAGGTAATCGGAAAAAATTGTGATTACCCATATTGCGAATGCCAAGAGTTTGATGCATTGCAAAGGTATTTTGCGTTCGCAAACAGGCTGATTCTGCGAATAGGCCCGTTTGCGTACGCAAAAGCCTTGCTACATCTGGCCCATAGTATTGGTAACAGCCAGCGCCCATCGTTCTCTGCAGTGGTGAAACAGCAGCACCTTATTGCAGGACACACCTTTCCTAGACCCCTAGACCACTCTGGGTGGGGAGCTCACCTCAAGCTTCTAGCAATCAGCCTCACCCTCAAAGACTTCCTACTGATTAATCAAGGCAAAGTTGTCCTTATCTGGACAGACATTATGATGGCCATTTACTATCTTCAGAAGCAGCATGGCAGTCGCTCACTATTCCTTTTCCTGCTGGCTCAGTCAATCTGGGATTGACATTATCCTGTAAGCATCTGTTCATAGCGTGTAGTGCTGTAGATTCTCATGCGCCAACCCTCCTACCCAGACTCGTGTGGCGCTGATCATAGATCTCTTTTTTACTCAAATCATAATCTTTTTGTGAAAATACGCATGCATCATTTACTGTTCACTCACAACTCCATCCTACTCTCACCTGTACAATTTAGCATGGAGTCGATGCCCATGCTCCTTGCCAGCTAAGGAAGGAGTCACTGTGCCTCGTGACTTGAAAGCCTTCTTCGAAGACAGAAAAACTTGTAACTGTCCAAGCTCCAACACTAGATAGCAGGAGAGTATGCAGAGCATGTGAAACAGACTTACATAGCACAAACAGATGCTTACATGTTAATATATGTATATATCACCTACTGGCAGTTACTACTTGGAAGTTTTAGGTAGGGCCTAGTTTCCATAGAAAGAGCGGTTTTTGATTTGGCTATTACTTTGGCGCTGTTTGATGAATGTTCACGAAATTTTCAAAATTAGAATGACTGTTGGTTCAGCTGCTGTGTTGATAGTTTGGAGATGATTTGTCCGGGGTGGGGGGCAGAGATAAAGGGGGGTTCCAAAACACATTTTCCCCATGCAATTTCCCATAGGGATTTTAGACACGACTACAGCCCAAACCGCTGAACGGAATTACACCAAATTTGGCAGAAAGGTAGCTCTTGGTCCAGAAAGCAACCTTTTTAGGTCTCGCCTAGCGAACGCAGCGCATGTGCTGCTTCGCCTTGGCGAGACTATTGTTGTGGGTTTGGTGCGCAAAGGGAGACAAAACATGTGCGCGCCCGGACAGCCGATGTGCACGCGCATGGCGTCTGCATCAGCTTGGGCCCGGACAGCACATGGGCACGCGCACGGCGTGTCTTTCAGCTTGTTCTATGTGCGCCGAGCAGCCTCGCTGGGTTGAACTGCGTGGACGAGCCGCTCCTCGAGGCCGGAGTTATCTGCCGCGTGCCGCACCTCAGGACGTGATGGCGAGGGCGCAGAGAAGGTCATGGAAAGCGACTTGAGAAGAACACAGCCCTGAGCACCGAGAGATACCACCACATAACAACGCGATAAACCCGACATCCGCGTGGGGAGATTCCGAACACCCGATGTTATGTCGAATAAACCCAATCTGGAGAAAACACTGATTAACACTTCCTGCATGGCAACACTTCTCTTAAGAACGTACGTCTGCACGCGCACATTCGCCATTGCTGGCTTCTAGGCGCTTTACACAGAGCAGTATTTATTGTAATTGGCGCAACACCAGTATGTGCGTATAAACACAACTGTTAATTGCTGGGCCCGGCTGAGACTGAATACTTAAACCGGGATGTGATGAGGCCGAAGGGAGCATATAATTGGAGCAGATTACACTATAGCTGGTGTTGACATTCACAATACAGCCACTTACCTTTTCATACATATAGGCATTACGTAATTTGCCTGGACACACAATTCTTTGGCCATGTGCTGAACCGAGGAATAGAATCAGCTGACCTGCTCAGCTTCCAAAGTTGGAAAATTCCCTCTTCAGGATTACACCTGCTATGGGAGCAAAGTTCTAGCTCTTCATCAATTCAAAAAGAACCGCTAGAATATTCACGGAAATGTACACGAGTGACATTGCAAAGAGCCTTCGCGTGCGTAACATCTGCACAACCTGCTCTTCACCAGCTGGACATTTACGCATGTTGAAAGGTGGTGTAAATGTGCATCTGCAACTTTTTACCTAAGGAGGAACCTATTCCCCTACACCTCAAAACAAGCATTTGTAATGCAATAGGTCTCGCAGTTACACGAGTTAAAGTTATTGGCATTGTAAATGACAATGCCTTTTATTTATGTTTTTAAAACGAAAACAAATATAAAAGGCATTGTTATTTGCAATGTCAATAGCTCAAACTCGCGTAAATGCGAGACCTATTGCATTGCAAATGCTTGTTTTTTAAGTGGTGTAAATCCGTTCAGTGGTTTGGGGGATTGTAAAGAAAAAACAAATTTCTGTATAGAGGGATGTGAAGGCTCCGCGAACTCTCCCGATCTCATGCTGAGATCTGATTGGCTGCCAACACTTCAACCAGGAAGAATTGGCAGCCATCGTGGGACTCTGCTTCAGCCGAGTCCCAGAAAAACCTTAAAAAAGAAAAGGGGACAGGGTAGGAATAGCCTGACTGCCCAGGCAAAAAATCATTAAAACAAAAATTCAGCTGGAAATGTGGTCGTATCAGCAAATCCCATGAAAAAAATAAAAACACTGCGGGCTCCCCGCTTGTTTTGAAATTAGCCCCCAGGTGGGCCAGCGCCGAGGGGCATTTATTTTAAAAAGGGGGGCGCACAGGGCCCCAGTCCTAAGGCTCTTGGAGCCTCGGGGACCACCACCTCCCTGGGGCCTTATGTTTCATAATGGAGGGGGTGTGGGGACTCCCCTCCTGGGCTTCCAAGAAGCCCCGGAGATAACCACCTCTCTGGGGCGTATAAAATATATGCAGCCCCCCTCCTGGGCGGCCCGTGCACAGAGAAGGAGAGGTGCCCGCTCCTGGAGCCATTAATGGCCCTGGGGACCGCCACCCAGGACATAGCTGTTTGCTCTGACTTGGCGGGAGATGTGACAGCTCCCGCCAAGTCAGAGCAAACACTAACTCTGCTCCCAGCAAGCAGGAGCTGTCAGACCGTTGTCAAGCGGCAGGGAAACAGATAAAACGATTGCTCTCACACACAGGAAGCTGTATGTTTAGCAGCTCCCTGTGTGAGAGAGTAATGCCGGCTTTCACTTGAGGTGGGGAGCCAGCAGGGATCGCGGGGCCAATCAGGCTCCCCCGACAGTCCCCAACACTTCTGACTGGGTGCCCTGGGTGGACTCCAGGGCACCCAGCATTTCAAGGCTGGGCCTCGGGGAATGTCCTCGGGCCAAAATGGGCCCGAAGGGCGGGCCTCATGGCCTCCCCTCCTCCATTGACTTCTAGCCGGGCCCCAGGGGATGGGGTTCCCTGGGCTGAAATCAGCCTGGGGAGTGGGGTCATGTGGTCCCCTCCCCCACTGAGTTGTGGCTGGGCCCCAGGGAATGGGGTCCCCGGGGGCGAAATTGTCCCGGGGAAGCAGGTGGCCCCCCACCCCTTCTAATAATTGGGTGTGCGGCGCACCTTAGTAGTATGCAAAGATCTTCCTGCCTTTTGCCAGGATGATGGACAGCTTACCAAAAGCCCTCCCCCTGCGCGTTTCCCACTGATTTGGGTAGCACGTTATTCATGCTGAGAAATATGAGGATATCTCAGTCAAACAAAGAAGCACTTCATACAGCTAAGTACCCGTTGTTTGGTGGAGATTTATCTCTTAGTAGTCTCGTTGTCCTCTCTATATGAGGATTCATGTTATCACAGATTTCTGGATAAAGACGCAGAAGAAACAATCACATTGCCAAAATGCACACAAGGTCACTGGAGACATTGCCTCGAGGTCCACTACACAGATGCAGTGTAGAATATGCACTGGAAATTTACCCAACGAGGTAGCAGTTACTAATTAAGCATAAAAAGTTCTCCACTTGAGTAAATATTTTGTGCAAAACTGTGGACTCTTGTTGGATAAAGGGGCAGGTATGGTTCCGTTGAGGCCCAGTTACTTACACAGCTACTGACACACCCACACAGGCTTTTATACACCCACTCACAGTCCCACTCACACACCCACTCACAAACCTATTCAGACACTCTCACACTCACTTATAGACCCACTCAAACACTCATGCACCTTCTCCCAGACCCACTCAGACACTCTCCCAGCCACTCACAGACCAATTCAGACACTCATGCACCCACTCACAGACCCACACAGACATGTACACCCACTCAGACATTCATGCATCCACTTCCAGAACCACTCGAACTCGCTCACACCTACTCACAGACCTACTTAGAGACTCACGCACTGATCCACTCAGAGACTCACACACCCACTCACAGACGCATTTAGACACTCATGTACTTACTCACAAACTAACTCACACACTCATGGAAGCACTTACAAACCCACTCAGATACTCCCTCACCCACTCAGACACTCACTCATGCACCCACTCACACACCACTCACACTCACTCTCCAATACAGCCACTCACACACCCAATCACTCACCAATCCAGTCACTCACCCATCCAGCTACTCCCACACCCATTTATTCATCCATACAGCTACTTACACCCCCACTTATTCACTCATACACCCACTCACACAGCCATAAATCACTTCACACACCCCCCAAACGCACACACACACACACTGATACAGACAGTCACAAAGCCACTCAGATGACATATGTTAGAATCAGTATCACTCAGTAGTACAGAGAGAATAGTTATTTAACTTATGGTGTAGCTTTGTATATATCTTTAAGTCTCAGAAACATTTACGAAACACTTACTGGATGATGTCATCAGTGATGTTACTGACCTTGCCATGAGTGATGTAATATGTGAGGTCATAAGCAGTGCATTGCGGGGGTTAATTTATAGTTGGCTCAGGTAAACATAATTGCTGAATTTCTTTGGTTTTGTACAATTGAAATCTGAGCCTAACACCACTGCACTTCCCTAAACCCTGAAACACCAGCCCCAGCACGACCCCCTACACTGCCCGAACACCACTGCACTGCCCTAAACCCTGAAACACCAGCCCCAGCACGACCCCTACACTGCCCGAACACCACTGCACTACCCTAAACCCATAAACACCACCCCCAGCACGACCCCCTACACTGCCTGAGCACCACTGCACTGCCCTAAACCCTGAAACATCACCCCCAGCAAGACCCCCTACACTGCCCGAACACCACTGCCCTAAACCCTGAAACACCAACCCCAGCAAGACCCCCTACACTGCCCGAACACCACTGCACTGCCCTAAACCCTGAAACACCAGCCCCAGCACGACCCCCTACATTGCCCGAACACCACTTCACAGCCCTAAACCCTGAAACACCACCCCCTGCATGACCCACTACACTGCCCGAACACCACTGCACTGCCCTAAACCCTGAAACACCATTCCCCCTGCACGACCCACTACTCTGCCCGAACACTACTGCACTGGCCTAAACCCTGAAACACCATCCCCAGCACGACCCCCTACACTGCACGAACACCCCTGCACTGCCCTAAACCCTGAAACACTACCCCCAGCAAGACCCCCTACACTGCCCGAACACCACTGCACTGCCCTAAACCCTGAAACATCACCCCCAGCAAGACCCCCTACACTGCCCGAACACCACTGCCCTAAACCCTGAAACACCACCCCCAGCAAGACCCCCTACACTGCCCGAACACCACTGCACTGCCCTAAACCCTGAAACACCAGCCCCAGCACGACCCCCTACATTGCCCGAACACCACTGCACTGCCCTAAACCCTGAAACACCACCCCCTGCATGACCCACTACACTGCCCGAACACCACTGCACTGCCCTAAACCCTGAAACACCACCCCAGCACGACCCCCTACACTGCCCGAACACCATTGCACTGCCCTAAACCCTGAAACACCACCCCTTGCACGACCCCTACACTGCCCGAACACTACTGCACTGCCCTAAACCCTGAAACACCGCCCCCAGCCTGACCCCCTACACTGCACGAACACTACTGCACTGCCCTAAACCTTGAAACACCAGCCCCAGCAAGACCCGCTACACTGCCCGAACACCACTGCACTGCCCTAAACCCTGAAACATCACCCCCAGCAAGACCCCCTACACTGCCCGAACACCACTGCCCTAAACCCTGAAACACCACCCCCAGCAAGACCCCCTACACTGCCCGAACAACACTGCAGTGCCCTAAACCCTAAAACACCACCCCCAGCACGACCCCCTACACTGCCCGAACACCACTGCTCTGCCCAAAACCCTGAAACACCAGCCCCAGCACGACCCCCTACACTGCCCGAACACCACTGCTCTGCCCTAAACCCTGAAACACCACCCCCAGCACGACCCCCTACACTGCCCGAACACCACTGCACTGCCCTAAACCCTGAAACACCACCCCCAGCACGACTGCCTACACTGCCTGAAAACCACTGCACTGCCCTAAACCCTGAAACACCAGCCCCAGCACGACCCCTACACTGCCCGAACACCACTGCACTGCCCTAAACCCTCAAACACCAGCCCCAGCACGACCCCCTACACTGCCCGAACACCACTGCACTACCCTAAACCCTGAAACACCAGCCCCAGCAAGACCCCTACACTGCCCGAACACCACTGCACTGCCCTAAACCCTGAAATACCAGCCCCAGCAAGACTCCCTACACTGCCCGAACACCACTGCACTGCCCTAAACCCTGAAACACCACCCCCAGCAAGACCCCCTACACTGCCCGAACACCACTGCGCTGCCCTAAACGCTGAAACATCAGCCCCAGCAAGACCCCCTACACTGCGCGAACACCATTGCACTGCCCTAAACCCTGAAACACCACCCCCAGCAAGACCCCCTACACTGCCCGAACACCACTGCACTAAACCTGGAAACACCAGCCCCAGCAAGACCACCTACACTGCCCGAACACCACTGCACTGCCCAAAACCCTGAAACACCACCCCCAGCACGACACCCTACACTGCCCGAACACCACTGCACTGCCCTAAACCCTGAAACACCACCCCCAGCACGACCCCTACACTGCCCGAACACCACTGCACTGCCCTAAACCCTGAAACACCACCCCCTGCACGACCCCCTACACTGCCCGAACACCACTGCACTGCCCTAAACCCTAAAACTCTACCCCCAGCATGACCCCCTACACTGCCCGAACACCACTGCACTGCCCTAAACCCAGAAACACCACCCCGAGCACGACCCCCTACACTGCCCAAACACCGCTGCACTGCCCTAAACCCTGAAACACAACCCCCAGCACGACCCCCTACACTGCCCGAACACCACTGCACTGCCCTAAACCCTGAAACACCAGCCCCTGCACGACCCCCTACACTGCCCGAACACCACTGCACTGCCCTAAACCCTGAAACACCACCCCCAGCACGACCCCCTACACTGCCTGAACACCACTGCACTGCCCTAAAGCCTGAAACACCACCTCCAACACAACCCCCTACACTCCCTGAACACTATTGCTCTGCCCTAAACCCTAAAACACTCCCCCAGCATGACCCCCTGCACGACCCAAACACCACTGCACTCCCCTAAACCCTGAAACACCACCCCCAGCAAGACCCCCTACACTGCCCGAATACCACTGCACTGCCCTAAAGCCTGAAACACCACCTCCAACACAACCCCCTACACTGCCTGAACACCATTTCTCTGCCCTAAACCCTGAAACACTGCCCCCAGCAAGACCCCCTACACTGCCCGAACACCACTGCACTGCCCTAAACCCTGAAACACCACCCCCAGCAAGACCCCTACACTGCCCGAACACCACTGCCCTAAACCCTGAAACACCACCCCCAGCACGACCCCTACACTACTCGAACACCACTGCACTGCCCTAAACCCTGAAACACCACCCCCAGCACGACCCCCTACACTGCCCGAACATCACTGCTCTGCCCAAAACACTGAAACACCAGCCCCAGCATGACCCCTACACTGCCGGAACACCACTGCACTGCCCTAAACCCTGAAACACCAGCCCCAGCACGAACCCCTACACTGCCCGAACACCACTGCACTACCCTAAACCCAGAAACAACACCCCCAGCACGACCCCCTACACTGCCCGAGCACCACTGCCTGCACTGCCCTAAACCCTGAAACACCAGCCGCAGCACGACCCCCTACACTGCCTGAACACTACTGCACTGCCCTAAACCATGAAACACCATCCCCAGCACGACCCCCTACACTGCACGAACACCACTGCACTGCCCTAAACCCTGAAAAACTACCCCCAGGAAGACCCCCTACACTGCCCGAACACCACTGCACTGCCCTAAACCCTAAAACACCAGCCCCAGCACGACCCCCTACACTGCCCAAACACCACTGCACTGCCCTAAACCCTGAAACACCAGCACGACCCCCTACACTGCCCGAACACCACTGCACTACCCTAAACCCATAAACACCACCCCCAGCACGACCCCCTACACTGCCTGAGCACCACTGCACTGCCCTAAACCCTGAAACACCAGCCCCAGCATGACCCCCTACACTGCCCGAACACCACTGCACTGCCCTAAACCCTGAAACACCAGCCCCAGCACGACCACCTACACTGCACGAACACCACTGCACTGCCCTAAACCCTGAAACACCAGCCCCAGCATGACCCCCTACACTGCCCGAACACCACTGCACTGCCCTAAACCGTGAAACACTAGCCCCAGCACGACCCCCTACACTGCCAGAACACCATTGCAGTGCCCTAAACCCTGAAACACCAGCCCCAGCACAACCCCCTACACTGCCCAAATACCACTGCACTGCCCTAAACCCTGAAACACCACCCCGTGCACGACCCCCTACACTGCCCGAACACCACTGCACTGCCCTAAACCCTGAAACACCACCCCCAGCACGACACCATACACTGCCCGAACACCACTGCACTGCCTTAAACCCTGAAACATCACCCCCAGCAAGGCCCCCTACACTGCCCGAACACCACTGCCCTAAACCCTGAAACACCACCCCCAGCAAGACCCCCTACACTGCCCGAACACCACTGCACTGCCCTAAACCCTGAAACACCAGCCCCAGCACGACCCCCTACATTGCCCGAACACCACTGCACTGCCCTAAACCCTGAAACACCATCCCCAGCACGACCCCTACACTGCACAAACACCCCTGCACTGCCCTAAACCCTGAAACACTACCCCCAGCAAGACCCCCTACACTGCCCGAACACCACTGCACTGCCCTAAACCCTGAAACATCAACCCCAGCAAGACCCCCTACACTGCCCGAACACCACTGCACTGCCCTAAACCCTGAAACATCAACCCCAGCAAGACCCCCTACACTGCCCGAACACCACTGCCCTAAACCCTGAAACACCACCCCCAGCAAGACCCCCTACACTGCCCGAACACCACTGCACTGCCCTAAACCCTGAAACACCAGCCCCAGCACGACCCCCTACACTGCCCGCACACCACTGCACTGCCCTAAACCCTCAAACACCAGCCCCAGCACGACCCCCTACACTGCCCGAACACCACTGCACTACCCTAAACCCTGAAACACCAGCCCCAGCAAGACCCCCTACACTGCCCGAACACCACTGCACTGCCCTAAACCCTGAAACACCACCCCCAGCAAGACCCCCTACACTGCCCGAACACCACTGCGCTGCCCTAAACGCTGAAACATCAGCCCCAGCAAAACCCCCTACACTGCGTGAACACCATTGCACTGCCCTAAACACTGAAACACCACCCCCAGCAAGACCCCCTACACTGCCCGAACACCACTGCACTAAACCCGGAAACACCAGCCCCAGCAAGACCACCTACACTGCCCGAACACCACTGCACTGCCCAAAACCCTGAAACACCACCCCCAGCACGACACCCTACACTGCCCGAACACCACTGCACTGCCCTAAACCCTGAAACACCACCCCCAGCACGACCCCTACACTGCCCGAGCACCACTGCACTGCCCTAAACCCTGAAACACCACCCCCTGCACGACCCCCTATACTGCCCGAACACCACTGCACTGCCCTAAACCGTAAAACTCTACCCCCAGCATGACCCCCTACACTGCCTGAACACCACTGCACTGCCCTAAACCCTGACTCACCACCCCCTGCACGACCCCCTACACTGCCCGAACACCACTACACTGCCCTAAACCCAGAAACACCACCCCCAGCACGACCCCCTTCACTGCCCAAACACCACTGCACTGCCCTAAACCCTGAAACACCACCCCCAGCACGACCCCCTACACTGCCCGAACACCACTGCACTGCCCTAAACCCTGAAACACCAGCCCCTGCACGACCCCCTACACTGCCCGAACACCATTGCACTGCCCTAAACCCTGAAACACCACCCCCAGCACGACCCCCTACACTGCCTGAACACCACTGCCCTAAACCCTGAAACACCACCCCCAGCAAGACCCCCTACACTGCCCGAATACCACTGCACTGAAGCCTGAAACACCACCTCCCACACAACCCCCTACACTGCCTGAACACCATTGCTCTGCCCTAAACCCTGAAACACTGCCCCCAGCAAGACCCCCTACACTGCCCGAACACCACTGCACTGCCCTAAACCCTGAAACATCACCCCCAGCAAGACCCCCTACACTGCCCGAACACCACTGCCCTAAACCCTGAAACACCACCCCCAGCACGACCCCCTACACTACTCGAACACCACTGCACTGCCCTAAACCCTGAAACACCACCCCCAGCACAACCCCCTACACTGCCCAAACACCACTGCTCTGCCCAAAACACTGAAACACCAGCCCCAGCATGACCCCCTACACTGCCCGAACACCACTGCACTGCCCTAAACCCTGAAACACCAGCCCCAGCACGAACCCCTACACTGCCCGAACACAACTGCACTACCCTAAACCCAGAAACACCACCCCCAGCACGACCCCCTACACTGCCTGAGCACCACTGCCTGCACTGCCCTAAACCCTGAAACACCAGCCCCAGCACGACCCCCTACACTGCCTGAACACTACTGCACTGCCCTAAACCATGAAACACCATCCCCAGCACGACCCCCTACACTGCACGAACACCACTGCACTGCCCTAAACCCTGAAAAACTACCCCCAGCAAGACCCCCTACACTGCCCGAACACCACTGCACTGCCCTAAACCCTGAAACATCACTCCCAGCAAGACCCCCTACACTGCCTGAACACCACTGCCCTAAACCCTGAAACACCAGCCCAGCACGACCCCCTACACTGCCCGAACACCACTGCACTGCCCTAAACCCTGAAACACCACCCCGTGCATGACCCCCTACACTGCCCGAACACCACTGCACTGCCCTAAACCCTGAAACACCAGCCCCAGCACGACCCCCTACACTGCCCGAACACCACTACACTGCCCTAAACCCTGAAACACAACCCCCAGCACGACCCCCACACTACCCGAACACCACTGCACTACCCTAAACCCTAAAATACTCCCCCAGCACGACCCCCTACACTACCCGAACACAACTGCACTGCCCTAAACCCTCAAACACTCCCCCAGCACGACCCCCTACACTACCCGAACACCACTGCACTGCCCTAAACCCTAAAACACTCCCCCAGCACGACCCCCTACACTGCCCGAACACCACTGCACTGCCCTAAACCCTAAAACACTCCCCCAGCATGACCCCCTACACTACCCAAACACCACTGCACTGCCCTAAACCCTAAAACACTCCCCCCAGCATGACCCCCTGCACGACCCAAACACCACTGCACTGCCCTAAACCCTGAAACACCACCCCCAGCACGACCCCCTACACTGCCCGAACACCACTGCACTACCCTAAACCCTAAAACACGACCTCCTACACTACACAAAGACCACTGCACTACCCTAAACCCTAAAACACTACCCCCAGCACGACCCCCTACACTACACAAACACCACTGCACTACCCTAAACCCTAAAACACTACCCCCTACACTAACACCACTGCACTACCCTAAACCCTAAAACAATACCCCCAGCACGAACCCCTACACTACCCAAACACCATTGCACTACCCTAAACCCTAAAACACTACCCCCAGCAGTACCCCTACACTACCCAAACACCACTGTACTACCCTAAACCCTAAACCACTACCCCCAGCACGACCCCCTACACTACCCAAACACCACTGCACTACCCTAAACCCTAAAACACTACCCCCAGCACAACCCCCTACACTACCCAAACACCACTGTAATACCCTAAACCACTCCCCCAGCACGACTCCCTACACTATCCAAACACCACTGCACTACCCTAAACCCTAAATCTACCCCCAGCATGACCCCCTACACTACACAAACACCACTGCACTACCCTAAACCCTAAAACACTACCCCCAGCACGACCCCCTTCACTACCTAAACACAACTACACAATTTGTTACAGGCGTTGCAACGCAGGCCTGTGGTGCTTACTGGAAGTACTTGGTGGGCTAGTTGGGCCCCAGGGACCCTCAGGATTCAAGGTGACCTAATCCCCCAACTTAAAACGCGCCACGGGGTGCGTTTGCACAGTGGTGAAGGGAGGGGGGCGGGGCCTCAGGTGACATGTGCGCAAACATGCTCCCTTGAATCCTGAGGGACCCTGGGGGCCAACTAGCCCACCAGGTACCTTCAGTAAGCACAACAGAGTTGCGTTGCAGAGAGGTGAAAAAAGGTGCGTGGCCTCGGAACGCCTCTCTGCAACTTAGCTCTGTGGTCCTAACTGTAGGTACCTGGGGGCTAGTTGGGCCCCAGGAACCCTCAGGATTCAAGGGGACTTAATCCCGCAACTTAAAACGCGCCACGGGGCGCGTTTGCACACGCGTTTTAAGAGGTAGTTTTAATCCCCCTGCCCTATTATGTACTAGGGACTTACAGAGGAGGTCATGCTAATCACAGGGGTACCCCAACGCATAGTGTTCCCTAGTGTATGTAGGTGTTTTCACTGTATTCTAAGTGTCTTTTAGCATAGCACTGACTCTGGTTAGTCAGAGTCAGTTACCACCAGTACCTGTCTGAAAAAGTTGTGGGCACAGGATGATTTTGCAACATGGCCTCTTTCTGCTCCTCTGTTGGTTCTTTCTGCACATCTTTTTCTTCTTCCTGCACTTTTCTTCGTCTTTGTGGACTTCTGTTGCTTCTTTCTGCATTTCTTTTGCTTCTTTCTGCGCGTTTTTCTTCTTTCTTCACATGTCCTACCTCTGTAGGCATAGTTAGAAACTAGCATTTAAAAAACCTTTGAAATTCACTTAAAAATCATAGGTTTCAGGCACGTTATAGTTAGAAATTAGCATTTAAAAAACCTTTGAAATTCACTGAAAAAACCATAGGTTTCAGACACGTTATAGTTAGAAATTAGCATTTAAAAAACCTTTGAAATTCACTGAAAAAACCATAGGTTTTAGGGACAGTTATAGTTAGTTGGACATTTCACTCGTACAAAACCATAGAAATTCCCCGTTATAGTTAGTTCAGCTAACTATAACTCGCGCCCCCGCAATGCACTGCTGATGACGTCACATATTACATCACTCATGACATGGTCAGTGACATCCCTGATGACATCTCAAATGACATCACTGATGACATCATCCATGTGATAATTTCATGCATCTTCTCACACCCTAATATAGCTTTTGATACACCCACTCTAAATTACAGACTGCCATTCTCAAAACCATACACACTCCAATACCAATAACTACATACCCACTCACTGATTCTTAGGTCTACACACACACATCTACTCACTCACCCGTACAGTCACTCATACTTACAGTCACTCAGTACAGGACTATCATATGCACTCATACACCTATATAAACACTCACACACCGCCACTCATCCATAGAGGTACTCACACACCTAGTCAGTCATGCAAAAAATTAATCACACACCCATTTACTCACCTATACAGTTATACACACACCAGCTCACTTACTCATACAAATACTAGCACATTCTTACGCTCTTATACAATAACTGATACAAGCACACACGCATCCATACAGCCACTCTCACAATCACACACTCTCACTTATAGCCATTTAAATACTCTAACACACATATATACTGCCTTTTACATATGTAGTTACTCGCACATGTACCACTGAGATATACATTCACTCACTAACACACCCATACACACACTCACCCACCCAAGCAGTCCATCACAGATGCACTCTTGAAATCATGCACCCAGTGAATCACCCACTCACACATCTATGTACAGAGTCACACACACCCCACCCACACAAACACTCAGGCAGCCATACAGATACTCAGAGAACCAATCAATAACCCATATAGACACTCATGTAGCTATTCGCAAATCCATGCATCCACTTACACACCAACAAACAGACGGATACAGACATTCACACAGTTTAGTCACTAACCCATGCATTCAGTAATATACGTTTAATCACTCACTTGTAGAGTCAGTCACGCACGTACTAAATCATCCATTCAGACACTTAAACACCCACTCATTCTTCAATACGCCTTTCCCTATATATATTAAACATATTTAAACTTTACAGAAACACACAGTCACTGGATGATGTCATCAGTGATTTCATTTGAGATGTCATCAGTGATGTCATCAGTGATGTCACTGACCATGAAAACAAAAATTAGTAGGCCGTTCCTAGCACATATTACAGGATGATAAATGATCACAGGGTTGGAACAAAAGGTGAATGAAATAAGAAGAGCAGGAGAAAATTTCCTCCTTTCGGAAAAAGACCCTCACACACCCAGCGTGCTAGGTGTCATGCTTCATCATCGGGTCTGCTCCTTATCGGGTCGGCACTGCAATACCCGATCGGCACCCGTGATGGGGCCTTCCTGGCGGAGATCTTTATTCCTATGCCGTTGGGTGTTTGAATGTGTAAGGGTCCTAAAAAAGATATGGTGTAGGTGATAGTGATGTGTAAGGATGTGAAAGTAAAACAGGAAATAGTGAACCACTCAAAACAATTTTAATGAGTCGTGGTCGCTATCCTGATTAAAAACTGAAAAGGCGCATACTCTCATTCTCAAAGTTGTGCGGAGATATGCTAAAAATAGGTCAACATGTTTCTTGCCTGTTATCTATTCAATGGCAATTCGTCAGGACCAAAGGTAGATCTACCTACACTTTTTGGTGGTGATCGAGAAACTCAGTAAAGTGCATAAATGATCACCAATACAGCACCCTAAAAAGTGGTACCTGTAGATCTATATCAAGCCTGCAATGGGACCAAAAAACAAAAAAACAAAAAAACAACAATATGACGACATTATCAATTCATATTAAAGTTATACCTAAAATGCACCACTAAACATCCATGGTGCCTCACACGCATGCAGAAAACAGGTGAGCTATAACATGCATCAACTGTGATCTGGGTGTAGTGAAAATTAAAAAGCAGTAGCAACTACGAAGAACACAAAGGATCTTATACATAGACGGTTGATTTGCACTCACCCAGGTCGGGTGAGAGATTGATGGCATCGTGTACCGGTTAGAGCAGACACTCAACTGTAGTGTCCTAATGAAACAAGGAAAAGACAGAAGAAGGAAAGAAGAGAGAAGAAAAGAGGAGAAAAAAAGTGGAGAAAAAGAGGAGGGGGAAGGAATCAAGAATACAAAATTGAAACACTGGGACCCAGAACTGGTATTCAGTGGGCAGTGCCAAAACCGAGAATACAAATCCAGAGTCAACCGCCTGTATCTCTAACAATGGAGAAGTGCAGGTGTCAAGGGGACACTCCAAGTGTGAACACTGAATTGGTAACCAGGTGAATATCAAGAGACTGCTCACACCGGTACCGGCAAGTAGTCCCCCTAGTAACAACCAGGTACAGTATCTGGAGTAATACTGGCCGACATCAGGTGTGGTTATCCCTGTATCCCCATGAACTGCCCAATGCAGTAGACAACATAAAGACGGGACACGTGCATTGACACAACATCCAAAAGGTGTACAATACAGAGTAGATGCCAGTGACCTGCAGGTATCAGTGCCAAACCTACAATACAGGACCAAGCTCTCTCCAGGCCGTAAACACCAAAGGCACCGTTATCAACATCCGCGGCAATCTCGGAATGAATCAGGACCGCCTAGTTACCTCCCATGTATCGAGAGCCGTCAGCGGGTTGCGTGCGCGCCCAAATACTTACAGTTACGTAGAAATGGACCTTCAGTAATCCTACCCTTCGCTCCACCGGACCGGATTGCTTGAAGTGGCATGGCTCTTCTAATTATATCCGGCCGGGCGCGTAAAGGAGGCGGTACTTCCGGGAATCACGCAAACGACTGTCCTGAGGGCTAGAACGCTGACCCTGCCTGGCGGGCGCCATATTGGACAGATCCAGGGTAATACTGGAAGCCCATCTGAAATCGTCACCTCTGGGAACCGGGTTACTTAGGATATGTAAAAGAAACCAAAGTCTAGAAATAAAAATTAATAGTTGATAGGGCCTTGATATGTAACCAATGTAATAACAAGGCTCCTAGACAAGAGGGATATCAGGGTGGATAATGATTACATATTGATACTATTCAAGGCAGTATGAGATGACATACAGAAAAATTAGAGATGGAGCGCAAAATACAAAGGTGAAGATGTATTTTGAATTCATTAGAATTGTTTATGTGAGGAGGCTCCAAGGAACATCTTCATTCAGCCCACCCTTATCAGTCGATAATCGCAGCACCCAGCGTTGTTCAAGGCGAAACAGCGATTTCTTAGGCATGCCCGGATGTGTTTCAAGAATGCACCAGTGAAAAGAATCAGGAGCGTGCTGTTCCTGATGGAAGTGGGTAGTCATTTTAGTATTGGTTTTATGACATCTGAAATTACTTCTATGTTCCATCATACGGACTTTGACCTGTCTTGTAGTCATTCCTATATATAGGAGTCCGCAGGGGCAACTCAATAAATAGATACAATTAGATGAGTTGCAATTGGTATGGGACTTCATTATCCACGATACCCCATTAGGGAACGTCAGCTCTTTACTGATAGACGTCTGGGGGCATATAGAACAAGAGCCACAAGGGTAATGTCCCTTAATAGGTGGAAGATCCCATAATGTTCTCTGTGAACTATTATGTTGTTTTCTGGGTCTCGTATGAATTAGCAAATCCTTGAGGTTGCTAGTTCGTTTGAAAGCAAATCTAGGTGTTGGTAAATTCAGTGTCCCTGTATTGAGAATTTCCCAATGTTTCCGAATAATTTTTCTAATTCGGTCAGATTCAGGAGAAAAAGTGGTAACGCATGTGATTGTGTGAACTGACTCTCTAGTCACATTCTCCAACAAACTCTCTCGATTGTTATGTCTTGCTCGTTTTTGTGCGAGAGCAACAGCTTGTTTAGGATATTCACGTTTGACAAGATCCCTCATCAAGGTGGCTGACTCTCTCTGATAGTCTGATATAGTGCTGCAATTCCTTCTGATACGAAGGAATTGCCAAAGGGTAATTCTGTCTTAAAGCCCTTGGATGATGGCTGCTAAATAACAAAAGACTATTCTTGTCAGTAGGTTTTCGATACAAAGTAGTAGTAATCCTATCTCCTTCTAGTTTAACCAATAAATCAAGGAACGGGATCTCTGTCTCCGAAATCGTGTTGGTAAACTTCAGGAATGGATTCAGTGTATTAATCCATGTACAAAACTCATCACATTTAGTGCGTTCTCCTTTCCATAGGATCAAGATATCATCAATAAATCTCTTCCATAGCAGCACGTTCGCCCGGTATGGATTATTGAGGTTATTGATGTGTCTATCCTCAAAGGCTGACATGTACATACAAGCTAGACTCGGCGCGAACGTACTGCCCATGGAAGTGCCCTGTGTTTGATGGTAGAGTTGTGTCTCATACTCAAAGAAGTTATCAGTTAACGCCATGGTTGCGCATTCAATTATGAAAGACACCGGGTTGGTGAGTCCCATTTGATGTTGCTCAGAGCATCCTCAATCACTCCAAGGGTTGCTCTCTGTGGAATGTTGGTGTAGAGGGCCTCAACATCCAAAGTAACCAGCAGATCCACTCCCTCTGGGTATTGGGCCCCCTCCAGTAGGCGGAGGACATCAGTAGTGTCCTTAACAAAGGAGGATGTTGCTTTGACCAGTGGTTGGATGAAATGGTCAACAAATTTGGACAGGGGTTCTAGAATAGACCCAATCCCTGACACAATGGGGCGACCAGGCACCGGGATGATCCCCTTATGGATCTTAGGTAAGCAGTAGAAATAAGGGATCTTGGGTTCTATGGCTACTAGGAAGTCAGCTTCCTTCTTGGTAATCCAACCTTCAGTTTCTGCAGAGAAGACCATAGAAGATATACTCCTACTCAATCTGGGGGTCGGGTTCTCTCTAATAGGGGTATAATATCTCCTGTCACTCAGCTGCCTGCGGCATTCAATATCATAGTCCAAAGTGGACATGATCACAATCGCACCACCCTTATCGGCTTGTTTGATGGTAATATCCACATCATTTGTCAAATCCCTGATGGCGGTGACCTCACTTGATGATAAATTATGATAGGAGGCAAGGGTGGTCGTACTGTTCAGATCATTCAGTACTGCTTGTTCATACGTCAGTACTTCATTGGGAACCATACTACTGTTCGGTGTAAACGTAGATGGTCGATGTAAACCAGAGTCGTCCTTAGGAGGTAGAGGACGATCCTGAAAAAAATGCTTGTAATCGAATCTTGCGAAAGAAACCTTGCACCTCACAGATGTCACGAAATTTGTCGGTTCTAGGTGTAGGCACAAAACCAAGACCTTTTTGGAGGACCTTCTCCTCTATTGGTGTAAGCACCCTAGGAGAGAGGTTGACGATCAGTTTCTCCTTCCCCTCGTCTGACTCCTGGTTTCTACCGACCGTGCAGGCTGTTCCTGCCATTGTACTCTTTTTAGCCCTCTTTTGCGCCCTCTTCCTCTGCCCCAACCTCTGTCGAAAAAAGGTGGCTCCGGCCCATGTGGGAGAAAGTGCGGAGGGCCTTGTTGGTACATCGGGAATTGCCAGAACTGGGGTCCCTGATAAGGGGGTAAGTTGTAGGGAGGGTACATTGGGGGTTGGTAAGGTCTCGTTTTCCTAGTGTTCCAACTACCCGTGCTCGAGTCACTGTTGGATGATGAACCCCTTCTAGAGGGACCAGAGCTTTCATCCGAAGAATAGCCAGTGGCTGATGCTGTGTAGTCAGCTTTCAAGTAAGGGTAGACCTTTTCTGTGGAAAACTTCTGTATATCTTTCTGGAGTTTTGAGATCTTTTGTTTCATCAAATACTCCCTATTATCCGCAATCTCCGCATTGATCTCAGCTAGCTTAGTTTTGTATGCTGTCGTTTGTACAATAACCTTGATAGCACCCTCTGCTGTTTGGATTCTAATCAGCAGGGCGTCCGCTATTCTTTTGGCTGTATTAATTATAAGGATGAGCCAGTCCCTAGTGCATTTCCATGCTACTAGGGACCACTCCTTCTTAAACAACATATCCTCCAAGAATAAGCGTGGGACATTGTTGACAATCAAGCCATTCGGGGCTATGTTAGCCCTTAAGTACTCTGTCATCAGAGCACCATGTAGTGTAACCTTGAGCCATTCATGTTTCATATTGGACAATGAGGTCCAATCTTCTGACTGGCTGCCCGAGGCAGAACTGCCATCTGGCCCCAGTAATGACGGTGTTCTGAGTATTTCTACTGCTGCTTCGTCGCCGAAGCTGAGTCCCTGATAGTCCTCCATCCTATGGTCAGAGGTACTAACGGACTAACAAGAGGGTAATCAGGTCTAGGTTAGTTCCTAATGTCTCTTGCGATGGGCCAAGGGAACACACTGGGACCACCTGGTAACCTAATATCTATATTCCCACGGGTGTAACCCGTGCAAAGAGTCTCGTCAAAGTGGGGGAAAGGGGAGGGCTTTTGAGTAATGACTCATTAAAATTGTTTTGAGTGGTTCACTATTTCCTGTTTTACTTTCACGTCCTTACACATCACTATCACCTACACCATATCTTTTTTAGGACCCTTACACATTCAAACACCCAACGGCATAGGAATAAAGATCTCCGCCAGGAAGGCCCCATCACGGGTGCCGATCGGGTATTGCAGTGCCGACCCGATAAGGAGCAGACCCGATGATGAAGCATGACACCTAGCACGCTGGGTGTGTGAGGGTCTTTTTCCGAAAGGAGGAAATTTTCTCCTGCTCTTCTTATTTCATTCACCTTTTGTTCCAACCCTGTGATCATTTATCATCCTGTAATATGTGCTAGGAACGGCCTACTAATTTTTGTTTTCATGTATATGGGCATGTATGCCGGACCTGAGTGATTCATTACTCAAAAGCCCTCCCCTTTCCCCCACTTTGACGAGATGTCACTGACCATGTCATGAGTGATGTAATATGTGACGTCATCAGCAGTGCATTGCGGGGGCACGAGTTATAGTTAGCTGAACTAACTATAACGGGGGAATTTCTATGGTTTTGTACGAGTGAAATGTCCAACTAACTATAACTGTCCCTAAAACTTATGGTTTTTTCAGTGAATATATATATGTATATATATGTATATAAAGAGAGAGAGTAGATAGCTATCATTTGAGTGGTTGACATGGATGCCTGGGCATTCAACTAGTATGTATTATCGTTTAGAGCATTAGACTGGTCGGCAGCTATTATCTTCCTTTTAGGTGTACATTGATACTACTCTCCTGTGAGATGAACATTTACACATCTAACAGGTTTAATGTTACATTAAAGCAATTCTAGTTCAATAGAATAGGAAACAAGTGTCAAAAAGAACTAAAATCTGATAAAAAAATACAAGCTTTTAAAGGGCTGGCACATCCTACCCTAGAACTTATGTTGCAAAATCATGCACATATGTTATTTGTAGATACAATATTTGTGGCACCTTAAACTTGGTTTGACAATGAATGTATTTATAATTGCGTAAGCTACAGCAAGCATTAGAAAAACATATCACATGAAAAAAACAGTTGACGTATGCTTAATATCAATCTGACCCAAATATTTAAAAATATCTGCTCTAAAGGAAGACGGGAGTACGGTAAAGGCTTGGGGTAATATGGGCAGATGATAGTTTTGTATGTGGTGTCCAAATGGTTCCAGCAGATTAAGACTCAAAATGATTTTAATAATTCAAAACAGCAGTGGGAAGAGTACTTAACTTACATGCTCCACAACTACAACATCTGTAACTATTTAATCATTTAAAATTGCGGTTGATGAGAAACTCACTATTAGTAAGTCAGAAACTGAGGAGGTTAACAGGAGGCTAAAAATGAACAGGTTGCAGTTCTGTTTTTATTTATTTATTTTTAGAGTTTTATATAGCGCGAACAAGACACATTCGGGTGACAGAGCGCTTTACAGGAGTGGCAAGGGAGGCAGGATACAAAAACGATAGGCAATATAATAAAACATGGTATAAGTCAAGAGGGAATTAGTTTCAGGAGCAAGAGAGATAAGAACATAGTCAATCAACAGTAATGGCCTGAATACAGATTGATGAGTGTCAAATGGTGCGTGGACATGAATGCAGAGCGGAAAGCTTTATACAGAAAGATTATTAAATGTAGTAAGACATGAGGCCAATATTTACTAGAGGAAAAAGGTACCAGGAGAGAATGGAACACAATCTCTCCTCGTCCCAGAGGAGAGAATGTGTTCCATCCGAAGGGGATCAGAACGGTGGTCTGAAGATGGATGGCTGGGAAGCACTGGAAGACATTGTGGTTATCGTGGATATGTGCAAAGGCTTGATCAAGAAGCAATGACCGGCCAGCAGGAAGGAGTCGCTCAGGAAGGGAGGAATATCTATCCTTAGTGTGAGAGGCATTTGTTGAGTAGTACAATATTTACATCTTTCCTGAAGGAGCTTGTGTAGATGGGCTGCAACTGATCTTGGGCTGGAGAGAGTTCCAGATTTTGGAGGCAATTATGGAGAAGGATCTATTGTAGGTTTTATTTTTTTGATGAATTTTTGTGGTTTAAGAAATAGAGAGCTTGTGCTTCTGGACAATCTGTTACAACTTGATAGGGTCAGTTTCTGGGTCAGGTACAAAGGCATATTGTGGTGCAGTGCTTTATGGGTCATGCATGCAGTTTAGAGGTGGTTTCTCGCCTTGTTGGGTAGCCATTCCAGAGCTAGGAGGTCCAGGGTGAAGTGATCCCTTTTTTTGATCTGGTGATAAGCCTAGCTGCGCATTCAGAGTAGCTTTTAATGGTGCAAGTGGTTTTTGGGAGGCCTCGAAGGGTAGCGCTGCCATAGTCTTAATTTTGATAAAACATGCTTGGACCGCTGTTTTGAGGTCAGCCAGGGGAGGAATGGTTTTAGTTTCCTTAGTGCATGTAATTGAAGATTGACTTCTCTAATGGCGGCACTGATGTGCTTTTGCATGGAGAGGGGTTTGTCCAATATTATACCTAAGGATTTCGCAGAGTCCATGTTATATGGGGTACAGTTCAAGGCAGTAAGTTGTGGGAGCCAGTCTTTGATACAAGGGGCGATTGCGGGTGACGAGATTAATAAGAATTCGGTCTTAAGGGCATTGAGTTTGAGGTGGTTATGAGTCAACCAATGTTGCGTTGCAGTTAGGGTTTTGTTGAGGATATTGATGTCGTCGGGAGTAGTGATTTTTAGGTAGAGTTGAGTGTCATCTGCGTACATGTAGGAAATGTGGACGAGTTTTAAGATTTCAGTTATGGGCTCCATGTATAGGTTAAACAATGTTGGGAGAGAGTAGGACCTTGAGGTATGCCTAGTGACACTGGTGACTGATCATGTAGGGCGCGGTTGATTAGAATGCACTGAGATCTGTTATGAAGGAAGGAGAAGAACCAATTCACCACGGTATCAGAGAGACCCATCCTGTGTCAAGTAAATTCAGTAGAGTATCATGATTGACTGTGTCGAACGTGGCCTTCAAGTCAATAGGATTCATCATGGTTGAGAGCTGTAGGACATTGTCAACAATGTGGACTAAGGCCCAGTTGGAAGCCAGATTGGCATTGGTCGAGGAGGTCCACAGCCTTCCTACCTCAACCATCGACTGAACTTCCACCAACCCGCTACACACCTACACTCCTCTTCACTCGGCCTTGCACACACCCCTGCATCCGCCCCACCCGCAGCAGTGGCCACTCCTTCTCCTACATAGCAGCCAAGTCCTGGAACGACCTTTAGCTCCATACGGCCCCCTCGCTGGCAGACTTCAGAAAGAGACTCAAGACTTGGCTCTTCCGCGGAGACATAACGCCCACATACCCCTAGGGGTGACAGAGTTACACTGTACAAATGCTGATTGATTGATTGGAATTGCTTGATGTGATTGCGGAGCTATGAGTGCACACATTTTTTTAGGAGTTTAACTAAAGTTGGAATGTTGGAGATGGGGTGGTAGTTGTTGGGGTCGGATTGGTCGAAGTTGTGTTTTTTAGGATAGCGGTAACCTGACCACTTTAAAGGCAGTTGATCAGGGAGCCTTGGGTGAGTGAGGCGTTGATTATCATAGTCCATAAAGGGAGTAGGAGGTGGATAGCCTTGTTAAGGAGTTTGGAGGGAAGTGGATCATTGAAGTGATTGGAGTATTCCAAAGAGGTCAATAGTTTTTGAATCTTATGTTCACTGAAGGATTTGGAGCTGGACCATGCAGCGTTGTTTTTAGGAATGAAGGGATGGTTTCTTGGGCATTGATCGTGATCCAATGGGATGAGGTGTAGGGGCAGTTCGCCAGGAAGGAGTTTCATATTGTTCTGGATCTCGGTGGTGATAAGCATGGTTTTCTCAGCAGAGAAGGAGGCAAAGGTTTTGCAGTTAGATAGTGTTTTTTTGTCTGAGAATGAGGGAACAATTTTGTGGATCGTCTGGTTTTTAACAATTTTGAACAGTTTTTTAGGTTGATTAGTTGCTTTGGAGTGCCTGATGTTTTTGTTGTAGGCGTTCTGTCTTTGTCGTAGAAGTTTGAGGTTGGCCAATGAGGGGGCGTGTCTCTATGCTCTTGCCAAAAATCTGAGGTATCGGAATTACTTGTTAAGGTCGCTATTGAACCAGGTGTTGGATCTTTTAGACAGGATTCTCTTTAGCTGTTTGAGGGCCAGGGTGTCCATGATATTTGACATGGAATTAATGTAGTGTTCAGTGAGGTCATGAGCACCATGCATGGTGGAAAGTGGGAGTAGGAAGTCGCTACTAAAGGCTGACCAAGTGAGTGGGTTAATGTTGCGGGTGTCTCTGACCCAATGTTTGGCTTTTACTGGTTGGCCCTTAGTGATGGTTACCTTTTCTGAAATGAGGAAGGCAATACAATAGTGGTCAGTCCACTTGCAAGGTAGGATCGAATCAATTTGTATGGAGTTTTCTCATGCGATGATTAGATCTAAGGTGGCCTCTTTGTCATAGGTTGGGTGGTTGCAGGCTTGGATAAGATTGAGGTCCTGGAGGAAGGATTTAAAGCTGGTTACAAGAGGGTCACTGGAGTTGTTCCAATGAATGTTTAAATCTCTAAACAAATCTGGTTGTTATGTTCGTCAGTGTTAGAAGAGATAATCTCCATGATTTGTTTGATGAACATGCGGTTATCTTTCGGCGGGTGGTAGAAAGTGTGAAAAGAGCTTGTAGAGTTGTCATTGGTAATGATGCTGCTCTTGAGGTATTCGCAGGAAGGCAGAGACAGAGTGTTTCAGAGATGTTTCAGGTTGGTCTTAGTAGTATCATATATAAAAACATAATGTGATCTGTGCAAAATGTTTGTATTCACATTTTGTGTAAATGTGTACTACATTTGAGATCTTGAATAGCTGGCGAGGCTTGTTAATCATTCCAAATTTAAAGAAGGGTGATGATTCCAGTAGACCCACTGCTTATTGATAACTTTTAAATGTGGCCTCGAAAGGCTTTGCCCGAATTTTGATGCGAGCAGTTGAGGACTTGGCAAACGGCTCACACCAAGGGCTAAGAGAATAGTAGACCAAAGCAAGCAACTTTTTAAAATCAGATATTTGTTTTAAACCACATTATGCATAAAGTGCAAGAGGCAGGTTCTTAATGCCTTTTGATTTTAAATCAACATTGGTCTGTAAATATATTGTGGTCTAAATTCTTCGCTGTGGGGAATGCTAATGTACTTTTATCACTACTATCTGCATTCCATATAAAGACTTGAGCTCATGTGAATGTGGGGCATCATGGGAAGCGAACATCCAAAGTTCCTATGCATAACGAATTAAAATAGGGGTGTGTTTTGTTCCAGCTTCTTATTTACAACCTTCCCACTTGGCTTTATATGGTGTGAGCCAGTCCCCCACAACTTGGAGAATTCTCTTTAAATACTTTAATGTATGCTGATGATTTGGTTGGCTTAGATGCCAGTTGGACTCCAACATCAATTGTATGTCTTTAGGACAATAAACAAATTGATAATCAATGTGAGGTAGTGCCAGGTGATACAAATTTTATTTAGTTGGTCAAAAAGGGCTGTCCCACAACACAGCGACAAAACAGTCTTACTAATGCCATGGAGACCGTTTGGGTGATTTGCACTAATTTACCACACACTTGCAGTAGGGAAGTTAAAAATCGGTGAGTAGGGTCCGCCTGTTGAGCATTGGGCTGCCCCCACACCACCAGGGACAAAACAGTCTTTCTAATGCCCTGAGGGGCAGCTTGTTTTATTTGTCCTAGTCTCCCTTTGCGGGAGCAGGGGGCAGAAAGTCTACTGGCACCAAGGTAGTTGTGAAAAAAATGGCCTGGGATGGGGAGGCTAGCCTTTCAGGCATTGGGCTGCCTACTAACATATTAATAATATTGAATGGGGTGATGGGACGGCCCACCTATCATCTTATCATCAAGATGCCTCAACAGGCCTAGTGACCAACAGTCTTTCTGCCTCCTAGATGGGCAGGTCAGAGGATTGGCCCAAATCTGGCCCGAGGGCGGAAAGCTCATTAGACAGTGTGAGAAGTTGGCCTGGTATATGCTGTCCACTAATTAAAGTGGGCACCTTGCACCAGTCCAAACAACCCTTATGGTGATTAGGTTAAAGATAACCTTTATAGAAAGCTATCCTAGTGGTAGCTATGGAGAGCAGCCTTCAGGCTAAGTCTTGAAGGAATGTTAAGCACCTTGTTTTACCAGAATGCAATCTTATAGTATTGGTTAAATGAAAGGGAAACCACACAGTAAGTATAAAAATATGTATTTTTTACATATAACACTCTCTAGTATCCTCTACACGAGGATAGAACATAATTCAAATAATACAGTTGCAAAGAATCAAACGTAAGTAGCACAATACACAGTGGGCTCCAGGGGGAGACCAAACCATATACTAAATAAGTGGTATAAGAACCACGACTTGGGACTAGACCTAGTCTAGAAGGTGTAAAATTGCTGGGACCCCAAGGAACCACCCAAGGTGAGTAAGTAAGGACCCCACGGAGGACGGGTGCAGAGTGAGAACACGACCGCGTGCTCCGTACAATTCAATGGGAAAGTCGCGGTTGGAAAATTAGAGATTAAGGACCCTTCCCAGCAGATTACGAAGACAACACTTGGAACTTAAGAGTTTGGAGAGCCACCCCACCCGTGGATACCTTTGTACCAGAGTTACCTATCCCAGAGGAGCCGGGTGCATAGGTGCGAAGTGGCGTCAGAAACCCTCGTCGTTCTCTATGGAAGTCGACAACGAAATGCTGCTGCTGGAAGTACGAAAAGTGTCCGATGGAATCGAAATGTGTATTCTAGTCGAGAAGAACCTGAAAGCAGAGGGTACAGAGTCTGGGTCACTTTGGAGTGACCAGGGGCTCGGTAGACAAATGCCCACCGATGTCGGGTGCTTCAGGTGCGGTGACGATGATCTTGACTCTTCAGTCAAGGGGACCAGGAGACGTCTAGGACGACCAGGAGCCGGATTCGAGCTGTCCCACGAAGGATGTCGAGTGCTGAGGGGTCGGTGTCCGGCGGGAGCACCAACAAGCCTTGGCAGCGGCAAACACGTAGATGGTCAAGATCGGTTACGGTCTTGCCCAGCAAGGACCAGGAGACTCACCACAGCAGGGGGAGTCAGGGCAGGCATGGAGCAACCAGGTGAGCCCAAGTAAAACAGTGTTGACCCTCGAGTGGACCCATGGGAGTCGCGAGGGGACCTCAGGCGGTTTCACAGGATACCATCTAGCAGGGCACAGAGTGCGAGGATGCCAGAGTCCCTAGCAGAAAAGATGCGCTGGGGTCAGGGCTACAAATAGCCCAAATGCACGGAATTGTTGCACGACAACAAGCATGTGCTGCTGCAAATGAACGCGGTGCACAGGGGTTCGGGTTATGCGGTCCCCACGAGGGATTCTGACCTCAAACTCGGTGAGAGGGCAGTTCCACCTCGGAAACCTTCAGAAACCCACCTCCTGTGTTGCTGGAGCCTTCGGAGTCAGCAGGAGCTCAGGATCAGCAAACCAGACAGTTGCGTTACGGTGCCTGCATTGCAGGGGGAGTGACTCCTTCACTCCAAGGGAGATTCTTCTGTTGTCTTTGGAGGTCCACAGGGTCCTGCACAGAGCCTGTATGGATCACGGACACTGGAGAGACTTGGAACGAAAAGGGAAGACGAAGTCGAGCCCAATGGAGGTCCAGCGCAGTCCAGCGTGTCCAGATGGTCGAAGTGTAGTGGTTTCTTCTTGCAGAATCTTGTCCACATAAAATCTAATGTCCTGTAGCCAGGTAACCCATTTTATACCCACGGGAAAGGGTTGGACAGATTCTAGGGACCCTCCGAGGGGAGGATCAGGACAGAGGGGTGGTTACACCCATGTCCTTTGTCCAGTTTCGCGCCAGAGCAGGAGCAAATGGCTCCCAGAACTGGTTTGAGCTGGACTATGCACAGGGACACCAAATGTGCCACCAGTGCAGACTTTCAGGCACTCTCAGAGTGCACCCACCCAGCCCCAATACACTAAATCCTGTCTGGGAGGTGGTCACACCTCCCTGTGACAGGATGCCTATTGTGCTGCCTTCCTCTGCTCGAGCTTGGCTCAGCAGCAGGAGGGCAGAAACGTGTCTCTGGCTGGCAGCATCCATTTTGTGCTGTCCGGGTCGAGAAGGCTGGTACCTGGGTAGACCGGTGACCCCACGAAGCTCGCTTCTGAAGGGTGGAATCATACCTCCCACATCAGTTACTGGTGTGGAGGTATGATTCCAAGGTGTTTGACACCAAACTCGATATGTTTCTATGCAGCCGTTTTCAAGATAGCATTTACCGCGAGGTTATAATGCACCTCTACAATCTACCAAAATGTTTTATTAGAACGTATTTTTGTAATGGTTTTAATTAATCAAAAACAATAAAAATGTTACTTACTTACTCTCTGGGAGGTGGTCACACCTCCCTGTGACAGGATGCCTATTGTGCTGCCTTCCCCTGCTCGAGCTTGGCTCAGCAGCAGGAGGGCAGAATCGTGTCTGTGGCTGGCAGCATCCATTTTGTGCTGTCCGGGTCGAGAAAGCTGGGACCGGTATACTAGGTACCCCCAGATGCTTGGTTCTGAGGGGAGGAATCATACCTCCTACACCAGTTACTGGTGTGGATGTATGATTCCAAGGTGTTTGATACCAAACACGACATATTTTATTTCAGCCGTTTTCGAGATAGCATTTACCACGAGGTTATAATGCACCTCTACCTATATGTCTGGCTGTGTCACAGACAACCCAGGGGAATGGTCTCCGAAGGCTGCAGAGGGGCTCTGCTCATGCAGGGGCACCCTCTCACGTAAAACCCAGCACCCTGCCTTGAGGATTGATAAGGCCAGCTATAGGGGTGACTTATAAGTTTTAAGTGTAATGACCTATAGATATAGTGAACCTATATCTAAAGTAAGTGGTGCAAGCACCAGCTTACACAGGCTGCAGTAGCAGACCTGAGGTTCCATTTTGCATGGCCCCTCATGGGTGGCATAATACATGCTTCAGCCCATGTGAGGCCTCTGGGGTACCTATGCCCTGGGTACATGTGTACCATATACTAGGGACTTATAAGGGTACCCCAGGATCCAATCTGGAGTGTACCCAAGTACATGCATATCAATTTAAAGGAGAAAGCAGATAGACTGGGGTCCTGATTAGCAGGATCCCAGTCAGATTAGTCAAAACAGTGGGTGCAAAAAATGGGGGTAACCATAAGAAGTAGATCCTACTTTCCTACAGACAGCATATAAATCAATTTAAAAAAAAAAGAGGATTGAGATGGGGGCTGTCACTTCTAGCATCTTGTTGCTACTACACCCCACAGTCCAAACTAACTTTCTGCTCCCCTGAGGTCAGGTGGGGGATTTACCCAGGCAGGCAGAAGGCAAACTGGACACCAGGGATTATTATTATTATTTTAAATATTTTTATATTTAATGTAATAGAATGGGGTGGGACCTCCGCATCTTTGCTTTGGCCAACACCACCACCCCGAGAGGCCAGAGAGCCCTTCTGCCACCCATTGTGGCATATGTGGTGATTTACTTCTATTAGCCATACCGGGGGGTGGAGGGGAAAGGGTGTGAGGGGAGTTCCTTGAAATTAGTGCTTAATTCTTGTGTCCCCTGGGTAGTTTGGTATTATAGAAGGGGCCACATATGCTTGTGGATCCCCTTCCACAGTGTGTATCATGCTGGTGCACAACGTGAACTGGCGTGATCAGGAAAGGTCATTCACTCATTTGCATTGGGTCATGACCCCATGCAACTGAAGGATCAATTTTCATTAGTGCCTGCGCTGTTTTACAGGCACGGTCTCATAAATAGTAACAATCAGTAGGCGCACTAACTGTGCACCACAAATGGACATGGACAGTTGGTGCATCCCCCAATTGCAGTCCATGGGAGAGAGAAGTGGGGGTCCTTGGGAATCCCAAGCCATTGCCTAAGTCAAAGAGGGAAAGAGACGTTGATACACCTCCATTCAAAGGCAAGAGTGCCTCTGTCTTTTACCAATATATTCTTAGCATAGGGAAGGCCTGTCAAAGTTCACCCCTGTGCTGAGGACATTGAATTTTCGGACTCCCGGTGCCAGACTAATTTACGGTGCACTGCGGCTCAAACATGGACAGTGTGTCTGATGCCTAATTTGGGCCTTAGATTATTTTTTTTTTTTTATTGAATGTGCTGGTCTGTCACTCAAATAAGGGCAGTGTGTCTATTGTGTAATTCATGTCTCAAATTAAAAAATATATATATATATTTTGGTTAATTCTGATGTCGAACCACGCCCTCCGCCCCTGGAGCCCAAATAATGTTTCTAGGCCTCCGGCACCCAGAACCTGAATACTGAAGCCATCCCTATGCTGCAGTGTTCGGACACTGGATCAGCTGCCCCCCCGGGAACCTTAATACTCTGGGCATTTATGAAACTCAGAGACCTAGCAGGGTCTATGATAGTGTGGCTTGGGTGGATCCCAGCACACTTTCTTGCTCAGAATGCTCTGAAATTGTCAAAAATACCCATAAAAGTACCCAATTTTCTTTCTTTTTCCTGCAGGGGAGGCTACAACATTACAGCCCAGGGTCAGCCGGCACCTGGGGAATCTTAACAAACCTGGGCATTTTGGAAAGCTACTGATCCAGGGTGGTGTAGTTTGTGTGAAACCCAATACATTTTCTTACCTAGAATCCCTATAACCGATAAAGTCTGCATATAAAAGCACAATTTCTCACACCATTATGTGAGAGAAATCCTAGACACTTTCAGCTAATGGCAAAGTCTTACAACCCTGCGTTCACACACTTCTCTCAATAAAAACTGTAACCCTGTGTGTGGGAGTGTTAAGGTCTTTACTTTTTGCTTTTTCAGTGAATATATAAATATTCTACCTAATAATCCTGGAACAATTAAGTGGTTTGGAAGTTCTGTAAACACAAGGAGATGATGGACGGAGCGCTGAAACTTTTCAGACACTCGTCCCCAGTCACAGATCTGGGTTGAATCCATCATCATTCTTTAGCTCACTTCACCACCTCAGTTCAGACCCAGCTATATGCAAATCAGTCTTGACCCTGTGCCTCATGGGAACAGTCCAGCCCGAACTGCCAAGCCAGGTCTTCCCTTAACCGGAAACAAACATCCTGGGACCGGTTTCAGGGTAACACCCTTCCTCAGCCAGGCTAGCTTGAATCCAGTGGCAAAGTTAGCAAGGGACCCACGTCTGGGCATACCCTGCCAACTTAGGGCGAACAAAGCAAGCACAAGGAGATTATGGACAGAGCGCTGAAACTTTTCAGACACTCACCCCCAGTCACAGATCTGGGTTGAATCCATCATCATTCTTTAGCTCACTTCACCACCTCAGTTCAGACCCAGCTATATGCAAATCAGTCTTGACCCTGTGCCTCATGGGAACAGTCCAGCCCGAACTGCCAAGCCAGGTCTTCCCTGAACCGGAAACAAGCATCCTGGGACCGGTGTCAGGGTAAAACCCTTCATCAGCCAGGCTCGCTTGAATCCACCGGCAAAGTTAGCAAGGGACCCACGTCTGGGCATACCCTGCCAACTTAGGGCGAACAAAGCAAACACAAGGAGATGATGGACCCATAACCTGTAACCATAATTTCACTTTAATGTGTTTTGGTTTCAATGAAACACAAGAGAAAGAGTCCAGTTTGAAGTTCAGTGATGATGTTGAACCTATCTATAGTGCAACCTATCCAAACAGGGCATGTTTGGGGGCATTAGGAAGGTGGGCATTGCCTGGACAGCAGAATGCAACATCAATTTCATTCAAATCAAATAATTATATTAAAGTATACCCTGCAATTCCTCTCATAAGTAATAACTATTCACTTGCTGAGCAAGAGGGTGGGTGTGAATGTAGGTGGTCATTATGACCCTATAGGCATGGTGACCTCAGAGTGAATAATTGGAATAAACATTTGATAAAATGCCAAGGTAAATGTTCACCAAATTCACTACCAAATATTTCTCCTTGATCAGTTAACCCCTTAACTGCTGAGGCTTTCCCACCCTGGTGCTGAACACTTTTATAAGGCTATTCAGGGTAATTTGTGCTTACACCTTTGGCTTCATAGCCAAAATATAGCAAAAGTTTGTTTTTGGGGGCAAAAATGGGACAAAGTGCATTACAAGGAAGTGGCTGTTTTTTCCATAAAAATGTCATCAATGAAAGGATTGCTGTGCTAAAATAACCATTTTCCCAGGTTTCAGGATCATGCAGAGTTGTATCGAAAATTAAAAAAATGACCACAGTTTTGGCATTTTTCTTAGAGGTAGCCCATTTGTCCTCATTTTTGTGCTTTAAACCTACTTCCAGTTTGTGGTGGAATGAAACCCATGAGTGATGCCGGAAAGATATTTGTTTAATTTGTGTAGATCCCTCAAGGTTTCCACAGGGAAACTAACTGTTAAAAAATTTTTTTTTAATTTAAAATGAGTAGGAAAAACAGCTGTAAGAAATTGGGATATTGGTCGGGGGGGGTGGAAGCCCCACCCAGGCAACAACCACAATCCTTGTCAGGGTGAACCATAAAGGTCGCTAAATTAACCTGTGCTTAAATCTCTGGTAGCTTGGCACAAAAGCAGTCCAACAGCAAGCAGCAATGTGTAAAGTATTTATACAGCAGCACACAATCAGCAATAACGTGAAAACACAACACAAGAAAAATCCAAACCCAAATTAGAAAAGTTAAGTAAAGTATATTAAATAAAATGATACCAAAACAACAAAAATCTAATCAGTAGAGCCAAAGATATTTAATTTCAAAGTTTTAGGTGGTGATAGGTCGGGGGAAAGTTGCAAGTTCATGCTGACTGTGATTGAGCGCGGGCTGGATGCAGGGGACAGGTTAGTCCGGCTGAAAAAGTTAACTTCTCAAAGTTCGGCAGGAAAGGTTACCTTTGCGGAGGAGGAGGCCTCGAGGAGCAGGGAGAGTGTCGCGGATGGTCATCATTGTAGCACGAAGCGCAGGCTCGGCGTCTCATTTAGTCGTCGCTATAGAGTTACGGTCTGGTCGGGCATCGCAGGCAGTCGTTGCTGGAGCTTCGTATTGGCAGTCACTGTGGGCTGTCATTGCTATAGCGCCAAGAGTCGGGTTCACTGGAGCTTTGCACTGGTGGCCGTCACAAGCAAGAGTCTCTGCATGAACCGGCCAGTGCACGGTTGCGAATAGCCTAAAACTTCAAGATGTTTTTCTTGCAGAGGAGTGAACTCTGATGCCAGCCAAGGGTCCATAACCTAGCACCTCTTGGGGATCAGGGACCCATGGGACCTGTTAGCCTCTGCTAGAGTGAGTCAGGGACTAACCCTAGCAGAGGCCAGCAGAGCTAACTGAGGTCCAGTTGCAGGTTCAGGCTTGTCCAGTTACCATCCGGTCAACTGGGCAGTAACAAGGAGGCTTCTAGAGCTTGTTATGTCCTTGTAGCTCAGAACAGGAGGTCAGCCAACAGACCCTTGGATTCACTCAGGTTAGTCACGGTTGGATAGAGCAGGTCCAGTCTTCCTTCTCAGAGAGCAGAACAGGCCTCAAGCAGAAGGACAGTCCTCTAGGGGACAAGGCAAGCCTCAAGGAGCAGGGCATTCAACTGTGGAACTAGGCAGGCCTCAAGCAGCATGGCAGCCCTCGGGAACAAGGACATCTTCAACACGGAGGTGTGACGCGGGAGGCGGCCAGCAGAAGGTAAGTTTAACTTTTTTAAAACATTTATTATTTTTAAACTCCCTCCTGCGCTCCCCCCTCCCCCCACCCACCACTTTTTCTATGTGGCGGCTGTCGCTGTCTATAAGAACCTGAGGTACAACTGAACTGCACCTTGCAATGGTTTTTCATTGTGTACCGAGTATAGAGCAGTTATGGTGAAATGTAAAGAGTGAAAAATAGATTAGAAGGAAACCCTTTATTTCTGAAATGCACACCAGATACTGAGTTCAGGAACAGTGGTTATTTGTCCATCTCTGAATAAATGGGTAACCATACTGCCATGTGAGTCAGATGGCATTTCGCAAAATGTCTTTTTTGTAGTACACTGTCGTACATTTGGAGGGCACAAATGCAGAGAAATCGAATTGGTAATAATGAATGTTCTACTATTCTGTGTTCACATACATCTCCCAATAAAAAGGGCACCTCACTTGTGTTTCTGCGATACAGTATACCCCAAAACTTGACCTGGAAAGATCATATTGTACCCAACAGGATCAATGTGTTTTTTAGAATGTGGGTATCTGCAGTTTATAAGCCCTAGCTCAGCTGCCACCCAGGAAAACCTACCTTACAAAGACATTTCTGAAAACTAGACACCTGGGGGTGTCCAGTGAGATATGACATTTGGTTCCAACTAGGTGTCTTCACCCAGAATCCCTTGCATCCTGTTTTTCTTTCTCTTTCTTGCAGGGGAGGCTATAACATTTCAGCCCAGGGTCGGTAGGCACCTGGGGAATCTTTCCAACCTTGGGCATTTTGGAAAGCTACCGATCTAGGGTGGTGTAGTTTGTGTGAAACCAATACATTTTCATACCTATAATCCCTATAAACGATAATCTGGATATACAATCCCAGCTTTAGACTGTGCCAAAAAACATGCATTTTTCTCAAATTTCTGTGAAGGAAAGTTCTGGAATCTGTGGGAAGCCAAACAATTTCCTAGCACCCAGCATTCCCCCAAGTCTCCCGATAAAAACAGTACTTCACTTCTGTGGGTGGGCCTAGTACCAACAACAGGAAACGGTCCAAAACACAACATGGACAGATCAAATTCTTTCACCTAAAAACCAATCCTTTTCTGCAAAGTTGGTGGCTGCAGAAGTTGGGCTATTGCTCAGCCAGCACCCAGATAAACCTACAAAATCTGCACATTTCTGAAAACTAAGCTTCCAGGGAGTCCAGGGTGGCAAGACTTGCGTGGTTCTCACCATGTTTTGTTTACCCAGAAGCCCTTGCTAAACTCAAACTTTGTCTAAAAGTGCACATTTCCCTCACATTTCTGAGACAGAAAATTCTGGAATCTTCGGGGAGCTAAAAATGTATTACTACTCCGCATTCCTCCAAGTCTTCTGATAAAAATGATTCCTCACTTGTGTGGGTGTGCCTAGCACCAGCACAATAAAGAGCCCAAATCCCAATGTGGAAACAGAAACATTTCTTGTAAAAAATATGACTCGATTTGGCAATGGGGTAGCTGTGATATTTGGGCCTGGGTTCAGCAGCCACCTAAGAAAACCTACAATACCCAGACATTTCTGAGAACTAGACACCTGGTAGAAGCCAGGGTGGTGTGCCTTGTGTGCATCCCACAATGGTTTCTTACCCACAATGCCCTTAAAACCTCAGATTTTGCCTAAATTTGCATTCTCGATCCTCCCGCCACAGGCGGGGACTCCTATTGACCCTAGTGTGATCTGTTCTTGTAATGGGTACTAGACCTAGCCACACAAGTGTGGTATAATTTTTATCAGAACTAGTGGGGGAACGTGGGGTGGGATGAATTTTGCGGATCCCTGCAGATTCCTGAAGTATATATGTCACATAAAGGCAAGGAAAATTCACGATTTAAGGCAAAGTTTGAGGTTTGCAGTGCAGGGCATTGTTGGTAAGAAATCTCTATGGGGCCCACATGAGGTACACCACTCTGGACTCCCCCAGTCGTCTAGTTTTCAGAAATGTCTGGGTTTAGTAGTTTTCCCTGGGTACCATCCAGCCTGGACCCAAACACCACAGCAACCCCATTTCCAATTTCTCCATGTTACGTTTTGAGGCCTTTTGTGTTGCGAGTGTTAGGGTCAGCCACACACGTGGGGTACCATTTTTATTGGGACAAGTGGGGGAGCGCTGGGTGATGGGAATTTGTGGTTCCCCACAGTTTCTGAAACTTACCTCCAGTGAAATGTGAGGAGAATGCATTTTTTAGGCAAAGTTCCAGGTTTGCGGGTCAATGTGAGTAAGGAAACCTTGTTGGATCCATACAAGGCACACACCCCTGGATTCCCCCAGATGTCTCGTTTTCAAAATGGCTGGGTTAAGTTGTTTCCCTGGGTGGCAGAGCAGGGTTCTGGAAAGTGCAACCATTGACAATGGCAAGTAGGAGGAAATTTGGATTTACTCATACTCTGCTCCTCCATATGTCCAAAGTAAGTAAAAAGAATCAACATTTCCTCTTACTCATCATGGTTTGCTAGTTTATTTTATTTTAGCATAGTTAATTAAAACCATTGCAATAGTAACACTACAAAATTCTTTAAAAAATTGTTGTTAAAACCAATTAAAATTCAAAGATGGAAAATTCATTGCAGGTTAAAATCGCATTTAGGTTGTGCTAGATTTAAGAAAAGTCAATAGGTCGCTGGGTGCTGTCATGTGCTAGTCTCACATTGTCTTTATTCCAGCCCTGCTTGCCCATTTTTCCAATCACATTGTCTCTGTTTATTGCAGGATTTATCTCTCTGCTGCTAGTAAGCATCTTTAATGAGGTTCCGCTAAGACCTTTTTTCCGTCTGCTAGTCAGCTTTGCAGCAATGGATTTTGTGAAGCATTTTTTGGTATTTTTGGCATTTTTTGTTCAGCCATCGACAGGAATTTTGCCAATCTGCAGTTTAATTGAATATTCTCTGGGTTGAAGCAGGCCAGCACTGCTTGCCTTCTGGTACGGATACCTTTCTGTTTAAGAGGTTCTTTTAGGAGCTGTTGCCGCGCTTCGTCCAGTTCTTCGCATAGGCAAATTAAGTGAAGAATATCGCCATTCTTTTTTTTTTTTTTTAAACATCTTTTTATTAAACAGTCTCGACATAAGGTACAAATTCACAGAATCAATTAGGGTTACAGTAAAATCAGGTTACATACAGTACAGCAATATAATTCATTGGAATTCACAGGGATGGGGGGTCATCACCATCGGCTTCAAGGGGAGGTGTACATATATCTCCTCGGTATGCATTCCAGGAGGCCCATACCTTGGACCATTTTCGGGGACACCCCCTAGCCACATAGACTGTTTTCTCTCTCAGCATACACCAGTCTAGATCCTGCTCCCAGGCTACTACCGTGGGCGGATGTGGGGCTCCCCAGAGCTGTGCGATATTTCTCTTAGCGATCATGCAGCCAAGCGTGACCCATGTCTTAGTATAGGTGTTGAGGTCGGTAGGTTCCCAGATATTAAGGAGGCATCTAGGTGCCTCCGGTTCGATTACTACCTCCAACACTGCACTCATGACCGCATGGATATTACGCCAGTATTCCTGGATTGGCGCACAGTGCCATAGTATGTGTATGAATGTGCCCAATTGTGCGCATCCCCTCCTACAAGAGCCGTCTGTCAACCCTCCCATGTGTACCAGCTGGGGACCAGTTATGTAAATTCTATGGAGGATCTTTAATTGCACCAGTCTGAGTCTCGCTGGGATAGCGACCGTCTTAGGAGAAGAGACCGCTTCCTGCCAGGTTTCATCATCCAACTCTATTCCGTCCTCAGTCCATTTGTCACGCAATTGTAATAGGGGTTGTCAGTATTATTGATGAGTTTTCGATATGTTAGGGGAGATGGCCTTGTCAGGCAGGTGGCCATCCAATAGTCTGTCCTCTAGTGGGGAGGCGTCCGGCGGAGTCGAATCGTCGGGGATAGCTGTTTGCAGCGAGTGCCTGATTTGTAGGTAGCGATAACCTTCGGAGTCTGCCAGGGCATATTGCGTTTGTAGGGTATCAAAGGATTTCACACCCCCAGCGTACCAAAGGTCTTTGACATGGGCGATCCCTATTAAGTCCCATTTAGCAAATCCCTTTGAGTTTCCCATATATCCTAGTTTTTGTGAGTCCCACAAGGGTGTGGCCATCGTTAACTTATTTTGCCAACCGACTGATTTAGCAGCAGAGTGCCAGATTGCCACTGTATGGGCAGTGGGTCCGGTGAGCGGGTATTTCTCCGGTTTTGAATATAAAGCTCTCAAAAAGGTCCCTTTAGGTAAAAGCCAACGATCCATCAGGAACCCCGGGTTGTCCGGGTGACCATACGTGCAGTGGTTGATCGCTGTTAGATGCGCAGCCCAGTAATATTTTTTAATGTCAGGCAACCCGATTCCCCCATCATACCAGCTAAGTGTCAGCTTTTTCATGGCGATACGTGGTCTCCCTCCCCATAGGAGGTCTCTCAGGAGCCCTTCCAGATCTTTAAAATACGAGTTTGGGACAAGGTCGGCTGAGTTCTGTAGCGCATACAGGAATCGGGGCAGTGACATCATTTTAAATAATGCAGCCTTGCCCAATAGCGAGAGCGGGAGGGACTTCCAGTGTGTTATGTCGCTTTTGAGCCGTTGCAGTGGGGGGAGCAGATTGCGTGTGTACCGAACTAATGGGTCTAAAGATATAAAAATGCCCAAGTACTTGAAGCCGTCTGAGACCACTGGGATCGGGCAATTTCGGGGCAAAGGCGGAGGAGTTCCCCATAGGACATATAGGAGTGATTTTTGCCAATTGACCTGAAACCCAGAGTACCTGCCAAAAACCTCTAGTATATCAAAGGCTACTGTTAGGGATCTCTTAGGGGATGTAAGATAGAGGAGAATATCGTCAGCGTATAGTGAAATCCGATCCTCCCACTCCGCTGACCAGCGCAGTCCGCGGATCCTCACATCCTTACGGATCCATGCTGCGAGTGGTTCAAGGGCCAAGCGAACAGTAAGGAGAGAGAGGGCACCCCTGACGAGTCCCCCGGCTGAGTACAAAGGGTTCAGACTTTCTGTTATTCACCACTACCTGGGCCAGCGGCGCGCTGTACAACAGCCGTATCCAGCGGCAGAAATTTGGCCCGAATCCCAGTTTACCAAGCACTGCAAAGAGATAGGGCCATTCCAGTGAATCGAAAGCCATGGTGGCATCCAGGGAGACCACCACGGCGTCCTCTCGTATCATCGGTACCCTGCCCAGGACCCCGTGTAGTCTACGCAGGTTGAGAGCCGTGTTTCTTTTGGGCATGAATCCTGACTGGTCTGGGTGGACTAGGTCGCCTATCACCTTGGTAAGCCTGGTGGCAAGCACTTTAGCTAGAATTTTGGGTTCTGCATTCAGCAGCGATATAGGCCAGTAGGAGGTACACTGCATTTTGGCCTTCCCTTCTTTATGGATTGTGACTATGGTGGCAATTCTCTGGTCATATGGCAACATCCCCTGGGTGAGGCTATCCTCAAACATTGACTTCAAATAGGGGGCCAATTTATCTGGTCGAAGCTTGTAGAGCTCTATTGGGATGCCATTTGGGCCCAGAGCTTTCCCCGAGTGCAGCGCTCTTATTGCCATAGCTATTTCATCAGCCGTCAGTTCACTGTCCATGAATGTAAAGTCCGAGTCCGATAATGTCGGGAGCGATATGTCTTTGACTAGATCAATAAAGTCTGCTTCAGGGTATGGTGCCACCGAGCTATATACGGTTTGGAAGTGAGCTGCAAAGTGGTTAGCTATGTCTTGGGGATCTGTCACCGAGGACCCATCAGTGCCCCTAATCTCAGGCACGAGCCTGCTGGCCTGCTCTCTCTTGTCTAACCATGCGAGCAGTTTGCCGGCCTTGTCGCCCCAGTCATATATCCGTCCCAGCCGTTCCTGTCCCAGTAGTTTGGCACGGTCGGTGACCAACGCCCGGTATTCTTCCTGCCGCAAGCGTAGGAAGTGGAGGGTTTCAGGCTTGGCATCCGAGGTGACATCCTGTTCTAGGCGGTATAGTTCCTGCTCTATGTCAGAAATTTCTTTCACCCTGTCTTTTTTGGAGCCCGCCACCAAGGAGAGGGCCTGTCCTCTGAAAACCGTTTTGAAAGCTTCCCATAGTGTTTGAGGTGACTCAACTGTGTGTTCGTTCTCCAGAAAATAGTCATCAAGAGTTTTAATTAGGCCTTTCCGTATTTTGGGGTTCTTGAGGTACCAAGGGTTTATTGGGGCAACCCGTCCTGTCTGTGTGTAATCTAAAACTATATGGACCCAGAGAGGGGAGTGGTCGGAGATACCTCGTGCCAGGTGACGGATCTCATGAATATTGGTAATTTGCGAGGCCGGGACAAGTATATAATCCAGTCGGGATAGGCTGTTGTGCGCCCCTGAGTGGAAAGTGTGTTGCATCTTATCGGGGTTGTATGTCCTCCAGCCATCCATCAGTCCCATCGCCTCCAAGAAGCTGGAGAACGCATGAGCGGCCGGAGGGGTTGCACGGGGGGGTGTCTGTCTAAAGCGCCCGAGACAATTGAATTGAAGTCGCCGCCGAGCACCAGGTGTCCGTCAGGCAACGTCAAGAGTATAGCACTAAGGTCAGTGAATGTTGTGCCCTGCATCCCGGGGGGCGCGTATATTGACATAAAAGTGGTAGGCTTGCCCTCCCAGGTGCCTGTGATTCCAACATATCTGCCTCGGTCATCTATGTACGTAGTGGTAAGTGAGAAAGGGAATGATTTTTTGCATAATGCCTACTCCCCTGGAGCTAGAGGTAAAGCCCGCATGCACCACCATCGAATACCCCCATCTGTGCATTGCCCTGCATGTGTTGCCAACGAGGTGTGTTTCCTGGAGTAAAACGATATCCGGCGATTGTCTCCTAATATACTGCAACACAACACCTCTTTTGATCTTGTCCCCCAGTCCGTTAACATTCCAACTTAAGATTTTAACGGCCCTGTTGTACTGTACTCCCATTGAGAGCGAGGCAGTTCCCCACTGGTGGGGTCGTATGTAGACATCGTACCGTCGAGATATTACAAAAAAACAACATACAAAATAAACATCAGTCCCTCCCAACATCCCCCCACCCTGCTCCCCTGCACTCCGGGCTTAAAACTACCCATGTTATTTAAATGCAGAGTGCCTGTCGCCCAACTATTCTACTAGTAGAAAAATAACACACTGGGGAAGGCCTCAGAGTTCCGTCGGCCCCCCCGCCTACCAGCACAGATTATCGATGCAGGACATGACCAATGTTCAGTTCACCAAATATGAGAGATCCCAAGGCATCGATACAAGGTTCATACCAGCCTGAGCCGAATACTGGCGGTTCAAGGTACAACAGCGGCTGAAGCAAATTGGTTTTGAAGAAACAGAGGCCACCCCATGAGAGATCGCCGCGGGGTTCAATGAGCGGTGGAGTCCTGTTCCGGCGAGGGTTTAAGACTGTCCAGCCAGTCGGATGCCACCTCTGGGAGGTCAAAGAAACGGGTTTTCCCGTCAAGTTCAACTCGCAAGCGGGCCGGGAAGAGCATGGCGTACTTGAAACCTTTTTCTCTCATCCTGCGCTTGACATCGAGGAAGGAGCGTCACCTCATCTGCACCGTTCGGGTGAAATCGGGGAAGAAGGTGATTTCCGAGTTGTCTAGGTGGATTGGAGGAGCGACCCTTGCCGCCTGGAGGATTGTGTCCCTGTCTCTGTAATTGAGCAGTCGGGCCAGTATTGGACGAGGGGGGGCCCCAGGCTTTGGGCGACCCCCAGGCACTCTGTGGGCTCGCTCAATTACAAACAGTTTAGAAAGGCCCTTTGGTTGTAGCTTCGTCGAGATCAGTTCCTCCATGAACAGGTCTGCAGCCGGACCTTCCGATTTCTCTGGCACTCCAAGGACGCGGATGTTGTTGCGTCGCAGGCGCCCCTCATAATCATCCAGCTTGTCTTCCGTGTATTTGCGAAATGATTGAAGCTCCCCGATGTCCGTTTGGAGTTGCGAGGTGTCCTCTACGAGACTGGCGGTGGTAGTCTCCAATTGCTTGACCTTTTCTCTATATTTCGTGAGATCCGCTCTGATCAGCGTCACCTCCGAGGAGAGGGTGTCAATGGACGTGCGGACACCCATGATGGCTGCCATTATGTCCGTCATTGTGGGCTCGGTGGGGTCGTGCTCGGCTCCACTCTGCGATTTATCGCTGCTCCCTTCTTTTCAGGGATGTCCGCTTTTGGGCAGGTAAAGCGGTCTAGCCTGCTTTGTTGAGACGCCCGGGAACCCTTGACGCTGGACATGGTGAGGTCAACGCCGTTCCTTAGGTTGGATACTAGAGGAAACGCCAGATGGAGTAGTCCCTGGCCAGGCCCTCCGATGATGTCCGCAGAGCCCCGGGCCAGTTGCGCACTGATGTGGAAGACACTGTTTTAGCTCCGCCGTTTCTGGCTGCTTGCTGGGACCCGGGATTCGGAGTCAAGCAACGGAGGTGGGCACTCAGGGCGTCGCCGGTCGTGAAGGGCCACCTGTGTGCTACTCGGACCAGCCGTCTCCCGTTCCCCGGACACCGCCAGCCCCAAAGCACCCCTTAGGCAGCAGGGAGCATCCACGACAATGCCAGCTCAAGGGCCACTGGCGCGCCAAGGAAAGGCGGGGGAGCAGGGCGGATCATTTCATGCGGCCCCAAGCAGCCGTCCCCCACAACGCAGGTACAGTAGGGAGATCGCTCCACGCTCACTCCTCCCTGTCCTCACCAACCACAGCAAAAGCACACAGCAGCAGAAACCCCTCCGGTCCCGGGGGTTGTTTCGATTAGCGAGGCCCGAATAGGTAGGGTAGGGTCGGCCGCTCTCACAACGTGCCCTGTATGGATGCAGCACACCAGTCCTGTGGGCCCCTCGCCGCCTCTACTACAGTAGGCGCAGCCGCGTCATGGAAGCGCGCACTGCACCCAGAGATCACGGCTTCCAGCCAGCCCCGGATCCCTGTCCCAGGCAGGGAGACGCTGGGGGCCGTCACTCACCGGCGCCGCTCCTCCCGCTCCGGTGTCCGTGGGGGCTGATCAGGCTGCCGATATACTATCGACGCTGTAGGGCACCACAAGACACACGCTGCCCCAGTCGTCCGCAATCTCCCTAGTGCTGGGCCGCTGGATCCCCTTTCACGCCTCCGGCCTCCGCACGATCCAACCCGCTCGGGGCTGCACTCCAGTGCCACAGGCAACAGCGTCACGGTCGCGGGGGGCACCGAAGTCGCTCGCCAGAATCTCCCTGACCCCCCGAGGATGGGGGAGGGGGTCATGCCCACGTCCTCGCGTCTCCCGTCGGCCGCCTCCAGCACTCGAGGCCCCGGTTTCTTCAGCCACAGGCCCAGATTCACCGATTGGCACAGCTACTGCCTCCCACCTCCGATTGTGCCCGGGAAAGCTTTGTCGGGCTTCGCTTGCGCCCCTGTTTCCAATTCTGCACCTTTCCGTCAGATAATTGTAGCGGATTAATGAGGTAGGATGGAAGGGCTCCGGAGCAGCCCTAAGTTGCGGCCATGTTGGTTTGCTGCGAGACCACGCCCCGAATATCGCCATTCTTGGTGTTGCACAGCCTGCAAGTGTTTTGTCCTTTTGTCCTCAGCCATGGTGGTAGATGCTGGGTACATGGAAGGATCCCCATTCTGTACCTTAGGAAGTTCATTTTTATGGCCCTGGGATAGCCCTGATTAAAGTATGGTTGTGGGGCGAGTGATTTGTAAGAGTTAAGGGTCATCCAGGCATGAGATCTTTTCGCGAAGCTTGCCTTGTCCTCCACTACGGAGATTAGTTTTATGTTTTTCCAGACTAATTTTTTTAAATTGAGATAGCCGAGTTGCGCATCCCAAAGTCCAGAGAGTTTGGTAGAATCCAAGGCTAACTGAAGAAAGTTTCTTGCCTGGGAGAACTCCCTGTGTTGTATATCGTGCCACAGCAAATAGTTAAGCGTGTTTATAGTGGCACTTCTTATCTTATGCCAACAGATGATGTATGCACCATACCTGGCTAAAACTTGTTGTTGAAGGCCAAACTCCAGCCTTATTTGAGCAGGTGATGTATAGAGCGGAAGGCAGAACATAGTTCTGTAAGCTTTGACCAGCGTACTGTCCAGCTCCTTAGCGTCTCTTCCCCGCATCGCCTCGCTGCCATAAGTGATCGAGGGGAGAAGTTTGGCCTGAACTACCTTCAGTAGCGGGGTCAAAGTCGGTCCCATCAATTGGTTTGCCAAATTTTTCATTGTTAGGGCAATCAACAAGCCTTTCCTTCTTATTTCCTCTTTTTGGCACCAGAACGACCCTTCCTTATCGAATATGACTCCTAAGTACTTATACTCAGAAGCAGAGTAAATTTTAGTGCCGCCAAGGAACCAGCTCTTCTGTGTATTCTTTTTGTTGTTATTTATTGACATTGTCCTTGTCTTACTCAGGTTTATTTTTAAGTTGTTTTCTGTTGCGTATTTCTGCATTTCCGTCAGTAAATGTTGAAGACCGACGTGAGTGTGGCTAAGCAGAACTACGTCGTCTGCATACATGAGATTGGTCAACGTTCTCCCTCCCACCCTTGGAGAGTGGGAGTTACAGGCATCAAGCACCTTTGGTAGGTCAGCCATGAATAAGTTGAACAGGGTTGGTGCTAGCACACAACCCTGTTTCAGTCCTTTTGTTGTTGGTACTTTTGAGGAAAGATGGGTGCCACCGCCTGGTTTCACCTGCACCCAGGTGTCCGTGTGTAGAAGCATCAGCATGTTTAAGGTGGACTGTGGAATGCCCCATCGCACCAGTTTCCCCCACAGTCTGCCTCTCTCGACGTTGTCAAAGGCAGCACTGAAGTCAATGTAACACAGGTGCAAAGGGAACTTGGAAGCTTTTGCTGCGTCAATTATTAATGAGATTGCAAGGATATTTGTAGATGTGCTAGTCATTTTGCGGAAACCGGTCTGATTCAGCGGTATTATCTGACTCATCTCAGCCCAGAGTGTGAGCTCCTCTAATATGATGCCTGCAAAATATTTTGCTTCATTATCAATCAAAGCTACTAGGCGGTAGTTGTTGGGCTCGGCCTTGTCCCCTTTTTTATGAATTGGGACTATTGTAGAGCCCCTCCAGGATTCTGGTATTCTATTTAACTGCCTAATTTCCAGAAAAAGGGGTTGTAGAATATCCGCCCAATCTTCTCTCTTCGCTTTGAACAGGGCAGGTGGCATGCCATTTGGTCCCGGGGCTCCTTCTTTCCTCCCTTTGGCGATCTGCTTTTGAATTAAGAGTGACAACGGGCAGCTCACTTCACCTGATGGTTTGATTCCTGTGGCTCGATCCTCTTGTTCCCTTATCTCAGATATGCTTGGTTTAGCTTGTCCCTCTGGAATCCAGCTGCTAACCATTTGAGCTCCTACGATTTCTGTGTGATTGTTAAAGTGACTGGTAAGATATTTTATCCAATTTGCTTCTGAGATGTGAGACCCAATGCCATTAAATTGTGGACGCATAATCCCGTTCACAGTTTTCCAAAAGCGGGCACTATTGTTACAGTTCGTATCGTATAGGAGTTTTGCCCAGGTTTCGTTCTCGCAAGCTCTCTTGATGTTCCATTTCAATCTTTTTAACGCTGCCCTTAGATGATTGAGGAAAGCTCGTGCATTAATATTTCCGGGAGATCTTCTCAGATTACGCAAAATCGAGTTTATTGATCTTTTGAGTGACTTGAGCTGGGCTCTCTGCTCTTTCTGAATTTTATTTTTTCCACATTTTTTCTGAAAGTTATCATTTGTAGGGAAAGTATCTGCAAGCTTGTCTAGCAGTATGACTGTGAAATGTCCCCAGTGAGTGATTTGATCATCTGTACTGGGAGCTTGCGAATTGAATAATTGTATTGCAGCTTCAGCTTTCAAGTTTGAGTTGTATGTTGTGCATTTAATCCTTTTTAGATTTAAGGAGTGAATAGGCCCCAGGGATGTGTCTGGCCTAATTAAACTCTGTGCAGTAGCTGTTAGTTGGATTTCCTGGAGGCGATGGTCGCTGTCACCCTTGTCCCCCATTCTGAACCCGAGGATGTATGGGAACAGCGCGAGACTTGCGAAGGTGTAATCCAGTATAGAGCTTGTTGTCGTGGAGTAAAAGGATTCAACTGGGGGAGAGTCTTCCGGAAATCTTCCATTCAGTGCGCGAAGATTTTGATGTTCTAAATCTTCAAGAAAGCAGCTGTTACGGCCTTTCTTCTTCCCCTGCAAGGGAGCGCATTGTGTAGGAATATTGTAAGTTCTAGTTAGATCCGATACCTCCTCCCCTGCTGCCGAACCAATGCGATAATGGTTTAGATCCCCTGTCAGAATGAACATCGGGTTTTCCATCTCTGCAGCTTATTCAGCCAATTGGTTGATAATTTTGGTCGAGTCCTTTGCTTTGCGTTTCGGATGGACGTACGAATTAATTATACAAACCTCCATTTCTATTTCGTCAAAAGCGATTGTAATTGTGGCTGCTAGTATTGCGCTTGATGTCGAATCCATGAAGGTTGCTGTGGCTATTTTTGTTGTAGAAACATAAGTGGTCAGCCCTCCTGAGCAATGGCCATACCTACCGGTCCTAGTTGCTGGTGTGGCGAAACATATATAACCCTCAATATGCTGTGGGACCATGAGCCAAGTTTCTTGCAACATAATTATGTCAAAGGTAGTTACATAGTTCAAAAATTCAGGATCCTCTATTTTTGTTGCAAGGCCATTAATATTCCACGAGCATAGACTAAGGGAAGGATTCTTTGCCCTGCTGTAGACTCTATCTCGTGGGTTGCGTCAATCCTCCTCTGTGCGTGTTATTATTATGCGGGATTGTGTTTCTCTGGTGAGACCTTGATTTGAGTAGGCAACTGCCCTCGACCATACATCTGGTCGGTCCCGCTGGCTGCTGGTACTCCGTTGGCGTGATCTCCCCGCGCGCCTCTAAGTACACTGTTTAAGTGTGCTTGATGTTTTTGTTACAGGGCTTACAATGCTCAATAATGGAAGTGGGTAGGCTGGTTTTTGAAAAGGGGTGATATCAATGCCCCAGTTTTGGAATATCCCCAGTTCAGCTAGGATTGTGTCTGCAATTTTACTTGTGGACCATGTTGTCTTTGTTACCTCTGAGCTTTGAGCATTAGCAGTAGGTATGAACTCTACAGAGAGTAGATCCTTTGAACTTATATCGGCCAGGTTTGGAATGGACTTCGTTAGTCTTAAAATGTTTCCTCGGTTTAATGAATCATGATGTCCCTTTGAGGTATATAGAGGATGAAAGACCAAGACCTCTGTTTCTTGCTGTCTGATGCTTGGTATTTGTGGTGTCGGTAGCTGTAAGTTTGATGTGACCATTATTTCAATTGGAGGTGTAAAGCTGGATGTTTTTCCAGATTGTATTTCCAGTTGATTGCTTGGTCCTTCTGCCAAAAAGTTCTCTTTGGTTGGTTTGGATGTTGTAAACATGAGGGTTGTTTGCTTTGGGACTTGGCCCCCGTTCTGTGTCTTTGTTTCCAGTGACTTCCTGCTGGGGCTGACTTTGGTTGGTGTAATAAGCCTTTTAGTCTCTCTGAGCGATAAGACCTGATTTGGCCTGTCTATCGATCCGCAAGCATTTCTTCAGGACCCTGTGATTGAACTCGTGATTGCGGCTTTTTGCTTTGTTTCGCTCAGTCTTGAGGCCCCTGAGTTGCATGCCTCTCCGTGTGTCTGCTGTAGCGATGCAGGTTCACTGGATGGGTCCCTTTTTTCTCCCCTCAGTTTAAGTCTATATGTAGGTTGTTGGTTGTAACCTCTGTCAGATTTTATTGTTGGCATAGTGGTTTTGGCTTCTTGTCTTTTTACTTCTTTTTGTTCTATGTTATCCCTTGGTGGGATTCCTTGTCCAAATCCTTCTTCGGTTTCCGTATTTGCCTTAATTTCAATTGACTGTTTTGTAGCTGGTCCTTGTACCAGAAGATGTTTGGGAGTGACTGGCAGCGATTGTGCCTGGTTTGTTGAACTTGCGTCTCTATTGTTGGTGGCATATTTGTTCTGTGAACCTAAGAAGATAGGGAAGTATTTCATCACATTTACTTGGGGCTTTTGAATGCACCCTTTCCTTTTCTGTTTCCGGCGTTGTTTGGCATTGAGTTTTGGAAACCCTCCATCGTCGAGCCTTTCCGTCTTCTCGTTGACCGCCTCTGGATTGACTTTATGCGTGTTGCCAGTTGTTTTGCTGTTGATTGTTCCCTCCGTGCTATTGGAGATACCCTGGTCTTTTATTGAGTTTTCTGCTGTCGCACCTTTGATATCCTCTATCAGACCACTTAGCATTGAGGGCAAGGTGGATAATTTATCAACAACCTGGTTGCAGTTGCAGCTGAGGTAAGTGTTTGATTGAGCTCTTGTTATCAGGCCATTTAGGTTTCCCAGTTTTTCATCAATGCCTGCAGTAAAGACTGCCAGTGTGTTCAGTAGTGTTAATTGGATTTCCATCTTTTCGGACTGATATTGCAGTGCTTCGACGGCTAGTTGTATTGTATTTAGTAGTGAAGTCCAAATACCAGTGTTTTGATCCTTTCTGTGCTCGTTCTCCTTTGTGCTTTTATTGTTTGGTTCTGCTGAGAAAGAGTCCCGGGGAGAGTCTCGAGGAGAGTGCACTCTTTGTTCCTGGTCTGAAGTGTAAGTGGTGAGCATATCCTCCCATTCTTGTGTGTTTAAGTAGGATATGGTCGCCCTTCCCTCCTCTTTCTGGCTTAGGTCCGGTATCCCTGCCCCTGATCCTCCGTGTTGGGTAGGCATGCTTCCTTGAGCAAGGGGTTGTGGGGATTGTGGAATTAATGATAATTTTTTGTTTACTCGATCTATTGCTTTAATAGGAGTGCTATAACTTCTTATTGTCATGTTAGTTGAGGGGCTGGAGTTAATTTCACTTGATTGTGCCCCATCTTCTCTCCTTGGGTCTGTACTGACTTTACTCTTGCCCTTGGTTTCCTTGATAGCACAGACTTCGACTCTAGCATAATCATCTGTTTTTTGGGGCTTATGTTCTACAGACGGACTCTTCTGAGTGCTGCCCTGACAGCTGGGTTTTGTTGGGGAATGTCCTGAGCTGCCGGGCGTTCTTGTAGAAACTGCTGGGGATGTGCTGCCTGCCTCTTTCACCCCCGCCGGGTGTGTTGGCGATTGATGTTTGAGCCCGGATTGCTGGCCTTGTTGCTGTAATGCTCCGCTTTTGTCGAGGGGCTGCAGGCTTAGGTCGGGCGCTTGCGGTTGTACAAGCAGGGGTAGCAGTGTCAATTGGAGGCCTTTAAGGGTTGCATTGCTAGAAAAGCGAACTGACCCTGCATCCCTTAGAAAATTAAACTTTGTATAAATCTTGGGTTGGTAAGAGCATGTGGCGCTGGTAAATTGTGTCCTTGCTATTGTCTCATTCTGGTCCTGGTCCTGCTCAGTTGTAATGAGTTTTGGATCGACATTATCCTGAGTGCTGGGGTTTTGTTTCTTTCCTTTTTTTCCCTTTAATTTGGGCGGCATGACCTCTCTCGATCTTCCCGACCTCATTGGGTCACCTGGGTCACAAGGGACCGTCCGGAGAAATTTCAGCCTTCCAGCAGGGGCTCAGCAGGGCCTCGACAGCAGGGCCTCAACAGGTGATCTTCAATACTCCAGACGCTCCTGTTCCTCGGGATTCTAAACAGACTGTAAAGGCTGAGGAGATGGAGAGCAGAGGAGCTGAAGGAGCGCCCTGGCTCCTCCCGCCGGGCAGCACCCCCTCCCGCTCCTACTGCAATGATTAAGCTCCTGTTAAGCTCCTGTTAAGTTTTTGTTTTGATTGTTTTGATTACAACCTTGATTACAATCTTGCACCCACGCAGTCAATTTGGCTCAAGATGCCCCCCCCCCCCCTGTGCCAATTACCCGGTCACCTCACCTCACCTCACCTCTAGGGCAGGGGGGCCAGGCTAGGTGGCGGGTTCACTATCCACAGTCCGCTATCTAACGGCAGCGGCGCGTTGCGGCGTTTCATACAGTGCACAGTGCTCACAGCGCACACCCGCCTGCCGCTGCCGCCTGAGTACGGCTTCTCGGCTCCGCGGACTTCTATTCGGACCTTCTTTGCGGTTTTCTCTGACCCCGCGGTTCTCGGATCCAAGCTGCCGCCGCTCTCCTGCTTACCCACTCTCAATCTCTTGGGCCTCGCGAAAACCTGGACCTGGAATCTGGTTTAGAGGCAGTGGTCACTGCAGCACAATGCAGAAGCAATCCTCTGGAGAAGCAACCCTCTGGAGGAAATCTAATACACAAGAATTTTTGTACAAAATTGCTGTTGCTATATCTCTTTATGGATCACCCAGTTGAAGATGTGCACTCATCCAGATAGCAGCAGCGCCTGCAGGCACTGTTCTCTGCTGCACAGTTCCACTTGCCGCCTTCAACTCCTCCGATGTCAAATAAATGCTGTGGTAGCCGTTATGTTTCAACTGACAGGAGCACTATAGGGGGGAGGTTGCACACAGTCCCACTTGGCTATTCAGCAGTGACTCGTTGTGGCCTCTTGACGGTCTCTGTGCGGCCACTGTGCAAGGACTACGGGCAGTTTCAGCAGCAACTACGGGCCAATTCAGCAAGTTCAACAGCGGCCACGGGGGCCATAGGGCTGAGAGCTGCAGATAGCAAACAGACGGCCGAGCAGGGGGTGCGCCGGGGCACGGAGCACAGAGATGACAAATCGCAAGGTGGCAAGGTCGCAAGGTCGCAAAATCGGCGGCAAGGTTTGCGGAAGCCGCTGGAAGCCGCGAGGCAGTGAGGCAGTTGTACAGCGTCCTCTTTGCGTCCTCCTAACCACACGCTCGCCGCAGCTCGATGCAGCCAGCAGCCGACGGTCAGCACGAAAACACGGAACGGATCATCAGCACGAAAGTAGATTAGGGTTTGCCACTCCCCTTGGGATTACTCATCATGGGAATGGGGCTCTGTGCCCCTCCTGGAGGGCAGAAAGACTGTTGGGGCTTTAGAGCTCGAGCACAGGCCAATGCCATTGGGGCCAATCCACGCTCAAAGTAAATACTAAACAAGCATTTGCAATGCAATAGGTCTCGCCTTAGAGAAAGTTTCAGATATTCGCGTTGCAAATGCTAATGTTTGTTAGAATTTATTTGGTTAAAAAATATCCCAGCAGTAGCATAAGTAATAAAAGAAAATCCACGAAGCAAGAAAAGGGTGCAGTACCACAGGCTGTTACTAGGTGTCTTTGTGGAGTTGTAAAGGGAACTCTATTAGCCATATAAGGTACTGCACCCTTACTTATGCTACTGCTGGGATATTTTTTTAACAAACAAAAGCAATCAGTCTTGCATTAGTTTGAGTTAGAGCTATTGGCATTTTAAATGGCAATGTCTTTTACCTATGTGTTATGGAGTGTATGTATGTGGTGTGTAGTGGAATTATGTGGGTTGTATTGGATTAGTTAGTTGTGTAATTGTGTGGCATGGAATTGTGTTGTGTGGATAGGATTTGTGTAGTGGAATTATGTGGCATGGTGTACTGTGAAATTATGTGGATAGTAATTATGTGGTATTTAGTGTACTGGAATCTTGTGGATTGGTATTCTGTGTTATGGAGTGTAATTATGTGGAATGGTGTTTTGTGTTGTGGAGTGGTATGTAGTGGAGTTTAATTATGTGGTGCGCTGTTGAATTTTGTGGCATGATGTGGAATTGTGTGGATTGGATTTGTGTGGTGTGGACTGTATATTTGTGGTGTGTTGTGTAATTGTGTTGAGTTGTAGTGGAATGGTGTTGTGGAGTGGAATAATGTGGTCTGGTGTTGAATTATGTGGTGTGCATTGGAAATGTGTGGAGTTGAATTGTGTGGCGTGGAACTATGTGGATAGCGTTGCATTTTTGTGGCGAAAAAGAACAAATAGGAGCTAAGCTCCAGATCTGTGTGTTTGGGTGTTAAAGAAAGAGAATGAGAGGTATTGGTGTTGTAAATGTAAATATCTTACTTATGTGTTATGGACTGGAGCGGATGTATGTGGTGTGTAGTGGAATTATGTGGGTTGGATTGGAATTGTTAGTTGTGGCATTGTTGTGTGGTGTGGATTTGTGTAGTGGAATTATGTGGCATGATGTGCAGTTGTATTATGTGAATAGTAATTTGGTGTTTTTGACTGTATTGGAATTTTGTGGAATGGCATTTTGTGTTGTGGATTGTTATGTAGTGGAGTTTAATTATGTGGTGTGCTGTTAAATTTTGTGGTATGGTGTTGAATTCTGTTTTCTAAGTTTAATATATGTGGTGTGTAGTGGAATTGTGCTGTGGAGTGGAATAATGTAGTTTTGTGTTGAATTATGTAGTGTGGAATGGATTTGTGTGGAGTTGAATAGTGTGGCATGGAACAGTGTGGTGTTGAGGGAAAATATGTTGAATGGAATTATGTGGCATGGTGTGGAGTGTATTTATGTGGATTGTTATGTGTCATAGAGTGGATTTATATGGAGGATTTATGTGGTATTGAGTAGCATGCAATTAGGTGGAGTTGAATTATGTGGTGCTGAGTGGCATTATGTGATTGTTGTGTGGTGTGGAATTGTGTGGTGTGGAATTGTGTGTTGTGGATTTGTGTGGCATTGTTTTGATTTATGTGGCGCTGAATGTTTGTTGTCCAACTACAGCAGTGCTGACTGAGTACATATAAAAAAGCCTTCCCTTTAAAAACGGTGAAAACATCATGCAAAAGCTTCAGAAAAACAATGTTAACATTTGTACAATTTCTAGAAGGAGAGCTGCCCTGTTTATAGTTCCTGCGTGAGCAGAATATTTTTTTTTATTCCATTAAAGGAGGAGTCCTTTTGTAGAAACCTGTGGGTTATGGTTGTTTGGTTAAAACAAATAGCCCAGATGTATTGGTTGCATCTAATATGCCCTGTTTACAGGTCTTGAGTTCCCTTGGATTTAATGATATTGTAGACACTTTAGAAAATAAAGAGATTAAAAAGGAACATTTTTACAAAAGCAGCACACTATCCCATATTAAAGAAAAAAAGCCTTTGAAGATATCACAAATATTTTTTATGATCGGCTAGTAGTGCTGGGATTATTGCGTAAATGTTTGTTTAAAAAGGAAACGAAATAAATTGATGATTTTGACAAACATTCCATGCTATATCTATCATATTATAGTAACAGAAAAGCAGCACATGTTTCTTGAAAACAGACATAGCCTTTGATTGCTGATCCTTATCTTATCAGGGCTGTCTCCTTCCTGGAGCACCCATAAATAAGCTTGCCAGTAGCGTGAACACTTAGCAATAAACTCTACTTAAGAATAACAAAAGACTGGCTTGCACAGAGCAGTGACATTTACATTTTCTAAAGCTTTGTGTTCTAGCAACTGAAATGTGTGCTAAAGAAAAACACTTACTTTGCATTAAAGCCAGAAAACTGCATTAAATGACAGTAAATGAAAGACGCAAGGAGCTGTTACTGCACATATAATAAGCGTAACAATATTATCAATAAAGTGCCCTCCCTCCTCCTATGTCCGCAGAGACAGCGCGTTTTGGACCCAATGTGTCTTTAATGCATTGCTAAACTGTCTGCGGACATAGGAGGAGGGTGGGCACTTCATAAAGAATTTTACAAATAACAGGAAAGATTATGCTGTTTCACTTTTTAACTAAAAATGAAAAAGCTTTGTAAAAATGCATTTTATGTCGGTACATGGAATATATTTTTACAAAGCCTTTTAATTTGTACCTAAAAAGCAAATCAGCAATCCTTCCTGTTAGTTTGTTTGAAAAAAAAATCCTGTGGGGTGAACATGTGTTCAGAAAGCACACTGAATGTTGCTTTAACAAGATTACTTATAAAGTGCCCACCCTCCTCCTGTGTCTGCAGAGACAGCACGTTTTGGACACAATGTGTCTTTAATGCATTGCTAAACTGTCTCTGCCACAGCGCACCTTTGTGGAAGTTGTTTTGGACATCTGAATGGCTACAAAACTCGTTTTTGAGAAAGAAAAGGCGACTGTGGGGGAAACTACATTTAATGTGGGTTTGCCAAAAAGAGTTTTTCCAAGTTTCCTCTGCCCTCATGCATTACTAAAACCTCCGTTTACAACTCGCATTTCTGCAGGGCAAATTAAACAAGCAACAGGAGGGAGGACTATTGGTGCTAATTAAAGCTGGGTGGGGGTGTAAATGTAAAATTAGCAGCAGACAGCATCCATTAAAGAAGCAGTAGGGAGGAGGAGGGACCGAGGAGCGGGAGGGACCGTCTGTCAGTAGTAAATGGTAAACAAGCAGTTGCAGATTGCAGGAAAGCATGTCATGCGTGCGATAGGAGAAAGCCATTTAAGAAAATAGTGCCCACAGACAGTAAATAAAACATACTGCGTAACACCACAGTAAGAGGGCCAGTCCTCATGGGAGGTTACAAAGAGAGAAAAGGAGGTACTAAGGAGGGACTACTAAGCCTATTGACGAATCAAAAGCCATCGTTTACAAAGGACAGGAAGAGACGCCAATTGTAAAGATGGGCGGAACATGGGCTGAGCTTAATGCACATATACTGAATACTGCATGTCTCGAAGAGACAGCGCAAGCGCTGCTCTAAGCGAGACATAAAAATATTCCCTGGTGTCTGATGGGCTTTTTCCCCTGGGGGATGTTTGCAGATTGAGGGTGAGCACACCCATTCACCCCTAAGGGGCAGAAAGACTAATGGGGCCCAGGGTGGAGGGCTGCACAGACCCAGCCCAAGTGCCCCACCAAAACAAATACGATACCCTTAATAAACGCTTTCTGCCCAACTACCCCCCCCGGCCACCCACCGCGCGGACAGCAGAAGGTCTAATGGGCAGGGGAGCACTGACCCATGCTGGGGGGAGGGGGTAACAATCAAAAATCCCTGGTGTCTAGTGGGGTTTCTGCCCCCGCCTCCTGGTGAGGGGACTGATTAGGGAAGAACACCCTCATCTGCCCTTAGTGTAGCAGAAAGACTTATGAGGCCCAGGGCAGAGGTGAGTAAGCCCATGCCCGGGGGAGGAGGGTTCCCTCCTCTGCCCCCTCCCCTCCCAAAAATGCTTTACAACTACAATCCCTGGTGTCTAGTGTGCTTTCTAGGGGATCAGATTGGGGATGAGCACCCCATTTATGCCTCGGGGGTGGGGGGGCAGGAAGACTAATAGAGCATGGGCGTAGAGGAGCATATGCCCATGCCCAGACAAAACTGCTTGCCCCCCAAAAAAAATATCAAAAAATTCCTGGTGTCTAGTGGGCTTTCTGCCTGCCCCGAAGGAGGCAAAGGGGTGTTAAAAGCCCCATCAACCTCCCAGGGCGAGCAGAAAGTGTTATGGGGCCCAGAGCGGGGGAAGGACAAAGGTCTATACCCAGGAGGAAGGCCCCCTCCTGAAAAAACTAAAATCCCTGTGTAGTGGGATTTATGCCCCCTCCACCCACGGGGTGGGGCAGATTGGGGGTGAACACCCCCATCCACCCCTGGTGGGGGAAAGGAAGATATATAGGGGTGGGATGGATCACAGGCCCATGCCCTGGGCATCTCCTTCTATTCCAAAAATGCTGTGCAGCTACACTCCCTGGTGTCTGGTGGGAGTTCAGCCCCCTAGGCAGAGCAGGTAGGGGTGTACACCCCCATCCACCCCCTACGGGGGTGGCAGCTGAAAGACTATTGGGGCACAGGGCTGGGGAGATCAAAAGCCCATGCCCCCCCCAAAAAAAATATACTCTAAATAATCCTGGTGTCTAGAGGCTGTCAGTGCACATATCAGTGCAACCCCGAGGCCAGTGAGAAGCTACAAGTGAGCAGCAAGGGCAGTATCCCCAGCTTCTTACAGGGCTGTGCTTCCAGTCCTATCAAAAGCTGGAATTGGGATTGAAATGGGTCTTTTCCTTTTCAAACTTGTCCTTGCTGCTGTGGCTGGATCCTCATTTGGAATCATGGCTTGCTTGTTCCGATGTCCAGCACCAGATTCCTGCTCTGCTGCTTAGAAAGCCAGGTGTGTTAAAAATAAATGTTGTTTCTATGTTCATGTATGTGGTTGTGAGTGATTGAAAGTGAATGCCAAGTTTCCTAGGCCCATGCATGATGTGCTGCTCCAGTCCAGGTTTTTTTCTTTGAATTTTAGCACTCATAGTTCTGTTTTATAATATATTAAGCAAAAGTACAAGTCACAGAACTCAAAGAAGAAACCTGGACTAGAGCAGCACATCACGCATGGACCTGGGAAACTTGGCAGGGCTGTGAATGCGATTGAGTGAAAGTGTGTGTGCCAGTGTGTTTTTGAGCGCCAATGAGTGTGAAAGGGAGTGAGAATCAGAGTTTGAGTGGGTATGAATAAGTGAAAATAAGTACAAAGGAGTGTGAGTGCATTAGAGGAGTGAGTGATAGGAGATTGCGAGAGGGAGTAAAAGTGAGTCAGGCTTGTAGCGCACACAAGGCACTCCACAAGACTGGCCCAGCCTACCTCAACAGACGACTCCTCTTCTACGTCCCCAACCGCCAGCTCCGCTCTGCCGACCTCTCCCTCGCCACCGTCCCTCGCATTCGAAGAACTACCACCGGCGGCAGATCCTTCTCCCACCTCGCCGCCAAGACCTGGAACACCCTTCCACTAAGCCTACGACAGACCCAAGACCTGCTGACCTTCAGGAGGCTACTCAAGACCTGGTTGTTCGACCAGTAGCACCCCCCCCCTTTTTCTCCCCAGCGCCTTGAGACCCTCGCGGGTAAGTAGTGCGCTCTACAAATTCTGTGATTGATTGATTGAGCTATGAATGGTGCAGCAGGTGCTGTTGGCCCAGAATCACTGTGAAAGTGTAAGTGTGTTTGTAAGTGAGAACGAGAACCAGTGAGTGTACGCTTGTGTGTTAGTAACAGTGAGTCGGAGTGAGTGAGAATGAGTAAGTGAGAAAATGTGAGTTAGAGTGAGTGGTGGGGAGGAGAATGAGTGAGTAAGAGTGAGGTAAATTTTAAAAAATGGGTTGAACTTTCAACGATCACCAACCACCACTGATATACATGTGCTTCAATATATACTTCCACTACCTATTTATTACCTGGATACTGTTGGAAAACTCATTGGATTAGGATCTTCTCAAACTCTGAGTTGGGACGATCCCCTAAGTAGCAAATGAAGCTAATTCCTGGTAAAACCTGGTATTACAATGATTTACTTCCTTCCTCCACAATAGATCACAAAAAGTCAAGGTAAATCAATCCTTTTCCCATCCCTCCTCAATTTCTGTGGGGGTTCCACAGGGGTCTGCACTATCACAGATACTCTTCAATTTATTCCTGGAACCGTTGGTAAATGCTCTGAACTCCGCGAAAATTCTCTTCCACATGTATGCAGATGACACTCAACTTTATCTGAAAATCACCTCCCCTGAAGACTTCATCTCACTCAACTCTACCCTTATGAATACTCAAAACTGGCTAACTGATAACTACCTCATGCTCAACACCTCCAAAATGGAATTCCTTCTAATTGCTCCCCCTAATCACACCCCCAAGATCGACCACTGGCTGAAATACCTTACGGCCTTCAACTGCACTCCCCACATTATCGATTCTGCAAAATCCTTCGGAATCACACTAGATCAGCACTTGAACATGCAGATTCATATTAGCAATGTAAGCAAGGGTGCTAAAAACCAGATGAACATACTAAGGAACCTCAAACCATACCTTCCACAGGAGGACTTCGAGATGGCGGGACAAGCTCTGGTACTGCCTAGGCTAGACTATGGTAGCTCCACGCTCTGTGGACTTCCCAAATATAACTTGGCCCCTCTAAGAGCCTCCATTAATGCCGCAGCTAGACTGATCACGGGTACAAAAAGAAACCAGCACATCTCCCCAGCCCTCAAATCCCTAAATTGGCTGCCATATTAAGCAAGAACACAGTTAAATATAGCCTGCATGACCCACAAAGCCATACATCTCAAGACTCCCATTTATCTGGCTCAAAAATTAGAACTATCTGGAGGTTGCAGATAGTCAGGAAGTGCAAGCTCATTGCCCCTGAAACCACAGTTCTTCCACAAAACGAGAACGAGTCACAGAGCCTTCTCAGGCGCTGCCCCAAAGATTTGGAACTCTCTTCCACCGGAAGTCCGACAAATTTCTTCCACTGCTTCCTTCAAAAGGGAGTAAACAAAATTCCTAATGACTAAGTTCTTGCCTTAAACGGCCCTGGCCCCATTGCTTATTGACTGCCCCCTGATTGACTACTAGATTATTGTACACCTTTGATTCGCAGCACTCGCCTGCTATGCTCATTTATGTATTGAATGTTCTTCTCCATGTACTGTATACATCCTACCCTAATTGTGATGCACTCCTATCTTGCTCGTTTTATGTATATTCAAGTTATGCTTGTCCTTCCCTCCTCCATACCCCACCTATCCTAACTGTAAACTGTAAAGCGCTCTGATACCCACCTGGTTCACGTTTGTGCAATATAAAACTTTCGAAATAAATTTAAAAAAAACTTTATTTAAACCAATGATGATAACGAAGCCTTAAAACAAAATAATGTACCTTCACACTAAAGTAGTCTTGAGTTTTCCATATGTCTGATTAATGTGTAATTCAAATGTCTGTCACTGTAGCAATAGAGCTGGGAAACCTAAGATGTGCATACTAAACACCAGAAAGGGTTACCAACCTTTTCTGTAGGGAGAACTACTTCTGATCAGTGAAAATCATCATGAGCTACTGAAGGCTAAACAACTCGCACAAACCTGACACCCTGACGCACAGCTTTCTAAAGCCTAATGTCCATAGAGCCAGATACTATGGTTTGAATAAAATACTTTGACTAGGGGCACTGTGACAGGGCAGCCATGTGTGTTAGGTAGAGTGTGGCCTTTGGGGATGTATGTACATGCGTGCATATGAATGGGATATATGTGTATGGGTGACTGAGAGCCTGTGTCTTATGTATTTGCGGCACAGGACATACCTTTCGCCATATGTGGCACCCTTACATGTATAACACCAGAATACAACCATTTTTTTAATGGGAGACATTTAAAGTGCAAAAATGTTCATAATATGGGACTTTTTTACACTTTAAATTCCTCCCATTTAAAAAGTGAATGTATTTTTCAGTTTAAAAATATGGCACAGTGTTCTACTGGCCACTAGTTGTTTGTAAATGCAGCACATTGAAAATTAAAAAGAAAAGTTAACTCAATCATTAAGGTGACTTTTCATTTTAATTTTCTCTGGTATAAAAGAATTGAGAAACTTAATTTTGTTTTCACCTCCAATATTGAGTTGCCAAGGACTTTTATTTAAGAGTTAAATACCTTAGTTCTTCAATTATTCACCTCTCTTCATCATCATAGGCCGTAAATCTGACTCCAGCACTGCTCATTATCAGGCCCCGCTATCTGCATTCTGATGATAATAATGTAAAATAAACACAGCCTTCCCTTAACTTTAAAAGGAAAAATGTGAACCTGTGCTTGTTTATAAATGACTTCAAGGTTGTGAGCTACTCTGAAGGTGTGTGGGAGCTATTGGTAGCTCGCAATCCACAGATTGGAGACACCTGCACCAGAATAAAGTGCAGGCAGGAACCAGCAGCTCGAAAGCACAGTTGAAGTGAAGGAAAGAGTACACGACACAGGAGAGACTTGTAGCGTGGCGCGCTGTCTCTAGGAAGACCACAGAGTCTGACGGCAAGCACGCTCACGTTGTCTCTCCTGAGCCATTTTTTATTACCTTCCTGACTTCCATGAGGCCTCATCCTCATGGAACCTATGCTCGCAACTTGCAAATCCTGACACATAGAACTTGTCAAAGAAGCTAAGAACTTTAAACATGCAATCATAGTCTTCTGTAGGAGTGAATCGGCCCATAATTCTAAACAAAATACCTCAATGCGCACTACGGATGATAACCCTAGTGCGTGATGTCATGCCTGTACCTCACATTTCTTAAAATCATAAACGTCCTCCATAATCAATCCTGGCATGCCATAAACAAGAACTGAAACTGAGTGAAATGTTTTTATTCGGGGCAGGTAGTGCGTAATGTCCGGGCCACATTTGCACACTTTTTCCCACATGCTCATGATTCTAAAGGTCCAGAGGGTTTATGGATTACCCTAGAGGATCCAAGAAAATAGGTAAATAATAGCAATTTGGTTTTTCTTCTTCTTTGTTAGAAATGGGGGTCTCTAGTTGGCAGAGGTAGGTACCTTTGACCAAATAGGGACCCTTGCTTCTAGTCAGGGTAAGGGGGATACACTCCTAAAATAACCCCTGCTCCCCCCCTTGGTAGCTTGGCACGAGCAGACAGGCTTATCTCAGAGGCAGTGTGTAAAGCATTTGTGAACACATACAGTAACACAGTGAAAACACTACAAATGGACACCACACCAGTTTAGAAAAATACGTAATCTTTATCTAAACTCAAAACAAGACCAAACGACAAAAATCCACAATACAGTATTAAAAATAAGACTTTCAAATGGTAGAAATAGTTCAGTTCAATGCAAGTTGTAAATGCGACACTTTTCTCACAAAGTACCTTAGATGTGCCACGCAAAACAAACAAAAGGGTCGCAGGGAAGGTGATGCGTCCGTTCCTTGCTTCGGAGGAGGTGATGCGTCTGTTCCTTACTGCAGCGCAGGGGAGGCGATGCGTCTGTTCCTTACCGGAGAGGAGGGGATGCGTCGGTTTCTTACTGCGTTCCGGTTACGATGCGACAAGATGGCGCCTCGATGCGTGGCGACGATCCGGTGCGATTCAACAAAATGGCGGCTCAATGCGATGCGATGGTCCAGTACGATGCGTGATCTTTTGCAGCCGCACGGGCAGGTGCTGCGACAGTCTTCTCGGCGGTGCGTCGGGACCCGGTGTGGATGCGGCGCGCTTCTTCCTGGTTGCTCGACGAGGCGTCGGAACCAAGTACGGAAGCGGCCCGCTTCTTCCCGTGGTTCGGCGATGCATCAGGAATCGGTGCGGATGCAACACGCTTCTTCCTCATTGCGTCGATCTTCCAGCTCCCAGCGACAAGCAGTCTCTAGAGGTCCTAAACAGCAGCAGGCACCTCTTTGCAGGTTAGAATTCCCAGCAAGGAAATTCAGGGAGGGTGTTGGTGAAGTCTTTGTGACCCTGAGACTTCAGAACAGGAGGCAAGCTCAGTTTCAAGCCCTTGGAGATCTTTTCTTCAAGTAGGTGACAAAGCAAACAGCAAAGTCCTTTTTCTCCTTTCCTTGGCAGCAAGCAGCCACTGCAGGCCAACCCCAGACAGCAAACAGCACAGGGGCAGTATTCCTCCTCAGCTTATCCGGCTCTTCTCCTTGGCAAAGGTTTCCTCTTGATTTCCCAGAAGTGATCTAAAAGTCTGGGGTCTGGGCCCCTCTTTTTATACACACAAGTCCTTTGTTCTCTGAAGGCAGAGAGTGTCTGTACCCAGCCCAAACCAGTTCTGTCCTCCCTGGTGCAGCTTCCTGGCAGGAAGTGGAGACAGCATTGTTGAAGGCAGACCAGGCCCATTCAGGTGAAAAGGAAATCTCCTCCCCCTACTCCAAATGCAACCCAGGTATATTCAGCCCAGCCCTGACTCATCAGACTTCTGGAGTCACAGCCCTCTCCAGCCCCCTGTCACTCGCAAGCCAGACATGCAATACACAAACCTAGCAGAGGCATACTGGATGGTTAGGCAAGAAAATACCCACTTTCTAAAAGTGGTAATTTCAAACACAGAATGTAACAAGCATTGGCATAGCCAATAGGTCTCACTTTTGGGACCTTATAAGTATTTAGTTATGCAGCACAATATCCTTGGTGCAACAACAACTGTTGCATGGCTAAACACTTATAAGGTCCCAAAGGTGAGACCTATTGGCTATGCCAATGCTTGTTTCTGACTCCTGCTGGGCCCATAACAAAGGCCGAATTTGAGGGGTTATCAGGCCTCCTTTTGTTTGAGTCTCCTGGCTGGCAGCAGCCAGGAGCCTCACACCTAGAAGCAAATGCAGCAGAGGGGAAACAAAGGCTCACACCTTGGTAGCACTTCACACATACTTAAGAGAGGCAGCTTTTAACTTTGTTCAGTCCCTGTTTTGGAGATATGCATTCACTGTAAGATTGTCAGATGTGTTGGTCTTTCCCAGTATTTACACAAAATAAATAGCATTTATATAGCGCATACTACCCCTGAGGAGGCGTTGTAATAATTTAAATATCGCTATTTTTTCTTTTAAAGCACTATGGGTAGAGGAAGCTTTACGCTGACAAAAGGCAACATTGGTTTATGTGAAGCTTACAAAAGTGTGCATCTTCTGCCTAAATTAGGAGAGTTTGCAAGTATACTCGAAATGTGCTCAAATGTACTCATGATAGACCTGCTAAACATATATGTGAGGCCTTAAGATCTGATGTCACTTCTTGTGATGCCACTTCCTGTGATGTCACGCGCTGTGATGTCACGTGCCGCGATGTCACGCGCTGTGATGCCTCTAGCATACTGATTAATTAGGTTAGTCCCCCTACTTCTTTTTTAGGGTCAGGTAGTGCCCTGCATAGAAGGGTTCCTCTCTGCCTCTGGTAGAGCCCGCGCACTCCTGTCTCCATCTCGAGATCAGCTGCTCACTTGTATCCATGTGTAACACGTCAGTTTCCCCTCGGAGCCTTTTAATTGTCCAACGAGAGCCATGCAGGTGCCTCAGTTGAGCCATTTAAATGGCCTCTGCTGACCATATGAACTCTGCCTCTTACGTGTCTTTACCCCACATGCCTCGCTTCAGAGGTTATTTTCAGCCACTGAAAACCACTTTCCTAGGCATTGACACAAGCCTCTGTGGTATGTGTGTAATTCCCTTACAAGGCTTAGCAACGGGTGGTGTCTGCCCACTAGTTCATGCCAGGTGCACCCTCATGTTGTCTAAGAAGACATATTCTCAAATTTAAGGAGAGCTTCCTACCATACTCCGTTGATGTTGACATTTTCATCTTTTTTTCCAACAGCAGGATTTAGATTTTATAAAACAAACGTCAATATCAGAGAAGATGGTGTTTTCTTGCTTTGTCACTTCACATATGCTAAATAAATCTGAGGGATTAGCTGTTTTCCCATGATGCACCTTGTCGATGACCTGCTTTCAAAGATAAACACAAAGAGATGATGGACGGAGTGCTGAAACTTTTCAAACACTCACCCCCAGTCACAGATCTGGGTTGAATCCATCATCATTCTTTAGCTCACTTTGCCACCCCAGTTCAGACACAGCTATATGCAAATCAGTCCTGACCCTGTGCCTCATGGGAACAGTCCAGCCCGAACTGCCAAGCCATGTCTTCCCTGGACCGGAAACAAGCATCCTGGGACCGGTTTCGGGCTAACAGCCCTCATCAGCCAGGCTAGCTTGAATCCAGTGGCAAAGTGAGCAAGGGACCCACGTCTGGGCATACCCTGCCAACTTAGGGCGAACAAACCGGTCCCAGGATGCTTGTTTCCGGTCCAGGGAAGACATGGCTTGGCAGTTCGGGCTGGACTGTTCCCATGAGGCACAGGGTCAAGCCTGATTTGCATATAGCTGTGTCTGAACTGGGGTGGCGAAGTGAGCTGAAGAATGATGATGGATTCAACCCAGATCTGTGACTGGGGGTGAGTGCCTGAAAAGTTTCAGCACTCCGTCCATCATCTCCTTGTGTTTGCGCTGCTTTCAAAGATGGCATTTACATTTTTACACGTATGGCCATCGCATCATAGCAGTAATGTAAACGCATGAGTATTTCCGTTTACTTTAGCAAGTCTTGACTTGTAGATGTTGGGTCTATAAAACGGAGTAAATAAATTGCCCCATGGGTTGCCATGTTAATGCCCTGCATAATCTAGCCAAGGTGCCCCTGACTGTAAGAATCACTGTGCCGGAAAATATGTCGTAATTGAGCTTAGAAAGTCACCGTCTCCGTGTCACATAATATGCCCACCTCTGTGCCGAAGAAAATTGTCATTATTGAGCCCCAGAATATGATCTTAAATATTTTGACGCTTTGCCCTTCAGCGTGTCCTTGAATATAAGCTTTCTTTGTGCAGACCAGCCGTCTGTAGTTGTGGAATATGACTCACCACGGTACGTACAAATATGTGGCCATCTTGATTGTGTGTCTGTGTGTTTGCACTGTTGTCCTTGCACGACAGTGGCGGCGTGCAGCAGAGAAGCCTGCACAGTTGCTGCTGCCTGCCTGTGCTGTATGTGTCCTGCCCTTGAAGGAAGCTCGCACTTTTGGCGGGCGGCAGTGAAGCGTGCACTTTTGGCGGGTGGAAGTTAAGCTTTAGCTGTAGGCGGGTGGCAGTGAAGCTTGAACTGTAGGCGGGTGGCAGTTAAGCTTGAACTGGAGGCGGGTGGCAGTGAAGCTTGCGCTGTTTCCGGATGAATCTTGAGCTGTAGGCGGGTGGCAGTGAAGCTCTCACTGCTGACGGATGGCAGCGTAGCTCGCATTGTAGGTGGGTGGCAGTGAAGTTCGCGCTGGAGGCGGGTGGCAGGGAAGCTTGCGCTGTTTCCGGGTGAATCTTGAGCTGTAGGTGGGTGGCAGTGAAGCTCTCACTGCTGACGGATGGCAGCGTAGCTCGCATTGTAGGTGGGTGGCAGTGAAGTTCGCGCTGGAGGCTGGTGGCAGCGAAGCTTGCGCTGTTTCCGGGTGAATCTTGAGCTGTAGGCGGGTGGCAGTGAAGCTCTCACTGCTGACGGATGGCAGCGTAGCTCGCGTTGTAGGTGGGTGGCAGTTAAGTTCGCGCTGGAGGCGGGTGGCAGCGAAGCTTGTGCTGGTTCCGGGTGAATCTTGCGCTGTAGGTGGGGGTGGCAGTGAAGCTCTCACTGCTGACGGATGGCAGCGTAGCTTGCGTTGTAGGTGGGGGCAGTGAAGTTAGCGATGGAGGCGGGTGGCAGCGAGGCTTGCGCTGTTGGCGGGGAAGCTTGCGCTGTAGGCGGGTGTCAGTGACGCTTGCATTGTTGACAGATGACAGTGAAGCTTGCGCGCTTCTGCTGTGCGTCTGAAGGAAGCTCCAGGTTGCCTCTCTGCGCTCAGCCGCCTTTGCTCACGCACGGTAGACGTGCTTCTTCCATACATACAGGGGTAACACATGCCGGTGCCTCGAGCCCTCCACGCGTGAACGGACTCCCGCCTCATCGGCAGCCGTCCCTTAGATGTCATCTCTCAGACCGCTGGGCGCGGGTATAGCTGTAGTAATGAGCAGGGCCCAGGAGGAGCCCTTATTTAATGCAGTCTCTTCACGGCACCGACGCGGGCTGCAGTAAACATGGCTCGGAGGGAGAAGACGCGGCCTTCAAGCGCTCTTTGAAGAGGCGAGGCTGTCAGTACCAACATTTGCTGCTGTCAGGATGCGGGTCCGGGGAGGCACATGAAAGGGCCCGCGCTTGTGAACGTCCGTGCACCGCTGGCGGGGACAGGCGGGCAGAGGAGAGGGGGTGAGGCCAGGCAGGACGAGTTGTACTAATTTCCCCAGCAAGTAACCTGATACTGGAATGCAGCCTGCCGTGCAGCTGGCACACTGCGCGCCGCTAATTACTGCGCTCGCTCCCGAGACACATAGGCTATGGGAGGGGACATTTGAAGATAAGGCGGGACATACTCGAGCCTTTGGCCATTTGCGTGCTTTCTTTTGTGAAAGCCTTACGCAATGGCCAATGAAATGCGTGGCCGTAAAAAAAACCAATACGAGTAAAAGCTCTGGGAGTTGGAAGTCCTTACAATAAGCCTCCCATAGGGCAGCGCATGCGCGCTGCGCTAGGCTCGACCTAAAATTCACCCTCACTAAAAGATGCACTTTAACATTCTGAGTTCAGGCATGTGTTCAGAAAGCACACTGAATGTTGCTTTAACAAGATTACTTATAAAGTGCCCACCCTCCTCCTGTGTCTGCAGAGACAGCACGTTTTGGACACAATGTGTCTTTAATGCATTGCTAAACTGTCTCTGCCACACTGCACCTTTGTGGAAGTTGTTTTGGACATCTGAATGGCTACAAAACTCGTTTTTGAGAAAGAAAAGGCGACTGTGGGGGAAACTACATTTAATGTGGGTTTGCCAAAAAGAGTTTTTCCAAGTTTCCTCTGCCCTCATGCATTACTAAACCCTCCGTTTACAACTCGCATTTCTGCAGGGCAAATTAAACAAGCAACAGGAGGGAGGACTATTGGTGCTAATTAAAGCTGGGTGGGGGTGTAAATGTAAAATTAGCAGCAGACAGCATCGATTAAAGAAGCAGTAGGGAGGAGGAGGGACCGAGGAGCGGGAGGGACCGTCTGTCAGTAGTAAATGGTAAACAAGCAGTTGCAGATTGCAGGAAAGCATGTCATGCGTGCGATAGGAGAAAGCCATTTAAGAAAATAGTGCCCACAGACAGTAAATAAAACATACTGCGTAACACCACAGTAAGAGGGCCAGTCCTCATGGGAGGTTACAAAGAGAGAAAAGGAGGTACTAAGGAGGGACTACTAAGCCTATTGACGAATCAAAAGCCATCGTTTACAAAGGACAGGAAGAGACGCCAATTGTAAAGATGGGCGGAACATGGGCTGAGCTTAATGCACATATACTGAATACTGCATGTCTCGAAGAGACAGCGCAAGCGCTGCTCTAAGCGAGACATAAAAATATTCCCTGGTGTCTGATGGGCTTTTTCCCACCCCCTGGGGGATGTTTGCAGATTGAGGGTGAGCACACCCATTCACCCCCTAAGGGGCAGAAAGACTAATGGGGCCCAAGTGCCCCACCAAAACAAATACGATACCCTTAATAAACGCTTTCTGCCCAACTACCCTCCCCCGCCCCCCACCGCGCGGACAGCAGAAGGTCTAATGTTTCCCAGGGCAGGGGAGCACTGACCCATGCTGGGGGGAGGGGGTAACAATCAAAAATCCCTGGTGTCTAGTGGGGTTTCTGCCCCCGCCTCCTGGTGAGGGGACTGATTAGGGAAGAACACCCTCATCTGCCCTTAGTGTAGCAGAAAGACTTATGAGGCCCAGGGCAGAGGTGAGTAAGCCCATGCCCGGGGGAGGAGGGTTCCCTCCTCTGCCCCCTCCCCTCCAAAAATGCTTTACAACTACAATCCCTGGTGTCTAGTGTGCTTTCTAGGGGGTCAAATTGGGGATGAGCACCCCATTTATGCCTCGGGGGTGGGGGGCAGGAAGACTAATAGAGCATGGGCGTAGAGGAGCATATGCCCATGCCCAGACAAAACTGCTTGCCCCCCCAAAAAAATATCAAAAAATTCCTGGTGTCTAGTGGGCTTTCTGCCTGCCCCGAAGGAGGCAAAGGGGTGTTAAAAGCCCCATCAACCTCCCAGGGCGAGCAGAAAGTGTTATGGGGCCCAGAGCGGGGGAAGGACAAAGGTCTATACCCAGGAGGGAAGGCCCCCTCCTGAAAAAACTAAAATCCCTGTGTAGTGGGATTTATGCCCCCTCCACCCACGGGGTGGGGCAGATTGGGGGTGAACACCCCCATCCACCCCTGGTGGGGAAAGGAAGATATATAGGGGGTGGGATGGATCACAGGCCCATGCCCTGGGCATCTCCTTCTATTCCAAAAAATGCTGTGCAGCTACACTCCCTGGTGTCTGGTGGGAGTTCAGCCCCCTAGGCAGAGCAGGTAGGGGTGTATACCCCCATCCACCCCCTACGGGGGTGGCAGCTGAAAGACTATTGGGGCACAGGGCTGGGGAGATCAAAAGCCCATGCCCCCCCCCCAAAAAAATATACTCTAAATAATCCTGGTGTCTAGAGGCTGTCAGTGCACATATCAGTGCAGCCCCGAGGCCAGTGAGAAGCTACAAGTGAGCAGCAAGGGCAGTATCCCCAGCTTCTTACAGGGCTGTGCTTCCAGTCCTATCAAAAGCTGGGATTGGGATTGAAATGGGTCTTTTCCTTTTCAAACTTGTCCTTGCTGCTGTGGCTGGATCCTCATCTGGAATCATGGCTTGCTTGTTCCGATGTCCAGCACCAGATTCCTGCTCTGCTGCTTAGAAAGCCAGGTGTGTTAAAAATAAATGTTGTTTCTATGTTCATGTATGTGGTTGTGAGTGATTGAAAGTGAATGCCAAGTTTCCTAGGCCCATGCATGATGTGCTGCTCCAGTCCAGGTTTTTTTCTTTGAATTCTAGCACTCATAGTTCTGTTTTATAATATATTAAGCAAAAGTACAAGTCACAGAACTCAAAGAAGAAACCTGGACTAGAGCAGCACATCACGCATGGACCTGGGAAACTTGGCAGGGCTGTGAATGCGATTGAGTGAAAGTGTGTGTGCCAGTGTGTTTTTGAGCGCCAATGAGTGTGAAAGGGAGTGAGAATCAGAGTTTGAGTGGGTATGAATAAGTGAAAATAAGTACAAAGGAGTGTGAGTGCATTAGAGGAGTGAGTGATAGGAGATTGCGAGAGGGAGTAAAAGTGAGTCAGGCTTGTAGCGCACACAAGGCACTCCACAAGACTGGCCCAGCCTACCTCAACAGACGACTCCTCTTCTACGTCCCCAACCGCCAGCTCCGCTCTGCCGACCTCTCCCTCGCCACCGTCCCTCGCATTCGAAGAACTACCACCGGCGGCAGATCCTTCTCCCACCTCGCCGCCAAGACCTGGAACACCCTTCCACTAAGCCTACGACAGACCCAAGACCTGCTGACCTTCAGAAGGCTACTCAAGACCTGGTTGTTCGACCAGTAGCAGCACCCCCCCCCTTTTTTCTCCCCAGCGCCTTGAGACCCTCGCGGGTAAGTAGTGCGCTCTACAAATTCTGTGATTGATTGATTGAGCTATGAATGGTGCAGCAGGTGCTGTTGGCCCAGAATCACTGTGAAAGTGTAAGTGTGTTTGTAAGTGAGAACGAGAACCAGTGAGTGTACGCTTGTGTGTTAGTAACAGTGAGTGGGAGTGAGTGAGAATGAGTAAGTGAGAAAATGTGAGTTAGAGTGAGTGGTGGGGAGGAGAATGAGTGAGTAAGAGTGAGGTAAATTTTAAAAAATGGGTTGAACTTTCAACGATCACCAACCACCACTGATATACATGTGCTTCAATATATACTTCCACTACCTATTTATTACCTGGATACTGTTGGAAAACTCATTGGATTAGGATCTTCTCAAACTCTGAGTTGGGACGATCCCCTAAGTAGCAAATGAAGCTAATTCCTGGTAAAACCTGGTATTACAATGATTTACTTCCTTCCTCCACAATAGATCACAAAAAGTCAAGGTAAATCAATCCTTTTCCCATCCCTCCTCAATTTCTGTGGGGGTTCCACAGGGGTCTGCACTATCACAGATACTCTTCAATTTATTCCTGGAACCGTTGGTAAATGCTCTGAACTCCGCGAAAATTCTCTTCCACATGTATGCAGATGACACTCAACTTTATCTGAAAATCACCTCCCCTGAAGACTTCATCTCACTCAACTCTACCCTTATGAATACTCAAAACTGGCTAACTGATAACTACCTCATGCTCAACACCTCCAAAATGGAATTCCTTCTAATTGCTCCCCCTAATCACACCCCCAAGATCGACCACTGGCTGAAATACCTTACGGCCTTCAACTGCACTCCCCACATTATCGATTCTGCAAAATCCTTCGGAATCACACTAGATCAGCACTTGAACATGCAGATTCATATTAGCAATGTAAGCAAGGGTGCTAAAAACCAGATGAACATACTAAGGAACCTCAAACCATTCCTTCCACAGGAGGACTTCGAGATGGCGGGACAAGCTCTGGTACTGCCTAGGCTAGACTATGGTAGCTCCACGCTCTGTGGACTTCCCAAATATAACTTGGCCCCTCTAAGAGCCTCCATTAATGCCGCAGCTAGACTGATCACGGGTACAAAAAGAAACCAGCACATCTCCCCAGCCCTCAAATCCCTAAATTGGCTGCCATATTAAGCAAGAACACAGTTAAATATAGCCTGCATGACCCACAAAGCCATACATCTCAAGACTCCCATTTATCTGGCTCAAAAATTAGAACTATCTGGAGGTTGCAGATAGTCAGGAAGTGCAAGCTCATTGCCCCTGAAACCACAGTTCTTCCACAAAACGAGAACGAGTCACAGAGCCTTCTCAGGCGCTGCCCCAAAGATTTGGAACTCTCTTCCACCGGAAGTCCGACAAATTTCTTCCACTGCTTCCTTCAAAAAGGGAGTAAACAAAATTCCTAATGACTAAGTTCTTGCCTTAAACGGCCCTGGCCCCATTGCTTATTGACTGCCCCCTGATTGACTACTAGATTATTGTACACCTTTGATTCGCAGCACTCGCCTGCTATGCTCATTTATGTATTGAATGTTCTTCTCCATGTACTGTATACATCCTACCCTAATTGTGATGCACTCCTATCTTGCTCGTTTTATGTATATTCAAGTTATGCTTGTCCTTCCCTCCTCCATACCCCACCTATCCTAACTGTAAACTGTAAAGCGCTCTGATACCCACCTGGGTCACGTTTGTGCAATATAAAACTTTCGAAATAAATTTAAAAAAACTTTATTTAAACCACTGATGATAACGAAGCCTTAAAACAAAATAATGTACCTTCACACTAAAGTAGTCTTGAGTTTTCCATATGTCTGATTAATGTGTAATTCAAATGTCTGTCACTGTAGCAATAGAGCTGGGAAACCTAAGATGTGCATACTAAACACCAGAAAGGGTTACCAACCTTTTCTGTAGGGAGAACTACTTCTGATCAGTGAAAATCATCATGAGCTACTGAAGGCTAAACAACTCGCACAAACCTGACACCCTGACGCACAGCTTTCTAAAGCCTAATGTCCATAGAGCCAGATACTATGGTTTGAATAAAATACTTTGACTAGGGGCACTGTGACAGGGCAGCCATGTGTGTTAGGTAGAGTGTGGCCTTTGGGGATGTATGTACATGCGTGCATATGAATGAGATATATGTGTATGGGTGACTGAGAGCCTGTGTCTTATGTATTTGCAGCACAGGACATACCTTTCGCCATATGTGGCACCCTTACATGTATAACACCAGAATACAACCATTTTTTTTAATGGGAGACATTTAAAGTGCAAAAATGTTCATAATATGGGACATTTTTTTACACTTTAAATTCCTCCCATTTAAAAAGTGAATGTATTTTTCAGTTTAAAAATATGGCACAGTGTTCTACTGGCCACTAGTTGTTTGTAAATGCAGCACATTGAAAATTAAAAAGAAAAGTTAACTCAATCATTAAGGTGACTTTTAATTTTAATTTTCTCTGGTATAAAAGAATTGAGAAACTTAATTTTGTTTTCACCTCCAATATTGAGTTGCCAAGGACTTTTATTTAAGAGTTAAATACCTTAGTTCTTCAATTATTCACCTCTCTGCATCATCATAGGCCGTAAATCTGACTCCAGCACTGCTCATTATCAGGCCCCGCTATCTGCATTCTGATGATAATAATGTAAAATAAACACAGCCTTCCCTTAACTTTAAAAGGAAAAATGTGAACCTGTGCTTGTTTATAAATGACTTCAAGGTTGTGAGCTAATCTGAAGGTGTGTGGGAGCTATTGGTAGCTCGCAATCCACAGATTGGAGACACCTGCACCAGAATAAAGTGCAGGCAGGAACCAGCAGCTCGAAAGCACAGTTGAAGTGAAGGAAAGAGTACACGACACAGGAGAGACTTGTAGCGTGGCGCGCTGTCTCTAGGAAGACCACAGAGTCTGACGGCAAGCACGCTCACGTTGTCTCTCCTGAGCCATTTTTTATTACCTTCCTGACTTCCATGAGGCCTCATCCTCATGGAACCTATGCTCGCAACTTGCAAATCCTGACACATAGAACTTGTCAAAGAAGCTAAGAACTTTAAACATGCAATCGCAGTCTTCTGTAGGAGTGAATCGGCCCATAATTCTAAACAAAATACCTCAATGCGCACTACGGATGATAACCCTAGTGCGTGATGTCATGCCTGTACCTCACATTTCTTAAAATCATAAACGTCCTCCATAATCAATCCTGGCATGCCATAAACAAGAACTGAAACTGAGTGAAATGTTTTTATTCGGGGCAGGTAGTGCGTAATGTCCGGGCCACATTTGCACACTTTTTCCCACATGCTCATGATTCTAAAGGTCCAGAGGGTTTATGGATTACCCTAGAGGGATCCAAGAAAATAGGTAAATAATAGCAATTTGGTTTTTCTTCTTCTTTGTTAGAAATGGGGGTCTCTAGTTGGCAGAGGTAGGTACCTTTGACCAAATAGGGACCCTTGCTTCTAGTCAGGGTAAGGGGGATACACTCCTAAAATAACCCCTGCTCCACCCCCTTGGTAGCTTGGCACGAGCAGACAGGCTTATCTCAGAGGCAGTGTGTAAAGCATTTGTGAACACATACAGTAACACAGTGAAAACACTACAAATGGACACCACACCAGTTTAGAAAAATACGTAATCTTTATCTAAACTCAAAACAAGACCAAACGACAAAAATCCACAATACAGTATTACAAATAAGACTTTCAAATGGTAGAAATAGTTCAGTTCAATGCAAGTTGTAAATGCGACACTTTTCTCACAAAGTACCTTAGATGTGCCACGCAAAACAAACAAAAGGGTCGCAGGGAAGGTGATGCGTCCGTTCCTTGCTTCGGAGGAGGTGATGCGTCTGTTCCTTACTGCAGCGCAGGGAGGCGATGCGTCTGTTCCTTACCGGAGAGGAGGGGATGCGTCGGTTTCTTACTGCGTTCCGGTTACGATGCGACAAGATGGCGCCTCGATGCGTGGCGACGATCCGGTGCGATGCAACAAAATGGCGGCTCAATGCGATGCGATGGTCCAGTACGATGCGTGATCTTTTGCAGCCGCACGGCAGGTGCTGCGACAGTCTTCTCGGCGGTGCGTCGGGACCCGGTGTGGATGCGGCGCGCTTCTTCCTGGTTGCTCGACGAGGCGTCGGAACCAAGTACGGATGCGGCCCGCTTCTTCCCCGTGGTTCGGCGATGCATCGGGAATCGGTGCGGATGCAACACGCTTCTTCCTCATTGCGTCGATCTTCCAGCTCCCAGCGACAAGCAGTCTCTAGAGGTCCTAAACAGCAGCAGGCACCTCTTTGCAGGTTAGAATTCCCAGCAAGGAAATTCAGGGAGGGTGTTGGTGAAGTCTTTGTGACCCTGAGACTTCAGAACAGGAGGCAAGCTCAGTTTCAAGCCCTTGGAGATCTTTTCTTCAAGTAGGTGACAAAGCAAACAGCAAAGTCCTTTTTCTCCTTTCCTTGGCAGCAAGCAGCCACTGCAGGCCAACCCCAGACAGCACAGGGGCAGTATTCCTCCTCAGCTTATCCGGCTCTTCTCCTTGGCAAAGGTTTCCTCTTGATTTCCCAGAAGTGATCTAAAAGTCTGGGGTCTGGGCCCCTCTTTTTATACACACAAGTCCTTTGTTCTCTGAAGGCAGAGAGTGTCTGTACCCAGCCCAAACCAGTTCTGTCCTCCCTGGTGCAGCTTCCTGGCAGGAAGTGGAGACAGCATTGTTGAAGGCAGACCAGGCCCATTCAGGTGAAAAGGAAATCTCCTCCCCTACTCCAAATGCAACCCAGGTATATTCAGCCCAGCCCTGACTCATCAGACTTCTGGAGTCACAGCCCTCTCCAGCCCCCTGTCACTCGCAAGCCAGACATGCAATACACAAACCTAGCAGAGGCATACTGGATGGTTAGGCAAGAAAATACCCACTTTCTAAAAGTGGTTTTTTCAAACACAGAATGTAACAAGCATTGGCATAGCCAATAGATCTCACTTTTGGGACCTTATAAGTATTTAGTTATGCAGCACAATATTCTTGGTGCAACAACAACTGTTGCATGGCTAAACACTTATAAGGTCCCAAAGGTGAGACCTATTGGCTATGCCAATGCTTGTTTCTGACTCCTGCTGGGCCCATAACAAAGGCCGAATTTGAGGGGTTATCAGGCCTCCTTTTGTTTGAGTCTCCTGGCTGGCAGCAGCCAGGAGCCTCACACCTAGAAGCAAATGCAGCAGAGGGGAAACAAAGGCTCACACCTTGGTAGCACTTCACACATACTTAAGAGAGGCAGCTTTTAACTTTGTTCAGTCCCTGTTTTGGAGATATGCATTCACTGTAAGATTGTCAGATGTGTTGGTCTTTCCTAGTATTTACACAAAATAAATAGCATTTATATAGCGCATACTACCCCTGAGGAGGCGTTGTAATAATTTAAATATCGCTATTTTTTCTTTTAAAGCACTATGGGTAGAGGAAGCTTTACGCTGACAAAAGGCAACATTGGTTTATGTGAAGCTTACAAAAGTGTGAATCTTCTGCCTAATTTAGGAGAGTTTGCAAGTATACTCGAAATGTGCTCAAATGTACTCATGATAGACCTGCTAAACATATATGTGAGGCCTTAAGATCTGATGTCACTTCTTGTGATGCCACTTCCTGTGATGTCACGCGCTGTGATGTCACGTGCCGCGATGTCACGCGCTGTGATGCCTCTAGCATACTGATTAATTAGGTTAGTCCCCCTACTTCTTTTTTTAGGGGCAGGTAGTGCCCTGCATAGAAGGGTTCCTCTCTGCCTCTGGTAGAGCCCGCGCACTCCTGTCTCCATCTCGAGATCAGCTGCTCACTTGTATCCATGTGTAACACGTCAGTTTCCCCTCGGAGCCTTTTAATTGTCCAACGAGAGCCATGCAGGTGCCTCAGTTGAGCCATTTAAATGGCTTCTGCTGACCATATGAACTCTGCCTCTTACGTGTCTTTACCCCACATGCCTCGCTTCAGAGGTTATTTTCAGCCACTGAAAACCACTTTCCTAGGCATAGACACGAGCCTCTGTGGTCTGTGTGTAATTCCCTTACAAGGCTTAGCAACGGGTGGTGTCTGCCCACTAGTTCATGCCAGGCGCACCCTCATGTTGTCTAAGAAGACATATTCTCAAATTTAAGGAGAGCTTCCTACCATACTCCGTTGATGTTGACATTTTCATCTTTTTTTTCCAACAGCAGGATTTAGATTTTATAAAACAAACGTCAATATCAGAGAAGATGGTGTTTTCTTGCTTTGTCACTTCACATATGCTAAATAAATCTGAGGGATTAGCTGTTTTCCCATGATGCACCTTGTCGATGACCTGCTTTCAAAGATAAACACAAAGAGATGATGGACGGAGTGCTGAAACTTTTCAAACACTCACCCCCAGTCACAGATCTGGGTTGAATCCATCATCATTCTTTAGCTCACTTTGCCACCCCAGTTCAGACACAGCTATATGCAAATCAGTCCTGACCCTGTGCCTCATGGGAACAGTCCAGCCCGAACTGCCAAGCCATGACTTCCCTGGACCGGAAACAAGCATCCTGGGACCGGTTTCGGGCTAACAGCCCTCATCAGCCAGGCTAGCTTGAATCCAGTGGCAAAGTGAGCAAGGGACCCACGTCTGGGCATACCCTGCCAACTTAGGGCGAACAAACCGGTCCCAGGATGCTTGTTTCCGGTCCAGGGAAGACATGGCTTGGCAGTTCGGGCTGGACTGTTCCCATGAGGCACAGGGTCAAGCCTGATTTGCATATAGCTGTGTCTGAACTGGGGTGGCGAAGTGAGCTGAAGAATGATGATGGATTCAACCCAGATCTGTGACTGGGGGTGAGTGCCTGAAAAGTTTCAGCACTCCGTCCATCATCTCCTTGTGTTTGCGCTGCTTTCAAAGATGGCATTTACATTTTTACACGTATGGCCATCGCATCATAGCAGTAATGTAAACGCATGAGTATTTCCGTTTACTTTAGCAAGTCTTGACTTGTAGATGTTGGGTCTATAAAACGGAGTAAATAAATTGCCCCATGGGTTGCCATGTTAATGCCCTGCATAATCTAGCCAAGGTGCCCCTGACTGTAAGAATCACTGTGCCGGAAAATATGTCGTAATTGAGCTTAGAAAGTCACCGTCTCCGTGTCACATAATATGCCCACCTCTGTGCCGAAGAAAATTGTCATTATTGAGCCCCAGAATATGATCTTAAATATTTTGACGCTTTGCCCTTCAGCGTGTCCTTGAATATAAGCTTTCTTTGTGCAGACCAGCCGTCTGTAGTTGTGGAATATGACTCACCACGGTACGTACAAATATGTGGCCATCTTGATTGTGTGTCTGTGTGTTTGCACTGTTGTCCTTGCACGACAGTGGCGGCGTGCAGCAGAGAAGCCTGCACAGTTGCTGCTGCCTGCCTGTGCTGTATGTGTCCTGCCCTTGAAGGAAGCTCGCACTTTTGGCGGGCGGCAGTGAAGCGTGCACTTTTGGCGGGTGGAAGTTAAGCTTTAGCTGTAGGCGGGTGGCAGTGAAGCTTGAACTGTAGGCGGGTGGCAGTTAAGCTTGAACTGGAGGCGGGTGGCAGTGAAGCTTGCGCTGTTTCCGGATGAATCTTGAGCTGTAGGCGGGTGGCAGTGAAGCTCTCACTGCTGACGGATGGCAGCGTAGCTCGCATTGTAGGTGGGTGGCAGTGAAGTTCGCGCTGGAGGCGGGTGGCAGGAAGCTTGCGCTGTTTCCGGGTGAATCTTGAGCTGTAGGTGGGTGGCAGTGAAGCTCTCACTGCTGACGGATGGCAGCGTAGCTCGCATTGTAGGTGGGTGGCAGTGAAGTTCGCGCTGGAGGCTGGTGGCAGCGAAGCTTGCGCTGTTTCCGGGTGAATCTTGAGCTGTAGGCGGGTGGCAGTGAAGCTCTCACTGCTGACGGATGGCAGCGTAGCTCGCGTTATAGGTGGGTGGCAGTTAAGTTCGCGCTGGAGGCGGGTGGCAGCAAAGCTTGCGCTGGTTCCGGGTGAATCTTGCGCTGTAGGTGGGGGTGGCAGTGAAGCTCTCACTGCTGACGGATGGCAGCGTAGCTTGCGTTGTAGGTGGGGGCAGTGAAGTTAGCGATGGAGGCGGGTGGCAGCGAGGCTTGCGCTGTTGGCGGGGGAAGCTTGCGCTGTAGGCGGGTGGCAGTGACGCTTGCATTGTTGACAGATGACAGTGAAGCTTGCGCGCTTCTGCTGTGCGTCTGAAGGAAGCTCCAGGTTGCCTCTCTGCGCTCAGCCGCTTTGCTCACGCACGGTAGACGTGCTTCTTCCATACATACAGGGGTAACACATGCCGGTGCCTCGAGCCCTCCACGCGTGAACGGACTCCCGCCTCATCGGCAGCCGTCCCTTAGATGTCATCTCTCAGACCGCTGGGCGCGGGTATAGCTGTAGTAATGAGCAGGGCCCAGGAGGAGCCCTTATTTAATGCAGTCTCTTCACGGCACCGACGCGGGCTGCAGTAAACATGGCTCGGAGGGAGAAGACGCGGCCTTCAAGCGCTCTTTGAAGAGGCGAGGCTGTCAGTACCAACATTTGCTGCTGTCAGGATGCGGGTCCGGGGAGGCACATGAAAGGGCCCGCGCTTGTGAACGTCCGTGCACCGCTGGCGGGGACAGGCGGGCAGAGGAGAGGGGGTGAGGCCAGGCAGGACGAGTTGTACTAATTTCCCCAGCAAGTAACCTGATACTGGAATGCAGCCTGCCGTGCAGCTGGCACACTGCGCGCCGCTAATTACTGCACTCGCTCCCGAGACACATAGGCTATGGGAGGGGACATTTGAAGATAAGGCGGGACATACCCGAGCCTTTGGCCATTTGCGTGCTTTCTTTTGTGAAAGCCTTACGCAATGGCCAATCAAATGCGTGGCCGTAAAAAAAACCAATACGAGTAAAAGCTCTGGGAGTGGAAGTCCTTACAATAAGCCTCCCATAGAGCAGCGCATGCGCGCTGCGCTAGGCTCGACCTAAAATTCACCCTCACTAAAAGATGCACTTTAACATTCTGAGTTCAGGCATGTGTTCAGAAAGCACACTGAATGTTGCTTTAACAAGATTACTTATAAAGTGCCCACCCTCCTCCTGTGTCTGCAGAGACAGCACGTTTTGGACACAATGTGTCTTTAATGCATTGCTAAACTGTCTCTGCCACACTGCACCTTTGTGGAAGTTGTTTTGGACATCTGAATGGCTACAAAACTCGTTTTTGAGAAAGAAAAGGCGACTGTGGGGGAAACTACATTTAATGTGGGTTTGCCAAAAAAAGAGTTTTTCCAAGTTTCCTCTGCCCTCATGCATTACTAAACCCTCCGTTTACAACTCGCATTTCTGCAGGGCAAATTAAACAAGCAACAGGAGGGAGGACTATTGGTGCTAATTAAAGCTGGGTGGGGGTGTAAATGTAAAATTAGCAGCAGACAGCATCGATTAAAGAAGCAGTAGGGAGGAGGAGGGACCGAGGAGCGGGAGGGACCGTCTGTCAGTAGTAAATGGTAAACAAGCAGTTGCAGATTGCAGGAAAGCATGTCATGCGTGCGATAGGAGAAAGCCATTTAAGAAAATAGTGCCCACAGACAGTAAATAAAACATACTGCGTAACACCACAGTAAGAGGGCCAGTCCTCATGGGAGGTTACAAAGAGAGAAAAGGAGGTACTAAGGAGGGACTACTAAGCCTATTGACGAATCAAAAGCCATCGTTTACAAAGGACAGGAAGAGACGCCAATTGTAAAGATGGGCGGAACATGGGCTGAGCTTAATGCACATATACTGAATACTGCATGTCTCGAAGAGACAGCGCAAGCGCTGCTCTAAGCGAGACATAAAAATATTCCCTGGTGTCTGATGGGCTTTTTCCCACCCCCTGGGGGATGTTTGCAGATTGAGGGTGAGCACACCCATTCACCCCCTAAGGGGCAGAAAGACTAATGGGGCCCAGGGTGGAGGGCTGCACAGACCCAGCCCAAGTGCCCCACCAAAACAAATACGATACCCTTAATAAACGCTTTCTGCCCAACTACCCTCCCCCGCCCCCCCACCGCGCGGACAGCAGAAGGTCTAATGTTTCCCAGGGCAGGGGAGCACTGACCCATGCTGGGGGGGGAGGGGGTAACAATCAAAAATCCCTGGTGTCTAGTGGGGTTTCTGCCCCCGCCTCCTGGTGAGGGGACTGATTAGGGAAGAACACCCTCATCTGCCCTTAGTGTAGCAGAAAGACTTATGAGGCCCAGGGCAGAGGTGAGTAAGCCCATGCCCGGGGGGAGGAGGGTTCCCTCCTCTGCCCCCTCCTCCCAAAAATGCTTTACAACTACAATCCCTGGTGTCTAGTGTGCTTTCTAGGGGGTCAAATTGGGGATGAGCACCCCATTTATGCCTCGGGGGTGGGGGGCAGGAAGACTAATAGAGCGTGGGCGTAGAGGAGCATATGCCCATGCCCAGACAAAACTGCTTGCCCCCCCAAAAAATATCAAAAAATTCCTGGTGTCTAGTGGGCTTTCTGCCTGCCCCGAAGGAGGCAAAGGGGTGTTAAAAGCCCCATCAACCTCCCAGGGCGAGCAGAAAGTGTTATGGGGCCCAGAGCGGGGGAAGGACAAAGGTCTATACCCAGGAGGGAAGGCCCCCTCCTGAAAAAACTAAAATCCCTGTGTAGTGGGATTTATGCCCCCTCCACCCACGGGGTGGGGCAGATTGGGGGTGAACACCCCCATCCACCCCTGGTGGGGGAAAGGAAGATATATAGGGGGTGGGATGGATCACAGGCCCATGCCCTGGGCATCTCCTTCTATTCCAAAAAATGCTGTGCAGCTACACTCCCTGGTGTCTGGTGGGAGTTCAGCCCCCTAGGCAGAGCAGGTAGGGGTGTATACCCTCATCCACTCCCTACGGGGTGGCAGCTGAAAGACTATTGGGGCACAGGGCTGGGAGATCAAAAGCCCATGCCCCCCCCCCAAAAAAATATACTCTAAATAATCCTGGTGTCTAGAGGCTGTCAGTGCACATATCAGTGCAACCCCGAGGCCAGTGAGAAGCTACAAGTGAGCAGCAAGGGCAGTATCCCCAGCTTCTTACAGGGCTGTGCTTCCAGTCCTATCAAAAGCTGGGATTGGGATTGAAATGGGTCTTTTCCTTTTCAAACTTGTCCTTGCTGCTGTGGCTGGATCCTCATTTGGAATCATGGCTTGCTTGTTCCGATGTCCAGCACCAGATTCCTGCTCTGCTGTTTAGAAAGCCAGGTGTGTTAAAAATAAATGTTGTTTCTATGTTCATGTATGTGGTTGTGAGTGATTGAAAGTGAATGCCAAGTTTCCTAGGCCCATGCATGATGTGCTGCTCCAGTCCAGGTTTTTTCTTTGAATTCTAGCACTCATAGTTCTGTTTTATAATATATTAAGCAAAAGTACAAGTCACAGAACTCAAAGAAGAAACCTGGACTAGAGCAGCACATCACGCATGGACCTGGGAAACTTGGCAGGGCTGTGAATGCGATTGAGTGAAAGTGTGTGTGCCAGTGTGTTTTTGAGCGCCAATGAGTGTGAAAGGGAGTGAGAATCAGAGTTTGAGTGGGTATGAATAAGTGAAAATAAGTACAAAGGAGTGTGAGTGCATTAGAGGAGTGAGTGATAGGAGATTGCGAGAGGGAGTAAAAGTGAGTCAGGCTTGTAGCGCACACAAGGCACTCCACAAGACTGGCCCAGCCTACCTCAACAGACGACTCCTCTTCTACGTCCCCAACCGCCAGCTCCGCTCTGCCGACCTCTCCCTCGCCACCGTCCCTCGCATTCGAAGAACTACCACCGGCGGCAGATCCTTCTCCCACCTCGCCGCCAAGACCTGGAACACCCTTCCACTAAGCCTACGACAGACCCAAGACCTGCTGACCTTCAGGAGGCTACTCAAGACCTGGTTGTTCGACCAGTAGCAGCACCCCCCTCCTTTTTCTCCCCAGCGCCTTGAGACCCTCACGGGTAAGTAGTGCGCTCTACAAATTCTGTGATTGATTGATTGAGCTATGAATGGTGCAGCAGGTGCTGTTGGCCCAGAATCACTGTGAAAGTTTAAGTGTGTTTGTAAGTGAGAACGAGAACCAGTGAGTGTACGCTTGTGTGTTAGTAACAGTGAGTGGGAGTGAGTGAGAATGAGTAAGTGAGAAAATGTGAGTTAGAGTGAGTGGTGGGGAGGAGAATGAGTGAGTAAGAGTGAGGTAAATTTTAAAAAATGGGTTGAACTTTCAACGATCACCAACCACCACTGATATACATGTGCTTCAATATATACTTCCACTACCTATTTATTACCTGGATACTGTTGGAAAACTCATTGGATTAGGATCTTCTCAAACTCTGAGTTGGGACGATCCCCTAAGTAGCAAATGAAGCTAATTCCTGGTAAAACCTGGTATTACAATGATTTACTTCCTTCCTCCACAATAGATCACAAAAAGTCAAGGTAAATCAATCCTTTTCCCATCCCTCCTCAATTTCTGTGGGGGTTCCACAGGGGTCTGCACTATCACAGATACTCTTCAATTTATTCCTGGAACCGTTGGTAAATGCTCTGAACTCCGCGAAAATTCTCTTCCACATGTATGCAGATGACACTCAACTTTATCTGAAAATCACCTCCCTGAAGACTTCATCTCACTCAACTCTACCCTTATGAATACTCAAAACTGGCTAACTGATAACTACCTCATGCTCAACACCTCCAAAATGGAATTCCTTCTAATTGCTCCCCCTAATCACACCCCCAAGATCGACCACTGGCTGAAATACCTTACGGCCTTCAACTGCACTCCCCACATTATCGATTCTGCAAAATCCTTCGGAATCACACTAGATCAGCACTTGAACATGCAGATTCATATTAGCAATGTAAGCAAGGGTGCTAAAAACCAGATGAACATACTAAGGAACCTCAAACCATTCCTTCCACAGGAGGACTTCGAGATGGCGGGACAAGCTCTGGTACTGCCTAGGCTAGACTATGGTAGCTCCACGCTCTGTGGACTTCCCAAATATAACTTGGCCCCTCTAAGAGCCTCCATTAATGCCGCAGCTAGACTGATCACGGGTACAAAAAGAAACCAGCACATCTCCCCAGCCCTCAAATCCCTAAATTGGCTGCCATATTAAGCAAGAACACAGTTAAATATAGCCTGCATGACCCACAAAGCCATACATCTCAAGACTCCCATTTATCTGGCTCAAAAATTAGAACTATCTGGAGGTTGCAGATAGTCAGGAAGTGCAAGCTCATTGCCCCTGAAACCACAGTTCTTCCACAAAACGAGAACGAGTCACAGAGCCTTTTCAGGCGCTGCCCCAAAGATTTGGAACTCTCTTCCACCGGAAGTCCGACAAATTTCTTCCACTGCTTCCTTCAAAAAGGGAGTAAACAAAATTCCTAATGACTAAGTTCTTGCCTTAAACGGCCCTGGCCCCATTGCTTATTGACTGCCCCCTGATTGACTACTAGATTATTGTACACCTTTGATTCGCAGCACTCGCCTGCTATGCTCATTTATGTATTGAATGTTCTTCTCCATGTACTGTATACATCCTACCCTAATTGTGATGCACTCCTATCTTGCTCGTTTTATGTATATTCAAATCTGAAAGAGACACGTTAGTGATAGATTCCTTACCTTAGAATATCCCCAGGCGTCAGGCTGGATCCGGAAAGTTTTGCGTAGCAGTACCCTTGCGCGTCGGTAGGCGGCGTCGTGCGGCTCCGCGTCCGTCGTCGGCGTCGTGATCGCCGGGATGACGTCGCGGGCAGTACTTAGACGCCGCCCCTGCGCGCTGACGTCAGTTCTTCTTTTCCGCGCCAGCAAGCGCAGATCCGGGAAGAGCAGTGCCCTGGTCAATTTTTGACCATACTTTTTGGTGATTTTTTCACTGTTTTTTCCATCTTTAAGGTGTCGTAGGGATGCCCGGCTTCAAGCGATGCGGCGCCTGTGCGCGGATGATGTCCGTCACCGACCCGCATTGGGAGTGTCTCTTCTGCCTCGGCCGAGGCCACGACACCGAGTCTTGTCCCGAATGCCAGGCCCTCAACCCGAAAGCTTTGCGAGAGCGGTCTCGAAAGCTCCTCGAGGCCCGGCATTCGGCTCCACGGAGGCCCCGGTCGCGTGAGAGGTCCAGGGGTCGCTCGCGGAGTGCACACCGGTCGTCGGCGTCGAAGTCTTCTTCGTCCGGTAAGTCTAAGCACAAGAAGTCCAAGAAGCATCGTCGCTCTCGGACTTCGCCTCGCCGGTCTCGCGACTCGGCTGAGGCCCCTCCCGGCACCGTCCCCGCCCCCGCGGCCCCGGACTTGCCTGTGGAGTCGCCCCCGTCATACCCGCCCTTCCCGGGTTCGGGGGCGGATCCGGCCAAGGTACAGGAGTTCCTGTCGGCCATGGCCCGCCTCTTCGGGCCTTCAGGCCCCTCCGGTGCGCCTTCGGGCCCCGCGGGCCCTGATGGGGTTGCTCCGGCGCCGCCGGCGGCTCCGGCCCCGGCGTCGCCCGGGACTCCAGCCTCGATCCCGGCTCCGGCTTCGGCCCCGGCCTCGATCCCGGCTCCACAACCCCCATCGACGCCGGTCGACCTCACGACACCTCCGCCGGCGCCGATGTCTCCGGTGCCGTTCTCGACGCCGCCCTGGGCTCCGGGCGGCGCTCGTCCCCCAGTTCCTTCCGGCTCCGGACATGGACCCGGAGCGACGTCGCTCGACGCCGGCTCCGGCGCCGATGGGCCCTTGGGTCCCAAATGTCCCTCCTCCTCCTTATTTTGAACCAGAGGAGGACCAGGAGGATTGGGAGGGGTCTGATGACCCTCTGACTCGCAACTGTCAGTATGATGAGGACTGGACAGAGAGTCTAGGGGAGGCCAGTGGTCTGGATACTTCTCCTGACACTGGCATGCTGTCTCCTCCCGTGGCTACGGAGGAGGGGGCCAATTTTGGTACGGTGTTGCGTAGGGCTGCTGGGGCCTTACGTCTCCAGCTCCCTACTTTGACGGTCAAGCCTAACATCTTGACAGAGGTGCTTCAGCCGGCAGCCTCCTCTGCGGAGACTGTGCTGCCGTTTAACGACGCCCTCACAGACGTTCTTTTGGGCGCCTGGTCCAAGCCCAACACAGGGGCTCCTGTGGATCGGAACGTGTCACGACGCCATCGCCCCGCTCCGGGCGACCCCCTGTTTCTTTCTGTCCACCCCACTCCTGAGAGCTTGGTTGTCCAAGCCTCCGCTTCCCAAACCGCCTTCCCTACCGCTCCTCCGGATAGGGAATCCAAACGCCTGGATCAGTTTGGGAAGAAAGGTTTTTCTTCCTCCAGTGCTGGCTTGCGGTCCGTTAACACCGCTTGTCTTTTGGGCCGCTATACCCACTCTCTGTGGGATTCGGTGGCGGATGTTTTGCCCCAGTGCCCTGAGGAGGTCCAGGCACTGCTTTCCCGCGCCATTGCGGAAGGAAGGGATGCGGCCAAATACACTATCCGTTGTGGCCTTGACACCGCCGACTCGCTGGGCAGGTCGATTGCAACGACGGTGGCGCTCCGCCGCCACGCCTGGCTGAGAACCACTGGTTTTTCAGGGGATGTCCAGAATACTCTCATGGACATGCCCTTTGATGGAGTCGGTCTTTTGGGTCCAAAGCAGACCATGCGTTGGAGCGCTTTAAGGACTCACGGGCTACTGCCAAGTCCCTGGGCCTTTCTGCTACACGCCCTCCGCTGCCTTCTGCTTTTCGCCCCTATCGTGGCCACGGTAGGGGCGCCCTTCACGTCAGCAGCCCAGCCACCGGCCCGCGCAGCAGGCGTCTTCGCGTGGCCGAGGACGTGGATTCCGCCGTGGCGGATCGGGCAACCAGCGTGCGGGTCAGGCCACCACCTCCAACCCGTCCGCGGCCTCCAAGCCCTCCTAGTCCCTCCTTTCAGGTGCACGGCACGCCAGTAGGGGGCAGGGTCCGCCATCACCTTCCCCACTGGCGCACCATCACCTCGGACAGGTGGGTCTTGGACATTGTCCGAAGGGGCTACTCCCTCCCCTTCGAGACCACCCCCCAGCCATGCCACCTCAACTCCACCGCATGTCAGGGGATCACTTGGTGCTTCTACAGAAGGAAGTCACGGCCCTCTTGACCAAGAGGGCCATCGAGCATGTTCCGACCCCAGAAGTAGGGCGTGGTTGCTACTCCCACTACTTTCTGGTGCCCAAAAGGGACAAGGAGGACATGCGTCCTATCTTGGACCTCCGGAACGTCAATCGCTTTCCTCCGGAAGGAGAAGTTCAAGATGCTCACCCTAGCTCAGGTCTTGACTGCCCTCGACCCTGGAGACTGGTTGGTAGCGTTGGACTTGCAGGACGCATATTTCCACATCCCCGTCCTGCCGGCCCACCGGCGTTACCTTCGGTTCACGGTAGGCCACGAGCATTTTCAGTTCACCGTGCTCCCCTTTGGCCTTACAAGTGCCCCTCGGGTGTTCACGAAAGTGATGGCGGTGGTCGCGGCTCATCTGCGCCGGGCAGGGGTTTCAGTCTTCCCCTACCTCGACGACTGGCTGCTGAAGGCGGGCTCGTCCCAGGCAGTCGTCTCCCACCTCCAGACTACGGCCGAACTCCTGCACTCGCTGGGGTTCTCCATCAATGTGCCGAAGTCGCATCTGATTCCTTCTCCACAGCTCCTTTTCATCGGAGCAGTTCTGGACACGACGCAGTTTCGGGCCTATCCTCCCGAACGGCGAGTCCGGGATATTCAGGCTATGATTCCGATCTTTCGGCCTTTATCCTGGGTTTCGGTAAGGATGACCCTGAGGCTGCTGGGCCTCATGGCCTCCTGCATCCTGCTGGTCAATCATGCCAGATGGCATATGCGGGCTCTGCAGTGGGACCTGAAGTTCCAGTGGGCGCAGCACCAGGGCAACCTGTCCGATCACGTCCAGATCTCGGAGGGGACTGCAAAACAGTTGCAGTGGTGGCTCTCGAACCGGCAATGGGTCATGGGCAGATCCCTCTCCCTTCCCCAGCCAGAGCATACAGTTGTGACGGACGCGTCCCTTCTGGGATGGGGCGGTCACTTGGGAGAGGCGGAGATCAGAGGCCTCTGGTCTCCGGCGGAGTCCCGGCTCCATATCAACCTTCTGGAGCTCCGGGCGATCCGGCTTGCACTCAAGGCATTCCTTCCCTCTGTCAAAGGGAAGGTAGTGCAGGTGTTCACAGACAACACCACCGCCATGTGGTACTGCAACAAACAGGGCGGGGTGGGGTCTTGGACCCTTTGTCAGGAGGCTCTGCGCCTCTGGACATGGCTGGAACATCAGGGCATGTTCCTGATGGTTCAACACCTGGCAGGTTCTCTGAACGCCAGGGCGGACGAACTCAGCCGCCGGTGCATGATGGATCACGAATGGCGTCTTCACTCGGAAGTGGCGCAAGGACTCTTTCTACAGTGGGGAGAGCCTTGGTTAGATCTATTCGCCATCGAAGAGAACGCGCAATGTCATCAGTTCTGCGCGTTGGAATTTCCAAGGCGGCACTCGCTCGGCGACGCTTTTCGTCGCGAGTGGAGTTGCGGTCTGTTGTACGCCTTTCCGCCTATACCACTTCTACCCAGAGTGTTGAAGAAGATTCGGCACGACCGGGCCCAAGTCATTCTTGTGGCTCCGGACTGGGCTCGAAGAGTTTGGTATCCCGAGCTACTCAATATGAGCATAGATCCCCCGATCCGTCTGCCTCTTCGGGAGGATCTTCTGTCGCAGCAGCAGGGGACGGTCCTCCACCCGAACCTGTCCAGTCTACACCTGCTTGCGTGGAGATTGAGCGGCGGCAGTTGATTCCTTTCGACTTGCCTCCCGAAGTTTGTGATGTGATTCTGGCAGCCAGGCGTCCCTCCACTAAGGTGGTATACGCCTGCAGGTGGAACAAATTTGTGGCATGGTGCACAGCAAAGGCTGTGGATCCCCTTTCTGCCCCTCTTTCTGAGGTCCTTCTGTTCCTTCTCTCTCTGGCCCAACAGGGTTCTGCCCTGGGTACCATCAAGGGTTATCTTTGTGCTATCTCGGCCTTCCTCAGGCTCCCTGATCAGCCCTCCCTTTTCAAGTCCCCTGTTGTTAACAGGTTCTTAAAAGGCATTACTCACCTCTTCCCTCCTGTTCCGTTTGTAATGCCTCAGTGGGACTTGAACTTGGTTCTTACCTTTTAATGTGCGCTCCCTTTGAGCCTCTGCATAACTGTCCTCTTCGTCTTCTGACTCTAAAGGCAGCCTTTCTGGTGGCCATCACCTCCGCTCGGCGGGTGAGTGAGCTCCAGGCTCTTTCTTGCAAACCTCCCTTTCTGTCTGTTCATCCAGACAAGGTTGTTCTTCGGACGCGTCCGTCCTTCTTGCCAAAGGTGGTTACTGCTTTCCACATTGGGCAGACCATCACTTTGCCCACCTTCTTTCCGCCTCCGCATCCTTCCAGAGAGGAAGAGAGGCTCCACCGTCTGGACCCAAAACGTGCGCTCTCCTTCTATATCGACCGCACAAAACACTTCCGGGTGGATGACCAGCTCTTTGTTGGCTACGTGGGCGCCAAAAAGGTCGGGCGGTGCACAAGAGGACCATCTCCCGCTGGGTTACCTTGTGCATCAAGACCTGCTATTCTTTGGCTAAGAAGGAGCCTCCTGTTGGGCTGCGTGCCCATTCCACCAGGGCAACGGCTGCTACCACGGCCTTGGGCCGCGGTGTTCCGCTGCCGGTTATCTGTCAGGCAGCTACGTGGGCCTCGCTGCACACGTTTACTAAGCATTACTGCCTTGACAGTCAGGTCCGGAGGGACGGCTTCTTTGGCCGTTCTGTCCTCCAGGACTTCCTTGTCTGATCTTTGTTCGCAGACCCACCACCGGGGTTGGTATTGCTGGGGTATCTATTCTAAGGTAAGGAATCTATCACTAACGTGTCTCTTTCAGATGCACAAGTTACTAACTTGTGTAACGATATATCTGTAAGAGACAGTAGTTAGTGATAGATTCCTTACCGCCCCACCCATCCTCCCCGTTCTGCGAACTGATTTCTAGGGTTAAGGACATCCCTTTCAGGGCCCTAGTATTTTTCAGACACCTGTGTCAGCTTCTTGCATGGCTCTGCGTTCCTGGCGCGGAAAGTCGTGTACAGAACTGACGTCAGCGCGCAGGGGCGGCGTCTAAGTCACTGCCCGCGACGTCATCCCGGCGATCACGACGCCGACGACGGACGCGGAGCCGCACGACGCCGCCTACCGACGCGCAAGGGTACTGCTACGCAAAACTTTCCGGATCCAGCCTGACGCCTGGGGATATTCTAAGGTAAGGAATCTATCACTAACTACTGTCTCTTACAGATATATCGTTACACAAGTTAGTAACTTGTGCGTTATGCTTGTCCTTCCCTCCTCCATACCCCACCTATCCTAACTGTAAACTGTAAAGCGCTCTGATACCCACCTGGGTCACGTTTGTGCAATATAAAACTTTCGAAATAAATTTAAAAAAAACTTTATTTAAACCACTGATGATAACGAAGCCTTAAAACAAAATAATGTACCTTCACACTAAAGTAGTCTTGAGTTTTCCATATGTCTGATTAATGTGTAATTCAAATGTCTGTCACTGTAGCAATAGAGCTGGGAAACCTAAGATGTGCATACTAAACACCAGAAAGGGTTACCAACCTTTTCTGTAGGGAGAGCTACTTCTGATCAGTGAAAATCATCATGAGCTACTGAAGGCTAAACAACTCACACAAACCTGACACCCTGACGCACAGCTTTCTAAAGCCTAATGTCCATAGAGCCAGATACTATGGTTTGAATAAAATACTTTGACTAGGGGCACTGTGACAGGGCAGCCATGTGTGTTAGGTAGAGTGTGGCCTTTGGGGATGTATGTACATGCGTGCATATGACTGGGATATATGTGTATGGGTGACTGAGAGCCTGTGTCTTATGTATTTGCGGCACAGGACATACCTTTCGCCATATGTGGCACCCTTACATGTATAACACCAGAATACAACCATTTTTTTTAATGGGAGAAATGTAAAGTGCAAAAATGTTCATAATATGGGACATTTTTTTACACTTTAAATTCCTCCCATTTAAAAAGTGAATGTATTTTTCAGTTTAAAAATATGGCACAGTGTTCTACTGGCCACTAGTTGTTTGTAAATGCAGCACATTGAAAATTAAAAAGAAAAGTTAACTCAATCATTAAGGTGACTTTTCATTTTAATTTTCTCTGGTATAAAAGAATTGAGAAACTTAATTTTGTTTTCACCTCCAATATTGAGTTGCCAAGGACTTTTATTTAAGAGTTAAATACCTTAGTTCTTCAATTATTCACCTCTCTGCATCATCATAGGCCGTAAATCTGACTCCAGCACTGCTCATTATCAGGCCCCGCTATCTGCATTCTGATGATAATAATGTAAAATAAACACAGCCTTCCCTTTAACTTTAAAAGGAAAAATGTGAACCTGTGCTTGTTTATAAATGACTTCAAGGTTGTGAGCTACTCTGAAGGTGTGTGGGAGCTATTGGTAGCTCGCAATCCACAGATTGGAGACACCTGCACCAGAATAAAGTGCAGGCAGGAACCAGCAGCTCGAAAGCACAGTTGAAGTGAAGGAAAGAGTACACGACACAGGAGAGACTTGTAGTGTGGCGCGCTGTCTCTAGGAAGACCACAGAGTCTGACGGCAAGCACGCTCACGTTGTCTCTCCTGAGCCATTTTTTATTACCTTCCTGACTTCCATGAGGCCTCATCCTCATGGAACCTATGCTCGCAACTTGCAAATCCTGACACATAGAACTTGTCAAAGAAGCTAAGAACTTTAAACATGCAATCGCAGTCTTCTGTAGGAGTGAATCGCCCATAATTCTAAACAAAATACCTCAATGCGCACTACGGATGATAACCCTAGTGCGTGATGTCATGCCTGTACCTCACATTTCTTAAAATCATAAACGTCCTCCATAATCAATCCTGGCATGCCATAAACAAGAACTGAAACTGAGTGAAATGTTTTTATTCGGGGCAGGTAGTGCGTAATGTCCGGGCCACATTTGCACACTTTTTCCCACATGCTCATGATTCTAAAGGTCCAGAGGGTTTATGGATTACCCTAGAGGGATCCAAGAAAATAGGTAAATAATAGCAATTTGGTTTTTCTTCTTCTTTGTTAGAAATGGGGGTCTCTAGTTGACAGAGGTAGGTACCTTTGACCAAATAGGGACCCTTGCTTCTAGTCAGGGTAAGGGGGATACACTCCTAAAATAACCCCTGCTCCACCCCCTTGGTAGCTTGGCACGAGCAGACAGGCTTATCTCAGAGGCAGTGTGTAAAGCATTTGTGAACACATACAGTAACACAGTGAAAACACTACAAATGGACACCACACCAGTTTAGAAAAATACGTAATCTTTATCTAAACTCAAAACAAGACCAAACGACAAAAATCCACAATACAGTAGTAAAAATAAGACTTTCAAATGGTAGAAATAGTTCAGTTCAATGCAAGTTGTAAATGCGACACTTTTCTCACAAAGTACCTTAGATGTGCCACGCAAAACAAACAAAAGGGTCGCAGGGAAGGTGATGCGTCCGTTCCTTGCTTCGGAGGAGGTGATGCGTCTGTTCCTTACTGCAGCGCAGGGGAGGCGATGCGTCTGTTCCTTACCGGAGAAGAGGGGATGCGTCGGTTTCTTACTGCGTTCCGGTTACGATGCGACAAGATGGCGCCTCGATGCGTGGTCACGATCCGGTGCGATGCAACAAAATGGCGGCTCAATGCGATGCGATGGTCCAGTACGATGCGTGATCTTTTGCAGCCGCACGGCAGGTGCTGCGACAGTCTTCTCGGCGGTGCGTCGGGACCCGGTGTGGATGCGGCGCGCTTCTTCCTGGTTGCTCGACGAGGCGTCGGAACCAAGTACGGATGCAGCCCGCTTCTTCCCCGTGGTTCGGCGATGCATCGGGAATCAGTGCGGATGCAACACGCTTCTTCCTCATTGCGTCGATCTTCCAGCTCCCAGCGACAAGCAGTCTCTAGAGGTCCTAAACAGCAGCAGGCACCTCTTTGCAGGTTAGAATTCCCAGCAAGGAAATTCAGGGAGGGTGTTGGTGAAGTCTTTGTGACCCTGAGACTTCAGAACAGGAGGCAAGCTCAGTTTCAAGCCCTTGGAGATCTTTTTTTCAAGTAGGTGACAAAGCAAACAGCAAAGTCCTTTTTCTCCTTTCCTTGGCAGCAAGCAGCCACTGCAGGCCAACCCCAGACAGCAAACAGCACAGGGGCAGTATTCCTCCTCAGCTTATCCGGCTCTTCTCCTTGGCAAAGGTTTCATCTTGATTTCCCAGAAGTGATCTAAAAGTCTGGGGTCTGGGCCCCTCTTTTTATACACACAAGTCCTTTGTTCTCTGAAGGCAGAGAGTGTCTGTACCCAGCCCAAACCAGTTCTGTCCTCCCTGGTGCAGCTTCCTGGCAGGAAGTGGAGACAGCATTGTTGAAGGCAGACCAGGCCCATTCAGGTGAAAAGGAAATCTCCTCCCCCTACTCCAAATGCAACCCAGGTATATTCAGCCCAGCCCTGACTCATCAGACTTCTGGAGTCACAGCCCTCTCCAGCCCCCTGTCACTCGCAAGCCAGACATGCAATACACAAACCTAGCAGAGGCATACTGGATGGTTAGGCAAGAAAATACCCACTTTCTAAAAGTGGTATTTTCAAACACAGAATGTAACAAGCATTGGCATAGCCAATAGGTCTCACTTTTGGGACCTTATAAGTATTTAGTTATGCAGCACAATATCCTTGGTGCAACAACAACTGTTGCATGGCTAAACACTTATAAGGTCCCAAAGGTGAGACCTATTGGCTATGCCAATGCTTGTTTCTGACTCCTGCTGGGCCCATAACAAAGGCCGAATTTGAGGGGTTATCAGGCCTCCTTTTGTTTGAGTCTCCTGGCTGGCAGCAGCCAGGAGCCTCACACCTAGAAGCAAATGCAGCAGAGGGGAAACAAAGTCTCACACCTTGGTAGCACTTCACACATACTTAAGAGAGGCAGCTTTTAACTTTGTTCAGTCCCTGTTTTGGAGATATGCATTCACTGTAAGATTGTCAGATGTGTTGGTCTTTCCCAGTATTTACACAAAATAAATAGCATTTATATAGCGCATACTACCCCTGAGGAGGCGTTGTAATAATTTAAATATCGCTATTTTTTCTTTTAAAGCACTATGGGTAGAGGAAGCTTTACGCTGACAAAAGGCAACATTGGTTTATGTGAAGCTTACAAAAGTGTGAATCTTCTGCCTAAATTAGGAGAGTTTGCAAGTATACTCGAAATGTGCTCAAATGTACTCATGATAGACCTGCTAAACATATATGTGAGGCCTTAAGATCTGATGTCACTGCTTGTGATGCCACTTCCTGTGATGTCACGCGCTGTGATGTCACGTGCCGTGATGTCACGCGCTGTGATGCCTCTAGCATACTGATTAATTAGGTTAGTCCCCCTACTTCTTTTTTTAGGGGCAGGTAGTGCCCTGCATAGAAGGGTTCCTCTCTGCCTCTGGTAGAGCCCGCGCACTCCTGTCTCCATCTCGAGATCAGCTGCTCACTTGTATCCATGTGTAACACGTCAGTTTCCCCTCGGAGCCTTTTAATTGTCCAACGAGAGCCATGCAGGTGCCTCAGTTGAGCCATTTAAATGGCCTCTGCTGACCATATGAACTCTGCCTCTTACGTGTCTTTACCCCACATGCCTCGCTTCAGAGGTTATTTTCAGCCACTGAAAACCACTTTCCTAGGCATAGACACGAGCCTCTGTGGTCTGTGTGTAATTCCCTTACAAGGCTTAGCAACGGGTGGTGTCTGCCCACTAGTTCATGCCAGGCGCACCCTCATGTTGTCTAAGAAGACATATTCTCAAATTTAAGGAGAGCTTCCTACCATACTCCGTTGATGTTGACATTTTCATCTTTTTTTCCAACAGCAGGATTTAGATTTTATAAAACAAACGTCAATATCAGAGAAGATGGTGTTTTCTTGCTTTGTCACTTCACATATGCTAAATAAATCTGAGGGATTAGCTGTTTTCCCATGATGCACCTTGTCGATGACCTGCTTTCAAAGATAAACACAAAGAGATGATGGACGGAGTGCTGAAACTTTTCAAACACTCACCCTCAGTCACAGATCTGGATTGAATCCATCATCATTCTTTAGCTCACTTTGCCACCCCAGTTCAGACACAGCTATATGCAAATCAGTCCTGACCCTGTGCCTCATGGGAACAGTCCAGCCCGAACTGCCAAGCCATGTCTTCCCTGGACCGGAAACAAGCATCCTGGGACCGGTTTCGGGCTAACAGCCCTCATCAGCCAGGCTAGCTTGAATCCAGTGGCAAAGTGAGCAAGGGACCCACGTCTGGGCATACCCTGCCAACTTAGGGCGAACAAACCGGTCCCAGGATGCTTGTTTCCGGTCCAGGGAAGACATGGCTTGGCAGTTCGGGCTGGACTGTTCCCATGAGGCACAGGGTCAAGCCTGATTTGCATATAGCTGTGTCTGAACTGGGGTGGCGAAGTGAGCTGAAGAATGATGATGGATTCAACCCAGATCTGTGACTGGGGGTGAGTGCCTGAAAAGTTTCAGCACTCCGTCCATCATCTCCTTGTGTTTGCGCTGCTTTCAAAGATGACATTTACATTTTTACACGTATGGCCATCGCATCATAGCAGTAATGTAAACGCATGAGTATTTCCGTTTACTTTAGCAAGTCTTGACTTGTAGATGTTGGGTCTATAAAACGGAGTAAATAAATTGCCCCATGGGTTGCCATGTTAATGCCCTGCATAATCTAGCCAAGGTGCCCCTGACTGTAAGAATCACTGTGCCGGAAAATATGTCAGTAATTGAGCTTAGAAAGTCACCGTCTCCGTGTCACATAATATGCCCACCTCTGTGCCGAAGAAAATTGTCATTATTGAGCCCCAGAATATGATCTTAAATATTTTGACGCTTTGCCCTTCAGCGTGTCCTTGAATATAAGCTTTCTTTGTGCAGACCAGCAGTCTGTAGTTGTGGAATATGACTCACCACGGTACGTACAAATATGTGGCCATCTTGATTGTGTGTTTGCACTGTTGTCCTTGCACGACAGTGGCGGCGTGCAGCAGAGAAGCCTGCACAGTTGCTGCTGCCTGCCTGTGCTGTATGTGTCCTGCCCTTGAAGGAAGCTCGCACTTTTGGCGGGCGGCAGTGAGCGTGCACTTTGGCGGGTGGAAGTTAAGCTTTAGCTGTAGGCGGGTGGCAGTGAAGCTTGAACTGTAGGCGGGTGGCAGTTAAGCTTGAACTGGAGGCGGGTGGCAGTGAAGCTTGCGCTGTTTCCGGATGAATCTTGAGCTGTAGGCGGGTGGCAGTGAAGCTCTCACTGCTGACGGATGGCAGCGTAGCTCGCATTGTAGGTGGGTGGCAGTGAAGTTCGCGCTGGAGGCGGGTGGCAGGAAGCTTGCGCTGTTTCCGGGTGAATCTTGAGCTGTAGGTGGGTGGCAGTGAAGCTCTCACTGCTGACGGATGGCAGCGTAGCTCGCATTGTAGGTGGGTGGCAGTGAAGTTCGCGCTGGAGGCTGGTGGCAGCGAAGCTTGCGCTGTTTCCGGGTGAATCTTGAGCTGTAGGCGGGTGGCAGTGAAGCTCTCACTGCTGACGGATGGCAGCGTAGCTCGCGTTGTAGGTGGGTGGCAGTTAAGTTCGCGCTGGAGGCGGGTGGCAGCGAAGCTTGCGCTGGTTCCGGGTGAATCTTGCGCTGTAGGTGTGGGGGTGGCAGTGAAGCTCTCACTGCTGACGGATGGCAGCGTAGCTTGCGTTGTAGGTGGGGGCAGTGAAGTTAGCGATGGAGGCGGGTGGCAGCGAGGCTTGCGCTGTTGGCGGGGGAAGCTTGCGCTGTAGGCGGGTGTCAGTGACGCTTGCATTGTTGACAGATGAAAGTGAAGCTTGCGCGCTTCTGCTGTGCGTCTGAAGGAAGCTCCAGGTTGCCTCTCTGCGCTCAGCCGCCTTTGCTCACGCACGGTAGACGTGCTTCTTCCATACATACAGGGGTAACACATGCCGGTGCCTCGAGCCCTCCACGCGTGAACGGACTCCCGCCTCATCGGCAGCCGTCCCTTAGATGTCATCTCTCAGACCGCTGGGCGCGGGTATAGCTGTAGTAATGAGCAGGGCCCAGGAGGAGCCCTTATTTAATGCAGTCTCTTCACGGCACCGACGCGGGCTGCAGTAAACATGGCTCGGAGGGAGAAGACGCGGCCTTCAAGCGCTCTTTGAAGAGGCGAGGCTGTCAGTACCAACATTTGCTGCTGTCAGGATGCGGGTCTGGGGAGGCACATGAAAGGGCCCGCGCTTGTGAACGTCCGTGCACCGCTGGCGGGGACAGGCGGGCAGAGGAGAGGGGGTGAGGCCAGGCAGGACGAGTTGTACTAATTTCCCCAGCAAGTAACCTGATACTGGAATGCAGCCTGCCGTGCAGCTGGCACACTGCGCGCCGCTAATTACTGCGCTCGCTCCCGAGACACATAGGCTATGGGAGGGGACATTTGAAGATAAGGCGGGACATACCCGAGCCTTTGGCCATTTGCGTGCTTTCTTTTGTGAAAGCCTTACGCAATGGCCAATCAAATGCGTGGCCGTAAAAAAAAACAATACGAGTAAAAGCTCTGGGAGTTGGAAGTCCTTACAATAAGCCTCCCATAGGGCAGCGCATGCGCGCTGCGCTAGGCTCGACCTAAAATTCACCCTCACTAAAAGATGCACTTTAACATTCTGAGTTCAGGCATACTAAACTTTATTTTCCTATCTTGTTCCTATGGTCAGTTATGTTTATAACATGTTATAAACTAACTTCCCGTTCTGGCCTATGGGAACAGATAGCCTTGCAATAGTGAAAAACGAAATTGGCAGTATTTTACTATCAGGACATGCCACACACATCAGGGCATGTCCTACCTTTCACATACAATACACCCTGCCCACAGGGGTACCTTGGGCCTACCTTAGGGGTGACTAACATGTAGGAAAGGGAAGGTTTAGGGATTGGCAAGTGTGTGCACTTGCCAAGTCGACATGGCAGTCCCAGACTGCACACAGGCTCTGCAATGGCAGGCCTGAGCCACATTTTACAAGCTGCTTCTGTGGGTGGCACAATCAGTGCTGCAAGCCCACCAGCAGCATTTGATCTACAGGCCCTGGGCACACATAGTGCACTGTACTAGGGTCTGACAAGTAAATCAAATCAGCCAATCATGGCATCACTAATCCATACAACAATTTACAAAAGGGAGCACTTGCACTTTGGCACTGAACAGCAGTGGCAAAGTGCCCAAAGCATCTAGACCAGCAAAAACACAGGAGGCAACAGCAAAAAAATGGAAGGGAGACCCACGCCAATGGTGCCAAGTCTAACATTCTTCTTTTTTTTTTTAAATGTGCCCTACATTAAGGAAAGTGTTTTTCATGAAAAATGTAATCAACAAAGGATCACCTCCCTTCCCCCTTCCCCACTTTCAGGAACCGGCAGTGTTTAAAAAAAAAAACACAAAAAAACCCACAGTTTTTGCAGGTTTCTAAGTGGTAGTAGTTCCTATTTTTGCCATTTTTTTTTAACAATACATTTTTATTGAGTTTCCATCGTACCAAAAGGGCGAAGCCCAGCAGGGATAATACATACAAAATGCACGTGATAAAGTACGTAGATAAAACCGGTATGGTCTGCAGAACAAAAGACCAAACACCATTTAAACAGCACCAAACACCCTTGTGAAGCATTACACATACAATGTATATCGATTTACATCCACAGAAATACAAGATCAGTACACTACGCAGGTGAGTTGCTAACCACCAATCGTTCAATGGGGTCATGGGAGGCAGACTGTGACATTGGGGGGAGATCAATACCTCTGTATGTGGCCCAGCGGGCCCATATCTTCCCGTGCTTCTGTGGGCACCCTCGCGCCTGAAACACAACAAGTTCGGCCGTCATGCATCTGTCCAAAGCCTTTTTCCAGTTAGTCACACGGGGAGGGGACTTTCCAGTACTGCGCTATGTCCCTTTTGGCTAAAGTAAGGCCAAGAAATAAAAGGTGCTGTTTATAGCGATTCCCTCCAATGTCGTCCGTGCCATGTAGAAGCACCAGTCTGGGGTCGAGCGGAATAGTCCACGCCAGAAACTGATCCAGGCAAGACACCACACTGGTCCAGAACGGCTGAATCGCCACACAGCTCCACACCGTATGCAAAAAGGATCCCTCCTCAGAACAGCAGCGGAGGCACATAGGGGACTGAATTGTACCCATTTTCCACAACCGATGACGAGTGTAATACACTCGGTGGAGGTACTTAAACTGGATGAGCCTGTATCTAGCAGACACCGCTGAATAACGGGGGCTGGCCAAGGCTTCGGCCCAGTCATCATCTGTGAGGGCCGGCAGATTCGCAGCCCATGCTGCTCTGGTTTTATGGATCGTTGTCTTAGCGTGTGTGTTGAGTGTCTGGTATATTTGCCTAATTTTGTGGTCCCCGATGTCCCTCATCAGTAGGCGCCCTTCTAGCGGGTGGAACTCCGGCAGAGCCTCCAATTGGCGTATCTGGGGGTCCAGGGCATGTCGGAGCTGTAGGTAACGGTGAAACTGTGATTTATGGAGGTCATAATCCGACTGCAGCCTTTGAAAGGATTTAAGGGTGGTGCCCCGCATGACATCCCCCAGCGTGGAAATCCCGATGAGGTCCCATTTGCGGAAACCGCAGAGCGCCGCAACAGGCCGGAGAAAGGTGCCATGCCATAGGGGAATGGAGCGAGTCAGTCTACACCACCATCCCATGGACCGAACCACCCGCCTCCAGATTTGTATGACTGTCCGGCAAGCCGGAGGCAGAGTGTCTAGAGATGCATTACTATACAAGAGGTGCAGCAAGGGGGTGCCGGACATGGCGATCCGCTCGACCGCGTAGGCCGGGTCCGACTGAGGCCCATACCACCACTCGTTTATCACCAAGAGGCGGAATAATACGCTTGGACATCCGCCACTGCAATGCCCCCGCAATACGTAGAGTGCGAACACGTGGAGAGCGCTACCCGAATCGCACCCCCCTGCCATAGGAACCTGTTCAGAAGAGCATTAAGCTGTGTAAACCATGATGGAGGGATGGAGTATGGAAAATTTTGGAGCTGATATAGTAGGCACGGTAAGGACACCATCTTGAAAATGGCGGACCTTCCATATAGAGACAGAGGTAGCTGGGACCAGACCGTCGTCTCGTTACGGACAGCTGTGGAGCAATATTGTGTGTCCAGGAGACTGTGGGACACGGCGAAATGAAAACCCCCAGGTATTTGAAGCCAGTATCGGCAATGCGCAGTTCCGAGGCCCAGGCTTGACTCCTCTGGTCCCCGCAAATAGGAAAAAGTGTGGATTTGGATGGATTGGTGCACAGCCCAGTGGTTTCGCCGAAAACTCGAAGAATTTGGAGGACGCGTGGCCCCGAGAACCATGGGTCCGACATGAAGAAGAGAGTGTCATCCGCGTAGAGTGCGATTCTATCGGAGTGCTCCTGTGTCCAATCCATCCCTCGAATCAGCGGGTCCTGACGCACCCATGCCGCCAGGGGCTCTATCGTAAGGGCGAACAGAAGAGGGGACAGGAGGCAACCCTGCCTCGTGCCCCGACGGATGGGAAAGGGAGCAGAACACTGTCCCGCGGCACGAACCGATGCGATGAGATCTGTGTACAGCAGCCGCGTATGGGCTATAAACCGAGGGCCCAGATTCACAGCTTCTAAGAGCTTGAAGAAGTAAGTTAAACTCAGGGAGTCATACGCCTTGTCGATTTCGGCGAGTAAGACAGCCGCCGGGCAACCCAAGCTGGACGCTCCCGCGATGGCATTGTGGACGCGCCTGATGTTATGCCTGGTGGAGCGCTGCAGCATAAAACCCGCCTGGTCAAGATGTATAAGGTCGTGGATGCAAGACTGGAGGTGGTCCGCCCGGACCTTCCCTAGGAGCTTAGGCTCAAAGTTCAGCAATGAGATAGGCCGATAGGAGGCTGGGTCTTCTGGGGGACGACCGGGCTTTAAGAATACTGCGATCTCTGCATGACGATAATCCATTGGTAAGATACGCTGTTCTAAGGCTTCATGCAGGGCCTTTAGTAAGTGGGGGCCCAGAGTCGCCATGTGAGGACGCAAAAAGTCGCTTGGAAAGCCATTCTGGCCCGGGGCCTTACCCGGGTGGATACTTGCCAACGCCGCCTGCAGGTCATCGACCGAAATGGGGCTATCCAGCTGGTCACGCATTTGATCAGACAGCCTGCGGGGGGGAATATCTGAGAGAAATTCATCTATAAGAGGGTCCGCAATCAACTCACGCTCCTGGTAAAGGTTGGAATAGAAGGAGGCAAACACCTGGACCACCGCTTCGGGGGAGGTGCATAGTGAGCCATCCGTGGCCCTCAAAAGAGGAACCTGTACCGGAGCTGATCTAGCCTGGCAAAGCCGATGAAGCATTTGACTGGACTTATCGCCCCATTGATAAATCCTGTGCTGGGTTGCCAGCCATGCCTCCTTGGCCTCGTCAGTAAGGAGCTGACGAATTTGTTGCTGAACATGTAGCAGGTTACGTCGTGAGCTGGGGTCAGACCCTTCCAATATTCGCAACTCCAGCTGGCCTTGGCGGTCCTCTAATTCCAGCACTTGTGCCAGGCGCTTACGTTTATCCCCCGTACGAAAGCTAATGTCAGTCCCCCTAATCGTCGGCTTGAGAGCCTCCCATAATGTTACTGGCGATGGAGAGGTAGCCACGTTAAGCCGGAGATATTCTACAATGGCGAGACGAAGAGTCTCCTGATACGTAGCATCCCGGAGGAGCCAAGGGGACATGCGCCACCTGCACGAGGTCCGGGGGGCCTTTAGGCGCAGCTTAATTTGAACGGGCGAGTGATCCGAGAGTCCTCTAGCCAAGATCGAGGCCTGCGCTAGTCTGTGTGAATAAGTGTGTGGAAGGAATATGTAATCGAGCCGCGAGAGTGTGTGATGGACGGCCGATGCATACGAAAACCCCGCCTCTGTAGGGTGAAGCGCGCGCCATGTGTCAGACCATCCTGAAGTGTGCGCGAGTATATGCAACTTGGACGTAGAGGGGGATCTGTCAGGCTGCGCCGCCCGCCATCTATCTTGGGGGGCCATGGTATCACTCCAGTCACCACCCAGAATCGTCAAGCCGTCCGGAAGGTCGCCCCATAGTTGCGTAATTTTGTCGGCGAATATTTGGTCCAACGGAGGGGGGGCATAAACACTCCCAATCGTAATTTGCTCCCCAGCCACTGTGCCCGAGACTATGGTAAAGCGCCCACCAGGGCCTAGCCAGTGTTTAGAGATGTGGAGCGGCACGCGTCTGTGAATAAGGATCGCCGTGCCTCGTGCACCCCGTGAAAATCCGGATGGGTATGTAGTGGCGAAGCCAAACCTGTTGAGGCAAGGAGCTTTGTTGCCAAGGAGATGTCTCCTGCAACAGAAGGACATCGGCCTCATAGCACTTTGCCAGTCGGAGCACCGCCCCTCACTTGACCTTGCTCAGCAGCCCTCGTACATTCCATGAGATTATGTTTAGCTCTCCCAATGGAGTGTTACCTTTATATTGCGTCATCCCCCCACGTCGCCATCTATAACTGTCGATGCAATATCTGTGGCGTGAGATGTGCAGGAGTGTCTGGTGCGAAAAACATTTATAACAATAAACCCCCCCCAACCCATAGCACCCACCTCCTCCTCCCCCCCCACCCCCCAACCCCATACATCCAAAAACAAGGAGTACCTGTTGCGGTGGAAACATAACTCAGGCCCCAAACGTGAAGACCCAAGAAGTCCCTCCAACCAACCCCACCCAACCCAACATTACGAAACATAACCCAAGATGTCCAGGGGCGTGGACTGCCATCTTGCCTAGAGCCGGTATAATGGACCCCAGTACTTTGTAGATCATACCCCAAGGGAGGGCAAATGGTAATAGCATGAAGCCAAGGGACTATTGGGGACCACGTCACTCAGTGGTTGCAGACTGCTCAAGTGCTCTCCAGTTGGAGCGGGATCTATGCCGCTGTCTCGACGTGCCTCTGCTCTGCCGGCTCCTGTGGGACCCCTGCGAGGAGTCCGAATCCACCGGGTTGCGGCGAGTGTGGCTTGAGATGGCGCCTCTCGTCAGTTCAGGCAAATACCTCCTCAGGGGAGTCGAAGAAGTACGTTTTGGCATTAAAAATTACTTTCATCCTGGCGGGGAACATCAGCGCATAGGACAGATTTAGTTCTCGAAGTCTGCGTTTGGCAGCCGCAAAGGATTGGCGCTGCTGCTGCACCAGTCTGGTATAGTCCGGGAATACCATGATTGCATGAGAGTTATAAACCATTTTGTCTTTGTGAGACCGGGCAAATTGAAGGATAGCGTCCCGGTCGGCATAGTTGAGGAGCCGGGCGATCACATCCCTCGGGAGCTCCCCGGGGGGCGGCTTCTTGGCCAGGGTGCGGTGGGCCCGCTCGATCACAAAGCAGGGGGACATAACATCAGACGGCAGTATGGACATGAGCCAACCAGTGAGAAAGCCATCCATGGAGGTTCCCTCGCATCCCTCCGGAAAGCACACCAGGCGGATGTTGTTGCGCCGCGCCCTGCCTTCAGCGTCCTCGACCCGTGAGGCCAACTCCTGTGAGACGACCGTAAGCTTGTTGACCTTCTGCCGAAGGGTAGTGACTGTGTCCTCCACTGTGAATACCCTGGTTTCAGCCTCTGTGATCCTATCCACAGCCTTCCGGAGGTCTTGGCGAAGGAAAGACACCTCTGATCCGACTGCCCCGATCTGGGCCTCGAGTGCTGTCCGCGACTGGGTAATGGCCGCTAGCAGGGCCGCGTTGTCTGGGGACGAACCCTCGGCGCCCTCCTTACCTGGACCTGTGGTGGGGTACTGGTCCATCTTGGGTTGCTTGGAGGCAGCTGCTCCCTGTTTATCCCAGCCCATGGTTGGAGGAGGGTATAGGCGAAGGTGAGCGGCGGAGAGTGTAGAACAGGGATAGGTAGATCCAGTGAGCCAGGGCACCCCTTCACGGCGCCGGTTGTGCGTGTCTTACGGATGTGCATCTTCCAGGCCGGGCCCACTGCACCATCCGTGGCATCTCAATCCGATCCGGGGCAGAGCTCCAGGCCACACGGAATCTGGCCTCCCCGGCAGCAAGCCGCACCAGGCCTAGCCCAGCCGCTTCCGCCGCCCGGGGAGGGCAGCCAAGTAGACCCCCTACAGGGACCAGACTCGTACGACCCCCGGCCTAGGCGTCCACCCCGGGCAGGTGCAGTCAGGATCTGGTCCGCCTCAACCTCGTCTCGGTACGGGCTGCCCCATGCTTTAGGAGCGTCCGTGCAGTGCCAGCGCTGAGGGAGCCGCAGTCAGTCCCGCCGCTGCCCCCGTGTACCCCTCGGGAGCTCCTCACACTCCCTGCGCAGTCCGGGTGATGCCGTATATAGGAGGGGGGGGGCCACCATGCTGATCAGGGGTTCTGCCCCGGGGTCCAGCACACCTCGGACCCACCTGAGCGCCGACGATGGTCCCGGTCCAGTTCTGGGCCCACCTTTTCAGAGCCGGGAGGCAGCAGACGTGTTGCGCAGAGGAAACTCCGGAGGAATGTGGGAGGCGCGCGCCCCCGACCGGAGCAAGGCCCAGCAATCCCTGGTCTCGCCTGCCGGCAGGCTCCACCCAGCCTCTAGGCCTTACCGGCACCTGGATCTTGCGCTAGGGGGTTCTCCGCCCGCGGGACAGGAAGGGCTCTCCAACCAGGAGTCACCGGCCGCAGCAGCAGAGCGTGCACATGCACTGCGCGGCTGTGAGCCGCCGCCGCTGCTCGCCGCCTCGGGTGCGCGAGGCCTCAGCCCGCCTCGCGCTCTTCACCCTCTCCCTCTGGGCTGTGGTCGCGTCGGGCCGGACCCAGGCCGACAACGCCGGTCGCGGCCGAACTCGGGATCCGTGATGAGCGGCGGTATCCACACGTAGCGTGCTGCGGGCCATATGGTCTCTGGGGTCAGGATAAGCGACGGATGTTGATAATTACGGGCTCAGGCCGGCGGAGCTCTAACGAGACGCGTCCGCCATGCTTGGCTCCTAAGCCACGCCCCCCATTTTTGCCATTTTTACATACTTGCAATTTGTTGAGAAACTGGTGTGAATCCAGTGGTTGAACCATGCATCTAAAAGAGACACGTTAGTGACAGATTCCTTACCTTGGAATATCCCCAGGCGTCAGGCTGGATCCGGAAAGTTTTGCGTAGCAGTACCCCTGCGCGTCCGTAGGCGGCGTCGTGTGGCTCCGCGTCCGTCGTCGGCGTCGTGATCGCCGGGATGACGTCGCGGCCAGTACTTAGACGCTGCCCATGCGCGCTGGCGTCAGTTCTTTCTTTTTCCGCACCAGTAATCGCAGATCCGGATTGAGCAGTGCCCCAGTAATTTTTTGACTGAGTATTTTTGAGACTTTTTTGTCCAAGTTTTCGAGTCGTTTCGACTCCAAGGTGTCAGTAGGGATGCCCGGCTTCAAGCCATGCGAGGTCTGTAATCGCATGATGTCGATTACGGATCCGCACCGAGAGTGTCTCTTCTACCTGGGGCGCGGCCACGACCCCACGTCGTGCCCCGAGTGTCGGTCCCTCGCCCCGAAGGCTTTGCGAGAGCGGTCTCGAAAGCTTCTCGAGGCCCGGCACTCGGCTCCGCACCGATCGAGGTCCCGGTCCCGGGAGAGGTCGAGGGGTCGGTCGCGGAGCCGTCGTCATTTGTCGGGGTCGAAGTCTTCGTCTTCAGGTAAGGCGAAGCACAAGAGGTCTAAGAAGCGTCGCTCTAAGACCTCCCCTCGCCTGTCTCACGACTCGGCTGAGGGTCCTGTTGGTACCGCCCCCGCGGCTCCGGGAGTACCCGTTGAGCCGGCGCTGGCCTACCCGCCTGTTCCGGGTCCGACGTCGACTCCGGCCGACATCCAGAACTTCTTGTCGGCCATGGCTCGCATCTTCGGGCCTAAGGGTTACCCCGGTGCGCCTTCGGGCCCCGAGGGCCCCAGTGGGGTCCTCCTTCGGCACCACCGGCGGCTCCGGCCCCAGTGTCTCCGGCGGCTCCGGCGCCGCAGGACCCCCTCGGATCCAGGCCTGGATCCCGGTCGACGCCGGTTGACCTGACAACACCTCCACCAGCGCCGACCTCACCGGTACTGCTCCCGGCGCCGTCCGAGGTCCCGGACGATGCCGTCCCCAGGTTCTCCCCGGCACCGGACACGGAGCCGGATCGACGTCGGCCGACGACGATGGGACTTTTCTTCCCTCATGTCCGCCCTCCTTACTTTTCATCTGTTTTGGAGGACGAGGAGGACTGGAAAGGGCGGAAGACCCTCTCAGCCCAATGTGAGCCTTATCAGGACTGGGCAGAGGAACTGGGTGATGCCAGTGGCCTGGACACCTCTCCAGACCTTGGCATGCTGTCTCCTCCTTCCGTGGCTACGGAGGAGGGAGCAAGTTATGCAACGGTGTTGCGTAGGGCGGCCGCGGCCTTGCGCCTCGAGCTCCCTACAGTGGCTGTCAGGACTAACCTCCTGACGGAAGTGCTACAGCCGGCGGCTACCTCCTCGGAGCCACTGCTGCCGTTCAACGACGCACTTTCTGACGTTCTTTTATGGCACCTGGTCCAGGCCCACCACAGGGGCTCCTGTGGACAGGAACGTAGCCCGACGTCATCGCCTGGCCCCGGGCGACCCTCTGTTCCTCTCCCAACACCCCACCCCCGAGAGCTTGGTTGTCCAAGCCTCTACATCTCAGAGCGCCTTCCCTACGGCTCCGCCGGATAGGGAATCCAAAAAACTGGACCAATTAGGGAAGAAAGTTTTCTCTTCCTCCAGTGCTGGCTTGCGGTCCGTGAACACCGCTTGCCTTTTGGGCCGTTACTCCCACTCTCTGTGGGATTCGGTGGCGCAAGTGCTGCCTAAGTGTCCTGAGGAGGTCCAGACACTACTCACCCGTGTTCTTGCAGACGGGAGAGACGCGGCGAAGTTCACAATCCGATGTGGCCTGGACACCCCTGACTCGCTGGGCAGATCACTTGCTACGACAGTGGCGCTGCGCCGTCACGCCTGGCTGAGGACCACTGGTTTTTAAGGCGATGTCCAAAACACACTTATAAACATGCCCTTTGATGGTATCCGCCTTTTTGGCAATAAGGCAGACAGCGCGCTGGAGCGCTTTAAGGACTCGCGGGCTACGGCCAAGTCCTTGGGCCTTTCCGCCTCGCGCCCTCCGCCGCAGTCTGCTTTTCGCCCCTTTCGTGGCCACGGAAGGGGCGCCCAGTCACGTCCAATGCCCAGCCACCGGCCCGCGCAGCAAGCGACTTCGCGTGGCCGAGGACGTAGCTCCCGCCGAGGCGGGTCGGGTAACCAGCGTGCGGGTCAGGCCACCACCTCCGCCCCGTCTGCGGCCTCCAAGCCCTCCTAGTCCATCCTTTCACGTCCACAGCACGCCAGTGGGGGGCAGGGTCCGCCATCACATCGGACAGATGGGTCTTGGACATTGTCCGAAGGGGCTACTCCCTCCCCTTCGAGACTGCCCCCCCAGCCATGCCACCTCAATGCCACCGCATGTCGGGGGATCATTTGGTGCTTCTTCAAAAGGAAGTTGCGGCCCTCTTGGCCAAGGGGGCCATCGAGCGCGTTCCGACCCCAGAAGTAGGGCGTGGTTGTTACTCCCACTACTTTCTGGTGCCCAAAAAGGACAAGGAGGACATGCGTCCTTTCTTGGACCTCCGGGAACGTCAATCGCTTCCTCCGGAAGGAGAAGTTCAAGATGCTCACCCTAGCTCAGGTCTTGACTGCCCTCGACCCTGGAGACTGGATGGTAGCGTTGGACTTGCAGGACGCATATTTTCACATCCCCGTCCTGCCGGCCCACCGGCATTATCTGCGGTTCATGGTAGGCCTCGAGCATTTTCAGTTCACCGTGCTCCCCTTTGGCCTTACCTGCGCCCCTCGGGTGTTCACGAAAGTGATGGCGGTGGTCGCAGCTCATCTGCGCCGGGCAGGGGTTCCAGTCTTCCCCTACCTCGACGACTGGTTGTTGAAGGCGGGCTCGTCCCAGGCAGTCGTCTCCCACCTCCAGACTACGGCCGAACTCCTGCACTCGCTGGGGTTCTCCATCAACGTGCCGAAGTCGCACCTGATTCCTTCTCCACAGCTCCTTTTCATTGGAGCAGTTCTGGACACAACGCAGTTTCGGGCCTATCCTCCCGAACGGCGAGTCCAGGATATTCAGGCTATGAATCCGATCTTTCAGCCTCTATCCTGGGTTTCGGTACGGATGACCCTGAGGCTGCTGGGCCTCATGGCCTCCTGCATCCTGCTGGTCGATCATGCCAGAGGGCATATGCGGGCTCTGCAGTGGGACCTGAAGTTCCAGTGGGCGCAGCATCAGGGGAACCTGTCTGATTACGTCCAGATCTCGGAGGGGACTGCACGACAGTTGGAGTGGTGGCTTTCGAACCGGCAGTGGGTCACGGGCAGATCTCTCTCCCTTCCCCAGCCAGAGCACACGGTTGTGACGGATGCGTCCCTTCTGGGGCGGAGATCAGAGGCCTCTGGTCTCCGGCGGAGTCCCGGCTCCATATCAACCTTCTGGAGCTCCGGGCGATCCGACTTGCACTAAAGGCATTCCTTCCCTCTGTCAAGGGGAAGGTAGTGCAGGTGTTCACAGACAACACCACCGCCATGTGGTACTGCAACAAACAAGGCGGGGTGGGGTCGTGGACCCTATGTCAGGAGGCTCTGCGTCTCTGGACATGGCTGGAACATCAGGGCATTTTCCTGATGGTTCAACACCTGGCAGGTTCCCTGAACGCCAGGGTGGACGAACTCAGCCGCAGGTGCATGATGGATCACGAATGGCGTCTTCACTCGGAGGTGGCGCAAGGACTCTTTCTACAGTGGGGAGAGCCTTGGTTAGATCTATTCGCCACCGAAGAGAACGCGCAATGTCATCAGTTCTGCGCGTTGGAATTTCCAAGGCAGCACTCGCTCGGCGACGCTTTTCGTCGCGAGTGGAGTTGCGGTCTGTTGTACGCCTTTCCGCCTATACCACTTCTACCCAGAGTGTTGAAGAAGATTCGGCGCGACCGGGCCCAAGTCATTCTTGTGGCTCCAGACTGGGCTCGAAGAGTTTGGTATCCCGAGCTACTCAGTATGAGCATCAATCCCCCGATCCGTCTGCCTCTTCGGGAGGATCTTCTGTCGCAGCAGCAGGGGACGGTCCTCCACCCGAACCTGTCCAGTCTCCACCTCCTTGCATGGAGATTGAGCGGCGGCAGTTGATTCCTTTCGATTTGCCTCCCAAAGTTTGTGATGTGATTCTGGCAGCCAGGCGTCCCTCCACTAAGGTGGTATACGCCTGCTGGTGGAATAAGTTTGTGGCATGGTGCACAGCAAAGGCTGTGGATCCCCTTTCTGCCCCTCTTTCTGAGGTCCTTCTGTTCCTTCTTTCTCTGGCCCAACAGGGTTCTGCCCTGGGTACCATCAAGGGCTACCTTTGTGCAAACTCGGCCTTTCTCAGGCTTCCTGATCAGCCCTCCCTTTTCAAGTCCCCTGTTGTTAACAGGTTTCTTAAAGGCATTACACACCTTTTCCCTCCTGTTCCGTTTGTGATGCCTCAGTGGGACTTGAACTTGGTTCTTACCTTTTAATGTGCGCTCCCTTTGAGCCTCTCCATAACTGTCCTCTTCGTCTTCTCACTCTGAAGACAGCCTTTCTGGTGGCTATCACCTCCGCTCGGCGGGTGAGTGAGCTCCAGGCTCTTTCTTGTAAGCCCCCCTTTCTGTCTGTTCATCCAGACAAGGTTGTTCTTAGGACGCGTCCGTCCTTCTTGCCAAAGGTGGTTACTGCCTTCCACATTGGGCAGACCATCACTTTGCCCACCTTCTTTCCGCCTCCGCATCCTTCCAGAGAGGAAGAGAGGCTCCACCGTCTGGACCCAAAACGTGCAATTTCCTTCTATCTGAACCGCACACAACAGTTCCGGGTGGACGACCAGCTCTTTGTTGGCTACGTGGGTGCCAAAAAAGGTCGGGCGGTACACAAGCGGACCATCTGCCGCTGGGTTGTCTTGTGTATCAAAGCCTGCTATTCTTTGGCTAAGAAGGAGCCCCCTGTTGGGCTACGTGCCCATTCCACCAGGGCGACAGCCGCCACCACGGCTTTGGGACGTGATGTCCCATTGCAGGACATTTGTTAGGCAGCTACGTGGGCCTCGCTGCACACGTTTACCAAGCATTACTGCCTTGACAGCCAAGTCCGGAGAGACGGCTTCTTTGGCCGTTCTGTTCTCCGAGACTTCCTCGTCTGATCTTTGTTCGCAGACCCACCACCGGGGTTGGTATTGCTGGGGTATCTATTCTAAGGTAAGGAATCTGTCACTAACGTGTCTCTTTCAGAAGCACAAGTTACTAACTTGTGTAACGATATATCTGTAAGAGACTGTAGTTAGTGACAGATTCCTTACCGCCCCACCCATCCTCCCCGTTCTGCGAACTGATTTCTAGGGTTAAGGTCATCCCTTTCAGGGCCCTAGTTTTCAGACACCAGTGTCAGTTTCTTGCATGGCTCTGCGTTTCTGGCGCGGAAAGTCGTGTACAGAATTGACGCCAGCGCGCATGGGCGGCGTCTAAGTACTGGCCGCGACGTCATCCCGGCGATCACGACAACGGACGCGGAGCCGCACGACGCCGCCTACCGACGCGCAGGGGTACTGCTACGCAAAACTTTCCGGATCCAGCCTGACGCCTGTGGATATTCTAAGGTAAGGAATCTGTCACTAACTACTGTCTCTTACAGATATATCGTTACACAAGTTAGTAACTTGTGCATCAGTTCATATTGGTAAAATCTAATGTTCAAAAAATAAAAATGAAAGAAAGCTATGCACTTAATCTGCCTATGCTTCTGAGTTTAGGAATAGTGGTTATTCACAGAACTTACTGTGATTTAGGGTTACCTGTAATCTAATGCGATTTAGAGGGTGTTTTGCAAAATATTTTCTTTCTTGTACACTGACTTTCATTAGGAAGCAAACAATGAATTAAAACACTTTTAAAGTGCACAGCTACTCAAGAGTGTCCCAGCACTAATGCAGAAAAAGGGAGTAAGACCCCAAGTTATAGGCTGAACAGATGGGTTTTTGGCTCTTTATGGAAAGTGATCTTGTCTAAGAATTATCTGAATTGGGATGAGAGCTCATTCCAGCATATAGCTCCCAATACAGAACAGGCAGAACTACTCAATCTCTTTCTCTTAATGCGGGAACTACCAACAGCTGAGCACTCTGCTAAGGCAAGGCCCTAGAGGGGCAGTATTCTTGCATCCTATCAATTAAATATTTGGGTCCCGCCATATAGAAATCACAGTGAGCAATTGTTAAAGCTTTAAAAGTAATCCTTTTCCTCACTGGCAACCAATGGAACTGATTGCGATATTGAGACACCAAAGCATGTTTAGACAATTTAAACAGAAGGTGGATTGCAGTGTTCTGCACTATTTGGAATTGATGTATTAGGTATTCTGAAACTCCCAGATGGACACCATTAGAATAATCCAGCTAGGATAGAATCAACGCCAGAACCACTGATTTCCATGCTTCCCATGGAAGAAAATCTAAGAACTTAACATTGTAAGTATCCAGACGCAAGCTTTCACTAATGAGGAAATCTGGGGTTTAAAAGAGAGATGGTCATCAAAGAGTACCCCCAGATTCATCACACAACCATAGTGGGGTGGGGGGGAAGGCAGCAGACACCTACTCGGCCAAGCACCTCTCCAACCTGGAAGTGGATTGGAACCAAAAAGCAAGATTTACGTCTTGTCTGGGTTAAATGGAAGGCAGTTGACTGGAAGCCATGTCATCACCGCCTCCATGCATGCTGAGAAAATTTCCTTGTTTGGGGTAGAGTCACCATCATAGGTAAGCAACAACTGGGTGTCATCCGCATATGAAACATTTCTGATGCCAAATGATTCAATTAAAAATGCAAGAAGAGACATGCAAATATTAAAGAGAGTAGGGCTCAGTGCTGAACCATGTGGTACACCACACTTTAATGTCTGCACCTCTGAATAAAAGGGCTCCATCCACAGGATTTGAACCACCTTAAAGCCACCCCACTCACTCCAATTTATTCAAGGAGCTGAAGCAGAATTTCATGTGAGACAGTCTCAAACGCCGCAAGAGATCTAACAAAATCAAGGCGACATTATGGCCAGAGTCAAGATTCATCTTAATAGACTCTGTAATTGGCAACAGGGCAGTTTCTGTGCTATGCTGTGTTCTAAAGCCCGATTGTGATGGGTGCAGTGTTATATTCCATATAGGTACCCCAATAAAGGCTCGGGTAACATCCCAACCTTTCACCTATATTCATCCCTACATTACATACATAACGGGCTGCTAGGACTGACCCTTTACCTAGTTACAGTCCTGCACACAGAACGTGGGGTTTTCCCTGAACAAATAGCCTCATACATTATGCATGAGGATCCTTGGATTCTTGGAAACTCAGCAGGACTACCATCTCCTGTATAATAACTATGTACAAGGTTCATTCCCGACGTCATGCTAAGTCCGACAGTGGCACAGCAAGGTAGAACCCCTGGGGATACCTTCGGGTATTTAAACATTACATTTTGCTGAGATAGAGAGAGGAGATCACGACTTCCATGCCGACACACTAAAGCGAGACGCTGAGGTTCCTGCACGCAGACACTCCAGCTCGCAGTGGTCTGAACATCCCTTGCAGGGTGTCCAACTCGAGACCAAGACGGGGTCCTACAGTTTCTCACTTCAAGTAATGGGGGTTGACTTTATCCTAGAGGGATTCTTGGCTTAACAACTACATACATGCTAGGTACACTTAGGTACATCTAGTTAGGGTACCATCGTAGGAGTACGCATTTTATTGTCATGTATTTTATATACTTGCCTGTATTTATGATTATAGCTAAAATGGTAGAAATCTACCATCCTTTTACTTTCCTAGTGCTTCTAATCATCTATATCTGTTACTGTCTAATGATTGTTTCAGCACACCTATTTTACACTAGAATAACGACTGTTCAATAAATACTTATTGGAAAACGTCCATACCGTTTATTTTGTGTATCTCTCTGAGACTAAGTGAGCACGAGTGATTTGAGCGAAAAGTAGTACACTGTTTCCACGGTCCTGAGGGATCAGGGTTGTCATGTTCGATAGTTGCCAAGAACTATTCTCTCCTTGGTAAGAGCAGTTTCTAGTGGCACTGTGAGCTAGCTGGTATACAGGCCAACATACCCGGTGGGGGTATCTAGAATCAGTCTGACACCAATCCTACAGTGTATGTTGTCCGAACGTGCAGATCCTGTATAGGTTTTATAGGAACTACACGACCTGGCGCCACCAACGTTGGTTGGGTACTTATTTAACAATCAAATCTGAGTAGTTCAGTTGTGCTATTCTCAGAGACCCCTACTCACACATCCCCAGAGACGTCTGGAGTGGGAGGGAAAAAAATCCGCCACAGCTGAGTAGGCAAAAATCGTATGTATTGGCTGTTGGTTTAATCAAGCTTAAAGGAAACATTGGTCCTATTGTGCATAACACCTTATCTCAGTTCCCTTGAAAGGCTCTTCTTACTAAAACAATGACTGTACAGGAAGATCCTGTGGTTACATTACACCTCTCAGGAGGAGAAGAAGAAGCAGATGCAATACACATTGCGGAAAACGTTAGAAATGCCATCACCCTAAAACTAGTAGCGGGTGGGTCAGTAACATTCGTGATTGAGGCACACGAATCATTTAGAACAGAGGTATTCTATTCATGGGTTACATTCCCACAGGCGAATGCACTAACAAAGACATTTCATTACTATACAGAAGATGAAATACCGAACGAATATTGTCCGTACGAGGACATTGAAATTCCACTTACTTACCAGGAAATTTTTTTACTGGTTTAAAGGCGCCCTACCCTATACAAGAAATAGAATAAGACTTGGTCCGCTCGGAAGAGACGGAGCAACATGGCCAGTATTAGCTGCCTACACACCACATCCTGACATTAACAGAATGCCAGGAGGAGACTTACTTGCACAGCATAAAGAATTAATAAAACTTTACAGAAACATGACACAGTTTGTGATGAGAACACTCACACTTCAGCCAAAACCGGCTACACAAGCAGGACCAGTCCAAACTTCTATAACTAAAATTACACTTCAAACATTACACGCAGTGATGGGTAAAATACCCACTAAACGTGAACAAATGCCTTTCTGGATAGCTCAAAAAATAATACAGCTAGTGGCAGTATTTCCACACACTGGTCCACACGAAAAGCATAGAATGCTAACAATTTGCTTGCCAATGGGGATGGCTCCCCCGATAGAGGATTGTACTTCGTCGGGTACAGTCTTCGCTGCAATATATACCAGAACTCATGGTATCCCTTCATTAGCCGTAATACCGGATGTATTAAGACAAATACAGAACGAGTACGGAGCAGAACCTGCTCTGAACTTAGGGATGAAGTTACTAAACAACTTTGCCCAGGTATCAGCTATAATATTAGCAAACATTAAAGGGGAAGCAGCATCAGTGGCAATACGCCAACGCCTGAGAGATTTCCCTCCATTACAACAGGAGACAGAATTACCTAAAATTATTGAAACTGCTTATGCAGAATTAGGTAGAGATAGTTTGGGTGCTAGACCAGTAAAACCTCAACTGATGGGAGGTCGAGATAAAGAACAGGCAAAGCAAACACCAGTTTCTTCAAAGAAGAAATGGGACAATAACAAACAACAAAAAAGAATAAAGACAATAGATCTCAATCCAGAGGTGGGTCTCCTCAACAGGAGCCCCCGAAAGGAGGTATAACTTTAGAAATAGAGACAACATTAGGAAACCTGACAGGTATCAGGATACTGATACGCGTTCCTCTCGTTCCTTTCAGGGTTCATCAAAAAACTCGGAGAGGGAAGGACGGTCAGAACACAGACAAGAAGAGCATACAAAGTCCAGAGACACGCAACACACTTCAGACTACTCTTCCAAAAAAGAAGAAAAGCCTAGAGCAAAACCTCAATTCAAAAAGAAGAAAGTAGCATGTCTCAAAGTTAGACATGCCCAGAATTCTGAGGACTCAACTACTGAACAGGGAATGGGCTCCGACGATGCTAGACAGCGCAGCAGAAGTAACAATAGCTCACCAGAACCTGATGGAATTTCTGGTGACAGCGGAGTTGAGTGAATATATTACAGTGGAAACACCTGATACTAGGGTAAGTGTCCCACATAGGTTACATGAGATAACACTCTGGATGGAGGGGGACAAGCCCAGAAAAATTAAATGTCTCTTTTAGGAGAACCTATCATTTGGCTATGACATTCTTTTAGCTGAAAGGGATTGGCTGCCCGCTATTGTTATGGATTGCCCAAAGGGAGAAACGATTATTTTTCCAGCCTTTTCCGACCTCGTTCCCACACATTTAAAACACACATACGCGCGGGAGTGGGCAGTAGCCCTTCCTCCTGCATTATATCGCAACCATGTTGGGTGGGATGAAGAATCACCTCACCACTTGATACCACTAAAATCTACTCCCAACTCCACAGAGACAGTATCCAATAAAACAGGAAGCGAAAAAACAGGTCAGGGAGCTCTTAGATCAACTTAAATATCAAGGTGTGATTGAAACTTGCTCCTCATCAATGAATAATCCTTTGTTTCCCGTTATGAAACCCGATAATTCATATAGTCTAGTTTTAGATTACAGACATCTGAACTCATGCACAAAAGCATTTGCAGTACAAATTGCACATAGTGCTGCATTAATGAATAACATGGTGCGGAAAAATTACAAAACAACACTAGATATCTCAAATGGATTTTTCTGCCAAAATATAGCGCCTGAGAGCAGATACTTGACAGCATTCTCAGCGCTGGGGTCCCAACGGTAATTTTGTCGACTCCCCTAGGGGTATAAGAACAGCCCGGGGTTGTTTTCCGCCAGGGTAACTGAGTTACTACAGAATATGGACGAGGAGGCATTGTCCTATGTAGATGATATTTATCTGACGGACGATGACCTGGAGGAACACTTGACCAGGGTGAGCACCATAATTTTGGGATTCGCCTCTGAGGGCTACAAATTCAACTTCAGAAAATCAAAAATAGCCCACCTCAATGTCCTATTTTTGCGAAATGAGCTTTCAAGTGAAGGAAAAAGCCTGGCAGACAATTTTTTAGAAAAATGTGCGCTGCTCCAACCTCCAAAATCATTAAAAAAAATTACAATCCATACTGGGATTCCAAAATTTCGGTAGACCATACATTTTGGATTACGCAGAAAGGGTTAAACCTTTCTACGACCTCATAAGACCTGATTTTTCAGTTAGGCATTAGACACAGGAACACACAGATATCCTTCGTTCTCTACACGCTGACATGATATCATCTAAACATTTACAGACACGCGTAAATGTCCGCAACCTGGTGATCCGGATAGTTGCGGGTCAATCTGGGTACACCTACTTAACATACAATGAAGGTGAAACTGTCCCAATAGCATACAAATCACACTTGTACACAAACGCTGAGATGCGCTTTGCATCTACAGAAAAAATTCTGACAGCCGTACAGACTGCTGTAGTAAGAGAAAGAGCACTGGCTCAGGGGAAACGAATTATTGTCGTGACTCCGGTACCGGCATTAGAGGCTGCTACAAAGGCAAGCGTTCCAAATGCTAAAGCTTTACATCCGAGATGGATACAATGGGCTAATTCTCTCACTGCATCAGATGTAGAATACAGGTACGACCCAAGTCTAAAAACACAAGCATTCCTGCAATACGAAGAAGAATATCCTCTCCCCAATGAAATAATGCCTCTAGATCAGTATGAATACATAATTTACACTGACGGATCTACTCAACCGGCCGTAGGAAGTAAACAACAATACAGCTCCGCGTGTGCGATTGTAAAAGGTCGTATGCGAGATGGTAAGTTCCATCCAAGCTGCACAGAGACTCAGTCTCTAGGAGACTGCATAGCTCAGTTGGGCGAACTAAAGCGCTTTTACTGGCACTGATTAATACGGATCGTGAATTCCCCACACTAATTGTGTGAGATTCCTTTTACTGTGTCAAGTCATACAATTAATATCTTCACTATTGGTGACAAAATGGGTTTAAAGACTCAAAAGGTGGCACAATTAAGCACAAAATGCTATGAGAACAGGTAGCGGAATTATAAAACGAACTACCAAGAGCTCACGTGATACACACGCTGAGTCATCAACGTGATGGCATTCACGTTGAAGGGAACACATTGGCTGACGAAGCCGTGAAGGGGGCAGTACGAACTGCGTCCGTAGCTGCAATTACTCATTCAAAAACGAGAATAGATGGATAGATAATGGTAGCTGTCATTGCTTCCCGCAAAGACAACAAAGCACTGCCGAAAGGTTTTCCACTCAAGTACTCCTACAAGTTAGATGCAAACAACGTTCCATTTGCTCAGATTCCAGGAGTGGGGAATAGAGTAATACCAAACATGGATCGCAGATTAGGCTTAATTTTAGCTGCACAAGAGGATCTAGGTTCCGCACACGCAGGAGTTACGGCGACAGTTTCTTTACTGAAACAACGCTATTGGTGGCCAGGGTTCACAAAACAGACCAAAGATTATGTCTTAAAGTGCGACATCTGTTAACAGATGAAGGGCTCCACCAAAACACGTCCAGCGCAGACACCATTATTGATATCAAACAGACGTTTTGCGTGTGTCTATTTGGACCACTGCGGCCCCTTACAATCTGATGGGACTTACAAGTACATAATGGTTGCAGTGGATTCCTGCTCGAGATTCCTATGAGTATGGCCTCAGCGCTCGGCTGACGCTCGAACTGTTATCAAAGATGAGCGAGTCTTTATAGGGACATACGCAGATGGCACATTACATTCTGACCGTGGCCCCGCGTTTAGCTCTAGGGCTTACAAGGAGGCCATGGGAGGTTTGGGAGTAGCATTGCAGTACTCCTCTCCATACCATCCCGAGGGAAATTCGGTCGTGGAGAGGAAAAACTGGGAGTTAAAGCAGTCATTAACAGCTAGAGTATTAGGCGCGGGTGGTAGTTGGGTCAATCACTTATATGGGGTTCAGAGGGCCTTAAACAACATGCCAAGAAGCTCTCTAGGGGGTGTCACTCCTTATGAGTTCCTATTTGGGACGAGAATGTGGGTACCTGACCTAGAGTGTGAAGGCACAGTGGTGGATGACAAACCTTTTGACATCAATAAACGTTTGGCTGTTTTACAGGAACTGAATGAATCACGGGCTCTACAGAGCAATGTCCAAGTGAAAAGGTTCGCCACTGGAGAAGTCAAGTCCGTCACGGCAAGACCTGTCTGGATTCCTAAAGTCGGGGATCTGGTCGGAGAAAAGATAATGGACAAAAAAGAATTTGGACCATCATACAGAAAGCATGTACCTGTCCTAGCCGTTGAAGGAACAAGAACTGTACTTCTGCCACCTCTTGCCGGAAAAAAGGAGAAAAGATTTGTCTCCATTGATCTGATAAAACCACACTATGTGGCCGATACTGAATGGTAGGCCTCCTGGGCTCCTGGTTAGCCGACGACCTCCTCTCGCTACCATACAGGTAGTCCAGACAGAGAGGCTCATCACGTTTGAAGAGTCTCCCATACAGAATGATGGACTATGCAACAATGCCATGGAACTCGTTCCTCTTGATACAGAAAATCAAAATCCAAATGAAACACAAATTTTAATTCGACCGAACACTGATGTCTGCCTCAACAAGACCAATCTACAAGTTCAACAAAACCTGCTGAGCTACCAAAAATAGATCGAACTGCATCTGACTATTTTATCAACTTCGATACATTTCTTTGGATCCAAGTGAACCTGAAACAACGCCAGCCCCAATTTCTCGTAAACAACGAATCAGAGACTTCTATATTTTTCTTAAAAAGACGTACCTGGTGTCACCTTGGATAGAACTTTGGATAAGCACCGGGATACTTTTCTTTCTCTTCTGGTTAGGCTTAGTAACTATTTTCTGCTTACTAATTAATGGAACTTATCTTTGCCAAAGCTCTGCGGCATCAAAAGTGAACTTGATCCTGAAACCTCATGTTTCATCACATCATGAACAAAGAGACTTATCCTCAGTGAACATTACAGCAGTTCCTATACCCGATGGTATAGTATGGGACAAGGTTCTTTAGGATATATTTGGACCGACAGAACCTTTAAAAATACCACATTTATTTAAAATTTCCTAAATGATGCCATTACCTCCAGTACATTTTCCGATGATTGGGATTTTGAAACTGTGAATAACATGTTGTCTGATTTAGAACAATCTGCCGCATTTTCTAGCAATGAAATGTTAGAAGACACATCAGACTTTAACACAATGTATTGTTATCAACATTATGGTCATCATTTTCTACACAAATCTAGTAACCCTAGAAATGTTTTCACATATCACCAATGGGAACATTGCCCAACGCCCCCGAAAAGTAGTTTGAAAACATTTGCACAAACATTTTCATATTTTTCAGGGTTTAATATTTCATACCTGACCTCATATTACTATAAGGTTGCATCTACACCTGCACAGAAACGTATGTTGACTAACACAAAACATATTTACTCTGCTTCCTTTATTACCCAACTGTCTGAACAGGGTTTCGACTTATGGAAAGACACCATAGACTTAAAATCAGTCTGGGGTTCTATAGACTGGCAAGTCCAGGGAACAGAAGTGCTATTTAGAGCATGCCTCATTCCGCAGCAGATGTTATTTTTAAATGAGACTGTGCAACAGACTTCCTGCCTTGGAATAGCCAAGAACAAGGATTTGAACACACCTCGAATTCCAACACCATCACAGGCCGAGGGTAATTTTACATCATTGAAAGGGGATACGTTAGATGACATCTTACAATACAATAGATCAGACCCCAATTGAAAGGGATGGTTGGTTTGGCCCACAGACACTAATAGATGTCAGGAACGATTCAGGGGTACAATCAAAGGGTACGGTATCCATAGGCCAGACCCACGCTATGTACAAAGAGAACCTCCGGGGGTGGTGACATCATACAGTGTTGGGAAGTTATGCCTCGATTGGCTAAAAACCTCAACACTAACACAGGTGAAACAACGCTTATCCTTACTCACAAAGGATGTGGACCTACGTTATTTTTGATTAGGTCCTAGGAAGCCACGTCAAAAACGTTGCTATTATGCAGTCTATAATGAAATCTGGAAAATCTCCCAACAAGAAGCTGCGGAGAGACTACGAGAAATAGATAGGATCAATTTAGAAAAGGCGTTAGCCGTAGTTGACAATGGTATGACTACGTTAACATCCAGGATTTATTCACTGGGCAACATTGTATTTTCAGCTATTGATGTACTAGAACAAGATTTGTCCATACTACAGCATGGACAATCACAATTACGTTCTATTATGTTATTGAGCTGGACGCTGCAATCATTGCGCGCAGGTTATGTGCCTTGGCGTTTTATCAACAGTACATCACTATTTTCTGCATACAATCTAACGGAAAAACAGATGAAAATGGCACAGCAGGGAGCAAAATATACATTGCTGCGTATTGAAAAACTGGACAGATTAGCCTTTACTGTGGCAGAATCACTGTCCACAGAATGGTTGATCCATGGCCATATAACATTACCGGTCACAACTTTCCAGTTTCAGTACTGCCTAGAACAACAACAGGCAGGCGGATATGAAGAAATGGGTAGGGAATTCATCAAGGAATCTTGGGAATTACTGTACAGATTTCAATGCAGGAGTGGGGATCGAGAAGTGTTTCTAAGCGGTACAAACTGTGAGAGCGCTTTGAGTGGATCTCTCATATGCCAGAATATTTTGTTGCACGGGGCCTGCAATGGTTCGGTAGCAAACCTATCCTGCCACTTGAGGGGTACCCCAGCAGCTGTGATTACTCCGGTATTCAGGCTACTTTTGAATGGGAGTTACTTGATGCTGAACGATCAAGGTTGTTGTGGCATGCTTCCAGGCATCGCATATCTAGTAACCGTAAGCTCCAGGGTTACTTGTATGCTAGTATTGTTTCCACCGACACATACAGTCAGGGAGGTGCCGTTATGGCCTTCACTAAAAGTTTCTCTTATACGGTTTGATACTCTCAGCAGAATGAAAGCCATGCTTTTACAGAAAACTGTGTCCTTAACCTCCGCCCGGAAGACTTTTGATCTCCAGATCGCAAGGTCCTCGGCCGAGATACAGGCACTAATACATACAAACTGCCCCTTCCATTTCACAGAAATGGTAAATCGAATCTTTAACATGTCTGATACGACGGGTATAGTACACCTATTTAAGACCATAGGTTCGGGACTGTTCAGCACCTTTCAGACGGTCCTCCGGGTTATACCAAACTTTATACACTCCGTATTCGGAAGCATTTTTGGAGGACTTCCGCTGATCCTGTTTCTAATAGCAGGTATCCTGATAGTAATTTTTCAGCTACGCAATGGACGTCCCAGTCACAAAGGAGATGGAAAAAGCACTCCATGAGCGCAAATACCGTGACCGCATGGTACAACATCTGGGCACATCTCGCCTACGAGAACTGAGTGCATCTTGGTTCCTGTCATTTAGACCAGTCTGGATGGACTGCATCTTACCTGTTCTCCGATGCCTGTTCTGCAGAGAGGAATGAGTGTTGGATCTCTGTCTGACAATTCCAGCGATTGCGCAACCGGACGTTGATGCATTGCTGGACCCGATAACGGCCCACGTTCTGCAGTGTCCCCAGCGTATTCCTATGTTGATGGCGGCATTCTTAGAGCCTCCACACGAACTCTCTGCTCCTGTTGGAATGGATACCAGCTCCTCCACTGACACCCAGGCCTTGGATGACGCACAGGCTGCCCCAGCATCGGCTGCAGGCAGTACGGAAGATCATCTGTGCTCGATTGATGTAATCTGCGAGGTGTTACAGGGATCGTCGTCTGCGAAGGCAGGCAACAGCAATGTTGCGTCTACCAGCCAGGACACATAAACATTTTGGCTCGTCGTGTGCTGGGGAAAATTCGGCCTTTTTTAAACAAATTCCAAATTGGAACTCCAAAACAAATTGACACTTTTTTTGACCTGCATGGCTTTCCGATGCTTGTAGTCGTTTGAACTATATATACGGACACATTAAAGCTATTGCTGGAGTGACAATATCTGTCTTAGGACCTTTTTAAAATTTTACATTTTTTTTAGCAGAACCTTTGTTTTACTGCATATGTTTGCGTACCAGTACCCAGATAGGTAGTACGTTAGAATTAGATTATGTCATCCAGTCGGATGAGGAGTGGGTGTTATATTCCATATAGGTACACCAATATAGGCTCAGGTAACATCCCAACCTTTCACCTATATTCATCCCTACATTACATACATAACGGGCTGCTAGGACTGACCCTTTACCTAGTTACAGTACTGCACACAGAACGTGGGGTTTTCCCTGAACAAATATCCTCATACATTATGCATGAGGATCCTTGGATTCTTGGAAACTCAGCAGGACTACCATCTCCTGTATAATAACTATGTACAAGGTTCATTCCCGACGTCATCCTAAGTCCGACAGTGGCACAGCAAGGTAGAACCCCTGGGGATACCTTCGGGTATATAAACATCACATTTTGCTGAGATAGAGAGAGGAGATCACGACTTCCATGCCGACACACTGACACGAGACGCTGAGGTTCATGCACGCAGACACTCCAACTCGCAGTGGTCTGAACATCCCTCACAGGGTGTCCAACTCGAGACCAAGGCAGGGTGCCGCAGTTTCTCACTTCAGGTAATGGGGGTTGACTTTATTCTAGAGAGATTCTTGGCTTAACAACTACATACATGCTAGGTACACTTAGGTACACCTCGTTAGGGTAGCACCGTAGGAGTACGCATTTTATTGTCATGTATTTTATATACTTGCCTGTATTTATGATTATAGTAAAATGGTAGAAATCTACCATCAATTTGCTTTCCTAGTGCTTCTAATCATCTATATCTGTTACTGTCTAATGATTGTTTCAGCACACCTATTTTACACTAGAATAACGACTGTTCAATAAATACTTATTGGAAAACGTCCATACCGTTTATTCTGTGTATCTCCCTGAGACTAAGTGAGCACGAGTGACTGAGCGAAAAGTAGTACACTGTTTCCACGGTCCTGAGGGATCAGGGTCGTCATGTTCGATAGTTGCCTAGAACTATTCTCTCCTTGGTAAGAGGAGTTTCTAGTGGCACTGTGAGCTAGCTGGTATACAGGCCGGTGGGGGTGTCTAGAATCAGTCTGACACCAATCCTACAGTGTATGTTGTCCGAACGCGCAGATCCTGTATAGGTTTTATAGGTACTACACGACAGCAGGAGATCGAAAGTGTCCAAAAACTCTGATAGTTGTGTTAACAATCTTTTCCAGTAGCTTAGAGATGGCCGGTAGAAGGGAGATCAGTCTAAAATTTGAAAGAGTTTCAGGATCCTCGTTTGTTTCTTTTTTAAATGGAGAGAAGTTTAATACTATGAAGTGTCCTCACACTTCTCCTGTTGAAAACGGTACCGCATTTGTGTGGGTGGACTTAACACCCTCAACAGGAAAGTCCCCAAAATGCAGCTTGCAGACATCAAGATTTTGGAAGTTCAATCTTTCTGGGAATGTGCGTAGCTGAGATGTTTGGCCCCCAAAGTCTGTCAGCATCCAGTAATCGGTGTATTAATATATCTATATATTTTATTAGTATTTTATTAGAAACAATATCTCTTCCAGTCTTGCAGGTTCTTCATATAACACTTAGTTTGACACTGCCAGTAGATACATCCTATCTTGTAGCAGAATCCAGTAATCCCTTCTCGTGGACTGGATTATCATGGGTATATATTATTTCCTCTGGACATCACTCACACGCCAGTGCTCAGGCAACTTTTCTGTAGGCCAAATGTTGTCTTGGGAGGCTAGCTAAAATATACTGTTACATGGTCATAATGTCTTGAAAAGGGCAGGAAGAATAATACCATTTTGTGAGACCCCACTATTTAGGTGGCATAAACCAGAATTGATTCTTTAACTGAAACACTCTTCGAACCCAGCTGATCAGCTCCGCATAAGTGAAAATATGGATACACGAGAAAAGCAGTACTTTAGTCAAGTGCATATTATACTGTCAAAAACTCAGAGCATTGGGCAAATTATCAGTGGTTCCAACTGGCATAAGGTGCACAGGTACAAACACATATTTTTGTACGTTTCTTACATAGCCTTCAAAAATGCACACTATTTTTTTATCCTTATGACTTGAAGCATTTTTGCAATAAGAATGTCTTACAAAGCCTATTTACTACACTTACTATTCAAGCACTAGACATAAATATAATAAAATGTTGTTTGTGACTGCTGTCCAGTCACCTGATCCAAAAGGCATTAACATATAAGGGTTTTGGATGAAGGATGGACCCAAGACACATGACTATGTAATGCAGCCATTTTTCCACAACGGTATGCTTCTAAAGTTGTCCGACTATTTCACTATGAATATTTACTATAGTTTGTCTCCAGTTTATTGAATTACATTTTTAATGATCGAATTTACCTTATTGTTTATGCAATGGCCTTTTTTATTTTCCTTCACAGCATCTTGTTTGTGTTGATTGTTCTCTTTAAGTGGTCCTAATTGCATCTTGACATGAATGAAAGTGAATCGAGGGACAGGAACAGCATGTTTTATGGGATGCATATGCACAAGTGACGATGATGTCATCATGCTGTTTGTGTCAAACACATTCACATGACTTGCAATTTGCTCGTTGTCAGATCGTGATATGGCATTGTGAAATGTGTGTGTGGTTTGTTTGTTTTTACATTACGAACCATGCAGTACGGTTGTCCTTTAAGAAGGAGTCACTTCACTGGATTAACCGGACAGGAATACATCTAAGAAATTATCTGCTCTACTGCTTCTGTGGTGGTAGCTTTTCGTTAGTAGTGTACAGCAGAAGTTGCTATCAGTACTTCCCTGCCTCCACTTTCACTTATATGGAATCCACCCCAACCCATCATGTCTACAGTTATTAAAGGGGCGACCCATGGGCATTAAATCTTTGTACAATATATTAACACTATAGTTTTCTATTCAAAACCACTTTTTTAAATGTAAACAGCCCCATTTAGTAAAAGAAGTCTTATTGAATGTAAAAAAGCAACATTTGTCAATGAATCCTGGTGAAATCATTTTCTTTCACATTGCCTGAATGATATGAATCCTTTTGTCCCACCAGTGTTGGCAGGCTACCGATTGACAAAGCACTGGAGCTAACACTCTACTTGAAACATGAATCCAAAATCATGCCTGTGTTTCAAGGTATGAATGAGCTGATTCCGATCTACAAGCTGATGGAGAAGAGGGAGATGGAAGATGTTGAAACTCGGCTGAAGGTACTGCCATGCCTCGAGTTGGCTTTTATTGGTTTGAATAAACAGTACAACAGTCGCACTCCTAAAAGCAGAACAGTAGCTCCTTCAGAGGTGCTTGGGCAGATTTGTTTTCAAATGTTTTTCGAGTGTGAGGTGTTTTCTTTCTCTTCTCAATGTGGATCAAAAGTGAATTTCACTGGGGAGTGGACCTTAAAAAACAGTCTAATCGGCGGCCGGCTCAGGTAAGCGGGGCGCGGCGGGGGGGGGGGGTAGGGGGGGGGCTGCCGACAGACGACGGAATAAGTATTATTTATTTATTTAATTATACCTATTCCGTTGTCTGTCGACTTGCCCCGCCCCACCGCCCACCGCGCTTACCTGTGCCGGCCGCCAAAATAAGACGTGTGGTATTTCCAGGGACAACAGAGATAACGCAATAAAGGCAGGCTATGGGTTGGTCGAGGGGATCTGTGGCATGCAAGAAACAAGAGTCCGTCCCATGCTCTTTGAATGTAGCTTGCAGGGATGGTCAACAATCGGAGGTGGGTGGCATGAGCATGGGTCTTGTTGGCGCCATTAAGCCTCAAAGGAAGGCTTGAGCAGTTGGGTTGGTTATAAACTTGTCTAGCGGTCAGATGTTGACCTTCGATAAAAGATATAACTGATACATGATTAGAAAAGTGTGGTTATTAAATACCTCAGTGCTAAAGTAGGCTGTTTTTGTGGGATAGGTAGATCTGCAAATTAAAGCCACCCGGTTCATGCGTTTTACTGTCTGATTTTAGGTGAAGAAATTAAGGCATTCATGCGCAAGTACAGATAGGTTGATTCACTAAGCTGCTTTGCGTTTGCAAACTAACTTGCTCCTAAGAAAGTAATACTTAATCTGTGCAGTGTGCATTCCTCACAATTACAAATAGCTGCAAATAGTTTTTTATAACTGTTGACATTGCAACAGCCTCTTATTTGCATATGCAAAATAAGAGTGGTCAAATAGGTCAGTGAGTGACAAAGATAAACAAAGCTAGAGAGGTTTAAAACCCATAATAAAAAAGTGAGAGCTACTGATTTGCATCTGTTTACCCTTCTTGTAAAATTCCACTGTTGTCTACTGGCATTTGGATTTCTGGAAGGTTCTATTGTTTTTTCCTCCTGATGGACGAACTCTTCCCTCCATCTCAGAGTGCAGTGATATATTAAACTTTTTTTGGTAATGACAGTTGACCATGTGCAAGATATCTGCACACTGCTTGTGAATGTGCCCACCATCATAATCCCATTTTTAGGTATGGCCTAAAGAAAACTTAAAAAAACATGTCCCCATTCATTCATCTTTCGTCCTCTATCCACCACATGTTCCCAATTTCATATGCGCCATCTTTTGTTTAATCATTTCACAGTTATTCCCCATTCTTTCACTGACTGCCACCTATTCACAGTGCGCCCCCATCTTTCATTAATTCACCTTCTGTTTACTATTCACCAACCATTCAATTATCCAATCACCATTAGTTTAGCATTCAATCACTATTATTCCCAATTTCTCGTCATTCATACATGGCTGATACATCACTTATTCACCATTTATCATCCATTCGCCATCTTTAGCACTTCCACCATTCATTTGTCATTTAATATTCACCATACAGTCTCCAATCACTTCCCATCCATTCACTATCTGCCACCCTCTGTCCTTTCATCTTCCGTTCACCTTCCATTTATTATTCACTACTCATTTATTACTCAAATTAATTCTCTAACTGTTCACTTTCTATTCATCAACACCAGTTGACAATCCATTCGACATCCATTCACAATCCACAGTCCATTCGCCATTTATTTACCATTGTTAGACCCTTTTCACCATCCATTAGCTGTCCATTTATTATTCAATCACTATTCCTTCTGACAAATCCTGATCTGAATTGAACACAAAACTCCAAATGTTGCTCCAGAACAGGTACCATTATGCCAGAAGGGGAATCTAGACTTGCAGATGAGGTCTCTAGTACCGAACACAGTATTTCAGAGCTGTAGCTCGTACTGATCGCCTCCTCTGCATCCTGGCCTAGTGCTCCCCTTGAACTGTGCTCTCTGGCCTCTGAGCCTCCCTGTTTGATCCCAATGATCCATGACTTGGCTGCACTATCTATCATGCGTTGTCGTCTCATTCGTTACGGCAGCATCCATTAGCCACCTATTCACATTCACCATCCGTCCATGTATACACTCTTGACCATCCATCTTGTATTCATCATCCATTCAGTATTTATCCATTTATTATAACTGTCCATTCACAATGTATTCACTATATACTCTGAACTCTCCAGAGTTTGGACAAAATTCAGATGTGTACCCAGGACTCGATATAAACCGCCCAGACTAAATTCTAAAACTGGACAAAGCACTGCAGATGGAGACTCCAGTACCAGGTACAATATACCAGAGCTGCCCCTTCATTAGGACATTGGGACATGAAATGCTACATATAGATTGTAAAGGGGAACGCAATACTCCTTTAGCTTCATTGAGAAACAGACACAAAAGAAGAGCAGGCTTCAATGTAAATTAGTAATGTAATGTAAATTAGATTTTTAAAACACTGTGCTGCCTAAAAGGTGACCTGGTACTTAGAGAACCTGATAGTTACTATGATTCTACGTTTATCTACTGTGAATAAAGCCATGTTTTCAAACCTTTCCTGAAAGACAAACATTGGTTGTATAATCAATCGTAAACGGACAGGCAGTTGGTTCCAGAGTGTTGCCACCCTGACTGAGAATGTGCAGCTTTCAGTTCTAGAGTGCAGACTTGGGCATTATCAAGAAATTGGCAGAAGCTGATCTGAGCTTGCGGGAAAGAACAGATGTGGATATTTCTATTGCAAATTCATCAGGCGGAATTGTTGAAAGGTTCAGATCACAAACAAGCCTGAAGAGTTGATGTGGCTGAAGAATTGTGTGGCCATTGAAGGGCGAGCCTTGCTTCCGCATTCTGGATATGCTTTTAAAAAGAAAAAAGCACAATCCTGCATCCTGGAATAGGGAGTTACAGTCAACTCTAAATAAAGGCCTGTACAACTTCTGGGCATTTTTGGGGTGTCAAAGCAAATAGGAGTTTTTATGCAAAATCCTCACTTGGGTCAAACAAAGCAATGATAGATGGTTTGCTTGACTGTTTAAAGAGAGTTCAGCATCAATCGGTAAACTCTAGCTTGCCACTGGAGAAGAAGTGCCAAGTTGTTGTGGCCAAAAACTAGTCAGAAACATATTTAAAGCCAACGGACCAGGTACAAAAGCACCTCTATCATGTCTGTGTTGAATATCAGTGAAATCACCGACAACCAGTTGGCAACTGATATCATAAAGTCATCAAAGGTGGTCAGTGTTTGAGGAACATAATCCTCCATCGTTATTAAAATGTGTGCGTCTCTGCATAGCTCATGAACCTGAACCCAAAGAATTTGACACAGTATCCTCCAGAACATGACAAAGTATGATACAGTAGGTGAGAGATGGCCTTTAAATGTAGCATTTATATTACATGCGAGCAGCGAAATCTAAAACATGCACACATATATGCAGTGTGTCCTATATACCTGGTGTGAGGTTCAGCAAAATGGTGAGGAAAGCAGAGACCTTACAAGAAGATAGCAAAGAAAATAGTCCCTGGAGAGGCAACCTGCTCCAGATCAGAAGATAATCACCAGATGTGAAAGTCCTCGTATGCATGGGTGTAGCATTAATGATTTTTAGGTTAAGGGGGGTTACTTGAAGAAACATAAACAAGAGTCAAATTGCTGGTGTGAGTATATGAAAAATAGAAGCTGTGTTGTTAGAAGCTGTTATGGGAGGATTTACATGGTTGAAGTTAAAGCAATACATATCTCTCCAGTTTCCATACTCTCCCTGCATCCACACCGTCTCCCATTTTCTCCATTTATCCCTCGTATGGACATGAGAAAGAAATAAGAAGTTAAGAATATGGATCACTGTAGTTATAGATAATAAAAGGTGAGAAGAATAAGTGTGACCTAAAGATATATGAACAGATTGAATATTTGATATTATCTATTATGTCTTGTTAAATAAAAGAATAAGCAGATAAGAAATATAGTTGAAATGCTTTGTATCTTCCCTTTCTCCACCAAACCACATGTCTTTTAGTGTTTCCAAATATCTGGGTATTCTTTTGAAAGCATGAGACCTGTAGTCTCACCATTGTCTCTGGTTCCGCAAATTGACTCCGTGCTTAAATGTCCAGATAATAGTAGCCCCTCTGTTCCAGGACAGCATGCCATAAGAAACTGCTTCCTGTCAGGTAATCTGTTGAGGATAGACCACTGTGCTGAAAGAAACAGAGAAGAATGACTGCCAGCATTTGCACCCTGTTGGTGGCTATCTTGAGGTCCTGCATCTCATCAACCACTATCCTTGTTGCAATGTGCATTTAAACAGATAAAGGCTTCTAATCTACAATTAGAACAACACTCGTTTGGAGAGCTTCCTGTTAATGGCACTGTGAGAGCAAGCAAATGAAAAAAGAGAAAGGAAGCAGTTGAACTTTTTTCCCCAGGACCACACTAAATAATTATCAGGTGGTGTAAGAACAGGGAAGGTCCAGACAAGTCCATACAGTGTGAAAGCTTGTATTGGAGGCCAATGCAAGACTGAATGTACCATTTATCATTTGGAGTGCAAGATGGCTCAATAAAATTGAAGGGATGTTGTAGGAAGCTGGTTTCCATGTAGCGTAACAAAATGAAGTACCTATGCTGAAAGTTCAGACCTTATTGGTATAGAGGGCTTAAATTAATAATCCCAAGTGCTCTATCTGTGGTAGTGTGGGCGGTCAGTTGAGGCTTATCAGGGAGTAGTGTTAAGCAATTGTACACACAGAGTCAATAAAAGAGACACACACTCAAGAAGAAACTCAAGACCAATTAAGAAAAATAACACAGATTTAAAATAATTTTAGACACCAAGATCATTAGAATTAGGTTAGTACTTTAGACGTTTTAGATTTTTACAGGTAAAACGGTAGAAAATCACAGCTGTCAGATTTGAGGCATGAACCTCGAACGCGGTAATGTTATCCAATGGGAGAATCATTCACTGCATAGGTACACGTACAAACAATTATTTGGGTTACTCTCCTGGTCTTACGGTGCGTAGGGGCCAAGATCCAGAGAGCCACCAGCAGTTCGGATTTACCTGCCCTGGTGTGCCTGTGTGCAGAGGTGCTGGTCGCGATGGTAGCCTCAAACGCTACCCTTTAAAGTCAATTGGAAAACTTTTAACAAGAAAAAGGCTGGAAGCGGGGACTTTGGGTCAAGTCCGGCAGAACCCAAAGGGGGACTCATCTGGAGCAAAGGGGCACCATTGGTTGGCTCGGACTTGGGCTTTAGGGCTCGGGTGCGGAGGTGTTTTGTGCGGCAGGTGGCATGCTTTGGAGGCTCTCACTTCTTGGGGTCGACATGGTGATGGGGGCAAACAGGACAGCAGGGCCACTCTCGGTGCTGCCCTCTGTGATGCTGATGTCCCTTGTTGGTAAGTCAGTCTTGGCAGGGTTGGTGTCCGGACTACACACTTAACAAGCCTTGGCTTCTGCAGGGGCTCCTGTATCCAGTGCATTAGTGCAGGGGAGCTCCTGGAGGGTCTAGCTGCTCGAAACGTGCTGGGGAGATGGGGCACACCTCCAGGAGCCACAAAGTCCTTCTCCTGGGGTACTGCTTCCTCGGTGGACCCGGTGGTCAGCAGAACGGGGTACCTGGCAGATGCGTTGGTGCGTGCAGGCTGCAGGGAAGTGGCTCCTCCACTTCAAGGGAGATGGTGACTCTTTGGCGAAGTGTTGGCAGACCTCCATGGCTTTAGGAGGATGCACAGGCGCTGGATGAGTCGGGTCTTTGCAATTGTCGGGACAGCGTCAGACAGGCAGTGTTTGGCGCCATTTCCGTAGCTGGTCCACAGTTCTTGGGTTTTCAGCTCTTCTTAGTCCTTCTTCTGTTCCCAGTAGACACATCTGAGTTCCTGGTGTCAGGGGGCCACCTAAAAACTGAATTTAGGGGTGTTAAGGGGAATGTAAGGTAGTAGCCAATGGGCTACATACCCCTGGGGTGCCTACACCCCTTATATGGCCACTTCCTGTGGAGAGTGGCATTAACCTGACCCAGAGTTCCTAGTTCCACTAGAAACAAGATGATGGACCCCTTCTTTCGTTGTTCACTTCAGGTAGCCCACCTTAGGGGTGTGACTAGCCTGAGGGTGACCACGCCTTCTCACTAGTTAATTTTCCCACCTGTCCTGGTGCCAAATGGGCCTCAAGGCAGGGGGTGGCATCACCCAGGTCTGCGGGAAGCTGGGGTCGCATATCAGAGGTGGTAGAGGTTTTGAAGTCTCTGGCCTTGATATGCTAAAACACTAGCCAACTTGCTGGAGGAGGTGTGAACACCATCCTCCAGAGCAGGCATTGTCTCTGACCTCAGAGAGCAAGGGCTGTTTCCTGCAGGGGGTCAGAAATTTGTCTGTGGTGGCAGGCTGGGTGATACCAGTCAGCCAGAACACTAAGAGAATAGTAGGATTCAGGGTGCACCTCCAAGGTGCCCCTGGGAGCATGTCAGGACAAATCTGATACTGGCACCAAACACCATTATTTTCAGTGAAGCCATCATGTAGCTGGGTATCTCGTAGTGACAAGTACATATACTTAAGATGGCTTCCTGAACACTTGCAATGGCGTGACAATGGAACCAGACATCACAGTGGCATATCTGCTCATGCAGATATGTTCTCACATATAATATAATGCACCCTGCCTCAGGGCTCTAAGGCCTGCTGTAGGGGTGATTTACATATAGTATATGCAGTGTGCCTGGGCATGGCACACAGTGATTGTGCCATGTTGTGTTTTCAAAATGGTTTGCACCATTTCACACATCCTGCAATGGCAGTCTGCATATAGTTTTTGTGTGGGACCCTTTGGGTGGCGTAATACATGCTGCAGCCCATAGGGACCCCTTTTCGTACCCATGCAGTGAGTAACATAGGTACCATTTACCAGGGATGTACAAGGGTGCCAAACTCCTTGCCTATTGAATTACAATTGAATATGCCAGTTTAGAGGACAGAACAGTGGCACTGGAGCCTGGTTAGCAGGCTTCAGTGCACTGTCAGAGTAAAAAAAAAACAGTATCTAGTAGTTCAAATGGGAGGAAAAAGTGGGGGGGGCATCTGCAAAGAAATCCAGCTTCCTAAAGATGTTACTTTGGAAGGAAAGAGTACCTTTATCGGGTACAGGATTAAGGAGCCTACTTGCAAGGATGGAAGGCAAGATTACAAGTTAACTCTGCATATGAGAAATTGAACACCCTGAGTTAGGAACATACATTCCTTCCTTCTAGAATGAAATAATTGAAGCACTGCTCTAGATGGCACCAAGTTGGAGTTATGAGGTTATTGATCATGGTGGAGGGAGAGAATCAATGTATGTTTGTTGTGCAGTAGATCCTAAAAATCCTAGAGGTTCACCTCTGTGTAGAAAGATGCTACCTCAATTAGGAGGTTACTAGGTTCCAGTATGTCATTTGAAAGGACGATACTGTCATGTTTAAAGTCTCTGACAATGAATACCATATCCTAGAAGCAATTTAGACCGAGGAGGATCTATGTTTTTTGTGGATGTAAGCTATACACATATATATATATATATATATATATATATTCACTGAAAAAGGTTATAGTTAGAAATTAGCATTTAAAAACCTTAGCAGTTCACTGAAAAAACCCCAGGTTTCAGGGACGTTATAGTTAGTTGGACATTTCACTCGTACAAAACCAGAGAAATTCGGCCGTTATAGATAGTTGAGCTAACTATAACTCGTGCCCCCGCAATGCACTGCTGATGACGTCACATATTACATCATTCATGACATGGTCAGTGACATCACTGATGACATCACTGATGACATCTCAAATTACATCACTGATGATATCATCCAGCGACTGTGTGTTTCTGTAAAGTTTAAATATATTTTATATATTTATATACCAAGGTGTATCGAAGAATGAGTGGGTGTATAAGTGTCTGAATGGATGATTTAGTAGGTGCGTGACTGACTGTATAAGTGAGTGAGTAAACGTGTCTTACTGAATGCATGGGTTAGTGACTAAACTGTGTGAATGTCTGTATCAGTCTGTCAGTTGGTGTGTAAGCGGCTGCATGGGTTGGTGAGTAGCTACATGAGTGTCTATATGGGTTATTGATTAGTTGTCTGAGTATCTGTATGGGTGCCTGAGTGTCTGTGTGGGTGGGTGAGGGGTGTATGACTCTGTGCATCGATGTGTGAGTGGGTGATTCACTGGGTGTATGGGTTCAAGAGTGCATCTGTGAAGGGCTGTATGGGTGGGTGAGTGTGTGTATGTGTGTGTTGGTGAGTGAATAGATGTCTCAGTGGTACATGTGTGAGTAACTACATATGAGAAAGGCAGTATATGTGAGTGTTGGAGTATATAAATCACGATGTGAGAGTGAGTGATTGTGAGAGTGGCTGTATGGATGAGTGTGTGCTTGTATCAGTGATTGTATAAGAGAGTAAGTATGTGTTAGTATCTTTATGAATAAGTGAGGTGGTGTGTGTATAACTGTATAGGTGAGCAAATGGGAGTGTGATTGAATCCTTGCATGACTGACTAGGTGTGTGAGTAACTATTGATGAGTGGCGGTGTGTGAGTGTCTGTATAGGTGTATGAGTGCAAATGATAGTGCTGTATTGATGAGTGACTGTATGGGTGAATGAGTGGATGTGTGTGTGTGTAGACCTAGGAATCAGTGAGTGGGTATGTAGTAACTGATATTGGTGTGTCTATGGTTTCGAAAATGGTAGTCTGTATTTTAGAGTGGGTGTATCAAAGGTTATATTAGGGTGTGAGGAGTTGCATCAGATTATCACGTGGATGATGTCATCAGTGATGGAATTTGAGATGTCATCAGTGATGTCACTGACTATGTCATGAATGATGTAATATGTGACGTCATCAGCAGTGCATTGCAGGGGCGCGAGTTATAGTTAGCTCAACTAACTATAACGGCCGAATTTCTCTGGTTTTGTACGAGTGAAATGTCCAACTAACTATAACGTCCCTGAAACCTGTGGTTTTTTCAGTGAATTTCTAAGGTTTTTTAAATGCTAATTTCTAACTATAACGTCCCTGAAACCTATGTTTTCTTCAGTGAATTTCTAAGGTTTTTTAAATGCTAATTTCTAGCTATGCCTACAGAGGTAGGACATGTGCAGAAAGAGGAAGAAAGGCGCTGAAAGAAGCAAGAGAAATGCAGAAAGAGGCAACAGAAGTCCAGAAATAGGAAGAAAGGTGCAGAAAGAAGCAAGAGATATGCAGAAAGAACTAACAGAGGTGCAGAAAGAGGCCTTGTTGCAAAGTCATCCTGTGCCCCCAACGTTTTGCTGACTGGTACTGGTGGTAACTGACTCTGACTAACCAGGCCCGGAGCCAGTGCTATGCTGAAAGACACTTAGAATACAGTGAAAACACCTACATACACTAGGGTACACTATGGGTTGGGGTACCCCTGTGATTGGCATGACCTCCCCTGTACGGCCCTAGTACATAATAGGGCAGGGGGATTAAAACTACCTCTAAGTCAGAGAAGGAGAAAGAGGCAAGAGAAGTGCAGAAAGAAGCAAGTGAAGTGCAGAAAGAGGCAAGAGAGATGCACAAAGAGGCAAGAGAGGTACAGAAAAAGGTAGGAGAGGTGCACAAAGAGGCAAGAGAGGTACAGAAAGAGGCAGGAGGGGTGCAGAAAGAAGGAAGAAAAGTGCAGAAAGAAGCAACAGAGGTGCTGAAAGAGGCGCGAAGGGTGCAGAAAGAGCAAGGGAAGTGCAGAAAGAACCAACAGGTACATAAAAAGGCAAGAGAAGTGCAGAAACCGGCAGGAAGGGTGCAGAAAGAGGGAACAGAGGTGCAAAAAGAGGCAAGGGGGGTGCAGAAAAAGGTAGGAGAGGTGCACAAAGAGGCAAGAGAGGTACAGAAAGAGGCAGGAGGGGTGCAGAAAGAAGGAAGAAAAGTGCAGAAAGAAGCAACAGAGGTGCTGAAAGAGGCACGAAGGGTGCAGAAAGAGCAAGGGAAGTGCAGAAAGAACCAACAGAGGTACAGAAAGAGGCAAGAGAAGTGCAGAAACGGCAGGAAAGGTGCAGAAAGAGGGAACAGGGGTGCAGAAAGAGGCAAGAGAGGAGCACAGAGGCAAGAGAGGTACAGAAAGAGGCAAAAGAGGTGCAGAAAGAGAAGAGGGGTGCAGAAAAAGGCAAGAGGGGTGCAGAAAGAAGCAAGTGAGGTGCAGAAAGGCAACAGAGGTGCAGAAAGACGCAAGAAAGGTGCAGAAATAAGCAAGAGAAGTGCATAAAGGGGCAAGAGAATTGCTGAAAGAAGCAACAGAGGTGTGGAAAGAAGCAAGAGAAGTGCAGAAAGGAGCAAGAGAAGTGAATAAAGAAGCAACAGAGGTGCAGAAAGAGGTACGAGGGGTGCAGAAAGAAGCAGGAGAGGTGCAGAAAGAAGCAAGAGAAGTGCATAAAGAAGCAACAGAGATGCAGAAAGGGGGAAGTGGGGTGGAGAAAGAGGCAAGAGGAATACAGAAAGATATGAGAGGTGCAGAAAGAAACAGGAAGTGCAGAAAGAAGGAACAGAGGTGCAGAAAGAGGCAAGAGAGGTGCAGGAAGAGGGGGTGTGAAAGAGGCACGAGGGATGCAGAAAGAAGCAAGAGAGTTGCAGAAAGAAGGAACAGAGGTGCAGAAAGAGGCAAGTGGAGTGCAAAAAGAGGGAAGAGGGGTGCAGAAAGAGGCACAAGGGGTGCAGAAAGAAGCAACAGGTGCAGAAAGGGAAGAGGAGTGCAGAAAGAGGCACAAGGATTGCAGAAAGAAGGGACAGAGGTGCAGAAAGAGGCAAGAGATGTGCAGAAGGAAGCAACAGAGATGAAGAAAGGGGAGGAGGGGTGGAGAAAGAGGCAAGAGAGGTGCAGTAAGAAACAACAGGTACAGAAGGAGGCAAGAGGGTGCAGAAAGAACCAAGAGGCGTGCAGGAATTGGGAAGGAGGGTACAGAAAGAGTCACGAGGGTGCAGAAAGAAGGAAGAGAAGTGCAGAAAGAAGCACCAGAGGTGCTGAAAGAGGCACAAAGTGTGCTGAAAGAAGCAACAGAGTTAGAGAAAGAGGCAAGAGTGGTGCAGAAAGAGAGAAGAGAGGTGTAGAAAGAGGCAAGAGAGTTGCACAAAGAGGGAAGAGGGGTGCAGAAAGATGCAAGAGGGGTACAGAAAGAAGCAAGAGAGGTGCAGAAAGAGGCAAGGAAGGTGCAGAAAGAGGCAAGAGCGGTGCAGAAACAGGCAAGAGAAGTGCAGAAAGAGGCAAGAGAATTGCTAAAAGAAGCAACAGAGGTATAGAAAGAAGCAAGAAAAGTGCAGAAAGAGGCAAGTGAGGTGCAGAAAGAGGGAAGACAAGTGCAGAAAGAGGGAAGAGGGGTGCAGAAAGAGGCACAAGGGGTGCAGAAAGAAGCAACAGAGGTGCAGAAAGGGAAGAGGAGTGCAGAAAGAGGCACAAGGATTGCAGAAAGAAGGGACAGAGGTGCAGAAAGAGGCAAGAGATGTGCAGAAGGAAGCAACAGAGATGAAGAAAGGGGAGGAGGGGTGGAGAAAGAGGCAAGAGAGGTGCAGTAAGAAACAACAGGTACAGAAGGAGGCAAGAGGGGTGCAGAAAGAACCAAGAGGCGTGCAGGAATTGGGAAGGAGGGTACAGAAAGAGTCACGAGGGGTGCAGAAAGAAGGAAGAGAAGTGCAGAAAGAAGCACCAGAGGTGCTGAAAGAGGCACAAAGTGTGCTGAAAGAAGCAACAGAGTTAGAGAAAGAGGCAAGAGTGGTGCAGAAAGAGAGAAGAGAGGTGTAGAAAGAGGCAAGAGAGTTGCACAAAGAGGGAAGAGGGGTGCAGAAAGATGCAAGAGGGGTACAGAAAGAAGCAAGTGAGGTGCAGAAAGAGGCAAGGAAGGTGCAGAAAGAGGCAAGAGCGGTGCAGAAACAGGCAAGAGAAGTGCAGAAAGAGGCAAGAGAATTGCTAAAAGAAGCAACAGAGGTATAGAAAGAAGCAAGAAAAGTGCAGAAAGAGGCAAGTGAGGTGCAGAAAGAGGGAAGACAAGTGCAGAAAGAGACAACAGGGGTGCAGAAAGAAGCAAGACAGGTGCAGAAAGAAGCATGAGCAGTGCTGAATGAAGCAACAGGGGTGCAGGAAGAGGCAAGAGAACTGCAGAAACAGGCAAGAGAGGTGCAGAAAAAGGAAACGGGTGCAGAAAGAGGCAAGAGAGGTGCAGAAAGAGGGAAGAAGGGTGCAGAAAGAAGCAAGAGAAGTGCAGAAAGAAGCAACAGAGGTGCAGAAAGAGGCAAGAGGGGTGCAGAAAGGCAAGAGAAGTGCAGAAAGAAGCAACAGAGGTGCACAAAGAGGCAGGAGGAGTGCAGAAAGAGGGAAGAGGGGTGCAGAAAGAGGCACGAGGGGTGCAGAAAGAGGCACGAGGGGTGCAGAAAGAAGCAAGAGAGGTGCAGAAGCAAGAGAAGTGCATAAAGAAGCAACAGATGCAGAAAGGGGGAAGCGGGGTGGAGAAAGAGGCAAGAGGGATACAGAAAGAAACAAGAGAGGTGCAAAAAGAAACAAGGGAAGTGCAGGAAGAAGGAACAGAGGTACAGAAAGAGGCACAAGGGATGCAGAAAGAAGCAAGAGAGGTGCAGAAAGAAACAAAAGAAGTGCAGAAAGAAGGAACAGAGGTGCAGAAAGAGGCAAGTGGAGTGCAGAAAGAGGGAGGAGGGGTGCAGAAAGAAGGAACAGAGGTGCAGAAAGAAGGAACAGAGGTGCAGAAAGAGGCAAGTGGAGTGCAGAAAGAGGCACAAGGGGTGCAGAAGAAGCAAGAAAGGTGCAGAAAGAAACAAAAGTGCAGAAAAAAGCAAAAGAGGTGCAGAAAGAGATAAGAGGGGAGCAGAAAAAGGGAAGAGGAGTGCAGAAAGAGGCACAAGGGTTGCAGAAAGAAGGGACAGAGGTGCAGAAAGAGGCAAGAGGGGAACAGAAAGAGGCACAAGGGTTGCAGAAAGAAAGGACAGAGTTGCAGAAAGAAGCAAGAGAAGTGCAGAAAGAAGCAACAGGGGTGGAGAAAGAGGCAAGAGGGGTGCAAAAAGAGGGAAGAGGGGCGCAGAAAGGCACAAGGGGTGCAGAAAGAAGCAAGAGAGGTACAGAAAGACGCAAGATAAGTGCAGAAAGAAGCAACAGAGATGCAGAAAGAGGGGTGGAGAAAGAGGCAAGAGAAGTGCAGAAAGAAGCAACAGACATGCAGAAAGGGGGAAGAAGGGTGGAGAAAGAGGCAAGAGGGGTGCAGAAAGAAGCAAGAGAGGTGCAGAAAGAAACAAAAGAAGTGCAGAAAGAAGGAACAGAGGTGCAGAAAGAGGCAGGAGGGGTGCAGAAAGAAGAAAGAGGGGTGCAGAAAGTAGAAGAGATGTGCAGAAAGAGGCAAGAGAAGTGCAGAAAGAAGCAACAGAAATGCAGAAAGAGGCAAGAGAGGTGCAGAAAGAAGTAAGAGTGGCTTGCACACCATTAGTACCACTTTAACACCCACATTTAGCAATAAGTAACAGGTGACCATTCTTGGTTTACAATGGACCTTCCACCACGCTGTAACACTTGTCGCTGCATTTTTGGTAACGTTTGAGCTAGAAACAAAGCTTTTTTTGTTCAAATCTGCAGATTACGCAGCAGATGATGAATTATGTGGCTAATGCGGAAAATGTATAATTGTGCGAAAGTTGGTGCAGCCAAACAGTCGCATAATTCCAGTGGCCCTGCTCATACCTCTGACTAGGTCCAGAAGTGCTCCTCAGTGATTCCTTCTTTTTTGTCTCATTGAGTTCATAGTTTAGCTTCTATGGAAACGAGGAAAACTAAACCTGGGGTTACCACGCCACAACACAGACTACCATACCACATAATTACTCTCCATAACACATAATCCCACTGTACATAATTCCTATACACTAAATACCACATACTTTTTATCCACATAATTTCACTGCACAACATACCACATACTTCCACTACACACAACCTACATCCACTCCACGCCAAGAAACATTAATAAAACAGATTTACAACGCTAATAGCTCAAACTCTTGCAAATGCGAGTCCTATTACATTACAAATTCTTTAACTGGTAGTCGCGATTGCAGAGTGTTGGAGAAAGGGGGCTGGGCCTCCAACCAGCGCTCAGGAATTCTGCTGCGTAGGACTTACAGGAGGTACCAGGAGGGCTACTTGGCCGCCAAAGTCCCTCAGGAGTAAAGTGGACTTCATCCCCCAACCAGTACTGTGCCAGGAGGCATGTTTGCAGAGTTTTGGAGAAAGGTGAGCATGGCCTCCGAAGACCTATTAGCTATCCCACAGTGTGGGATTTATTGGAGGTAACAGGAGGGGTAGTTAGCCCCTAAGGTCAACCTTGGGGGCCAACTACCCCTCCTATTACCTCCAGTAAGTCCCACACAGCAGGATTGCTAAGTTCTCATAGCAGGCCACGCCCCCTTTCCCCACCACCCTGCAAATGCACTTCCTGGCACGCTCTTGGATGGGGATTAAAGTCCCCATCGCTGCTGGGGGTCCTTAGAGGCCAACTACCCTACCTAATACCTCTAGTATGCCCCAGATAGTGGGATAGCTGACAGGTGGACACAGGCCCGCCCCCATTCTCCACCACTCTGCAAACGCGCCTCCTGGCGCATTCTAGGTTGGGGAATTAAGTCCCCTTGAATCCTGGGGGCCAACTAGCCCACCAGGTACCTCCAGTAAGCCCCACACAGCTGGATTGCTGAGAGTGGTCCGAGGCCACGCCCCCTTTTTACATCACTCTGCAAACACGCCTCCTGGCACACTACTGCTCGGGGGATGGAGTCCACTTTAGTCCTGAGGTCCTCAGGACACAAGAGGACCTCTTCGCCCCACCAGCAATGCGCCAAGATGCATTGTTTTTAATAAAAAATTTAAAAAACGGGAAGGGGGCCCCACGGCCCCCCTCCCGAGGCCAATTATGGCCCCGGGGAAACCATCCCCCGGGGCCTGGCCAGCCTTTATTTTTGTATTTTGGAGGGGGGCCGCGCCTCGTGAGGCCAATTATGGCCCCGGGGACCCCATCCCCCAGGGCCTGGCCAGCCTTTAAAAAAAATATATATATATAAGAAAGTGGGGCTGCGTGGTCCCCCTTCCTTGGGCCACTATTGGCCCCGGGAACCCCATCCCCCCCCGAGGCCTGGCCAACCTTTTAAAAAAAAAAATATATATATATGTATAAGAGAGGGGGCCGCGTGGCCCCCCTTCCCTGGGACACTATTGGCCCCAGGGACCCCATCCCCCGGGACCTGGCCAGCCTTTTTTGTTTTTAAATATGTATAAGGGAGAGGGGCCGCGTGGTCCCCCTTCCATGGGCCACTATTGGCCCCGGGGACCCCATCCTGCGGGGCCTGGCCAGCCTTTATTTTTGTATTTTGGAGGGGGGCCGCGCCTCGTGAGGCCAATTATGGCCCCGGGGACCCCATCCCCCGGGGCCTGGCCAGCCTTTAAAAAAAAAATATATATATAAGAAAGTGGGGCCGCGTGGTCCCCCTTCCTTGGGCCACTATTGGCCCCGGGAACCCCATCCCCCGAGGCCTGGCCAACCTTTTAAAAAATATATATATATATGTATAAGAGAGGGGGCCGCGTGGCCCCCCTTCCCTGGGACACTATTGGCCCCAGGGACCCCATCCCCCGGGACCTGGCCAGCCTTTTTTGTTTTTAAATATGTATAAGGGAGGGGGGCCACGTGGTCCCCCTTCCATGGGCCACTATTGGCCCCGGGGACCCCATCCTGCGGGGCCTGGCCAGACTCTATTTTTTTTTTTTGGAGGGGGGCCAATATGGATTGAGGGTAGGACATATGAACAGATTATGGCCTCAGATATGCTGTTTCTAGAGTTTTTGTTTTTATAAGAATTCAAATCTTTACTAGGATAGGCAACTACTAAACATTTAAAGGGAAGGGGCATTATAGAAAAGAACGGTAGTCAAAACTATCTCAAATACTCAGTTGGGGTAAATAATGTAAAAAACTAAGAGCAGGTTTTAGACTGCAGAGGACGGGCTTTACTCAGTCAGAGCGACAAAGTAAAATCCTTGATGTCCACCACAATTAGGGATCTCCACTGGTTCTGCAGACAACTCTTAACATTGGCAGGAACCACCCTTCAAACTTGCAACGTTTCACACTTGTTTTTGTTTTCATCTAAAACAAAATCCCAAAGCGGAGAAATGTGTAAATATCTTAACATGCCATCAGGCAATGACTGGCCAGACTGTACTAAGAAATTAGGGCCAAATTTAGATCTTTGCGGATGGGTTACTCAATCACAATGGTGATGGATATCCCATCCACTGAAATATAAATCCTATTATATCCTATGGGATTTATATTTCGGGGGACGGGATATCCATCACCGTTGTGACGGAGCAACCAGTCCGCCAAGATCTAAACCAGGCCCTTAGTTTCAGACATAAGCATCATCCACTTGCTGACCACGGCTTATAGAGGGTACTGCTTTGCATTCTATGCAGAGCATGTGTATCTACAGCCACACATGCTCCGAATGGAAAATGTTACTTACCCTGCAAGCATCTGTTGATAGCGTGCAGTTTGTCGATTGACATATGCCCACCCTGTTCCCTGGAAGCCTGTCTTTGCTGCAGATCTCATCTCTCATTACCTGTTCCACACTACATAATGCACATGATGCACCATGCTGCACTCACTCGCCACGCTATGCATGCTCTCACCTGCTGTGCTAAAAACAATCTGACAAGAAGTCGGTGCTCATGCACATTGTCCACTAAGAGAGGAGTCACAGTGCATCCCATGATGTGAAAGTCTTCGAAGAAAAAAAACTTGCAAATGTCAGAGCCCAGCACATGATTCCAGGAGTACGCAGAGCATGTGAGTCTACAGCTCTACATGCTACAAACAGATGCTTACAGGATAGTAACATTTTCCTTTTGGTGGATGCTGTATCCTACTGCAGATTCTTCACTGCCCTCCCACATCCCCTTTCTGTGGAGTAGTCTCTTTTTGCCATCAAAAAGGTCCCAAATTAGAAATCTGCACCCTAGTATCGCCAGTTGTTTTGTGTTCAGCATTTGAGGGCACAAAAAGTGTCTAACAAGATACTGGCATTGGCTTGCAAGGGTGGTGCTTATATGCAGCTCTGCTCTATCACTTCCGCAGAATGAGGTCAGCGCAGAGCAGTACAATGCCTCCCAGTGGTGCACAGGAGCACTGCTGAAAGTTTCTGGATCCAGTCTGGCGCCTGGGAATGTTCTAAAGGTGAGGAATCTGTGTTTAGATAAAGTATCCATCAGAAAGAGCATTACCAAAGGTGAGTAACTTGTTCTTTATGGATGCCCTAATTTGATAGGACCCTTTCTCTACCAAGGTAGATCAAATTGGCATTCAATATACAGATGTAAATAGTAATCATACATTTTATTGACCTTCCAGCAATGGCTGTCATTTTTTAGACATAGCTTATTTAGTTTGTGTTGAGACTCAGAGTAATTTGTGTTGCAGTACAGGGAGCTGCAGATTCTTTTTGTGATGTCAATATATTTAGCCATGTGTGAAGGTCCATATTTAGATTGAACTGTTTTCCAGCTTTTGAATATCTTTGCAAGAGGTTTTTTGCTATTAAACTTCAGAAGATAATTCATCTAAGAATATTTTGTTATTTTTCAATTTTTTGTTTAACAAACAAATTAAAAAGCAGCAAGTTTCAAGTAATGATTAATCATTAAAACTGAAAAAACAATAGCAGTCGTTTATAGATAGTTCTAAATCTCATTGTTAGGAAGGTTATGTAATTCTTACATTTCATAAGAGATCATTTAATCCTTTCTTTAGGGTGGTGGTCACTTAGGTTGTTTGAGAAGGGACAGAAGTAAAAGTGAGCGATAGAAGCCTATCAATGAAATGTAGCCCTCAAAACGATAACTAAATTGGATGCCACAAACACATATATATATATATATATATATATATATATATCTGTTGCAAGTGTTGACTCTTCCTTCCATCAGATTTTATGGCTATTTTAATGACTTTAAAATGTAATAATATATTGACATAAAATTTTACTGATTTTCAGCTATTTTGTTATATCTGTCTGTATTGTCATTTTAGGCATATATTGTGAATCTGTTCAAGAGCCTAATTGACCAACAGTCTTGGAGTAATGATGGCACCGTCTCTGAAAGAATGCTTCGTAGCTCTCTTTTGCTTTTTGCTTGTATGCGGAAGTACCAACCTTGTGTTGATAAAGCTGAAGATTATTTTAAGAAGTGGAAGGAGTCCAATTGCACATTACGGTCTGTGATTAGTTTGGTTAATGGCTACTATCTTTTCAATTTACTGCTAGTTTTTGTTCTGTTTGTATGTTTTTAAACTTGAGATCCAGGTGTTCCTTATTTTTCAGTTTTTTTTATTATGGGAAGGCATATTGCAATATATAGACATAATGTAATACAATAATTATGTATTTACAACGATTTAACCAGCTCAAGATATACTTGACCTATGAACATAATTAATATTCAGTGAAACTTGCCACATATTTCCAGTCTCAGATTCCTACTGGCTCTGCCTTTCGCCTTATAGAGTGCAAATTCAGTTATGTATATAACGCATATTGTCTGCCGCCATTGCTCATATACGGGTGGGATACAATTTTGCAATTAGTAATGATTATTAGTTTTGTCACCATACTGTGGTAAAGGGCTTGTGTTCTCCCTTTTAAAACATGGTAAAACGGGTATACACCTGATTGGCCCATTTATTTACTTATAAGTCTCTAGTGTATGGTTTTACAGGTACCCAGGGCCTGTAAATTAAATGCTACTAGTGGGCAGCAGAACTCATTGTGCCACTCACTAAAGAAGCTCTGTAAAGCATGTCTCAGACCTGTCACTGCAGCCTGTAGTGCAGTTTTAAACTGCCATTTTGACTTAGCAAAATAAACCTTTTACCAAAGCTAAACCTTCCTTTTTAATACTTATAAATCACCCCTAAATTAGGCGGTAAAATCTCATAGGACAGGGTGTGTGGTATTTAAAATGTAGGGCATGCTTTTCTAAGTTTCACATGTCCCAGCAGAAAAAAAACCAAAGTCCTTTATCACTATAGCAAGGATATCTTTCCCATAGACTAATACTGGGTTATCTTATTGCACTCAATACGTGACTTCAGTTTGGGACCAGATAGAGAAGTACTTCTTCCAGTAATTTCAATTGTAATTTAAAATCTCCTTTAATGATAAATTCAGATTTTAAATTACTATTGTGGAAATGCCACTTTAAGAAAGTTGCCATTTTTCTGCCTAAACCATTCTGCAAGTGTCCAGGGTCACATGACTGTTAATGACAGGGGACAGAAAGGCCTTAGGTGTGGGGAAGGGTCTTCCTCTTCTGAGCAAAATGGCCTTGGGGGTTGTACTCAGCCCTTCCTGAGCTTCAAAGGGTAGCCTGAGTGCTTTCCCCAGCCCCTTCCTGTCATCTGAAGATGTCTGCCCTGCCACTGGCAAATGCAGCTCACACCTGGGCCTGCCTACACTTTGTCCCCCTAGACAGATTGGAGCCAGACACCGGAGAAGGGAAAAAAACTTACTAGAACCAGTCAGTTAGACAAAGGGTGTGATCCCCGCACACAGGCTGGCCCTGCGTATTAATGTGGCACCCTCAGAAACTCTCATCAAAACATTCTTGGACCTTAGGAGATTCAGAAGAAGGAATGCCCTGCTGTCTGAAGTAGGAAGACTGGACCTGTTTGCCTTTGACCCAGGATCACAGAAGTGACTCAAGGGTCAGTTGGCTGACCTCCTGTTTGACCTACAGGGACGCAACAGGCTTCCACAGGCCTTCCCTGCAACTGCCCAGCTTCAACTAGACCTGCCTAGACTCTTCTGCTGGCCTCTGCTGAGCTAACTCCTAACCCCCAAGAGGTGCCTTACCAGGTCCTGGACCATTTACTGCTGCCAGAGTGTACTCCTCCAATCTACAAACTGCAAGAACAAGGGCCCAGTTGAAAATCCAGAGGTTCTGGGCTCTTGGCGTCCAAAAAAACAATCCCCGATCTCCTTGCGAATGTGAGCGGACTTCACTGAGGCAGCGAGGGTACCTGCATTCAACTGCCGACCCCACCTTCCCGGCTACCAACTCCACACTTAATGCACACGGTGCTCTTCACGTCAACAACGATCACCCCGCGCTTCCCAACAATGAAATCCTCCGACCGGCAACCAGCTCTTTGCGCCAAAAACTATCACCTTGCAGTCAAGCCTTCTACCGTAGACCAGCTCTTCACACCAACAACAACCTCTTCAAGGTCCCCCACCTATGTGAAGCACCAACCGAGACTTTGCGCATGGAACTGGACTGAGTTAGAATGTAAACTTCCACCAGGATGAATCTGGTCCCTGTATCTGACCTGCGCACCATCGCAATCAGGCTGAACTTTTGATTTTTACCCAGTCCAGCGTGACCATATAAGTTTGGTTCCACTTACTGGATTTTTGTTGTTTTGCTGTCATTTTATTTATTGAAATGTATTCTGTTTTTGTAAATTGATTTGAGATTTTTCTTGTGTTGCAGTTGCACTTTATTACTGTTTTAGTGCTGCATAAATACTGTACACATTGTCTCTAAATTAAGCCTCAATGCTTTTGTGCCAGGCTACCCGAGGGTTAATCACAGGTTTATATAGTGACTTTTGTGGTTCACCCTAACAAGGATTGTGATTATTCTTTGAGTTGTCCTCACTCCCTTGTCACCTAATAACCCAATTTCTTACACCCACCATATTACGCACCTACCAACCATTTATATATGGTCATAGTAGCCTACATGCAAAATAGGTAACATGCTTCTTTCTTTCACAAACCCTTGCTGAAAGACTTAATGGAAAGTCTTAAGAAGGTCATTCCTCTTAAGGTTCCACCAACATCATTGTGGAACATAAACTTTGTCCCCTCTTACATCCCTGTCCTGTCTTGTATTTATCCTGGAAGGTTTAGTTGCAATAACTTCCTTACGATGAATTAGTGAGCTGCAAGCCCTCACTTTATTCAGGTCCACAAGGATAGGACCAATCGTAAGTTCCTCCCTAAGGTGGTTTTCCTTTTCCCCTTAAGCAGGCTAGAGAGCTTCTGGTCTTTTTCCCCCACCAGACTTGGTAGCAGAGAGAGCTCTCCGTACTCAGGATGTCAAACACGCACTTGTGTAGTACTTTGACAGAACCAAGCCTCTTCTCAGGCCTAGACTGGCCACTTTTCAATCCTGTATGATTTCGAGAGTACTGATCATCCCACTATGGAAGTGCAGACAGCTGCGAGGCTGGAAATACAGTGGGAATTTAGGGAAGCCATTATATCTCTTCCATCAGGAAAGGCGCCCAGGCCGAATGGGGTCCCATGCAGCCTGTTTGTCTTTGTGGCTCTCTGGGCACCTATTCTGATAGCATATAAATGCAGAAATCCATGGCTCTTTACCCACTGGATGGCACCATTCTGTGATTGTGCCGATATTTAGAAAGGGGGATAGGTCTGACCCTGCCTTCTTTAGGTCCTTAGTGAACAAAGAAGTTAAAATAATTGGTCAGGTGATTTTGGATTGTCTCACTGGTTGGGCAAATGCGCATAATATCTTGTCTGACATACAGCATGGATTCAGACCGGGAAGGGTGACGGTGGAGCAAATCCTCAGTTTACTTTTGCTTATCTCCAAATACACTAAAGCAAAAAGGGGTTCAGTGCATTTGGCCTTCATGGACCTCAGCTCTGCACTTGACAGAGTAAATAGAACTAGGCTCTGGGCCGAGCTGGTGTCCATGGAGGTTGAACCTGCACTTGTTGCCTTTCTGAAAGATTTACATTACGGTTTACCGGCATCGATTAGATATGAGCCCAATGGGGAATAGAACAAGCATTTTAATTTGAGGAGAGGAGTCTGCCAAGGATGTATTTTGGCACCTTTTCTTTTTATCTGGTATATCAATTGTCTTGAAGAAGTGCTCTCTGAAAACAGGCTGGATGTCCCGAGAGTGGGTAACAGATCATTACCCACCCTCTTGTACGCAGATGATGCTGTTTTTGTTGCCCGTACGGCACCGGGCCTGCTGCGCCTTTTAGATGTTCTTTTCTGATTTTATTGATAGTCTTGACCTGTCAACTAATTAAAGAAAATCTCATGTTATGGTGGTGGGCCCTAAGAAAACCAAAACCAAAAACTTTGTTATAAAAGGTCAATGCATAAGCAGGGTGGAAAACATTCTCTACCTGGGCATCCTACTTGACTCATGCTGCAGCTGGAAACCATTGGTTAAGGAGAATGTGATATGCTTCAAAAGGGCCATGTTGGGCATTGGACACTTTTTGCAATGATTGGACTATTAAGATTCTGATGGATATATTCACGGCTAAATGTGTCACTGTAGCCAGTTTCGGCAGTGATGTTTGAGGGTATGTTCCCACTAAACAGATTCAGGTAGTGCAAAACATGTTTTCGAGGGGTCTCCTGGGTGTCCCACAGAGCATCCCCTCTGAGGTTGTCCATGAAGAGCTAGGTCTTGATTATATCTCAGAACAGATACAACTTCGACCCCTTCTGCTCTGGCTAAATATCGGGCTGAAAGAGGAGCTTCAGCTAAATAAGTTAATTATCCAGGACTGTTTGGGTTTGGATAACATTATGCACATCACCTGGTTACATTATATCAGGCATAACCTGAAAGAGCTTGGCAGACCAGATCTCATTTACGTTCAGGACTGTGTAGTTAAAGAATATATTGCATGGCTGAAGCAGGCATTCTTTCTAAGGGCGGCAGCAGGCCATGAGTACTCTGCTTTCAGTAAGAGCTCAGTGTGACAGTATTTTTTGGAGTAGTCGGTTAGACGGCTAGAACCTTACCTCAATCTGGTAACGTCCGGTAATCACCTACGGCTGCTGACTTACTTTAGATTGGGCATGATCCACCAGTTGCTGCACCCATATTGATGCTGGTCCCATATTGATGCTGGTTCAAGAAGTCTAATCCCCTTTGTGTGAGCGTGACAGCATCTCTGCTTATGATATGTTGCACATAACATTTATCTGCCCGTAATTTAACACACTTCAGTAGAAATGTATTAGGTCACTCCTGCTGCCCATGAATTTTAGATAGTCAAGACCTCCTGTCCTATTCTTGCAGCGCCTATCAACACCAATAATCTGTTAATATGTGTCTGGGGTTTTTTTCAGGCTTTTTAGGAAAGTGTGTATAAGTGTCTGTTCAAGGCAACTGAGGCTCTCCACATGTGACTGTGTTTGATATGTTGTCTCCTCTTGATGACATTTTTATGATCCTGTGATCTTAGGTGATGTTTGTATCTATTTTTTTCCCTAATGCTTGTTTTTTGCCTATTTTTAATCGAATATGATTGTATGCTTACTATTATGATTTTTAGGGTATATCAAATGTCTTGAAGAAGTGCTCTCTGAAAACAGGCTCTGTGTCCCAAGAGTGGGCGACAGATCATTACCCGCTCTCTTGTACGCAGATGATGCTGTTTTTGTTGCCCGTACAGCACCGTGCCCTCCGTGTCTTTTTTCTGATTTTATGGATAGTCTTGACCTGTCAACTAATTTAGAAAATTCTCATGTAATGGAGGTGGGCCCTAAGAAAACCAAAACCAAAAACATTGTTGTAAAAGCTCAACACATCAGCAGGGTGGAAAACACCAACCATCTGTTTTTATGTGTCTGGGATTTTTTCAGGCTTTTAAAGAATATGTGTATAAGTGTCTGTTCAAGGATACTGAGGGTCTCCACATGCAAGTGTGTTTAATATGTTGTCTCCTCTTGATGAGCTTTTATGATTCTGTGATCTTAGGCAATGTTTGTATCTATTTTTTTATTCCTAATGCTTGTTTTTTGCTTATTTATGATTGTATGCTTACTTTTGATTTTTATTCAAAATCAAATAAAGTTATTACTGAACTGAAGCCTTTTCTCAAAGAAGACTAGATGTTTATTTCCTTTGCAAAATCCTAAACAGTCCAGCCAATATCTAAGACTGGTATTGCAAGGCGGATAGTCAAATTCATCCAGACTTTATATCTAAAGGCAAAGAGATCCCTCCCTGTTGCACCGAAGGCACACTCTACCTGGCGAAAGCCCGCAACTATGGCCTTTCTGGGAAATATCCCCCTATCCGATATATGTAAGTCAGCTGGATGGTCAACCCCACACATGTTTACTAAACATAATTGTGTGGATGTTATAGCCAGGTAACAGGCTATGGTTAGCTACATAGTTTTAAGGACCTTATTTCAGGCATCTGCATCACGCACACGCTAGCCACCACTTCAGAAAGGGTATTGCATTACAGTCTTTGCAGCGTGTGTGTGTCTACGGAAACGTACTGCAAATGGAAAGTGTTCGTAGCGTGTAGTGCTGTAGATTTACATGCGCCCACTGTCCTCCTCAGACAAGTGTGGATTTGATCACAGATCTCTCTCTTTTTCTTAATTACATTCTTTTTGAGCAATGCATATGTGCATCATATTATGTTAACTCACCACTCCATATCACTATCACCTGCTGTGCACTCTAACATGGAGTCGGTGCCCATGCGCATTGCCAGCTATGGAAGGAGTCACTATATACCTTGTGACTTGAAATACTTTTTCGAAGAAAAACAGCGTGCAAACTTCCAAGCCCAACACTAGATGACAGTACTGTACAGAACATGTGAATCTACAACACTAAACGCTACGAACAGATGCTTACGGGGTAAGTAACATTTTCCTTATGATTTTTACCTACACATTTGCTTACAACTATACTTGCCTTGTGATGGAGTGGGTAAGGTGTTATAGTGTAAACAAAAGTTTTGTCGTGATACAACATGTGATAAAGTGGGGGAGTCGCCCTCCTACCTGTACTCATGAGGGAGGTAGGGTCTTCATGACTCTCCTCATTAAAATATGTGTAGTCCCCAATTACTTGAGTTCTTACTTCCCCATAGTGTTTGGTGTGGTGTGTTCTGGAAGTTGCATATTACTTGAGTACTATTTGGCAGGGACAAATGTGCAAGGTAGATTATTTCTTACGGTGGACTGTGTGCCTGCTTGTTCTTCTCTAGGATGTCTTTGTCCTCCATGCATATAGTCCTAGAGGCCCTACACTGAAAGAATGTAGGCACTTGGTGGGCTGGAGAAGTACACATCTGCTTCTTAGACCAGGCAGATTCTGGTTGCCACTAAATCTGAATGACTTCTTCCCCCATTCTTTTGTGTTGTATTAGGCATTGCCTAGCAATAAGCGCCTCTTGACTGAGATCCTCTAATTTTGGTCAAAGTCATTATGTATTGGACATACTAATTACTATTAATCTCCCTCCCTGTCCTCCAAAAAGCCCTGATAGATACACAGTACCCTGCTTGGGAAAAGATTACATTTTATTTTTTCAAACATCTTTTTACTAAGCAGTTGGTTCAGAACACAAAGCAATTAAAGCGGAATACTTTGCCATTGATGGGCCGCTCGCAGGGGGCCTTGACATATTATGCATACTTTCCCTGGCCCGCCCCGAAGCCCCAAAGGATTCCCTGTAACGCCAAAACTAGTCTCGGCCTTTGCCCCCCGCCTCACTGAACATTGAGAATATCCACTGCCTCACCACCTGTTTGGTTGTTTATACCCCGATATTGCATCCATGACCCCCATATCTTTTCGAATTTGCGCGGGCAACCCCGGGAACGATATATTGTCTGTTCGGCTGATTGGCCCCAGTCTAGATCTTCCTTCCAGTCTTTAATTGCTGTGGGCCTGCTTGCCCCCCATAGCCTGGCTAGGTTGCGCTTCGCCACCCCCGCAGCCATTTTGAGCCAGGTGTTGCATGGCTAGGCCATTTTTCCTCCATCGACACTCCAAGCAATAGCCACTTTGCCTCCAGCAGCTCCGGTAGACCCGTTACCTCCCTCATTGTCTCGGTTATTTCGGACCAAAAGTTTTGGATACGTGGGCAGGTCCAGAGTGTGTGGTAGAATGTGCCCAACTCACCACATCTCCTTGGGCATTCGGCCGAGTCTATCTGACCCATCTTGAATACTCTCGACCTGGCCAGGTAGGTCCTGGGCAATATCCGTAGCTGCACCAGGCAGATCGAGTCCTTATAGCTATTTCTCTGGGGCTCTGCAGCGCCTTGCTCCACTCTTCGTCATCTAATGGCCCCACATCTACCATCCAAGCCCCTTTAAGTGAGGCAAGGCTGACCGGCATATTGTTCATGATCTTCCTATATACCAGGGAGACCGCCTTGGAGGGCATCGGGTCTAGTACCAGTCGGTCCTCCATGGGAGAGTAATCTGGGATGGCCTCCCCTTTCAAAAAGATTACATTTTTAAACAAACTTGTGCATTGGTTGGCCTCGGTTTACCATGAGTGCTCCCAAAGCAGGATAAATACTGACCCCATCTAGTCAACACCTGGCTTCACATGGCCTTAATAAGAAAAGATAGTATGTGGGCTCAGTAAGATGTTTGCCAGGAACAGGACCCTACTGGTTGCTGTTTCCCTCAATGTCAGGAATAGCTCTAAGCCTTTGAAAGCAGTGCTAGTACAGCCTGACTTAGAATAGCCAGTACTTTCCGGTGTGAGGAGGGAACCGAACCCTTTACTATAACTGCAAAGGGAGAACTCATCTTATTGAAACCTGCATTGACGTCCTCTCAAGCTGACCACAAGCCACAAAGACTTTAGCATTTATCTTGCCATGATTGATCCAGGAATCATCCGTGTGACTGGAGGAGTTAAAATTTTGTGAGCCCACATCGTACACAGTCTGTCTGGTAACATGTCAGCCCCTAGCTCTGAACGTCCATACCTAAAGGTACGGAAACAAATTTCCTCTCCACCCATGAATTTGGATAATGCCTCTTTGGCTCTATCTGGTTGGCCTCATCCTCGAACATGTTTAATGTCTCACACTACTTCTTTTTCTATGGTTCATTTGGTGTTTGCTACTAACCATGTATCATCCATTCTAACTAATAAGCCTGTAGGTGGACTGACCCCCATAAATGTCTCTGCTAACTGAAAACCTTTGAGTATGACTTGAGGGTATTCAAATGAATGGCCCTTGATATTTGGGACCCTAAAACATCTTCCTGTGAACAATGGCACTGGAGACTTGTTAGCTTCATTAACTAAACATGCACACACACCCCTGGAATGTACACAGGATAGGGAACCAGAGGCTGAGGGGGCTCAAGGGTGAGCTGGCCTCCAAACACAATGTTTTCACACAAAGAAAGCTACCCGAGATTTTTTTAATTTTCTGGTTATGTATCCCTCATAGTTTTACTCAGCATAATGTCCGTTGTTGGACATACACAAAAATGTGGCGGGATGTCCTCACACACCACCAGGTGTCATGCTTCATCATAGGACAACCCACGCTCTCCAAAAACCCAGTTTAATGGAGAGCGGGCCTTCACCTGGAATCAGGGAGGCGCTCCTTACTAAGAGCGGTCCCGTGATCTAAATATACTAAAAACCAATGTGACATCCTAAACAACCCTTTTATTCGCTAGAAATGACACTTGGTATTACAACCAATCGTGAGGACTAGGTAAGTTAGTACCCCATCACCAATATACCGTCAACCTGTTTCTGCCTGATGGCTCATGCTAGTCCGTGGCATTCTTCAGGACAGAAGCACAGGATCCTAGTCTGGCAACCATGCATGAATTTTGCCAATACAAACCAAAGAGTGACCTGTGTGAACCTCTTTTTATATCGGACCCATAAGTACCTGCAAAATAGAAAAAAACACTTTGAGATCTTTCTAATATGTAGATAAGGAATACAAACAATTATAGACAACTGTAAGCATGCGACATTCACATGCTCCGTGATAAGTGGCACTGCACATGTGAGGTAACCTAACGCAAATATCTGACTTAGTTGTGAGACCAGCTCACAATCTTACCCACCTCACATACACTCAGTATACATTCATACTGCATCATAGACTCAGAGTCATCAGATGTGATGAATGTTTGAGAATTGTCATGACATTTATGGAGGACTGGCATGTGACTTAGGGATTCCATATAAATTTACTAGAACAATGACTTCAGTATAATGCACTTCTGCTACTTCCACAGCAAAGGTTCTACTTGAAGGGCAATAAAACAGTGTCCCTTCATAAGCACCACTCAAACGTAGCTCAGTGTGTGCCGCTACTTTGGAGGTGTTTCAGCCGCCTGGATACATGTTAGTTTGAACCATTTGTGCTCCCTGGCCTTTTTTGTATTTTCCATCATTCTGTGTACTCTGATTTCAATTCTGGAAAATGTCTTCAGGGGCGTGGAATTCAATAAAATATCTACTTGTCCATTGGACAGGTTGCTTCATAAATCTACTTGTCCTGTAAAAATTCCACTTGTCCCTTTGGTGCCACGTAGTGCGGCAACAAAGTATGGCAGCAATCCCATTATATAAGACCTCTGATAATAGCCTCTCTGATTATGCCAGGGGTCATACTAGCAATTCTCTTATTTTACCACATTTCCGCAGACCTACATACTGGGGCCGGAGGTAGCAATAAACAATAGCTTCAGGGTTGGGCCCAATTCTTAAAGAACGTCACAAAAGTACACCCTTGATATATGTCTTTACTTTGGTGCAGAATTTTAATAAGCAGTCCTCTTCACTCTAAACAATGCCCTCTATTCCAAAAGCAGACAAAAACACAGCATGAGCTTCAGGCGGTTCCTCACACATCCACTTTGGTTCAGACCCAGCCTTCAGCGCAAATGACAATCTCTAGGCAAACGTGTCCAGCCTCAAGCTTACCTGCAAAACCAATCACTCCAGCAACAATCTCCACATCTTCTTCAAAGGATGAAGTTAGTAAAAGTATACAGGTACCCACCCTAGATATAGGAGCAAGTACAGAGTGTGAGAATTTATCACAAGAACTAGTTGTAGTAGAGGAAGGTGGAGAATCAATTAAAGATATGCTAGCTATCATGTTGAGAGAAATTAGAGACTTGGAAGTATCACAAGCTCAAGAGATAGTTACTCCATCAAAGACTCTCAAAACTGGAGGAAAATATGTCCACTACCCTGATAAGTCTGAACGAAGCCGAGAATCATGTCTCAGATTTGGAGGACAAACTGGCTGGCATGCAGCAAGAGGTTACCCACCTGGAGAAATGTAAAAATCAGATTGAAAACAAGTTACAGGATTTAGAGAACTATAATAGACGCTCTAATCTCCGATTGGTTGGCATACCAGAAGGGAGTGAGGACACTCAACTATCTTAATGGACTGAGACGCTATTAAAGAAAGCTATGCCAGAGGCTAGAGTTGGCAGGGGATCTAACAATTGCAAGGGCTGGCTCATAGAGTACTGGCTCAGAGACTTGCAAATGCAAAGTAGCCTCGCACAATACTTTTGAACTTTGCAGACTATCTCATCAAGGATCAAATCTTAAGCATGGCTATAGCAAGGAAAACCTTTTCAACTCCAGAAGTACCCCAATTCAAAATGTTTTTAGATATGTTAACTGTAGCGGCACAGAGACGAAGAAAATTTGTGAAAATGATAGATTTGTTTGAGGCTAAGGGTGCCCAGGTGTCTATAGCCCAACAATCTAAACTTAAAGTATTAGCAAAGGGCCAATTTTTCTTATTCTCTGATATTGAGGAGGCTCAGTCATTGCTTACGAAAATGTCTAATTAGAATTCTGAATTTTAAAGTTGCTGGATGTTAGACTAGATATTTTGTATGAGATGTGTTTGTGGGCAGGGGAGTGGACAGTCCGGAATTAAATCCCGGAGGGGTCGAGGTTGAGCGCAGAAAGGGTGCAACACAATGTCATCTAAGTTAAAGTTGGGGGTGAAGAGGGAAGCGTGGGCAATTCTTCTTCAGGGGAGGTCACAGGTAAACCAGGGGTGTGGGGGAGTGGGGTGATGCAAAGGGAAAATGGAGAGTTCACACATATGTTTCTAAATGTTGGCTGGGATTAAACGAAGTCAGAATGAATGGGTTGAAAACAATTGTAATTGTGACAAAAGGGAAGGTAAAAAAGGACAAGAGATATAGTATGAAAATGAAAAGGTATCTTAAGACACGTAATGCACCTTATAATATATAATTCATTTTATGTTATATTATGTAATCGGGCCAGGTTCAAATGGATCAATAGGCAGCTTAAGGCACATGACACTTTAATTAGGTAAGCAGAGAATTGCACTATTAATATTATTATTCTCCTTTAATATATACTTGTTAGGTGGAAAATGCGAGGATAGGAGGATTGGCCCGAAAGAGAATAGCTCATTGCACATGTCACTTTTTCCTTTGGCAAAGTATGATGCTTCATATATGTGGTACAAATAAGATACATACGGCTTTCTGTGAGAGATTGTCTCAATGCACATGTCATTTTTTTCGCTGATAATTTATGACGCACTTTCTTTGGGAGAATATTAGTTTTTTAAATGCACCAGTCACTTAATTCGTACTCTGGAGAAACGCCGATTAATAGCATCTTTAAACTTCAGGAGGAAACATGTGGTATATGCAGCATAGACAGAAAGCAAGATATATAAAGAAGTTCTGAAGGTAATATAATCAAATGCCAGTGGCCTTAATAATAAACGAAAGGCTCAGGCAATAGATATTTGGCTGATATTGTGTTATAAAGGAAACACATTTCATAAACAAAAAAAATGGTTTAAGTAAAATTCTCCAACAATGGGCAGGAGACCAATGCTTATCAATTAATAGCTGTGCACATAGTGGTGTGGGGATATATATAGGTAAACATACACCTTTTCAGATATTATTTACGCTGACAGATTCGGAGGGAAGATGGGTGTTTATTAATGGAATTTTTAATAAAACAAGGCTAACTGTAGCCACGATATATGCTCCAATATTAGATAACCCCCCCTCCACCTAGTAGAATTAAAACAACCCTTAATTAATATTCCAGGCCAGGTGATTTTTTGGTGGAGATTTTAACTTTCTGCAAGATCTGGTGTTAGACTCTAACACACAATGCAAAATAAGCTGCAAGTGGCTAAAGCTTTAGCCAATTGCAAGAGGGAATTAGATCTGATCGATCTATGGCGTACCCAATATCCTAAGAAACGTGAATTCTCATGTTCCTCTGCTAAATATAATACTGCCTCAAGAATAGATTATTTTCTTACTTCACATAGCTTGAAATTGGTTAATCATAAACATATACAGAACGCCTTCTCAGACCATGCCATGGTTAAAATGGAAGTGATAGGAATTAAGATAGAAATAACAGTAGGCCGATGGGTTTTCAATAAAGTGAATTTAGAGGACGAAGAGTGGTGCTCAGAGGTCCATGATGAGACACAGCCGACCTGGGCCCTGATTTAGTTAATGCTAGGGCCTAGGCACAAAAATGTCTGGCTAACATGTACAAGTGCTACAGTGTGCATCTTTGTCATCTCTGCTTTCACTGACCACAAAGATAGAAATCAACTAGTGGCCAATCGCAGAAGTCGGTTTTTGATTGAACCCGCAAGACTGGTGTATGGGCAAGGACAAATTACACATTTTAGTAGTATACAATTATTTGGGCCCTGGCTTCGTATTTGGGTTCCCCCTGAGCAATCCTCCCAAGCTCATGTACAAAAGCTCCACTTTAAATTTGCCATTTAATCAACTGTACTCAAAATTCAGGACGTCCTTCAGCTCTTCACATCAAGAAAGTTATAACATCAAACATTTCTGCCTTCTTTCAAACATGTTCTTGAGGCCTTTCCTGGCAGATTTAGCATTTGGCTTGACCTAGGGCAGTGTGAATTGGTCCAAAAAATGTTCGGCCTTCCTAATTCCACTTCTGGTGCCCAACTAAGACTGTTATTTATAGCACTTTATCATCCTCTGAGGAGTGTGATACCTGGGTTTATGGGGCCGTGTTTATGGTGCCACCTCTGTCGAACAGATGCTAGCAGTTCCTCACGATGGTTCGAGTACTTGTTGAATGCATGACAAGTTCTGGAGGTAGCAGGGATTCAAACGATCCAATGGGAGCTGCCTATTTCGAGGTTCTTTTGGAGAATTAAGCCTTTATTACCTCCAGACTTCTACACTATGAGAAGTTTGCAAAGAGAGACACTTCACGTTACAATCTGCCTTCCTATGAATGCAGGATTGTACATAACACTATATAGGAGTGTCAGTTGGGCAAAATAATTGGACAGCGATTTTTGTTGCTGTCTTGAGGGTGTTCAAAAGACACTAGAGATATTTCCCAGATAAGGGGGGGCACTGTCATTTGTGCTCAAGTCCTTGAAATCTCTTACACACATGTTGTGCATTTGTAAGTCATTGATTTATGAAACAAAATGGGTCTTAATCCATTGTTCCTCAGAAATGTTCTGCACCCGTTTATGGTGGATGTTGACTATTGCTTGAATTCCGATGTTCACTTTACCTTGTCAAAAGTAATTACATTTCTGTCAACCGCAGCAAATATATCTCCTGAAACAGATTATGCATACCTATGAATGTGCAACAGCAAGATATAGTAGTCTAAAAGGGCCTAGTATTTGATCAGTAAGGGGCACATGCATCATCCCAAAAGCAAAAATCGCAATTTAAGTAATCGCTAAATTTGCGATTACTTAAATCGCTGATTGCATTTAGGGAATCACAATGACTTACTTTGATGCATGTTGCCCTTAATGAAGTAGACAGAAGCACTTGAATAGGACTATATTGGGAAACTAAGGGCCAAAGAGAGCTAATTTAAAACTGCGAAAATAAAACGTAAATTGGAGGTATCGAACGAGTGTCACTCAGCTGCGTAAGATAAAGGGATGAATGTGTGTGGCAAGTCAGTGAAAAAAGGACATAAATAAACGAGTTTTTTATGTTCTGAAGGGAAGCAGCAATGCATGTAGGACTTCTAACATAGAGAGAAAAGAATAGTTCTAACGAGAAAGGATCATATTTTGCAGAAGTAGTTTAAAAGCTGAAAAAGGAAGAGATCGGATTTGATAAATGTTATAGATGGAAGCAGAAGATTACAGAAAACAAGTTCAAAACGAACTTCAGTGAAAGATAATACAGCAACCCATAGTTACAGGCAGAGATATAGAAGGATAATTAAATAGATAGGTATAATATTGCAGGAGGAATAAGGGTAGGAGACGAGGCAGAGAGACAGAGATTTGTGCTTTTGTGCTGGGGAGTGCATAATGTGGTTCAATAATAGTACAAAATCGTCCTAAAAGTGAAAAATGTTTGTCACTCACTTTTATTTAAAGGAATAGTTGTAAATCTTAAGAAAATGTTGTTTTCTCCGATGTACTGTAAATAACTTAATGTCTGCATTTTTACAGCTTGCCGAACGATGTTAAAATGGCCGTTTATGCCACAGGAGCTCAAAATATAGACGGATGGGATTTTCTTTTTGAAAAATATAGAACATGCCCCTCTATTGCTGAGAAACAGGAAATTCAGTTTGCGTTGACCCTTACTCGAAACAAGGACAAACTCCAGTGGTGAGCAATTCAAAATGTTGTAGTGTTTGTTGGCGTCATATAAGTGTATACAACATAAAACAATTGGACATTAAGTGGTATTTTTTCTAGGTCAAATTTCAGAAGAGTAAAAGCTATCAAAATGGCTAGTGTCGTTGAATGTGTTCTGCTTCTAATTCCAACTATACATTGTAGTGGTATCTCTCCCATTAAATACAATTACTCCTCTGAAAAGTATGTTGCATGCCAAATTATTTAATTTAATTTGTATGTAGTGCAAGAACCTATTTCGGAGCACCGTATAAGAAAAAATAAATCTATATCACCACAGAGCAGTGCAGCGTGTGCTCATAGCACCCTCAGATGTTCAGCAGGGCGACTATAGTGACGCAGATGTAGCATGGGATATTGCTACAGACCATCACCGGACTGCTGAAATCCAGCGCAATAATCCCCTCCCTCACAATAAAAGAGGCAGGAAAGGGAGCAAGGAGTCGAGCGGTCTTGACTGGACCTGTGAGGCTCTGGCATGGGTATAGAGGCCGGCTTGAGTGATGCTTTAGAGTACTCTGTGGGACCATGGCTTTAGGTGGTGATGAGGTGTATGTAACCTACTGGAAAGTGATGGCTCCTGGCATGGATGGTATAGTGATTGCATCCTGGCTTCCTGTGGCTTTGTATGAAGCACTTTAACTAGTTTCCATTTCATTTTAGCATTGTTTTTTTCACTTTTGGATATTATATATGTTACCTATTTCCCTTGGCAAATATATAAACCAGCAAGTCAACAGCACAAAAGTGCCTTAGTAAGGCAGCTGACATTGTTTAGAAAATACTTGAAGGCTGTAAACTGGTTGACACTGGTAGGGGAAGAAGCGTGGACCTGACACTACTTCCAGACGATATGTGGGTAGTTGGAGCCACCACCAAGTCTGGTTTAGCGATTTCCCTTAGGTATGTGGGGCAGAGACTGCGCTCCTGCTCCAGAGTACTCAGGGAAGGGATGTTAAGGTAATACCCTGAGAGCTCGACTTCAATTGATGTTGCGCTGGTTCCTGCTCCAACTCCTAAGTGCCTGGTGTTTTCTCCTCATATTCCTTGAGGATCTACTTCAGAAACGTGATATCATTTTCAGTGATCGCCAGTTCCTCAAAGAGGCTTCACACCTTCTCTTGTGATAAATGAATCTCTTTTGAGTAGCATCTTTTTTCTTCCTTTTGCTTAGCCACTTTCCTTTTCTATTAGTTTTTCTTTCCTCTACTTCTTTTTAGCCACCATGACTCTTGCACTATTCAGCATAATGCTTTATACTTGATGCATTTTCTGCAACCAAGACCAAAGTTGATGTTGGTCATGATGCTGCCAAGGCCAGTATTGTGGAGAGCAACGCTGCAGAGTTCAATATTGACTGCTTCAGTGCTAGAGTAGATGCTGATAGAGGCATTGACTCTGTGACAGAGCTCCCAACTGCATTATTGACTTTGAGGATAATGGACTGGGTGAGCCAAAGCTGCTGTAGGCATCAGGTGTGATAATGTCAACTGGAATGAACGAGTGCTCTCTAGTGCCAAAGAAGTACTCTGGAGTTTCCAACTAATTTTTGGGGAGACCAGAGCTAGAAGGATTCTTCTGTTTATAAGGTTCAGTATCCCTTCCCTATTGAGTAGCCATGTGCTTTATAAATTTCAAAATTCAATTCCCTGTTGGGGCTTCTTATATGGAGCATTAGAAGAGAGAACCGTTTTTGACGTCACATTGGACCAGTTACTTGATTTTTCAGGTTCTTGCTTAGGCTCAAAGTACACCATCCTCATGGGTCGTTCCCTTTTTTTGATTTTAAGGAAAAAGATTTGAATATAACACTATCAGTATGGTCAGTGTACTAGTAGTGCACACACTCCAGGTTTATCATTTTCAGAAATGTTCCACCAACCACAGTGAGCACTGGCCTTCAATAAAAACATTTCTTCTTTTTGGCTCGTTAGAAGTTGTAAAGTATACTCTGCGGTCCATTTTCTTTTTATGTTTAGAGCCCCCACGCCCTCGGTGTTCCCCTCCTGCCCCCGGGGCAAAATATTTTTAACTTGGACCCCCCATAGTATTATGGAAAGGAATTGGACAGCTTGGGTGGGGCAGGGAGGCATTTGCAGGGTGGGACCAGTGCTTAATTTGTAAACGAATAACTGCCAGGCCCCTTGTGAGGAAGCCAATGCAGCTTGCACCACCCATTGCCACTAGCTGCACTGCCAGTGATGGTACCAGCACAACTACTAACCATCACACTCCTACAGGTGTGGTAATCCAGACTATTCCAAGCCACCCAAAGCTTTAAGAATGGCTTGGGCGGCGGGTATTAGTCATTTTTAATGTTTATTGAATTATTCAACTGTTGCACTCATCTGACAATTAGACAGACAGATCCACCATGTGGTGGATTTTTATAATTGCTGGTGTCGAAATTTAAGTGCTAGTGCCGACCATGTAACCCACAGACTCATATTTAGCACTTGGTGAGTGGAAGAGAGGGTTATAAAATCATTTTAGGGATACCTTGTACTAAGTCCATAAGCCACACTAAACTGCCCCTCTCTCCTGGGTCATCTCTTTGAGCTCTAAAGCAACATTCCTGCAGCAAAGGTTGGCCGGGCCATGATGCTGTTAAGGAGGGAGAATGGTCCCAGTCCACTTGTGGTTAGTGAACAGCCAAAACTGGTATGCAATGGACCTCTTGGATCCCAAGGCCCTGGTGCTACTGCACCTGCTACACTAATGATAGCGAATCCTCTGAGAAGCAGGCAGGCTGTTTCCTTTGCCCATGGGCCATTGCTTTGTGGCCTTAAGGAATGCGGATGCAGCAACTCTGCCCTGGCCTATTACTAGCAGGGTAAAAGAGACCATACTTTCCTGTTGTATAGTAAGACAGACACAATTTGGGTCCACTGGGCCCCTCTTACCCCTAGAATCTAGTATCAGTGCACCTGATGCACAAATGATAGCTACAGCCATGACTGTCTCATCTTCCCTTTGTGTAAAAAAATAAATAAATAAGTGGGCGCCCACATCTTAAATCCCTTCTCTGTGCAAGCTCACACTGGCAGCTAGCATGCTAGCTTGCATCTCTCCCCCTCTCTCCTGTACCATTGCTGTGAGGCCGGAAGGAACCGGACCCTTTGCCTGGGAATGAAAGTTCATCAGCCTCATCCTCTTGCGTAGATAGCGTATTATTGGCCTGTGATGAAAATTTCAATAAACGGTTATTACAGAGGCAAGTGGGTAGAATAAAAGAGCAAAGCTCTTGGGTTTTACATGTACTATATTACTTACTTTAAAAAGGAATGTCTTTGTATTGTATTTTGCTGTAATTGCATTTACATAGTGCTTACTTCCCCTGAGGACGGCAAATGCAAAAACAACAAGGTGATGGATGGAATGCTTGAATTAATCTAAGCCATTAGTATTACTCGGACTGCATCCCAATCCATAGTTTTTTGCCCACCACGCCACCTCAGTTTAGACCCTGCCATATGCAAATCTGTCTTGACCCTGCTACTCATGGGCACAGTTCAGCCCGAACTGCCAGGCCAGGTCCTCGCTGAACCGGAACCCAAGCAACCCAGGACCAGTTTCGTCCTAGTTAGGGCTCTTTAGCCAGGTATAGCTTGGTTTCAGTGGCACAGTGAGTCCGGGGCCCACATCAGGGCATACCCCTTAGGAGGCATTGAAGAACTTTATGGCAGTATCGCGCTACTCTGGGACCCAAGTTTAGTGGTTGATCTTGTTATCAGGATTAGTATTGTAGTCTCAAGTAAACTATTCCTTGCATTTACTCCAGTTTGTTTGTTGTAGATTCATTTAATATGAGTTAGTTATGATTATTAGTGAGGCTATGTGAGTTCAGGCAAATGGTTGGTGGGATGAATAGATATGCTAGAGGAGACTATGTATTAATGGATTGTGGGGATATGGTTTCAAAGGAGAAGTTGTGATCTATGAGGTGTGATAATTTGCATAAATGTAATAATAGGTAATAAAGCAGACAGGAGTTATGCAGAGGATGAAATATCATTTGATAGAAGAAAGGTGAGAGGAACAATATATAGTTTCGAGTCGAGGTCAGTTTTTCTTGCAAGGTTTTGGGAACCTCTGGACTAATGCATTTTATGATAACATACAGACTGAAGAGGTTCTGCTGTATTAGGAAATAACATTATTTATATATGACTTAGTGTATTGTATTGTAGCATTTATACAGTGCCCACCACCCCCACATGAGGCTCTCTAATGCTTATCCACATAAACAGCACGTCACTTCGAGTTACGTACAATTGTGTAGACAAACGTGTCTCCTGCAACTAAAAAACGGCAGCACAAAGCACTTACTTAGGCATGCACAGCAAAGAACGAAACACAATGTATAAGACGTGGGGCTAGGTAGTGGACATTTTCTCCATCAATTACATATTATAATAATGTTTCAAACAATGACTATATGAATCATTATAGGAAAATAAATGGCTCTATTTATGCTGCGCATGGTTTTTCTGGAGGACGATGTACCATGATTCCTATCAGAGAATGACCAGCTTGATTTGGGAGAAAATTCAGTTTGCATATGAATCTACTAAAGATCCCGTGCTGGAGAACTCAAATTTACCAGAGCACGCAACTGCCAAACATCACACTTGGGACACCTTTGATATCTGGGCTATGAAGGAAGCATAAATACAACTCAGACGCTCAGTTGTACCTTCAGATGTGGGTGGTGGAAAATAATCATGTTATGTTATGTTTAAATATTTATAGAGTGCATGGCTGCCCCAGCAACGGGGCGTCCCAGCACTAACTGTCTAGTATAGTGGGAAGCAAAGGTAAATTAACGATTGGAGAAGAGCCAGGTCTTCACCATCCTTCTAAAAATCCAGTGATCGGTGATGCTACGGATAGAAGGAGATAGGGAGTTCCACAGGGCAGGTGCCAGTGCTCTGAACGAGCGGCCACCCACTCTAGCCCTCCGTATCCGAGGCACTCGTCCCAGATGCAGATCTGCTGAGCGCAAAGCGCGGGTGGGTACATAAGGGAAGCACATAGCGCTCAGAATCCCAGGGCAAAGGCCCGAAAAGATCTTATGGATGATACAGAGAGCTTTGAAGTGAATTCTTTGTTCCATGGGTAGCCAGTGTAGCCGGCGGAGGAGATCGGAGACGGGACAATGTTTAGGAAGTGCAAACATAGCGCAGACTGCCGCGTTCTGGGCACGTTGGAGCCTTTGGATCACCGCTTTGTTGGTTCCTAGGAGTAGCACATTGCAGTAGTCCAACCTAGCCATGATGGTGGATTGGATAATAAAATGCCGAGTATGAGAATCGAAAAGACCCAAGATAGGCTTTAGTCCCCATAACAGTCCGAAACAGTTGCCTGCCACTGATTTAGCATGAGCCTCAAAAGAGAGCTCATTGTTCACCCAAACGCCCAAGTTCTTGACCACAGACTTAGGCAAGGGGGGGTGCACCAAGAGCAGGAGGCCACCACTGGTTGCCCCAGAGATGGGAGTCCTTGCCCACCAAGAGGATTTCAGATTTGGTGGAGTTCAACTGCAAATAGTTGTTACCCATCTGGTCAGAGATGGCAGTTAGATCTTCCTGAAATTTCGTTGAGTCCTGGCTGGGGTTATTACAGAAGGTGAACACCAGCTGGGTGTCGTCCACGTATGACACCAGAGAGATGCCCTGGGCTTTAGCCATCAGAGCCAACGGTCTGATGTAGACATTAAATAAAGTAGGGCTCAATGCTGATCCCTAGGCAACACCACAGCATAACGGTTGGGTGCGGGAGGAGAAGGGGGAGGGGCGGGGATGACTTGAAAGGTCCGGTCAGCCAGAAAAGACGAGAACCAGGAGAAGGCCTTGCCATCGACACCGATCTCCATCAGCCGGTGGAGCAGCATCTTATGTGAGACCATGTTGAAGGCTACACTCAGATCAAGCAGAATCAGTGCTGTGGTTCTGCCCTCATCCAAAAAGGACCCCGTAGCTGTTCTGTAACTGCCAGCAAAGCGTACTCGGTGCTATGTCGTGGCGGAAACCATTTTGAGATGGATCCAGTGTTGAATTGACTTCCAGGTATTGGGTTAAAATTGTGTTGACATATAATTCCATGATTTTGGATCGAAACGGGAGCAGAGAAATCGGTCGAAAGTTTTCAGGCTTGGACACCTCCAATGTTGGCTTTTTCAGCGAGGAACAACTTTGGCGTGTTTCCACGACTTGGGGATTGACGCAGAGGATAGGGACAGATTGATCAACCCCAGGCAATCAGGTAGAAGACATTGTTGGACTTTTATGAAAAAGTTAGGTTTCAGCGGATCGTCTGGAGACCCTGATTTTACCTTGACAAACAGAGTTTTCAGGGCTTTGGGGGAAATAGGAGGAAACGAGGAAAGGGAGTGGGTCTCAGAGCCCAAGGGCAGACTCCTCCCAGGGCAGGGAGAAGTATCTCCAGGGCAGAAACTGCTGTAGATACGCTCGACCTTATTAATAAAAAATTTAGCCAGTACTTCGCACTGCAAATTGAAGGATATGGTACTGTCGGGGGCAGGAGGTGATTTTACCATATCCTTCAAGAGTGTAAAAATAGTTTTGGTGGGGTTGCTACTAGTAGTGATCATGTTGGCATAGTGTGCTGTAGTCTTGCGGACCAGTTTATGGTATGCTTTGATCACAGTTCTATACCGTGCTTTCGCCAAAAGGTCGCAGGACCGTCTCCATGCCCGTTCTAGGACCTTACAGTTCTTCCTAGATGTAGTTAGTGGCTCATCAAACCAGGCATTAGCCTGCGCACATTTGGGGTGGGTTAATTTGACCGGGATGCAGTTATCCAGTGCTTGAGTGACCCACCTCAGGAAAGATTTATTAGCTGCTTCAATATTAGTGGGCCATTCTGGGAGCTGGGTACTTAGGGCAGCTTTAAAGGCAACAGGGTCCAGTTTGTGCCAAGGACGTTTGAGTGAGGGGTTGCGGTGAGGTTGCGTTTTGGGGCCAGCTAGCGATATTCGTAGGGAAATGAGGGAATGATCGGTTCAGGACATAGGAAGGGGGGCCTGCACCTCTAAGGACTGAAGATTCGAAAAGATAGGGTCCAGGAGGTGACCAGCTAAATGGGTTGGCTCTGGGACCAGTTGAACCAGTTGGCAAGCTGCCATGTCACCAAGGAAATTGAGAATGTCAACAGCCTCCTGTGACTCCAGGTGAAGGTTCAGATCACCTATGACGTTAAAGTTGGCTGTCTGAAGAGCTAGTGTAGTGATGGCTAGGGGTTCTCTGAAGATTTTTGATGGGCCAGGCGGGCGGTAAATGAGTAGCCCAGAAAGTGTAAAATTGTCTGTCAGCCCAATTTTAAAAAGTCCGCTTTCACAATCGGGGATGTCTTTAGGGGTAAGGCTACAGGTATAGGCAGCTTTGTATATAATTGCAATGCCCTCCCCTCTCCCCCTGCTCTATTCAAGTTGTTCATGGCATAACCAACGGGAAGGGCCAAGGCTGGTATGGCAACGGATTCCTCGGAGAGCCACGTCTCTGTGAGAAATAGGACATCAGGAGACCCTTCATGTAGGAGGTCGAACACCTCAGCATAGTGTTTAGTCAAAGAGCGGCAGTTTAGACGACAGATTTTATAATCCTTCGCGGTGGAGGCTACGGAGCGCAGGCAAGGGCTGACCTTGAAGGTGCACTGATTACAATGTGAGGGGCAGGCATTAGGTGCCCAGTTGTGTTTACCACAGGAAGCTTCATGTCTAAGAGCAAACAAGGCTTCACGCGAGTAGACTAACTGTGGGATGAAGGTAGAGCAGAATACCTGGCTCCTGGCGACGCCCAGGCGCAGACGGGCTTGCCTTTGGCGTGCCAGCGGCGCGCCCGCACTGCAGCGTGCATTTAATGCCTGGGGGGCACAACTGGCTCCTCCCAGGCTGGTCTCCGATTGGCTGAAACTGGCCAATCAGAGTGAGGCACTGCCGAAGTTTTAGAAACAAAGGACAGTGTTACACAGGTTAAAAAGAACAAAGTGCAGAGAGGTTTTTGTGCAAATATAGCATTTTAAAAGTAGCAGCAATCAATAAATTCCCTCTGTTCTAGCCCACTAGTATGTGTCCAAGCACTGCTCCAGAAGGCTGTGGGTTGCATGGTTCATCTTAAACTCAACACCAGCAAGACTTGCAGGTCCTATTACGAAAGTGAGTGCTAAGATTTCTTTGCATGACCTTGTCACTGATGGTGTTTTCCCCTCCCAGTTTCTGGCTTGATTCTCAACAGTGATCAGTTCAACTCTTTCCATTTTCTGAGAAAGCTAATGCCTTTCACTGACTCCCATTCTATCGTCCAAGCTCTGTGGTATCTCAGATTTATTCTGGAACTCATCATTAGAAGGAATGTTCAAATCCATGTTTTATCCCCTGAGAAGAAAAAAAATCTGTCTTGCATTCCTGCCAATCCTGCTGTACTGGGTGGTGTGTAGAATGTTAGAGTGCACTTGCTGAATGATTCTGGTTGCCCAGAATTGGGCAGGGCAATCCTGGTTCCTCATCTACTGAGCGGGATGTGAACAGGATTCTGCACCATAACCCAGCCTCTCTGAAGCTTTCAGCTTGGCTGCTGCAGTCCTAGAGTTTTGGCAATTCTATTTGTCCCTGCAGTGCATGGTGGTGCTAACCTACTCCACACCAGGGTCTACCCACCTTGCGTATTATCGGAAAAGGAAGAGGTCTGTGTGTGGTGCTTGCAGAATGGCATAATTTCCATGCTACGTGAAACACATCATTTATTACTGAACGTAGTTGTCCATGCCTGAGCTGTGGGTCTCATAAGTAAGAGTGCATCTAACACCAATATCTAACTACAGGAACGTGCCTAGCTGGAGCACCCTATTTGTTCTACCTGTGATTAGGGTCTTTCTGAATTGCTTACCTATGGGTTTTTCCATCAGTCACGAGACTGGTCTTCCTACCATGAACAGTTGTACTTTCAAAGACTTTCAGACTGAGTGATGACTCTGATCACATGTCTTACTTGCAAAATGACCTTCCCTGTGACTATCACTTCAGTCAGGAGGGTATTGCAGAGTCAAGCATTCTTCTCCAAGGCCCATTACATCAAATTTCACCTTGGCAAGTTCATGTTCCCAGTATGCGGGACATTTACTCCAAAGATGGTGTACAAATTTCATGCCAACTAGAAGATACCTTTGCCAGTGTGCTTCAAGTCACCTAGATATGGGGTAGAGATAGTCTGCATAACCTGGACTTCAAAAGAGCAGTTTACTATTACACTAATAGGACACTCTGATCTCAGACTGAACCGTTTGACTTTTGGACATCCTTGGCATGGGCAGCAGGTGGTCAAAGCCACCCTTCCAAGATGGGTTGTGGATTCCATCACTTTCTGCAACCACTACATAGAAAGAAGGTTGTTTGAGAGAGTTACTTCCTTCTCAGCACAAGAATGTTTAATGGCGAGATTCCACTGGTCAACATCTGTAAAGCAGCCACCTGGAAATCATCATAGACTTTCTATAAGCATTAGTACTTCAATGCAGGCTTGAAGACTGGTGGTGTAGTGGGACTGACATTTCTAAGGAATCTATTTCAGTGATGATGCTGTAGCTCTTTGTTAAATTTTCAGGTACGTAGTGCTTGGCTTTCTATTCAAATAACATGCAAATATAAAAAAGATCAAAGGCATGAGAAGAATAATTTACTTACCTATAAAGCTAGTTCTCTGTCATTGGTAACTTTTATGGTTTCACATGCAACGCTCTCACCTTCCTGCAACTTGTTTTATTTCCTTGTTTTATGGCACTGCATGTTTACATACGACATTCCAAGAATCTCAGCAAGGGAGGTGCTAGAGCATAGGATCTCTGCATGATAGGGAAGTATGGCCAAAGATGAGCTACACCGGCTAGAAAAGAGCCACTTTGTAAGGCTTTGCTACAATACATAATTTGTTCCATGTTTTTCACTAGAGGATTCCAAATTCAATTTGGGGGAATAGGTAAATATTATGTAATTCTATAAAATAATTTAAAGCTGGAGTAACACCTATACGGCTAAGTAACTTACTTTTGAGGCATGCTATGTCAGACTTCCTAACTGTTTTTGGAGATCAAGTTCCCCCTTTTCTTAACCTTGCCTTTTTAATTAACCTTCCCATAACTTTTACCCTTTACTGCCTTCCCCTTTCCTTTTTGTATCTACTTTTTTAGCTTCCTAGTGATGATTCCAATTTATATGTTTGCGATGTCACTACATTTCCACTCCCACACAATGCCCCCTTCCTCCCCCACCCTGTGATGTGGCCTAAAATATTAAAATCTACACTTTGTGCACTTGTGATGCTGTCATTCTTCACACATATGTCTCTGCTTGTCAATGAGGCCCACAACATATGGCCCTTACACTGGGACTTTCTTTTTTCAAAGCTTTTGGTTCTCATATTTTGTGTTTTGTTTTTGTCAAAAGACCAATTTGGTAGCAAACACATGTAGACCTGCCTCTTGACTTGGGTACATGTGCTGCCTATGCCCTTGTTCAATGACTGTGTTCCCATGCATAGTAGGCCCAGGAAAATGAATATGAGCCTCATAGCAGCAGGTGGAGCACACAGCATGTGAATATTGTGTAAGATCCCAAGTTCCCTTCAGAGGCTGGGTATCCTTTCTTCATTCCCAGTCTGGAGTTACAGCAGGAGTGTAGCCCCTTCTCCACTGAAGTGTATTACATACCTACCAACTCCCTGAGGCCTGGATAGTACTTTTTTAATTTCTCTGATCCAAGTATTTTTCTGATCTAAATAACCTTGGAGCTTCTAGGCTCTTTTCTATCTTTCAACACCCTGCCCTATCTTTTGTCCATTTTGTGATGATGCAGTATGATCCACAGCCCAGCACAACTTGGAAACTACTTTTATACTATAGCAATGTTAGACCTGGCATCTTTTGGCTTGTTTCCCCTGTATTATTGCTTCTGACCTCCTGTTCTTTGTGGTACTCTGGATCTTGTTTATGCAGGTTTAGTGTTTCTGCGTACTTTAATACTGCTGATCAGTACTAAAGTGCAAGTGCTCCTGCTGTAAATTGTGTTTATGGATTGGTGTTTCCATGATTGGCTTATTTAATTTACTCCTAAGTCCCTAGTACAGTGCACTGTGTGTGCCCAGGGCATGTAAACCAACTGCTGATAGTGTGGCTGCAGCACTGATTGTGCCATCCACACTAGCAGCCTTCCAAAGGGTTCTCAGACCTTCCACGGCAGTGTCAACGTGCAGTTTCTACTGCCATGTCGACCTGGCAAGTGCACCCACTTGCCATGCCTTAACCTTCCCTTTTCTTACATGTAAGACACCCTTCAGATAAGCCCAAGGTACCCCCATGGACATGGTGCAGTGTATGTGAGAGGTAGGACATATACTGGTGTGTGTGACATGTCCTGATACTGAAATACTGCAAAATTTGTTTTGACTATTGAAATGCTATCTGTCCAATAGGCTAACATGGGAGTTGCTTTGTAAAATCTTACAAGCATACCTTTCCATTGGGACAAGATGGAGAAATGGAGTTTAGGCTTTTCCTGAACTCAGAATTTAAAAATAAATCTGTTAGTGAAGATGATTTTTATGTTGTGTGTTTGAAAATGGCACTTTTAGAAAGTGGGCATTTTCTTGCTTAACCGTCTTGTGTGCCTCTGCCATTTGTGTATTCACCGTCTGGGTTCATAGTGACAGGAGCAGGGATGAGCATTCACACTAGACAGACACAAGAGGGGGTTGAGGTGTGCCTTGCCTAGCCTGGGTGACTCATAGCCAGGCTGAATAGACCTGGCTGTATTTAGCGTAGTGGGAGGAGTTGTCACTTGCACCTGAATGGACTGTGACTGCCTTCCACAAAGCTGTCTCCCCCTTCAGGAGTGAACCTGGCCTAAGCCAGGCAGAAATGGTTTATGTATGCCAGTGGAACTTTGTGCCAACTTCAAAGGGAAATGTGATATAAATATTGGGGCCCTGACCCCAGAACTTTAGAACTCTTTTGGATCAAGAAACCTGCCAAGAAGAAGAGCTGGAGAAGCTTTGAGGAGCGACTACCACTTTGCTGCGTGCTTTGCTGTGTTGGCCTGTAGTGGCTACTTCTGTCTTGAGCAGTGAAAGGACTGGACTTTCTGCATCCTATTTGCCTGAGTTTCTCCAAGGGCTTGAGGTAGAGCTTGCCCCCTGTTCAGGAAGTCTCAGGAACAGCAAAGACTTCAAGTTAATCTGCTACAAGCACTGAGAACTGTGTGTTTTGTGCTGCAACAGAAGAAAAAGCAACCCGACGTCGTCAACGATGTCGAGCCGGCTCTGTGACCCGAAGACACCGCAGAGGGCACCGTCGCACTTCACACCGCAACCCTGGCCTCACCAACAACACTGTTCGATGCTGCCACCGAGCTGCTGCTTGCACCATGATCTGTGGGCACCTCACTCTGCACCACCTCGCTTCACACCGCCACCCTGATATCCCCGACAACACCACAATGCCACTGCTTGCACCGTGACCTGTGGACACCGCTCTTGGAGAACATGGAGCACCTTCCCACTTCGCACTGCAGCCCTGGTCTCTCAGATGATGACGCTCCAACCTGACATCGACGCTGCTGCCTGCACTGTGGTTTGGGGGCACCGCTCGTAAGTTACACAATGCACCACCCCGTCCCACACCACAGCCTTGGCCCACCAACATCGGCGCCATCGACTCTAGTTAGTCAGCCGACGACAGCGCTTAAGCAACGATGATGCCACTGCCTGCACCGTGACCTGGTAGCACCGCAACGAGCACCGCCACACTTTGCACCACAGCCCTGGTGTCACCGACGCCGCTGGACGCCATCACTGAGCCGCTGCCTGCACTGAGACCTGAGTGCACCGCAAGCTGCATGCACGGCGGCGCCCCCGACTTCAACCGCTCGGAGTTCGACCTGCAACGCGTGTGATTTCAAAGGCCCGACTACTCCTGCACTGACCTCTGGAACCGACGCCATCTCTTCGAAGCTCACTGCGAGGTCCCCGAAGCCTGCATTTCTAAAGGTACTGTTTTGCGGGTCTTCCTGACACCGTAGCTGGCCTGCGATGCCACGGTCTGCTAGAACTGTTGGATTTGTTGGTTGACGACGCCGTGATAGCCCCAGACAGAGCTATTGACTTCAAGGAACTGTTTTTAAAGACTATTTTTGCTTTGAATATTTTAAATAACTGTATGTTAGATTTTTATCATTTTGGTCTTGTTTTACATAGATAAATATTGGCTATTCTTCTAAAACTGGTGTGGTGTCCTTTTGTTGTGTTTTCACTGTATTACTGCCAGTTATGTGCAAATGCTTTACACACTGCCTCTGAGATGAGCCTGACTGCTCATGCCAAGCTACCAAGGGCTACCAAGTGAGCAGGGGTTATTTTGGAAGTGTAACTCCCTTATCCTAACTAGAAAGAAGGGTCCCTACTTGGACAGGGTAACAACCTGCCAACTAGAGACCGCCATTTCTAATAAGCAGGTAACTGGATCATGAGTGTGTGACCTGACTGGATCTCTATACCTCCTACCTGTTATATTATTGGATTGAGGGCTAATGAGATGGATTTTAAGGTTAGTCATCCTGTCCTATAATATACTTGCACAGTTATGCTAAAAATCATAACCAACAATTATTTGATCAATGACCTATATATGAATAGAATACTTTTACTCTAGAGGTGAATGTGAGGACATGAATGTGTTAAATGATGTCCAAGTGAATACCTAGAGCTGGCCTCTGCTCCATTCCCATTTTTTTACATTTTAAGAGCACCAGAGAAATGTCATATTACAAGATTAAACAAGTGGCTGAACTCTGTTATAAGAACCGGTTTCTATTTGAAAAATCACAACTCTTCCCTTCACAAAACTATTTAATAATCAACCAAACATTGTCTGATCTCCCTATTAGCAGCAAGATATTAAGGTCTGAAACGAAAGACAAACCTGCCTATTACTGATGTGTCATCTGATCCAGATTTTGATGTCCACGCTATTGGAAGAGATGGCTCACTCATTGTTTGCGTATCTGTTCATTCCTAAGACAGTCAAGTATTACATGCAGCACGATATATAAGGGATAAAATACCCACTGCCGTACATTATATTTGTATTTTTGTTCTTGTAGAACGGGTTCTATCCAAAGGTGTCAAATCACTAGCTTACCAAAGAAGCACCCACAAGAAAGACAACAAGACCTATTCATCACAACTGGAAAAGAGCCAGGTTTTCAAGTGCTTATGAAAAGCTGCATGAGAGGAAAAACTTGCAATGTGAGTGGGAAGGGATTTCCACAGCCTGACAGCAGCCATGCGGAAGGAACGTTCCTCACCCCCCTCCCCTGGCATTCTGAAATTTTGAGACCTCTACCTTCTTAGAAAGGCAGACCTCTACTGTCTATTGGGAGTGTACCATTGGAACACCATTCTCATATGCATCAGCCCCTGGCAGTGGAGACAGGGTCGGACTGGCCGTAGCGGGCACCGGGCATTTTCCCAGTGGGCCTGAAGGGTGGGGGCTGTTTTTCGACTGGTGAGGGCCGTTTTTGGTACGAGGGGCCGGTTTTGCAGCAGTGCTGCAATATAGGCCCCCTGTACCAAAAGCAGCAGCAGTGTTTCCCCCAGCACTAACAACCCTCCCTCCTCCCCTCGGCCCCAGGGCCGGTCCTACTTAAATTCCAAGGCTGGTTTGTGTTCCCAGTCCGGCCCTGAGTGGAAAGCGGTATGAACTAGACAAAGAGCTTTAAACTTCACATGCTTCAAGATCAGCAGCCAGTGCCGAGAGCGGATGCCCTCTATGATTGACAGACATTTATGGACATCCAGGACCTGGCAGACAGCCGCATTCTGGATCATCTGGAGTCTATTTAGAGTGCCTCAATTAATATTGAGCTACAGGGCATTACAGTAGTCCATGCGTGAATTAATGAGTGCAGTGATCACAGCAACTCTAAGCTCGGTAGGGATGAAAGGAAAGACCTTCCTCAAGATTTTAGTGGTGAGAAAATAGGAACTGACAGTCCTCTTCGCCTGAGTATCAAAGGAAAGGGAGGTGTCAAAGACCATCCCTAAACCTTTAGCCTCAGTGACAGGGAGAGGGCCACAGATCTCTGGCCACCAAAGCTCTGACCACACCGATCTTTTCTCACCAAAAACCAAGAGCTCAGTCTTGTCAGTATTCAATTTAAGCCAATTCCCCTTCATCCGGTTGTTACTGTCCACCAAATACTGTTTAAACCTCTCTGCCACCATAGTAACATCGTCGGTAATGGACACAATAATTTGCATGTCATCCGCATATGATAATACTTGGAAGTCATGGGATCGAATCAATCTGGCCAAAGGGGCGACATAAAGATCAAACAGAGTCGGGCTAAGTGAGGAGCCCTGTGGCACCCTGCACGGTAGCTGGAAGGAGCCAGTCTTAAAGTCCACCCTGTCCACCTGATGACGAATATTGTCAGTGGCAGCCAGCAGAGCGGATTCAGTACTATGGCTCCTCTGAAAGCCATTCTGGGAAGGATCCAGTAGATCTTGAGAATCTAAGAACGGTACCAGCTCTTGATTCATATATTTTTCTAATATCTTGGCTGTTACAAGAAGGAGAGATATGGGCAGAGATTATTAACGTCTTCAGGTTCTCCGGTAGGCTTCTTTTTAAGGGGGACCACAATAGCCTCCTTCCAGAATTGGGGGAAGATAAGTGTTGAAAGGACTCAATTGTAAACTTTTAAAAGGAAACCAGACATCGTATCAAAAGCTAACTGCAAAATGCGGGAAGGGCAAGAGTGGCCGAAGAACCGTAATTCAACCGAAGAAGAAACTGCTGCACCATGGTACACAAAATCATGGGAAAAACAGACATAGTGGAGGTAGGGGAGCTGTTGATGTCCTCCTCATCAATATCTAAAGGAGAATGATCTTCCTCCTGACTGAAACAAACAACAATCTTAAGAATTTTGTCCCTAAAATAGGCTGCCACGTTGTTACATAAAACCTGGGAACTTTCGGTGGCTTGCTGGGCATGGGGAGTGGAAATATTTTTAATAACGTTGAAAAGTTCTTGAGGGTTGCTAGCGGCCAACCTGGTTTTTTTGGTCAAGTAGGAGGACTTAGCTAGTTTGATAGCACATTTATAGCTGAACATCATTTCTTTATGCTTAACTTTCCCTACGGAGGAGGAAGTAAGCCACCACCTCTGTTCTTGCCTCCTGCATAGACGTCTGTGCTCTTTAAGAGCCTCTGAGAACCATGGAGGGGAAGCTCAGGATCTAGTCACTGTCTTATATTCAAACGGAGCTAGTTGATCCATGGTGGTCTCCACCTACATGTGGAAATCCTCTGCAGTATATTGCTAGGAATGTAGTATGGATTGTGGGTCCATTGTTGACATCTGCTAAGTTAGCATGAGTTTCGCTGCCATGAGGCTGCTTTTGCACACGACACTGCATGCATAGATTGCGCAAAACTCTGTTTGTGCTCTTTCACATGAGAACTGTATGCTTTTAGCGTTCTCTGCTGTGCTCTGAGGTTTAGTCTGCACACGATGTACAAGGTCGATCAACAATGCCCCTTGTTATTCTGTTCTGGTCAGTCCCTCGCACCTAGACATAACATGACACACAGCTGCACTACTGAAAATCGTATGCTTTAATATTGCAAGCTAAGCATGTAGCGCAGACACTTGGAGAGATTCCTTTCCGGAGAGAAGAGCTGTGCTTGTCCTGAGATGTAAACCTTTCATCCAGGCCTTGAGGTATGGGGTCTGCTGACAAAGCCCAGAGGTCTTCTTTTATAATAAACTATTTCTTACCACGGGAGGGTGGTTAGGTATTGTTGCCCTTTTCCACTGTCTTTATAAAATGATATCCCCGTTTATATTTTATGGAATTGTGACAATGCTGACTATATTGTGTTTATGCATTTTGCTGCTAGTAATGGCACGTGTACTGTACCATAGAGCGCGTTAGTTGAAATAAACATTTTAAACTATACCGTGACTCTGATTACTTGCATTGTGGACAAGTTTGAGTGAGTGAGCGAAAGAGCTGTCTGGCTCCCGCGATTCCTGAGAGAGTCGGGAGTGTTGTGTTCTGGGTTGTCTAATCATTGGTAGCTTCGCTGTTAGTCGGAGAACGAATGAGACACTATAGCTAGTCGGTTTGGGATTTTGGGTACTAATGTGGTAGGTTGGTACACCCCTATTCACTGAGGTCCCGTCTTCCTGCACATAGTTCTGTATATGTGCAGAATCCCTGCAACATGGCGCTGCCAATGTTTGGTCTGGTTCTTATCTGCGAGACGCTTGAGTAGTGCTTGTGCTTGTCCACAATACCCTCACCTCTGTTTCCGGAGACAGTTGTGACGGTGTAACCTCCTATATTGATGTTTTTATAGGTTAATTCAAGCTTGAAGTTTTAAAAGGTTTCTCTTTCTTATAAACCCTTTATTGTGCTGCCGCCGTTTGGGTTGTTATTCTTTCACATCTGTTATATCGGTCCAGATTCCGGCCGCTAATAGGGCAGCACTCATGGCTTATTTGACTCAGAATGGAGTCCCTAATGCTGGTGTTGCGCAGATTTTTGTAGGAAAAGCAGATGCGGCTTACTGCTTTGAAGTGTTTTATTCTTGGGTCACCTTTCCGGCGGTGGATGGAACAGATAACTTGTTTCACGAATATACGGCTACGGCCCTTCCTAATGCTTATCAGCCCTATCGGGCTCTTGAGGTTCCGCTTACAGCTTGGCAACACCAAATTTGGTTTAATGGCGCCCTTCCTCACCCAATAACGCCGGTCCGTTTAGGTCCTTTATCGATAGATGGGGTCACGTGGCCCGTTTTGGCTGGGTATACCCCTCACCCGCGTCGTTTAACAACGGCGACGCTTGCAGAACTGCGCGTGTTACATACTTCTTTAATACGCGTGCATAGAGCTGTTATACAGTTCATGTCGCGCAACTATCAGGTGGGACCACCTGGAGTTGCTGCGCAACCTGGGGGACCTGGGGTGGTGTGACCATCAGTCCCCTTATGGTTAATTCAGTAATGGGCAAGAGTCCACAGAATAAGGATGAATTACCTTATAGGCTTGCTGAAAAATTTGGACAAATAGAGGCTGTTTTTCCAAACACATCTCCTGTGGAGAAACACAGGATATTGACTATTAGTTTGCCAAAGGACTTACTTCCCGAGTTGGCTGATTGTAACACCTGGGGCAAGGTGTTTGCAGTGGTATATTCGAAGTGTTTCGGCACTCCTTCTATGACCGTACTCCCTTCAGTGATTAAGCGTGTTCAAGATGAACATGGAGCCGAGGCGGCTGTAGAGTTGAGAATGAGACTGGTGGGGGTGTTCGACGTGGTTGCAGATATGATCTTTGCAAATGTCAATGGCGATGCGGTAAGCTTTCAAGTGGCTAATCGCTTGGAGGCTGTGCCTGATGCAGACAAACCACGCGAATTACCAAAAATTATTGCAAAGGCTTATAAAACCATAGGCCGCAATATTTTGGGAGTTAAGCCTTTTACTCAGACGCAATCTCAAACTCAAAAAAAGTCCAGACAGATAAAGATGGACGTCGTTCTTTCCTAAAAAGAACTGGAAAACTAAAAAAAAGGGCAGCAACAACAGAAGCAGGGTTTGCGTGCTAGCTCACCGACACCTGACACTTCTGAGCGTACTTATGACTTGCGCGACCGCTCGAAAATTAAGTCTCCTGATAGGTTTCAAGTCCCTGATCAGCGTTCTCCTCGTTCTTTACAGGACACATCTGGCTCTCAAGTCGGTGGTGGAGATCGCCAGGATCGTGGCAAGAGTCATCCTGCGCCACAGGGACGTGATCAGCCTCGTCAATTTGACGTCAAAGGGAAACAAGAGGAGCAACCACGCTTCCATCCCCCGTTTCCAAAGAAAAAGGTTGCCGCTTTGACAGCGAGATATGCCTCAGACGGTGAGAACCCGACTACTGGATTGGACTTGGGCGGTGACTCTGCTCGACAGCGCAGCGGAAGTTACCATAGTGTGGGAGGCACTGCGTCCTTGTCTGGAGGCGACAGCAACTGAAACTTTCATTACAGTAGAGACAGCTGACACCCGGGTTGCCCCCCCGGATAGGCTGTATAATATAGTTTTTCAAATTGAAGGTGACATTGAACGTGTGGTCACAGGGATTTTTTGGGAGAATCTGACCGCTTCCTATGACATTTTGTTAGCAGAGGCAGATTGGCCCCCACCTTTTGTACTGGCCGCATCAAGAGGGGAGGACGTGATTCTTCCGAGTTTTTCGCGTTACATCCCCAATGAGCATGCAGAGGCTTTTGCAGCTGAGTGGGCTTTGGCGCCGGCAGTGTGCTGTAATCAAGTGGGCTAGGATAAAGATTCTCCGCCGCATGAAATTCCATTGCGGTCTATGCCTCAACCTCAACCCCAATATCCCATCCGGCGGGAAGCCAAAGGTCCCGTTTCTGATGTTCTAACTGAGTTGGAGTATCAAGGAGTGATTGAGACGTGTGTCACCGATGAATAATCCTCTTTTTACTGTCTCCAAACCTGATGGGTCTTATCGCATAGTTTTAGATTACCTGCATTTGAACTCTCATTGTCGTACTTGTGCAGTACAGAATACCCATAGCTCTGCTCTTGTGGACAGTATTGTTCGTAAAAAATATAGAACGACACTTGACATTTCCAATGGCTTTTACAGTCATAACCTGGCCCCTGAATGTAGTCAATGGACCGCATTCACGGCCAGTGGAAAACAGAAAAAATGTTGGCGTTTACCTAAGGGGTATAAGAATAGCCCTGGGGTTTTCGCCGTGCGTGTTGTCTCTTTGTTAGACAGCTTAGACCCGGATGCGTACTCGTATGTTGATGATATTTATCTCACAGACGATGAATTATGGCCGCATCTCTGCCGTGTTGACCGCATCATCCTTCAGTTTGCGGATTACGGATACAAATTTAATTTTGCTAAATCACACATCGCTTGCTATGCGGTGCTGTTTTTGGGCTATGAGCTCAATAATGAAGGTCGGGGTTTGGCACCCCACTTTCTGGAGAAATGCGCACGCTTACAATCTCCAACTACTTACATTCCCGAAATGCCCAGCGTATCAAGCCTCTTTATGCTTTGATACAACCTACCTTTTCAAAAGCCAGCTGGCTTCCGGAACATTCTGCTATTTTGCAATATTTGCAGTCTGGTCTACTTGAATCTAAGTACTTGTTGACACGTGATAACCACACAAACCTGGTGATACGAATCGTGCCAGGCGAAGTGGGTTTCACTTACTTGACGTACAATGAAGGCGATGCAGTACCTATTGCATACAAATCACATTTGTACACTTTGGCCGAAATGCGGTTTTCCTCTGTCAAAAAGGTTTTGACAGCTGTGCAGATGGCAGTCCTGAAGGAACGCGCACTGGCACAAGGGAAACGTATTTTAGTGGTTACAGCTTTCCCTGCTTTGGAAGCAGTAACAAAGGCGAGTGTACCAACCTCTCAAAAGCATTACATCCCCGTTGGATACAATGGGCTACTTCTTTGAAGTCCCCGGATGTCACGTTTATCTTTGACCCCTCTCTTCAGACACAGGAGTTCTTGCAGTATGAACACGTTCATCCACCTCCTCTGTCTTTGCTTCCCTTGGAAGAATACACATGTATCATCTACACCGATGGTTCGGCGCAACCGGCCACTGGTTCTTAACATGCTTATTCAGCGGCTTGCGCTATTGTGGCTGGTGCGATGGTGAATGGAGAATTCAAGTCTAGTATAGTGCATAAACAGGCGCTAGGGGACTGTACCGCCCAATTGGCCGAGCTGCGCGTTTTGGTTCTTGCTCTCGAGTTTGCAGATCCGAGTGTTTCTACGCTCATTGTGTGCGATTCTTACTACTGTCTTCAGTCTTTCAATGACAACTTATTCTTTTGGTCTCAAAACGATTATCGAGATTCTAAGGGCAGCACAATTAAGCATAAAACGCTTTGGGTTTGAGTGGCGGATCTTAAACAACATCTGCCACTCACACATGTTATACATACTCTTGGCCATCAGCGTGTGGGAGCACACGCTCTTGGGAATTGTTTGGCTGATGAAGCAGCCAAATCTGCAGTAGCCACGTGTTCCGTAGCAGCCGTTACAAGGTCCATGACTAACATTGATAATGACATCTTAGCAGCAATTGCTGCAACTGCGGAGGGCTTTAATTATCCACAGGGTTTCCCTTCAAAGTATTCTTATCAGTTAACTCCTGAAAAAGTTGCTTTTGCTAGAATACCTGACGTTGGAGATCGGCTGATTCCCAACGCGGATCGCAGACACACTTTGATCAGGACCGCACACGAAGGTATGGCTTCGGCCCATGCTGGAGTGTCCGCGACGGTTTCTATCTTGCAGCAACGTTATTGGTGGCGTGGTTTATATAAACAGACCCGTACTTATGTGCTTTCGTGTGACATCTGTCAACAAATCAAGCCTTCTACGGTAACACGTCTGCCACAAACACAGCTTTGCATTGCGAATCGCCCCTTTGCCTGTGTATATCTTGATCACTGCGGTCCTTTTACTTCTGATACTGCATTTAAATACATTTTGGTTGCAGTTGATTCGTGCACTAGATTCCTTTGGGTTTGGCCACAACACAGTGCTGACGCTTGAAATGTCATCAGGGATTTGCGTGTCTTTGTAGGGATTTTTGCCTGTGGCACCTTTCATTCAGACCAAGGTCCTGTGTTCGCCTCTAAGGCATACAGGGATGCGATGAAGTCTTTGGGGGTGCTGGTGCAGTTTTCGTCTCCATACAGGCCTGAGGGCAATTCAATTGTGGAGCGAATGAACCGTGACTTAAAGCAATCCTTGACAGCTAGAGTCTTAGGTACTGGCAGGAACTGGCTGGCCCATTTGTATGGTGTTCAACGTGCACTCAATAATCTCCCTAGAAGACCTCTGGGTGGGCGGACCCCATACGAGATGCTGTTTGGCATCAAAATGTTTGTGCCAGACCTTGATGGTCTAGACGTTGCGGCGGCAGCTGCGACCTTTGACGTAGATAATCATTCTACTATGTTACAGGACCCCTACAAGAGACCTGTGCCCGTCTTGCTACTGAACATTTACCTTCGGCAACAGATGCTGCACTGCTGATTCCAGGTGACCGGCTGGCTTCCAAAAGTTGGTGATCTGGTCCGAGAGAAGTTGGAGAACAAAAAAGAATTTGGTCCCTCTTATCGTGCACCGGTTCCAGTGCTTGGCTTGAAGGGCACCCGTACAGTCATTTTACCACCGCTTCCTGGTCGCAAAGACAACAGATACATCTCTATTGACAATGTCAAGCTACAACATCTGGCCCATTCTGAATAGTGTGACGCCTGCTGTTTCGTGCCCCACAATTTCGAGAAATCCTGGGGTTAGCGCATCTTTCAGCTCACCTAATGACACTGTCATCGAGATGGACCCTGTTGTTGACCATTTATCTGTCCCTCCTGCTCCCTCCTGCAACGAGGATGTTGAGTATGCTTATCCCACAAGTGAGTCTTTGCATGGCTTGCCTGAAGGCTCGTTACACCATGACACTTTTTCTTTTGACTCGTCTTCCACCACTTCAATTGGCCCTACCAAATTGTCTATTTTTGTTTCCTGGTGTAAACAGACTTATTTGGTCCCTCCCTGGACATACATCTGGTTAATACTGATCACAATTTTTCTCTTAATGTCAATTGGGTTTGTGACAGTGTTTTTCCTACTCATCAATGGTCACTACTTACCTGAACGCTCTGCTGTGAACTTCGTTGATGGTATTCTGGCCCCTCACTCATCTTCACACATCATGAAGCGTGACCAATCCCTTGTTAACATTTCAGCATTTCCAGTTGCGGATGGCATCATCTGGGATAAAGTGGATTATCAGGTCCATGGGCCGACGGAAATTATTAATGTTCCATACGAATTTCGCGTCTCCATGGCAGATGTGATTACAAAGGACATACGCTCAGACGACTGGGATGTGCATGCAATACAATCATTGTTTTCCGATTTGAAATATTATGCTGCTTTTAATGCTGAAGATTTATATTTGAATTCTGCCAATTATGCTGATTTATTCTGTTATCAACATTATGGACATCATTTCCTACATAAGCCTAATACATTACGTCCTGTTGTCAATTACACACAGTGGGAACATTGTCCTGCACCATTAAAAGGTAGTTCGAAAACTCTTAGGGCCACATTTACATATTTTACAGACTTTGATAGGTCAACACCGGAGTCGTATTATTTTAAATTGAATGTTCCATCAACTCCCAAAGTAATGTTGACCCATACAAAATTAATTTATTCCAATTCTTTCAGACATGATCTGTCTGTCAAGGGTTATGATTACTGGAGGGCCACCATTGATTTGAAATCGATCTGGAGTTCTAGGTCCTGGCAGGTGCGAGGCACTGAAGCCTTACATCGTGCCTGCCTCATCCCAGCACAAATTTTGTTTTTAAATGAAACAGTTTACCAGACCTCTTGCTTTGGTTTGGCCACTGCAAAAAAGTTAAACGCCCCTGCTATTCCTTCTGTAGCGGAGTATAACAATTGGCGCATATACACAAATTATACAATTGAAGCCTTACAATCTTTATTTCAAAATAACACTTTTGATGTGTCTGAATTGGATTATTTAGGTTGGCGAGTTTGGCAGACGAGTTCGAATGCCTGCCAACTTCGTTTTCATTTTTTTTTTTTTAAATATATTTTTATTGGTTTTTCCCACAAACAAAACATTTGGCTTTTATCTTACATCATTACTTATGGGCACCATTCTTGAGTCAAATACTGCATTCGGTTTAGCCATCAATACAAAGCTACACATCTATTCATTCCTTGTTTTTCCGCACCTGCGCTTGCTTCGATTGGATAACGTCCTCATCATGCATATTGGGCTTAGCCGTCCTCTCATCTGCCCCCATGTGCCATTAGTTCAATCAACCTGTACACTCATCCCATTACATAACAATCCCTCCCTTGGTGCCCTCCCTAACCCATGCCACCGGTGTGTTCTGCTTTAACATAGTTAAAGAAAAAAAAAAGAAAAAATTAACAATAATGCATATCTAGTCAGGGGTATGTGCCTCTCCGTCTCCTCTGATTTGGAGAGCCTGCTCCAGATCCTGCTGGGCTCTGCAACAGTGTCCCCTGGGATTGCTAGGGGTCTCCCCACTACCCTTCAGCTCGAGGTGTTCCTATCGGCCCATCCAACGACTCTCCGTCCGATGCCGGTTCAGGTTGCAGCAGCAGCGCAACCAGTGCCTCCCACGCCTTTTCCGTTTCTAGTGCCTTATCATTGTTAGAGCTCTTAGCTAGTTGGAGCCGAACGAACCATACTCTCACTGGCCGCCCATTTAGTGAACTCTGCCTTCCAGCTCTCAATGTTGGGTCCCTGCCTGGATTTCCAATGCTTCGTCAATTCTCTTTTGGCTAGCAACAGTCCCAGGTCTAGGAACTTGCTTGTAACTTTCGTCCTAGCCGTATGCGGAAACCAATGCAATATGCATACACCCATCTCTGACTCTATCTGCCTGTCTGTCACCCCACACAGTACATCCACCACGTCCTCCCAATACGTTCCCAACTGCGGGCAGCTCCACATCATGTGGATAAATTCCACCTCTTCTGAGTTGCAGCGGGGGCACTTGGCTGTGTCCACATTAAAATACTTATTTATCTGTGCCGGTGTTAAATACGCCCTATGTAACACATAATGATGGATAAGCTGAAATCTAGCATTGCGCGTGCTCTTCCACGCTCTTTCCACTATCTTAGACCACGTCGTCCCGGGAATGTCCCTGCCCAGATCTGCCTCCCATTTCCTCTGCAATTGACTCAGCGGCTGCGTCCCTCCCCCAGCATTCGCCTGTATAAGCATGTTATGGCTTTGAAGGTCCCCGCTGCCATCACGACATACTGGCATGTGAGAGTTGTCTGCGGCTCCGACAACCCTCCTCCCCAATGGCGTTGGATGGCCGATACAAGGACTGAATGCAGCAAGAAGTCGCCCCTGGGAAGGCCATACCTATTTTGCATTGTCTGGTAAGGCAAGAGGACACCGTCCTCATATAGGTCTCCCATCACTTGCACCCCTTGCTCCTCCCACACGGCCAATGCAGACCAGTCTCCCCCGTGTGGCAGGGCTGTGCACATGCCTAACGGAATCTCCGGAGCGTACGGCCGGGCAACTCCACTCCGTCGCTGGCTTCGGATCCAACACAGTCTTAGCGTCCGCTCCTCGTGTGTTAACGGTCCAAGCCGCAGCCGCTGACCAAGCACAACAAATGATAGTACATGGCGTGGGATCCACCGGGCCATCTGGGCCCCGAAACTCCCTCGCTACTGCCTGTGTAAGCCACTGCAGCTGAGCTGCCAAATAATACAGTTCGAAGTCTGGGACCGCCCATCCTCCCTCGGCACGGGATCGCATCAACGTGGTCAAAGCTACTCGCCGTCTACCACTCCCCCATATAAATCCCCCATCAAGGAACGGAGCGTTTTAAATATCGAGCCTGGTATCCAAATCGGCAGTGTCCTGAAGTAGTATAGCAACCGAGGCAGTGCCACCATCTTCAAGAGTGCTATACAGCCCGCCACCGATAGCGGCAGTGTACCCCAGAACGCATGCTCCCTTTGATCCCACGCAGCGCTCTGCCCACATTGCCCTCCAACAGGTCTTCTTGCGTGTGATAGATGTTAGTCCCGAGATAAGGCAAACAGTGAGGCTCCCATCGTATGCCTCCCGTTGGGTCCGGGCTCACCTTCGTCTGACGTACAGGGAACAGGCAGGTCTTTGCCCAGTTCACCCGGAGCCCTGAAACCGCCCCAAACGCATGTAGTAAAGTCGTCGCCCCCGGCAAGGCTTCTCCAGTATCAGCCAGGAACATGAGCAGATCATCTGCGTAAAGCGAGATATGCTGCATGTCTCCACGTAGCTCTAGTCCAGCGTAATGTTTCCCCGACCGTGCGCGTACCTCCAGCGGCTCCATTGCAAGAGCAAACAGCAGTGGAGACAGTGAACATCCCTGCCGCGTTCCCCGTTCCACTGAGCAGGTTAACGAAACCGTCGCCCCTGTCTGCACTCGGGCCGTCGCCAAACTGTAAAGGATCCAAGTCCACCCCACGAAGGCCTCTCCCATACCCATCACTCGCATAACCTGAAAAAGGAACGGCCATTCCAGGCTATCAAAAGCCTTTTCAATATCGATCGAAAGGATCGTCGCGTTAGGTGCCGAGCCGTTGCCCCCCTCCAGAATACGAAGTAGTCGCCTCACGTTTACATAAGTGTTCCGTGTGGGGATGAAACCCGCCTGGTCCGAGTGTACCAGATGTGTCATGCACGGTAGTAGCCGAGTCGCCAGGATCCGGCTCAATATTTTGTAGTCAGTGGTCAACATTGAGAGTGGGAGATATGCCGTCATGTCAAGCGGTTCTCTCCCTGGCTTCAGCAACGGAATAATAATGGCTTCCCGAGTGGTTACCGGTAGCTTCCCCACCCTCCGCGCCTCCTGATACACCGCCAGTAGTCGTGGAGCTAGGCAATCCACGTACGCAGAGTAGAATTCTATTGGCAGGCCATCTACTCCAGGCGTTTTGTTGCGCGCCATGTGCTTAATTGCGCTCCGGATTTCACCTAGCGTGATGTCTTGCCCCAATAGGTCCGCTTGTTCCTTCTCCAGTCTAGGTAGGGTCAATTCAGAAAAGAATTCCCCTATGGTATCCCCCCCCCTGTCGTAATTTGCTGCGGTAAAGCTCAGTATAATAATCCAGGAACAAGCCATTTATCCCCTGCTGCGTGTACACTACGTCACCCGTTGGGGCCGTCAGTCCCAGTATAGGTGTTTCCCGGGGGTTCGGGTTAGCCAGCCACGCCAACAGCGCGCCCGTCTTGTCTCCTGCGTGCGCCCTCGCCCGATATGACCTATGGTCAAAGGAGCGCAATCTCTCCATCTGCACCGCCACTGCCTCGCTAGCCTCCAAGACCTCCCCCTGCATCCCCACGTCCTCAGGGCGGGCTCTCTCAGCCCTACGCAAACGTCACTCTGCTGCCTCTATATCATTTAATAGCGTTTTCCGCACCCCTACCATTTTGGCAATACATAGTCCTCGGACTACCACCTTAAAAGCATTCCACTCAACCGCCACTGATGTCGCTGAGCCTTCATTCTCACCAAAATACTGATTTATACCCTCCCCAAGGTCCGCACCGAAGGCCGGATCCTCCAGTGCTTCCGGTTGCAGCCGCCAGGTCACCGCTCTTTCTCGGACCCATCGTATCTGTACTAGTAGCGGATTGTGATCCGATATTGTCCTATTTACATATTCACTATGGATTACTTTGGCATGGACTTCAGGAGTGCATAATATCGCATCAAGCCGCACATGCAGTTCGTGAAGACCGGAGTAATAAGAGTAATCCCGCTCCTCTAAGTGAGGCGCTCGCCAGGTATCTACCAGCCCCCAATTATTCTGCCACGCGCATCTTGCCTTGGAGAGTCTATGAACCGGGGCGCCGGGGAGCGGAGGGTGGGATCTATCCATCTCCACATCTGCAATTGTGTTAAAGTCCCCTCCCATCAATATTGAACTGGTCATATACGGCGCTAAACTCCCTGATAAACGATCCATAAAGGAGACCTGATCCACATTAGGGGCATATATGCTGCACAGCGTCACATCTACGCCATTTAGGTGACCCGTCACTACCACAAACCTCCCCTCAGGATCCACCAATTGTTGCGTCAGCTGGAATGGGACCCCCGCTCTGACCCATATCAGCGCACCCCTAGCAAAAGCTGAATAGGTTGTGTAGAACAATTGCCCCCGCCATCTACGTTTCAGTGCCAGCCCCTCAGCTCTATTAATGTGTGTTTCCTGAAGAAAAGCTATGTGGGTCCCCCGCCGTACCAAATAAGCATGCACCTTATGGCGTCGCTGCATTGTATGGAGCCCCCGTACATTCCAGGTAATACATTTCAAATCAAGTAACGCCCCCATATTGAAACCAATTCCTTTTCCACAGCTTCCCCACACATTGGAACACACCGGTGGCTCTAACTAACCCACCTAAGCCCCAGAACCTTCCCCAACTTCCCCCCCAGAACAGGCGCTACAACGCTAGTACCCATCCAAACTACTGATCAAACTGCTCCTTCAGTAAAAACCAAGGAGCCACACCCACACAAACTTAGGGGAGGAGGCCCAGAACTTCAGAGATTCGACCTCTTATCCCTCCATCCGACTGCGCCATACCCACCAAGAGAGCTAGTCGGCCCCATCCGAGGCTTCAATATAACGGGATCGCATTAATACGTACTCATCTGACCTATCGAGCCCCTCCAGCCACCAGTGTTCAACCACCAATTGAGTTAAGGGGAGATGCCCAAGGGCCAGCGCCAATGCCCCCCCCCCAAATCTTATATCCGTGCAAGTCAAACCATAGTGTCACGCATCTACGATCTCATCGGCCGTCCCAGCCGTTACATGTGGCAGAAGAACACTTCCTGCTTCTAATTCTTCAGTGTCCGATCTCAGCAAACCCTTTTCTGAGCCCGTCGCCACCAATGATGCTGTTCTTGTCTCTTGCGAGATGGCCGTGACGGCCTGTAGAGCAGCAGAACGTTCTTTCTCCGTCTGTGTCTCCGTAGGTTTTTGTGCTGCTGAACGGTGTCTTCGGATACGCCATGATCGGCGCGGACGTGGCCCCTCCGCTTGCGTGCTCGTGTCGCACCCGCTTCCCCTGTGCCCACCTTGTACAGCTCCAGCCAATTCCAGGCTTCCTCAGGGCTGTCGTGGAAGATCGTTTTACCATCCATGGCTATTTTGAGGCGTGCGGGAACATCAGGGAATACTGGAGGCCCTCGTCTCGGAGCGCTCTCTTGACTTCCAGGAACGAAGCGCGGCGGCGCTGGACTTCAAGTGTGTAGTCCAGGAAGAGCGTCACTTTACTATTGCCCACCTTGAACGGGCCCGCAGTTCGGGCCTTGTGTAACAGGAGGTCCCTGTCCTTGTAGTGGAGCAGTCTAGCCACCACCGGTCTGGGAGGTCTCCCGGGAGCCAGCTGCCGGGCCGGTACTCTATGCGCTCTTTCCAATGTATAGAACGATGTCAGGCCTTCAGGTGCAACTACTCGTCTCAGCCAGGCCTCCAGGTAATCCACCATGCTAGCCCCCTCCTCTCCTTCTGGCAGCCCCACCACTCGGACATTATTTCTGCGATTCCTCCCTTCTGCGTCTTCTGCCCTCCTCTCTAGTGTTCGCAACCGGCGCTGGACATCCGCCATCTGTACTTCCATCTCCTTTTGGCCAGGCTCCAAGGACTCTATGGTGGCTTCCGTCCGCTTTACCCTGTCAGCAAGTTTAGCATGGTCGGCTCGGAGCAGTCCAAGTCCCTGTGCCACATGCGCTATGTCCAGTTGCAGAGCTTCCCTGGTGTCTGTGATAGCTTTGAGTATTTGATCCACTTGTTGTTGCAGCATCCCTTCTGAATGTTGTGTGAGCCCTCCCTGCTTGTCTGGTGCTCCTGCATCTTCTTCCGGCTCGGGGGTCGCACCCCCCGGTTTCCCTTTGTGTTTCCCCATTAGCACTTGTGGCGTGAGCGCCAGCCTCAGGCAGGCTCTCCTCTATTGTCCAACACAATGCGTGCTTATCGTCGGTAGTGGTCTCGCGCCTCAGACAGTAGGACTGTCCACACTACCTCAGCACTCTCCTCTCACCATGTAGCCAGCCGCCCCGCCGGTTCGCCCCTTTTTAGCACTTCTAGCCGCAGTCCGATCTTCCCCTGCCGCAGGCCAGTTACAGGACCACACTTCAACGGGGGGCCCAAACCTCTCCTGTTTGCAGTGCGTTCGCTCTCGCGGACTGAGGGGCAATTCCAAGGGGCCCATGCAGCCGCCGCAATCCCTTCCAGGGTCTCCCCTACCATGCACTCGCCGCCGCTCCGCCTCTGTCTCCGCAGTGCCTCTACTCGCTGCACTCTGTCATGCGTGTCGTCTCAGGCATCTTACCTCCCTGCTCGTCCGGTCCCCGCCTTGCTGCACACCACACAACAGCTCGATGAGGTCCTGTAGGCACCAGGGGCCGTGGCTCAAGGCTCCAATGCAGCGCCGTTAGTTCACCTTTCCTTGGTTAGCACGCCAATCGGCTCATCTGCGGTGCGCGCCAGTGCCTGAGTCCATCTGGTCTGGTCGCGCCCAGCCGCTCTCATTCTGCCTGCCTCGCCATGCCGACTATTTCATATGCACAAAAGTCCAAAGATGGCGGGCCACATCCCCGCTTGTCCGGCCAGCCGCCGCTCTACTCCCTAAGCGGCTCTGCAATGTCCCAGGTAGTGTGGCCGGTCCCCACGCAGCGATCGTGCCCTCCTGCAGCGCCGCTTCGGAATCTTCTGCCGGTCTGCACTATGGGCCAGTGCCACTGCACCTCTTACCGTCTGCCTGCGTCCATATCCTTCTCCAGCTCCTGGTCTCGCCGTCTAGAGAGCCCTCCGGGGTCTTCTCCGCCCTGCGCCTCCGCTCCGCACCGTGCAGTCAGCCAGCCCTTCGGTGCGGTTGCTTGCGACAATGTTCACCGCTGCCTGCCGCCTCGACCACTCCTCCGTCTCATCTGGCGCCCAAGATGGCGGACCACCCCTCCGGTCAATTGTCTGTTCAGTAGGCCCCCCAGCAACTGGTCGGGTACCTGTGGATTTTGTCCGCTTCTTCACCGGGAAATCTCCCCATTTGGTGGCCGCGTCCTGTACCTCTGTTCTTCCTCCTGGCCTCTGCGGTGCGCAGCGACAGCAAGCCCCACTCTGCTGCGTCGGCAATGGGTGGCACCGGCCCCCCCAGCTCTCCCCAAATATTTCAGCGGTGGCTGTGCCAGAGTGAGCACCAGCGAGCGGGTCCTGGTAACCCCCGCAGCTCCCACGTCGATTTTCAAGGCCGTCCTCAGCGCCTCCACCAGCTCCGCAACACCGCCATCGCCGCCATCTTGGTCTCCCTCCAGTCGACCGGATTGCCTCGCCGGTTTCTCGGCTAGCAGGGTGTTAAAACTCCCCGCTGTTGCTGCAGAGGCCCCCAGCCCCCTACTGCCGTCTCTCCGAGTGCTCGGGGGCTCGCTGCAAGGTCCCGATTCAGGATGATTACCGGGGTCGGCGCGGAGCTCCGAGCTCACACGTCTTCCCTCATCCGCTCCGTGGCAACGCCCCCCCCAACTTCGTTTTCATAACACCAATTCGGGTTATATGCAAGACAGACCCGACCCAAGATTTACAGATACACATTCGGTAACAACCTATTCGTTTGGAAAATTATGTCAACAGTGGTTGCAGCACTCTACACTATCGTCTGTTAAACAACATTTATTGTTGTTGTCCAACAACATTAATTTGGCCGACTTTGTCTTGGGACCCAGGGTTCCTAGAACAAAGAGATTCTATTACGCAGCTTACAATGAAATATGGAAACTTTCCCAGATTGAAGCAGCGTCACGTCTGCGGGAAATTGACCAGGCGAACTTAGAAAAGGTTCTAGCTGTTGTCGATAATAGTATTAGCACACTATCTTCCCGCATTTACACATTAGATAATATTGTTTCTTCTGTTATTAATATTGTGCAAGAAGATGTGTCTCTGTTATATCATGGTCAAAATCAATTGCGTTCTGTCATGCAATTCGCATGGACTTTGCAAACTCTAAAAATGGGAAAAGTACCATGGGATTATTTAAATGCGACTGCTTTGTTTTTACCATTTAATTTACCTGACAAACAGCAGTTCATGTCCATGAAAGATGCAACTTACACTCTTCTACACATAGAAAAAATAGACCCTTTGCCCTTTTCTGTAGCGGAAACGGACTCGGCGGTTTGTCTAATTCATGGAGTCATATCTTTGCCTTTCTCACTGTTCCAATTCAGCTCCTGTATGAAACATTACCCGCTAGGCCGCTTTGAACCCCTGGGTAGCGCTTTTCTGCATGAACTGTGGTCTTTGCCTTTTACCTACCGATGTTTGCGGGAAGAAACTGAAGTATACCTTACAGGGGAGGGCTGTGATTCTACAGTGTGTCATTCCCATGTTTGCAAAAATATCAAGTTGCACGGAGCATGTAATATGTCAGCTCCGAACCTTGCATGTGTTTTAAGAGGTAATCGGGTTCCCGCAATAATTCCCACGTTCACTCTGCTTACTAACGGTAGTTATCTTATTCTAAATAACCAAGAATGCTGCAGCTTGCTGGCTGGCATACCATACATAGTAACGGTTTCACAGCGCGTAATTTGTTGTAAAAATGTGCTTTTTCCTCCCCCGCGTGGGCAGTTCGATAGCTGAATTTGGCCTTCCATACCAACTTTGAAAGCAGATTTCAACAAGTTGAGCAGATTAAAGGCGCTTTTAACCCAACAAGAAGTCGCCCTTACCTCCGCATGAGAAACCTTCAACCTGCAGGTGGCTAGCGCTGCTAGTGAAATTCAAACACTTTTAACAACTAATCTCCCACTGCATTTTGGGGAGCTAATACACCGCATATTTAATGCGTCTGACACAAGTGGCCTTGCTCATTTTTTTAAAGCTGTCGGCTCTGGCCTTGTGACTTCTTTTAGACAATATTTGGTGTTATACCTGCATTCATTCATTCTATCTTTTCCAGCGTCTTTGGTGGCTTCCCTTTAATGCTGGCGTTAGCTGCTGGAATCCTGCTTCCACTGTGTCTGCTTCGCAATGGCTGCTCCTCTTTTGGTACTGCACAGACAAGATCGGCTGCGATTGCTCCGTGACCGTATGCATGAATGCTTCGGTGCACTACCACTGGCAGCTCTCAGTGTGTCTTATGGGTTGTCATTCCGCTTTCCATACTTCACTTGCGTGCAACCTGTTTTTTCATGTCTACAATGTCCGTTTACATGGGCATTGGATTTGTGCCTCTCCAATTCGTCATGTCCGGACTCGGATTTTGACCAGCTTATGGGTCCCTTAGTGGCCCATGAGTGGGACTGTTCTGGGGTTGGCTTTATGGCACTTGCGGCTACACTTGGTATCTTGGCTCAATGGGATGTCTGTGAGGCTGCGCAGAATCTCATACTGCAAAGTTACATCGAATATCACTCAAGTTGTCCGGAAATGTTAATGGAGGCACCCGCATATGAGGAGCACACCTGTTCGTTGGATTTGATTAACTGGATGGCGTCCCTTTTTTCTACCAACAGCAATGATTTCCTTTTGGAGGGTATTGCATTTTATTGCTCCTACACACTGATGGATTAAATTCACCAGTCCTTCGATTTCTGAGGCCCTTTAAACAACCTTATTTTTTTTCCTAATTGTTTTTTTTTTTCCTATCCATCGCGCTATAGAACTCTGCTCACACTTTTTGAACTCTGTTTTCATATGATGTCTACATGCGAAGACCTTACCAGGGGGAGGGTGTAGTATGGATTGTGGGTCCATTGTTGATATCTGCTAAGTTAGCATGAGTTTCGCTGCCATGAGGCTGCTTTTGCGCACAACACTGCATGCATAGATTGCACAAGACTCTGTTTGTGCTCTTTCACATGAGAACTGTCTGCTTTTTGCGTTCTCTGCTGTGCTCTGAGTTTAGTCTGCACACGATGTACAAGGTCGATCAACAATGCCCCTTGTTATTTTGTTCTGGTCAGTCCCTCGCACCTAGACATAACATGAGACACAGCTGCACTACTGCAAATCGTATGCTTTAATATTGCAAGCTAAGCATGTAGTGCAGACACTTTGTAGTGTAGCTCCTATTTCCCTAATAGGCTCTGCTCATTGGAATAATATATCCTATAGGTTTGACATAGGAGTGAGGTCAGTATGTCCCTATCGAGTATATTAAACTTAATTACTTGTGCCAGCTAGCTCAGAGGCCACTAGAAACTCCTTGACAACAAGAAGAGAGTAGTTTCTGGCAGCCGCAAAACATGACCACTTTGTTTCCCTTTAGAATCAGAACGTGTCCCAGAGTCGTGGAAACAATAGATAACTATTTCACTCAGCTCAATCGTGCATGCTTAGTTTTCTCCTAGTTACACAGAAAGAAATAGACGGGAGTTTCAATAAAAGATTTATTGAACAGTCTTGTTTCTGGTGTAAGTAAAATGTGCTGTTATGATCATAAGACAGTATGCGAGATAAATAATGTACAGTGTGAGCAGTAGAAATAAATAATACTGCGAGAGCATTATCTTTTAGTACATATGCTTTTACATAAATAACACAGACTAAAAATGCGAGTACTCATACGATGCGTTTCTAATCTAGTTCTACCCCAATGTACCTAACCTAACCTAGGTGTAGGGAGAGGTAGGAAGTAGGTGAAGTATTCCTTACTATGGTATACTAAGAGTATGTTAAGCCTAGTATGCCTAGTATGCCAAGAGTCCCTGTAGGTTCTTGTCAGCTCCATACCTGAAGAATGAGAGAGGTAGGAATCTCTTTGCCAGACTCGAACTCCAACACCCCGCAAGGGAAGTCAGATCACTGGAAGCTAGACTCTCTGCGTGCAGGGATGACAGCGTCTTCTCAGTGCGTCAGGCCGGGAAACGGGCTCCTCTGAAGTCGAGGTCTCCTCTGATTTACAGGGGCTAGGGAAGGTATATTTATACCTGAGAGTACCTAAGAATGTTAGTATTGACGTGAGTCGGACAGCGAAAGACGTCATGAATGAACCCCTAAGGAATAATGGTTCATGCATAATATATGAGTCCTTGAAGAAATCAATAGTCCTGGACTAGGGAAACTCCTGCAGCCTAAGGGTCTGTTCTTCATGAACTCGTTGTGACGTTAGGGTGGACGGATGTCAGAGACCATGCCTGTATTTGGAGTGCACGGTTTAATGCCTATATAAGGGCAGGGCGAATTGTGCCTATATAAGGACACGATACTGGAAAGCCCGTTTATGGACACCCTAAGAGGAATACAACACCCACTCCACTTTCGTGTGTACGATAATACTAAAATGCTAAACATTTAAAATGCTAAACATAAAATGGAGTACCGCATATTTAAAAATATTTCTTAAAAGCATTAAAAAACATAGTAAAAAATGCAAAAGGTACTGTACATTTGAAGCAAATGCTTTTCATTTCAGGCATAAAGTTCGACAATAAATGCAATTGGAATGAAAGAAGCAGTAATATTTACATGTGACAGAAAATGATCGATAAGTTGTTCAAAAATCAGTCATTTCATGTCATGAAAATTAATGAACTGTTTTAGACACACAAGATGACTAAATGTCCGTGGAAGTACCGCGAAGTCTGTACTATAAGGCTAGTTCTACTTTAAGCAGATTGAAGTGCCATTTTTGTTCGAAAAATGGGAAAAAAAGTTCAATTTTGGTAGAGTTCCAAGTTGTTTTGAAAATGAAGGCCATATTGTTACTGCATCTCTGGAACACTGTATGTTGAATCAGAGTCAGTTTACGGGTCTGGTGTAAACATGAGATCATCTATTTCTATAGACAAAACATCATCCACTGTAGTTGGTGTCAGTTGGAACACCTCGTGAAGTAGATTAATTGCACAGAGATGAGAAGCATCGCTTCCAGCATAGGTTGCCGCAGCAATGTTCGCGTCCGTTGTTACCTGTGTGCCTGTAGATCTTTCTCGTACCTCAGCAGCAGCCGTAAGCGTCTGTGAGATCTCAATGAATGCTGACATCAGGATCGGTAGCCTCTGGGGACAACACAGAGCATGGGCCGTTATCGGGACCAGCAGAGTATCGACATCCGTTGGCGTAGCTGATGGAAATGTTAGACAGGTGTCCAACACGCATTCTTCACCGCATAGCAGGCATCGTAGAACAGGTAAGATGCAATCTTGCCAGATTGGTCTGAATGACAGGAACCAAGTTGTATTAAGGTCCCGTAGACGAGTCATGCCCAAAAGCTGTACTATTCGCTCACGGCACTTTCGTTCAAGGAGAGCTTTCTCCATTTCGCTCGGAGTGATGTCTGCGAATAGGCTGGCCATAGCGCAATAGCAGGAAGAGAAATAGAATTCCGGCAACAAGTGCTAGAATTAATGGTATGCCCCCAAACACCGAATGTGCAAAGTTCAGGATGATTCCGAGTATTGCCTGGAAAGGTGCTAACAGACCGGAGCAGATGCTCTTAAATACATGTACAATTCCGGTTGTATCACACATATTGAAGATACGTCCTATCATTTCTACGAAATGTATAGGGCAGTTTGTACGTATTAAAGTCTGTATCTCAGCCGAAGTCCTTGCTACTTGTAGATCATAGGTTTCTTTGGCCGAGGTCAAAGGCACTGTTTGCTGTAAAAGCATGGCTTTCATTCTGCTCAAAGTATCAAATCTTATAAAAGAGACGTTCAGCGAAGGCCATAGAGGCGACTCCCTGACTGTGTCTATTGGGGCAAACAATACTTGCATACAGCAAGTGACCCTGGAGTTGACCGTTACTAGATATGGGATGCCTGGCAGCATGCCCTGAAACCGGTCCTAGGATGCTTGTTTCCTGTCCAGGGAGGACCTGGCTTGGCAGTTCGGGCTGGACTGTTCCCACAAGGAACAGGGTCAAGACTGATTTGCATATGGCTGGGTCCAAACTGGGGTGGTGTGGTGAGCAAAAGAATGATGGATTTAACCCAGATCCTTGTGACTGGGGGTGAATGTTTGCATTGTCCAGCATTCCGTCCATCAATTGTTTCTTTTGCATTTGTCGCCCTAAGTGGGAAGGGTATGCCCAGACGTGGGTCCCGTGCTCACTACACCACTGGATTCAAGCTAGCCTGGCTGAAGAAGGGTGATGCCCTGAAACCGGTCCTAGGATGCTTGTTTCCTGTCCAGGGAGGACCTGGCTTGGCAGTTCGGGCTGGACTGTTCCCACAAGGAACAGGGTCAAGACTGATTTGCATATGGCTGGGTCCAAACTGGGGTGGTGTGGTGAGCAAAAGAATGATGGATTTAACCCAGATCCTTGTGACTGGGGGTGAATGTTTGCATTGTCCAGCATTCCGTCCATCAATTGTTTCTTTTGCATTTGGCAGCATGCCGCAGCAACTCTGATCATTCAACATGAGGTAACTCCCATTAGAAAGTTGTCCAAACGTTGGATTAATCACAGCAGCTGGTGTACCCTGCTGATGGCAAGACAAATTTGCCACAGAACTATTACAAGCCCCGTGTAAAGAAATGTCCTGACATATAAGTGAACCGCTCAGTGCACGTTTACAGTGTGTTCCGCGAAAAAACACTTCACGATCCCCACTCTAACATCTATATGTATAAGGTAAATCCCAAGATGTCTTAATGTATTCCTTACCCAACCTTTCATATTTGCCTGCTTGCATTTGTCTGAGGCAATACTGAAACTGAAAAGTACTCACAGGTAATGTTATTTTGCCATGAATAAGCCATTCTGTAGCTGGTTTTTCTGCCACTGTGAATGGTAATTTTTCCAGTTTTTCAATGCTCAGCACTGTATACCTTGCTCCTCTTTGTGCCAGTTCGATCTGTTTATCAGTTAGATTGTATTCTGCAAACAGAGCCGATGTGTTGATGAAACGCCAAGGCACATAGCCCGCTCGCAAAGATTGCAGCGTCCAGCTTAATAACACAATAGAACGTAATTGAGACTGGCCTTGCTGTAACATCGCCAAATCTTGTTCTAGTATGTCGATAGCAGAGGATACAATGCCATCCAATGAATATATTCTGGAGGACAAAGTTGTTAACCCATTGTCGACCACAGAGAGGGTTTTCTCTAAATTAATACGATCAAGGTCACGTATTCGTTCTGCAGCCTCCATCTGTGATACTTTCCATGCTTCATTATAGGCAGCATAAATGCCGGCATATATGAAACGTTTTTGACGCGGTTTTCTTGGTCCAAGCAAGAATTCCCTACGGTCTGCGTCCTTTTTAAGTAAGGTTAAGTGTTGTTTCACATCCTGTAGTGTAGACTTATGCAGCCAATCAAGGCATAATTTTCCTACACTGTATGTTGTTACTACCCCCGGATGTTGTCTTTGGACGTATCTTGGGTCTGGCCTATGAATAGTAAAGCCCTGAGTTTTATTCAGGAATCTTTCCTGATAGTTATTCGTGTCTGTGGGCCAGATCAACCATTTTTTCCAATCAGGATTAGATCTGTTGAGTTGTAGTATATTGTCGACTGTCACCACTGCCTGTGTATCGTTATCACTTGCAGGTGTTGGTACAGAAGGTGTGTTCATCTCTTTGATCTTGGCTAATCCAAGACAAGATGTTTGTTGGATGGTTTCATTCAAAAACATTATTTGTTCAGGGATGATACAGGCTCTAAATAAAGCTTCTATCCCCTGCACTTGCCAATCTTTAGTACCCCAGACTGTTTTGGTGTCTACTGTGTCTTTCCAAAAGTCGAAACCCTGTCTAGACAGTTGGGCATTAAATAATGCAGAGTAAATCTGTTTTGTATTTGTTAACATAATTTTCAGTCCTGTCTTGTTTACATTTTTATAGTAAAACATTTCTGGATCAGATGTATTGTAACCTGAAAAATATGGAAACTTGTTGGCAAATGTTCTTGAACTACCTTTAGGTGGTGTAGGACAATGTTCCCATTGGTTAAACATAAACACATTTCTTGGATATGCAGATTTATGCAAATAATGATGACCATAGTGGTTATAACAATACAGTTGTTCATAGTCTGATGAACTCTCTAAATATTCATTTTTAGAAAATGCAGCAGATTTTTATACGTCAAACATTATGTCGTTAACAGTCTCAAAGTCCCAATCATCAGAATAGGTACTGGACGAAATTAGATCACTTAGTGAAATTTTAAACAAATGTGGAATGTTCAATTGTTCCGTCGGGCCGAAGATGTCAAAATCTGTTTTGTCCCACACTATACCATCCTGTATAGGAACAGCTGTGATGTTCACTGATGACAAGTCTCTTGCTTCACGATGGGAGGATTTATGAGGTTTCAAAAGTACGTTCAAGCCTTTTCTTTCAGTAGTCACATGGATGTATCTGCCACTTATAAGCACGCTCACAGTTGTAACCAAAGCTAGCCAGAGCAGGAAAACAAAAAGTCCAGATATAATCCAGAGTTCAATCTACGGAGAAACCAAATAAGTCTTTTTCAGAAAGTGAAGAAAGTCTTGTACTTGCTGCTTGAATTTGAAAGATGCTGGCGTCGTTTCATGTTCACTCGGATCTTCTGAGAACGTATCAAAGTTAATGAAATAGCCAGAAGCAGTTCTGTCAATTGTTGGTATTGCATCAGGATTTGTAGAAATCACTGGAACCAGTTCATCACTTGCTACATTGGTGTAGACAGGTGTATTTGGACGAACTGTTACTTGGTGTTCAAGAGGGATGAGTTCCATAGCGTTGTTGCTTAGTCCTCCATCTGTTACAGCTGAATTCTCGATTGTTATCAGTCTTTCAGTCTGAACCTCTTGGATAGTAGCGAGAGGAGTGCGTCTGCTACTAGGTCGGAGTCCACGAGGCCTACTATTTAGTATTGGTCACATACTGTGGTTTGATCAGGTCGATGGACACAAATCTTTTCTCCTTTCTTCCAGCAAGGGGCGGCAGAAGTACTGTTCTTGTTCCTCGAACTGCTAGGACAGGTACTGGTTGTCTGTAAGAAGGTCCAAATTCCTTCTTGTCCGCAATTGTTTCTCTGACTAGATCCCCAACTTTTGGAATCCAGACAGGCCTTGCTGGGACCGCCGGTTTTTCCCCAGTGGTGTTTGGCTGTAGGAATACGTTGCTTTGTTTCGTTCTTAACTCATTGAGTTCCTGTAAAACAGCCAAACGATCTTTGATAACAAACGGTTTATTTTCCACCACTGTGCCTACGTGTTCAAGGTCTGGTACCCACATTCTTGTCCCAAATAGGACCTCATATGGAGTGACCCCCCCTAGAGAACTTGTTGGCAGATTGTTCAATGAGCGTTGGACCCCACTAAGGTGTTTGACCCACCCATCACCCGAACCTAATACCCTAGCTGTTATAGACTGCTTTATGTCCCGGTTTTTCCTTTCCACAACCGAATTTTCTTCAGGATGGAATGGAGAGGAGTACCGCAATGCAACGCCCAGACTGGCCATGGCTTCTTTGTAAGCCCGAGAGCTAAACGCAGGACCCTGGTCAGAATGTAGCGTGCCTATTGCGTATGTGCCGATAAAGTCTCGCAAATCTTTTATAACAGTTCGAGCGTCAGCTGAGCGCTGAGGCCATAACCATAGGAACCTAGAGCATGAATCCACTGCAACCATGATATATTTATATTTACCGTCCCTTTGCAAGGGACCGCAGTGGTCCAGGTAAACACAAGCTAATGGTTTGTCTGAAATTAACAGGGGTGTCTGCGCAGGACGTTTCACTGTTGAGACTTTCATCTGTTGGCAAATATCACATTCTAAAACATAGTTTTTAGTTTGTTTCCGAATGCCAGGCCACCAATATCTTTGCTTGAGTAAAGATACTGTCGCTGAAACACCTGCATGGGCAGAAGCTAACCCTTTGTGTGCTGCTAGGATTAGTCCTAATCTGCGTTCCTTGTTTGGAATTACCCTATCCCCCACTCCAGGGATTCGAGCAAAAGGAACGTTGTTCGCATCAATTACATAAGAGTACTTAAGTGGAAACTTTTTTGGTAACGCTGCACTGCTGCCTTTGCTTGATGCATTGACAGCCAACATTATCTCACCGTCTATTTTTGTTTTTGAACGAGTGATCGCAGCTACGGAAGCCGTCTGCACATCCCCTTTGCGGCTTCATCAGCCAATGAATTCCTGCAACGTGAACGCCATCACGTTGATGACTCAGTGTGTGGATCACGTGAGCCTTTGGTAGTTCGTTTTTCAACTGAACTACTTGTTCCCAAAGCATTTTGTGCTTTATTGTGCCACCTTTCGCATCTTTGAAACCATTTTCAAGCCAGTTTTGTATATATTCATTATACGACTGAACACAGTAAAAGGAATCGCACACTTTTAGTGTGGGGAATTCTCGATCTGTACTTTCAAGTGCCAGTTTGAAAGCTTGTAGTTCAGCTCGCTGAGCTGTACAATCTCCTAGAGATTGTGTTTTAGTGACCTTAGGTCTGAAGATGCCATTTCGCATGCGACCTTTAACGATTGCACACGCTGCACTGTAAGCTTGCTTACTCCCTGTTGCGGGCTGTGCGGATCCGTCAGTGTAAATTATGAAGTCGTACTGATCGAGAGGCAGAATTTCAGTAGGCAGAGGACATTCATGTTCATATTGCAGGAATGCTTGTGTTTTTAAATCTGGATCAAAAACATATTCAACATCTGTTGCAGCAAGAGAATTAACCCATTGTATCCATCTTGGATGTAATGCTTTAGCATTTGGAATGCTAGCTTTTGTGACCGCTTCTAAAGCTGGTACTGGGGTTACGACAATAATGCGTTTCCCTTGGGCTAAGGCTCTTTCTTTTGCTACAGCGGTTTGAACTGCTGTTAGAATTTTTTCAGTTGAACTGAAGCGCATTTCCGCTTGTGTGTACAAATGAGATTTGTATGCTATTGGTATTTTCTCACCCTCATTGAAAGTTAAGTAGGTGAATCCGCATTGACCCGAAATTATTTGGATCACCAAATTGCGTTGACTTACGCGTGTTTGTAAGTGATTTGTTGCTAACATGTTAGCCTGGAGTAAACACAAGATTTCTGTGTGTTCCTGTGTCCAGTTTCTGATCGAAAAATCAGGTTTGATTAATGCGTAGAGAGGTTTAACCCTTTCTGCGTAATTTAGAATGTATGTTCTTCCAAAATTTAAGAAACCCAGGATGGATTGTAAGTTTTTTAGCGTTTTTGGAGGTTGGAGCAGCGCACACTTTTCTAAAAAGTTAGCTGCCAAGCTCTTGCCTTCACTTGAAAGCTCATATCCTAGAAATAGGACATTGAGATGGGCAATTCTGGACTTTTTAAAGTTGAACTTGTAGCCCTCAGAGGCGAAACCCAGTATAATGGTGCTCACATAGGACAATGCCTCATTGTCATAAATTTGTAGTAACTCCGTTACCCTCGCTGAGAATAAACCTGGGCTGTTCTTGAACCCTTGTGGGAGTCGACAAAAGTGACGCTGGGTCCTCATTATGGAGAATGCTGTTAAGTACCTGCTTTCAGGTGCTATGTTTTGACAAAAGAAACCATTTGAGATGTCTAATGTTGTTTTATATTTTTTACGCACAATGTTATTCATTAATGCTGTGCTATGTGCATTTTGCACTGCAAAAGTTTTAGAACAAGTGTTTAGGTGTCTGTAGTCCAAAACTAGACGATATGTATTGTCTGGTTTGGAGACAGGAAACAAAGGATTGTTCATTGAGGAGGTGCATGTTTCAATCACCCCTTGGTATTCAAGTTGATCTAAGATCTCCCTGACCTGTTTTTTAGCTTCTTGCTTTATTGGGTACTGCCGTTGTGCAGTTGGTTCATGTTTCAGATGTATTTTATGGTGAGGTGAGTCCTCATCCCATCCTACATGATTTTTATATAATGCTGGGGCCTGGGCCACTGCCCATTTCCTGGCATATGTATATTTTCGGTGAATTGGAATATGGTTGGAGAAGGCAGGCATAATAATGTCCTCGCCATGTGGGCACTCCCTGACAAATTGTGGTGGCCAGTCCTTTTCTGCTAGAAGTATGTCATAGCCCCTTGATAGTCTTTTCCCAAAAAGTGCTTTCACCTGTCTAGGTTTGTCTCCCTCCATCCGGAGTGTTATTTCATATAACCTTTGTGGAGTACTAACCCTGGTGTCTACAGTCTCAACTGTAATGTACTCATTCAAGTCCACTATCTCCAGAAGTTCCTTCAGGTTCTGGCGAACTATTGTGACTTCTGATGCACTGTCCAGCATTGTCTGAGCCCATTCTCCGTTCTTGAGTTGTGTTCTCAGTATTCTCGGCATGTCTGATCTTTAGACCTGCTACTTTCTTTTTGGAGAATTGAGGTTTTGCTTTAGTTTTTGGAGCGTGTTTGTCGTCTTTTGATTTCACACGTTCTTCTCTATGTTCCGATCGTCCTCTTCTTTCCGAAGTCTGCGATGAGATCTGAAAGGGACGAGAGGAACGTGTATCAGTATCTTGATACCTGTCAGGCTTTCTCAAATTATCCCTATTCCTGAGGTTATACCTCCTTTCAGAGGGCTCCTTTTGAGGAGCCCTACCTCGGGATTGAGAACGTTTCTCGTTTGATTTTTGTTTAGTAGACTCCCACTTCTTTTTAGAAGATGAAGGAGTTTGTTTAATTGAGTCCTTCTCAGGACTTTCAGATAGCTTCGGCTTCACTGGTCTTCCACCCAAACTATCTCTGCCTAATTCTGCATAAGATTGTTCAATTATTCTGGGTAGCTCATACGGGCTGGTATTTGGAAATACTGCTTCGATTTGAGTAATTTTTTGAGCTATCCAGAATGGAATTTGCTCACGTTTTGTGGGCATTTTACCCATGACTGCGTATAGAGTCTGTGGTGTAATTTTTAGTGTATTCCCCTGTTGAGGAGTTTGATTTGGAATTGTTAATGGTTGCTGGACTGTGAAAGTCCGCATGACATATTGGACCAATTGTCTGTAAATTTTTATTAACTCTGTGAGTTGAGTAAGTAAATCCTCGTCTGACATCTCTTCAATATCTGGATGAGGTGTGTAGCCGGCTAGAATCGGCCATGTTGCTCCTGTTCTACCTAGTGGACCGAGCCTGGTAATGTTTTTGTGATGTTTTAGGGCGCCTTTAAACCAGAGCTGATGCTCCTGGGATGTTAATGGAATCTCAATATCCTCGAAAGGAATGTATTCCTCTGGTGGATCATCTTCTTTGTAGAAGTGAAACGTGTGTTACTGAATTGGATTCAGGAAATATTACCCATGAATAGAATACCTCTGTCTGAAAGGATTCATGTGCCTCTATCACGAAAACTGCTCTACCTCCTCTTGGTGGTAGGCCATGTTTTATAAGTTTTAGAGTGATGGCCCTTCTTAAGTTTGGAGCGATGTTTATGACACCCTCCTCGGTTTCATTTAAACCTGTAATGTTAAAAACTGCTGCTTGGGCTGGATCAGCCGCAGCTTCACCGTTTCCGGCTTCAGTCATTTTGTTTTTTGAAAAATGTAGAACAAGTTTCAAGGAAACAAAGATTAGGTGCACAATATTTTGGAACACTGTATCCTTCAATGTTGAGCAAACCAAACAGCTAATATATAGGGTGTTTCCCTATGTAGCCGTGGTGGATACTTAACCCTGCCCACTCCAGACGTCTTTTGGAGTATATGGGTAGGGGTCTCTGAGAGAAAAGCACGGCTGAGTTACTCAGTATCTAACGTTGAATTACCGCCTTACCAAACCGTTGGGCGCCATGTAGTGTAGCTCCTATTTCCCTAATAGGCTCTGCGCATTGGAATAATATATCCTAAAGGTTTGACATAGGACTGAGGTCAGTATGTCCCTATCGAGTATATTAAACTTAATTACTTGTGCCAGCTAGCTCAGAGGCCACTAGAAACTCCTTGACAACAAGAAGGGAATAGTTTCTGGCAGCCGCAAAACATGACCACTTTGTTTCCCTTTAGAATCAGAACGTGTCCCAGAGTTGTGGAAACAATAGATAACTATTTCACTCAGCTCAATCGTGCATGCTTAGTTTTCTCCTAGTTACACAGAAAGAAATAGACGGGCGTTTCAATAAAAGATTTATTGAACAGTCTTGTTTCTGGTGTAAGTAAAATGTGCTGTTACGATCACAAGACAGTATGCGAGATAAATAATGTACAGTGTGAGCAGTAGAAATAAATAATACTGCGAGAGCATTATCTTTTAGTACATATGCTTTTACATAAATAACACAGACTAAAAATGCGAGTACTCATACGATGCGTTTCTAATCTAGTTCTACCCCAATGTACCTAACCTAACCTAGGTGTAGGGAGAGGTAGGAAGTAGGTGAAGTATTCCTTACCTTGGTATACTAAGAGTATGTTAAGCCTAGTATGCCTAGTATGCCAAGAGTCCCTCTAGGTTCTTGTCAGCTCCATACCTGAAGAATGAGAGAGGTAGGAATCTCTTTGCCAGACTCGAACTCCAACACCCCGCAAGGGAAGTCAGATCACTGGAAGCTGGACTCTCTGCGTGCAGGGATGACAGCGTCTTCTCAGTGCGTCAGGCCGGGAAACGGGCTCCTCTGAAGTCGAGGTCTCCTCTGATTTACAGGGGCTAGGGAAGGTATATTTATACCTGAGAGTACCTAAGAATGTTAGTATTGACGTGAGTCGGACAGCGAAAGACGTCATGAATGAACCCCTAAGGAATAATGGTTCATGCATAATATATGAGTCCTTGAAGAAATCAATAGTCCTGGACTAGGGAAACTCCCGCAGCCTAAGGGTCTGTTCTTCATGAACTCGTTGTGACGTTAGGGTGGACGGATGTCAGAGACCATGCCTGTATTTGGAGTGCACGGTTTAATTCCTAAATAAGGGCTGGGATTTTATGCCTATATAAGGGCAGGGCGAATTGTGCCTATATAAGGACATGATACTGGAAAGCCCGTTTATGGACACCCTAAGAGGAATACAACAACTTGGAGAGATTCCTTTCTGGAGAGAAGAGCTGTGCTTGTCCTGAGATGTAAACCTTTCATCTAGGCCTTGAGGTATGGGGTCTGCTGACAAAGCCCAGAGGTCTTCTTTTTTATAATAAACTATTTCTTACCACGGGGAGGGTGGTTAGGTATTGTAGCCCTTTTCCACTAAAATGATATCCCCGTTTATATTTTATGGAATTGTGACAATGCTGACTATATTGTGTTTATGCATTTTGCTGCTAGTAATGGCACGTGTACTGTACCATAGAGCGCGTTAGTTGAAATAAACATTTTAAACTATACCGTGACTCTGATTACTTGCATTGTGGACAAGAATGAGTGAGTGAGCGAAAAAGCTGTCTGGCTCCCACGATTCCTGAGAGAGTCGGGAGTGTCGTGTTCTGGGTTGTCTAATCATTGGTAGCTTCGCTGTTAGTCGGAGAACGAATGAGACACTATAGCTAGTCGGTTTGGGATTTTGGGTACTAATGTGGTAGGTTGGTACACCCCTATTCACTGACGTCCCGTCTTCCTGTGCATAGTTCTGTATATGTGCAGAATCCCTGCAACAGGAACTGTTATACCTATCTAAGGATTCATCCAGTGCAGCATCAAGGTTGTCAGCAGAAATTGTATTCCACCTCCTCAGCGAGGTAATTTTACTCTGTGACTTACTGTTTGCATTCTGAAGGCTAATAGTAAAAGGTACCACAGTGTGGTCAGTCCAGTGGAGGGAGAGAGTATCTCCCAGTGCCAGGGCCTCGTGATTAGCAAAGATGTATGTAAAGATCCACTTTCCACGCAATTGGTGAAGACAGGGTATCTTTATTGAAGAGCAACAGCAGGTACCTCCAGCTCAGCTTCACAGCTCATAAGAAAATCCAGTAACTAACAAAGCATAACATTCTAACCTAGCAACATGCTGAGAGTTCCATGACATGCAGAGAACTCCACACATCTCCCCTCACATATTATATTAATATAATAAATATGATACATTTAAAACATTTAATTGTCAAGAACAGGTAATGGAGCACGACATTTACAGACATTACCAGTGCTCCAAGCAGACCCATCATCCAGGATTACAATGTTCTTCTTTACTGATTTCACTTGCATTGGCTTAGAGAATTTACTATCTCCCTTAATAACAATGCCACCATGTTTCACAACCACCCAATCTCCAATTTCCACATCATGACTTTTCATACCCTTCCTGGCATTGTAATCGTTTGCTGTGGCTAACTGGCATTGAGCTACCCCACTTCCTACAGCATTCCGATCAACCCACACACAATCCTTGTCTTTCAACCACCCAGGTACCTCCTTAACGCCAGGTTCACGCCCTTTAAGAGAAATAAACGGTGAAACACCAGTCATAGAATGCGGTGTCACTCTGTATGACCACACAAGTTTCTTGAGTTCCTCACGCCACGGTAAACCATTCGAAAGTGACAACTGTATATTTTCCATAATCAAACGGTTGATTCTCTCGACTAAACCGTTTGCTTGGGGCCTGAACATAGCAACTCTCTCATGACTGACTCCCAACTTGCATAAAAAACTTTGCATTTCTTTAGATACTAGTTGGACCCCGTTGTCCGACACCAAAACTTTCGGAATCCCTACATTCAAGAAAACTCTTTCCATAAACGCAATTACTCTCTGCGTGTTCACGCAATCTGTGGTCTCAACTACAAACCATTTGGAATGATAGTCAACCAAAACCATCATAAATTTATCACGTGACCCAAGTTTAGATATCGGTCCTAAAAAATCAATTGCAACTCTTTCCCATGGACGCTTGGGAAATGATACACACTCTAAAGGAGGTTGTCTAACAACTTTAGATTTGTCGGCTTGGGCACATGCATGACAATCTTTCTCAACATCCTCAATATCACTATCCATGCCAGGCCACCAATACGCTTGTCGGACTCTCCTTTTGGTCATGTTCCTTCCCAAGTGCCCCTCATGGGCGATGATCACAATTTTCCCTCTCAATCCAACCGATGGTACAAACTGACACCTTCTCATCAATTTTCCATCACATACACTCAACTCACTTTCTACATGATGGTAACTTCTAAAACTAATATCCTGCATGACACTTTCACTCCATCCCATGGAGACACACCTAACTACACACTGCAAAATCTCATCGTTAGACATGGCATCCATCCATTCTTGCTTGGAGAAGGCAGCTTCCTCACCATTGTAGTTAGTGTTAAACACTTCCTCAACTACATCATCTATATCTGAGGCAACTTCATCAATTGGCATCCTTGATAAATAATCTGCCACTACATTTTTTAATCCTTTAACATATTCAACAACAAAGTTGTATTCGAGTACCGACACCATCCACCTGGAGATTCTTGGAGTGACACTACCTTCAAGCCCTCTTCCCCCTTTGAATAAGTGAACTAAGGGTTTGTGATCTGTACGAACCTTAAATGGTAATCCCCACACAAAATATTTAAAGTGCTTTACGCCCCAACAACACGCTAAGGCCTCCTTCTCTATTACTGAATATGTCAGCTCAGCATCCCGTAACCTCCTCGATGCAAACCCAATAACTTTCTCCACACCATCACTCATCTGCGTTAAAACTGCACCAATCCCAATTGCACTTGCATCAGTTGTGACAATAGTTTTAGCCTTGCTATTAAAATGTCCAAGAGTAGGAGCATTCATAATACTTTTTTTTATCATCTTAAATGCATGATCGCAATTAGCATTCCATTCAAATATGATCCCTTTTTTCATTTGCACTCTTAAGGGTTCCACTATTTCAGTGAATCCTTTTACAAATTTCGAGCAGTACTCTGCCAGACCTAAAAATGACTTTAATTGGTCTTTATTCTGTGGGGCTGGGGCATCCTTGATAGCTGAAATAATACTTTTCTTAGGTTTGATGCCATCTTTACATATCTCGTGTCCTAGATACGTTATATAACTTTTTTTTAGTTGACACTTTTCATTTTTTATAGTAAGCCCGTTAGTTTGCAATCTTTTGAGAACTTCATCCATTACCAAATCATGATGTTCATTGTCCTTCCCCACAATCAAGACATCATCTTGAAAACACAAGACGTTTTTCATGTCCTTGAAACACCGCTGAGGCTGATGCCAAACCGAAAGGCATTCTGCAATAGCGAAATGCACCCAGCGGCATGACAAAGGAGGTGAGGTGTCTTGAAGCTACATCTAAATCAATCTGATGATATGCTGCAGACATATCCATTACGCTAAAGACAGTACCCCCGCCCATTGCTGTCAACATCTCCGAGATGTTGGGCAAAGGTTGCCTGTCCACCCAAATGTTTTTATTTAAGTCGCGTAAGTCCACATACAAACGAATTTTCTTACCCTCATCCTTGGGTGCGACGACAATGGGGGCCAACCACTCCGAGGCCTCAATAGGTTCTATGATGTTTTGTGCAAGTAATTTCTCAAGTTCATTTTTCAAGGGATCTCTCATCAAATATGGCAAACTCCTCACCTTATGCACAACCGGAATTGCATTTGTAAAAAAAATAATCATGTGAGAAAAATCCTTAAGTTTCCCTAGCTCTTCAGAAAAGACTTGTGGGTATCTTTCTATCAAACTCGACTGATATGTTCCATCAATCTCATGTATTACAGTGGAAATAACAGGCTCTCTTGCATTGGGATTCAGAATTATATTTAGATCTTTTGGTGTCGCCACCCTAGTAAGTTTGAACCTTGCTTAGTCAAATACACTCGACCATACACCCTTTTTCCACTAAACGAAATCACCATCCATTTCAACCCCAAAATATCAGTCGTTTTTCCACCATATCCCACAGCCTTAATATCAGGCTTGTCCCAAGATTTGACATCTGCTTCATGTTCCCAGATTTTCGAATACATATCCATAGACAACAGTGCATATAAACTACCTGAATCCACTAACATAGTAACGTTATGTCCATCCAAATTTATAACACAATGAGGCTTACTCAACAACGATGTACTTTCTTTAACAATATCACATTCTAAAATGGTATGATCATGATCTAATTCGAGATCCAATCCATCAACACATAACATAAACTCCTGAACATTCTCACATATATCATCTACTTCTCGTATTTGAGTTTTTGTCCTACACACTTTGGCTAGATGTCCCCTCTTCCCACAAGCTCTACACAACGCATTCCTGCCCATACATCTTGGACTAGAAGCTATGTGCCCAGGAGCACCACAGCGATAACATTTAATATTTCTCCAACCAGTTCCTGAAACAGCAATGTTTGCATGAGCAGTATCATTAAACTTGCTAGGGAGTTTATTGGAAGCAGCAATATTTGCACGAGCAGTATCGCTAAATTTGTTAGGGACCTTATTGGTACATTGTGTAGATGAATTTGTTACTTTGGTTTCATCCACACATCCTGCTTGTGTTTCTGCACTTTTGACAACTTGTTCCTTGGACATCGTGGGATTGCTACAACTTTCCATCTCCTTTATCCATAAATCAGTATGCTCCAGACCCTTAGCTATTTGAATTGCTTCCTCTAAAGTTGGGTCTTTAATGAGCAATTTCTCTCGCACTCTTTTATTATTGGTACACCTCACAATTTGGTCACGTATGAGGGAATCCGCTGAACCCTCAAAGCGACAAGTCAGTGAAAGACCACGTAACGCAGCAACATAAGTTGCAACATCCTCATCAATTTTTTGTTTACGACAAAAGAACTTGTGTCCTTCTAATACAACATTGACTTTAGTAGTGAATCTCAAATCCAGCATTTGCATAGTCATTTCATACACATTGCTAGGTTGACCATCCCCCATTCCTAAGGAAATTTCAGGAAGATCCTCGTATAAGCGCCGCCCTTCAACCCCTAAATGGTGAAGTAGAATCGCTTGCCTACGCACAGGACCATACTTATCTGCGCCTGTGGCAAGAATGTAAGTTAAAAATAACTTCTTCCAATCTTTGCAGAGAACAGCAGGTTCACCTGGAGTAGGAAGGAAAGTAGGTGGTGCAGATAACCCTTGATCTGCCATGTCAAACACAGATAGAAGTAAAATATAGTACAATTAAAATGCAACTGGATAGTCCCACCTGTAAGAAAGGCAAACGTTAAATAAAATAACAAACTAAGATAACAAATCAAAATAAGAACTATAAAATAACAAACCAAGTTGTTCTTTGACGATTGCTTGAAGAGAAGTTTTATCCAGTTCTTATTAAAATTGTTGTTAATTCAATATGTTGTTTTATTGGCACAATCCAGTGTTGTCTATCCGATGTGTTGAATCCGATTTTTCTCCGTTGAATGAAATGATGATCTCTGTTGAAAGAAGAACGGCGTGCCTCAATGTAAGATAAGGGAATTCTTCCCAATGTTTCAAAATGGCAGCTAGAACGTGAAGTTTACGTATATTTTCTAAGGGACGTTTTCTTTCAATTAGACCGTTGACAGACTCTTAACTCCGTCCCTCGCAGCAATTGACCCCACAATTGAAGCTGTTTACGTTCAATTAGACCTTTGATAAACTTTTATCCTTATAATACTTAAAGCAACCAGGAAGGCACACGCAAGATAATTCAAAGGCCTTAACGTTGGTAAAGAATGGCTCATGTAAGGCAAATCAGCACAGTACACACACTAAAAGCGGTAACACTGTTCTATCTCAGATACAGTCTTGTAAACAGAATTGCTGCATCTCTAAAGTTTCCAGGAACTTCCAATCCGCAATTTCCACACAGGTGTGCTGAAAGTGGCACAGAGTTCAAAATGTAAATCTTGTCCAGGTGGAGTCATTCCGATTCCCTTTCAATTAAAAATAACAAGTAGGCAGTTGAGGAAGGAAATTTCAGTACTCACATTGAAGTAATAGTAATGGGTCCTTAATAGTATATTCATCCAGGGGTGGAGGTACAGGTCATCTGCTCCCTGCGCAGACCAACTCGTCGCCAGTGTAAAGATCCACTTTCCACGCAATTGGTAAAGACAGGGTATCTTTATTGAAGAGCAACAGCAGGCACCTCCAGCTCAGCTTCACAGCTCATAAGAAAATCCAGTAACTAACAAAGCATAACATTCTAACCTAGCAACATGCTGAGAGTTCCATGACAAGCAGAGAACTCCACAATGTCATCTAAGGTATGTCCTGCGCAATGATTAGGAAAATTCACCAACTGGCTGACTCCAAAGTCACTAATAAGATCCAGAATCCCCGTGGAGTCCATATAACCGGTGTCCTCCAGATAGAAAATGAAATCCCCAAGAATAGAAAAATTGGGGCAGGCAATATAATGTTCTAATGCTAAACTCCAAGCCTCAATGACCTGGGGGCAAGAGGCCAGAGGGTGATAGATTAAAAGCCCCTAGAAAATGGAGTTGGTGATGACTTTAACTCTGAAATGTGCCATTTCATAAATACCAAATGATACTGGACCTGCCGGCTCTAAAGTGCAATTAAAATAATCTTTAGAGATCATGGCCAGCCCTCTTGATCTGCGCAAAGATCTGTCTAGCCTAGTGATAGCATAACCTGGTGGAACAATGGCTACGAGATTAGGGCCAGAATCATATCTTGCCCAGGTCTCTGCAATAAAGAAGCAGTCCAAGTTCTGGGCAGTAATCAGCTCATGAATTCAAGACTATGCTTGATCATAGACTGGGCATTAATCAAGGCACAGGAGATAACTTTGGAGCCAGGGACTCCTAGAGCCAGGCCACAGTCATTAGAATTAGGAGCAGGGAATGGCACATCTAGCGTGGACACGGAGTGTCATGGCAGTGCGAGCAGTTTCCCGGGGGGTGTACGCGCAGGGTTGAAAGTATCACACACTTCCTGCCCAAGTTTAGGGCTACAGCCCATAAGCTCGGTGCGTGTATATTGGTATTTCTTACCCTCTGGATTAAAACGGACAGTATCCCTGGCGCCGTCCAGGCACGGACGGGCGCAGACAGGCTGGCCTAGGTTGAGGCACCTTTTATCCCCCACAATGCACATTAGTTGAAAGAAACTAGTGTGCTCCCTTGCCATGGCCCAAGAATGGCCAGCAGGGGGAAGCCTCAATGTCACTGCGGGCTCTAACAGGACGACAGAGGGGGCAATCAAATATTAAACAATAAAAAGCACATGAATTCAGCAAGTGCCGGCTGTCTAATGCGATTGATTGTTTTTAAAAAAAGCACATCCCATCAATGAAAACGTAATAGGACAGGATAAAGCCCAGCACAGATTAAAATACCAATAACATTTCTCTCACAATGTAATACCTCTTTGGTAAGGATATTACAAGTCACAGAGGAGTTTGATAACCCTATAGAGGAATGAGGCTGAAGGCCGAGTTCCTTTATAAGGTTTTGGAACCCTGCAATATCCTTATCATGTGTGCCGGGGGGTACTTAATCCCATATAATACATGGTCACTCCATCACTTTCCCACAAAACACTTGAAACCTTAGTGAGTAGCTCTCTCATATGAAAGAGCGAGCATGTTTACAAACATGAAGATTAAAAATTAAACCTCTAGTGCAAAGTGACACACACCAAAAACCTCTTAGATATTTGCTGCAAAAAGATGTTTGAAACAGTTCAATACAAGTCAGTTTTTAGAAATTAAAAAAAGCTGCAGTAGCTCGAAATGTGTAGAACCATGTAGAAAGGTTCTAGATATTCTCTGTTTAAGGAGTGCAAAAATTAAACATATTCTGTCTGCTTGTTATTGTAAGGTATAAAGGTAGAGCAGAAGAAAGAAATGCGATGTTCTGTTTTCATTGCTTTAAACCACTAGTTCAATTATGGTCCGTGACCTTACCTGCCTTTCAACTCGGCTGATGTCTCTGGCAGCCGGCATTGTGACGTCAGAACTCTGTAATAACTTATAATAGTCGAGTTCTGACTTCTTTTCTTTATAGTCGGCAACTTAGTGCGTCACAAGTTGCCAATTATAAAGAAATTAGAGACTTCCATTTATACAGGGATTACAGAATCCCATGTACTATATGTTAAAGGCACAACAGCTAAACATTTTTTATTTTAGTTGAAAGAATTGCATCCTAAACCTAGTTTGAAAGTAATGACGTTTATATACTCTGCTAAGATGTAGAAATAGAGAGAGTAATTATCCAGTCCTTGTACCCTACTTTCCCTTCTAGGTTGATGGAACAAAGTCTGCTGGACGATGTTGTAAAAACCCAAGATCTTCCTTATATTGTCACGGTTGTTGGCAAAAACCCATCTGGTTATTCTCTGGCTTGGCCATTCTTTAAGAAAAATTGGAACACGATTGTCGATAAGTAAGTGACTTCTGTATTTAATTACTTCACTTGATTTTTTGACACTGAAGGCTCATATCTGGAATGTGCATTTTGTACATCCTGGATGTGCAGCAAGGGCCTGGCAACACACAGGTCCTGTATTCACAAATGTGAAATGGGTGGAAGCTTAGAAGCTGGTTCTGGTTAAACCAGATCCATGCTTAAAAATGTGTCTGTGCCCACCTGATACTTTCTTAAGCATTAACTCTCATGGTGAAGTGAGAGTGTCCTGCTGATGTCAGCAAGTCCCTGGACTTCGATGCACATTGGTGGGGGACTGGCTTTACCTGGACTGGTGTTAAAGATTCATCCCAGGCTCATATGACCTGATGTAGGCCAAAGGAAGTTCAGTGTTGTGGTAGAACCAGTCACAGTCCTTGTGTTAGATGGATTTACCTCCTTCTGTTGCCCTATCCATGAAGCTTCACAATTTAAGCATATTACCAACATGTAAGTGCACAGTGCAAGCAATGAACATCCTTATGTGCATAAGTGTAAATAGGCTTTGTGATTCAATCAACGAGCCAATGTATTTTTTGCTTAATCTATAGGTGCATATGTTACAGCAGATTCACTGTTGTGTATCTGACTATAAAAGATTTTGTGGGATAATTCTTTGTCCTGTGTCCTGTGAAGTGCCAGAATTTACCATGAAGACTACCTGAGGATGAGTTTTAATGTATATTTGAAATAATCACATATTGACAAAAATTCTACATAATCAGTTATTTGAAAAAGTTACATTTAACACATTCAACAGCTAAGTATGCCAAGACCGGTACCACATGCAGAAATGGCCATCATGTTCATAGAAAATCTGATTCCTACTCAGCGAAGGAATAAATATACTTGCCTACACTTTCTAAATAAAAAATGGTGAGGTGTCCGTTTAATATGTTAGCAAGTTAACAATAATTCCTTTAGTTTGTTAGGCAATTGGGTATTGATAATAGGAACAAAAAAGAATGTAGATGTAATGTAATGTGCATTTGTAGAGCGCGAAACTTGTCATCAGTGACGGTATCCAGGTGCTGAGTAGGTGCAGGTTCTGCAAGTAGGATCAGTTGAAGAGCCAGGTTTTCAGTTTCTTGAAGAAATCCATAAGTGGTGCGCTGTCCTTATGTGCCGGGGGAGGTTGTTCCAGGATTTCACTGCCAGGTAAGAGAAGGCCCTATCTCCTTACTTGCTTGTATGGATGGATCCCCACCGAAACCAGAAGGACGGTCACCCAAGCCCTTGTCACCAGCAGGCTGGACTATGGCAACGCCCTCTACGCGGGAACCACGGCCAAACTCCAGAAGAGACTCCAACGCATACAAAACGCCTCCGCACGCCTCATCCTCGACATCCCTCGCCACAGCCACATCATCGCCCACCTGAAGGACCTGCACTGGCTTCCCGTCAACAAGAGGATCACCTTCAAACTCCTCACCCATGCTCACAAAGCACTCCCCAACGCAGGACCAGCATACCTCAACAAGCGACTCACCTTCTACACCCCCAACCGCCAGCTCCGCTGACCTTGCCACCGTTCCACGCATCCACCGAACAACCACCGGCGGCAGATCCTTCTCCCACCTCGCCACCAAGACATGGAACACCCTCCCCCATCCACCTACGACAGACCCAGGACCTGCTGACCTTCAGGAGACTCCTCAAGACCTGGCTGTTTGATCAGTAGCTGCCCCCCAGCGCCTTGAGACCCTCACGGGTGAGTAGCGCGCTTTACAAATGTTTGATTGATTGGATACTGAGGGGTGTGGGCGAGTGCAAGTGATGCAGAGCGGAGGTTCCTGGTTGGTGGAAGTGTAGACAGTGATTGAGGTAGGTGGGATCATGGTTCTGAAGTGCCTTGTAGGCGTCGGTGAGCATCTTGAACTGGCAGCGTGTCTAATTGGGGAGCTAGTGTAGTTTTTTGGAGGTGAGGTGTGATGTGCGTGCTGTGAGGAAGGTTGAGGATACACCATAGCATACTCCTGCCATCTAGTGTTGAGCTTGGACGTTTGCAAGTTGTTTTTGTTCGAAGACGCTTTTCAAGTCATGAGAGGTGGTGTGACTCTTCTTAGTGTACATTGTGCACGGGCACCGACCCATGCTAGATTGTTTTTTTTCCTCCATTAAATTTGGACATGCCCCCAGTAGCCTCCGAGGTCGTCCTATTCCTAACATGTTTTTCGTTGGGCTTATTTGGTTACTCTTCCATCCCACTGCCTTAGGTTTCCCTGAGCTTCAGCATAGTGTTCTTACCGACGTGCACAATTTTCCTCTCATTGAGGGCCTAGCACCATTTCCAGTCCACTGTTGCTTGAAAATCCTGCATGGGTGATGGAACAGATACCTTTCGAGTGGTCACCCAGAGTCTTGAGAAAAAATGTAAGCCCCCTCCTTGCGACCAAAACTACTTTGGGGGACAAGTTTCACCATACTCCCTGGGAGTACGTGCAAATGCGCCTCTACCCAGGCCACTGGGTATGTTCCTCCAGATAATGGGAGCAAGAAAATAGGCACAGCAGGCAAGAAGTTGGCAGTTGGAGAGGCATCCAATTTGGTGGCTCTCCTGTTGTGGTACAACAGAGTGAGATGGAGGGGAAGTGGTGGAGGAGCTCCTTACTCAACTCTCTGAGCAGTACAGGAAATGTGGGGCGGAGATAGTGTCTGTGGGCCAGGTCATCTCCAGTGCCAGCATTCTCTGCACTTGGATGCCGCCAACACAGTCTCCAGGGACATTAACACCAGCATCATACTTAGGTACCATGCCTGGCTCTGTATCTTCAGGTTCACGCCAAAGGTCCAGAAGCATCTCCTCAATCTTCTGTGCAATGGGGAGCACCTTTTTGGGTTACAGGGTGATGAAATGCTTGAAAAGATTAAGACAGATATGGAGACAGCCACATCTATGGGATCACTCTTGTCCTCTCTGTACAAGGGCTTCTTTTGCAAACACCAGTCCAGAGGGGGAGCAAAGGTCCCCTCACCTTAGTAACCCCACTTATACCATCTTGCAACAGCAGGCTTATCACCAATCCTGCAGAGGGTACAAGAGAAGTTCTTACAGAGGCAACAACAGGGGTAGGGACAAGGGTGGCTCCAGCAAAGGAGCTCTCACTTTCAAGCAGTGACTTGGCCCGTCCCTTCCACCGTCCCCCCCTCCCCCCTCGATCACACACCAAATTTGTGGGGGAGGATAGGCGATTTCTTCCCTCACTGGTTGGAAATCATAGTCGACAAGTGAGTCCTTGCAGTAATCCAGCATGGCTATTGTCGTAAACTACAACCCAACCCCCAACATACCAACCTGGGTGCACACTCTCATCAAAGAACACGTCTTCCTCCTACAGAAGGAAGCACAGGCCATCCTTCAGAACACCACCATAGCAAAGGTGCCACAGAACATCAAGGGAGTGGTGTGTACTCTCTCTACTTTCTAATCTCCAAGGATGACTCCCTCAGACTAATCCTCATTCTCAGACCCCGATACATCCTAACAGAAGATTTTTACATGACAACCCTTCAGGACGTCATCCCTCTCCTTCAACAGGGAAACTTCATGACTTCGCTCGTTCTCAAGGACATCTATTTCCACACCCTCGGACACCCTGGTACTTTAATTCTGTGGGAAGTAGATAGCACTACCAGTTCAAAGTACTTGCTTTTGGTTCACTATGGCTCCAGGTGTATTTATGAAGTGGCTAGCAGTGATGGCCATGCATTTCTGAAGGGAGGACAATAGCGTCTTTCCCTGGCTGATCAAGAGCAGCAGTAAGCTGTAGTATCTCACATCCCTGCAACCTGGGATTCACCATAAACGCTACCACATGCCACCTGCAATCGCTTCTGCAGTCCTGGCCAAGCCTACCCCAACCAACAAAGAGTCCTGGCCGTTCAGCACCTGCCTCTTCTTTTTCAATCTAGTCATCAACTCACAGTATGGACTGTTGTGTGCTTTCTAGGAATGATGGCCTCCTGCATCGCCATCGCACCTTAAGCAAGGCTTTACATTTGCCACTTCCATGAGTGCCTCATGACTAAATGGTCTCAAGCGGAGGGTCACTGGGAAGATCTAGTGTTGGTACATGCTAAAGTGCCCCACACTCTCCAATTGTAGAACAGCAACAACAACATGCTGCAAAGCAGGCCTTTTCCAGAACCAGTTCCACTGGTGACCATTACCCCGGATGCCTCTCTTACAGGATGGATCGCACATCTCCAATCCCACCACATTTCAGGAAATGTGGCCCTTTGACCAATGAAGTCGCCACATCAATTACTTGGAGCTGCTAGCCATCCAACTAGCCCTATAAGCCTTTCTACAATTCATTCAGGGCGAGGTATTCATGCTCAGTACAGATAGCATGACCTCTACTAACTTTAGAAGCAGGGTGGCACACTCTCCCCTCATCTTTGTCACTTAGTCTAGGACTTTTTGCATTGGGCGCACAGTCTAAGCATTTACCTCATGGCGGAGCATCTTTAGGAGGCAGACACCAACTTTGTGGACATGCTCAGCATCAACAAGTCCAAAAATGGGAACTCCACCTCCATATCTTTCATACATACTTCCAGTTTTGGGGCCCCTCACAGATAGACCTGTTCACCACTGTGGAAAATGCAAAATGCCCAAACTTCGCCTCCAAGTATCAACACAGTCCATGAGCAATGCACTGTGGATGAATTGAACAGGGAGATTTACCTGTGCTTTTTAATATCTCCGGCTGCTTCTCTTTGTCATGAGGAAACTCAAGCAGACATCACTAACCCTCATTCTGGTAGCCCAAACCTTGGCCTGACAGCCCCGGTACTTCACCCTCCTGGAGATGTCCCTTTGTCATGATGAGAGCTCCTCCTTGCCCGCCAGGCTCGACCTTCTAACACATAGGCAAGGCCAAACCTTGCATCCATATACCAGTCAGTTCAACCTTGCAATTTGGCACATGAAGTTCTAGAACTCGGGTACCTCAACCTTTCTTAGCAATCTTAAAGCCTGACCGCTCATAACACGGTTGTGTTATGCAACAAGTGGAAGAGGTTCAGTCACTGCTGTATCTTTAAACTCCTGGACCCGTTCATGTCTTCTGTCCAGGATATCATTGCCTACCTTTTGCATTTGCAGAAATTAGCCATGCCTACAGCCCTATTCACTTACACTTTGCTGCAGTTGTAGACTACATGCAAAACAGGGAACACTCGTCTCACTTCAGAATTCCCATTGTCAAGGTCTTTATTGAAAGCCTCAAAAGGGTCATACCCCCAGAGTACCTCCTGCTCCTGTGTGGAATTTGAATGTAGTCCTCACCAGATTCATAGGACCACCCTTTGAACTGATATTTTCATGCACCTTCCTGTTCCTTCCTCGTGACCATTACTTAACTTAGACAAATTAGCGCTCTCCAAACACTCACAATACAAGAGCCATTTATTCAGGACCACAAGAACAGATTTGTCATTAGTACCAATCCGAAGTTCCTTCCTAAAGTGGTGTCATCTTTCCTCTTCAAACAGACCATGAAGTACCCTGTCTTCTTCCAACAACCAGATTTCATTGCAAAGACTAGATGTGATGAGGGCTATTGTGTACTACATTGATATGACCAGGCAGTTCCATAAATCAGACCAGCTCTTTGTGTCCTTTGCAAATTCTCACAAAGGATAGCACATCTCCAAGTCAGGCATAACTAGATGAACATTCTAGTGTATTCAAATCTGCTGTATTAAAGCAAAAGTAGTTCTACCAGCCAGGGCTCACTCCAACCATAGGAAAGGAGCCCTTTTGGCTTTTCTAGGTAATATCTCGCTTGCGTATATTTGCAAGACAGCCACCTGGTCAACAACACATACCTTTACCAAGCAATACTGTGTGGAGATCCTAGCCCTTCAGCAAGCTATGGTCAGCAAGACTGTTAAGGACCTTGTTTCAGACTTCCTCATCATCCTTATAGTGGATGTGAAGTCCACGCTAAACATGTGTATCTACAGCCACACATGCACACTTGAAAAATTATACTTAACCTGTAAGCTTTTGTTGGTAGTGTGTAGTGATATATATTTACATGTGCCCGTCCTCCCTCCCCGAAAGCCTGTGTGTTTTGCAGATCTCTTCTTCTCACTACATATTTTGCTTCATGCATCCTACTTACCTTTTCTCTCCATTTATACTCTCACCCATTGAGCTCAAAACAATTAAACATGAAGTCAGCGCCCATGCACAATGTACGCAAAGAGGAGGGTTATGAACATGTTGTAATTGTATTATGTGAATGGTGCAGATGTTGCAAGTGTGTCAAAGCCAACAGTGTGGCAAATCATCCTACTTTTAGTTTCCACTGCCCAATTTGGTATAACAGCCCTGTCAGTGATACTGAATGTGTTCTAGTGAAACTGCCCTTCATCAGACATGTTCCCATTATGGATGGATGCAGAACATATTCAGAACAGTAGTGAGCTACCTATTACTTTGCAGTATAGATTGTCCCACTCGATCAGTTTCCCATTTCCCTTCCATTTGTTTTGATGACTCCTGAATCGACGAAGCAGCTTCATTCAACTTCTGGCCCACGTGAGCCTTCGCCCTCCAGAGCCTTCTTCCATCTGGCGTATATCTCCTACCATGTTCTCATGGTGACGTAATGGACGCTTTTTTTATACTGTCCTCGCTGTCACAGAAAATACCATTGGACCGAACTACATCAGTCTGCAACTTGTGTCTCTCTCCCAGGCACAACGAATCTGCTTGCGACTCTTGCTGCTCTTTCCGTTCAATGAAAACTCTACATGACCATCGGGCTCGATGTCTCAAGATGCCTCGGAGAAGTGGAGATGACACCCCAGAACATTTCAGCCCCAGGGATATCGATTGGGGACACCACCCACAAGCGTCACCTGCGGAGAAAGGGTCCTTCTCCCCCAGTGTCAGCTCCAGCTCCGAGCTAGAAATCAAAGATCTCCCACCAGTGAAGCCATTCATGAGTACAGTACCCCCCACCCTTCATCTCGACATCGATCCCACGCTAAACAACTTTTGCCAAAGGGTCGTCCAGTTACTCTGGAGGACCAGAGACAGACTGCCAGGCCACCGCTGCATTCGGGCCATGGTGGGCAGCGACCAACATCTGCCAACCCTCAGCCCCTGCTTGGCGCGGAAGAAACCATAGAGACCGAGTATTTCCACACGACCGCTCCTGGCTCGAAGCAGAGGCGACCGTTGAACCTGACATCTTTGACGTTGAAGTGAAGACCTTGTCGGAGTCTAGACCTTCAGCACAGACCGGGAAGTTCGGTCATAGATCTGTGACTGTCAAAGTGATTCTTATGACAAAAACACCTCATGACACATCCTCCAAACATGAGCCGAATACTCACCCCCCCTCCGGGATCTGCTGCTCAACCATCTAAAAGGCATCCGTCCTTCAACGAAGTCTTAGACATGCCACCTCCATCAAAGCACCAGAAAGAAGTGGACAAGGCCACAAGCCTTTTGCCTCTTTCTACCACTCCACCACTCCTGCCATCCCCTCAAGACTCTCACGCCTCACCCACTTATCCAGGTGACCCAAATCCATATACACCCTTAGGGTCACCTCATTCAGACATGGGGGTACAGGTAGAAGGGGATACCTTCGATATCCCACAGCAGGAGGAGGATCCCTGGGACACTTACGATGCTGACCCACCAATGGACACAGATCCTGATCTGTACCCTGCCTGACCCTCCCCTCCTGATGCCACCTCCTACCATGACCTAATTGGTAGAACTGCCTCCTTCCACAAAGTGGATCTACAGACTAAGCCGTTAGAGAAAGATTTCCTTTTTGAGACCCTTTCCTCCAGTCACCACTCTGCACAATATCTCCCCATGCTTAAAGGTATGCTCCGTCACACCTCAGACATATTTCACGACCCAGTACTTGCCAGAGTCATAACACCAAGGTTGGACAAGAAATGTAAGGCATCCCCAAATGACCCTCTTTACATCAGGGGACAGCTTCCACCCTTCTCCCTAGTAGTCGCTACAGCCCATTAAAGGGCCAACTCTCAAACAACTGGTGACGCCCCTCTAACAGCTAAAGAGAGCATAAAAATAGATGCTGCAGGTAAGAGGTTGCCTGCGCTATCTGCCAACCATTGGCGGATTGCCAATTCCTTTTGGGCTCCTTTCAAGGTATGATCGTGCCCACTTGGATGAAACAGAGTAATTCCTTCAATATTTCCCAGAGGAGCACAAGAAGAGGGGTTTTGAGATAGTTTCTGAAGGGAACCTAACCTTCAACACCACCATATGCTGCACCCTAGATGCAGCAAACACAGCTACTAGGGGGGTTAACTCTATGCATGGTATGCATGGTTCCGCATCTCTAGTTTCAACCCGGGGGTTCAGCAACATGTACTCAGCCTGCCCTTTGATGGGCAACATCTGTTCAGACGCAGCTGACCAATTATCAGAGAAAATAACATGACATGGAGACAGCTAAGGCAATGGGTGCCCTTCAAACCCCTCGGTGTCCTTTCGCGGTGCATCATATCGTGGGGGTTCAAAGACCAACTCTTCTGAAACCTACACCGCATACCAACACCCACACGCACAACACACCTCTCCCAGAGGTGATTTTTGAGGCTCCTACAGACAGAACAACTCCAAAGACAGAGGTAAAGGTGGCTCTCCCAAATGAGCTGCCACCACCACTAAACCCTGACTTGCCTCTTCTTCCTTCCCGATCACATAACACTAGCCGGAGGTTGTCTACTTGGATTTTTTCCCGCTTGGCGAAATGTCACCTCCGACCAGTGGGTATTAGATATTATCCAACATGGTTACTGTCTGGAGCTCACTTCCACACCTCCCAACATTCCACCTCGCAAACACAAACTCTCCCCGCAACATCAATAGCATCTCAGGGAAGAGGTACAAGCTCTCCTACAAAAAGAAGCCATAGTACCCGTCCCTCACCATCAACAGACCACAGGAGTTAGACAAATTCTGGACTTTAGGCCTTTAAACGAATACATCCTCTCAGAGCACTTTCACATGGTCACTCTTCAGTCATCCCGCTGCTACAACAAGGCAACTTAACACTGCACTCAACCTCAAAGATGCGTATTTACAAATCACAATCCATCCGACACATCGCCGATACTTCAGATTTGTAGTCAGCCGACAGCATTATCAATTTCAAAGTGCTCCCCTTCGAATTCCCTACCGCACTCAGGGTTTTTACCAAATGCCTCGCGTTAGTTGCCGCTCATCAACGCAGGCAAGGTAGACACATTTTACCTTATCTGGACGACAGGCTGATCAAGAGTGTCACTCGTCAAGCATGCCACAGACACACTCAGGTCACCATCAACCTACTTAACAAACTAGGCTTTACTATCAACGCCTCTAAGTCACACCTCCAGATTCAACTTTATCTGAGGGCAATTCTAACCTCCAAGATGGTCATGGCCTACCCAAATGCCACCAGGATACAGTCTTTTCACACACTGAATTCTCTCTTCCTACAAGGCCACACACTTTTACAAAACATTATTGTGCAGTTGTACTGGCCCGCCAACAAGACAAAGTTGGCCGGGAAGTTCTATGTACACTTTTTCGAACCACTGCAATTTTCACAGGTTAGCCACCGCATTATGGGAGGATGCTTTACAGTCTATGCACAGCATGTGTATCTACAGCCACACATGCCTCGAACGGAAAATGTTACTTACCCTGTAAGCATCTGTTTGTGGCATGTAGTGCTGTAGATTCACAGGCGCCCACCCTCCTCCCCAGATGCCTGTGCCTATTAGTCACATTTATATATATTTCAATTTCTCTCTTCTCTGCATGTACATCTCTCTATACAATGCTTTGCTTCACATTCCATTCTCACCCACAGTTCAGTAAAAATGTTTAGTAATGGGGTCGATGAACATACACATTACCAGAAATACCTTGTGACTCGAAAGACTTTCTCTGAAGAAAAACAACTAGCACACTTTTGGGCCCAACACTAGATGACAGAATTATGCAAAGCATGTGAATCTACAGCACTACATGCCATGAACAGATTCTTACATGGTAAGTAAAATGTTCCTTCTGAGGCTTTTTTATTTAATGACCGAAGTGTATTAGGTTTAATATCACAGGGTGTCATCCACCAATAAGTAAGCAGCAGTATCACATTTTTATCAGAACAAACCATTACACAATCACAGTCATAAGTGTCACATCTTCCTCTCAGCGGCAATCCATGGTATGTCCACCATCCACCCCATATCTTTTGGAGTTTTTGTGGGTAGCCTCTTGACTCATATATTGGTTTTTCGTGGTGTGCACAGCAGTCGACTCCCTTTCTCCAGAACGCAAGAGAACATGGCTCTGGCCATTTCCAGGTATGGGCGATGTCTCTTTTGCCACTAGTGAGGCCACTCCTATGAAGAACCTTTCAGCTTTGGGGCCAGGCATTCATCCCTTCAGTCATCATCATTGAGCTCATACACCCAGCCCTCCCACCTCTGCTGTAGAAGGAGGAATTGGTCTAGGGCATTGACCCAACAGGGAGCACTAGCTCGTCGATATAGCTCCTTTACCTAATCTTCCCATCTGCAACTTGGCTTCATGGGGACTGTATTCAGGGATGTGGACATCTACTTGGAGGTGGACCGACAAATGGTGACGCAGCGGCAGATACCAAAAGAACTGTGTGTGGGAGAGAGTGTACTGATCTTGCATGTCCTGAAAGGACATTAACATCCCTACTCGGTGAGCATCCATCAGGGATGTGATCCCTATGAGATTCCACCAGGCAAACCCCAGAAGACCAAGCGGTGATTCCAGCCGATGAAACGTAGAGCCGCTCTCCAGCATAGCAGTGTCACTCGGGTGCAGAAGGTAGTTGAAAGAGGTATCGGGTTGCCATAAAACTGCCCAAGAAGGCCGTCGAGAGCCACGAGGTGCAGTTCAAGTCAGTATGGTTTGTCATCCCATCCCGCCGTAAACTGCTCATTGATATGGAACAGGAGCCGTATTGCAGTAAGTGCCCCGGGGGCGCAATGGGCATTTGCACCCGCTTTGCGCGTCTCCGGGGCACTTTGGTATTATAGAAGAGGGCGCAGACGCTTGTGCGTCCCTTCTATAATACCAATAGCGCTGGCTCACTTAAAGCGTGAGCGCTACCTTCAGAGGGTGTTCCCTCTTTTGCATAGGGGTGAATCAGGAACATCCTCCCGGGTTGTAAAAAGTACTGGGGTGTCTGAAAAGGTTGCCTCAAGGTGTGCTGCACCAGGGGCCTCCTCTGTGGGAGGCAGGATTGCTGTACGTTGGCCCCTTCGGCAGCGGGTACATTGTCTCTGGGGCACCCGAGCAGGAGGAGGCGGAGGGCACGCCATTGCCCCTTGCGCTCTGCCGGGCTTCCGGAGTTCGCCAATTGCAGTGCTTGTTGCTCCGTCACCCACTCCCAGGCTTGGTCGGGGGTGTCAAAGAAGTAGGTTGATGAATCAAAGATCACCTTGAGATGGGCCGTTAATAGGATTTTGAGTGCTTGGAGTTTCTGTTTAATGTACTTGAAGGAACGGCAACGCTGTTGGACTGCTCTTGTATAATCTGAAAAATAAGGATCTTGGTATTGAGGTACCTTAGGTCTTGTTGATTCCGGCCTCCCGGAGGATAGCATCCCGGTCCCGGTGGTTGAGGATGCATGCTATCACAGGGCGAGGGGCAGTCCCTGCTGAGGTTTTTTAATAAGGGCACTGTGCGCCCACTCCTCTACAAAGCAGCAAGGCAGTTTATCTGACAGAATCCAGGACCGGAACCATTCCTCCATGAGGCGGTCCATTCCAGAGATCTCCACCCCTCCGGGAAGCCGATGAGGTGCAGGTTGTTCCTTCTGGAATGGTTTTCGGCATCCTCCGTCTTCTCCTCCAGAACAGCCATCTCAGACAGCAGTTTAGAAACCTGGCGCTTGAGAGCTACTACGTCACCTTCAGTAGTAATCCACGTCTCAGTTTCTGTCACTCTCTCAGCCACTTTGCGTAGGTCCTGATGCAAGAGGGAGAGGTCAATGCGAATGCTATTTACTTTGGATTCCACCGCTTCTCTGGAGTTTTGAATTTCTATAAGGATGGCTGTCAAATATGGTGGGGGGGCCTGGCTTGGCACAGGAGACGGAGGACCCCCATAGCTCCCCTGTTATCCAATACAGAAGTGCTGTACTGGTTCATTTTGGTATGGGCTGGCTTCGGTATGGTGGCTTATTGCACCCCATTTCCAGTTGAAGTGTGACGGATTACAACGGGAGGAAAGATGCGTTGTAGCAGGCCCGCTTGCCTCAACCCAGCACGAGCAGCCGGCACCACTGAATGCATATCAGCTGGGAGAAGGAGCCACTAGTGTCTACAGTTTAGCGCCCAGACCACGAAGGCACAAGAGAAAGGCAGCCGGCGGAGTCCCATGATCACTGACCCGCTTGCCCCAGGGCAGTATGAGCAGTTGAAAGTAACCGTCCAAGATCTCCTTTGGCAGGGAAACCTCTCAGCCAACGCAGGGGGCTGACCTCAGACAAGGCATGAACAGACACCCCCAGGGGCCCTGCTGAACTGAGCAGCGGTGAAGCACCAATTCAATTTAGTACAGTCAGTGCCCCCATAGGTTGCATCCCAAACTCTGCCAGTGTTTCCGATCAATCCCCGTGCTGAGGAAGTCCAGCCCCCAGTGTTCCAGAATACTCCTACTAGGGTTTATCTGACACCGGTGTAGGTACACAAAATTTATGGTGCTGCTGGGTGTGCCTCAAGATCCACAGCTTTGAGTCATGTGGCCCCTTTACAATTATGCACCTGGTACAGTTCTGCATGGCTAAACAGTTCTACTAAACATACCACAAAATGCTATTCACAAAACTGTGTGCTTTTTCTGTGTAGAGTTCTCTGCCCGGACTACAGAGTCGCCGTAAATGTAAGTACAGGTTTTACCAGTAAATGTGAGAGGGACTGGATGGAATAGCTGGAAAACTTGGCAATACTTACTTCTAACGGGGAGGGGCTAAGTGAGGAGTAGGCGTGGTTAAGGGGGGGAGGGGGTAGGGAGGCATTTGAGAAGGTGCAGCTACCCACAAGAGAGTAGGACCATTCCTATTCACAAAATGCACTTCTAAAGTTACTACAACCAAACAGGACCCTAAACAAGTAAAATTGAACTCCATCTCAGAGCTGTAGTAAGTTTGGCACTACACATGGCCAACAACAGGTACTCCAAATAGCCTCCAATAGAAATTAATGGAGGAAGGAACTTAAATAAAACCCCATAGGAAATAATGTTAAATGGAATTATTTACAATAGTTAAAAATATAAATACCTTTAAACTAATGTTAAAAACATTAGCTAAAATTTTTTTTATTATAACATCATTTAATAATGCATTTTAATTTAGAAATGAGTGTAACATTAACTTATATTAAATTAAAATGAAATTACGTTTAATTAACTATAGTTATTACTTTTAATATAATTCAATGACATTATTTAATTAAATTATTAATACTGCAACATTTTTTCTTTTGTTCTGCATTTAAAATGAAATATACACAATTAATTTACATTAATATTTAACATAAAATATTTGTAATCATTTTCAAGTTTAACAAACTTTTCACTTTACCAATGCAAGATCTCAACTACAGGTTGCAGATCTCCTATGGTAAGTATAGCGAAAATTTAACAACAAAACAGTGGCAATAACAGTAGCTGTCAATCTAAATAAAAGGAAAAAATGCAATTTCATAACTGTAATTAAGCATGTCACCTCATATGTCCTCCAAACCCTTCCTTCCTGTCTCCAGGTAAACTGCTTTAGCACCAATCGGAACCAGCAAAATTATTAGGTGGTCTCGCTTCCACCTGCATATATTAATGGGGCTGAGAAGATACTGTTCCGCACAAAAGGAGCAATTGTCACTCCTCCTGGTCCTAGTGGTTAAGACATTCTAGCAAAGCCGATAACGCTGTCTTGCTTTCTCACGGTGACTGCCAGTGTAAAACTTGTCATAGAAGAAGATGATGTTTGCAACTTTTCCACCAAACTTTGATCAGCTCCTGGAACTTCCTGTCCATCTTTTCTTAAATTAAATGTTAGTAAGAATAACAATCCCAATTTTACCTCTTATTGAATGTTACTGAGAACAAAAATCAACCTGACTTTACACCTATTTATTGACTCTGAGACACATCGTCAGCTATTGAAATGCAGGTATGAACTGTGGCACAAATCAACATTAAACAATATGAAGCACCGGTGAACACTTCAGCTGTCAAATGCAAGTAATTGCTGAAGTATCAAATAATACTGAAGCACACATACAACAAAATATTTGTACAAACTAAATAAAATTCAACATGAATTTATAATTTTAAAATATTCAGTCACATAAATAATGCAATGGGGAATGTTAAAGCAGAAAAAGGCACTTTTGAGTAGGACTGTCTGGAGGCCCCATGCTTCTTCCTAGCATCATCCTTACTCTTATTGGATTATTATGTCATGGCAGGCCTTGAGAACAACTCGGCTTTCCAAATTCATATCTTGCTATACACCTGTCGATATTGGAGTATTAAATAATTGGTTAGTTTTGATGTTTCAAATTAACTACTGTCTACCAAAGCTGTTTGTTCCCCTCTGAAAAAAGACATATCTAACAGTCTGCTCCAGTGGTTGGAAGAATTTTCCTCCTTCAGTTTTTGATGCTGGTTTAATTGAATGAAGGGAAGGTTAGCACATGATGTCTGTGTCTTTATCCCAGGTGGTCTGCAAATCGGGCAGTCTTTACTTTGTGATTGACACTGGCAAGTCGGACACGACTGCTCCTTAGTTGGACTTGACTCGAAAGTCGGACAGGGAGACCGGGGTACCCTTGGCACTTGGTGTTTCTTCTTGGCACTCTTTCTTGTTTCCTCTGCTCCTCCTCGGCCCCTCCTCACACCGGGCTGGGCACCTGGGTTGTCTACAGACACTCTCCTGCAGATTAAGGTTCTCGTGTCCACGGTCTAGGTTTAGAAACCTGTTTGACATGGTTTCTTTTCATAGTTCATTTCTCCTCTGCAGTGCAGACATCTTCTTTGTGCAAGGTGATGGTTCCTCACAGCAGGTAGTGACAGCACTGGCTCCAAGAAGCTATATCCACAACATGAGCAGGATAAGTGTGATGCTCTGTGCCTATGTCTCATCAGCCTTCCAGTGTGGGCCACTCAAAGGAAAACAAAGGGCCCAAACTATCCCCAGAAACCTCTCTTTCACTAACAACTGTCTCTGCAAACTCCCTCCTGTTCCCCTGCCATTAACCAAATGTCAGTGCTCAGGAAGAATTAATCAGCAATCCTTTGCTTAAAAGGTCACATAGAAATTGCAAAGGCAGTACTGTCTCATCCTTCCACACTTTTGTTCCTAGAGCTAGACTGTCCTCCTCCGGAATGTAGACAATACGCCTGTACTATCTGATGGTCAGTTTCACAGCCTCTATCTTGTGCCATGACAAGCTAAGGGCCATCCAAAATGGATCCTACTTGTGACAGCATACATACACAATCCCAGATAATTTGGAGTCCTGCTACCATACATGTGCATACACTTTACATTAACACAAGGATTTCCATGCAGGTCACAACACTTTAGTGATACTTTGTTCAAGTGGGTTTGTAGACACTGTGCTCTTATCCCTGAACAGGAAAAAGGTCTTTTCAGGTACTGATAATTAATAGCATGTTACGCTGCCACCACCACGCACTATACATGTCCCAGTATATTGACAGTAGTCTCAAGCCCTGCCAATGGTATGCTTCTGCCACCCTTCCATGATCTCATTACCAAGCTCTGGGCCTTGTACAGGGTTTCATGTGTACTGAGGCGAATATAAATTCAGGATACCATATTCAGTTGCGGTTTGGCCACTTTGGGCAGGGATACACATCCCTCAACATAGAGGGGAACATTCCTTTTACAATAGATGCCCCACCCATAGTCCAGTCGTCAGATTAGCAAAACTGGAAAGTCTATCTGCATTTTATGCTGTAGACCGGCTTTGTGTTCCACAGTGAAATTTAGGACTTCTAGTGAGACAGGCCATCTCAGCAACTTGGAATTTTTACTCTTTATTGCCATCTACCACTTGAGTAGGTAGTGATCTGCCATGACCACAAGTTTGACACAAACAAGTAAAGCCAAACCTACACTATTGCACAGCACTGCTTATTTGCAGCCATGTTCTGTTCCCAAAGAAACAATTTGAGACTGATGGATCCACTGGAAACTCTCCTCTTGTCACCGGGTTGAGCCTGGACTGCTCCATTACCTTTGTCTAATGCACAAGTCTGCAAAATGAAGGGTTGACTGTAGTCAACTGTCTTGGAGGTTTTCTTTAATATCAGGGCTGTTAAGAGTTCACATCTTGTCCCATAGTTAGCTGCAAAGTTTCGTTAGTCACCTGTGAGTCCCGAAGAGTCTCTCACCTTCATCTATATAGTGGATACTTCCCACTGCAGCTCAGATTAGTTTTTCACATCCAACTGGCAAGATTTCTCTTTACCCTCTTGATGCACAAGGTAGACCTAAGGGGACTGCCCATCTGCCACTTGGTTGCCTTGATGGTCTTTTTCACCCCTTGTATCCTGACCAACATTTACTCTCGGTTTTTCTGGTGTCCCTCCCATGAATTATTGAATGCAGCAATATCGTCCAACTCACTTATGTTTTTGCTGACCTGGCCATAATAACTCTGCTGCTTAATTTACGTCTTGTGATACTCTTGTAGACAGTGGATTCCTAAATAATCAGTTAGTTTTGGTGTTCCCAAATAACTTTGTACCTAAACTGTTTGTTACCCTCTTTGCTAGAATTCTGTTGAATCTTAAGCATTTCAAACTGCACTTCTGTTTCTAAGTGCTGTAAATAATAGATCTTATTATTCCCAACTCATGGTACTCAGTTTGCAAACCTTCAGGAGGGTGGAAGGCTTAGTGGGCCTTGCCAGGCTTTGAACTCATGACCTATCGATCACTACTTTGTTCCAGTGGCGAAGATTCAACCCATTGAACTGTTCCTCTGGAAATACTCTAGCTAAGTTATCATATGTTATGAAGTGACTTGGTAGAATGAACTTACCAGTAAACCATTTAATAACCAATCCCAAATTTTATTGAATGTATTGTTGTTTTAAGTATTGTAATTATTTATAATAATTCACTTAAATGAGAATGGTTAATAAAAATAATTCTATGATGTTTTGCCAGACAACTATAGCAGTTAACCAGAGGCTAATCAGTTTGTTGCACACGCTTTTGGTGCTACTTTTTTTTTAATATGCATGTTTTTGAGCTGCATATTAAAAAAATATTTGGCTTGTTTGGTAGTTTAATTATGTTGATATTTTATTGATTTGTGTGGTTTTATTCATCTGCTAATTCAGTAATGTAATATCTACTTCTTTTATAACACTTTGAACACAATTTCTTTAATTTTGTGTGATTTAAATGTCCTAGTTTCTTAGATCACTATTTTGTAGAATGTATAAGAGCCCACTTTTTCAGCGATCTGCAACTTCTTAACCCGTTTAATATTTTGCTTTAGATTGTATTTTACATTTCACCTCAACTAATGTCAACATAGTGTGTGACTAGTGGAATCTTTTCTAATACTGTTTCATCTTGAGGTACCTGGAGATAATCTTCACAAGTAAGAGGTTCATTTGGAAATTCTTTGAATAAGATTACCAAAATGCAGAATTAGCATTTTTGAGGAGCGGTTTACCACTGGCAGCTTTGCGTACACCCTTTCTGTGAATGCAGGCCTCGATCAACAAGATACTTGGGTGAAGGGTAAGGACTGGCCAAGGTGCGCAAGTTCTACACATGGAGCTGTAGACAGGCACTCGATGAAAAACTAAAGCAGGGAGCAAGTGCACGCTGTTTTAGTATTCATTCACTCCCAAGATCCCACGGGCCCCTTGACTTTGTCTATGAAGCGCATTTTCTTGAGCAGGCCTCAAATACCTCTTCAGAAAAGCATACAAGAGTAAGTTCTTAGACCTAAATTTGGGGTAGAAGTGAAGTAATGTACCACAACAACCATGTATGTTTCTCTCTCTATTGTGCCTTCTGTTCTGAGAGGCCTTCATCAGGTCAGGATTCACCCCGGGGAAGCGAGGCCTGGAGACCTTGACGGAGCTTGAACAACACTTTTGCTCCCACCTCTACCACATTTTCAGACCTCCTCAATGCTTACATTTTATGCAATGGTAAATGTGGCTGTGCTCTTCAGTTTGCATATATGCAGCACTGATTCGTTTTGTGAATTAGTCGACCATTTCCAAAATAATTCTTCCATCGAATCTGTGTTCGTACACATTAGATATAAACATTAGCATATTTGGTCTTGTATATTTTTCATATACATAACAACTTTGTCTACAGGGAAATTATTCTTGCTGTCAGTAAACTACAATGTTTTTAAAAGCCTTGTGTCAAGATGACCCAACACACTATTTCTAAAAACAGTTGCTCATATATTTGTTTTGTAAAACGCCTTTTTTGCCATGATAGTCACTTGTGATGATAGCCACTGTGGATCGTCGATTTAAGTTCCGTGCTACTATTTAATGGAAAATACTGCCCTGCATTGCATTGAACTCTTTTCCAAAGTGTTTCCATGTGATTTCATTTGCTGCATGAATCACTCCGATATAAATCTTAGGATATTAATCCTGGAGTGACTAATATTGGCAACATATTTTTTACCTTTGTTTAATGAATTTCGTAGTTTCCCGAAAAAAACTTCAGTTTAAAAATATTTTTTGTGAATTAATTATGTACTAGCAACCTCATATCACTCTTTCCAAAAGGATTGAAATAAATCCATGAATATCATTAAAATTCTGTGAGTGCTGACATTTTTATTTCTCCCTACAATAAAAATATTTATATTTACACACACATACAGGGACGATTTACTTAGGCTCAAATTTCACTCATACAAAACCATAGAAATTCAGCAGTAAAAGTTACCTGAGCTAACTATAACTTGGGCCCCTACAATGCACTGCTTATGACCTCACATATTACATCACTCATGTCTTGGTCATACACTGCCCCACTTCTCTTTTTTTCTAAGTTTTTTGTCTGACTCGGCTCAAGCCAGGTCCCAAGATGGCTGCCAACACTTCCTGGTTTGAAGTGTTGCCTGCCAGAAAGATCTCAGCACAAGATCAGGAGGGTTATCGGAGCCTTTGTGTCCCTATATATACAAATTTGGATTTCAGTTAATATCTCAAACTACTGAACGGATTTACATCAGATCACAAAAAGGCACTTCCCTGGACTTATATCTACTTTTCTGCCAAATTTAGTGTAATTCCGTTCAGCAGTTCGGGCTATAGTTGTGTCTAAAGTTCCTATGGCAATTCACATGGGGAAAAAGTGTTTTGGGACCCCCCCTTTTCTTGGCCCCCACTTGATGGATAACCCAGAAACTTTCAAGACAGCAGCTGAAGTGAACGTCCTACTAGTTTTAAAAATTTCGCGAGGGCTCGTTAAACAACGCCAAAGTTATTGGCAAATGAAAAATTCCTCTTCCTATGGAAACTAGGTCCTAACTATAACTACCTACTGGTGACTGCCAGTAGGTAAGATATATATAGAATTCACTGAAAAAAACAAAGGTTACAGGGACATTATAGTTAGACTCAGATTTCACTCGTACAAAACCATTGCAATTTCAGCAGTAATAGTTACTTGAGCTAACTATAACTTGCGCCCCCGCAATGCACTGCTCATGACCTCACATATTACATTACTCATGACTTGGTCAGTGATATCACGAATGCCTTCTCAAATGACATCAGTGATGGCATCATCAAGTGAGTGTAAGTGTATTTAAGAGTTTATGGATGTTAAACATATATGCTAACCTACTACAAATTTAGATTAGTAAACTAGTTGTACTACTAATGAGTGATATTATATCTAATGTGTGATCTGAGTAGGTGTGTGAATGCCTGTATCAGTATGTGAGTGGCTGTTTGGGTGTGTGAGTGCATGCATGAGTGACTGAGTGAATGAGTGGATCTCTGACTAGGTCTATAGTTGTGTGAGTGGTTGTGTCAGTGGTTCTTTGGGTGTGTGAGTAGTTTTGTGGGTGTGTAAGTGACTGTATTGGTGTATAGGTAGGTATATGAGTAGCTGAGTGGGTATGGGAGTGACTATATTGGTGAGTGAGTGGGTGTGTCAGTGGCTGTGGGAGTGACTGTATGGGTGAGTGAGTGGGTGTCTGAATAGCTGTGAGTGAGTGACTGGGTGTGTCAGTGGCTGTATGGGTGAGTGAGTGGCTGTTTGAGTGAGTGTTTTATTCAGTGAGTTGGTGTGCGTGGTTATATGGTAGAGTGAGTGTCTGTGTGAATGACTGCATGGGTGAGTGAGCAGATATGGGAGTGTTTGTATGGATTTGTGAATGTGTATGTAAATGGTTGTGTGGGTATGTGAATGAGTGTGTGAGTGCTTGTATGAGTGTGTGAGTGCTTGTATGGGTGAGTGAGTGCCTGTGTTGAGAGGCTGTATGGGTGTGTAAGTGGCTGTATAGGTGAGTGTACGGCTGTGTTGGTGAGTGAACGGTTGTGTGAGTGGCTGTACGAGTGAGTGGTTGTGTGAGTGGCTCAATGGAGGAGTGAGTGGGTATGTAAGTACTTGTGTCGGTCTGAGAATGGGTATGTGAGTGGGTGTGTGAGTGGGCATAAAAGAGGTTGTATGGGGTGTGAGTGGTTCTGTGGATGATGTCATCAGTGATTTCATGAGTGATATCACTGACCATGCCATGAGTGATGAAATATGTGAGGTTATATAAGCAGTGCATTGCAGGGCGTAAGTTATAGTTAGCTCAGGTAACTATAACTGCTGAATTCCAATGGTTTTGCACGAGTGAAATCTGAGCCTACCTATAGCATCCCTGTAACCTTTGTTTTTTTCAGTGAATTTCTACGTTTAAAAAAAAAACTATTTCCTAACTATAAAGTTCCTGTAACATTTGTTTTTTTTAAGTGAATTTCTATGATTTTTAAACTCCCAGGCGCTTTTGCAGAGTGGTGGAGAAAGGGGACAGGGCCTCCGACCAGCTCTCAGCAATCCCGCTGTGTGGGACTTAATGCTGGTAACAGGAGGGCTTTTTGGCCCCCAACGACCTTCAGCTTATAAAGGGATTTCATCCCCCAACAAGTTGTGCACTGAGAGGCGCGTTTGCAGAGTGGTGGAGAAAGGGGGCGGGCCTCCAACGTTCTCTCAGCAATCCCGCTGTGTGGGACTACCTGGACGTAACAGGAGGGGTTGTTGGCCTCCAAGGACCCTCAGCAGCCAAAGGGACTTTATCCCCCAACCAGTAGTGTGCCAGGAGGCACGTTTGCAGACTGGTGGATAAAGGGGGTGGGGCCTCCCATGAAATTTTAGCCGTCCTGCTGTGTGGGACATACTATAGGACCAGGAGGGGTTGTTGGCCCCCAAAGACCCTCAGCAGCCAAGGGGACTACATCCCCCAACCAGTAGTGCACCAGGTGGCGCGTTTGCAGAGTGGTGGAGAAAGGGGGTGGGCCTCCAACGTTCTCTCAGCAATCCCGCTGTGTGGGACTACCTGGACGTAACAGGAGGGGTTGTCGGCCCCCAAGGACCCTCAGCAGCCAAGGGGACTTCATCCCCCAACCAGTAATGCACCAGGTGGCTCGTTTGCAGCGTGGTGGAGAAAGGGGGTGGGCCTCCTATGAGCTCTCAGCAATCTCACTGTGTGGGACTACCTGGAGGTAACAGGAGGGGTTGTTGGCCCCCAAGTACCCTCAGCAGCCAAAGAGACTTCATCCCCCAACCAGTAGTGCCCAAGGAGGCATGTTTGCAGAGTGGTGGAGAAAGGAGGTGGGGCCTCCCATGATCTCTCAGCTATCCCGCTGTGTGGGACTACCTGGAGGTAACAGGAGGGGTTGTTGGCCTTCAAGGACCCTCAGCAGCCAAAGGGGCTACATCCCCCAACCAGTAGTGCGCCACGAGGCACATGTGCAGAGTGGTGGAGAAAGGGATTGGGGCCTCCCATGAGCTCTTAGCAATCCCGCTTTGTGGGACTTACTGCTGGTAACAGAAGGGCTTCTTGGCCCCCAAGCAGCCGCGGTCCGTGCAGGTAACAGCGGCGGGGCAGTGGTGCCGCGTGGGGTGGGGGATTTCGAGGGACGATGCCAAGGAAAGATTAATTATTTATTTAATTTTCCCTCTGCATCGTCCCTCGAAATCCCCCCACCCGGCCCCACCGCTGTTACCTGCACGGACCGCGGCTGCCCCCAAGGACCCTCAGCTTACAAAGGGATTTCTTCCCCCAACAAGTCGTGCACTGAGAGGCGTGTTTGCAGAGTGGGAAAGAGAGGGGGCGGGGCCTCCAACAATCTCAGCAATCCCTCTGTGTGGGACTACCTGGAGGTAGCAGGAGGGGTTGTTGGCCCCCAAGGACCCTCAGCAGCCAAGGGTACTTCATCCCCCAACCAGTAGTGCACCAGGTGGTGCGTTTGCAGAGTGATGGAGAAAGGGGGTGGGCCCCCTACGATCTTTCAGCAATCTCGCTGTGGGGGACTTACTGGAGGTAACAGGAGGGGTTGATGGCCCTCAACGACCTTCAGCAGCCAAGGGGACTTCATCCCCCAACCAATAGTGCACCAGGAGGCACGTTTGCAGAGTGGTGGGGCCTTGAGTAACCTCTCAGCAATCCTCTATGTATGGGACTTACTGGAGGTAATAGGAGGGGTCGTTGGGTTCCAATGACCCACACCAGCCATTGGGACTTCATCCCCCAACAAGATGTGCGCCAAGAGGTCCCTTTGTAGAGTGGTTGAGAAAGGGGCGGGCCTCCAATGACTTCCCCCGGGGCCAGCCTTTTTTTTTTTTTTTAAATGTTTTTTTTTTTGAGGAGGGCAACTTGCTCGGTCCCCCTCCCCAGGCCGATTTCAGCACCGGAGACCCCATGCCCCAAGGTCTGGCCATTTAGAAATGGAGAGGGGTGCTGTGCGACTCCCCTCCCCGGGTCCTGGCCAGTTGTCCTGGGTGCCCCCAGGGCACTCACTCTGTAATGGGACAGTGGGGGGAGCCTGAAGGCCCCTGCGGTCCCTGCTGGCTCTCCGCCTCATGCGGAAGCCGGCATTGCATTCAGACACAGGGAACTGCTAAACAGGCAGCTTCCTGTGTCTGAAAGTCATTTGTCTGTTTCCCTTCTTGCTTGACAGCGGGGAGGGAAGCAGATAAATGCTCCGCTTCCAGCAAGCAAGGACATTTTCCCTGCTCTCGCTTGCTGGAATCAGAGTGTTTGCTGTGGCTTGGCGGGAGCGGTTAAAGCTCCCACCAAGACACAGCAAACAGCTATGTCCTGGGGGCAATCCCCAAAACCATATATGGCTCCATGCAGCCCCCCCCATTGTAAAACTTTGCCCCCGGAGAGGTGGCGGTCCCCAGGGCTGCAAGGGGGCGCGTGACCCCTCCACCCCCCACATTAGGGGAGTTTACCTACATACATATTTTGATAGTGCCCCGGGGAACTGGCGGTCCCCAGGGCTGCATGGGGGCCGCGCGGGCCTCCCACATTTATTTAACAGTGACTCATGAACTGGCATCAAGAAGCTGCATGCAAACTACATAATATAGGTTAGGACTTAAGTTTTTCCCCAGAATTTCATTATCTATTCCTAATGTTGCTAAAACTGTTCATTTGTGTAGATATAAATTCTTTGAGTTCTGTCCTTCTATGAGTAACTCTTTGGTTGTATATTGAGAGTTGGCAACCCTGCGAGGCAACCACAAACCACTAGGTGAGCACTGCAGTTGTACCTGCCAGATGTAGAAGGTTTCTGTGTTTGCATAAACATATATGTATCCAAGTTGAGACCCTTATTCTAGTCGGGTTAAGGGGATTACATAGCTAAGAAAACCCCTGCTCACCCCCTTGGAAGCTTGGCACAAGCAGTCAGGCTTATCTCAGAGGCAGTGTGTAAAGCATTTGTACATAAAGATACAGTAACACATTGAAAACACTACTAAAGGACACCACACCAGTTTAGAAAGATTATCAATATTTATCTGAATAAAACAAGACCAAATCGACAACAAATCCAACATTCACAAGTAAAGATATCACTTTTAAAAAGTTCAATATAGTTCAGTCCATAGGAAACTATGGATGCGTCACTTTTATCACAAAGTACCAGGGATGTGTCAAAATCAAAGACGAAAACAGACACAGGGGAGATGAGGCACCAAAAAACAAAGTGATGCATCAATTCCTTACTTGCAGGGGAGGTGAATCGTTGATTCCTTACTTCCAAGGGTCCTCCTTGCTGCGGTGGAGAGGAGGTGATGTGTCAATTCCTTACTGCCGGGAGTGTGATGCATTGATTACTTATTGAGAGAAAAGGTGATGCGTCGGTTTCCGGCAGTTCCTTACTGCTGGGCTACGTCGATGAAGAACTTGGACCACAGGTGCGATGCGTTGAAAGTCCAGACGTGCTAGGGTTGATGCAGCTGCGGCGAAACATGCGCTGCGTTGATTTTCCAGCCACAAGCAGGTGATGTGTCGATTTCTTCAGCCACACAGCAGGGCCTTTGTCAGAGTCAGATCAGGTGCCTCGGACATCGGAGACACGGTAGTCAGGACTCAGGCTGTGGCGATCTTTTCAGCCGCCCGACAAGCGCTGCGTTGATTCTTGGGCCACGGCGATGCGTTGTTTTTTAACCGCACGACAAAGCTACTGCGTGAAAAACAGGCGCTGAAGGTCGATGCATGGAGTTTTGGGCTTCTTTGCAGCAGAAACACCTCCAAGGGCCCAGAACTGGAATTGGTACCTCTTGGTAGGTCAGAACTTCCAGCAGAGGAGTTCTGGGGCTGCAGGTGAAGTCTTTGATGGCCCTGAAACTTCTTAACCTGAGGCAAGCGCACACAAGCCCTTGGAGAACCTTGAAAGCAGGATACGGAAAGCAAAGTCCAGTCTTTTCACTGCCCAAGACAGAAGTAGCAACAAGCAGAGTGGCAGTTCCCCCTCCTACAGCTTCTCCAGCTCTTCTTCTTGGCAGAATCTCCTCTTTAGTCCAGAAGTGTTCTGAAGTTATGTTGTTGCAGCTCCAGCACTTATACCAGTTTCTGCCTTTGAAGTAGGCAAACTTCAAAGCAAAGTCTCTGTAGTTCACAAGAACCTAGCTTTCCCTGACCTGGCTCCAGACACACTACAGGGTGGTGGAGTCAGCTTTGTGTGAGGACAGGCACAGCCCTATTCAGGTGTCAGTGACAACTCCTCCCACCACTCTAGCTCAGGTAGACCCATCCGCCTGGTGATGGGCCACCAGGATATGCAGAGCACACCTCATCTCCCGTTGTGTGACTGTGTAGAGTGAATGCACAAAAGGCCCAAGTGTCATTCTAAACCATATGTGGATTCCACAGGCAGGCAGAGGCACAGAATGTTAAAGCAAGAAAATGCCTACTTTCTAAAAGTGGCATTTTCAAACACACAATTTAAAAACCATCTTCACTATAAGATGTATTTTTAAAGTTCAGCAACCCCAAACTCCAAATCTCTATCTCTTCCCAATTGGAAGTTACACTTGTAAGAGGTTACAAGGCAGCTCCTTTGATAACCAATGGTAGAGATAGTCCTTGCAATAGTGAAAAACTAAGTTAGCAGTATTTCACTATCAGGACATGTAAAACGCACCAGTACATGTCCTGCCTTTCACTTACACTGCACCCTGCCCATGGGGCTACCTTGTTCCATCCTATAGGGTGTCTTACATGTAGTAAAAAGCGAAGGTTTGGGCCTGGCAAGTGGGTGCACTTCACTAAAGAAAGCGGGGCGGGTTAACACCCCACTCCGGACGCACAGCATTTGAGTGCATAACAAAGATGCCAAAAAGTTACTCGAATTCATCACAAATGTTTATTTCTGTTTAACACTTCCATGTATACACTGTTAATGGTTTGTAGGTCACACGTTGGACACACTATGTTCACATAAACTCTGCACTTGCCAGGTCGACATGGCAGTTTGAAACTGCACACACATACACTGCAGTGGCAGGTCTACGACATGTTTGCAGGGCTACTCATGTGGGTGGCGCAATCAGTGCTGCAGGCCCACTAGTACCATTTGAATCACAGGCCCTGAGCACACCTGGTGCACTTTACTAGGAACTTACTAATAAATCAAATATGCGAATCATGGAGAAACCAATCACTAATACAATTTACACTGAGAGCATATGCACTTTAGCACTGATTAGCAGTGGCAAAGTGCCCAGAGTCTTAAGGCCAACAAAAACTGGTCAGAAGAAATAGGAGGAAGAAGGCAAAAAGTTTGGGGATAACCCTGCAAAAATTGCCCGGACCAACAGAACGTAAATAAAAAAAAATTACTTTAGATATTCTATATTCAATGTTGAAATTCTGTGTGCATAAAACTCAGATATTCCCTTTACTTATTTTATGGTTACCATCCCTCACATTATCTATTATGATTGACTAACTGATAACATATTTAGTGTTGTTAATTTCAAATGAACTTGGCAGGAAAAAACACTTGTTTCACACTGAAAACCTATGTTTGTGATGATGAAAAGTTCATATTACCACATATGTTTTTGTCATGATCTATGTGATTGCAACATATTTTGTTTTTTCTTGAAAGATTTGAACTTGGATCACACAGTATTGCCCACATGGTGACTGGACTTACTAATCAGTATTCTACAAAGGCAAGGCTTGATGAGGTAAAAACCAGTAACTCCAGCAAACCTATTACCAATCTTTGGCTTTTTATTTTATGTTTCTTTGTGTGGTAATCATAACTTCTCTCTGAAAGACCTCTAACAGGATACTTGTGAAATGCACATGATTTATGTGAAATTGAAGATGCTTTCTATCTTCATCACCATGCCTTGCCTGGGTCAGTAAGTAGTAAATAAAAATGTATCATATTCCACTGTAGTTTTAAATCATGCCCGGTTGGCTGGATTTCCTCAGTAAATGTCAAGAGCTAGGGAGACAACGGTATGATTATGCATGCTTCTTGCAAAGCCTCATTCTTACAAAGCCTGACAAATTGATATTATATCACTAAAGAGGGCAAATAAAATATTTCATTTAAGAAAGTGAAATGTTAATTTGGGTGGATGGGAGTCCACCACAAGTAATAAAGTCACCAACTTGTTAGTTCCAACACATGGTTTCAGTAATTTAAACTTGAATTCATCCCCTGGTGCCTAAACCATTTGCAATTATCAAAACCGTTAAAAAGTCAAAAATACAACGCAATTCCCAAACCCTGGTGACAAATCTTTCCACTACACTAGATTCCCTCAGAGAGAAATGGCAGACAGAGCTTGGTCCCCTCAACAATGACGATTGGACAGAAGCGTTAGAATCCCCGCGGGGCGATGCAAGAGCCTCTAGTTTACGACTTATCCAACTTAAATATGTATATCGCGCCTACTTAACCAGGCACAGACTCTGGAGGGCGGGACTGATACCTTCCCCTGCATGTCTCTGATGTGCAGAAACCGAAGGCACCTTCATTCATACAGTTTGGCAATGCACATCACTCACTAGATTCTGGCGGGGAGTCATGGCATGCTTATCAGAAGTATTGGGCTGAGATATACCTCTCTTGCCAAAACTGGCTCTACTCCATATCACGGAGGATATAGGAGAAAACCGATATAAAAGACACCTGCTATTTTTGGGTCTTACCCTCGCCAAGATTGGCATAGCGAAGGCATGGAAGGCCCAGGCTCCTCCCGGGCTGGGCGCCTGGAAGGCGGACCTAGATTGGTGCATGGGCCAAGAACAACATATATTTAAGGCAAGGGGCTGCCCACAAAAACACCCAAAAATCTGGAAATGATGGGCAGACTAAAGAGGCCTAATCCTGGAACCCCCCACCACCACTAACTACAGATGCAGAAACACTGTGATAATGAGGATTATATAATAAGGACAGTAGTGTGGACTTTATCATGTATAAGTAGACTCGATGAAAGAGAGAGCTGGAACATTAGTATGCTCATGGCACTGACTGTTTTATGGTTACAAGCTGATGTTATTAGGCTTGAGATGTTCTTGTACATATTGCTATAGTGTAATGAAAGTCATCAGACAGGCTGCTACACACTGGGCTGTATTACTCTGTACTTATGTCGCAGGAATTGATGTGGCTTTGACTGCTGACTTAATAAAAATGTGTTTTGAAAAAATATATACAACACAATGAAAATCCTACTCCATTTATATAAATAGAGCACAAACCAATACAAAAAATGGCACCAAAATGACAATAATTCAGTAAAGGGAATAAGAGATATGATTTTTTAAAGAGTTTGGAGAAAAAGCAACTTGAAAAAGTACCCGGCCAAACAGTTATCACTGTTCGTGGTTGAGTGAGACCTAGGCACGATTTCAGGCTAACGGCAGTGGAGCACGACTCAAATACACTAATTAGGTTAATCCCAGTCAAAGACTTTACAATCCAACTTAATCTCTTAAGTGGAAGTCGAAATGCTCTAGTGGGGCAAGTTAACAGGCTTTATATACCGAAGTCCTCTCAAAGCCTGGAGTTTCTGGAGCAGCTCCAGTACCTCTGGGCAGCACTAAATGGCCAGGGCTCACTTCAGCACAGGCCACCAGCAAGGTCCAGTCTAGTTCCATTTGCTACGGATCAGCTGAGGCACTTCGGGGGAAAAAAACTCTTGCAGCTTCTTGTGTCCCTGTAACCACACAGGAAGTCATCCAGCTGCTCTTAGGGTTCACTTTTCTTATTCTTTGGTACACGCTTGAGCAGGTCAGGCCACTCAGTTCTCCACACAGGTCTCAAACAGGAGCTCCAGTCTTCTGTTCTTCTGCAAGTTCAGTTGAGCTGTGGGTGAGATGCCAGCTTTATTGGCTTCACTAGCCAGTGGGTTGGGGGTGACTGCTGGACACTCCCTAACTAATGAGGAGAAAGTTCCCATTGGCAACATTTCCCATCTTTTGACCACATCCTGTTTACCTCCTGCAAACTATCCCACTGTGCAGTATTCTAAGAGAAAAATGGCACCTGCCTTCTGCCTCTGAAGGGACCCTGTGGACCATCTAAGAGTAGTACAAGTGTGAGCAGGTCCAGCCATTCAGTTCTCCACATACGTCTCAAACCGTAGGCCCAGTCTCCTTTTCTTCTGCAAGTTCAGTTGAGCTGTGGTTGAGATTCCAGCTTTATAGGCTGCACTAGCCAGTAGGTTGGTGTGACTGCTGGACACTCCCATACATCATTTTAAGAGAAATCCAAGATGGCACATGCCTTCTGCCTCCGATGTCAACCTGTGGGCCTTTTAGGGGTGTGATTAGGGAAATGAGCAGTCCCCTCCTCAGCTACACCAAACTGTTTCCGAGACCAGCTCCCCTTCTCAATGGGCTGGTGCCCAGTCACCTACAGAGGGCCTAAAGATCAAAGACCTTCCCTTCCTCAGGTCTCCCCTTACACTTAATTGTGAATGGGCAGACCTCGCCATTTCCCCTTTTCAGTAGATTAAAGTCTTGACCCCTCCTAGTTCCTCTTCTGGGGTTGACAGCTGTCACATACATCACACTCAGCCCATCTAGCCCAATAAGCCTAAGCCATTGTCCTGCTCTGGAAGGAGTTTTCACACCGCATTAAGGTAAAGTGATGGGTGAGGCAGCTGCTGGCAGGCTGATGCAAATTAGCCTCCAGGTGTTTCAGGCAGTGAAAAGACCTCTTTCTAAAATGTACTTTTCCTAAATATCCTGATGTACATCTAATGCACATCATAGAGGCAGCCCTGCACATTCACCAAAATGCCTGAGCACCTCAAGTTGATCCAGGAGGCAGCAGTGAAGCTGCTTTGTGGTCTCATGAAATGGCACATGGTGTCGGTTATGGGGAGGTTTATATATTGCCAGACTCTGAATAAAAGGGTCAGTATTATTAAGTCGCCAAGAGACCTGTTGGTGTACGTGCGCTTTATAAATACCACTTAACATAACATAACAAGTCAACAATTGTGCATAAGACCATACACCAACAGACTTCATATTTCATGGCGGCAAAACTTAGCAGATATGGGTCTTGGACAGCACTGACATAAGCCAGTCTGGCCTGGCTACAGTTGTCAGTTACTAGAACTATAGGAACGTGTGACAGAGCATTTTCTGTGGCGGGCGTGACGTTCTGGAACCCTTTCCACCATTGGTTCCATTCTGAACCCACATTGTTGGTATTCATAACATTGGCTATTCCTCCTGTAGCAGTTGCCTATTAGTGTTGTGTCTCTTCATCTAGATTGTTCTCTGCCAGTGCTGTGAACCTCCAATACCTGCACTTAACAAACAAAACTACCATAACATGGGGTCTGACTGTTGTGTTTGTATGTAATGTTGTATCCACTTCACCACTATTAAATTGCTAAAGTAGCACACTAGTCATTTTAGTTTATAATCAAATAAGTGGATCAAATTGAACATTTACCTTTTAAAATGAGGGATTATTTTTGTGTCTTGAATTTTGTTTCAAACCACTAATGGCTTGCGGACATAACTATGAACAACATACAGAGAAACTACCAACTATTTTCCAACTCAAATTGATTATAAATGTGTTGATTTACATTGCAGTAGCCAAGAAGCGCCCTTGACAAATCAAACAAAAAATTAAATACTAGAAAAGGGAGATAAAAGAGAAAGCAAACAGAGCGATGTATTACAATAGTAATATTACAAAATGGAGGAATGAGAAATTGAGAATTCAAATTTCTCACATTTGATATTAGAGGAATGGTAGAATGTTTTACATAATAAAGGTTTCTTAACTGGTGACTGAAAACATCTTCTAAACTCTTTGTTTCTTCTTTAACCAGGTGAAAGAATTCTTTGATTCTCTGGGAGAAAATGGTTCTCAACTTCGATGTGTCCAGCAAGCAAAAGAAACAATTATAGAAAACATTAAATGGATGGATAAAAATTTGGAAAGAGTCAGCACCTGGCTGCAGCACAACAGCAGCTAAAGTGCTTAATGATCTGGGGCTTCTTACCTAGAATATCACTGGATATTTTTATAGTAATTTTTAAATTGAAGGCACATGCACAGATAGGTTACTGTGTACAAATAATCTAAGCACAAAGATTGTGGTCCTCTTAAATTTCTGAGCTAGTGCTTATGTTTCAAAATTCCTTTTTTTGTAATAGGAGAGACCTTATGCTGTGTTTGTGTCTATTATTTTCATGTTTTCACAGCTAAAAAGTACGAGAGCATCCAATGAAACATGCTGTCATTTGCATCCCTACAACATTTACAGTAAGGCCCTGTTAAATTCCGATATGTGCAGTAACTCCTGTCACAGCACATACTGGAATTCTGAGTTTTACAGCCAATACCACTCCTCTTCAATATTTTCCTGATAGATTTAGCAGGTTTTACTTGCCGAAATTTACCCAGGAACAAATGGCCAGTAAATACTGAGATGATCACAATGTGCAGACACATTTTCATCGAAAGACCCATAATATGAAGTATTTACGGGGTGCAGTAAATATCTCTCCCTATGTGGGAGTACTCATAATGAGGGCACCAAGCAGCTTTTTAGCAAAGCTGCTCGGTTATTAGCCTAAAGGGTTGAGCTAACATACAAAGAAATTAGTAGTTCATTTGCCTGAATGAAGCCATTGCTGGGGACCCAATTATTCACGTTTTGCCTTATTTTGGATTATGGTGGCACAGAACATTGCTGGAAGCCTATCAACACTTTGAATTGTAACACCACAAAATATCCATCTGAAAACTCTCCACTTTATACTTCTGGAACCACCATGATATTCAGCCCTAAAAGGATTCCGACAAGCTCAGTATAACTGTTAGTTTGGACTCCGTACTTCTAAATGGTTTTTGGAGGTCTCTCATTTATGCCATGATGAGGTGCTCCCATAGGTGCAGAGCAGAATGCAGTATTTCAACTTTTTCTGAACTGACCCTATGTCCAGTTGAAAGGAGTTGGAGAATGACTACTTTTGCAGATTTTCCTTTGGAGGCTTTTGTGTAGACTTTCTATTTTTGTGAAGAATGAAAAAACAACTTTTCAGAAAAGAACCCTGACTCTGTGGTCCTCATTATCTATGCAGCCACCACACACCAGGTATTAGAGTTCCTTATTGCTTCCTGATGTGCATGTCCTCCTACCAGTGTCGCCGCTACACCACTCCCTCTAGTCACACATGGTAAACACTGTTGGTGGCGGTGCCGACTCACCAATTCCCACATTCTTGCCGTGGTTCCACCTCACCGACTGCTACAGGGGTCCTGAGATCTGAGCTGTGTGGCAGGGCTTTTAATTTCTAGCACTCAATGTAGTTCAGCTTTCCATAGGAGTTGCTGCCCACCATTCTCTTCTGACACTGGATCAAAAGGGGAGAGGGTCTCTTGATGTCCATCAGGTACCCTGATGTAGCCAGTAACCCTGAACACTGCCATTTCTCCTCTTTGGCATTACTTAGCATGGGTAACCTTCTCTAAGCAGCTCAGGGATTCAGAGAAGGAGACTCCAGCATGGCACATAGAGTAGGTGACTGTTCCTTGTCTGTAATGGCTTTGCCTCCTCCCTCACTATTAGATCCAATGAAATTAATGTTTAGTTAAGACTACCAAAATAATATGTTTATATTTTATAGACATGACTTATATCAAAGAAGCTGAACACAGAAAAGATTAACAAATGCTTTGTAGGTGGAGCACAGAGAACTGACAAGTTAACTGAGCAAAATAGCAAACCAGAGAAATAGTATATTCGTTGCATAGTCAGCAGATCCAGGCTCTTGTGAGAAGTGACTATTTGTAAGTGACTGCAAGTCATGAACACTATCATATGCCTCTTATGATGTATTGGGCTTCCCACTCTTCACCTCAGTAAAATGTCATTGAGGCACACTCATACGTGCATGTCCCAGGAGGCCAAAATCACAACCCAAACCAATTAGGATTTGCAACACTGCACCAAAACTTTACAGCCATAATTATTTCCCACAGTAGGGTGATTCGTGGTATAATCCTCACAGATACAACATTTCACAAAGTAGATGTGGCACCCCACGTTTTGATTTTCAAGCAAGCGAGGATGAATATCTGAAAGAGACACGTTAGTGATAGATTCCTTACCTTAGAATATCCGGAAAGTTTTGCGTAGCAGTACCCTTGCGCGTCGGTAGGCGGCGTCGTGCGGCTCCGCGTCCGTCGTCGGCGTCGTGATCGCCGGGATGACGTCGCGGGCAGTACTTAGGCGCCGCCCCTGCGCGCTGACGTCAGTTCTTCTTTTTCCGCGCCAGTAAGCGCAGATCCGGGAAGAGCAGTGCCCTGGTCAATTTTTGACCATACTTTTTGGTGATTTTTCACTGTGTTTTTCCAGCCTTCAGGTGTCGTAGGGATGCCCGGCTTCAGCGATGCGGCGCCTGTGCGCGGATGATGTCCGTCACCGACCCGCATTGGGAGTGTCTCTTCTGCCTCGGCCGAGGCCACGACACCGAGTCTTGTCCCGAATGCCAGGCCCTCAACCCGAAGGCTTTGCGAGAGCGGTCTCGAAAGCTCCTCGAGGCCCGGCATTCGGCTCCGCGGAAGCCCCGGTCGCGTGAGAGGTCCAGGGGTCGCTCGCGGAGTGCACACCGGTCGTCGGCGTCGAAGTCTTCTTCGTCCGGTAAGTCTCGACACAAGAAGTCCAAGAAGCATCGTCGCTCTCGGACTTCGCCTCGCCGGTCTCGCGACTCGGCTGAGGCCCCTCCCGGCACCGTCCCCGCCCCGCGGCCCCGGACTTGCCTGTGGAGTCGCCCCCGTCATACCCGCCCTTCCCGGGTTCGGGGGCGGATCCGGCCAAGGTACAGGAGTTCCTGTCGGCCATGGCCCGCCTCTTCGGGCCTTCAGGCCCCTCCGGTGCGCCTTCGGGCCCCGCGGGCCCTGATGGGGTTGATCCGGCGTCGCCGGCGGCTCCGGCCCGGCGTCGCCTGAGCCTCCAGCCTCGATCCCGGCTCCGGCTCCGGCCCCGGCCTCGATCCCGGCTCCACAACCCCCATCGACGCCGGTCGACCTCACGACACCTCCGCCGGCGCCGATGTCTCCGGTGCCGTTCTCGACGCCGCCCTGGGCTCCGGGCGGCGTCGTCCCCAGTTCCTTCCGGCTCCGGACTTGGACCCGGAGCGACGTCGCTCGACGCCGGCTCCGGCGCCGATGGGACCTTGGGTCCCAAATGTCCCTCCTCCTCCTTATTTTGAACCAGAGGAGGACCAGGAGGACTGGGAGGGGTCTGATGACCCTCTGACACGCAACTGTCAGTATGATGAGGACTGGACAGAGAGTCTAGGGAGGCCAGTGGTCTGGATACTTCTCCTGACACTGGCATGCTGTCTCCTCCCGTGGCTACGGAGGAGGGGCCAATTTTGGTACGGTGTTGCGTAGGGCTGCTGGGGCCTTACGTCTCCAGCTCCCTACTTTGACGGTCAAGCCTAACATCTTGACAGAGGTGCTTCAGCCGGCAGCCTCCTCTGCGGAGACTGTGCTGCCGTTTAACGACGCCCTCACGGACGTTCTTTGGGCGCCTGGTCCAAGCCCAACACAGGGGCTCCTGTGGATCGGAACGTGTCACGACGCCATCGCCCGCTCCGGGCGACCCCCTGTTTCTTTCTGTCCACCCCACTCCTGAGAGCTTGGTTGTCCAAGCCTCCGCTTCCCAAACCGCCTTCCCTACCGCTCCTCCGGATAGGGAATCCAAACGCCTGGATCAGTTTGGGAAGAAAGGTTTTTCTTCCTCCAGTGCTGGCTTGCGGTCCGTTAACACCGCTTGTCTTTTGGGCCGATATACCCACTCTCTGTGGGATTCGGTGGCGGATGTTTTGCCCCAGTGCCCTGAGGAGGTCCAGGCACTGCTTTCCCGCGCCATTGCGGAAGGAAGGGATGCGGCCAAATACACTATCCGTTGTGGCCTTGACACCGCCGACTCGCTGGGCAGGTCGATTGCAACGACGGTGGCGCTCCGACGCCACGCCTGGCTAAGAACCACTGGTTTTTCAGGGGATGTCCAGAATACTCTCATGGACATGCCCTTTGATGGAAGTCGGTCTTTTTGGGTCCAAAGCAGACCATGCGTTGGAGCGCTTTAAGGACTCACGGGCTACTGCCAAGTCCCTGGGCCTTTCTGCTACACGCCCTCCGCTGCCTTCTGCTTTTCGCCCCTATCGTGGCCACGGTAGGGGCGCCCTTCACGTCAGCAGCCCAGCCACCGGCCCGCGCAGCAGGCGTCTTCGCGTGGCCGAGGACGTGGATTCCGCCGTGGCGGATCGGGCAACCAGCGTGCGGGTCAGGCCACCACCTCCAACCCGTCCGCGGCCTCCAAGCCCTCCTAGTCCCTCCTTTCAGGTGCACGGCACGCCAGTAGGGGGCAGGGTCCGCCATCACCTTCCCCACTGGCGCACCATCACCTCGGACAGGTGGGTCTTGGACATTGTCCGAAGGGGCTACTCCCTCCCCTTCGAGACCACCCCCAGCCATGCCACCTCAATTCCACCGCATGTCAGGGGATCACTTGGTGCTTCTACAGAAGGAAGTCACGGCCCTCTTGACCAAGAGGGCCATCGAGCATGTTCCGACCCCAGAAGTAGGGGCGTGGTTGCTACTCCCACTACTTTCTGGTGCCCAAAAAGGACAAGGAGGACATGCGTCCTATCTTGGACCTCCGGAACGTCAATCGCTTCCTCCGGAAGGAGAAGTTCAAGATGCTCACCCTAGCTCAGGTCTTGACTGCCCTCGACCCTGGAGACTGGTTGGTAGCGTTGGACTTGCAGGACGCGTATTTCCACATCCCCGTCCTGCCGGCCCACCGGCGTTACCTTCGGTTCACGGTAGGCCCCGAGCATTTTCAGTTCACCGTGCTCCCCTTTGGCCTTACCAGTGCCCCTCGGGTGTTCACGAAAGTGATGGCGGTGGTCGCAGCTCATCTGCGCCGGGCAGGGGTTTCAGTCTTCCCCTACCTCGACGACTGGCTGCTGAAGGCGGGCTCGTCCCAGGCAGTCGTCTCCCACCTCCAGACTACGGCCGAACTCCTGCACTCGCTGGGGTTCTCCATCAATGTGCCGAAGTCGCATCTAATTCCTTCTCCACAGCTCCTTTTCATCGGAGCAGTTCTGGACACGACGCAGTTTCGGGCCTATCCTCCCGAACGGCGAGTCCGGGATATTCAGGCTATGATTCCGATCTTTCGGCCTTTATCCTGGGTTTCGGTACGGATGACCCTGAGGCTGCTGGGCCTCATTGCCTCCTGCATCCTGCTGGTCAATCATGCCAGATGGCATATGCGGGCTCTGCAGTGGGACCTGAAGTTCCAGTGGGCGCAGCACCAGGGCAACCTGTCCGATCACGTCCAGATCTCGGAGGGGACTGCAAAACAGTTGCAGTGGTGGCTCTCGAACCGGCAATGGGTCATGGGCAGATCCCTCTCCCTTCCCCAGCCAGAGCATACAGTTGTGACGGACGCGTCCCTTCTGGGATGGGGCGGTCACATGGGAGAGGCGGAGATCAGAGGCCTCTGGTCTCCGGCGGAGTCCCGGCTCCATATCAACCTTCTGGAGCTCCGGGCGATCCGGCTTGCACTCAAGGCATTCCTTCCCTCTGTCAAAGGGAAGGTAGTGCAGGTGTTCACAGACAACACCACCGCCATGTGGTACTGCAACAAACAGGGCGGGGTGGGGTCTTGGACCCTTTGTCAGGAGGCTCTGCGCCTCTGGACATGGCTGGAACATCAGGGCATGTTCCTGATGGTTCAACACCTGGCAGGTTCTCTGAACGCCAGGGCGGACGAACTCAGCCGCAGGTGCATAATGGATCACGAATGGCGTCTTCACTCGGAAGTGGCGCAAGGACTCTTTCTACAGTGGGGAGAGCCTTGGTTAGATCTATTCGCCACCGAAGAGAACGCGCAATGTCATCAGTTCTGCGCGTTGGAATTTCCAAGGCGGCACTCGCTCGGCGACGCTTTTCGTCGCGAGTGGAGTTGCGGTCTGTTGTACGCCTTTCCGCCTATACCACTTCTACCCAGAGTGTTGAAGAAGATTCGGCACGACCGGGCCCAAGTCATTCTTGTGGCTCCGGACTGGGCTCGAAGAGTTTGGTATCCCGAGCTACTCAATATGAGCATAGATCCCCGATCCGTCTGCCTCTTCGGGAGGATCTTCTGTCGCAGCAGCAGGGGACGGTCCTCCACCCGAACCTGTCCAGTCTACACCTGCTTGCGTGGAGATTCAGCGGCGGCAGTTGATTCCTTTCGACTTGCCTCCCGAAGTTTGTGATGTGATTCTGGCAGCCAGGCGTCCCTCCACTAAGGTGGTATACGCCTGCAGGTGGAACAAATTTGTGGCATGGTGCACAGCAAAGGCTGTGGATCCCCTTTCTGCCCCTCTTTCTGAGGTCCTTCTGTTCCTTCTCTCTCTGGCCCAACAGGGTTCTGCCCTGGGTACCATCAAGGGTTATCTTTGTGCTATCTCGGCCTTCCTCAGGCTCCCTGATCAGCCCTCCCTTTTCAAGTCCCCTGTTGTTAACAGGTTCTTAAAAGGCATTACTCACCTCTTCCCTCCTGTTCCGTTTGTAATGCCTCAGTGGGACTTGAACTTGGTTCTTACCTTTTTAATGTGCGCTCCCTTTGAGCCTCTGCATAACTGTCCTCTTCGTCTTCTGACTCTAAAGGCAGCCTTTCTGGTGGCCATCACCTCCGCTCGGCGGGTGAGTGAGCTCCAGGCTCTTTCTTGCAAACCTCCCTTTCTGTCTGTTCATCCAGACAAGGTTGTTCTTCGGACGCGTCCGTCCTTCTTGCCAAAGGTGGTTACTGCTTTCCACATTGGGCAGACCATCACTTTGCCCACCTTCTTTCCGCCTCCGCATCCTTCCAGAGAGGAAGAGAGGCTCCACCGTCTGGACCCAAAACGTGCGCTCTCCTTCTATATCGACCGCACGAAACACTTCCGGGTGGATGACCAGCTCTTTGTTGGCTACGTGGGCGCCAAAAAGGTCGGGCGGTGCACAAGAGGACCATCTCCCGCTGGGTTACCTTGTGCATCAAGACCTGCTATTCTTTGGCTAAGAAGGAGCCTCCTGTTGGGCTGCGTGCCCATTCCACCAGGGCAACGGCTGCTACCACGGCCTTGGGCCGCGGTGTTCCGCTGCCGGTTATCTGTCAGGCAGCTACGTGGGCCTCGCTGCACACGTTTACTAAGCATTACTGCCTTGACAGTCAGGTCCGGAGGGACGGCTTCTTTGGCCGTTCTGTCCTCCAGGACTTCCTTGTCTGATCTTTGTTCGCAGACCCACCACCGGGGTTGGTATTGCTGGGGTATCTATTCTAAGGTAAGGAATCTATCACTAACGTGTCTCTTTCAGATGCACAAGTTACTAACTTGTGTAACGATATATCTGTAAGAGACAGTAGTTAGTGATAGATTCCTTACCGCCCCACCCATCCTCCCCGTTCTGCGAACTGATTTCTAGGGTTAAGGACATCCCTTTCAGGGCCCTAGTATTTTTCAGACACCTGTGTCAGCTTCTTGCATGGCTCTGCGTTCCTGGCGCGGAAAGTCGGTGTACAGAACTGACGTCAGCGCGCAGGGCGGCGCCTAAGTACTGCCCGCGACGTCATCCCGGCGATCACGACGCCGACGACGGACGCGGAGCCGCACGACGCCGCCTACCGACGCGCAAGGGTACTGCTACGCAAAACTTTCCGGATATTCTAAGGTAAGGAATCTATCACTAACTACTGTCTCTTACAGATATATCGTTAAACAAGTTAGTAACTTGTGCTTCTGGATCACTGTGAAGCAGAGTGTGTGATTGCAAAACCGCTTCGGTTCATTTCATGCAAGCCATCCTCCAAAAAGTCCTGTGCCCTTCAGTTTTTACCAGGCATAATAGTAATTTAACAGATCCTTTAATCACATTCAAATGGATCAGGTACCAAAGGATGCATCCCTTATCATTACTCTATAGTTGTGTCTGTTTTGGCTGAAGAATCCAAGGAACAAAACGGACTCTTGCCTGGTTATCTCTGAGATTCAAATGTAGTGTTTTTTCTTCTAAAACAAATGGGGGTGTTCAGTTTACAAAGGACCCATGGGCTCCTGTTAGTGGTTACCAAATATTGCAGAGTACCTTTGTCTTCTTATTGCCCAGATTCTGCCTTTTACTCATTCAGTTTTCTCCTGGAGCTTCTTTTGGATGATGAAGAAGCTCCTTGCCATGGGGTCTATAGTAGCAGTGCTCCTGGTAGAAATGAGTTGATGCTTTGTCCTTAATTCAGTGCATTGTTATGTTACGTTCATGAGCTGATTTTACATGGTCAAAGTTTCACTAAAGTTGATTTGGAGTTATAAGAATAATCGGAGAGGAAAGGTTTGACTGTTGAGATGCTTTCTGAAATTATTTGGTTGGCATTTCCTCTTTGCTTCTTGTATTTTTGTGTGATCTCTTAATATATTTAAATTGGAGTGTGATAACCTTATTACATTTAAATGGGAGCACCGTTCATTGACAGCAGAGAATGCATATATGTAGTCAGCAGCACTTTGCTTTAAATAACATGAGTGCACCAGATGATGAAGACATGCTGCTCTTAATGTGCATGTATACGGAAGTGGCCCTTGTACAATAGGGCCAGGTCTTTGAAGGTCATATTCTATGTAAAAATCAACAAAGTGCTTTCAGCAGTGGCTGAATTCAGTCTCAAGGTTTCAATTTAAAGACGAGATTCACTGCGCCTTTTATAAACTGTTTTAAGTGAGATACTTAAGTAGGGGCTCGATCAGGGTCATTGTAAGTGTGGGAGATGTGTTGCGGTTGATTTCTAGAAACGTGGTAAAATTTGTGCGTATAAATAAATTTTCGATTGGTAATCCAGCATTCCATTTCCTTCTTCGGGAGGGATTTTCAAGGCCAATGCCAATATTTTTTAATATCCTTTGTGTACCTCTTATTACATTTGGAAGTCAATATATTATTATATTTTGAGTTTAAGAAAGCTTTATTGAAATAATTACATCAAAAGGTCCATCTTACCATACTTGTCTAATATCTAAGAAAAGGTATAATATTACATAGTAATGCAAAGAAATACAAAACAATAGAAGCATTAAATGAAAATTAAAAAAATGCATTTTGAGGACTACAGACCAATGAGAAAAGCTTAACGAAAGGTACCATATTATGTACTGCATTTTATAATTTTATGTTAAGAGGAAAAGGGAAAAAAGGAGAGAGAAAATACTAACGGAGGTGATAAATATATTAATACATATAGTTAAAAATTACCTAGAGCAATTATTATGAATAGTCACGAGCATTGCATATAAAGATAACAGCAATTAATGTATGATTGATGTAATATGCAAGACATGAAACGTTCATGGAGATTGAAAAATAAAATTGCTTTCCTAGATCCGGGCACGAGGAATAATAGTCCCTCTGAAGAAGTTGATATGTGGAAGTAGCAGAAGCTCTATCAAGTCTATGATGATGACAAAGTAGGTTCCACCATGCAGAAAAAGTAATTTTGGTAGAGTCTTTACAGTTAGATGAAATGACTTGAAAAGCAATAGAAATAAGCAAATCCACAAACTTGCCCAATTTTCTATTGCCAATCCATATTTGAGGACCATTAAAAAGATTATTTTACTCCAATTCATCTCTAAAAAACTCTTGTGACATCTTTGATCATGACTAAACTGGACTACTACAATCAACTACTCTTTCCTGCCAACCAATGTGTTATAAACAAATTGCAAACCCTACAAAATGCAGCTGCCAGGCTTCTTTTTAAGATCCCTAAATATCATTTGGCTTCCAATGCCATAAGACAATTGCACTGGCTCCCCCTTAGACACAGAATAGCTTTCAAAGTACTCTGCATCGCCTATAAAGCACTGCATGGACTAGGCCCACTCTTTTTTCAACAGAGTTTCATACAGTACACTCCAGGTAGAACCTTACGCTCAGCCTCAGTTAAACTTGCGGTGCCTACCATATTCAAGCGGGCAACCTGGGGAGGAAAGAGCATTGTACTGGAAGCCACAAAAGCCTCAAATGCACTCCCACTTCATATCAAGGAGGCCCCCAGTCTACTAATCTTCAGGAAATTGTTAAAGATCTGGTTATTTAAGTCTCTGTAGCTTCTCTTCTTTCAGGTCACCCGTTACACTGCTAGTTTTTAAGCGAGTGCCAAGAAGTCTCCGGGTATTCGGGTGCTTTAGAAAACTTTATCACATAACATTATAGATGAACAGCTGCCCAAAAAATATAGACTTAATATCAAATGGAAAAGTAATAGAACATATAGTTGAAATAACACTACATATCCTTTTCCAAAAAGAAACAATGTATGGGCAATGAATAAAAGAATGTTAGTATGTACCTGGTGTATTAGAACAAGTCCAGCATGAGTTTGACAAGCTTTAGTTACACGTACATACGGAAGTGGGAGTTAAAAATAGTCTTTGATAAAAATAATATAATGGTTGTGTAGTGCTAGCATTGCAGGAGGTATGATGAATTTTCGCCCAAATAGAATTCCAGGTTTGTATGGAAAAAGGGTGTTGTAAGTCTGCTTCCCATAATCGTTCTATTTTGTATTTGGGACGAGTAGATGTAGAGTAGTAATGATGTTTGTATATGTAGGAGGCCTTAAAAGGTGTGGAAAGGGTTGTTAGCGCCTGAAAAGGATTGGGATTAAAGGGAGGTGCCTGCAAAAATAAAGAGAAATGTTGTGTGATAGACTTTTTTAATGATGCACATTTGAGAATGGAGGTGGCAGAGAGGCCAACAATAATTTGGATTTCTGATGGAGAAAGGAAAAGTGTCCCTTGAAATAGATGTTTGACTTGAATTATTCCCTTAGCAACCCAATCTTTCCAAAAAATAGTGCAATTTGATATCTTAATAGATTTACTGTGCTATATAGAGGATTCTAGGAAAACATGCGAAGAAGCAAAAGATTTGGTAAGGAATGGAAATACGGTGGATATAGAATGCGTAATGGTAGGTGATGCAAAAGAACTCGGATGGTGAGGGAAATGGGCCAAAGACTAAAAAGGGAAGTGGAAAATTTAAGAGTTCTCCAAAAGATGCCAGACTGTTGAAGATGTCTCGGAAGGTCAAAGTACGTGAGGTAAAACTTGTTTAATTAAAAAAGAAGAATGGTACTGTTGAACGTTAGGGAAATTATTTCCTACGTTTTCTTTAGGTTTTATCAAAAAGGTTAAGGAAATATGTGCTTTATTACTGTTTCATAAAAAATGACTTAGGGAACTATTAAGGGACTTTAACTGGCAATATGGAAAGATAAAAATTAATCACGGGGAGCATCATCATCTTTATTGTATCTAACCTACTCCACCAGGATAAAAAAAGGAGAGACCATTTCTCTGACATATAAAGATTTTTTGGGAGGAGTTCATCAGAATTAATTTGGATAGTTTTCGTAATTGAGGAGGAGTATTGAATTCCTAGACATTCAATATGATTAGAATTCCATTTAAAACCACTTACTGCAAACATGTCTTTCAGACAGAATTTGTTTAAACGGAGGACTTCAGATTTGGAAAAATTCAGCTTGTAACCTGATATGTTGGAGTAGGTATGAAGGAGACCTGTAAAGGCAGGTATGAAAGTTTGTGGTTCTAAGATGTATAACATTACATCATCCACTTTGGCTGGAAACTTAAGTGCCGTATTTTTGTAAATGGACCTACGAAAAGAGGTGTAGTGGCATAGAGTATGTAAAAAGGGCTCTAAAGATACAATAAAAAGTAACGGTGATACAGGGCAACCTTGTCTGGTACCCTGTTGTAGAGGAAAATAGGTGACGAGTACCATTAACAACAACAGAAGGGGGGCGCTAGAGAGCCAGCAAGCAAGATGGCCGCAATCGCGTGAGGCTCCTGCAGCCCGGGGACACTATCCAAAATCATCCTGTGTTGGCTATGACATTAGCCGTCTATAAAATATATCCTGACCTGGCCCAAAATGCAGTGAGTAATAATAACGGCGAAAAGGTGACAATGAGCGGGTACGGATGAAAAATCGGCATAGGAACTGACTGCGCAGTACATGCGCTGGAATATGGCCACCTACTGAGCGAGTCGCGGAGATGAGGGGTTGATGTGCTGGAGGAGCAGAATGGCAGAAATATAGTGCTACCATCGCCTGCAACGACAGGCCCGTCTCACCTAAAAACTGTGCCATTGACCCAAGTAATGCATAGGCGGTTTGAGGACGAGGCCAGCTCATCCGGGAGGTGAGGCCTACCGCTGTGCGGCACTGGTGGGTGGGCGTGGCCTCGAGCTACGTGGCCCCCGCTATAGCCAGAGGCCTTTCGGCCTACCTTTCGGCCTCTGGCGCTGCTTAAGGGGGATCGCAGCGTTGGGGCTTCTCGTCTGTGGGGTGCTGGACTGGTGTGTGGGCCACCCCAGTATGAACGCTTCTGCTGTGCTGCTGCCATCTTCAGCGTTGAACCCGTGGTGAGTGAGACAGAGCTCCCGGGGGTCGGCACGGGAGATTAGACAGCGTTGGCCGTAGGATGCGCTGGAGCCCTTCCCCCTCAGGATTGAAACAAGACATGGGCACTCTGCCTATCAGGGGGGTAACCACGCATCTCTTCTGCAGCGTGTGCAGCTTAGGCCCGGCCCCCCCTCAACTGTGTAGATTGCCTGCTGCTGTGGCGTGTGGCCCCCATTGATCGGTGGCTTCTGCATGAGCAGAGACACTCGAGACAAAGGAATGGGCGCTGCAGCTGGAAGGTAGAGGGTGAGATCGCGACTGTGGCTGTAGTGCCCCCCTGACATTGTGCATTGACGGCCCCAATTCATCTTGCCCCACACCATGAAATATCCACTCTGAGGTGCCTGACGTCTATAAATCCTCCCCCACCACTGAAGCTCAGTGGCGACAATGGGCCGGACTGAGGGCAAGCAGGCCACGTTGCCCTTTGAACCGCGAAAATCCACACGAACCCCTGCTGGGGACATGGAACACAATGGGTCAGAAGAACAACTATCATCAACACAATTGGCGGATACAGATATGAAAGCCCTTCTGCTGACCCTGCTACAAAGCCTCACGTCCATTGTGGCCAAAATGGATTCCATGAGCATGCATATGGACTTTATTACACAGTGCTTGGAGAAACATGATGGTCACATTAGCGAAGCTGAACACAGGATATCGGCCCTGGAGGATGCATCCTCAGTGGGAGGAGAAAGGCTGCAAAGTATGGAAAGGCTCCTAAAAGTCATCTCAGCAAAAAACGAAGATTTGGAGGCGCGCTCGCGCAGGAATAATATCCAAATTTTGGGGATTCCTGAATCCACAGCAACTGGGCGCATGTAAGACTATGTTGAGCGCTTGTTGATGGGCAGGAGCCTTCTCCAAGCTATTGGTGGTAGAAAGAGCTCATCGATCGTTGTCTGCCAGACCTCCTCCGGGTGCATCTCCCAGATCTATAATCGTCCGCCTGCTCAAGTACAAAAATTGCCACACAATTTTAAGACTGTCGCGAGAAAAACGCGACTTGGTCTATGAGGGGAACTCTGTCTCCATATATCCTGATTTCAGACCGGCAGTACAGGAGGTGCGCAAAAAGTTTGTCAATGTGAAGCGGAAGCTACAACAAGCTAACATCCCTTACTCTATGCTGTACCCGGCCAGGCTCCGCATCTCCTACAAGGCAAAGACATATCTTTAACACTCCTTACCAGGCGCAGGACTTTTTGAAAAATATGACTCGTCGCACACCTCCAGCTGAGGAGGCTGAACGCAGCCCCAGATCGTCCCCGCTGTCGGAGGTGGGGTAGAGCAGATCTCCGCAACCTCTACATCGTCGCATCCGCAACCCCTCGTCATTTACCGCCCGTCGCTGCTAAACAGATAACATCTCACAAAACTACTCATAAGGATCTGCCTCTAATGTTTTTTAGGTCGAGCATCAGCGCGCATGCGCTGTCTGCAAGACCTCCTGTAAACACTCTACAGAGTGTAATTTCAGCTGCTGCCTGCTATTGGTTCATGCAAAACACACAAGATGATGGACGGAATGCTGCACATTGGCAAACATTCACCCCCAGTCACAGATCTGGGTTTAATCCATCGTTATTTTGCTTCACCACGCCACCCCAGTTCAGACATAGCCATATGCAAATCAGTCTTGACCCTGTGCCTCATGGGAACAGTCCAGACCGAACTGCCAAGCCATGTCTTCCCTGGACCGGAATCAAGCATCCTAGGACCGGTTTCAGGCTATCAGCCTTCATCAGCCAGGATAGCTTGACTCCAGTGGCATAGTGAGCACGGGACCCACGTCTGGGCATACCCTTCCCACTTAGGGCCGAAATGCAAAACACACAAGATGATGGACGGAATGCTGCACATTGGCAAACATTCACCCCCAGTCACAGATCTGGGTTTAATCCATCGTTATTTTGCTTCACCACGCCACCCCAGTTCAAGACATAGCCATATGCAAATCAGTCTTGACCCTGTGCCTCATGGGAACAGTCCAGACCGAACTGCCAAGCCATGTCTTCCCTGGACCGGAATCAAGCATCCTAGGACCGGTTTCAGGCTATCAGCCTTCATCAGCCAGGATAGCTTGACTCCAGTGGCGTAGTGAGCACGGGACCCACGTCTGGGCATACCCTTCCCACTTAGGGCGAAATGCAAAACACACAAGATGATGGACGGAATGCTGCACATTGGCAAACATTCACCCCAGTCACAGATCTGGGTTTAATCCATCGTTATTTTGCTTCACCACGCCACCCCAGTTCAGACATAGCCATATGCAAATCAGTCTTGACCCTGTGCCTCATGGGAACAGTCCAGACCGAACTGCCAAGCCATGTCTTCCCTGGACCGGAATCAAGCATCCTAGGACCGGTTTCAGGCTATCAGCCTTCATCAGCCAGGATAGCTTGACTCCAGTGGCGTAGTGAGCACGGGACCCACGTCTGGGCATACCCTTCCCACTTAGGGCGAAATGCAAAACACACAAGATGATGGACGGAATGCTGCACATTGGCAAACATTCACCCCCAGTCACAGATCTGGGTTTAATCCATTGTTCTGCATTCTGTCCATCAATTGTTGTTTTTGCATTTGTCACCCCGAGTGGGACGGGTATGCTCAGACGTGAGTCCCGTGCTCTCCATGCCACTGGAATCAAGCTATCCTGGCTGATGAGGGCTGAAAGCCCGAAACCGGTCCTAGGATGCTTGTTTCCAGTCCAGGGAGGACCTGGCTTGGCAGTTCGGGCTGGACTGTTCCCATGGGGCACAGGGTCAAGACTGATTTGCATATGGCTGGGTTCAAACTGGAACGGCATGGTGAGCAAAAAAACGATGGATTTAGGCCCAGATCTCTGTACTGGGGTGAATGTATGACATTGTTCTGCATTCTGTCCATCAATTGTTGTTTTTGCATTTGTCACCCCGAGTGGGACGGGTATGCTCAGACGTGAGTCCCGTGCTCTCCATGCCACTGGAATCAAGCTATCCTGGCTGATGAGGGCTGAAAGCCCGAAACCGGTCCTAGGATGCTTGTTTCCAGTCCAGAAGGACCTGGCTTGGCAGTTCGGGCTGGACTGTTCCCATGGGGCACAGGGTCAAGACTGATTTGCATATGGCTGGGTTCAAACTGGAATGGCATGGTGAGCAAAAAAACGATGGATTTAGGCCCAGATCTCTGTACTGGGGTGAATGTATGACATTGTTCTGCATTCTGTCCATCAATTGTTGTTTTTGCTATTGGTTCATAGCTCCATCGCTTTTGTTTACTGGCTCCTTGTTGGCCGGTGCTCCAGATACATCACTTCAGTTTGGAAGTCAGGAGCACCAGCCAACAACAGTTTCATTACACTGTAGGCCTTTATGTAGTTATTCATGGACTATTTTTTTTTTTTTAAACAAGCGCCCCATTCCGTGCTTTATCTTTAATGGTGGCACGCTACTTTCTTTAGACTGGGCTCGTCTAAACAAAGGTGCGCAGCCGCTATTAAAGTGAAAGCGCGGAATGGGGCGCTTTTATTTTTAAAAAAGCATTTGTTTGTCGACTTGAGAAACAAATGCTTTTATTTGTAAAAGCGCCCCATTTAGCGCTTTCACTTTAATAGCGGCCGCGCACCTTTGTTCAGACGAGACCACCACCAGTACCACCACCAGTACCACCAATACCACTAGTACCAGTACCACTGCCACCAGTACCACTACCACCAGTACCACCACCAGTACCACCACCAGTACCACCACCAGTACCACCACCAGTACCACCACCAGTACCACCACCACCAGTACCACCACCAATACTACCAACACCAATACCACCAGTGCCACCACCACTACCACCATCAGTACCACTACCACCAGTACCACCACCACCAGTACCACCACTACCAGTACCACCAGTACCACCAACACCACCACTAGTACCACCACCACCAGTACCACCACCAGTACCACCACCACCAGTACCAATAGTACCACCAGTACTACCACCAGTACCACTACCACCACCAATACCACCACCAGTACCACTACTACCAGTACCACCGCCACCAGTACCACCACTACCAGTACCACCACCACTACCACCACTACCAGTACCACCACTACCAGTACCACCACTACCACCGCCAGTACCACCACCACTAGTACCACCAGTACCACCACCAGTACCACCACCAGTACTACCACCACAAGTACCAGTACCACCACCACCCGTACCAGTGCCACCACCAGTACCACCACCATCAGTACTACCATCACCAGTACCACCACCAGTACCACCACCAGTACAACCACCACCAGTACCACCACCAGTACCACCACCAGTACCACAACCACCACAAACAATACTACCAGTATCACCACCAATACCACCAGGACCACCACCAGTACCACCACCAATACCACCACCTCCAGTACCACCAGTACCACTACCACCAGTACCACCACTACCACCACTACCAGTACCACTACCAGTACCGCCACCACCAATACCACCACCACCACCACCTCAGCGCCTCTCGCTCACTAGTAATAGCAGGGGCACTGTACGAGGCCGGAGCTGCAGCCGAGACCATCCCTCCCTCCATGCGTGCCATAAAGCACAGCCCGCCCTGCACCAGGAGGTGAAGCCAGGGCCCTACTACAGCTGAAGTGTTTATTAGGCCAAAGATAGCAATGACATTACGCAATGCCACACTGCACACTCAAATCACGGAGAGGGCAGAAAATAGCCCCCCCACACTTCCTCCTGAGCCGCGACAGTGTAATTACAGTTCGAAAGGTGTTGGAGCGCTTTGTTAGTGTTTATAGCTCGGATCATATGTAGCTCTCACTTCACACTTTGTGTCTGTGTAATTTACAACACTTACACATCTTCTTTACTGCACTATTTATCACTACTTTGAAGACGTCGCAGGCCGGTCTCTTCCTCTGATATTTACAATCTAACAAGCGGTCAAGAAGGCCCTTTATTGCAATGCAATAGGTCTTGCATTTGCGAGAATTTAAGCTATAAGTATTGTAAATGACAATGCCTTTTATTTATGTTTTAAAACCCAAAACATAAATAAAAGGCGTTGTCATTTACAATGGCAATAGCTCAAACTCACGTGAATGCGAGACCTATTGCATTGCAAATGCTTGTTTGCCTAAGGCACTACAGACATCAAAACTGTTGTAGACTACCATTCTATTCCCGGGCAGGTGCACTGCCTGGCTCTCCAATGCTTACCCCCAGACAATGCTATGGTTTGAGTTATCCCTCTCCTGGCTCTCCCTTTTCTGTACTGTTATTTATCCCATCTTGTCTCCCTCAATATCACTCTTTCTCCCCCTTCTCTCTCTACACAACCAAACTTTCTTCTTTTTCAGTACTCTTGTCTTATTTGCTGCATTTTCCTTATGTTCCAGTTATTGTTGGATACAGGGGGTGGCAAATATTCACCTGCAGGATTGGGGTGTGGGTGGAGGGAGATGGGGGGGGGGTTTGTTTTTATCTCAGTAACACAGTGCGCAGTGGAACACGGAAATGTCAGTACCTAACTGTATATACCAGAGCAAAAACCTGTTTAAGAAATGCACTAATATCACGCAGATGTAACTAAATCTGTAGATATGTGAGCACTTAAGTCAGGCACCAGCCCTACCTATACTTTTTTAATGTGGAATGTGCGTGGCCTGCAGGACCCTCGTAAATGCAGACACATCCTTGGCTATCGAGACAGACATCATGTGCAAAGTCGCAATGTTGCAGGAAACACACCTTGACCCAAAGTCATCGCCCACCTTTGCTGGGAAATGGGCTGCTCACAGGTGCTTTGCCTCATATTCAACTTATGCCAAGGGAACTACCATCTTGATCAAATCTAACATGCAATACTGCCCAGCTGGCTCCTATCAGGGCTCGCAGGCCCGTTACTGCGTGATGTGGGGTAGACTAGCTGATCACTCTGTCACACTGGTCAACTGTTATGCTCCCAATGTAGATGGCGCTACCTTTTTTGACAAGCTTTGGGGCCTTATACTAGATATTAGCTCCACGCATTTAATATGGAGAGGGGATTTGAATGCCACACTGAACCCAAGCATAGATTGTTCACATAACACTCCAGGTCCCTGTACCAAAGCGGGAAGGCACTTAACTAATATGATCGATCACCAGCTACTCGATGACTGGAGGACCCTACATCCTACACAAAAAGAGGGTACCTTTTATTCTAGCGTACACTCAAGCTGGTCCTGCATTGATTACTGGATACTCTCGAGGGGACTAAGCACATGGTTGAGAGAAACAACACACCTTGCACAAACGTACTCCGATCACTCCCCCATACTGCTGAAACTGCCCTCCAGGTAACGAGACCCTGAATCTATCATGGAGACTGCAGCCCACTGCTTCATTGGATGATAACTTTCGCGAAGAGATAGGGCAGGAAATATGTGATTTCATTCCTAGGAACATAGGCACTGCCCAACCTTAGCGTGTGTCTGGAAGAGTTTCAAAGTCACTATCCGGGGATTATGAATAGCAAAAGGAGAGGGAATCCTACGAGACATTAGAGGGACCCTGCAGAAATTGGAACACGCCATCAAAGCAACAGAGGCCCACATTGCTGAAACCCCAAAGCCTCAGTGGCAGGCACAGCTCAGGGAGCTCATGACAGAATATCTAGCCACTGCAGAACGAGAATATCTCTTTCGCTCCAAATATCACCGTTCTCGAGGGTATGGAGACTGAGAGCTACCGGGGAAGGTACTGGCTGAGGTGACACGAGTTCCCAGGTTCTCCAATAATATTCTCGGGATAGTGGAGGCAGCACGTACATTGCAAACAGACTCTAGAACAATAATTAATACCTGCACAGACTATTATTCACACCTATGTAACACACGCAGAACTGACCAAATCGACGTGGCATCTTACTTTGAAGATATTGCCTTAGGCTGGCTCAGTGATCCCCATAGGGAATTCCTATCAGCGGACATCGAGGAGGATGAACTCTGCACTTCCATAATGCAATTATGATCCGGTAGGGCCCCTGGCCCGGATGTCCTACCGGCTGCATTCTACAAATGTAATGTTGACAAGCCAGTTCCTATCCTGAAGCAATATATGAAGAAGCTAAGCAAAAGGGCACTCTCCCATTGACTATGCGGCAAGCTATGATCATTTCACTTCTCAAACTGGGTAAGGATGCTACTGCATGCGAGGCCTATAGGCCTTTGTCTTTAATCAATTGCGACGCAAAGATCTTGGCTAAAGTACTAACCAATAGGCTAAGCTTACTGATGGAGGGACTGGTACTGCCCGACCTGGCTGGCTTCATACCTGGGAGAGCCACTTCACATAATCTACGCACTATATTCGCATTGTTACAAGATATTGATCCCGAATTAGCTGCAGTGGCGGTCTTTTTAGATGCCACTAAAGCTTTCAATTCGCTAGAGTGGGACTACATATTCGCTGTATTGCGTAGAATGGGTTTCCCATCTCCCTTTCTATCCTGGGTCGCGATACTTTATAACCAGTCCCGAGCCACAGTGTAGATAAATGGCCTTCATTCCAAACCCTTCCCCATTTCGCGGGGCACTCGGCAGGGGTGCCCCCGCTCGCCCTTGCTTTTTGCGTTAGCAATTGAACCGCTTGCGACTAAGCTCCGCCAACACCATAGAGAATATGCGATATGTTATCCCTCCTGGCACATATGCTGATGACATCACTCTATATCCACAAACCAGCTTAAACCCCATTCTTAGGGAATTTATTCGCTTTGACGAAATATCGGGCGTCAATATTAATTGGAACAAATCACAGATATTCCCCCTCACTCCTAACACTCCTGAAATCCTGTTAGACTATCCATTAACATGGTGTGCCTCGGAAATAAAATACTTAGGAGTGGTGATCTCCAGAGATAGGGAGGAGACATTATGGGTCAATTACGGCATTGCTGTTAATTCGATTACAAATTCAATAGCCCGTTGGGTCTCGTCGCCATTGTCACTGGCAGGGAGGATCTCATTAACAAAATGGTAATCTTACCCAAATTACTTCATTTATCCCTCAATATACCATATCACCCTGGTCGTCCGTTCTTCAACTCACTACAAACTCAACTCGTCAAACTGGCATGGGGAGGTAAACAGCCCATAGTGAGCTGGGGGACCCTTACACAACCATTCTCGCAAGGCGGCTTTGAATCATCAGACATGGAGCTATATTTTGTATGCGCACAAGCTCACCATGCGATATACTGGCTTAATCCACCACCATTCGTGCCTCACCTGGCCATTGAACAAGGCTTTATGGCCCCCCCTACCCATGACCTCTTTCCTAGGGGCACGAGTCCCTGGGGAAGGAACAACACATTCAACATTGGCATGCACTAACCTGGCATGGAATTGGCTTGTCAGAAAGTCGCGCAAACCATTACTATAATCACCGCTGATGCCTCTTCCTTATAATCACCTCACACCAGTCACCCATGAGGTCATATGCCGCTGCATGCTTCGCAATAGAGCAATAAACACATGGGACGACCTCTACCATGAGGGGGTATTCAAAGATAGGGAAACTCTAGTAGGAGGTAAAGCCGCCACGCCATTAGAGACTTTTCTCTACATCAGGATTAGACATGAAGTTAGAGCCAGCACCCCGGAGTTCCCTCAGGAACCCCCCACACTTGTAACTTTACATACCCTGCTACAAGCGACGGGGCCAGCACATGCAGTATCTAGACTCTACTGTGCCGCCGTACTAGAATGTCCAGTTACACAGAGCGTCGCAAGAGCGGGTTGGGATCCGGAATTAGATGTCCCATTTACTGTTAAGCAATGGACCTGCTGCACGCAAACAGGCATTATAATGGCTAGCAGCCGCCTGCATAGCATGCATTTTAAATTTATACACCGAGTATACTACACGCCAGCGAGACTGCACAGATATAGATTAAGAATAGATGATCGCTGTGATAGATGCCGGCTAGAAGGGGCGGGCTTCTTACACCTGGCTTGGCAGTGTGAGAAGATGCACAGTTATTGGGTGGGGGTGCTGGCATCTCTGTCCAATGGTTAACTCCCCTATCCCTGCCTCCCCGATTCTGGCACTATTAGGGTTATATGGAGGAACTGCAAACTACACACAAGACATTTATTGCATTGGGATTACTAGTGGCAAAACAAGGTGGCATGCAGATGGGGGCCGAGGACAACTGACTGACCTCATATATTGCAAAGATCAGCTAACAACCTGTGCAGAAATATTGTCGGCAACGTCCCGCCCAAAAGATATCTGGGACCCCCGGCTAACTTACCTGCAAGAATGTCCAGACTGACAGATCCACATAGGGGTCAGTGATCCCAATTATTCTTACTTGTACTATAAGGTGTGAAAGGCACCATAACGAGGCAGGCACATTATATATATGCTAGATACGCACGAATGGGTCAGGGTAACAAACCGATTTTATGGCAGGCAACTATACATCATGGAAGGTCCTACGACAGAAACATTACATACAATCTAGTGCCCACAGACCAAATATCCACGACACTATATATTAAGTTACCATATACATATTCTGCTGCTGGCATTTTAATATTCGCGCATGATGAAACGGGACTTGTTTCTTCTATATACAAACAAATTCATAGCCCACGAACTGTGTATGTACTGCTTTACTTTGTTGGAAAATTAATAAAAACATGTTAAAAAAAAAAAACAACAACAGAAGTTGTTGGAGCAGAATAAATAAGTCTAATATACTTCAAAATTTGGGAACCAAACCCATATGATTTGAGTTTCTCGCATCATAAATTGGCAGTGTACATGGTCAAAAGCTTTTTTTCAGCATCTAAAGTAATAGCAGCCATAGGAGTGGAACTTTTAGAGGCAAGGTGTATAATATTTAAGAAAGCTCTCGAGTTGTCAGCCATATGTCTACCCTTAACAAACCCTGTTTGCTCCATGCCTACCAGGTCCAGAACGGATTGATTAAGTCGAAGAGCTAATTTTTCGCAAAAATCTTGCAGTCCAAATTAATAAGGCAATAGGGCGACAGTTGGCACAGGAGGAGAGGTCTTTATCTTTATTAGGAATCAAGCAAAGCATCGATTCCAAGAAAGTACTATGAGCTTCATTATTAAAAAAAAAAGTATTGATATAAAGAGTGAAGGTGGGCAAGTAGAATATGAGAAAAATCGTATGTTAAATTCGATGGTAAAACCATCCGGTCTAGGAGCTTTGTCTTTGGGAAATTTGGCTAAAGCAGATTTTATATCTGCAATAGATATGTCCCTGTCAAGTGGGGCGTAATCTAGAGGCTGAAAAGAATCTAGAGCCGCATCTGATGGAGAAGATTCTGGTGTAGACAACTTCTGATAAAATGGTTAACCCCGTTCTCATCAATAATATTTACAACTTTGGATTTTTGAGATTTGATTTTAAGTTAATTTGCCAATTACTTTCCTGCTCTGTTGCGCCCTCTGTAAAATTTGTAATTAATCTTTGTAATACACCGGATGCCTCTTCAGTCGATTTTTTGTTAAAGGCCAGTTTGGCTTCGATAAGACGCTTAAGAGTGGTTTCAGTATTGGAAGTATAGTATTGATGTTCAAACTGTTTAATAAAGGCGAATAAGTAGGCAGATTCCTTGGAGGAATTTTTCTTTTTAGTTGCGACATAATCAATAATAAAGCCTCTAGCCGTAGTATTAAAGGCATCCCGTATAATGTTGAAAGGTAGATCCGAGGTAATATTTGAATTAAAATATTCCTTTAGAGCAATTTCAAAATTTTGCACAAAAGTGTCATCCTTAAATAATTATTGATGCACCATCTTTTCAGTTTAGAAGATTCAGATGATGTTTAAATATCAATAAAGACAGGAGCATGGTCAGATATTAATATAAATCCAATTTCAGCATGAATTAATGTGGGAAGCAACTGAGGTGAAATAAAAATATAGTCCGCTCTAGATTTGGAATTATGTACGGTTAAATAAAAGGTAAATTCCAGATTTTCTGGGTTAAAGAGGTTAAAGATCATCCATGCATCTACCAGACCCCTGGATTGAATAGGGTTTTTGAATGTTTTTGCATTTTATTAAGAACATATCTGCCAAGAGATTTTCTGTCAATGAAGGGGTCCATAGTTTGATTGCTATCCCCTCCCACCAGGTTAGTGATTGGACAAGAGTGTAAAACGCGAGAGATGTGTTCCCAAAATGTACATCTACGCCAGTGGAACCATATATATTAAGGAGGCAAATGGAAATATTATTGACAGAAGCATGAAGAAGAAGCCATCTACCATCCACATCCTTCTTCTTTTCAACTGATACTGCAAGTGATTTATGAAAAAGGGTAAATTACTACGTTTCTATTCTGTCTTGCGGGGATCAAAATACCTGACCAACCCATTGCTTTTTCAGAGAGTTAATACCGTTGTCAGTGAGGTGAGTCTTTTGTAGTAGAGTAACCTTACATTGCAATCTAGATAAATGCGCAAACACTCTGCTTCTTGATAGGATTGCGTAAACGTTTCACCTTCCAGGAGACTATTCCCATATTGCTAACCATAAACGTAGGGGAGCAACTTGTATCTTAGATGCATCCTGAATTCAAAAAAATACACAATACAAGATGATACAAGAGATAACCAAGCCATGAAAAGGAGCAGGTGATTTATGTTTGCTCGATAAAATACAGAAAAATGAAAGTAAGAAAGAATAGAGGAAAGAAGAAGAAAAGTGAGAAAAAAGAAGAAACAGCTATTCGAGAAAGAAGAGATTGCAAAAAGCCAGATAGCTTCCACCATGAGAAAAACGGAACACATACAGTGGAAAAACATTAACAGGGAGGTGCGGAGAAGTGCGAGAAAAAAGATGGATAACAGACCTGTAACAGCCAGAGAAGAAAAACTAAAGCCACGGAGACAAACAATATATCATTTATTATGTGACAGCAGATTGGAGACAAAATGGAAAATTTAAAAGAGGAGGGAATACAAAAATAAGCAAGAATACATATACAACTAATGAAGAACTCTTACTAACAAATGTAGGTAGGGTATATACAATAGGTCTGGGATGGGAAACAAGAGGAAAAGAAAACATATCCAAAGAAGGGGGCCAGGTAGTCGAGAGACACCTGTAAACAGGAAAAATGCTGTTGGTAGTTGACAAGCACATCTCAGAATAAATAAGCATTACTTCAGTCAAACAGAGAACCAGTTAAACAAGGATGAATCATATCCATAACAATACTGCACTATGAACATTTCAAGTTTTTCCAAGTTCTATGTCTTTACCCTTGCGTTGAGAAATACATTTCCTTAAAGTTCTCACCTTGTAAGTCACTTTAAAAAACAAGGATGCACAAGACCATATCTTGCATTCATAGAGCATAGTATAGGACAGAAGGATAGGATTTCCTTTCGACAGGCAGCAGTAGCACGAGCCACATCCTGTGAGAAAAAGACCCTTTGTCCAGACCAAAGCATTTGCTTCTGCTGCTGACAAAACCAAGAGAAGCTCAATATATTCCAAAACAAAGTACTATTATCCCTCTTGGATGACCTGATGTTGAAGTCCCCGAAGACTTAGGACCAATTCTATGAGCACATGGCAGATTAAGTTTGATATTATCCTGGGGTCCCACTATCTTCGGGATATGAAGCTTAAGTTAAGAAAGGCAAGCATGTCAGAACTCTCTGCCCCCTCAGGAATTCCGTAAATTCTAAGATTGATATGTAAGTTGCAATTTTCTAAATCTTCAGTTTGTTGCTTTAAAAGTGCAATTTCTCTGGACATGCCCTTAATCATGGCAGCCGCATCTTGTATATTGCAAGCACGTTGCTCTATCTCTGATACCCTCAATTTAAGATTCGTTCATTTCTCCTCTATCCGTTGAAGTGTACAGTTGGTTTCCATATCAAAGGGCTTCAGGAGTTTAATTTCTTCCATGTGGTCTTCTAAATTCAGCGGCAGTGGAGACTTTGTTGGGAAGCCAGGATCTTTCATTTGCTGTTTTGTGGCTGTAGTGACATCTTTGCGGGCAGAGACATATTCCTGGACAAAGTTAAAGTCTTGTGACCTGAAGATGAAGATGACTCCATATGTAAGGATAAGAACCAAGTCTCTGAGTCCCAGGAGGAAGCACAGCCCAGGTAGAGGGCTTTAAACAACTTGACAGGAGAAACGCAACAGACAGTGCCCCCGTCACAAAGACAAAGAATCCACTAAAGAGAAGGCCAATAATAATTCAAAGTAACTTGAGGGATACGAATACTGCTCCTTATAGTGTCCAGAATATATCTGGGATTGAGTGCATCCAGTCAAAATACATCTCCTGTAATGTCAGCCAGGTTCTATACTCATACGCCACTTACCAGTTAAATATTGCTAAGGGCACCATGCTAAGGCGGTGTCAGGCGAGAGACAAGCAAACAAGTCAATACGCTGACCTTCAATAAATTAAACAATTCTGTGCACTGAAATGAACTAAAAAAAACATTAATTTATGTATCAGGCGACGCTGAGGTTGAAAAAAAAAATTGAGCCAGAAGTAAAATGTTCCAAAATGATGAAGACTTGCAGGCAAAAACAATGCTCACATGTTAAAGTAACGTGTTGACAGGCGAAACTTAGCAGGAGTCGCTGCGCTCTATATAAACAAAATGGAGGCTGTGACGGCCGAGAATGAGGGAAAGCAACGCAGGGTAAAAAATATATAGGTAAAGAGGCTCAAAACGAGCACAAAAACAAAATACCTGTGTCCCCTGCTGTTGTGCTGAAGTTCCTGCTCAGCACGTATCTGAGAATTGGAAAATGCCACCTTTTTGTAGAAAAGGTCTCTGAAGCGGCGAAGATCTTCACAGGTCCGTGGCCATCTTACGGGCAGTTCGGCCATACCCCCAGTCAATATATTATGCTAGGAGGACAAAGAGTTTGTAATAAGATGATACAGCAAACTGAATGAATGATTATTGAAACTTATCTCACTATTGGGGGATACTCTGAAAATGTATAGGAATTAGCTATGTTGAAATTACAGTTACAAACTCCACAAACTAAAAATTGCAAAAAGCTGTAGAGGATATTAATAGGACATTGCAACAATATTCAAATGACACTCAACAATAGAAGAGCAGAAAGTTTATGAGAGTGTATCTTTGACTATGGAATGACTGTACACGCCTTTGGAAGAATAAGTGCACAGAGAATTAAAACCAAAAATTTCAAATGTTATCTTGATCTAGTAGTGGTCCTGAGGACAGTGCCAACAATACTGAAATGGATTTGCCTAGATTGCAAATTATTTCTGCACAAAACACAACACCCTTTAGATGAATGCCATGTGTTATGATAACTGGTCCCTCCTCCCTGCTGCCTCCTCAATGAAGCATGGGCTGTTGATACTGTGATAAGATGCATTTATGAGGCAGGAGCTATCACTCACCATTCAATTCCAGCAGCAACAGTCTGCCATGATAAAGCAGACTGGAGGGACTGTGACATTGTCCATTTAATAACAGAAAGGCATTGCAGCTATAAGAGGTGCAGTGGAAAATCGTGGTTCTAAGGATATAAATGACAGTCACACTGTGACTCAGTGCTTGTCATCTACTTGATTCTGAGGAACACAGCTTTTGTGTTCCCCCGAACCCCAGTGGTATTTTCATGCACCAGGATTGGCGAGATTAGATGGAAGGATTCATGCTCTTACCACACAAATTTTGTTAAAGTTGAGTTAACCTGTGTAGTCCCTTTTTGTTATGTAATCTTATGTTATGTTTTTGGTGTTTTTATAGCGCACTAATTACCTGTGAGTGTATCTAGGCGCCCTGCAGCAGTTGTGTGAGGCCAGCGCCGGAGCTTACTCAAAAAGCCAGGTCTTCAGCTTCTTTCAAAAGTCAAGAACAGAGGAGGAAGGGGCTCTGATGTGTTGTGTCGTTCCAGGCGTTAGAGGTTAGGTACGAGAAGGTATTGCTTCCTGCTCTGCTTTTGTGTATGCGTGGGGTGTGTGCTAGTGAGAGACTGGCAGAGCGGAGGTGTCTGGAATATTGGTAGAAGTGAATGTGACTGTTCAGGTAAGCAGGGCCTTTGTTTTGGAGGGATTCGTGGGTGTGGGTGACGAGTTTAAAGTGTGCCCGCTTGTGTATCGGGAACCAGTGAAGTTCCTTAAGGTGTGATGTGGGGTTGGCTTGAGAGGTTGAGGACTGGTCTGCCTGCTACATTTTGGAATGTCTGCAACCTTGTGAACTGGTTGGTAATCCCTGCATACAGGGTGTTTCCATAGTCTAGTCTGCCTGTGATGGTGGCTTGGGTGACGCTTTTGCTGCTTATGTGAAGCTCCATGGAAGGAGAAATGCACACAGACTCCGTCTCCGGTTTTGCAGCATTGTGCTTTTGTGTCTCATTCCTTATTACATATCTTCATGTTCACTTTCTTATATAAATCGCAGCTGAGTCTGTTGTGTATGGTGGGTCATACAGGATTGGCCTGTACTTTTTTGCTTTAGTATTTTGATAATTGACTCCTGGCAACTGACTGCTGACAACAGGAACCAGAGGGAAATCGTGGGCACTCAAAAGAAAAAAACAGACAAAAAGAAAAACAGACACCGGGTGACGAACCCAAGGAAAAATAGAGTGGTGAATATTTTTGATTATTCACTTACAAAACAAGCCTTAAACATTGTACAAAAGGATTGCCATTCCTCCCAGTAATGACAATTATTTATTTTTAGACAAAATTTGATATTTTCTGATTCATGAGACAATTGAGACAAGCTACAATTTTGAGGAACCCTTTCTATCCTCTTGGAAAAATGTCAGTTGTAGAATTTAAAGGGAAACATATGTTTTACCCTGATAACGCAAACACCATGTCGGATATTTCTGAAATATCACACTGAAGAATCTAAATGGTTTACTATATCATAATTAAAATATACCATGTAATACAGCACCAAAAGTAATATCTGTCTTGAAGAAATTGTTGTATAAAAAGAAAATAATTTTTCAAACACAAATAAAGGTGGTGTACTTGTGTAATGAATGCTACAGGGTATGCAAAGGAAGTTCACTCTCAATTAGACAAATGAATGATCCATATTCCTTCCTAGATTACTCCTTCTGGAAGGGGTGCAATTTTACATGTGTGACTCTCAGCTCAACTTCGTGCCTGTTTCATCGCTACCCACATGCTCCCAGAAAAGACTCCTAGCCCTAAAGAATGTTTGCCCAATACAGAATGGTAAATGTCCATGCATTTTTTTTTTTTAATTCACCCCTTCAACTATTAATCATCCTCGCCACTCCCCAGTCCAAGCCCAGTCACAGGCTCAGCAGATTTAAAATAATGGGTTTTCCGCCAGGCCCTGCCAGTGTAGCTTAGAACCTGGGAGTCCTCCTGGGACGATTGATCGGTGAAGCAGCCAGGCATGACCATATCACTCCGTTATTCAGGTCCCTTCATTTGCCCTTAAAAGGAGCAGAGTCCACCTCAAGGCCATGACTATCAACCATAGGGTCTTACATCAAATATTCTCAGATATTTGGGCCTCTGAATTTGTGTGGCACCAGCCCAAAATTTCCCTATGCTTTTCAAATGTGTTTCTTTCCATGGGGTACCCAGCAGCAAGACACTGACCTAAGGTAGTTGTGCTTTTTCCATAGCCGCACCCAAGCACTGAAATCGGTCACTATACAGTCTAACATACTTTGAAATATTTGAAGGTAACTGTTCCAGTGCTATCCTAAGCAGAACAACAGGAAAGCATATGTTTAAAAAAAAAAGCAAAAAAACCACGATTTTTAAATACACATTCCATCATTCTGCTTTCAGAACTTTAATTTAAAATTCATAATACAATCCAGAACACACAATGCAGACTTACAAGTCCATGCATGGTGTCAATGTTACCACCATTGCCAATGCATTTTGACCTTTTTCTATGGCAATTTATCAAACAATGCTCAGCTTCATTAGGAAACCACAGAAATGTAATGTTACAGAAGATAGTGTTGTCTTGTGTAAAATTAAGAAAGCTTATGCACATCTATTCCATCTGACAAATTTGTATGTGTGGAATAACTACTGTTGCAACAGAATGGATTGGTAGCTAACAAAGGTTTCTTATTACAATTATTATACATAAAGGGGACCACTGTTAAGAAACATATGGTACCATCATGGGAGAACATATGGCTCCTTTGTATATAAATGAATTTAATTTGAGAGCAAACGCATTCGTAATTTCAAATTTGTAGACCATCTAAATTGATGGAAAAAGTATTTTGGCAAGGGTTTTGTGTAAGCCCGGAAAGAAAAGGTTTAGATGGTGTTTTTTTGATCAGTTTACACAAAAGGATTCAGTTCAGAGCCATCAGGAACCCTTCTCTACACTTCTTGGATTTCCTCATAGGCACATTTTGAGGGTGAAAAAAATTGTCTTAGATTCACAAGTGTTTTTGAAGAAGGAGGAATAACTGTCACACATATTTCAAGCCCATGTTTATCAACAAATTATTTTGAAGCTGTGAAAAGGGCCTCAAAAATATGTAAAAGGAAAAACTTGTAATCCATAAACAGCACATCAGTTTGTATGTGTGTTTTATATATATATATATATATATATATATATATATATATATATATATATATATATATATATATATATATATATTCCAGCAGCAAAGTACAAAGTACAGCACTCTCGGGGCCTTGTAACCCAGATTTATTGGGGTCAAATACACAAATAATATATATATATTACCTACTGGCGGTCGCCAGTAGGTAGTTATAGTTACAACCTAGTTTCCATAGGAAAAGCATTTTTTGATTTGCTAATAACTTTGTCGTTTGACGAATCTTTGCGAAATTCTCCCAAAAAAAGTCTATCCTGGTCAGCTCCTATCCTGAAAGTTTGGGGGTGATTCGTCAAGCGGGGGCTGAGAAAAAAGGGGGGTCCCAAAACGAGTTTTCCCCATGTTAATTTCCGTAGGAAATTTTGCGACGAGCTACAGCCCGAACTGCTGAACGGAATTACCCCAAATTTGGCAGAAAGGTAGAGCTTGGTTCAGAAAGCGACCTTTTTTTACATGGTGTAAATCCGTTCAGTAGTTTTTGAGAAATTCAAAAAGTAAGAGTCAAAAAATCAATTTCCCATAGGAAACTTTGTGCAAGGCTACAGCCGAAACTACTGAACGGAATTACCCCAAATGTGGCACAAAGGTAGTGCTTGGATCAGAAAGCAAACTTTTTTTTAAATGGTGTAAATCCGTTCAGTAGTTGCTGAGAAATTAGAAAAATAAAAGTTTCGATATCTGGGCGGAGCCTAAGTCCCGTGCACGAGCTTCACTGTGATTGGCTGCCAACACTCCAAACCAGGAAGTGTTGGCAGCCATCTTGTGGCTCGTTAGAAGCGAGTCGCTAGAAAACAGAGAAACAAAGGTATAAAACAAGAGAAGGGGGCAGGGTAGAAACACCCTGACCCCCTAGGCCTGCTCAGGGGGTCCCAGAAGGACCCCCAGAGCCCCAAAAAGATATATATATTTTTTTTTTGTAATTTCGGCAAGTTTGCACAGTGGTTTAGGGAGGGGGCGGGGCCAGCCATCTTGTGGCTCGGTAGAAGCGAGTCGCTAGAAAACAGAGAAACAAAGGTATAAAACAAGAGAAGGGGGCAGGGTAGAAACACTGTGACCCCCTAGTAAGTCCGTTTTTATATAGCGCAGCTACTCACCCTTACGGGTCTCAAGGCGCTGGGGGCCGGAGTGGAAATCAAGTGAGCTATTGCCCAGAGTCACATGGTGCTGAGCTGAGCTGCCGCCGGGGATCGAACCGTGAACCCTGTGCTCCGAAGTCAGCTGCCCTGGCCGCTGCGCCACACCTCTCCACCTAAGCCCAGAACCCCCAGGGCCCCAAACAGATTTTTTTTTGTTTTTGTAATTTCGGCAAGTTTGCACAGTGGTGCAGGGAGGGGGCGGGGCCTGACATAGCAAGTGTGCAAATGCACCCCCTGGCACATTGTAAATTGGGGGATTAAGTCCCCTTCAATCCTGAGGGTCCCTGGGGGCGAACTAGCCCACCAGGTACCTCCAGTATGCGCCAGGGAGCTGCGTTGCAGAGAGGTGTTGAGAGGCCACGCCCCTTTTTACACCTCTCTGCAACGCAGGTCTGTGGCGCATACTGGAGGTAGCTGGTGGGCTAGTTGGACCCCAGGGACCCTCATGAATCAAGGGGATGTAATCCCCCAATTTTCAACGCTCCAGGGGGTGCGTTTGCACAGTGGTGCAGGGAGGGGGCATGGTCTGATGTGACAAGTGTGCAAATGCGCCCTGTGGTGCGTTTTAAGTTGGGGGATTGAGTCCCCTTGAATCCTGAGGGTCCCTGGGGATCAACTAGCCCACCAGGTACCTCGAGTAAGCGCCAGGGAGCTGGGTTGCAGAGAGGTGGTCCAAGGCCACGCCCCCTTTTTACACCACTCTGCAACGCAGCTCTGTGGCGCTTACTGGAGGTAGCTGGTGGGCTACTTGGCCCCCAGGGACCCTCATGACTCAAGAGGACTTAATCCCCCAATTTACAACGCACCAGGGGGTGCGTTTGCACAGTGGTGCAGGGAGGGGGCGTGGCCAGCCATCTTGTGGCTCGGTAGAAGCGAGTCGCTAGAAAACAGAGAAACAAAGGTATAAAACAAGAGAAGGGGGCAGGGTAGAAACACCCTGACCCCCTAGGCCTGCTCAGGGGGTCCCAGAAGGACCCCCGAGCCCAAAAAAGATTATTTTTTTTGTTGTAATTTTGGCAAGTTTGCACAGTTGTGCAGGGAGGGGGCGGGGCCTGACATAGCAAGTGTGCAAACGCACCCCCTGGCACATTGTAAATTGGGGGATTAAGTCCCCTTGAATCCTGAGGGTCCCTGGGGGCCAGCTAGCCCACCAGGTACCTCCAGTATGCGCCAGTGAGCTGCGTTGCAGAGGTGTTCAGAGGCCACGCCCCTTTTTACACCTCTCTGCAACGCAGCTCTGTGGCGCTTACTGGAGGTACCTGGTGGGCTAGTTGGCCCCCAGGGACCATCAGGACTCGAGGGGAATTAATCCCCCAAACTTAAAACGCGCCAGGGGGCGCGTTTGCACAGTGGTGAAGGGAGGGGGCGGGGCCTGACATAGCAAGTGTGCAAACGCACCCCCTGGCACATTGTAAATTGGGGGATTAAGTCCCCTTCACTCCTGAGGGTCCCTGGGGGCAAACTAGCCCACCAGGTACTTCCAGTATGCGCTAAGGAGCTGCGTTGCAGAGAGGTGTTGAGAGGCCACGCCCCTTTTTACACCTCTCTGCAACGCAGCTCTGTGGCGCTTACTGGAGGTAGCTGGTGGGCTAGTTGGCCCCCAGGGACCCTCAGGACTCAAGGGGGTTTAAGCCCCCAATTTACAACGCTCCAGGGGGCGCGTTTGCACAGTGGTGCAGGGAGGGGGCGTGGCCTGATGTGACAAGTGTGCAAACGCGTCCTGTGGCGCGTTTGAAGTTGGGGGATTAAGTCCCCTTGAATCCTGAGGGTCCCTGGGGGGTCAACTAGCCCACCAGGTACCTCCAGTAAGCGCCAGGGAGCTGCGTTGCAGAGAGGTGGTACAAGGCCACGCCCCCTTTTTACACCACTCTGCAACGCAGCTGTGTGGCGCTTACTGGAGGTAGCTGGTGGGCTAGTTGGCCCCCAGGGACCCTGAGGACTCAAGGGGACTTAATCCCCCAATTAACAATGCACCAGGGGTGCGTTTGCACAGTGGTGCAGGCAGGGGGCGTAGCCTGATGTGACATGTGTGTACTTATGCAATCAGTCCGCCAAAACCCAAGCACTTATAAATTCACCATGCACTCTCCTTGGAGCACTCTAATCATCCAGTCACTACCCATGCACTCATGCAATGACCCATGCACTGCTACACTACCCTGAGCAGTACCCATGCAGTCCAGCCATTGCCCTGTCACTACCCATGCACTCCTCCAATCACCCAGCGAGCACCATGTACTTATCCAATCACTCCGCCAAAACCTAAGCACTTATAAATTCACCATGCACTCTCCTTGCAGTACTCTAATCATCCACTCAGTACCCATGTACTCATGCAATGACCCAGGCACTAACTCATGGCAAATACAGAGGAGGTCATGCTAATCACAGGGGTACCCCAACGCATAGTGTTCCCTAGTGTATGTAGGTGTTTTCACTGTATTCTAAGTGTCTTTTAGCATAGCACTGGCTCCGGTCCTGGTTAGTCAGAGTCAGTTACCATCAGTACCCGTCAGTAAAAATTTGGGGGCACAGGAGGACTTTCTGCTCCTCTGTTAGTTCTTTCTGCACATCTTTTGCTTCTTCCTGCACTTTTGTTCGTCTTTCTGAACTTCTGTTGACTCTTTCAGCATTTGTCTTGCTTCTTTCTGCGCTTTTCTTCCTCTTTCTTCACATGTCCTACCTTTGTAGGCATAGTTAGAAATTAGCATTTAAAAACCTTTGAAATTCACTGAAAAAACCATAGGTTTCAGGGACGTTATAGTTACAAATTAGCATTTCAAAAACCTTTGAAATTCACTGACAAAACCATAGGTTTCAGGGACGTTATAGTTACAAATTAGCATTTCAAAAACCTTTGAAATTCACTGAAAAAACCATAGGTTTCAGGGACGTTATAGTTAGTTGGACATTTCACTCATACAAAACCATAGAAATTCCGCCGTTATAGTTGGTTGAGCTAACTATAACTCGCGCCCCCGCAATGCACTGCTGATGACGTCACTGATGACATCACTGATGACATCATCCACGTGAAAATGTGATGCACCTCCTCATACCTTAATAAAACCTTTGATACACCCACTCTAAAATACAGACTACCATTTTCGAAACAATAGAGACACCAATACCAGTTACTACGTACGCACTCACTGATTCATAGGTCTACACACACATCCACTCATTCACCCATACAGTCACTCATACATGCAGTGACTCATCAATACAACACTATTATAGGCACTCATACACCTATACAAACACTCACACACCGCCACTCATCCAGAGTTACTCAAACACCTAGTCAGTTATGCAAAGAATCAATCACACTTCTATTTACTCACCTATACAGTTATACACATACAACCTCACTTATTCATACAGATACTCAAATATACTTACTCTCTTATACAATCACTGATACAAGTACACACTGATCCATACAGCCACTCTCATAATCACTGGCTCTCATGTATAGTCATTTATATACTCCAACTCTCACATGCACTGTGTTTTACATATGTAGTTACTTGGACATGTAGCACTGAGATATCCATTCACTCACCAACACACCCATACACACACTCACCCACCCATACAGCTGTTTCCACATGCACTCTTGAACCCATACACCCAGTGAATCAACCACTCACATCTATGCACAGTCACACACCTCCCATCCACCCACACACACACACTCAGGCACCCATACAAATACTCACGCAACCAATCAATAACCCATATAGACACTCATGTAGCTACTCACCAACCAATGCAGCAGCTTACACAGCAATAGGAAGACTGATATAGACATTCACACAGTTTAGTCACTAACCCACGCATTCAGTAAGACACATTTAATCACTCACTTATACAGTCAGTCACGCACCTACTAAATCCTCCATCCAGACACTTATACACCAACTCATTCTTCAATACAACTTGGCCAAAATATATATAAAACATATTTAAACTTTACAGAAACACACAGTCACTGGATGATGTCATCAGTGATGTCATTTGAGATGTCATCAGTGATGTCATCAGTGATGTCACTGACCATGTCATGAATGATGTAATATGTGACGTCATCAGCAGTGCATTGCGGGGGCGCCAGTTATAGTTAGCTCAACTAACTATAACGGCGGAATTTCTATGGTTTTGTATGAGTGAAATGTCCAACTAACTATAACGTCCCTGACACCTATGGTTTTTTCAGTGAATTTCAAAGGTTTGTGAAATGCTAATTTGTAACTATAACGTCCCTGAAACCTATGGTTTTTTCATTGAATATATATATATATATATATATATATATATATATATATATATATATATATATTCATTCCACGGTATCTATGCATGCAAATAATGAACAGAAATTGGAAGCTTCTAGAGCTTAATTCAAAATTGCCCCCTTTTCTTTGTAGAAGCTGCCATTTAGCTCATCATAGGGCTATGACTCTATAGGATTTATTAGTAAAATCAGAATTACTACTACCACCATATGTTCCCTTATACATTCCTGAATTGCAGTCATCACAGTAATCTATGAAAAGTGATTAAGTAGTTCATCTGTACATTGGCAGCATTATTCATGTAAAGCCTTTTCAGCTTGTGACAGTGCATACAATGTTTGGAATGTATTTCACTGAACAGATTGCAGCAAAGGTTAAAATCATTAGACCAGACCTGAATCTAATAGTCCTCCAATTTTAGATCAGTAATGGCACATCTTTTTAAATAATGCATAGCATCGCCCTAACCATTATGCAAAGGAGGAAGTTACGAGAGCCTATTATCCGAAAATCAGATTTGGAGGACAAGTAATTAAAAAATCTTCAAGAGTTGGAATGTGCTGTTACTGAGGTGAGTTGAGGCTACTACTGATATGCCTCCTGCATTAGAGAATAGATTAAGTCTGAGCTGGGGATGTGATATCTTTACTTGTCTATACATCGTTCCTTGGATCACAATAATTTATCTGCCTTTTTATTTAGGAATTTGCCCTTTATGTATAATTTTACAAAGTTATATTTTCTTCTGTTATCTGAAGGTGTTTCTATCTGAAACAGCAATGGAGTGACAAATTAATACTGATCCCAGGATAGAGGGTATGGGTATAGTTTAGGTTCTGTAAACATAATTTTGCCTTTTCAGAACTATGGTGCCAAAAAGAGGACAATATTATTAATTTAGAGCTGACATTGTAGTTATTTTGCCCTGCTCCTCAATCTGTTACCATGCGGCATACAAGAGTAGAAGTCTGTGTCTTTCACCTAACAATATGTGAGAACGACATTTAATGAAAGGTACATCCTCGAGGATTTTTGGTTTGTGAGAGTTGTATCATTCTCTATTTGTTAGTATCTCAGACTATAATTCATTAACCTCCAGACAAACCATTTGACTTCACATGGCTATAATCCTGTGTGAACGCACAAATCCGGTACACTTGTCTGTAATGAGAGTCAGCAACCAAATACAGTTTTGGAGGTATGTTTATTTTAAGCTCGTGCTTGAGAGATAAGAAGCGGCCAGCATTCAAGTATGCTCTGCCAGACGTAGCTGGTGCAGTCCTTATTTACCATTCAGGTGTCCTTGGAACACATTGGTACAGCTAAGGCAGATATGCGGGCAGACAGTCGGTCTTGTAAATTGAGCATTACACAATCAAAAACAAACATCTTAGAAAGGCATTAATACATTCTTACGGTGTGGGGAACAGATGCTGTTTCGACAACTGTTATCATCTTTCTTTCTTATTTACATTTTCTCTCAGTTCTTGAAATCAAAGGGGAAGCTAACAAGCATAAACCGTTCTCTGACTTTTCCCATCCCTCATCCGCCCTAAGTGCAGAAGCCAGTGTTTGTAAAGCTGCCTGGCTCATGAAATCACGGCAAAGACCAAACATGGAAGAATAGTTCTCCAATATCACATGTATGCTCCCACGCCTGTTTTCATACTTAGTGACACAAAGCTGGGACTCTTCTTCATTCACAAATATTTTTTGAAGGGTGTACTCAAAATATTATTTGCTTTAATTTGAGTGTATTTTGACTGATTTTTGACTGATTTCTACTTCTGTTTTTATTTATTGATTAGAGAATTGGCAGTTAATTATCAGAACTAATCAATTTGAAGTTTGTATATTCTGTCAAAGTTGTTTCTAAAATTTGCTCAAAGGAAATTACAAATGATTTAAAATACACTCCTAAAGAAACAACCAATTTATTTCGAAATTCATTGAGTCAAATCATTATCCTTCTCAAACATATTTAATAATTGACTTTTGTAAACAATTGGCCCCAAACGAGTGAGGTATTGTCATCAAATGCTCTGTTTGGATGACAGAATGCATGTTGTGCTGCCTTGGAGAAAAGAAGCAGGCCCAGTTATACTGGATTATTGTCCATGAGCATGATGAGAGTGTAGGAAAGTGCCCCTTTTTGCATGGTTGCCCCCCACTTGTTGCCTAATGTTGATGTACTTTACTGAGTGTGCCCTGGGTTCCTGCCAACCAGGTACCAAGGGCTTATGTTCTTTCCCCAAACTGTACTCTTGCAAAACCCAATTGGCAACTCTCTGGCCACATGAAAGTCCCTTGTAAACGGTACCATAGGTACCAAGGGCACTGCGACCAGGGAAAACCTCTTACGGCTGCATCACTTATTGTGCCACTCTTGAAGGTCAAGTACCTTTACACTCACACACTGCCATTGCAGGCTGCGTGTTTTGGTGCAGAACAAAGTGAAGAGTCGACATGGCACACAGCCCTGTGTGTCATGCCTACAACCCACTGCCCTGGCATAGGTAAGCCACCCCTCTAGCTGCGTGCACCATACCATTGGTGAGGGTACGGGTGCATGAGCCCTGTAACCTTACAGTGTCTTAAGTCAATTCTGAGACATTGGAAGTGCAGTAATGCTATAAAGAGTATATGGTATTGGAGTTTGTCATTACGAACTCCACAGCACCATAATGGCTTTACTGAAAACTGGGAAGTTTGATATCAAACTTCTCAGCACATTAAACACACACTGATGCCAGTGTGGGATTTAATGAAGAATGCATTCAGAGGGCATCTTAGAGATGCCCATTGAAAAAACAACCTAACTCTAGTGTCCTGGCTGAGTGGCTGCTCGCCAGCTGCCACCACCAGATATGTTTTTGGACCCCTGGGTCGAGAGCATGCCGCTCTCGGGATCCTGAAACAAAGCACATCCTGGGACGAGGTGCCAAGCCTCCTCCCCCAGGATGGGCAGGGTCAACGAAGGGGAAGCTTCAAAGGCTTGCCGCCTTTGTGAGCTACCCCCAGCCATTTGCTGCTCCCAGCAACTGGCCCCCACTGGTTCTGACCCCCACTATGCAGGAGAATTGGTGGGAAAACCAAGTTAGGAGGAGAGGTGTGCCCACCTTTGCCAACCCCACCCCTCAGATGGGGAAAGCGAGGTGAAGCACAACTCTCAGTCTCTGCCATCTTGAAGATGGGGGGATCCAGCCAAGCAGAGTGAGGCTTATGCCCCCATCCCACTGGAGGGTGGCATAATAGGGGGTGTAACCATCCCAAGGAAGGGACCCATTGGTCCCATCCTGTACATACCTGAAACGCCCCTAAATTTTGTATTTAGGGGCACCCCCGAACCTTGACTCCTCAGACCAGAGCCAACAAGAAGAAACAGGAAGAAGGACCGAACAGCCATGCTGAGAGAAGAAGAGGAGGACACCAACTGACTTGGCCCCAGCCCTAACGGCCTGTCCCGACCTCAGACTCCCCCAGCAGAACGTCTGTGTGTCCTGCAGCCAGCAGCCCTCAAAAACCTGGAGAACCTGCACTGCCTTCGCAACCAAAAATACTTTGTGAGCACCGACTTGCTCAAAACCAACCGACTCTATCTCTGGCCAACTCTGTGAGTCCCTACCACTCACCTTCCGGCACGCTGAGCTTCAGTGGTCCAATACCCTAAGGAAGTCCCCTCGGCGATCCTAGCCTGGGATCCGGTGACCCCTGAACATCCACAAGCTTCCAACCCAAGCCTGCAGCCATTATCTGGGAGGTCCCCTCCAACCGAAGGCGACACCCTGATAGACTCTAACCGAAGCGGTCCAAGAAGACCAACTCCGACCGACTCCATCTGTGAACGCTGTGGTCACAAGACATCAGCTCCCAAAACCCCATTCGCCTATTTAGCTGCTGACCGACTCCCAGGAATCCCTCATCGAATCTGCAGCATTAACCAAGAACGACGGTCTCCACTGAGGAACCTTGGGAACCCTGACGACCCCATCCTACACCCGGCCGCCTCTGTGCCACTGGCAGTGTAGTTCATGTGTTGGCCATTGGGCCCTACAGTGCTGACCTCGAGCCCAGGAGCTTTTTGTTCAACTAACCTGGTGGCCTGCTTGTCCGCAGTCCCAATCCCACAACCTTACTTAGCCCGTTGGCAAAAGTATGGTTCTTGCACTCCACACCCGGTCACCTTTGAGCCGCTGCTGGTGCGATTCGAGTGCCAATCTGACCGAGCCTTACTCACGGACACATAACCTAATTTTTGTTTGTGAATAATACTGCAAAACTGTCATTATATTGCAAAACGCATTACCTTCTTCTCCTTCCTCTTAGGAAAAGTACCAGTGTGGTATCTAGAGGTACCTCGCTGTGTAAGAAAAGTAACTATAAAGGAGCTACCTTAGATTTTGTCATTGGTAAGCCCAATACCATACTACTGGAATCGATCCTCCTGCATGATTGGACATACCACTATTGCATTGCCTTCCTCATCCTGGATTTGGTAAGAGCTAGTAGAGTCCAGCCTAAGAACCCCAGACACTTGAAAAGATGTCTACGAAACATCAACTCGCACGATCTGATTGCTCTCTGCGATAACATCCTGCCCCCTCCTATGAACATGTCTGATGTCCATGACCTTACGGCCCATTATAACCGCTCCATGACAAATGTATTAGACTCTGTGGCGCCACTACAACTAAGACTGTCCTCCAAAGTCTCCAAACCATGGTTCAATGATAGTCTTAATATCGAAAGAAGGAATTTAAGACTTGCGGAAAGATTGTGGAGATCCTATTCCTCCCTTGAACATCTCTACCATCTGAGATCCCTAAGAAGCATCTATAACAAATGCATCAGATGCTCGAAAGCCACTGTAATGATTTTCCCTCCTAGGTAACAGGGATTTCAGAACGTAAGGCCTTTACGGAGGGAGAAGACTAGACTACACGTTGTTCTGTGAGGTTATAGTTCAAGACTTTATTACAAGTAAACAGTCCGACAGTCTGTACTTGGAGGACTGGGGAGGGGGTCGTAGTATCAGAGCAAGCAATGCCAACAAAGCGAGGGACAACGCGGTCCTGAAACTCAATCTTCACGTGGGAGGCCTTCTTCCTCAGGCCAGTAGTCCTCCAGTATTCCCAACCAGGACCTGCGTCCCCAACAGGCAAACAGAAAAGACAACACCATCACTATTCAAACCGTACTTCGTTAATTAACTAAGGTGATCTCCCATCACCTGCATCCTTGTGTCACTGAGAGGTAGTGAGGGGGTGGGGAAAAGGGAATAAGAAAAGGTATCTCGTGAGGGGGTTACAACTCGGGAATTACTGGTGCCCTTCCTTCACTTGTGCCAGAGACCCTTTAAGCCCTTCCCCGCAAACCTCCTCCAAGATTCTAGAAATGACACTTACCTGGGGCTAGGGTCCTCCAGGACCGTAGCGTCAGGTATCGCGGCGTCCTGTCTCCTCTGGGGACGGCCGGATACGTGCGCGGTGTTTGTTGGGGAATCCTCCCTCTTCGGTGGTGTTCCTTCGTCCTCCAGTCTCCCGGGCTTCCCTTCCGTCCTCCGGTCTGCTTCCTCGACTCCTCCGGCTCTCATTACTGTTCCTCCAGCTGGACTTTCTTCCTCCTGCTCCTCATGGTCCGCCGCCCGCCGCATCTCTCTCCTCCAGCTTCCCTTTATGTCCTCCCCCAGTGACGTCATCCCTCCAGCGCCGGCCGTTTCTGCACCAATGACCTCCCCGTGGAGCTGTATCCATCCGGGCGCCATCTTGCACTTCTCGGCTGTCCCGGTCACGCCACAGTCCATATCACATTGCCTTTCTTCCCGGGATGGACGATCGGGCCATTCTGATGCAGGAAATCGGGAGAGGTAGTCAACGTTTCCTTGCAACTTTCCCGGAATGTGTAGAGTCTGAAAGGAAAAGTGCTGTAAGGCTAAGAACCATCGTAATACTTTGGCATTGGTGTCCTTGTGGGTGGCTAGCCAAGTCAATGGAGCATGATCCGTCAACAGAAAGAAGGAGCACCCTAGTAGGTAATACTGTAATGACTCCATAGCCCATTTTATGGCGAGGCATTCTTTCTCCATAGTAGCATACTGTGTTTCTCTGGGAAACAGCTTTCGGCTCAGGAACAACACCGGCCTAAGCAAACCCTGGGAATCAGGTTGGGACAGTACTGCTCTTAGCCCTCTATAAGAGGCGTCGGTTTGTAACACAAACGACTTTCGGTAATCTGGACAGGTCAGAACTGGGGCATGACACAGCAATGACTTCAGTGCACAGAAACTCTCCTCCTGTGGAACACCCCAGTCTATCTTGGCTCTAGTGTGTTTGTGCCTAAGTAAATCAGTGAGAGGGCTGGCCACCTCAGAAAATTGAGGGATAAACCTTCGGTAATAACCCACCAATCCAAGAATGGCTCGTACCTCTTTCCGAGTGTCAGGTCGAGGAATGTTTTGGATTGCCTCCAACTTATTGTGTTGTGGTTGAATGGTCCCTTCACTTATGGTGTACCCCAAATATTTTATCTGGTGTGTTCCTAGTGTGGTTTTCTTCGGATTCATGGTAAGCCCTGCTTGCGTCAAAGTATCAAAAAGGTTCTTAAGATGTTCTAAGTGGGTCTCCCAATTCCAGGCTATACACCACAATATCATTCAAATAGGCTACTGCATACTTTTGGTGTGCTCTTAGTATGATGTCCATAAGACTTTGAAAAGTAGCCGGAGCTCCGTGGAGACCAAATGGCATCACCTTGAAATGGTACAACCCGGATGGCGTCGAAAATGCTGTCTTTTCTTGTGCTGACCGCGTCAGCGGAATCTGCCAGTAACCTTTGGTTAGATCAATCGTGGACATGACCTGGGCCTCACCTAGTCTTTCTATCAGTTCGTCCACTCTGGGCATAGTGTAATTGTCAAATTTGGAGTGGGCATTCACCTGTCGGAAGTCTGTGCAAAACCGGAGGCTCCCATCCGGCTTGGGCACTAACACAGTGGGAGAGCGCCAGTTGCTCTTGGAGGGTTCAATTATACCTGCCTTGAGCATCTCCTCTATTTCCTGTTCTACCGCCTCCCTTCTAGCCTCTGGTATCTGATAGGGTTTCACATTCACCACCTTTCCTGGTTCGGTGACTAAGGAAGTCTGTCCAGGACTGCCTGAACTTAGACCCGGGTACTGCTCTAACAGTTGCCCCAATTGTTGCTGCTGCTCTAGGGAGAGCTTGGATCCCATCAGGGGTTGTTCCTTCTTCCTCCCTCCCCCTATGTCCATAGGTATGTCCAAGGTTTTATGGAGAGTTACCTGATTTACTGTTTGGATTGTATCCTGGCCTGTGGAGGGAGAGTTAGGCTCTTCCCATTTCTTAAGAAGATTGATATGATACGTTTGCCCTACTTTGTTAGTATGAGGGACAGCGACTCGGTAAGAGACTGGAGTAACTTTTTGAGTAATCGTATATGGTCCTTGCCAAGTGGCCAACAACTTCGTGTCTGAGGAGGGGAGAAGTATTAGAACCTTGTCCCCAACAACCAGTTCTCTCATGTGGCTAGTACGGTCATACTGTTCCTTCTGTCTAGCTTGGGCTTTGTCCATATTTTGGTGGACATTAGCGCCGGGACACTCCTTGTGAGTAGCTGCGCGCTTTATAAATACCTATTTTCATTTCATTTCAGAGGGTAGCTAACGTGTCCTTTAGAGTCTGCATGTACCCTAGGAGAGGTTTCCCCTCATCTTCCTCTTCTGTCCATTGTTCGGCGGCCATTTCCAACAGGGTACGGGGTTTCCGTCCAAACAGGAGCTCTAAAGGACAAAATCCTGTTGATTTTTGCTCATGCGTTCGAATGGCAAACAGTACCAGAGGCAATTTCCGGTCCCAATCTTTCCCTGTGTCCCCTATCAACTTCTTGAGAATGGTTTTGATGGTTTTATTGTACCTTTCCACCAGACCATCCGTCTAGGGGTGGTACACGGCCATCCAAATTTGGTGTACTCCTAGAAGTTTACAGATCTCCTTCATAAGCTTAGCCATGAAAGGAGTTCCCTGGTCAGTCAGGATTTCCAATGGAAAACCTACTCTAGAGAAAAAAGACACCATTGCTTGGGCTACTGCCACCGTGGTCATACTAGGGAGGGGTATAGCCTCGGGGTATCGGGTAGCATAGGCCACTAAGACCAATATGTACTGATGTCCCCGGGCTGACGGTATTAACGGTCCTACTAGATCCATTCCCACTCGTTGAAACGAAACATCAATAATCGGTAGGGGTTGTAGCGGCACCTTTTTATCTTTTGAGGGGTTGACCAACTGACATTTGGGACAAGTGGCACAGAACCTGGCGGTCTCTCGATACACCCCCGGCCAATAGAACCTTTCCAATAGGTACTTTAGTGTCAGCTCCTGTCCATAATGACCCCCTCCCGCTTGGTTGTGGGCTAACTGTAATGCCTGTTCCCTGAAAGCTATCGGCACTAGTAACTGTTCCGTCTTATCACCCGGCCCTCCACTTGCTCTATACAACAGTCCTTTTTTTATGAAAAAATAGGATCTTACCTTATCTGGGTCGACTTCCTGCACTTGATTCCAGGCATTCATAAGGGTGCTGTCATCTTTCTGTGCCGTTCGGAAGCTCCGGGTCGGAGTATTTCCGTGGTCTGGAGAAGAAAGCAAACATGAGGAAACGGATTGGCAAGCATATGTGTACCTCTCTTTTTCTCGTTTTTTCTCATTTTTGGATTTCTTCTCCCTGTCTCTAGGACTTGTTATATTTTCACGGCAAAATGGTGCCTCCTGTAGCCATTCCACCTCAGGACCTTGTTTCGACAACTCGGTCAAATACTCATGAAAATAAGGTAAATCGGTACCCAAGAGAATATTTTCTGGGAGTTCGGGGACCACCCCCACCTTTCTAACTTGGGGATATCCATCTATTTCAATCAACACTTCCGCTAAGGGATATGATCTAACATCTCCATGGACACAGGAGACCAGCACTGTCTCCCCTTCACATATGGCGGTTAACGGAACCAGTTCCTTGGCCACCACCGTATGGTGACATCCCGTATCGAGCAGGGCCTCAACAGGTCGACCATTTAGCCTGATTGCCTTCTTGTACCTCTGTCTAGTGGCTCCGGTGACCAACACCCTACCTCGGGACCAACCCACCTCCATAGGTTCCGAACTATCAGTGTTCAAAGGGCAATTGCGCGATATGTGTCCCCATTCCGCACACCTAAAGCATTGGGGTCCCATGTGAGCTGGTTGGGAAGGCCTCGGGAAAGGTTTAAGGGCTGGTCTAGGGGTGGAAAAGGGTCGTTTCTCCCCTCCTGTTGGGGTTTTGGGGGCAGGTTTAGGGAATAGAATAGGCGCCCTCCCTGTCTGTACTTTGAAGTCTGGTGATCTATGATAGGCACATGCTAATTCGATGGCGGATTGAGTTGTCAGTCCGGGATGTTGTTTCACCCATGCTCTCGTGTTGCTAGGTAGGGCCTCTAGGTATTGTTCCAGGAATATTTGCTCCGTGACCTCCTCCATCGAGGAGGAATGAGGCTGAAGCCACCGGTTTCCCAAATCTCGGATCCGATAAAAAAGAGCTCTGGGATTATCTCCAGTCCCCCACTTCTCCTTCCGGGAGCGGGTCCTATAATACTCGTGGTCACATCCCAGTCTTTCTAAAATGGCCTTCTTTATGTCTTGATAGGGGGTTACTCCTGCCGGATTGGCGGCTTGATACGCAGCCTGTAACTCTCCGGATAACAACGGGGCTATATGCTGACCCCATCTCTCAGGAGGCCAAGTAGCGGTGGTAGCAACCCTTTCAAAGTTGGTAAAGAAATAGTCGGGGTCTTCGCCCTCCTGAAACTTTTGCAGAACGCTTCCTGGGACATTGGGATGCACCCTAGCACTAGAGATGGCATCTGTAAGGCGCAATATCGCCATGTCTTGCACCTTCTGATTGGTAGTCAAGATAACCGCTTGCTCCTTCATAGCCGCGTGAAAGGACTCCCTTTCTTTTTGGGCATTCTGGTTCTGTTGCTCTAGAACCAACTGTAAGTGTCTCTGTCCTTCCGCTGGTTGGGTTATCATGTCCTGTACTGTCACAGGTTGGGTCATCTTTTCTCCTCAGACTACAGTATCCCATTTCTGACACCACTGTAATGATTTCCCCTCCTAGCTAACAGGGATTTCAGAACGTAAGGCCTTTAAGGAGGGAGAAGACTAGACTACATGTGGTTCTGTGAGGTTATAGTTCAAGACTTTATTACAAGTAAACAGTCCGATAGTCTGTACTTGGAGGAATGGGGAGGGGGTCGTAGTATCAGAGCAAGCAATGCCAACAAAGCGAGGGACAACGAGGTCCTGAAACTCAATCTTCACGTGGGAGGCCTTCTTCCTCAGGCCAGTAGTCCTCCAGTATTCCCAACCAGGACCGGCGTCCCAAAAGGCAAACAGAAAAGACAACACCATCACTATTCAAACCGTACTTCGTTAATTAACTAAGGTGCTCTCCCATCACCAGCATCCTTGTGTCACCGAGAGGTAGTGAGGGGGTGGGGAAAAGGGAATAAGAAAAGGTATCTCGTGAGGGGGTTACAACTCGGGAATTACTGGTGCCCTTCCTTCACTTGTGCCAGAGACCCTTTAAGCCCTTCCCCGCAAACCTCCTCCAAGATTCTAGAAATGACACTTGCCTGGGGCTACGGTCCTCCAGGACCATAACGTCAGGTATCACGGCGTCCTGTCTCCTCTGGGGACGGCCGGATACGTGCGCGGTTTTTGATGGGGAATCCTCCCTCTTCTGTGGTGTTCCTTCGTCCTCCGTTCTCCCGGGCTTCCCATCCGTCCTCCGGTCTGCTTCCTAGACTCCTCCGGCTCTCGTTACTGTTCCTCCCGCTGCACTTTCTTCCTCCTGCTCCTCGTGGTCCGCCGCCCACCGCCCACCGCGTCTCTCTCCTCCAGCCTCCCTTTACGTGCTCGTCCTCCCCCAGTGACGTCATCCCTCCAGCGCCGGCCGTTTCTGCACCGCTGACCTCCCCGTGGAGCTGTATCCATCTGGGCGCCATCTTGCACTTCTCGGCTCTCTCGGTCACGCCACAGTCCATATCACAGACACCTTCTTCAGAAATCACCTAGAGCAAGCAAAAAACCGTCCCAAAAAACTGTTCGAACTCATCAAGTGTCAAGCTAACAGTCATCCTAATCTCTCTGCATTGGGTCGAGGGACACAGCTGAATTGCGAAGAATTCGCTGATTACTTCACGGATAAGACTACTAAGATCGAAGCTGAACTATGCTCAGCCCTTGAGCACTTGTCGATCAGTCCACCCAACACCCTCCTTCCTCCCGAGTCGGATGTCACCGTGCCTGTTCAGCTTTGCCCCCCCAAAAACAACGCATCCTGGAGCTTTTACAAAACCTTGGATGAAAGCACTATACGCAAAACGCTGGCTACTCTGAAACATTCTAACCACTACAACGACCCCCTGCCATCAAACCTCTTCTCTGAAATTAGAACCTCCATACTCCCACTTTGGACTAAGATCGTCAATGCTTACTTTGGCAAGGTGCTATTCCGGACTGCCTAAAATCGGGGCAAGTTACCCCTATTCTAAAGAAACCATCTGCTGATCCCACGGACCTACATAACTTCCGCCCAATCTCTAACTTCCCCACGTTGGCAAAGCTCCTGGAGAAATGTGTGCTTGCCCAACTGTGTACCCACATTGATCATTTCCAACTCCTGGACCAATTTCAATCTGGTTTCCTCCTAGGTCATAGTACAGAATCTGCGCTTACTCACATTGTAGATGATGCGCTAAGAATGCTGGATCTAAATGAATCTTGTCTATTGATCCTTCTCGACCTTTCATCAGCATTTGATACTGTCAAACACGATAACCTAATTGACCTCCTGGAACTCAGGATGGGGTTGTCTGGGCCTGTACTGAACTGGTTCTCCTCATTCCTTCACAACAGAACCCAAAGCTTCAAGGTGAACCAGTCCCTTTTTCATCCTTCTCCGGTCACGCTGGGGGTTCCACAGGGTTCTGCGCTCTCACCCACGCTCTTCAACCTGTTCATTTAGCCTCTGACAGCAATTCTGAAATCATCCAGCATTCACTATCACATGTACGCTGATGATACCCAACTATAACTGAAGATCTCCTCCCCTGAGGACATCAGGTCCCTCAACCAGTCCTACTGAAAACACAAAGCTGGCTGACACTTAACCACTTGAAGCTAAATGCTCTCAAAACGGAATTTCTCCTAAACGCACCACAGAAGCAATGTCCTGTCATAGAACAATGGATGAATCAGCTTACTGCTCTTAACTGTACGCCGCAGATCGTTGATTCTGCAACCTCTCTGGGAATAATGCTAGACAAGAGTCTGAACATGCAGAAGCACATTAGTACCCTCACCAAAGGAGCGAACTTCCAACTCAGCATCTAAAGGAAAATCAAACCTTTTCTCCCTCCACATGACCTAAAGGTTGCGGTGCAAGCCTTAGTGATCTCAAAGCTGTACTATGGCAGCGCAACCCTTTGCGGCCTTCCAAGAGCGAAGACGGCTCCTCTTAGGGCTGCCTCAACTCTGCTGCTAGGCTCTTAACAGGCGCTAAAAGATACAACCATATATCGCCAGATCTGTTATCCCTGAACTGGCTTCCATATGAAGCTGGGATACAGTTAAAAATTGCATGCATGGCACACAAAGCTATTCATTTCAATACCCCGCTGTACCTCGCTCAAAAACTGGAGCTCTCAGGTGGATCGAGAGCCTCCAGAAGCGCCAGCACTTTACTGCTCAAACCACAAAAATTCAAGAAAAGAAAAAACGAAAATCGAGCCTTCTCAGGTATTGCCCTGAGGATTTGGAACTCCTTACCCCCGGAAGTCAGGCTGATTCCTTTCACTGTCCTCTTCAAAAAGGAAGTCAAAGTGTTTTTGATGAAGACATTTCTGCCTTAGATAGGCTGCTCCAATGGAGATTGAGGCCACCCTTGCAGATTTGTGGCCTAGCTGCCAGGGCTCCCGAGGGTGCCTGGCTCTACAAGACTGTGAACTTTCGTCCTTGTTTGTTCTGTTTTGACTGCTTGTATCCTTCTTGATGTATAATCCGTAAACCGCTCTGATACCCTCGGGTGGTCATGTTCGCGCTATAGAAAACTTTCTAAATAAAAATAAATAAATAAATAAAGTAATTTCAACTGTTTACTTGCCAAAGTTTACAAACAGATAACAAACCCAAGTTAATGATAAATGTGTATGCGTGATACCTTGCCTTTGAAAGTATGATTCTGCCTATGATTTGGTTCTAGTAATAAAATACGACTAAAGTAATATTTTTATACAAACCAATTGGTCTGAGTTCAGTCTTTGAGTGTGTGATATCATTTCTTGACCTGAGTGTGTACAATAAATGGTTAGCACTACCCTCTGATATGCCTTACTGCTCGCCCACACTACCACAAATAGAGAGTAAGGTATTATCTACTTTTACCTCTGCCTACCTTTGGGGTTTCACTATACCTTACTTTGGTATAGTATATACAGAGCCAGCTTCCTACAGAGAGATGTTGAAGAGCATTTCGGAACTGGAATCTTTGCTGGGTATCTAAGGAACAGTCTCTGAAAATTGGGGATATTTAAAGTCACATTGAGGTCTGAAAGGATCCCGTCAGTGGCTGGTAGGATGTTTTTTAACTCTCTTACCATGGTGATATAGTTTGAGTCTAATTTCCATGCATAATCATACTTAGCGAGTTATCTGGCTTTGCAAATTGCTATTATGGGTGAAACATGTGGGGTGGGCCTTCCCAGTCTTCCTCAAGTCCCCTTTTTCCACTTCTTCATTGCCCAGCTCCATTTCTTCATGAATTTGAAAGGGTTTTCACTGGTGTTGGGGCACTGTTAGCTGGTGTGGACTCCATTATCTGTAGGTCTTTCTAAGTTTTGCAGCTTAATAGGATACTTGATGAGTATGTGGGCCTCCTGGGCCTTGATTGGTGTGCAGCATTTGACATTTTCACTTCTGAGAGCTCAGAAGAGAGCTCTTGGGCAGGATGGCTGGGAGCTTGAGAGCTGGTTGCCTTAAGAATTGCTACTGCACCTTGGTGGTCCTGCATCACACTATTATTTGTGCCCTTAGTTCTACCTCTGCATCGAGAACTGTTCACTGTAAGAAATTAGGTTACTGGTTGAGTGGAGTGAAACCCTTCTCAAGCAGCAACTACATTTTTTCTCAGGGTGAAGTCACAATGAAACTGTAAATTAGCCTGTGCTCAACCCTCAGGCAGCTTGGCACACAGCAGTCAGGCTTAACTCAGAGGCAATGTGTAAAATATTTGTGCACACTTCAAACGGGTACACAGTGAAACCCCACCACAAAAGGAGACCACACCAAATTTAGAAATAATGTAAACAAAGATAAAACCAGACTAAAATGACAAAATCCCAATCAGTCGAACTGGAGATATTCAGGGGGATATGTTCAATAGAAGTGACGGAACGAGTCGTTGGCCATCATGGCTTAACGCCTCACTCCGCCACTTCTGAAATGCAAGGCTGCACCATATTTACAACGATATGGTGCAGCCTTGTGTTTCCCCCTGCGATGGCGCTACACTTAGCAGTGTAGCGCCAACGCAGGCACCCTTGCACCATAGTGCAAGTGTGTCTGCGTGCAGGTGCGGATTGTTCATGTGTAGGAAGGTGCACAAGGCAGCACACATGGAAAAAGCAAAAACGAGGAGAAATAATTAATTTCTCCTCGTTTTGCCAACTTAAGACCAGGTTTTCCCTGGTCTTAATTTTGGCGCTGCCTCCTTTGTACGCTGCCCTTGTACATAGGGGGCAGCGTCAAAATCAATGGGTGTTGCGGTGGAACGCCCACCACAACACCCACTGCCCACCCCTTTCACGCTAACCATAGCATGAAAGGGGGCCTTATTTACAAGGCAGCGTTAAGCCACGTTAAGTGGCTTAACGCTGCCTCGTAATTAACGCTAAGCTCCTATTGCCACCACAACTTCGATAAGAGTGACGTTGTGGTGGCGATAGGGGCTTGTACATATGCCCCTCGGTTTCAAAGATTTTAGTAAAAATAGTGCCAAAAAGCACAAAGCTTTAACTGTGAATATCTGGTTTCCCCGAACTGGAACAAAATCACAAGTTCAGGCTGACTGCAATGGAGCTTGGGCCAGCTACAGGGACCCACTGAGCAAAGTACCTTAAATCCTGTTTGGCGGAACTTTGCGCGGATCAGCTAAGAAGATGCATTGTGCAACTGAAGTGATGCGCCGGTTCTGAGATGCAGCGAGGCTGCAGTGAGAGGTCCCGCATCATCAAGCATCTTGTCAATGAGGGCTTGCTATGTGCAGTCCGGCAATGAGGAAGCATTGCACAGTCAGGGCGATGCCCCAGTTCCGAAGAGCTGCGATGTAGAGTCTGGGGTTGTCGAGGCTGCCGTCAATGAGGGATGCGAGGGCCTGTGCTGATGATGCGTTGCACATCGGCAGTTCTGAAGTGGTGATGGACTACGATGCAGGTTTTTGCGACGGTTCCGATTCACGCAGTAGCGGAAATGCTTCAATTCTGCTCAGGGTTGCACCGCTCAGCAGAAGAGATGCGTCGGTTCAACTGGTTTCACGGAGTCTGATAGAGCACCTTAGGACAACTTCCAGGGGTCAAGGACGGGGATGGCACCACTTGGTAGGATAGATTCACAGATGGCAGAGTCAAGGTGCAGGTGCAAGGTTGTTGGAAACCTGTTGTGTCCCCAAGGCTTCAGATCAGGAGGCCAGCCAATTAGCATTTGGAGTCACTCTGGGTTCAAGAGATTAAGGTCCAGTCCTTCTCACCCAGGCAAGAGGGCAGCAGGTCAGTGCAGCAAGGCTGCAGTCCAGCAGGGCAGCAGTCCAGCAGAGTGGCAGTCCTTCCGCAGCACTGCAGTCCTTCCTTGTGGCCGAATATCCACAGCACCAGAAGTGTACTTAGGACTTGGTGTCTGAGGTCCAGTATTTATAATCAGGTGTGCCTTTGAAGTGGGGAAGAAGCTTCTAGAGGTTTCCCTTTGAAGTCCGCAGACATTCTGCCTTCCCTGTTCTGGCTCCAGACTGACTACAGGGGGCATGCAGCCCTTTGTATGGAGGCAGGACACAGCCTATTCAAGTTTAAATGGGGCTGTGTCTGGCTCCTCCCTCCCATCCTGCAGTGATGGCCCCTCCAGGCACACCTAAGCTCCCTATTGTGTGTGGCTGTCTAGGGGGAATAATCAAAGCCCAGCTGTCAGCTACACCCAATCATGTTACTGGGTTTTTCAGTGCCAGGACATATAAAACTTAAATGTACATGTCCTACCTTTTAAATACACTGCACCCTGCCCTCTGGACTGTTCAGGGCCTACCCTAGGTTTGACCTATATGTATAAAAAGTGAAGGTTATTGCCTGGCAACAGGACCTTGTAACATATTGTATCACTTTACTAGGGACTTATAAGTAAATTAAATATGCCAAATGGCTATAAGCCAATGTTAACATGTTTTCAGTAGTGAGCACATGCACTTAAACACTGGTTAGCAGTGGTAAAGTGTGCAGAGTCCTAAGGCCAGCAAAAACAAAATCAGCAAAAATGGAAGAGGAAGGCAAAACGTTTGGAGGAAGACCACCTCAAGGTTGACTGGTCTAACACTCACCAGTTTCAACAGTCACCTAGTTAATGCATCAGATTGCTCACAACATTTTTGTATGACTAGGTGTAGTAAAAACATTTCATAGTACCGATTGGCTCCCGGGGCAAAGTGCATGTTAAGGTCATTACTCACAACATGCTAATTGTGTTGGAGAGAGTTTGGAATGTTGTCAATATTTGCTCTCGCCACTAGTGCAGTAACATGTATCTTCACAGTACGGCATCCTTTTCTACTGAAGCCATGAGGAGAAGGCCAACAGTGGAACATTTAACTTCCAGTGCGATGCACTTGTCAAGGTGGCTGTGTCTCTGATGAAGTCACATTTTCCTTGCTCTGGCTGCCATGTCACTATATGGCCATTCTTTACTTGTCTCCAGTTCTTCCCTTCTGCCTCCCCGCTCAATGACTTTCTTTGACAGTTCTGTACTCGACTGGCCACACTGGGGATGCGCATGATGGCTCAGGAGATGGCAGCGATGTGATCACAGATTCTTTGATATGGCTGAATTTTAATCTTGTCTCCTACCAGTGCAGTAAATGTCCCTTAATTAAGCTTGGGTTACCATGCCTTGCATTCTGGGTAGGAATGATGTTGTGAGAACACCGCCTTGATGACTACCCAAGTTATCCTAAGATATAACAGGAAGTTGGTGCAAGTACAAGAAACACTGCTCAGGAGGAGTAGGTGCTGGCTGCAGGCATACGTTTCATCATCTTGTCCTGTGATTGCTCTGAATGGTTAGAAATTGCTCTACATTATCGAATAGAAATAATACAGTATGCTGGTTCTCCCACTCAACCCATATACTTAACCATCGTCAAGGGGTAAAGTGGACTTGCAGACCTCATCCCCAGCACATACCTATAACGACTTTGGTTTTCTTGACTATCTTGTAAAGTGCAATAAAACTTCAGAAATTGTCTCATCGCAGCAAGATTGGCTGTATGGAAAGACTAAAAACAACATTGTTAAAATAAGCTATATGTTTGCGGAGAGAGGTAGGATTTTAGCTTGAATATAACGGAGAAAGCCGTTCACAATTCTTTTAAAGTCGGTGGAAGAGGATTACACAGCTTTATTGCCCTAGCTGAGAAGGCAGAGCCGCCCTGTCTGACGCATCTAAATGTTGGTACACAATGCCCAGATTGGTACGTAGATTTGAACTTTCTGGAGGAAAATGTCCATTCGCTCCTGACAAAGTGAGGATCGCCTAGCTTTGGTTAGGAATCCTTCACATAGGGTTGGCATTCCTGCCATCTGACTGTCCCCTGCCGGCCCTCCAGGCTTATTTTGTGAATCTCTGAAATCGGGTAATTATAGTGGCATAAGACCGTGATCTCGGATACCTGGTGCCTACCTTGGCTATAATGTGGTCACAGCTGGCAAAGGGTAGATAATCCTGACATTTAGTGGGCCCCCTCTCATAGGGTGTGCATTCCTGGCATCTAGTTGCCTCTACTGGCTGCTGATGGGGGAATCTTGACATGTGATTGATGTCACGTATATGATGGTGACATATAGACAAGACTAGCAGCGTCTGTTCATGTGAGATGTTAGTAAAGGTGACTAGTTGAAATCAGGAAAACTGACATTTGAGGAAAAGTAGTGTACTTAAAAAAATGTGTGTGGAATTCAGAACATGCCATGCTGGTGCCCTTCATCTGTGAATGACATTCAGCCTGTTCCATTGTGACCAGTCCATGCCACTACCAGTCTTGCAGCCCATGAGGTAGAGACACCTACAAAGATAACTGAAGGTGTTTGGAGTACCACAGCTACTTGTGGGATGTGATGAGCCATGGGAGCTCCTCATTTGTATCCAGGCAACCGAAGAGCTGGAGGTCTGGAATAAAACAAGTGTCTGTTTTCTAAAGCTGTGATGCAATCTGCAAGAAGTGACATGTTGTTTCATCATGCAAACATGTAAAGGTCCAAGACTGCACAAGGATACATTCAGGCTGATTCTGGGCTGCCCCTGCAGAGACCAGTTTTCAGTAATGGAGTGCTCTCACCTGACAAACAGGCCAAGCATGTTACAGCTCTGAGTTATATTTTCAGGTGACGATAGAAGCTTAACAGTGCAAGACGTGCTTTCACATAGGTCGAATCCTGAGTGGATTCGACCTATGTGACCTCAGGTTCATGAGGAATGCATGACAGGCCCTCTCTCGTTTAACCTCTGGGAATACTTCACATCATCTAATGGGTAGATAGCCTAGGATGCATTTAAGGTGGTGGTGCGGGGCCACTGCATTCACAAAAGTCACTGAGTGAAACAGACTCTGAGACACAAATTGAGCTCTTTGGAAGAGCGCATGAGAGCAATGGAGACAGAATCATTTGCTTAAACAAGCAGTGCAATCGCTTGCTCACTATAAAGTGAAATATAATATATATATAACAATATAGTACATTATATATTGGAACGCTTGGGTAAATTGGAATACAAAGAAAACATAGCTAGGCAACATGGTGAGGGGATATGTTGGTCAGCATGTTTGCTTGCCTCCTTATATCTGCACTTCCCACGACTCCGAAAGGAGCTATTCAAGATGGGCGAGGGCTGATCGCCAACACACAAAGTGAGATTAGTGGAGTGTTTAAGGGCTACTAGACAACGTTGTATGCATCACCCCAGGGTGCTACTTAGATCTAATTCCACTCCCTGTGGTGAAGGCTATGCAGCACTCAGAACTAGAAGAGCCACTTCAACTTCAAGAAATACAGTTGGCAATTGCTCAAATAGCAAGAGCCAAAACACCTGGTCCAGATGGGTTCCCGGTGGAATTTTGTGCCACATATAGTACTGAACTGGTATCCCGACTGCTTCAGGTTTATGAGGAATACAAACTGTTAGGATGCTTACCTCCTCCCATGCGAGAAGCGCTGATAATAGTTTTGCTGAAACCAGCAGAGACCCTTTCCATGCCAGGCCACTTTCATTACTGAACCTAGATGATAAAAGTTTAGGAAAAATGTTGGCTAACTGATTGATCCCTTAGCCCAGGGTCTGATACATAGTGATCAGAATGGCTTCATTCCTGGCAGGAATGCTTTTTTGACTCTACAAGTACTTTTTTAGAGCAATGGACTGGGCTTAGCGATAAGGGTGGATCATCGGTTCACCTCACTGGTTATCGAAAAAAGGCCTTCGACACACTGAGCTGCCCATTTTTAAGAGGGGTACTGCGATGAATGGGGCTGGGTACGGAGTTCCTGGGATGAGTTCAGTTATACGTGGCACTGATGAAGAGAGTTCGAAATGGCAGAGAAATGTCAAAGCCCATTGAGATAAAAAGGGGTACCACGCAGGGCTACCCACTTCCACCCAACATCTTTACACTGGCCAAAGAGCCAGTGGCATGTGCACTCTATATGCGGGACCCACATTGGGGTATTTGGATAACTAATGACTGGCATATACATATACGACGGGCAAAGCGTGTATATATATCCACTGGAGATCAATGTGTTTGAGACGACGTTAGCCCCCTTGATGACGCTGCTAGAAAAATTTGGCTTAGTGTACGGATTAAAAGTTAACTGGGATAAATCGTGTTTGTTCCAATTGGTCAAAAGGATATGAGGGAACAGGCCATAGCCCTCTCCAACGGGGTTACAGCTGGCACTAGATACTATTAGATATCTAGGGGTCAATATATAGCATGAGGAGAAGGATATAATCATCAGCAACCTAGGTAAAGCGATCCCTTTGATTTGATATCCGCTGCCATTTTGGAATGCCTTACTGTTGTCTACCCTGGGCAGAGTCGCTGTGTCTAAAATATTGACACTTCCCTGATTATTTTATTTTTATTTAGCCTTACCAGTAATATTAAAGAAAACAATGTTTTGTGACTTGCAGTCTCTGCTCGCCTCGGTGATATGGAATAGTGGTATACACAGAGGGGCAGATTTTCAAGCCCCTTGCAACACGTTTGCGCCGCTGTCGCAGCGGCGGCATAAACAATGCGCCCATTTACAACGTGACGCATCTGGGGAGATGCGTCACCTTGTAAAGCCCTGCCCCACATTATACCTGCGTCAGGTATAATGTATGCAGGGTGGGCGTTCCGGCGCAAGAAAGCCTCGTAAAAGTGACGCAGTGAAATCTACAAGATTTCACTGCGCCACTTCTGCGACGCCACTGCGTCAAAAGGCGTAAGTAGTGACGCAGCACAATAGGTATAGGCCTTCCTGAGCAATGCTGGAGTTGCGTTGTGCTTGCGACACGACTCCAGCAATGCGTGACCTTTGTGCCAACAGATGCTTGAAGCATCTGTCAATCCTTGCACCATGGTGCGCCGCATTGCAAATGCGACACATCCATGGTGGAGCAAGGTTTTTTTTGTGCGACACAAGTAAACTGACGCATCTCTGCTATGATTCAGAGATGCGTCAGTTTCTTGTAAATCTGCCCCAGAGTGACGATCACTAAATTGTATGTCCTGCTGACGAAAGGTGTGTTAGGGGCTCCCAATTACACATTGCAGTCTGACTTCAGTGGCCCACGTGATGCATTGCTGACACCTCAGATCCTGAGACACAAAGAAACAACTGTTGGGTACACACGTTCTGGAATGACTGCTGGGAAGGGATTGGAGTCAGGCTAAAGATAATATTTTATTACAGGTGGCGAGTTGGTGTGGAAAAACCTACATAGAAAATAAATCAGATAACCAACCATATCTGCAGGACCTTCCTTAATGGTCTCGTGCCGGCTTTGCAAATCTGTTCCGAACATATGATATATGCTCCTGGTTAGAAGTGAGCACATGGATGTGGGACGGCATGTATGCAGAAGGAACGCTGCAATCCTTTGAGAACTTGCGTGAAATTTACCAGGTGGGCCCGGTCAATTCGTACTTTACAGCGCGTTGGTGTGGCAAGTGAACCACAATCGGGATACAGGTGGTAGGGAACCTGCCACTTCACAGGCACTTCTAGTAATGCTGACACATGGCACTCACAGGAATGCAGTTATCTGGCTGTAGTTGGCGCTTCCTCAATGATGGGTTTGAACACCAAGGGGCAGATCTACAAGCCCCTTGCGGCAACTTTACGCCGCCGTTGCGTCACTTCTGTGACGCAGTGGCGTCGTAAACAATGCACCACGTTGAGACATATTTACAACGTGACGCATCTTGGGAGATGAGTCACGTTGTAAAGCCCTGCGCTACATTATACCTGCGTCAGGTATAATGTATGCAGGGTGGGCGTTCCGACGTGAGAAAGCCTCGTAAAAGTGACGCAGTGAAATCTACAAGATTTCACTGAGTCACTTTTACGACGCCACTGCATCAAAACCTTGCGCCTGCTTGAAGCAGGCGTAAGGAGTGACGCAGCATGTTAGGAATAGGCATTCCTAACCATTGCTGGAGTTGCGTCGTACTTGCGACACGACTCCAGCAATGCGCTGCCCTTATGCCAAACAGATGCGTCACGCATCTGTCTATCCTTGCGCCACGGTGCTCTGCATTGTAAATGCGGCGCATCCATGGTGGCGCAAGGGTTTTTTTTACGTGTCGTAATTTAACTGGCGCATTCCTGCTAATATGCAGGGATGCGCCAGTTCTTGTAAATCTGCCACCGGGTGCCTAAAGGAATGGTGGGGACAATGGCTGTTATCCGAGTTGTCCGAGACACAATTGTCAAAATGTCTAAGGACTGTTAAAAACATTTCCAAAAATTCTAGGTTTGGGTAAACCTGATTCAATTATATTCACCACACCGATCTGACCCCGAAGCACACAGGCCACATGTATCTGGGAGCATCCACTAAATACCCTGATGTGAGGTGGATGAAGCGGGTATCCTGCACATGATGTGGGGCTGCTCGGCAGTATCATGCTTTCGGGACTAAGTGCTCAAGGGCTGATCGAGGTGACGTGGAGGTTAATACTGAAATATCCAATGGCATGCCTCCTAGGCTTGAAAGCCGTCCAAATATGCATGCTCCTTCCTAGAGAGGCCTCGATGTAAGCAAAGAGATGCATTGCAATGGTTTGGAAGGCAGCGGCCACACCTTTGACCCGAGACTGGTGGAGACACATGGAGGGATGTCCTAAAGTGGGTATATGCAGAGATTGATATACTGTCAGCCCCACCCCCCCTGGCAGAGGATGTGGAGAGTGGTACTCAATGTGGGATACGTACCTAGAAAAAGTGGAGGCAAACTCACATATTCGCCCACCTTAAGTTGATAGACGAACGAGGAGGAGCACAACCATGGTGCAACCACGCATTACAACTACACAAACTGGGTAGGATTTATTAAAATATGATAGAAGAAATTTGAAGATACTTTTCCATCGTTACTTATGCATAATTAGAATTTTTTGAATTCTGCACACATCGGGTGTAATTTCCCTGCACTATGTAACCAGGTGGGTGCAAGATGTATTCTGATCTGCTTTCTTTTGTACTTTTTTTCTACTTGCTTAACTGATGTCCTTTTATTGTGTTTAATGATGCATGATGCATCTCACAGTAACACCCTTGTTCGCTGCGAGTACACGAGTGGCGTTGTATATAACACAGTAAGGGGGATATTCACAGGAACGTGTGATAATCATCACAAAATTAGCTTAACGCAACTTTGCACATCGCGGCCCATCGCGGGAAAATAACACCGTGTTAACGTAGCATTCACAACCCGGCGGCACCATGCGATAGTCTCACGATAACGCGCCAAATGACCGCGTTAAAATTAACGCGATGCCGCAACAATGCGAAACACGAACGCGAAAAAAGGTGCGATGCCCCAAATCGCGAGTCAAAAATCAGCGTTAACCAGCGACAGGCCTGCAATACCCACGCGTCATGCGTGAAAAAGCACTATAAAAGCACCGAAAAAGACAAACAAAACAATTCAAACTGCGTAGCACCATGGATGCACCCGGACGGACTGCAGAGGACAACGCGAAGCCCACAAGCCCCACAGACGACCAGCAAGGAACCTCTGGGTCGGGGAAGCCCAAGGAGAAGAGGAAGACGGGGTTCAGTCCGCAGGAAAACAGGACCATCGTTACGGAGGTGACAGAACACCACCAACTGTCCATCACCTCCAACGTGTCATTGGCAACAAAGACGCAAACATGGCAGACTATCTTGGACCATGTGAATGCAGTTGCAGAGTCGAGGAGGACAATGGAAGAGGTCAAGAGGCGCTGGAATGATGTGAAGGGCAAAAACAAGAAGAAACTCGATGCCAACATGAAAGCAGCAACGCAGATTGGATGTGGGGGTCCAGCGGCACATCAGGAGCTGGATGACATGGAGCAAATGGTGGCTACAGTCATCAGTCGGGATACAGTGCCAGGAGAAGTGGATCCGGACACTGCTCAACATGACCTGACACAACATCAACAGGGTGAGTACCGACCAGGGACTGGGGGGACGGGGGAGATGGGCACAATGGCACACATGCACAATTAAGTAGAGCACACTGCACACCCACAATGACTCTGGACCATGTCCCTGATCTCCTTGGCATACTGCAGCACACATAGAAACAGCAAGTAGGCCCCCGTCGACAATGGGCCCGGAGGGGGCCCTCCCCACACATCACCAATCTCACAACAAACCCATGCACATGTGCTGAACCCAGCAAAGCTGCGGATCCGTGAGCCACACTGACAATGCAAGTGCCACTGCATGACAATTAGCATGGCTGCAGTCCAATTACCATGACATGGCGCACGCCACGACACTGAGGTGACTGAGTGTGGACCACATCCGGAAAGGAGCAGGTCACACTCTGACACAACCACGTGCACAAACAACCCCGACGTCAACCACACATCTGCGGACAAACCATGCCCAAGAGTCACAACTCGACCAAGAGCCCAACTTACCCAAGCCCGCAACATCTCAGCACTGTAGAAGCACAGAAGTAAAAAGCACACCGCCTGAAAGGGAGAAGGGGCAGCCAAATCAGAGCTGCAGGGGTGACTCACCCACAATGCAGCACACACACATAAGAATAAAAGCACCCCAACACTGATGACCATGTGGTACAAACTGCAACACTTTCACAACAGAACACAGGACACAACTGGTGCCGCATGTGTGTACCAAATGGCCAATCACACCTGGCATAGCAGGTAACTATGAGATGACAATGTACGAGTACAACCCCACATCCGTGATGTAGTACAAATGTCCACTGTCCCGCATCAAATAGGCATCTCCTCACAAACAGTCACAATGTACATTGTCATGCAGTCTGCATGTAAACTCCGCCAATGCGTCAACATACATGGAACACACTGTGAAACTGCATCTCCCCTTCACATTGCAGAGGGACAATCAACACCTCCTGCAGAGCAGACCCTACAACACGTCAGTGATGATGGAGACGACCCCCAGGACATCGACTACGACGTACTCCAGCGGTTCATGGACGACCTTCGCACCCCACCTCCAGTAGCAGGGCAGCCCAGCACCATCGAGGTGATCCCACCCCCTGCACAGACCACACAGCAGGAAGCACCCACAAACACGTCTGGCTCCCAGCACCTCACCGAAGAACACATGGCGTTCCAACGCTGTGTGTTAGACTGCCAGAAGGAGCTGGCTGAACAGGTACGAGTGGTGTTCGACCTCATGGCAGCCAAACTAGATGCCATACGTGGGTGTCGAAGTCCCATCAGGGACCACTTACAGTCCCTAACGGACACCCACAGTCCGCCCCATGCCCTCCAACAATCCATGCCTCCCGTCGCCGGAGTCATGACTCGGAGACAACAACTGTCTAGTCAGAGTGGCTACAGCGATGTCATCCGTAAATTGGGAACCATAAGGAGGGTCATGGAGAACATGGAGCGGATGCAGGCGCAAACAATGGCTACCACGGCTGCACACGAGAAAGCTGTCGATGTGATCTTCCATGCCCTACAGAACCTCATCATGGGAGTGATGCCACAAGACATTGCGCAGATTAATGCTGCTGCTGCTGCTACTCCAACATCCACATCTCCGGCCCCTGATGTGTCAGTGTCACACAGTGCTGCAAACCAAACACCAACGCCCACATGTGAGGCACATGAAACGTCAGAGGACGAAGATGAGGATGAATCTGCCATAGTGGTAAGGAGGAAGCAGTAGCATTCATCTCCACCACATGGCTTGTTACTGCTTGGGTCTGCCCTCAGCATCATGCCCTGGAATAACACCTTCCACTGTCCCCCGACACACTCTGCGACACCAACCTTGGACCTCGACATGGACTGCCATCACTTGTATGCTCAACAATGACACAGCAATCGGCCTGCGGACTGGACTCTTCCCCTTCCGAGTAACTTGTCAATCCCAAAGGACTCAGGCTGACCCTCCACGGGGCAACATTGCTAAGTGTTGTCTGCATGGCCCAGTACTGAGACAGCCTCAACACTCCACTGAATGTGAATAATACATCCTGATACACACAGATGTGCCATGCCTATGAATAATCAAGTATGAAAGCATGGCCGAATGTAGGGGCAGTGATTCCCCCTTACGTCCATGTAGCTCATGTTGTGGGACATGTGTCACAGGGTGCATTCCTGCATCATGGTGGTACATATTTGACCCCAAATGTATCCCTGTTGACAATTGTAGGTCACAAATGGCAGCCTATATGTAATGATTTTTGGACACATGTGACACGCTGATGAGTGGGATACCGTACTCTCTTTGACACACAGAAATGGCATTTCGAATACGTGACACCCAAACAGCCTCTCTGTACAGAGGTGACACACCCACCATCCATTTCCAATTAGTGAGATTGTTAGCACTACATGTTGCACTTACACTTGTCAGAGCGATGTGCTTGTACAGAGGAGTAACTTGCACACAGGGAATGTGTGTTGTAATGCGTTTATTTGCACATGCTGTGCCTGTGGTCATTTTGTACTGTTCCATGATTGCTGGGGACTGTGACAATGTGACGTGCTCATGTGAAGAAATTGTCAATGATGGTGTTCCTACGGGCTAGTCCTGCTGCTGCTGCAGTGGGGTGTGGTCCACCTGCCTCATCCTCCATCATCATCGTCCGGTGCATCTGGCACTTGTAGCCATGGGGCATTGGTGCGCACACATATGTTGTGCAACACACAACAGGCAACGATCATCTTGCACACGATGCCTGGGCTGTACAGGAGCCTTCCACCTGTGATGTCCAGGCACCTGAAACGTGACTTCAAGACGCCAAATGTGCGTTCCACGATGCCCCTGGTGCGTATGTGGGCCGCATTGTACTGCCTCTGGGCCTGTGTGTTCGGGGCTCGGAGGGGTGTCATCATCCAAGGGCAGAGTGCATATCCTTGATCACCTGTGACAGTGCATAGAGACATGAGTCAAAAGTTGGTTCTGCATGATGTGTTGGCAGGCCCACTAGTTCATTGGTGTGTGAAATGTGTGACTTAGTGATTCCCGTTTGACAGGTACTGCTTGTAGCAAATGAGCGGCATCAATGTGTATTACGTAGCCTCACTGCTGCCCCTCCCTCCCCGTGCATATTTACTAGTGTGCGCAGCGCGGTTGCATCACTTGCACTTCTACGGCACACCATTGTCATGCCTGTCTGCGCATGTCCACAAGCCTGACAACAACACTGTGATGTTGTGCGTCGAAGGTGGGCGGCCACGTGTGTGTAGGCCTATGGTAAGGATAGGGCGGACACAGATGTAGAGTTCATGGCTGGCTGAACTCGCGATGCGGTTGAGGGTAGACCTTTGGCCTATGCTGCGGGGATAGCGACACACACAACAGTTGGCATGTATGATCCCGGACCCCGAGCGGGCTTGCGCTCCTTCATTCATCCCTTCGGCCGAGCCTGCACTCCGGGGGCATGCTACATCGCAACATTGTCCATTGCGGGACGTGTTGCGCCGACACTACAATAGTGACACATGCATTAGTCACTTCCATGGCAAGGCCAACACTTAGCAACGCCCAGGGCTGATTATCCACACCCCTACGCTGGACTGTCGTACGTCAGGTCAGCCCACTACGCTTACGCTGACAGGGGGGTACGACACAGCTACATGTCCCAGGTCTTCCCCACTGCCAGAGGTGACATGGTTGCGTCCGCTGTACACAGCACAATGTCATGTGGTGGGTCCCGGGACACTCTTGCATACATAATGACCACACGGACACACTTAGATGGTTTGTGGAACTGGCTACGGGCACGTGCGCCCGGCCCCTTTTATTGCCAGGGCCACATGTCCAGTGACGCCTGTGCTGGATGGCTGTGGGGTCAGTGTAAGCCAGCCCTCAGGGAGTGGTTGGTGCTGGCAACTACTACAACAGTGATCGGACAATCAGAAGTTCAAAGTTCAAACAGCAAGGGTCCCTGACTTGTGCTGCACAGAGTTAGTGGCCCCGGATGCACAGCGGTCGGCACAGGAACACCGCCACGGGACGGTGACTTGCGGTGCACTGAGGTAGGGCCACGGGAGCTGAGCGGGTCCTCGTCGGTGTCGAAGGTGAATGTCGCGCAGTGTTTCGGGGGACAGTGGAAGGTGTTCTTCCAGGGCATGATGCAGAGGGCAGAACCAAGCAGAAACAGGCAATATGGAGGAGATGAATGCTACCGACCCATTTTTTATTCAAAGTCAGTATCAGCTACATGATGATGAAGACAACCCCCAGGCCATGGACTCAGATGCCACCAAAGTTCAACCTGAGAGTGTCCATGCATTACGTGGCACAGAGTTAGTGGCACCAGAGCTGAAAGGGGATGCAGTCTGCGATGAGGCCTGTACAATGGTATGAACTCTGCCATGAAAGATGCAAGACTCAGTTCCAAATGTGTGACCTGATTGACCGCAGTGTAGGCTGGGGTCAGCGGGCAGCAGGGGCCCACAGCCACGTGTCGTTGGCTTGCGATGCAGAGTTAGTGGCACCAGAGCAGTTGTTGGTAGTGTTCGATCACCTCCGTGACGATGGTCCTTTTTTCCTCCGGACTGAACCGCGTCTTCCTCTTACTCCTCTCCTTGCGTACCATGATATGGACTCGGCCATTGCATAATCAAGACTCAGTTCCAAATGTGTGACCTGATTCACCGCAGTATAGGCCGGAAGCAGGGGTCCACAGACACGTGTCGTTGGCTTGCGATGCACAGAGTTGGTGGCACCAGATCGAAGGGAGTACAGTGATATAAACTCTGCAATAAATATATGAACTCGGCCATAATGAAATCAGGACTCCGTTCCAAATGTGTGACCTACTTGACCGCAGTGTAGGCCGGAGGCAGCAGTGGAGTAGGTCAACGAGAAAGGAGTGCTGGGGGCCTGTGTCGCGGAGGCCGTGATGGTCTGAGGAGGCTGCCATGGTCGCGGGCCTCGGGCTTGGAGCTTGCACCGTCACGTGGTGGGCCCTCTTTGACACACACCGGTGTCGGCAGGTGAGCAGTGAGGCCTGGTTGCGCTGGGGCGGCCAAGACGGGTCTGGGGACCAGCGGCCTGGGGTGCAGCAGGCGCACGGGAGCGCAGGCACCGCCGCTCACGGCGTCGGCCTCGTGGCGGGCTGAGAGGCGCCGCCCTGGCAGACACGTTGGCCATTCCGGAAGAGGATCACGCCCCGAGCAACGGGCTTTTTATTCACACCCCGACACTGGCCTGGCGTACGCCGGGCCAGCCCACTCTGCTCACGCTTACAGGGGGGGACATAACAAGCTACATTTCCGCGCTCTTCCCCACTGCCTGGGGTGACATGGTTGCGTCCACTGTCCACTACACTCCAAACACCAGCAGTATGTGTCGACATGGCCATGTCTGTGGTCTGCATACTGCAGTCTGGCCAGCACATCAATGCCACATTTGGCATTGTGTACATTCTCATTCATGGGTCACTTGCCTCCTTCGCACATGCCTGGTTCCCACCTCTCCCCACATTCTGCTATTGTGTGGCGGAGGTGCCATGTCATTGATGGCTTGTGTACATGGCTAGCCCAGGTTACCACAGTAAGTTGTGCTGTCGTGTCTGGTAGGTGGGCATGTTGTTTGGCATATTGTATGTGTGTTTGTGACGTGGGCATTCCCAGAGTCGTGACTTGCATGACTGTGGAGTTGAGGTGTGTGGTGTGTTCATTTGGTACTTAGCAACGAGCAATGCATTTCCATAGGTGCCATCCTGGAAGCGCTGGTTGATGATGGACTGCCGGAAGATGAAGGAATCATGCACACTGACTGGGTAGTTGGCGACGACATTGGTGAAGAGGCCCCGGTGGTCCACTATTGCCTGCACATTGATGGAATGCGTGTGCTTCCTGTTGCGGTAATTGTGTGCAGTGGCGGCAGTGGGCACGAGGAGTACATGTGTGCAGTCGATTGCCCCCAACACGTGCGGGAATCCAGCTATGGTGTAGAAGCCTTGCTTGGTCTCCAGCTGTTCCTGCGCAGTGTGGGGGAAGTGGAGGTACTGGGGTACCAAGCTGATGATCCAAGACAGGTGTGAGGAACTTGGATAGGGCTGGCTGTGAGACTCCTCCGACTCTGGCAGTTGTTGGTTGGAATGTACCAGAGGCCAACAGGTGCAGCACAGCCAGCAGCTTTGTCTGCGGAGGGATGTTGGTTGTCCGCTGTGTTGGTACCGTCAGCCTGTGGGCAATGTGGGTCAGGATGCGGAGGATGGTTGTCCTTTTGAGCCTGTAGTGGGCAATGACTTCCTCTGGCTTTAAGTCTGTGAGGCTGGTGCGTTTTCTGTAGGTCCGTGGGGGGGGGGGGAGGGGGGCGCGGAGGGGGTATCCAGGGGGGGGGGGTTGCGGGCCTGGTGGTGGGTGTTGTGGCCCTCTTGTGGCTCCGAGCTGCATGATCAGTAGCTCCATGGCATCTGTTGTTCTTCAGGTGTGGCTCTGCTCTGGGCTCCCTTTTGTGGTGCAGGTTGGCGTCCGACTTAACACCAGGTAAGAGCAGGTGTTGAATCCCTGCTGCTAACGCGCCTTATCGCGTGTTTTGGGTTCTTATCGCCGATCTGGCTGGTCGTTGAGAATGTTGCGAAGTGGTGTTTTCGCGGCTTTTTGCAAAGGAACGCCTACTCTGCATCTCATTAGCATTAGTTGCCGGTGTCATCCGTGGCGATGTTTTTTGCGGCTGCTATCGCAGGTTAACTGGCGGTATCGGCTGTTAGCACCAGCTTGTGAATGGGGCGATAACTCTATCGCCACTTTGGCTGCGATAAAGTGCCGCTAACTCGGCGATAAGTCCTTGAGAATATGCCCCTAAATTCCTTCACCATGCACAGGAAAATTGGGAGCACTATGGTCGTGCAAACATATTTCACAAATATCCTGTATTCTAAGTGAGACACCCAATAAACACAACATTAAAACACCCTCTGGGAATGCTCTTAGCTTTCAATTCTGAAAGAAGCACTGGCAAAGCCAATAGACCTGGCACTGGCCGCCAGACTTTTGTCTAGCTGGTTTTGTTTTGCCATGGATTTTTCAAAACTGTTGATGGGTAATAAGCTGACGTCCCTCAAGAATCTGAAAAAAATATTGGCTAAAAGCTAAAATAATTTTTGGTCTCAATAATCAACCATTGCAATAGTGGTCCCTGACACATAAGTGAACTTCTTTGGGTGTGGATGTGCTCCTTGTGAAAGGGCTGAATGCGGTTATTCACAGGGAAGTTAGCTAGTGACTAAAGTGAGCTGAATATATTTCCAACTGTATTGTGTAGAGGGTGGAAATAAAATGTGAAAGCAGCGGGCCCACATAATCTACCTGTGGTATTAGTTAAAACAAATTTAGATTGGTGGTCCAGTTTGTTCTATCTGCTGCTTCAAAGAATTATAAAGACTGGAATTTTCCTGGTTAGTTGGAAAGTCACAGTCATCAAACTAATTTACTAAAGAGGGGAACTCTTCCTTGATGACTGTTGAGTTGCCTGAACTCGTGTGGGAGAAAGCAGCTTTCGGTTGTTTCGGGTCATTCATAGTTTAAGAAATAGGTTTGCCCTGGTTTTGATATCAAAATTGATCAATGTCAGGTTTGTTCAACAGCCAGACATGAATGGGATCAATAATTTTCTGAGAGAAATCTTTGCACATGAGGGGCTACCCAAGTTATTGCAATTTACCTCTTGCAAGAAGCTTCATTCCTTGAAAGAAAATGGTATAGTGTACAAGAAAACGTGACTGTATCATAACTAGGGTAATGGTTTCGTTGAAAGTTCTAAGTGATCAGTTGGCTGTTTGAAGGAGGTTGACCGTAGAAAAAGTTGTGCAGGGGATTCTCTAGTTGTACCACTCCACCCTTTACTCGACCACAGGGATAACTCCTTTTGAGGCATGAAAAGGCAGAAGGCATTCATGTTGGTTGAACCCCAGTGGCTAACATGTTGCCACAATAATAATGGACGTGAGTTGTGTCAGGATTGGGCTGCCAAAATCAGAGTTGGGGAGAAAACAGAAAAAAAACCCCAGCCCTGCATGATTCACTGCATTGTGGAATGGAAACAGAGCTTTGAGAAGGAGTTCTCGTGAAAATCCTCGAGGAATCGAGAAGAAATCAAGAAGGTGAAAGTCAAATGATGTCCTGATGATTTGGTTGAGAAAGTGTCGGAGTGTGGTGTGTGCAGATGGAGGTAAAGGTAGGACAATTATGTTTTTGCTTTTGGTAAGCCTGTTGGACATTCTGGAAGTAACGGTGATGAACCACTCACAACTGGAAACCTGTAGGGCAGTGACTCTGGTGGTCGGTGTGAGTGTGAAGCCCATGAGTGTGAAGTCCGTAAACAAGGGCACAAGAGTAGCTGTATTTTAAAATGTCCTGGATTGTGGAAACATTTTGCCTGAATATTGTCATTTAATCATTTTGCTGTTTTTAAGTGTTAAGATTCTTTGTGCAGGAAACTCCTCCTCCACTCATGTTGCAAGGTCCTTTTTGAATCTTCCTATTATACATTGCTTTTGTTTTGAGAATATATGGCTCTGCTTTGTGCCTTTGTTGTATTGTTCATTTCATGTCTAGCCTGCCGACAGTGCATGTGATGTCGCTTCAAGGGGTATTGCTTACTATAGGGGGCTTGGAGCCTGCCCATTGCTTACCATTTGTTGGCTTTGCTGTTACTCTTATTTGCTGCCTCCTAATTGGCTAGTGCTTGCTGAGGTCACTTTCTGTTCAACAGTTTGGAGCCGCTACAAAGTACTGACTGATTTACTTTTATTAATGTCCTTCAGCTTTTCCCCACTTGCTCGCTGTGCTTAAGGCACTATTTTATTCATTCTTCTCCAATTTCTTTTTTTCCACCCACCCTCCTTGCTTCATCCCCTCCCACCCGCACCCCACCTGCTGTGTGCTTCTTATAATCCCGCTCCCTCACCCTTGGCCGTGTTGCTTCATCCCTTCCACCCGCACCCTCCCATTACCTGTTTTGCCTTCCGCCCACATACCATAACAAAACAAAGCGCTGGTCACATCATAGCCCTTTATTTATTACCACCCCTCCCATGTTCTCCGCCTTGCCTGGTCTCTGACTGTTGTCCGTCTTGCCCACCTCCACCAGTTAGAAGATAAATAAGTGCAATGAAGCTGCCAGTGCTGGCAGCATCATATCACTTTTTTTCTAACTTTACTTTTAGCCATGATGCACAGCCATGCCACTGTACTACATGGCTAAAAGACATTGGCAATGCCAATAGCTCTTGCGTGGGCTAGACCCATTAGCTTTGCCAATGATTGTTAGGTTTTGTTATTAGGATGCTATGTTATTTTTGTGTCAGTGCCATTTTTAAATAAAAGGAAGATGTGTTGTGTCTTGAAGATGTTCTTGTGCCTACATCTTGTGTCACGTCTCAAGCAGTAGAATCCTGGGTGCTGCCAAACTCCTGGGACATGTAGGGATATTTAAGTGCTTAGTCAATTGGAGCTTACCTGTTAAGCTGGTGTAGCTTCGCTGATACGTGGATTACAGAAATGAAGCACTTGAAATAAACTGTGCTAGCACTTTAATACCCCCCTATCCTTATTGCACAATGTATCCTCAATACCTGGCATGTCCACTTATTTGAGACAACGGTTCTTGCTGCCTAAGTGGTTGCAAAGATACATGGAAACTGGATTAGAGAATTAATGATAGTGGTGGGCCATGAATGGCTCATTCACAGGCTTAATGATCAAGGGCACAACTTTGAAAAGATTTGAGGCTACTTCCTCTTAGCAATAGATTCTTAGGCACTGTTTGTCGTAATTACATTCTATTGTCTACACACCCTCTGTTCTTTTGTACAGATACATGCATTGACACAACTTACAAAATAGTGTGCTTGACCTGGTAATCAGAAGTGATAAGACTGAGGCACTCCGGCTGGAATTTATCTTGTGTCTACTGCCGCCTCTAAGACAGGAAATGTTCATAAATTTACAACCACTCTCTGACCAACATGCTAGTGTACACTTGGGTGCCTATTTATGGGGAAGTCCTGCAGCGTAGCTGGACTGCGTGGCAGGGAAAGGACCGGAATGCACCATATTTAAGGCAATGCAGCACATTTTCTGCCATTTTCCCTGCACTGGCAAACTTTTGGCAACTTCCTGCACAAAAACAATCCTGGGAGGCATATTCCTCTTTCTATGTGTGCTGCAGAATGCACTGCACATAGAAAGAGGAAGAAATGAGGAGAAATAAAGATATTTCTCCTCTTTACGCCTCCCCTGGGAGGGTGTAAGATTTTGGCGCATTTCCAGGTTTACAAGTTCTTGTAAATCTGGGAATGCCCATGGAACGCCTACCCAGGGCAGAGTAACACAGCACAGCGATTTGCCCTGCATTGCATTACTCCAGATTTTTGGAGCCACCTAAAGTGGCTTTGCGTGGTTTCAAAAATCTCTCTTAAGGTTTGTGTCGCTCTTGCATCATGTTGCGTGATGCAAGAACAATGCAAATGGCATCATAAATAGGCCCCTTGGTGTCATACTTGCTACATGATGTACACCGAGGTAACAACCAACTCCCCATACTCCAAATCAAGACACTGATGCTGGCTTTCTTACATCTCCATCCACTATCTGTGTTGGACATGGTGCAAAGGGGAGGCAGCTAGCATTTACTGCACGTACATGTATACTGCGACCAAACCTAGTACTTCGGTTTGGGACCTCTATCCCAGGGCATTCCCACTCTTGTTTTTGCCAGCAAGAGCACCAATGCAAAAAAATCGCAGGGGGCTCATCAGCACCACATTCACATATACAAGGAGTGCCATCAAAGGGGATGGAGACATTCATCCGTTTCATCCTGAACTAGGTCTTGAAAATGTCCTGTCAATATGCCAAGGTAGCTGGGCATATCCGCGCTAAGTTCATGAAGTCAGTCAATGGGTGATGGCAACGTTTGATGTCTTGGTGCTCTGCAACAAAACTCTGTGTAGCCTCGCTGGAGTGTAGCAGGTCTGATGAAGATTCTTCTATTGTAACCGTTGGCGATGGCTGTTGAAGGCTATCTTCCCTATTTGACAGAACAAATGCACCTTTGCACGTCTGTGAGCTGATGGCCAAGGTTTCTGCCCCAGACACAGTGGATCGTGCTCAAAGGTTGCCTCCCCGAAGCAGACATCTCCAAGTGTAGGCTGGCTGTGAAGCAAATATGGTTTGGGATATTGATTAAGTTGGTCAGGTCCCATGCACAGGGGGTTCAGCTGGATGCACAGAGTGGCACATCTGTAGCATGGGTTTCAGTCTTAACATATAAAAAAATATCCAGGCTGAATATCGCGACTAAAGAATCAGTGTCATGAACAACCTATTGGGAGAAAACACTTTCAGTATGATGAGGCCCAAGTGACCAGGTTGGGAGCATGCTTTCAGCTTATGCTATGCCCACACCGTGCAGGCCACAGTTTATTTGCCCAGCAGGATGCGTCCCATGACTTATTACCACTGAAAATAATGGGCATTGTGCAGCATTCTCCTTCTCCACTGCAGTGTGTGGCAGACCAGGACTTGGGTGATATCAATATCATTTTCATCTGATGTAGCTGATACGGAGGTCGCTCCTTCTACCTAGCAGCGAAGACATCGAACGAGCTACCCTTTCATCTACGGACCTCCCCATCTCTTCCAGAGTTCAAAAACTCCAGGAATACTTGGCTATTCGGCTAATCAAATGAACCCAGCCAGCGCCTGGATACCCTCACAGGTGACAGGTAGAGAGCTCTACAAATCTACTGATAGATTAAATATAGGGCAAAGTGGGCTTGTGCCACATTGTATTATAATTAAACATCAGGTTCTGCCGTACCTCCATTAGGATATGGGTGCGTCAAAACCACCAATGTAAATCGCGGTTGCTTACCTGTCTTAAAACCAGCCTGATCAGAAGGGATTTGGTGGTATGAAAAAAACACATGGAGAATAGGGCTATTGATAAACAGATATGGTAACGTAGGGAGTGCATATAGAACCATACTGGTGGGTCACTGTTCCTATATGGATACTCTTGTTGTCCACAGAAAGAGAGAGAAGAGACTAGGTCTAAACCTCACAAGATGGACACAATCACAGATCTTGTCTCGTTGCCCTCACACATCCCAAGGGATGTCATGCTTCATCATTGTTGCCCTCACACATCCCAAGGGATGTCATGCTTCATCATTGGGCGTTGCTCCTCGTCAGGCCGGCGTTGCAATGCCCTACGGGTCCCCCGAAGGGTTGCTTTGGCAGAGATCTTTTTAGTAACGCCGTATGATGAGTGAGGGTGTGAGATTTTCAGTGAGAAAGAGGGTTCGTGAGAGAGAGTGACTAAAACTGGCTATGGGATACCAAAAAAGGCTTTTTAATGGGTGGGTTCCCCTGACAGGTTAAACGTAGGGAGTGCAACCATCTGCTGTAAATTGTTATTTAAATACCTTGTTACTATAAGGATTTGCCTACTTACTGGAGTGGGAAGTCTAACGAAGGTCAAGACTCTTCAACGTGAATGTGAAGACTTCTCATTTACCCCAGTTTGTTCAGAGACCCCATATAGGGCAGTATCTCCCTGACTGTCGGGGATAAGTTCACTTCATGCTGGCTCATGTTGAAAAATATGCTTTCTCCGTGCAGCGACACTGCAAGTGATGTGCCCCCATCGAGAGCCCTCTCTCCGAATGGCACTCCCTCAGGACACATGCGAATGCTGCCGTTTGACAGTAGTGGTGACAAAGGGAACCCCAGCCTTGTATCTCAAGAGAGAGCAATAGTCTCAGAAGTACAGTGATTCACTCATCCATGCCAATGGGGCTTACATGGCAGGTCTATTCATCAAACAGAACCCTCATTCACGTTCAGACGTCTAAGCACAACAAACACGAAGTTCCAGGACAGGGAGTCAAATGCCTTTTTCAATGGCTAAAATATTGCAATCACTAGGAGTTCTGGTTGAACAGTATATCAGTTGTGTGCTGTCGCCATCCCGGAATGAAGCCAATGTAATCAGGCAGCAACAGTCCCGTTGTATAAGGAAGCAGGCATCTCACTTATACCTTAGTCAGTACCTGTACCAAAGAGAGGATGGTGTGATGAGCATTGAGTCCGTGATTCACCCTCCTTGAGCAAAATGATTAGGATATTCTCATGGAGAGTAGGAGGAACAGTCACTTTCAACCTCGCCTCTTCAGACATCTCCAGCATATAAGGAGCCAGGAAATCACCAAGGGCCACATGTACGAAGCTCTTTTGAGGTCCGAAACAGCCGATCGGACTGTTTTTGACCATAAAAATGCTTTTGCATATGTACAAAACAAAAATTGCGATTCAGTAACAAGTTCCTGAATCGCAATTTGTGTTTGCAGTTCGGAATTTGGAAGGGGCACGTTTAGGGCGTCCTTTCCAAATACTGAATATGAATGGGATGTGTGAATGTTTTGCGACCGAATTACGATCGCAAAAATTAATATTTTATTGACTCCTTGAAGGGGCCGTAACCCTTCGCAAATGGGAACGGGACCCCCCAGGGATCCCTTCCACTTAAAATAAAAAAAAAATTGTTTTCCATTTTCGAAGAGCAGGCAGTGGTCCCACAGACCACTGCCTACTCTTAAAAAATGAAACTTCAAGGTTTCATTTTTTCTTTTTAGACGCTTTCCGTTTTACTTTAAGTAAAACAGGCTACATTTAAATAAATAAAATAAAAAAGATTGCGTTATTAAAAAGCAATCACAGACGTGGTGGTCTGCTGACCTCAGCAGACCACCATCCCTGTGATGGCTGAGATTCCTAATGGGTCACAAATTGCGACCTTCCTCATCAATATGCATGAGGTAGGTCTATGTGCGACCCACTAGGAATTGCTACTGACACTCAAGAGTTTCATACATTAGGAATACCGATTTCCTAATTGCGATTCAAAGAGAATCGCAGTTAGGAAATCGGTATTCGTAATGTTAGTACATCTGGCCCCATATTCTTTAGAACATTCTGGTGTCAGACCATCGCCCCAGGGAGTGTTCCCATCCACTGAGCTCCTGCTTTCCTCTCTGATTTCACCCGCTGATAAAGTGTGGCAGGAGGTTCTTACTGCTCTAGGCAGGACACTGTGTATGTTCTTGTTAGGCACCAGTGGATTCCCCTACTTCACAGACACTGTGAAATGCCTATTGTGGGAGAATCAATAGAGCCAGCACCCAGCCAACCCCATTACCACCTGTCACATATTTATTGAGGTATTTCACTTCTCCATCAGCTGCTCCATGGAACTCTAGATCAAGTCATGCAACTTCCCGTGAGATTCCTTGCCCATGTCTAGTTTGTGTTTTGTGTCATCTCATGTCGCCCAAGAGTGGTACAAAAAGGCCAGAGCACGCTGAACTGCTTAGAAATGCAGATACCTATGATTTAAGCCTTGAAGGCTTTCCAGATGGGGCCTGGACTACGTACAGAGTGATTTTTAATTTCAAACTATTCTCTTACTGTCTTGTTTTCGAGTTGACGGCTGCATCTTGCAGGACTTCTGACGGTAAGCACCAGCATCTACTGCCTGCCTCAGTTGAGGGAACCCTTGCCATCACTGTCGCTGGGCGAGGTCTGATAGTGTGAATCTGTGTTTCTCTGCCACCGGCTACTCATCAGAACGTATTGTAGTATAGGCTTGGACACTAAGGGCCCTATTTAGCAGGGGTTTGTGGCACGTTTGCACCACGCAACATGGTTCATGCTTGATGCAAACCCTAAAATGCGATTTATCAAGTCACGCAAGGTCACTTTGTGTGACCCGGAGTGGCCTGATAAATCAGGAGTAACGCAGCGCAAATCACTGCGTTGTGTTACTCTGTCCAGGAAAGGTGTTGTATTTGCGTTGCGTGGGTGTTTCCACACAGCTCCCCTGGAGTTTGACGCAGTCCCATATTTACCATCACTAGTAGACTTGTGAATGTGCCACAAAAATACCCTTTCTCTGGTGAGGAGTAACCAGAAGAAATGTCTCCATTTCTCCTTGTTACTTCCTCTTTCTATATGTGCTGCACACATAGAAAGAGGAATATGTCTCTCAGGATTGTTTTTGTGCAGGAAGGTGCAAAAGGGCAAAAACAATCCTGCATACAATGCAGGCACCCTTGCACCATGATGCAAAGGTTGCCTGCGTTGGCGCTAGGCATCCCATTGTGTGCCAGCGCTGAAGAAAGGACAGCAATGCACTTTATTGTAATAAATACGGCACATTCCTGCCCTTTTCCTGTAACGCAGTGCAGCAAAGTGACTTGCTGCGCTACGTGACTTTTACATAAATAGCCCTCAATTTTGTTGTGGACTTGTGCATGTGAACAGCAGGCGTAGATTTATCCAGCAGAGGGTCCATGGCTGGATTCAAATTCCCTAGCCCGGAATAACGTCCAAGCATCCAGTATACTGTATACCAAGACCTTCATGAAACAAATGGGGTCGTGTGTATTGGAGAAATATATCTTCAAGAAAGTGATATGATTGGGGCTTATTTTTCCCAGCACAATAATGAATGTTCCCTTATAATCTCTGACAGTGTTAATGTGCTGAAATAGAACATTCCTGTGCACAAGTATTGCAACTCCTCTCGAGTGGGTAATATAGGTTAACTACCTGTGTGTGCCCCAGCTTCTTGCAAATTTGTCCTCTGCACCATTCTTTTAGTTATTTTATTTTCTAGAACCAAGCAAGCCTGGCACAGGTAAGCAATAAGTACTTTACAGTAGTAATGCAATTGAGATACAGTTTGAATGATAATTGTATATGCACTTTGATTTACAGTATGGATGCAGAGAAATGCAATACTTAGTAAATACAGTACATAGACTTGAATAGGCTTTTTAGTAAAATAGCAGGTAAGTAACTTTTGAGATTACTAGGCTTACACAGAGTAGTATACCTAGATGCTACTCTGGGACATTTCCTGAAAACAGGTAAGTAAAATCGTTTTTGTTAGATCATGCAATTTTAAACAATTTCTTTAGTTTCTCAAACTCCACATTTAGAAACTTTTCACAGAAAAACAGTCAATGTTATCCTATGGAGAAAAATAGTGTTATCGGTTTTGAGGTAAGTATTTGGTAGTGGGAGTTGAGGTTCTGGGGATAGACTCAGGGGTCCCCCAGGGTCAAGGATGCACTCTTGCTACTCCCTCAGCGGCACTAGGGCGGCCGGGTGCAGAGTGCTGAGGCCCAATGTTATCCAATAGGGGCTAGGGGGCCTCCGGTTGGTGGCTGCTGGCAAGCAGGCCACTAGGTTGTGGGAGCAAAGCTCCTGGACTTTAGCTCAGGGCAAATGGGGAAACAAAGTAGCACCAAAGGTGCACCCTCAGCGGCACTAGGGCGGCCAGGTGTAGAGTGCTGTTTCGGCGTCGGACGCCCTGTTGTTTTCAATGGAAAACCTCAGGTTTGGAAAGACACTGCAGGCTCGGGGACAACCACCACTTCGAGAGGTAAGTTGGGAAGTTAGGGGTTGGTTAGGCACTGTCGGTTTGGGCACACAAGGCTGTGGGGCGTCGGGTGCAGGGGTGCCTTTTGGGGTCGGATCTTCTTACCAGCTACGGGTCGCGGTTAGGGGGGCCTTCTGGATTTAGGCTGCAGGAATCGGCTGGAGGCTTGAGGCAGGTCAGGGGTCGCCGGATCTCGGGTCAGGATCGCCGGGGTGACCTCCTCGTGGTGTTTGCCCACTCGAGCTCTGGCCATGGACGGCGGGTGCAGAGTGGGGCGGATTTGTGGTGTCCGGCCGGAGCCAGAGGTTGCAGATGAACAAATGCGGTGTTCACGGGAGACAAAGTCTTTGTGCTTGAAGGCAGGCAGGTCCTCCGGGGATTTCGAGGTTGCTGGCTGCGGGACACACCGGGATTTCGCAGGAGCAGGTTCGAGGTGGAGACAGGCGGGTAGGTCTGGGGCCAAGTCAGTGGGCGTCTTCCTCTTGTTAGCTTCGGCACGGCTGATCAGTCCTTCTTCTTTTCTTGTTGCAGGTTCTTGTCTGAGGAAGCAAGGTTCAGGGGTGCCACTAAATACTAGATTTAGGGGCGTTACAGGTAGGTAAAAGGCAGGGACCAATGGGTCCCTTCCCTGGGGTGGGTACATCCCCTATTATGCCACCCTCCAGTGGGAGGGGGGCATGAGCCTGTCCCTGGTTGGCTGAGTCCCCCCATCTTCAAGATGGCGTGGACAGAGTTGTGCTTCACCTCGCCTCCCCCACCTGAGGGGTGGAGTTGGCAGAGGTGGGCACACCTCTCTTCCTCACTTGTTTTTCCCGCTGGTTCTCATGCCCAAAGTTGGGGTCAGAACCAGTGGGGACCAGTTGCTGAGAGCAGCAAGTGGCCTGGGGAAGCTCACAAAGGCGGCAAGCCTTGAAGCTTCCCCTTCGTGACCCTGGCCCATCCTGGGGGAGGAGGCTTGGCACCTCGTCCCAGGATGTGCATTGTTTCAGGCCCCAGAGAGCGGCAGGCTCTCGACCCAGGGGTCCAGAAACATGTCTGGTGGTGGCAGCTGAAAGCAGCCACTCAGCCTGGACACTAGAGGTGGGTTAGTTTTCAGGGGGCATCTCTAAGATGCCCTCTGTGTGCATTTTTCATTAAATCCCACACTGGCAGGGGGCGTGGCTAGCAGCCGACGGACATGGCCGCATTCTGAAGCGGCTCTGCAGCCCTCGCCGTTTCTCCTTCATATATCCGGCACAAATCCTGAATTTACCCCCTGGCGGAGGGGGGGTCCCGGCCCGAACATCCAAGGGAGCCGACTTTGGGAGAATTCTGCGCAGTAGAACTGAGCTGCGGCGGAGCGCCTCCAGTGCAGCCAGAGCTCTGTGAGAAACAATGGAGGCGCACCCTCGCTCCACCGTTTAATGTGGAAGGGGCGTAAAGGCGCTACTGGTTGTGCGACCTTCAGCGGAGCCGACATCAGCATACTCTCCAGGTGGGGAGTGATCAAGACCCTACCCGGCACAGTAGCGTCCCGCTGATCCCATCGAGTGCCCGCGGGGGGCAGGACTCGGACGCGACAGCGGCAGGCAGGCCATGTCTCTAATTGAGGCCCCGGCTTCGGAGGCCTTGTGGACCACAGTGCTGGGTGACGAGGAAGATCAGCGGCGGCCGCTCTCTGTACGCAGCAGATGCAACTACTCTGACCCCTCCCTCTGCTGGACTCTGTATGGCAACTGTGGCCGAATGAGGCAGTAAGCTGCTTCTTCGTGTGAGGGGGCAGACGGGCTTGGGGGACGAGCGGCGAGCTTCGGTGTGGCCCGGGGATCCTGAGGCCGGGCAGAAATAGCGGAAGGCGGAGGAGTGTGCTGCCCAACTGCGCTGGGGAGGACTTTGGGGGCTGGGTGCCACATCTAGTGCGCGGCCACGGATTCTTCCTGTCCACTATCTTCAATTACCCCCATGCGCACTGAAACAAGAGGCATGACAGGGCAGTAAGTTCTGTCGGCGACACTACAAGCTCCTACAGACGGACGCTCTACACCTTTCGCCTATCACCTGGGGTGCGCTTCATCCGGTTTTCTCCCCCGAACTACGGAGCGATCGGCTGACCAGGAAACCAGACAGGCCGGAAGAGACAGTGGCTTCCCCTGAGCAGGCGGCGGCGAGTACTGGGAAGGGGCCCTGGTCGCTTTGTAATACAGCGATCAACGCAGTGTAAACATGGAAAGTGGAAAAGGAACTAAGACACCTGCTCAGAGCAAGCTGGCAAAATGTTTCTGGTCCAAGGCTGGCGAAGATGAAAACACTGCGTCTCAAGGGGGATCAGAGAGTCAGCAACACCAGACGCCCCAGCAAGACTTGACACTCCAGGACATCATGGAGGCCATTACGGGAGCGCGGACCTCCCTGGAGACTCGTATTGACTCTGTCAACATTGAGGTCTCCCTCATAAGAGCCGACTTTAGGAAAATGGATTCCAGAGTGAAGGAGATGGAGGACGTCACCACAGTACTGAACTCAGTCACTGCCCTGCTAAAACAGCAAGTGTGCCAGCTACAGGACCAACAGTCTAGAATGGAGGGGCTGCTTGATGACTACGAAGGTAGGGCGCGTAGGAACAATGTACGAATCCTGGGAGTTCCGGAGCGGTCGGAGGGTCCTGCAGTGGACCTCTTTGTTGAGGACTTAATTCTGAAACAACTCCAACCGAAAAGATTGTCAAGCTACTTCTCCATTGAACGCGCCCATCGGGTCCCCGGGGGGAGGCCTAAACCAGGAGCCCCTCCGAGGCCAATCATAGCACGAGTCTTCAACTTTAGGGACCGCAACGTCATACTTCAGACTGCACGTGCTAACCCGCCGCTTAAATTGGAAGACAGTATGGTCACCTTTTTCCCAGACTTTACCACCAAAGTTCAAGCTCAACTACGCAGTTTCATGGCAATCAAAAGGGCATTGCGTGATAAAGAGATAAAATATGCCATGCTCTTCCCGGCGAAACTCCGTGTTGAATCTGAGGGCAAGACGTGGTTCTTTTCCTCTCCGGAAGATGCTTGGGATTGGCTGGAGGGCTGGCGCCGGGTGGGGAGGCTGAGTGGAGACCGAAACGGAGGACACCGAACTAGCAGACTGGACAACACCACCAGACAAGGAGGCGAATTTGTCCGAAAAGAGATGGACTCAACATTGCGTAGCTAAAGGAAAAGGCGCACGTGGTGCTGGTGTGAACTGACTGAGCTCCAAATAATGACTGAGATAAGACTATGGCTTCAGCAGAAGGTAACGGGGCAATCTCCACCAAACCATGGCGGACACTGATGACCCGATTATAATAATTTAGGGTTGGAAAGCCTGCGGTATGGCACCTGAGGGGCAGCCGCGGTCGGTGGTAGGAGTGCTGCCGGGCGGTGACGTGGGGAGGGGGAGGGGCAGGGTGGGGGTAGTAAACTATGGATTATGGAGGTTTACAGGTAAGTAAACATATAAATAAATAAAACGAATTTCGTTGCGTGCACTGCATCGCATTTGGAGATGCAGTGCGCGCAACGAAATTCGTTTTATTTATTTATATGTTTACTTACCTGTAAACCTCCGTAGTTTACTACCCCCCACCCTGCCCCTCCCCCTCCCCACGTCACCGCCCGGCAGCACTCCTACCACCGACCGCGGCTGCTGAGGGGTGAAGGCGCAAGAAGGGGTCGGGACTTATCCCTGACATTTCGTATACCATGCAGCCATCCTTAATCTGCGGGGGGGGGGGGGGAGGCTGTAAACCAAGCACCTCTTGAATGGGTGGGGGGGCGACAGGCCCTCTGCCTTGTTGGGGAGTGGGTAGTTTGAAATCCACTGGCAGGGGGGCAGGGAGGGGGGAGGAGCGGGTGGGAAGTGGGGTTTTTGGAGTTAGTTAGTTTGTTCTCAGATCGCACAATGTCAAATATCAGACTTCAGTAGTTGTGTCCTCCTTTTGAATGTGGGGTATGCACTTTTGTGGTTCCTGGGGAGTTACATGCTCAAATGTCATTTCATACCCGTAAAATTGGATGCAGTGCTGTTGGGGGTGACAACTGCCCCTCCGGTGGCTTTCGCAGGCTCCCTACACATCTCTCACCATAACTTACGATGGGAAGTACAGTAGAAACATCGTTATCTATTTTAACGTGGAATGTAAACGGGCTAGGGGACAAAATAAAGCGAGGAGTGGTGCTGCAGTATCTTAAGAGGCAAGCCCCAGACTTAGTCCTGATGCAGGAAACACACTTGGTGGGTAATAACTGTAAGGCCCTCAATAGGTGGGGTTACAAACTCCTGGTCCATGCGGGGTTCACCTCAGGTTCCAGGGGCACTGGAATCCTAGTTCGGAAAAGCCTGGCACTTACTCCCACCTGCACATGGGCAGATCCTCAAGGGCGGTTTGCAGTTGTGGAGGCCAGTTGGGAAGGGAGGCCGCTTAATGTGGTCTCAGTATATCTTCCCCCGGCGCTGGGTAAGGAGGCGCTTAGTGACCTGGGAAAGATTCTGATAGATCTCCCCGTAGGCACTTTAATCCTGGGAGGGGATTTTAACATGACCATGGATGACCGCCTAGATAGACATCCCCGACGGCCCCAACACGCCATAACACGCCATAACACTCAGATGGAGGAATTTACTCGGGCCATGGGACTGACTGACATGTGGCACTCTCTACTACCAGACATGACGTATTATACTTACTATTCCAACGCACACAAAAGCATGTCCCGCATAGACCATTTCCTTACACATCTGGCAGATATAGGCCATTTTAGATATCCTCGTGGGCTTCCCAGAGGCATTTCAGATCATTCCCCAGTATGGCTCGAGCTTACCAATCACCAAAAAAGGCAGCGCAGCACCATAGTCCTTAGTCTGTGGCTCCTTATGGTTCCAGACATAAAAGAGAACCTTGTTATGCAAACAGACTATTACTTCACCGATAATGTTGGTTCAGTGGACTCGGCGCAGACAATATGAGCTTACAAGCGGTGGTGAAAGGGCAGGCACTAAAGATGGGTTATATCCGAAAACAAAACCAGCGGCTATTACAACTGGGGAGTGAACTCCAGCAGCTGGAGGCACAAAACAATTCGTCACCCAGTGAGGCCACCACACACCACTTAATCAAGCAACTGGAATATAAATATATGGCGCGAGAGAGAACTCGGGCTAGACTATCGCACACACGTCATAAGGTTTACGAGCTGGGAGACAGGGCCGGGAAAATGCTTGCTTGGCTGGAGAGGAGGGAACAGGGGGAGCGCTGGGTACCCACACTCTCCATCAGGTGGGCAGAGCAGATCTCGGATCCACAAGACATTGCAGAAGCATTTGCAGACCATCTAGAGGCGGTTTATACCTCCTCAACCACATATACAACCGAAGCCTCCCACCAATTGTTAGCAGATATGCACCTACCTACCTTATCAGAGGAAGATAGGAACATAATAGAGGCAGATCTGACAGAGGATGAAATTTGCAAAGCTATAAACAGTATCCAATCAGGGAAGGCAATGGGGCCCAATGGGATCCCCATCGAATTCCTTAAATCTATGGCCTTACGAGTCGCACCCCACCTTAAAAACATGTATAATGTAAGCTTGGAGAAAGGAATCCTGCCGGAAGACCAACGTCTGGCTTCCTTTGTGGTCATCCGAAAGCCCGGAAAGCCCGCTAACAGCTGCGGCTCTTACCGGCCAATTTCCCTAATTAATGTTGAGGCTAAAGTTCTTGCAAAGCTCATGGCTTCCCGCCTGGTGTCCGTACTCCCTTCATTGGTCCATGCTGACCAATCAGGCTTTATGCCGGGGCGCAACACAGCACTGAATATTCGCCGCATTCACAATGTCTTGGGGCGTCAACACTGTATAGACGAAGATGCAGTAGTGCTCTCCCTTGATGCCTCCATGGCATTCGACTCTATAGAATGGCCCTATCTTTTTGAGGTGCTGGGACGCCTGGGGTTTGGTCCGCGATTCATAGGGTGGATTAGACTACTCTATACGGAATTACGGGGTCAAGTGAAGGTTAATAACCGTACGTCCCGAATGTTTACATTGAGCAAAGGCACTAGGCAAGGCTGCCCCCTGTCCCCCCTGCTGTTCGCCTTGGTGCTGGAGCCACTGGCGTCCTGGGTGAGACGGGACGTGGTGCTTCGGGGGCTGAGGTGGGATGAGGGTAGTGAAGACAGGATATCATTGTATGCAGACGACATTCTGCTCTATCTAGCGTCCCCCTCTGCCTCAATATGTAGACTTTTGAATATCTTTATGAATTTCGGCAAATACGCTGGCTATGCCATCAACTGGACTAAATCGGTGCCGTTTGTTCTGCGGTGCCCCGTTCCCAGACTTCCCCGGGGATGCGCAATTGAGGTAGCTCTGTGATTCCGCTACTTAGGGGTCTTTATTACTCCCAGACCCCCAACTCTTCTATGACAGAAATTTGGCCGTCCCCTTAAATAGACTCCACAATGATGTTAAACACTGGAGATCACTGCCACTTTCGCTGCTGGGCCGTGCTGCCCTGTTTAAGATGCTGGCTCTCCTGTGATTTTTATATATTCTCCAAAATTGCCCCTACCAGATCCCTGACTCGTATTTTAAAAGCATTGAAGGAGAGGTCCGCTCATTATTGTGGAATGGAGGTATGCCTCGCATAGCGTTGCACAAATTGACTAAAGGGTGGTACGATGGGGGGATTGCACTCCCAGATATACGACTATTATTGGGCCTCGCAATTATTAGTGATAAATCACTGGCTGTACCGTTCTCCGACGGACCCAGCATACAGGTTGGATAGATATCAGATGGGACGAGAGGGGTGCCTGGGAGCCCTATACAGAAGGATCCGAAAAGAGAGATATCTGGGCCCTATGGCTCGAACGGTGGAAATCTGGCATCAGGCGATTAAACGTCTGGGCTGGACCGGGGTGCTGACTCAGGCCACGTCCCTGTGGTCCTCCCAAAGATTGGGGTTACGGTGTCACCAATTAGGTTTTGACAAGTGGGATACAATTGGTCTGTCCACCATAGGAGATCTAGTTAAAAAGGGCAAAATCCTTACATTCAGTGAACTACAAGAGAAATACGAATTGGCACGAGGGGAGATCTTTCGCTATCTACAGATCCGTCATGCTCTCATGGTGGCACTCCCAGACATAAGAAATGTGCCAGAGTCATCTCCCTTGGAGGACTGGTTGCTTTCTGAACCCATCCCAGGCAAAGCCATATCACGAACATATCGTAAATTATGCAATAACCTGCCGGATCCCTTTCGAACTCTTAGAGACCACTGGCAAGCCGATATCGGACATATTGAAGATGAGGACTGACAAACTGCACTGATGTCCCCAAGGGAAGCAGCCATAACTCATCGTTTTCGACTTATCCAATTGAAAGTCTTACATAGGACATACCTTACCGGGGTTACCCTAGCTAAAATAGGGACGAGACAGGAAGCGCTCGGTTTGCACGGTTGTCACCAAGAGGCAACCTTCTATCACATTATATGGGACTGCCCCCAAATACGACCCTTATGGGACAGGGCAACAACGCAGATGCAGGACGCACTAGGGAAACAAATTACTTTAACGCCACCTATGGGGCTTCTCAATATTTGGGAGGCCGCCGATCTTACAGAAGTGGAACAGCAACTAGTCACCCTGGGTTACACTTTGGTCAAAAGAGCGATTGCAATGAAATGGGGGGCAGCGGAAAGACCACTGCTTAAGGTTTGGGCAGCGGAAATGGACAAGTGTATGATCGCAGAAAAAGAAGTGTATAAATCTAGGGGCTGTCCTAAGAAATGGGATAAAAAAAATGGAGCGGGTGGAATACGCATAGAGGGGAATTATGTGTCTCCCCAACTGTGGAGATGGAAAGGTCGAGAAGAGAGAGACACTTACTTGAAACGATTGACTGAGTCATTGTGCACTGTTATGTTGTAAGTAACTGTTATATTCAGATTGGAATGCGTGCTAACCACGATCTGTAATTATTTAAATCTAAAATCAATAAAAACATTTTACAAAAAAAAAAAATCCCACACTGGCATCAGTGTGGGTTTAATGTGCTGAGAAGTTTGATACCAAACTTCTCAGTTTTCAGTGTAGCCATTATGGTGCTGTGGAGTTCGTAATGACAAACTCCCAGCACCATATACTCTTAATGGCAGCACTGCACTTACAATGTCTAAGAATGGACTTGGACACTGTAGGGGTACAGGGCTCATGCACCTGTACCCTCACCACTGGTATAGTGCACCCAGCTAGAGGGGTGACTGGCCTATGCCAGGGCAGTGGGTTGTAGGCATGGCACACAGAGATGTGTGCCATGTCGACTCTTCACTTTGTTCTGCACCAAAACACGCAGCCTGCAAAGGCAGTGTGTGTGTGTGTAAGGGTACAGGACCTCTAAGGGTGGCACAATAAGTGCTGCAGCCCTTAGGGGCCTTCTCTGGTCACAGTGCCCTGGGTACCTGTGGTACCATTTACCAGAGATGCCAATTGGGTTAGTTTTGGGGAAAGAACACAGGCCCTGGGAACCTGATTGGCAGGGACCCAGGGCACATCAAGTCAAAGTGCATCAGTAGTCTGGCAAAAAGTGGGAGGGTTACTGCAACAGAAACCCACTTTCCTACACACATCCATTTGTAAACATGTCCACAGATTCAACCAGAGAGCATGTCAAAGACCAAACAACTACCTCAACATAGAGACACCAACAACGTCGCCCCACCCGGCTTCAACACGTCGTCTAAGAAATGGTACACATCAGATTCCTTGTTTTGCTGCTAACCCCTAATTAGACCAGTAGCTTTATGGCCGGAGACATTGGAACAGGCCCACTAGAACATGGCCTGTAACCCAGAGTGCTCTAGGTGCCTGTGCCCCTCATTCTTGTAGTATTCAAGCTACCGGTTTCTCTGACCCCTTCTTCAGGCGACCCAGGGGATCTGATGACCTGCCTTCCTGGATACTGTGTCCAGCTCTGATGCAATGTGGACCTCGAACATTACAGTGATAATTTCTAGCATTATGTTGCCATCTGTGGAAAGATAGTGACCATCTCGGCATAATGCTGGCCTTGGCATAATAGTAGCAATTATTTGCATTCTAGGAAGACCCATGACATGGTGGTATCCATTTCTGGCATTATGGTGATAATTGTTGGCATAATGGATATAATTCTTGGCGTAATGGGGCACTCCACAGCACAGCGGTGACCAACCCTAGACTAATGCTGGGCCTTGAATAATGGTGATACTTTTTACCATTTTGTGGGGACACTGGTCCTAAAGGTATCCACACATGTTTCAAAGCTGGCTTTGACATCCAAGTTATGGCAGCCCTACTTCTTGCACAATTCTGGCTCTATGGTGATAATAAGTTGCATAATCATGTCATAATGGAAGTAAAGCACAAGTTACTAACTTGTGTAACGATATATCTGTAAGAGACAGTAGTTAGTGACAGATTCCTTACCTTAGAATATCCCCAGGCGTCAGGCTGGATCCGGAAAGTTTTGCGTAGCAGTACCCTTGCGCGTCGGTAGGCGCGTCGTGCGGCTCCGCGTCCGTCGTCGGCGTCGTGATCGCCGGGATGACGTCGCGGGCAGTACTTAGGCGCCGCCCCTGCGCGCTGACGTCAGTTCTGTACACGACTTTCCGCGCCAGGAACGCAGAGCCATGCAAGAAGCTGACATAAGTGTCTGAAAAAATACTAGGGCCCTGAAAGGGATGTCCTTAACCCTAGAATCAGTTCGCAGAACGGGGAGGATGGGTGGGGCGGTAAGGAATCTGTCACTAACTACTGTCTCTTACAGATATATCGTTACACAAGTTAGTAACTTGTGCATCTGAAAGAGACACGTTAGTGACAGATTCCTTACCTTAGAATAGATACCCCAGCAATACCAACCCCGGTGGTGGGTCTGCGAACAAAGATCAGACAAGGAAGTCCTGGAGGACAGAACGGCCAAAGAAGCCGTCCCTCCGGACCTGACTGTCAAGGCAGTAATGCTTTGTAAACGTGTGCAGCGAGGCCCACGTAGCTGCCTGACAGATAACCGGCAGCGGAACACCGCGGCCCAAGGCCGTGGTAGCAGCCGTTGCCCTGGTGGAATGGGCACGCAGCCCAACAGGAGGCTCCTTCTTAGCCAAAGAATAGCAGGACTTGATGCACAAGGTAACCCAGCGGGAGATGGTCCTCTTGTGCACCGCCCGACCTTTTTGGCGCCCACGTAGCCAACAAAGAGCTGGTCATCCACCCGGAAGTGTTTTGTGCGGTCGATATAGAAGGAGAGCGCACGTTTTGGGTCCAGACGGTGGAGCCTCTCTTCCTCTCTAGAAGGATGCGGAGGCGGAAAGAAGGTGGGCAAAGTGATGGTCTGCCCAATGTGGAAAGCAGTAACCACCTTTGGCAAGAAGGACGGACGCGTCCGAAGAACAACCTTGTCTGGATGAACAGACAGAAAGGGAGGTTTGCAAGATAGAGCCTGGAGCTCACTCACCCGCCGAGCGGAGGTGATGGCCACCAGAAAGGCTGTCTTTAGAGTCAGAAGACGAAGAGGACAGTTATGCAGAGGCTCAAAGGGAGCGCACATTAAAAGGTAAGAACCAAGTTCAAATCCCACTGAGGCATCACAAACGGAACAGGAGGGAAGAGGTGAGTAATGCCTTTTAAGAACCTGTTAACAACAGGGGACTTGAAAAGGGAGGGCTGATCAGGGAGCCTGAGGAAGGCCGAGATAGCACAAAGATAACCCTTGATGGTACCCAGGGCAGAACCCTGTTGGGCCAGAGAGAGAAGGAACAGAAGGACCTCAGAAAGAGGGGCAGAAAGGGGATTCACAGCCTTTGCTGTGCACCATGCCACAAATTTGTTCCACCTGCAGGCGTATACCACCTTAGTGGAGGGACGCCTGGCTGCCAGAATCACATCACAAACTTCGGGAGGCAAGTCGAAAGGAATCAACTGCCGCCGCTCAATCTCCACGCAAGCAGGTGTAGACTGGACAGGTTCGGGTGGAGGACCGTCCCCTGCTGCTGCGACAGAAGATCCTCCCGAAGAGGCAGACGGATCGGGGGATCTATGCTCATATTGAGTAGCTCGGGATACCAAACTCTTCGAGCCCAGTCCGGAGCCACAAGAATGACTTGGGCCCGGTCGTGCCGAATCTTCTTCAACACTCTGGGTAGAAGTGGTATAGGCGGAAAGGCGTACAAAAGACCGCAACTCCACTCGTGACGAAAAGCGTCGCCGAGCGAGTGCCGCCTTGGAAATTCCAACGCGCAGAACTGATGACATTGCGCGTTCTCTTCGGTGGCGAATAGATCTAACCAAGGCTCTCCCCACTGTAGAAAGAGTCCTTGCGCCACTTCCGAGTGAAGACGCCATTCGTGATCCATCATGCACCTGCGGCTGAGTTCGTCCGCCCTGGCGTTCAGGGAACCTGCCAGGTGTTGAACCATCAGGAACATGTCCTGATGATCCAGCCATGTCCAGAGGCGCAGAGCCTCCTGACAAAGGGTCCAAGACCCCACCCCGCCCTGTTTGTTGCAGTACCACATGGCGGTGGTGTTGTCTGTGAACACCTGCACTACCTTCCCCTTGACAGAGGGAAGGAATGCCTTGAGTGCAAGTCGGATCGCCCGGAGCTCCAGAAGGTTGATATGGAGCCGGGACTCCGCCCGGAGACCAGAGGCCTCTGATCTCCGCCTCTCCCATGTGACCGCCCCATCCCAGAAGGGACGCGTCCGTCACAACTGTATGCTCTGGCTGGGGAAGGGAGAGGGATCTGCCCATGACCCATTGCCGGTTCGAGAGCCACCACTGCAACTGTCTTGCAGTCCCCTCCGAGATCTGGACGTGATCGGACAGGTTGCCCTGGTGCTGCGCCCACTGGAACTTCAGGTCCCACTGCAGAGCCCGCATATGCCATCTGGCATGAGTGACCAGCAGGATGCAGGAGGCCATGAGGCCCAGCAGCCTCAGGGTCATCCGTACCGAAACCCAGGATAAAGGCCGAAAGATCGGAATCATAGCCTGAATATCCCGGACTCGCCGTTCGGGAGGATAGGCCCGAAACTGCGTCGTGTCCAGAACTGCTCCGATGAAAAGGAGCTGTGGAGAAGGAATCAGATGCGACTTCGGCACATTGATGGAGAACCCCAGCGAGTGCAGGAGTTCGGCCGTAGTCTGGAGGTGGGAGACGACTGCCTGGGACGAGCCCGCCTTCAGCAGCCAGTCGTCGAGGTAGGGGAAGACTGAAACCCCTGCCCGGCGCAGATGAGCTGCGACCACCGCCATCACTTTCGTGAACACCCGAGGGGCACTTGTAAGGCCAAAGGGGAGCACGGTGAACTGAAAATGCTCGTGGCCTACCGTGAACCGAAGGTAACGCCGGTGGGCCGGCAGGACGGGGATGTGGAAATACGCGTCCTGCAAGTCCAACGCTACCAACCAGTCTCCAGGGTCGAGGGCAGTCAAGACCTGAGCTAGGGTGAGCATCTTGAACTTCTCCTTCTGGAGGAAGCGATTGACGTTCCGGAGGTCCAAGATAGGACGCATGTCCTCCTTGTCCTTTTGGGCACCAGAAAGTAGTGGGAGTAGCAACCACGCCCTACTTCTGGGGTCGGAACATGCTCGATGGCCCTTTTGGTCAAGAGGGCCGTGACTTCCTTCCGTAGAAGCACCAAGTGATCCCCTGACATGCGGTGGAATTGAGGTGGCATGGCTGGGGGGGTGGTCTCGAAGGGGAGGGAGTAGCCCCTTCGGACAATGTCCAAGACCCACCTGTCCGAGGTGATGGTGCGCCAGTGGGGAAGGTGATGGCGGACCCTGCCCCCAACTGGCGTGCTGTGCACCTGAAAGGAGGGACTAGGAGGGCTTGGAGGCCGCGGACGGGTTGGAGGTAGTGGCCTGACCCGCACGCTGGTTGCCCGATCCGCCACGGCGGAATCCACGTCCTCGGCCACGCGAAGACGCCTGCTGCGCGGGCCGGTGGCTGGGCTGCTGACGTGAAGGGCGCCCCTACCGTGGCCACGATAGGGGCGAAAAGCAGAAGTCAGCGGAGGGCGTGTAGCAGAAAGGCCCAGGGACTTGGCAGTAGCCCGTGAGTCCTTAAAGCGCTCCAACGCATGGTCTGCTTTGGACCCAAAAAGACCGACTCCATCAAAGGGCATGTCCATGAGAGTATTCTGGACATGCCCTGAAACACCAGTGGTTCTCAGCCAGGCGTGGCGTCTGAGCGCCACCGTCGTTGCAATAGACCTGCCCAGCGAGTCGGCGGTGTCAAGGCCACAACGAATGGTGTACTTAGCCGCATCCCTTCCTTCCGCAATGGCGCGGGAAAGCAGTGTCTGGACCTCCTCAGGACACTGGGGCAAAACATCCGCCACCGAATCCCACAGGGAGTGGGTATATCGGCCCAAAAGACAAGCGGTGTTAACGGACCGCAAGCCAGCACTGGAGGAAGAAAAACCCTTCTTCCCAAACTGATCCAGGCGTTTGGATTCCCTATCCGGAGGAGCGGTAGGGAAGGCGGTTTGGGAAGCGGAGGCTTGGACAACCAAGCTCTCAGGAGTGGGGTGGACAGAGAGAAACAGGGGTCGCCCGGAGCTGGGCGATGGCGTCGTGACACGTTCCGATCCACAGGAGCCCCTGTGTTGGGCTTGGACCAGGCGCCCAAAAGAACGTCAGTGAGGGCGTCGTTAAACGGCAGCACAGTCTCCGCAGAGGAGGCTGCCGGCTGAAGCACCTCTGTCAAGATGTTAGGCTTGACCGTCAAAGTAGGAAGTTGGAGATGTAAGGCCCCAGCTGCCCTACGCAACACCGTACCAAAATTGGCTCCCTCCTCCGTAGCCACGGGAGGAGACAGCATGCCAGTGTCAGGGGAAGTATCCAGACCACTGGCCTCCCTAGACTCTCTGTCCAGTCCTGATCGTACTGACAGTGTCGTGTCAGAGGGTCATCAGACCCCTCCCAGTCCAACTGGTCCTCCTCTGGTTCAAAATAAGGAGGAGGAGGGACAGTTGGGACCCAAGGTCCCATCGGCGCCGGCGTCGAGCGACGTCGGTCCGGATCCATGTCCGGAGCCGGAAGGAACAGGGGGACGACGCCGCCCGGAGCCCAGGGCGGCGCCGAGAACGGCACCGGAGACATCGGCGCCGGCGGTGGTGTCGTTAGGTTGACCGGCGTCGATGGGGGTTGTGGAGCCGGGATCGAGGCCGGGGCCGAAGCCGGAGCCGGGATCGAGGCTGGAGGCACGGGCGACGCCGGGGCCGGAGCCGTCGGCGACGCCGGAGCAACCCCATCAGGGCCCGCGGGGCCCGAAGGCGCACCGGAGGGGCCTGAAGGCCCGAAGAGGCGGGCCATGGCCGACAGGAATTCCTGTACTTTGGCCGGATCCGCCCCGAACCCGGGAAGGGCGGGTATGGCGGGGGCGACTCCACAGGCATGTCCGGGGCCGCGGGGACGGTGCCGGGAGGGGCCTCAGCCGAGTCGCGAGACCGGCGAGGCGAAGTCCTAGAGCGATGATGCTTTTTGGACTTTTTATGCTTCGACTTACCGGACGAAGAAGACTTCGACGCCGACGACCGGTGTGGACTCCGCGATCGACCCCTGGACCTCTCACGCGACCGGGGCTTCCGCGGAGCCGAATGCCGGGCCTCGAGGAGCTTTCGAGACCGCTCTCGCAAAGCTTTCGGGTGGAGGGCCTGGCAGTCGGTACAAGACTCCGTGTCGTGGCCTCGGCCGAGGCAGAAGAGACACTCCCAATGCGGGTCGGTGACGGACATCATCCGCGCACAGGCGCCGCATCGCTTGAAGCCGGGCATCCCTACGACACCTTGAAAGATGGAAAAACAGTGAAAAAAATCACCAAAAAGTATGGTCAAAAAATGACCAGGGCACTGCTCTTCCCGGATCTGCGCTTGCTGGCGCGGAAAAAGAAGAACTGACGTCAGCGCGCAGGGGCGGCGCCTAAGTACTGCCCGCGACGTCATCCCGGCGATCACGACGCCGACGACGGACGCGGAGCCGCACGACGCCGCCTACTGACGCGCAAGGGTACTGCTACGCAAAACTTTCCGGATCCAGCCTGACGCCTGGGGATATTCTAAGGTAAGGAATCTGTCACTAACGTGTCTCTTTCAGATTCTTAGCATACTCTGGGCATCCACAATGGGATGTCCACTCTTAGCACCATCCTGGACCTGTCGTTATGGTGGTAATTCTTTGCATATTATGGGCATCTATTTGCCTGCAATGCCAGTTACACACAAGTAGAGCAGATTATGGTGGATTGACGCAATGTGTCCTAGATTTAGGCTCAGAAGCCCCCTTACATCATACTCATTTCACGACGAGCCAAATCCCAGGGATATGTCAACATCTGTAACTGGTCCCATTCATCCTTCGTGTGCTCCATAATTTAACATTCACCAATGCAGACCTTTGATCGTTCATCAGCCATACAGTCACTCACCCATTCATCTATTCATGCCTCCATGCACTCACTCACATACTCATCCATTATTTCAATAACATACATATTCTTCCATCCACTCAAAAAACTCGACAATCCATCAAGATCACTTCACTTATAAAAAGCCAAACCTGTTTAATTTGTCAACGTTTATTTCTTAGGTTTCCTGCTAGTAATGAATGTGCTGTGAAGTAAAATGCAAAATACAACACTGTTTTCCTGAATAGGTGTCCAATTGTGTTGGTTGTACTGAATATGTTCAAGGTGATTTGTGCTATGGTGTATAGGCTCACACTTAAGCAACCTGCGATTTGTGACTGCACAAACATTTTCAGGAATTTTTACTTTGCTAGTGAATCAAGTTAATCCTTGGCAGGAAAAGGAAGGCAGGCTAAACAGCGTTGTTTTAACTTTAGGCATGAAATGAGATTCAGAAATTTATTTTTATGGCCTACGGAAATAGGGAATTGAATATTCACAAATATTTGTGCCATAGAAAACCCATTTTGGTTGGCTGAATAACGAAAAGTCTACTGTAGGGTAAAAGTTGTCAATTTGCACTGCGCAGATGATTTCTTGAGAGGAAATGACAATAGAAAGAACAAATGTAAAGCACATACACAATTTCATTTTCTAAAACATTTTTTTTTATTACTTAGTGTGCAAAGCAGACTTTTCATCTGCCATTGATACAGTCTTAGGTAAATTGTCAATATAGTATTCCACTTCCGGTTCTAAAGGCAGCCTAACCCTGGCATCTGGATGCTGTAAACAAGTGCATACAGATATACAATGCAGGCACAAGACCAATGGGGCAAGTCACAATTAGAAAGTGAGGACGCACCTGCAGAGCCAAATACTCTGAAGAAAGGCACTTTCAGCATCCCTCGTCCCTACATTCACTACATGTCATTTACCATGGCTTCCCAGAATCCCAATGCACACGCGCACACACACACATCCGCACCCCTATCCTATATAAACTGTACACAATGCATAGTTTAAGTCTACACTGCATGATCCATGGTGAGAAGAGCTTTAAAACAATCAGCTGTAACTTTGTCATAGTACGCTTTCTTGGAAGGAGAGACATGTTTCGGTCATGTGAAGCACAGTAAAGGTTTTGCAGTTCAAGCACATTTATTTTGTTCATTAAACTAAAGTTGTTTTTAATTTTTTTTTTACAAAACTGTTAAGTAAGGATGTCTATACAAATAACATGTATGTGGAGGTATTGAATAAGAACGCATCTTGATTCCTGAACGGCAAATAAGACCTCTAAGAGTCAGAGAAAATTGTCTGGTCGGCTTATGGCTGGCGGACTGCAAAAATGTTAATAAAGCACATATTTGGTGGGCCTTAAAACGACAAAAAACATACAAAAGGATAAAACATGTCTTCTAAATATGATCTGAATTCTACCTTCGAAGATGTGTCCCTGTGTTTGATGCAAAATACACTACAAAGAGAAAACGCATGTGGGTTTCCGAAGCAGGGCAATATAGTATCGCCTGAATGTACATAATGTATAAGAAGCATCCGACGAGGCATGTCTCGTCCTTAGTGCCACACCTTGACAGGATTCAGGAATACTTAAAAGCCACTCCACTGCATGACTATTCAGTGGTGGGTGTCCACTTGTGGCTTCCAGTCCACAGCTGCCTCACGGTATCCAGCCGTATCTGCTAAGTCCACGTCTAGCATACTCAACATAGCGGGACCTGGAGGGTGTATGCATCCTTTCCTTGCTTGGGAATCGCTTAGGAGCTTGTGGTGATCAGTAGTTTTAATGTTAAAAAATATATACTATAATGGAGGGAAGCCGTCTTTATCTTCCAATATTCACTCTTGGAATTACAAAGTACAGCATACAAAGCTGTAATAGAGAAAACAACACATTCCACGCAAGACTGTCCAATTCATTCTGTCCAATGTTGAACACCCAGAGGGGTCACTTTGTCATAGCCACTCAGGTCTTTAACTAATGAAAAATATGTGCAAAGGTTTGTATTTTTTATTTTGCCTCAAGAAGTCCCTGTGATATTTATTCTTTAAAAAATATAAAGCATATTTCTTCCATGAAGCCTGACCGATAAGATAAAAAAAGGAGGAAACAATATTTAATACAAAAGGAGATGAAAAGTTTAAGAACGATGTTCCTGGAGCATTAGAACATATACATGCTGACCCAAAATAACCATCTGCTGCAACTGCTTTTGTTCTTCCCAAGCAACTTCCCACGTTCTAGCTGGAGATTGCCCGATGACCTGAAAAACATAAAATGAAGACCAATAAAGACATTTTAAAAAACGTGTTCAAGAGAAAACCCACCAACATGGAGCCATTCGTACAACTTAGGAGCTATTAAAAAGCCTAAGCTTTTCAAGGTAGGACACAGCAGAGAAAGACTATTCCATCAACTAGCAACTTTGTCTAACCCATTATTGCATCTCCATTACTAGGTATGAACACAATGAAACTGCTTCATGTCTTGATAGAAAAGTATAGTTTTTACTATAGCCCAACGATACAATTTTTATTCACCTTGAGATGAAGGGTCCAACAGACGCCCAATGAACATAGAAACATTACAATCTGCAGGCAAACAGGCAGTTGCCGCTGATCCCACCACAGTGATCTCCATCTACTGCGGATTGTTAACCTTCTTAATAGCTCTATTCTAAAAAACGAACCATTTCTATTTACTGTCAGGATTCAGCTTATCTTTTGCTGAAAACGTTATGCTAAAGTTTCTTGTAGCTCGCTACAGGCTGCTCTTGGCCACTTTGTTGTTCCTTTACTCCAAGCAGCAGAACAGAAAATGTAGAGCAAATGAACAAACATGTGAAAACGAACCATAAAAAGTGGAAGAGACTGGTGAAAATCTGACTGTAAGATTAGAAATTCAATTCAATATTTTACTTTAAGAGCAGCCAGAACAGCTGTGTTTCCATCTTCGTTGAAATCTGTGTTCTCCTGAATATCATAGATTCTGTTTGGAGGTCATGCCAGCTTACAATCCTGTGTACTCTAAAGAAGAACCACCTGTGCTCCCTGCTACTATTTAGAACAAGTCACAAAGAAGGGATACAATGTTGAGCCAGCAGAGAAAGTCAGAGGGAGGGGTATATCATGAAATGCATTAGCCCTTAAGGGCTTGGTGTTTCATGAGTGAGGGAGCCAGTGGGATGATACCAGGAAATGTGTTTAAAGCTTTCAGAGCAGAAAATACTTTTTCGGCCATGGGGTGTTTAGCTGGAAGGAGTTTGCCTTTGGCCTTTCTTGTGACATTCTGAGTAAAAGAGTAGCAGGGTGATGTGGTTGAACAACTTTACTCCCTGGACCAGACGTGGAGCTGATCAGCCAGTGTTATGTCGGATGCACCAAAAAGCTCAGAGTTTTCTTCATCCAGATGGGACAAAACTACAGATTTTACCGATGTATGAAAGTCTGTGGAAGATAAAGGTTTTAATTCCCCATAGGAGATGTGGCTGTTAGGATTCACAAACTGCACAGATTATATAGCAGGTTCTGATCTCTGAGGGAGGTGAGAGTGATGTGTGGGTGGTTACAAAAAGATGTTTTAGAACCCTTTGTCACACTTTTCCTTCCCTCTTTGTGCATCCACACACAAGTGTCTTGACATTGATGACCTGCACTGCCATACATAGATCATTGATAGAGACAGTTACTAGAAAAGGTAATGTTACTCCCTTCTTCCTTGCAGAATCCACCTTTGGATTCTGATTCAAGATAGTCTCTGCTAGAATGTAACATGTCTGGATGATTTATGCCATCCATATCGCTTAGCAGTGCCAACTATAACTTGCACCCCTGCCACCCACTGATTATGACCTCAAGGTAATATCACTGATGACATCATCCAATGAGTGTGTGAGTTTGTTTTATAGTTAACATAGTGGTGGGTAACTACCATATTACTTTTCTACCTAATTTCGTACAGCCTGTGTCCAGCTAATGGGTGCAAGTGTTTACAAAATGCATGTGCTTCTAATGCATCATAGGTGTGTAGAGGTATTGAACATGTTCTAAATCTTTGTACTGAAGAGTAACTCTGGGTGCAGGTGATAGCTGACTTGTGTTCATTATGTTCCACTACTGCAGAAAAGGTTTCCAGCAGGGCAAAGATTCAACGTACTACATACTTAATATTGTAAACCGTATTGAGTTATTAGACAGATTTGTCTCTGCATGACAATTTCTACTTAACATAGAAGGCTCTGTGCACCAGGTATTAATGTATATGTGTTTGTTTTGCTTCAGAATATGGGCTATCTGTAAAGCTTGCACCACAGTATGAAGGCTGCCGGTAGTATGATCTTTAGCACCTTCAGATCTTCTTTATTTTAAGTGAATAGTCGCTCTTGGGACAACTTTTGCATACAGTGTACACTGTGCTTAGTATATAATTTTATTACTCTATAGTGTATTTGTCATGAGAGGTTCACTGTCTGCAAACAGTCTGGTACAGAATAAACTCTCTCCATATAGTGAATACTGTTTACAGTATTCACTTCCCTACTTCTATCAACTACTTTTCGTGATGTAGGTCCAGTGACTGTCAGGGGTTTGAGACAGATAAAAGCTGTCCATACTAGGGCATTGTTTTTGGAAGAGACGTTCAGTATTTTTAGGAACTTGGCTTGCTCTGAACAGGTGTTTACAGATTGAACACTGTATCCAATGAGGGTTTCCCACATATCTGTGGTTGACAGTTAATGTGAGCTACGCTACTCGTGAAGTGTATGGAATAGGGTCAACGTGGTACATAACCCATACTTTCTACAGCTAAGGAAGTTGTTTCTGTGATTGCATTTATTATGGGTCATATTCTTCTGAGGTATTTTGTACTTAAATCTCGGATGATGTCACCAGTTATGTCATTAATGATGTCATTTGAAATGTCATCAGCGATGTAAAAAATTATGCCATAGAACATGTCATGAGTGATGTCATATGGGAGGTCATAAGCAGTGCATGGTGGCGGCGTAAGTTATAGTTAGTGCTGCTAACTAAGTGGTGAATTTTTGTTTTCTTTTTAGTTCAAAACGTTCATGTTCACACTGACAAACTCCCCTAACTATAACGTTACTTTAACCTTTTTTTTAGTGAACTTCTAAGGTTTTTTTGTTTTTTAAATGAAGAGATATTTTTATTACACCCAACTATAACGTTACTTGAACCTTTGTTTCTTTTCATTGAATTTCCAGTTTTTGTTTTTGTTAAGTACATTAATGACAGGTGTGCGTAGTAGGGTGTGGCAAGGGACTGGCCTCTCCTTTCAGACCTCTCTTTCAGATGACGGGTGTGTGTAGTACGGTGTCGGGAGGGTTTGCCCTCTCCCTTCAGGCCTCTCTCTCTCAGATGACGGTGTGCATAGTAACTTGTGAGAAGTGACAGGCCTCTCCTGTCAGACAGCTCTCTCAGATAATGGGTGTGTGTAGTGCAGTGTATACATGGACTGACCTCTTTTCAGACCAGTCTCTCACATGACGGGTGTGTGTAGTAGTCTGATGGGAGGGATAGCCCTCTCTAGTCAGACCTCTCTCACAGTTGATGGGTGTGCATAGTAGTGTGTGTGGCCGGATTGGCCTCTCTGCTGAGACCTCCTCTCTCTGTAATAAGTGAGCCTAGTAGGGTGTGGGGAGGGACTGGGCTCTCCTTTCAGACTTCTCTCTCAGATGATGGGTGTGCGCAGGGGAGTGTATAGAGGAACTGGCCTCTCTGCTGAGACCTCTCTCTGTAATGATGGGTGTGCATAGTAGGGTGTGTGGAGGGACTGGCCTCTCATTTCAGACCTCTCTCTCAAATCAAAAGAAGGCTTTATTCGATTGTTATATCGGACAATCATAAAAGCAAGTTAAAAAGAAAACATTTTTCATTACATACAATAAAAATTCAGTTAAGATATTAGTTAAAACAGTATTAAACTAGCATAGCCTTCTTTCATATAAAACAATTAAGCGGGCATATGGAAAATGCTACTTACCAGTATGCATCTGTTCTTGGCATGTAGAGCTGCAGATCCTCACACTGCATTAGATCGCCATCTGGTGTTGGGCTCGGATGCTTGCACTTTGTTGTTGTCTTCGAAGAAGTCTTTGTAGTCATGTGATAGGTGACTCCTCCTTAGGACAATAGTGCGCATGGGCATCGACTCCATCCTCAGATTGTTTTTCGCCATATTGGGGAGTGATGGAGTTAGTAGAAAAGAAAAGAGATGTCCATGTGTGTGTATCTAATTAAGATAGGACTGGAGCACATACAGGTCCCGGGGAGGTGGGTGGGCGTGTGAGGATCTGCAGCTCTACATGCCAAGAACAGATGCATACTGGTAAGTAGCATTTTCCGTTCGAGGCATGTGAGCTGCAGAGCTCACACTGTGCATAGACTGTACAGCAGTATCTCCCCTAGCGGTGGTCACCTGTATGTGTTGCAGTAGTTTGAAAAAGGGTTTTAAGGACAGCTTGGCCCACGGAAGCTTGTTGCTTGGCTTGCACATCAACACAATAGTGTTTAGTGAAGGTGTGTGTTGTAGACCACGTGGCTGCCTTACATATGTCTTCTAGGGGAATGTTCCCTAAGAAAGCCATGGATGCCCCTAGTTTGCGTGTTGAGTGCGCTCTAGGGGAACTGATAATGTGCGTTTGGCTTTTTGGTAGCAGATTTGGATACATTTAACAATCCACCTTGCAACCCCGGCTTTTGAGATGGGATTACCTTTGTGTGGTGGAGAGAAAGCCACAAACAATTGTTTGGTTTTGCGAAAGGATTTGGTTCTGTCAATGTAATACATAAGGGCTCTTTTGACATCTAGGGTGTGGAGAGCTCTTTCTGCCACGGAATCTGGGTTTTGGAAGAACACAGGTAGTTCTACTGATTGGTTAAGGTGGAAAGGCGAAATGACTTTGGGAAGGAATTTTGGGTTTGTTCTGAGAACTACCTTTTTATGATGTATTTGTAAGAAAGGCTCTTGTATAGTTAGAGCTTGTAGTTCACTGACTCTCCTGAGAGAAGTGATTGCAATTAGAAACGCAACTTTCCATGTAAGGAATTGAAGTTCACATTTATGTAAGGGTTCGAAAGGTGGACCCATGAGCCTGGTAAGTACTATATTAAGATTCCACACTGGGGAAGGTGGTAATCTGGGAGGTATGATCCGCTTAAGTCCTTCCATGAAGGCTTTAATGGCGGGAACTTTGAATAGTGATAAGTGTTGTCTGTTTTGCAAGTAAGCAGCAAGGGCTGCGAGGTGCAGACGTATGGATGAGTATGCAAGACTACATCTTTGCAAATGTAGCAAATAGCAAATGATGTTTTGCGTGGAGGCTTGTAATGGTTGGATGTTATTATTAGTGCAGTAAATAGCGAATCTTTTCCATTTAGCTGCATAGCAGGCTCTGGTAGTTGGGCGTCTAGCTTCTTTTATAATGTCCATGCAGTCTGGGGGTAGGTTAAGGTAACCGAATTCTAGGACTTCAGGAGCCAAATTGCAAGGTTCAGCTGAGATGGATCTGGGTGCATTATCTCTCCATGGCTCTGCGTTAGCATTGATGGGGAGAGGTGTAGTCTTTGGTATGGGACTACTGATAGCTCCAGTAGTGTGGTGAACCACGGTTGGCGTGCCCATGTAGGGGCTACTAGTATCATTTTGAGAGACTGTTGTCGAAGCTTGCGTACTACAAGTGGGATGAGTGGGAGCGGTGGAAAAGCGTACACAAATCTGCCGGACCAGTTCATCCATATCGCATTGCCCTTGGACTGCGGGTGTGGAAACCTGGCGGCGAAGGTTGGGCATTTGGCATTTTGGTGTGTGGCGAACAGATCCAAGTCTGGCTGGCCCTACATCTGGAAGAAAGGTAGAAGAACTTGTGGATGTAGTTCCCACTCGTGAATCTGTTGTGTCTGTCGACTTAACAGATCTGCAATCTGATTGTGAACCCCTGGTAGGTGTTCTGCTAGAAGGTATATGTTTTGTGGAATGGCCCACCTCCAAATGTCCTGTGCTAGTTGGGACAGTTGTGGAGAGTGTGTCCCCCTGTTTTTGTATATAGTACATAGCTGTGATGTTGTCTGTTCGGATCAGGACAGCTTTGTTTTGTACGTGGAGTTGAAAGGACTTGAGAGCTAGGAATATAGCTAGTAACTCTAGGTGGTTGATGTGGAACAGCTTCTGCTGAGTGGTCCACTGGCCCTGTGTTGTATGGTGTAACAGGTGTGCTCCCCATCCTGTAAGGGATGCGTCCGTGGTTAGTACTACTTGTGGAACCGGCTCTAGGAACGGCCGCTCCTTGGACAAATTGTTGGTGTTCCACCACTGCAGAGAGCGATGTGTGCGGCTGTCCACCAACACCAGATCTGTAAGATGTCCGTGAGCCTGGTTCCATTGGCGCGCTAGGCACTCTTGTAGAGGACGCATTTGAAGTTTTGCATGAGGGACGAGAAAAATGCAGGATGCCATCATGCCGATGAGCTGCATAAACACTCTGGCTGGAAGAGAGTGTTGCATTTGAAACCTGGGGACAAGGGTTTTTATACTGGCTATCCTGGCTGGGCTGGGGTAAGCTAGAGCAGTGGAAGTGTTTATTGTGGCTCCCAGATATTGAAGGACATGGGAGGGCTGAAGGTGGGACTTGGTATAGTTTATTGTGAACCCCAAGTTGTGTAATGTTTGTATCGTCTGGTGGGTGTGTTGGACACACTGGTTGGATGATTTGGCTTTGATAAGCCAGTCGTCCAGGTATGGAAAGACATGTATTTGTTGTCTTCGTAGATGCGCTGCTACTACTGCAAGGCATTTGGTAAACACTCTTGGAGCAGTGGTGACTCCGAATGGGAGTACTTTGAACTGGTAGTGCTGTCCATTGAGAACGAACCTTAGATACTTACTGTGAGCAGGATGTATGGGAATGTGGAAGTAGGCGTCCTTGAGGTCTAATGTGGCAAGGAAGTCTTGTTGTTGTAGTAAGGGAAGCACTTGTTGGAGAGTGATCATGTGAAAATGATCTGAGTGTATGTATTGATTGAGAGGTCTGAGGTCTAAAATAGGTCTGAGAGTGCCGTCCTTCTTGGGAATGAGGAAGTACAGGGAGTAAACCCCTGTGCCCTGCTGTAGCAGAGGCACTGGCTCTATGGCGTGCTTTTGAAGCAGGGAAAGTACCTCTTGTTGTAAAAGTGTAAGATGGTCTGTGGACATTGGACGCTGTCTGGGTGGTATGGTGGGGGTAGCTGTTAGCTCCAGGCAGTAGCCATGTTGGATAATCGGTCTCACCCACCTGTCTGTTGTAATGGAGTTCCAGACAGGCAGGAACTGTGATAGCCTTCCCCCGACAGGGGTGTTGTGGTCGGGGGAAGTGGAGGAAAGTCACTGTTTGGGAGTGGTGGAGGTACGGGTGTTGTTATTATTACCTCGACCTCTGCCCTTAGAGTTGTTGCCTCTGTAACCACCCCTAAAGTATCCTCTATTAGGAGAGGTTTGGGTGTTTGTTCGATAGGAAGAGGAACTGTCTGCGGTGGTATTCCTGGAGCCCCCTCTGTAAAAGGAGCGTCGAAAGGAGCCACGTTGCTGCGGGGACTGCAATGCTCCCATTGATTTGGCAGTGTCAGTATCCTTCTTCATCTTTTCTAGTGCTGTGTCGACAGCAGGACCAAATAGTTGGTTTTGGTTAAATGGCTGGTTTAGTATGGTAGTCTGAACTTCTGGCTTAAAACCTGAAATGCGAAGCCAGGCGTGTCGTCTGATAAGCACGCTAGTGTTAACTGACCTAGCGGCGGTGTCGGCTGCGTCTAAGGCGCACTTAATGGAGGCATTGGAAATAAGTTTGCCTTCTTGAATGAGGTCAGTGGCTTGTGTTTTGTATTGATCAGGTAGATGTTGAAGGAGGGTTTCTAGCTGATCATAGTGTGCCCTGTCGTACCTAGCTAGTAGAGCTTGGGTGTTAGCGATGCGCCAGATGTTGGTGGCTTGCGCAGCTACGCGTTTGCCAGAGGAATCTAACAATTTGGATTCTTTATCAGGGGCGGAGCATCCCTGAAGTTTGGGAATTGGCGCGTTTTCTGGCATTAGAAACGACCAGTGAGTCAAGGGGAGCTGACCTTTGATGTAGGTGGGGTCATCGGGGGCAGGTCTATACTTTTTATCCACTCTAGGATTAAGGATCCTGGCTCTGACCGGGTCGTTAAAAATTTCAGGTGCATGTTTAATGACACCCTTGATCATGGGCAAAGTTTGAACAGTTTTTTGAGACCGTTCAAAGGTGTCTAGAAGAAAGTCTTCCTCTGGTTGGTCGGTGTGAATATGCACCCCATGAAAAACAGCCGCCCTATGTATGAGTTGCCCAAAACCTATGTGATCATCTGGTGGAGATGGTTTTGTGGGATAAGGTGGAGGGCTGGGGAGGTCTGTAGGGTCTGGGGGTCATTATAACCCCAGTCATCCTGTGGTGGATTATCTGGATCCAGATATAAATTATGAGGGTCATCCCCGTACCCCATGTTGTCCTCATACTCATGTGGGGGAGAATCCGCAGGTTGAGGAGGTGTGATAGGGATGTGGAGAGGAGGGGTGTTAGAGAGAGGTATAGGGGAAGAAGGAGGCATAGGGGAAGTGGAAGAGTCTTTCTTCTTCGGAGGGACAGGCTTGTGACGTGGCACAGAGGAAATGTGTCCTGTTTTAGGATTGATATAAAGTGTGTGTTGATTAGGATCGATGGGATCCGGTGTAAACAGTTCCTCTCCTTGAATATTAGTTTTCGGCGCCGACTTTTCGGTTCCGAACGTGGTGATGGCTTCTTTAAATGTTCCTTTGCTTTAGAAGGCGTCGAGGCGTCCTTCGGTTTAGCTACAGGCTCGACCGGCTTTAGTTTAGGGGTGTGTCGAGTAGCTTCGGTTTCGGTGCCGAGGGATCCGCGTGCTTGGAGGCGGATTTGGGGACCGAACTGGATTTCGGCGCCGGGTGGTCTTTGTGTTTCGGCGCCGAAGGTGCCGGTGTAACGGGCACATGTGGTTTGGTTGGTGCCGAGGAACTAGAAGGCTTTGTTTTCTTGTTCGGTGCCGAGCCCGGAGGCGGGGCGTCCGAAACACGTTTACGGTCTCGACTGGGGCCCGTAGGCGAAGTACTGACCGGTGCCTTCGATTTTGCAGGGAGGGTTGGGGCAGGGGCAGTAGTACTCACACGCTGCCCTGAAGGGATGGAACTGTCGGAGTCCTCTGCCTCGGAGATGATAGCGAGGTCTTCGGAGTCTTCTTCCGGAACATCGGGACCCTCGTCGAAGATGTTGACGGGTTCCGGAGCGGACCTGTGCGCCATGATGTGCCTTCGGGCTAGACGATCGCGGATTGTCTTCTTGGAGCGGAAGGAGGCGCAGGCCGGACAAGTGGCCTCGTTATGGTCTGGTGAGAGGCACCGATTACAGACCTGGTGGTGGTCACTGTGAGGAACCTTTGCTCCACATTGGGGGCATTTTCGGAATGGCGTCCTTTCCATGGGCAGTAGGCCTTACGGCGACGATGGGCCCAACGGCCCGCGTCGACGGCTGGAAAGGAGATCGAGGAAGGGACGTCGAGATGTCGATGTCGGTATCAGGCGTTGAAAAGTGGAAAACGCTGCAAAAAAACAAGTTTCGAACCGGAGTGTCGAAATTGCATCCGAACCCGATGGCGGAAAAAAACAATCTGAGGATGGAGTCGATGCCCATGCGCACTATTGTCCTAAGGAGGAGTCACCTATCACATGACTACAAAGACTTCTTCGAAGACAACAACAAAGTGCAAGCATCCGAGCCCAACACCAGATGGCGATCTAATGCACAGTGTGAGCTCTGCAGCTCACATGCCTCGAACATTTCCTTTAGCTCATCACTTTCCTCATAGCTAACAGTTTTAAAAACACTTTGCGGAGAGACAAAATGCGTTTCTTCGTTACACACAATTCAATAAGAATATTAATTAGGACGGGGTAAGCTAGCATAGCCCTCTTTCATATGGCATTAAATGAGCATACATTTCCTTTGACTCAGCACTTTTCTGAAGAAAATTGCTATCCTAAAAACACTATGTTCGTTGTCCAAGTGTTGTGGTGCCAAAAAAGCTGGTCGACACTGTCGAAGACCGAACCACTTTAAGACAGGTACTAAATAAATACTCCTCACGTGGGAATAAAATTTACAAAAAAAAAAGAACAACATGAATCGTAGATTAAGCAGAAATGTTATCGCAGGGGCATGGTTGGAGGTCTTGAGCCGAATCGTTCATCTTAGGATGGGTGACTAATCTGTGAAAAACCCCCAACCTGAATCGGGTTAATAGGAACCTGTCATGAGCTCCTGGTACAAAGGTTAAATAGGGTTGGATGTTAAAAGAAGTTAAAATCATTTGGTTGTGCAGGACAGTGGGTTTTAATATCTCAGTTGACATTCTAATGGAGTCCAACAGCAGAATACCCTCTTTTCTTAATTCCTTCCTGGTTATTGACCGAATGGTACTAGGGTTAGTAAAATACTCTAGATAGCCCAGATCTTTAAAAAAATTACGGACATATCTTATCCATGGGATCCTCGAAGCCCCTTCTAGTTTCAGGGTATCCAAAAGGATATCTCTGTTCAGTTTTGCCTCTTCTTTGGTCCAGAGCCTATGCCATAATAGCACGGGCTCAAGTTTCATTAAATCAGAGATGAAGGGGAGCCCCAACTCCGCATGGCATATACACGCTGAAGTACCATTAGGGACGGTTAGAATGTATCTTAGGAAAGAATTCTCTGCGCGTTGGATAGGGAGCAGGTCAGTAAACCCCCAGACTCCTGCCCCATAAACTACCGCTGAAACACTTTGCCGTATAAATAGCGATAAGCTCCTCTGGTGGTCTTTTGCCCACTTTCCTAGCAAAGGTAGTGAGGGCGGATGTTGTTCGTAGGAGTACTAATTTTTTAGCTGCAACTGTATGAGCCCAGTTATCGTTGTGGGCAAACAGAATACCCAGATATGAGAACCTCTTGGTTACCCCAATCTTCTGTCCTGACACGAACATGTCTCTAGGTTTCTTGATGCCAGGGCCACAACGCATAATGAAAGTCTTGGAAGAATTTATTCTTAGACCAAGATCATTCATAAATAAAGAAAAACTATCAAGCACTCTCTGGAGACCTACTTGTGTGCAGGACATCAGCACCGCGTCATCCGCATACAAGAGTGCAGGTATTGGTCGTCCGGCCACTTGAGGGGAGTGGTGGTTATCTTTAAGAAGGCAAAACCAAAGGGGATGATGGACGGAGTGTTGAACATTGCAAGCACTCACCCCCAGTCAACTGATCTGGGTTTAATCCATCATCATTCTTAAGCTCACTCCGCCACCCCAGTTCAGACATGGCCATATGCAAATCAGTCTGACCCTGTGCCTCATGGGAACAGTCCAGCCCGAACTGCCAAGCCATGTCTTCCCTGGACCGGAAACAAGCATCCTGGGACCGGTTTCGGGTTCAAAACCCTCATCAGCCAGGCTATCTTGAATCCAGTGGCAAAGTGAGCAAGGGACCCACGTCTGGGCATACCCCGCCAACTTAGGGCGAACAAAGCGATACCAAAGGGGATGATGGACGGAGCGTTAGAGCAAATCAAACACTCACCCCCAGTCAACTGATCTGGGTTTAATCCATCATCATTCTTTAGCTCACTCCACCACCCCAGTTCAGACATGGCCATTTGCAAATCAGTCTGACCGTGTGCCTCATGGGAACAGTCCAGCCCGAACTGCCAAGCCATGTCTTCCCTGGACCGGAACGGCTGTAAGCCAGAAACCGGTCCCAGGATGCTTGTTTCCGGTCCAGGGAAGACATGGCTTGGCAGTTCGGGCTGGACTGTTCCCATGAGGCACAGGGTCAGACTGATTTGCATATGGCCATGTCTGAACTGGGGTGGCGGAGTGAGCTAAAGAATGATGATGGATTAAACCCAGATCAGTTGACTGGGGGTGAGTGCTTGCAATGTTCAACACTCCGTCCATCATCCCCTTTGGTTTTGCTATGTTCAGCCCTAAGTTGGCAGGGTATGCCCAGACGTGGGTCCCTTGCTCACTTTGCCACTGGATTCAAGATAGCCTGGCTGATGACGGCTGTAAGCCAGAAACCGGTCCCAGGATGCTTGTTTCCGGTCCAGGGAAGACATGGCTTGGCAGTTCGGGCTGGACTGTTCCCATGAGGCACAGGGTCAGACTGATTTGCATATGGCCATGTCTGAACTGGGGTGGCGGAGTGAGCTAAAGAATGATGATGGATTAAACCCAGATCAGTTGACTGGGGGTGAGTGCTTGCAATGTTCAACACTCAGTCCATCATCCCCTTTGGTTTTGCTATCTTTAAGAAGGGCCTCCCCCAATCCATTGATATAAAGGTTAAAAAGGAACGGGCCAGGACACAGCCTTGCCTGACTCCGCTCCTGATCGGGAAAGCAGCCGAGCACTCACCCTTCAAACCACAACGCGTGCCTTGGCATCGCTATAAAAACGTTAAAAAAAATAAATAATCTGAACATCAACTCCCATATCTTCTAAAATTGAACAGAGCTTACTGTGAACCACACAGTCCAACGCGGCCGTGAGGTCAACAAACGCTAAAAACAGGTTCCCCTTCTTGGCCCTCGTGTATTTCCCCACCACGATGGACAAATTTAAACCCTGCTCCACCGTCCCCAATCCGGCACGAAAGCACAAGTTACTAACTTGTGTAACGATATATCTGTAAGAGACAGTAGTTAGTGATAGATTCCTTACCTTAGAATATCCCCAGGCGTCAGGCTGGATCCGGAAAGTTTTGCGTAGCAGTACCCTTGCGCGTCGGTAGGCGGCGTCGTGCGGCTCCGCGTCCGTCGTCGGCGTCGTGATCGCCGGGATGACGTCGCGGGCAGTACTTAGGCGCCGCCCCTGCGCGCTGACGACAGTTCTGTACACGACTTTCCGCGCCAGGAACGCAGAGCCATGCAAGAAGCTGACACAGGTGTCTGAAAAATACTAGGGCCCTGAAAGGGATGTCCTTAACCCTAGAAATCAGTTCGCAGAACGGGGAGGATGGGTGGGGCGGTAAGGAATCTATCACTAACTACTGTCTCTTACAGATATATCGTTACACAAGTTAGTAACTTGTGCATCTGAAAGAGACACGTTAGTGATAGATTCCTTACCTTAGAATAGATACCCCAGCAATACCAACCCCGGTGGTGGGTCTGCGAACAAAGATCAGACAAGGAAGTCCTGGAGGACAGAACGGCCAAAGAAGCCGTCCCTCCGGACCTGACTGTCAAGGCAGTAATGCTTTGTAAACGTGTGCAGCGAGGCCCACGTAGCTGCCTGACAGATAACCGGCAGCGGAACACCGCGGCCCAAGGCCGTGGTAGCAGCCGTTGCCCTGGTGGAATGGGCACGCAGCCCAACAGGAGGCTCCTTCTTAGCCAAAGAATAGCAGGTCTTGATGCACAAGGTAACCCAGCGGGAGATGGCCCTCTTGTGCACCGCCCGACCTTTTGGCGCCCACGTAGCCAACAAAGAGCTGGTCATCCACCCGGAAGTGTTTTGTGCGGTCAATATAGAAAGAGAGCGCACGTTTTGGATCCAGACGGTGGAGCCTCTCTTCCTCTCTGGAAGGATGCGGAGGCGGAAAGAAGGTGGGCAAAGTGATGGTCTGCCCAATGTGGAAAGCAGTAACCACCTTTGGCAAGAAGGACGGACGCGTCCGAAGAACAACCTTGTCTGGATGAACAGACAGAAAGGGAGGTTTGCAAGATAGAGCCTGGAGCTCACTCACCCGCCGAGCGGAGGTGATGGCCACCAGAAAGGCTGTCTTCAGAGTCAGAAGACGAAGAGGACAGTTATGCAGAGGCTCAAAGGGAGCGCACATTAAAAAGGTAAGAACCAAGTTCAAGTCCCACTGAGGCATTACAAACGGAACAGGAGGGAAGAGGTGAGTAATGCCTTTTAAGAACCTGTTAAGAACAGGGGACTTGAAAAGGGAGGGCTGATCAGGGAGCCTGAGGAAGGCCGAGATAGCACAAAGATAACCCTTGATGGTACCCAGGGCAGAACCCCGTTGGGCCAGAGAGGAAGGAACAGAAGGACCTCAGAAAGAGGGGCAGAAAGGGGATCCACAGCCTTTGCTGTGCACCATGCCACAAATTTGTTCCACCTGCAGGCGTATACCACCTTAGTGGAGGGACGCCTGGCTGCCAGAATCACATCACAAACTTCGGGAGGCAAGTCGAAAGGAATCAACTGCCGCCGCTCAATCTCCACGCAAGCAGGTGTAGACTGGACAGGTTCGGGTGGAGGACCGTCCCCTGCTGCTGCGACAGAAGATCCTCCCGAAGAGGCAGACGGATCGGGGGATCTATGCTCATATTGAGTAGCTCGGGATACCAAACTCTTCGAGCCCAGTCCGGAGCCACAAGAATGACTTGGGCCCGGTCGTGCCGAATCTTCTTCAACACTCTGGGTAGAAGTGGTATAGGCGGAAAGGCGTACAACAGACCGCAACTCCACTCGCGACGAAAGCGTCGCCGAGCGAGTGCCGCCTTGGAAATTCCAACGCGCAGAACTGATGACATTGCGCGTTCTCTTCGGTGGCGAATAGATCTAACCAAGGCTCTCCCCACTGTAGAAAGAGTCCTTGCGCCACTTCCGAGTGAAGACGCCATTCGTGATCCATCATGCACCTGCGGCTGGAGTTCGTCCGCCCTGGCGTTCAGAGAACCTGCCAGGTGTTGAACCATCAGGAACATGCCCTGATGTTCCAGCCATGTCCAGAGGCGCAGAGCCTCCTGACAAAGGGTCCAAGACCCCACCCCGCCCTGTTTGTTGCAGTACCACATGGCGGTGGTGTTGTCTGTGAACACCTGCACTACCTTCCCTTTGACAGAGGGAAGGAATGCCTTGAGTGCAAGCCGGATCGCCCGGAGCTCCAGAAGGTTGATATGGAGCCGGGACTCCGCCGGAGACCAGAGGCCTCTGATCTCCGCCTCTCCCATGTGACCGCCCCATCCCAGAAGGGACGCGTCCGTCACAACTGTATGCTCTGGCTGGGGAAGGGAGAGGGATCTGCCCATGACCCATTGCCGGTTCGAGAGCCACCACTGCAACTGTTTTGCAGTCCCCTCCGAGATCTGGACGTGATCGGACAGGTTGCCCTGGTGCTGCGCCCACTGGAACTTCAGGTCCCACTGCAGAGCCCGCATATGCCATCTGGCATGATTGACCAGCAGGATGCAGGAGGCCATGAGGCCCAGCCGCCTCAGGGTCATCCGTACCGAAACCCAGGATAAAGGCCGAAAGATCGGAATCATAGCCTGAATATCCCGGACTCGCCGTTCGGGAGGATAGGCCCGAAACTGCGTCGTGTCCAGAACTGCTCCGATGAAAAGGAGCTGTGGAGAAGGAATTAGATGCGACTTCGGCACATTGATGGAGAACCCCAGCGAGTGCAGGAGTTCGGCCGTAGCCTGGAGGTGGGAGACGACTGCCTGGGACGAGCCCGCCTTCAGCAGCCAGTCGTCGAGGTAGGGGAAGACTGAAACCCCTGCCCGGCGCAGATGAGCTGCGACCACCGCCATCACTTTCGTGAACACCCGAGGGGCACTTGTAAGGCCAAAGGGGAGCACGGTGAACTGAAAATGCTCGGGGCCTACCGTGAACCGAAGGTAACGCCGGTGGGCCGGCAGGACGGGGATGTGGAAATACGCGTCCTGCAAGTCCAACGCTACCAACCAGTCTCCAGGGTCGAGGGCAGTCAAGACCTGAGCTAGGGTGAGCATCTTGAACTTCTCCTTCCGGAGGAAGCGATTGACGTTCCGGAGGTCCAAGATAGGACGCATGTCCTCCTTGTCCTTTTTGGGCACCAGAAAGTAGTGGGAGTAGCAACCACGCCCTACTTCTGGGGTCGGAACATGCTCGATGGCCCTCTTGGTCAAGAGGGCCGTGACTTCCTTCTGTAGAAGCACCAAGTGATCCCCTGACATGCGGTGGAATTGAGGTGGCATGGCTGGGGGTGGTCTCGAAGGGGAGGGAGTAGCCCCTTCGGACAATGTCCAAGACCCACCTGTCCGAGGTGATGGTGCGCCAGTGGGGAAGGTGATGGCGGACCCTGCCCCTACTGGCGTGCCGTGCACCTGAAAGGAGGGACTAGGAGGGCTTGGAGGCCGCGGACGGGTTGGAGGTGGTGGCCTGACCCGCACGCTGGTTGCCCGATCCGCCACGGCGGAATCCACGTCCTCGGCCACGCGAAGACGCCTGCTGCGCGGGCCGGTGGCTGGGCTGCTGACGTGAAGGGGCGCCCCTACCGTGGCCACGATAGGGGCGAAAAGCAGAAGGCAGCGGAGGGCGTGTAGCAGAAAGGCCCAGGGACTTTGCAGTAGCCCGTGAGTCCTTAAAGCGCTCCAACGCATGGTCTGCTTTGGACCCAAAAAGACCGACTCCATCAAAGGGCATGTCCATGAGAGTATTCTGGACATCCCCTGAAAAACCAGTGGTTCTCAGCCAGGCGTGGCGCCGGAGCGCCACCGTCGTTGCAATCGACCTGCCCAGCGAGTCGGCGGTGTCAAGGCCACAACGGATAGTGTATTTGGCCGCATCCCTTCCTTCCGCAATGGCGCGGGAAAGCAGTGCCTGGACCTCCTCAGGGCACTGGGGCAAAACATCCGCCACCGAATCCCACAGGGAGTGGGTATATCGGCCCAAAAGACAAGCGGTGTTAACGGACCGCAAGCCAGCACTGGAGGAAGAAAAACCTTTCTTCCCAAACTGATCCAGGCGTTTGGATTCCCTATCCGGAGGAGCGGTAGGGAAGGCGGTTTGGGAAGCGGAGGCTTGGACAACCAAGCTCTCAGGAGTGGGGTGGACAGAAAGAAACAGGGGGTCGCCCGGAGCGGGGCGATGGCGTCGTGACACGTTCCGATCCACAGGAGCCCCTGTGTTGGGCTTGGACCAGGCGCCCAAAAGAACGTCAGTGAGGGCGTCGTTAAACGGCAGCACAGTCTCCGCAGAGGAGGCTGCCGGCTGAAGCACCTCTGTCAAGATGTTAGTCTTGACCGTCAAAGTAGGGAGCTGGAGACGTAAGGCCCCAGCAGCCCTACGCAACACCGTACCAAAATTGGCCCCCTCCTCCGTAGCCACGGGAGGAGACAGCATGCCAGTGTCAGGAGAAGTATCCAGACCACTGGCCTCCCCTAGACTCTCTGTCCAGTCCTCATCATACTGACAGTTGCGTGTCAGAGGGTCATCAGACCCCTCCCAGTCCTCCTGGTCCTCCTCTGGTTCAAAATAAGGAGGAGGAGGGACATATGGGACCCAAGGTCCCATCGGCGCCGGAGCCGGCGTCGAGCGACGTCGCTCCGGGTCCATGTCCGGAGCCGGAAGGAACTGGGGGACGACGCCGCCCGGAGCCCAGGGCGGCGTCGAGAACGGCACCGGAGACATCGGCGCCGGCGGAGGTGTCGTGAGGTCGACCGGCGTCGATGGGGGTTGTGGAGCCGGGATCGAGGCCGGGCCCGAAGCCGGAGCCGGGATCGAGGCTGGAGGCTCGGGCGGCGCCGGGGCCGGAGCCGCCGGCGACGCCGGAGCAACCCCATCAGGGCCCGCGGGGCCCGAAGGCGCACCGGAGGGGCCTGAAGGCCCGAAGAGGCGGGCCATGGCCGACAGGAACTCCTGTACCTTGGCCGGATCCGCCCCCGAACCCGGGAAGGGCGGGTATGACGGGGCGACTCCACAGGCAAGTCCGGGGCCGCGGGGGCGGGGACGGTGCCGGGAGGGGCCTCAGCCGAGTCGCGAGACCGGCGAGGCGAAGTCCGAGAGCGACGATGCTTCTTGGACTTCTTGTGCTTAGACTTACCGGACGAAGAAGTCGACGACCGGTGTGCACTCCGCGAGCGACCCCTGGACCTCTCACGCGACCGGGGCTTCCGCGGAGCCGAATGCCGGGCCTCGAGGAGCTTTCGAGACCGCTCTCGCAAAGCTTCCGGGTTGAGGGCCCGGCATTCGGGACAAGACTCGGTGTCGTGGCCTCGGCCGAGGCAGAAGAGACACTCCCAATGCGGGTCGGTGACGGACATCATCCGCGCACAGGCGCCGCATCGCTTGAAGCCGGGCATCCCTACGACACCTTAAAGTTGAAAAAACCAGTGAAAAAATCACCAAAAAGTATGGTCAAAAATTGACCAGGGCACTGCTCTTCCCGGATCTGCGCTTGCTGGCGCGGAAAAAGAAGAACTGTCGTCAGCGCGCAGGGGCGGCGCCTAAGTACTGCCCGCGACGTCATCCCGGCGATCACGACGCCGACGACGGACGCGGAGCCGCACGACGCCGCCTACCGACGCGCAAGGGTACTGCTACGCAAAACTTTCCGGATCCAGCCTGACGCCTGGGGATATTCTAAGGTAAGGAATCTATCACTAACGTGTCTCTTTCAGATGCCGTATTGCAGGTCAGATAAAACAGAGTTCTCCTCGGCCCAATCCTGGAGGCGTTCTAAAATTATTCTGCCCGCTACTTTGGTTATTGCATCTAGTAGGGATATTGGCCTGTAGCACCCCGGATCCGGTCTATCCCCCTTTTTAAAAATGGGCACAATCGTGGATTCAACCCAGGTAGGTAAAGCAGTGCTGCAGCTAGCAGTAAGCACCTGAACTATAATAGGCCCCCACAGAGAAGTATTTGCTTTAAACAAGTCTACAGGGATTCCATCTGGTCCAGGGGCCTTGCCACCCTTGCTAACAGAAAGTGCCCGCTCCACCTCATCCATAGTAAACAATAGGTCGTGATGCTGGGGTAAGGACTCCAAACTGTAATCCTCCCATACATGTTTATCCGTCTCAACCGAGTTTACCTCACCATTATATACTCGTGAGAACTGGTTAATCCATTGTTCCTCACTAATTGCAATTTTGAGGGAAGGGCCGTCCTCACTATGCAGGAATGGTGCCTTGACTGCTTTCCAAAATGCAGCACTGTCTTTAGCCAAAGAGGCCGTGTGTAATGCCTCCCACGCCTCCTTTTTCAGAGTGGTTTTTCTGTCCCTGATTGCTTGCTTATATTCCACTCTGGCCAACCTTATCATAGTCAGATTTCTCGGGATCTGATGCAGCTCTTTTTAGGTGGGAATAGGCTTGAGTACACCTAGAGTCGAACCATCCCTTTGGATTCCTATTACTACTTTTCCGTCTGAGGAGGGACTCTCTTACTGCGTTGGAAATCATGGATAATGAGGCTAAGATGTGGGCTGGAGCGGCTGTTTCACTCAGGCATGTCTCTATAGCAAGCTTACACTTACCCACCACTGTCGTAATTAGTGCTACTTGATCTATCATATTCCAGCGCAGAGAAAACCCATTAACACTCCCAATGGCTAGATTTTCTAACAATTGATCTTTATTTTTAAACACGTTAATTTTACTAGAAGGTAGTTCGATAGCCAAGCATAGAGGGAAATGGTCACTAAGCGAATTGTCCCAGACATTGAAGCAGTGCAACCTGTGTGCCTGACAACTAGTTATTAAAACAATCAATAGTGGAAAAAAGACCTCTGCCATTAAATGTCCAGGGCATGGGGATGGGTGCTGGGCATAGTTCATTAACAAAGCCTAAGTCAAGGCTAAAGATTAATTCATTAAAATGCTCCCCTAAAGTTGAATGCCGGAAGTGTGAAACGCATGCCCCTTCTTCATTTAGGGCTCCGCATAAATTATCCCCGACATTGGCACATAGCGCACAATTAAAACCCCCTACTAATATTAACGTCATGTCTCTTACCAAATTGCTACCCACAGATTTCAACAATTGCAACATGTTATTAACAACAGTTCCTATTTGCTCTGCAGGGATGTTATTATAAAAGTTAGTCAGGACAATAGAGTGTTTAGCGTCGATGTCCAGTTTAACTAGTTGGAAATAATGTTCGCTAGCAAGCATCGTTATATTTTTTACATTCATAGTGCACGATATGTATGTGCTTAATCCACCCTTAGCCCTACCACTCAGACCATCAAATGCTGGGGTGTGAAACGTCCTGAACCCATTTAGATGAGTGGCCTCCTTGGTCCATGTTTCTTGGAAACACATAACCTCATACCTTGAAATAAAATCCCACCATTGGTGGCTGCCTAATTTAGAGGAGATACCCGCAATATTCCATGAAACGATATTACAAAGGGCGGGCTTACCAGTATCCAAAGGGTTAGTAGAAGATACGATCCCGGATGGGTCCTCAATTACATTGCTACGTGGGGGAGAAGCGATTAAAGGACCATCCCCAATTACATTACGATGTAAAGAAGAAGTAATTAATTGACCTAGGGGTACAGCATGGGCTGCAGACTCTAGGTCTGTTGTCATAGGGACCACCTCTATATCTCTATTGCGATTATGTATAGGCATTAGGTCGACGTTATCAGTTAAGGCCAGTTCAGTGTGGCCCTCATCATTGGGCCTGCTAACTTCGGGGCTGGGGCACGCAAACATCTTTAAATTCAGTCAGTCGATGTCTTCCAAGGGATTCAAGACATCGAAATGGTTACGCACCGGGATCGAAAATTTGAGCTCCCTAGTCCTCATGGGGTTGCCTCCTATGTGCATGTGACCTCGGAAATTGGGGGAATTAGGTGGTTGATAAAAATAACCAAGTGGAAGTACATTTATCTCGTTAAAGTTGATGTACCCATTGTTTCCCCTCTCTAAGATTTCGTGCACCAAATAGGGGGAGCTAAAGGTTAAAACTACACAATCACCGCTAAGTGATTTAACTGAGGAGCCCACCCACCCTATTCTCCGTGCCATTTTAAATTCTGAGAAAAGGGAGTTTCTGATACCAGTCTTTGAGCTTAGATAGTGTAGTGACTTGTTCCTTAAAGTCGACCAGTGTTCAAAGACATTATGGGGTAAGGAAGGGACATTAGCCAAAACGACAGTGTACGGGGTTGCTTCTGGGGGCAGATTTAAATAACATGGGGAATTAGGAGGCTTGTCTTGTTGTTCGAGAGAGTTTGTCCCTCTCTCCAGCTCCTCGTTTCTGCCCTGTGTTCTAGCCCCTGAAGCTCCTCTCTTGGAGCTAGCTATGCTATTAGTTGCTATCACGGAGAGTCCTACACCAGGGGGAATCTGATCAGTGCGAATGGGGATGCTTGTTACACTAGGTGTAATATTATCAGAACCACTATTGCCTTGAGTCTCTCTATTTACAGTGGTGCTAACTGGGTGGCCGGCCCTCGTATCCGTCCTCATAATATTTGGCGGGTCTATATTATGGTTGGTAGTAATTGCCGGGATAGCTGGGGAATTACGGCTAATCAATTCCTCCACTTTGCTCAATCTGGTTTCAACAATACTAATTTTTTGTAAAATAGGTTCCAGCAAAGTTGACATCAGGGTTTCAAGTCTGCCCCAGAAATTCCCCTCATGTACATTATCAGCAAGCTTCTCTGGCACAATGTGAGGAGGAAAGTTAGTAGGACCCTCACTAGGTGCATTTACAGTTCTAGCAGGTTTCGCTTTCTTCCCATTTGTTCTTTGGGCGGGTTTATTCTGTTTTTGTATCCCTCTACTCTTTCTTTTATTTGGGGGGGGGGGGGGGTTCGGTGGTACGAACCAACCCAAGTTTGGCTTTCTGCCCTCTAATAGTGGCTTTAGGCCTGATGGGACTAGATTCTGAGTCAGAGGATAGAAAAGAGACAATCTCTGTCACTGAGTCTAAGACCCGATGTGGTGAGGGGCTTATCCGAGGTGGAGTTACTTCGTGATTAATCGCCGCGGGGGTTTCAATGAGTGCAGGAGTCAAAGAAAGTCTGTTCTGGGAGGGTAATGGCTCGAGAGATAGCCTTCGTTCTGTAAGCTTAATCTCATTAATGAGGGCCGATTCTGCCCTCAATAAGAAGGCATCTAACGTCCCTACGACACCCTTGCCTGTGCTAAAAGTGCGTTTACTCATAGTAGCAGTATGTAATCAGAACAATATAATATTAACCAAAAGACGCCAAACTAAAACACAGAACACAGGAATGCCCCCGTGGCCAAGTTCTTAGGGGGGTTGCCCAACCCGGCCTCTTACAGTCCCTGACGGGCGCAGACGAGCCCGCCCTTGGCCCGGGCACGCCGCACGCGTCCCGGGGTGCGGGACTCCTGTCCCTCTTTTGTGCGCCTCCCGGCGCTGACTGATGGCGTGCGCGCCGCTTGGGGTGCTAGGAGTTGTGGTCTCTGGCCTCCGTTTCTCCTCTCACAAGACCAGCGAGTCTCCCCCGATGACTCTGGCGGCGGTGGCGGCAATAAACGAACTGGCGGCAACCTCAGATAAGTATAGAACACTCAGATATCCACTTCTTAATAAATAATAATGTTCAATAAAGTTTGTTGAAAAAAAGAACACCAAAGCAATAGCACTGTCCTTCAATCCTCTGTGACTCAGACTGTGCTCCAAAATTCTTTCACTATATGCGCCTCGTGCTAGCAGGTCAAAGAAAGCAAAAGTTTCCAAGTTCACAGAAAATAAAACTCCCGTTACGATGCTCGTCTTTGTTGGAACACCGCGGAGCGTTCTCGGTGAAAGCGGCTTCTTTGTAGGGAATGCAGCGCGTCCTCGCGCCGCGGGAAGTGAGCCGCTTTCGTGAAGTATCCAGGAGAGAGAACCAAAGAAGGAATCTGCCTCACTCACCCGGTTTCGGATTTCCAACAGAAAGGTGAATGAGCGGTCGAGGCGTTTGAAAGGCAAAGCAGGCGGGACCAAAGAACGCCGAGGTGGAGAGCCGATAGCAGAGAGCCTTACTCCCGATGGCGTAAGAAGGGAGTCCCAAAATGCATCAGAGGCATCTATTAACAGTCAAAAAATGAACGAGGATAAAATCTCCTCGCTAACCGGACTACGATATGAAGTCCGCAAAATCCATGAAAATGCTGAATGCAGTTCGTTTGCTCCAACCGGAACAAACAAATCCTCCGAGGTAAAACGACAACCAGAACTCTGTGTGTGGTGTATTCATTTGCCTGCTCCCGGGCTAGGGAGGACGCTACAACTCATGACAGGAGTGGGATCTGTGCCTCGAAGAGACGAGTCTGCTCTCCCTGGAAGTTTACAATGCTGGGAACAAGGTCAACGCGCTGGTCCACTCTATTAATTCTCAGCCTCATGCCAGCATCCTTGGAATTTAACACAATAAGGAAAATGCTACTTACCAGTATGCATCTGTTCTTGGCATGTAGAGCTGCAGATCCTCACACTGTGCATTAGATCGCCATCTGGTGTTGGGCTCGGATGCTTGCACTTTGTTGTTGTCTTCGAAGAAGTCTTTGTAGTCATGTGATAGGTGACTCCTCCTTAGGACAATAGTGCGCATGGGCATCGACTCCATCCTCAGATTGTTTTTCGCCATATTGGGGAGTGATGGAGTTAGTAGAAAAGAAAAGAGATGTCCATGTGTGTGTATCTAATTAAGATAGGACTGGAGCACATACAGGTCCCGGGGAGGTGGGTGAGCGTGTGAGGATCTGCAGCTCTACATGCCAAGAACAGATGCATACTGGTAAGTAGCATTTTCCGTTCGAGGCATGTGAGCTGCAGAGCTCACACTGTGCATAGACTGTACAGCAGTATCTCCCCTAGCGGTGGTCACCTGTATGTGTTGCAGTAGTTTGAAAAAGGGTTTTAAGGACAGCTTGGCCCACGGAAGCTTGTTGCTTGGCTTGCACATCAACACAATAGTGTTTAGTGAAGGTGTGTGTTGTAGACCACGTGGCTGCCTTACATATGTCTTCTAGGGGAATGTTCCCTAAGAATGCCATGGAGGCCCCTAGTTTGCGTGTTGAGTGCGCTCTAGGGGGAACTGATAATGTGCGTTTGGCTTTTTGGTAGCAGATTTGGATACATTTAACAATCCACCTTGCAACCCCGGCTTTTGAGATGGGATTACCTTTGTGTGGTGGAGAGAAAGCCACAAACAATTGTTTGGTTTTGCGAAAGGATTTGGTTCTGTCAATGTAATACATAAGGGCTCTTTTGACATCTAGGGTGTGGAGAGCTCTTTCTGCCACGGAATCTGGGTTTTGGAAGAACACAGGTAGTTCTACTGATTGGTTAAGGTGGAAAGGCGAAATGACTTTGGGAAGGAATTTTCGGTTTGTTCTGAGAACTACCTTTTTATGATATATTTGTAAGAAAGGCTCTTGTATAGTTAGAGCTTGTAGCTCACTGACTCTCCTGAGAGAAGTGATTGCAATTAGAAACGCAACTTTCCATGTAAGGAATTGAAGTTCACATTTATGTAAGGGTTCGAAAGGTGGACCCATGAGCCTGGTAAGTACTATATTAAGATTCCACACTGGGGAAGGTGGTAATCTGTGAGGTATGATCCGCTTAAGGCCTTCCATGAAGGCTTTAATGGCGGGAACTTTGAATAGTGATAAGTGTTGTCTGTTTTGTAAGTAAGCAGCAAGGGCTGCGAGGTGCAGACGTATGGATGAGTATGCAAGATTACATCTTTGCAAATGTAGCAAATAGCAAATGATGTTTTGCGTAGAGGCTTGTAATGGTTGGATGTTATTATTAGTGCAGTAAATAGCAAATCTTTTCCATTTAGCTGCAAAGCAGGCTCTGGTAGTTGGGCGTCTAGCTTCTTTTATAACGTCCATGCAGTCTGGGGGTAGGTTAAGGTAACCGAATTCTAGGACTTCAGGAGCCAAATTGCAAGGTTCAGCTGAGATGGATCTGGGTGCATTATCTCTCCATGGCTCTGCGTTAGCATTGTTGGGGAGAGGTGTAGTCTTTGGTATGGGACTACTGATAGCTCCAGTAGTGTGGTGAACCACGGTTGGCGTGCCCATGTAGGGGCTACTAGTATCATTTTGAGAGACTGTTGTCGAAGCTTGCGTACAAGTGGGATGAGTGGGAGAGGTGGAAAAGCGTACACAAATCTGCCGGACCAGTTCATCCATATCGCATTGCCCTTGGACTGCGGGTGTGGAAACCTGGCGGCGAAGGTTGGGCATTTGGCGTTTTGGTGTGTGGCGAACAGATCTAAGTCTGGCTGGCCCCACATCTGGAAGAAAGGTAGAAGAACTTGCGGATGTAGTTCCCAATCGTGAACCTGTTGTGTCTGTCGACTTAACAGATCTGCAATCTGATTGTGAACCCCTGGTAGGTGTTCTGCTAGAAGGTATATGTTTTGTGGAATGGCCCACCTCCAAATGTCCTGTGCTAGTTGGGAGAGTTGTGGAGAGTGCGTCCCCCCCCTTTTTGTATATAGTACATAGCTGTGATGTTGTCTGTTCGGATCAGGACAGCTTTGTTTTGTACGTGGAGTTGAAAGGACTTGAGAGCTAGGAATATAGCTAGTAACTCTAGGTGGTTGATGTGGAGCAGCTTCTGCTGAGTGGTCCACTTGGCTTGTGTTGTATGATGTAACAGGTGTGCTCCCCATCCTGTAAGGGATGCGTCCGTGGTTAGTACTACTTGTGGAACCGGCTCTAGGAACGGCCGCCCCTTGGACAAATTGTTGGTGTTCCACCACTGCAGAGAGCGATGTGTGCGGCTGTCCACCAACACCAGATCTGTAAGATGTCCATGAGCCTGGTTCCATTGGCGCGCTAGGCACTCTTGTAGAGGACGCATTTGAAGTTTTGCATGAGGGACGATAAAAATGCAGGATGCCATCATGCCGATTAGCTGCATAAACACTCTGGCTGGAAGAGAGTGTTGCATTTGAAACCTGGGGACAAGGGTTTGTATACTGGCTATCCTGGCTGGGCTGGGGTAAGCTAGAGCAGTGGAAGTGTTTATTGTGGCTCCCAGATATTGAAGGACATGGGAGGGCTGAAGGTGGGACTTGGTATAGTTTATTGTGAACCCCAAGTTGTGTAATGTTTGTATCGTTTGGTGGGTGTGTTGGACACACTGGTTGAATGATTTGGCTTTGATAAGCCAGTCGTCCAGGTATGGGAAGACATGTATTTGTTGTCTTCGTAGATGCGCTGCTACTACTGCAAGGCATTTGGTAAACACTCTTGGAGCAGTGGTGACTCCGAATGGGAGTACTTTGAACTGGTAGTGCTGCCCATTGAGAACGAACCTTAGCTACTTCCTGTGAGCAGGATGTATGGGAATGTGGAAGTAGGCGTCCTTGAGGTCTAATGTGGCAAGGAAGTCTTGTTGTTGTAGTAAGGGAAGCGCTTGTTGGAGAGTGATCATGTGAAAATGATCTGAGTGTATGTATTGATTGAGAGGTCTGAGGTCTAAAATAGGCCTGAGAGTGCCGTCCTTCTTGGGAATGAGGAAGTACAGGGAGTAAACCCCTGTGCCCTGCTGTAGCAGAGGCACTGGCTCTATGGCGTGCTTTTGAAGCAGGGAAAGTACCTCTTGTTGTAAAAGTGTAAGATGGTCTGTGGACATTGGACGCTGCCTGGGTGGTATGGTGGGGGGTAGCTGTTAGCTCCAGGCAGTAGCCATGTTGGATAATCTGTCTCACCCACCTGTCTGTTGTAATGGAGTTCCAGACAGGCAGGAACTGTGATAGCCTTCCCCGACAGGAGTGTTGTGGTCGGGGGAAGTGGAGGAAAGTCACTGTTTGGGAGTGGTGGAGGTACGGGTGTTGTTATTATTACCTCGACCTCTGCCCTTAGAGTTGTTGCCTCTGTAACCACCCCTAAAGTATCCTCTATTAGGAGAGGTTTGGGTGTTTGTTCGATAGGAAGAGGAACTGTCTGCGGTGGTATTCCTGGAGCCCACTCTGTAAAAGGAGCGGCGAAAGGAGCCACGTTGCTGCGGGGACTGCAATGCTCCCATTGATTTGGCAGTGTCAGTATCCTTCTTCATCTTTTCTAGTGCTGTGTCGACAGCAGGACCAAATAGTTGGTTTTGGTTAAATGGCTGGTTTAGTATGGTAGTCTGGACTTCTGGCTTAAAACCTGAAATGCGAAGCCAGGCGTGTCGTCTGATAAGCACGCTAGTGTTAACTGACCTAGCGGCGGTGTCGGCTGCGTCTAAGGCGCACTTAATGGAGGCATTTGAAATAAGTTTGCCTTCTTGAATGAGGTCAGTGGCTTGTGTTTTGTATTGATCAGGTAGATGTTGAAGGAGGGTTTCTAGCTGATCGTAGTGTGCCCTGTCGTACCTAGCTAGTAGAGCTTGGGTGTTAGCGATGCGCCAGATGTTGGTGGCTTGCGCAGCTACGCGTTTGCCAGAGGAATCTAACAATTTGGATTCTTTATCAGGGGCGGAGCATCCCCTGAAGTTTGGGAATTGGCGCGTTTTCTGGCATTAGAAACGACCAGTGAGTCAAGGGGAGCTGACCTTTGATGTAGGTGGGGTCATCGGGGGCAGGTCTATACTTTTTATCCACTCAAGGATTAAGGATCCTGGCTCTGACTGGGTCGTTAAAAATTTCAGGTGCGTGTTTAATGACACCCTTGATCATGGGCAAAGTTTGAACAGTTTTTTGAGACCGTTCAAAAGTGTCTAGAAGAAAATCTTCTTCTGGTTGGTCGGTGTGAATATGCACCCCATGAAAAACGGCCGCCCTATGTATGAGTTGCCCAAAACCTATGTGATCATCTGGTGGAGATGGTTTTGTGGGATAAGGTGGAGGGCTGGGGAGGTCTGTAGGGTCTGGGGGGTCATTATAACCCCAGTCATCCTGTGGTGGATTATCTGGACCCAGAAATAAATGAGGGTCATCCCCGTACCCCATGTTGTCCTCATACTCATGTGGGGGAGAATCCGCAGGTTGAGGAGGTGTGATAGGGATGTGGAGAGGAGGGGTGTTAGAGAGAGGTATAGGGGAAGAAGGAGGCATAGGGGAAGTGGAAGAGTCCTTCTTCTTTGGAGGGACAGGCTTGTGACGTGGCACAGAGGAAATGTGTCCTGTTTTAGGATTGATATAAAGCTTGTGTTGATTAGGATCGATGGGATCCGGTGTAAACAGTTCCTCCCCTTGAATATTAGTTTTCGGCGCCGACTTTTTCGGTTCCGAACGTGGTGATGGCTTCTTTAAATGTTCCTTTGCTTTAGAAGGCGTTGAGGCATCCTTCGGCTTAGCTACAGGCTCGACCGGCTTTAGTTTAGGGGGTGTGTCGAGTAGCTTCGGTTTCGGTGCCGAGGGATCCGCGTGCTTGGAGGCGGATTTGGGGACCGAACTGGATTTCGGCGCCGGGTGGTCTTTGTGTTTCGGCGCCGAAGGTGCCGGTGTAACGGGCACATGTGGTTTGGTCGGTGCCGAGGAACTAGAAGGCTTTGTTTTCTTCTTCGGTGGCGGGGCGTCCGAAGCACGTTTACGGTCTCGACTGGGGCCCGTAGGCGAAGTGCTGACCGGTGCCTTCGATTTTGCAGGGAGGGTTGGGGCAGGGGCAGTAGTACTCACGCGCTGCCCTCAAGGGATGGAACCGCCGGAGTCCTCTGCCTCGGAGATGATAGCGAGGTCTTCGGAGTCTTCTTCCGGAACATCGGGACCCTCATCGAAGATGTTGACGGGTTCCGGAGCGGACCTGTGCGCCATGATGTGCCTTCGGGCTCGACGATCGCGGATTGTCTTCTTGGAGCGGAAGGAGGCGCAGGCCGGACAAGTGGCCTCGTTATGGTCTGGTGAGAGGCACCGATTACAGACCTGGTGGTGGTCACTGTGAGGAAACTTTGCTCCACATTGGGGGCATTTTCGGAATGGCGTCCTTTCCATGGGCAGTAGGCCTTACGGCGTCGATGGGCCCAACGGCCCGCGTCGACGGCTGGAAAGGAGATCGAGGAAGGGACGTCGAGATGTCGATGTCGGTATCAGGTGTTGAAAAGTGGAAAACGCTGCAAAAAAACAAGTTTCGAACCGGAGTGTCGAAATTGCACCCGAACCCGATGGCGGAAAAAAACAATCTGAGGATGGAGTCGATGCCCATGCGCACTATTGTCCTAAGGAGGAGTCACCTATCACATGACTACAAAGACTTCTTCGAAGACATCAACAAAGTGCAAGCATCCGAGCCCAACACCAGATGGCGATCTAATGCACAGTGTGAGCTCTGCAGCTCACATGCCTCGAACATACATTTATTTTCAGGCAGTTGCCGTAACAGCGCCATGTCTCTCATTCGGTCGTGAGCATTAGTGTATAGAGGAACTGGCCTCTCTGCTGAGACCTCTCTCTGAATGATGGGTGTGCATAGTAGGGTGTGTGGAGGGACTGGCCTCTCATTTCAGATCTCTCTCTCAAATGACGGATGTGCGCAGTAAAGTGTGGGGAGGGACTGCCCTCTTGTTTTAGACCATACTCTCTGATGACGTGTGTACATAGTGAGGTGTGTGGATGAGCCTTAACTCTACTCAACTCTTCTCAAACCAATGACCACTAATAGTACAGTCTGCTAAACACCAACAACTCCCTACAGTAACAAGTGAGTAGCAGAGTGTATTCAAACATCGCCTACTCCTACTTTTCAAGATCCGTGAGTCCTGCGAGATTGTAACATTTAAAGAAAAAAAAGAGTTAACCCTCTAATCATCACAGTACTCATCTCTTACACACTTCCTCTCAAATATAAGGACCACAATATGCATTCCTACTAATAGAGTGTATTGAGATATCATCTACTCCCTTTTTACTATTTTTCACAGAAAACAGTAATGGCGGCTATTTAATTTCTAACATTCCAACAGCCAGCCAATCAGAGCACCCTCTCTCGTGAGACTCACTGGAGCCTCTCACTCCCGCAAGAGTGTGAAGGCTCACGGGAAAAACAGGCCTCTTGACCAATCACAGGCCTCCATTTTTGATTTTGTGCTCTCGCAAGACGCCCGTGGGACTCTCGCGAGCCCAACTGCCAAAGTATACAACCATTTTTCACCCTTAGTTTCTCAAAAACTACTGAACGGATTTACACCAAATCACAGAACGCACAATCTGTGGACCAAGATCTACCTTCCTGCTAAATTTGTAATTCTGTTCAGCCGTTTTTGCTGTAGCCATGCCAAAAGTAGTCTATGGAAAATGCATGGAGATTTTAAGTTTTGTGACCCCCCCCCCTCGCCGTTTTTTTTGCCCCCTGCTTGACGGATCACCCCGAAACATATGAGGAAGGATCTGAGATAATTGAAGTTTTCTTCAAGGCTTTCAAGTTATCACAAGTTTAAAAGGATCATCATTTTAAACAAAATAGTGTGCTTGACCTAGGCAGTTTGCTTCATAACGAATACACTGACATTTTCACTATGAATTAATGATAAACTCAAACCTTACCCATTAGCTTAACTTTTACATGTTTTGTCAGAGCCTTTTTTTGCAGATGAAGACTGCTCTTTTGTCTGAAATAAAAAAAATAAAGAATTCAGTTAAAATCCCAATTTTGCCAGGCACAAAAACCTCTGCTCTTATATGACAGGACGGTGGAAATATGGAATGGATAATCATGCCCAAATTACAGAAGCGGGAGCAGAAACTATCAGTACCCTGGTACTACAACCAATAATATTCTTGAAATGTTTTAGTGTTATGCTTCCAAACACCACTTGTTCAAGAGATCGACATTTGATGATTAAACCTTTTCTTAGGCAACCTTAATATCATTTTAGCTACAATTTTTGCTTCAGATTATTTTTAACCCTTTCATAACTCATGAAAATGCGTACACAGATATCAGTCGACAACAAATATACGTGTTTCAATACTGATTATTTTACATTCTTTCCTCAGTTGTGATGAATCAAATGCTCTATTTCCTTATTCTGGAGTTTTTCAAGTCTGCAAGTCATTTCTACTGTGGTGAGGTTAAATCCTCTGTGTAGTTCTTCATCTCTATTCTATGTACCTCTTCACATGCAACCTATGTAGCAACATTTACAGTTTGGCTACCGTATCACCTTGAACTTGTATACTTTTTTCTCCACTCTTATGTGGACAGATTATTTTTGGTGTCACTACAATGAAGCCATTAAATACTCATTTTGAGCGTATTTGTAAGGTGGCTTTCCTCTTGGTGCATAACATTACATTCAGGTGATTTCAATATAATGGTATATTTCTAGTTTTTTATGGTTCTTATTTGTGAAGTCACCTACTTTTCCTAGTTTGTGTGCCATCTCATTTTAATATTAATTTATGAAGGCATATCAAAATGATCAGTCCTAAATCAATCAATAAAATCTTTAGTCGATTTTTTGCAGAAAAATCATAAAGGCATACACAGTAAAACACATATGAATTTCAATATCAAAAGCAATAAGGAAAATGCTACTTACCCAGTATGCATCTGTTCTTGGCATATAGAGCTGTAGAGTCATATGCTTTAGCATAGATCGCCATCTGGTGTTGGGCCCGGATGTTTGCACTTTGTTTTTCTTTGAAGAAGTCTTTGTAGTCACGAGGTAGGTGACTCCTCCTTTCGGTGATAGTGCGCTTGGGCATCGACTCCATCTCCACATTGTTTTGCCGTAAGGGTGATGATGGAGTTAGTAAGAGAAGAAAGAGATGTCCATGTATAGTGTATCTAAGTAATACTGCAACAGATAAAGGTACCCGGGGAGGCGGGTGGGCGCATATGACTCTACAGCTCTATATGCCAAGAACAGATGCATACTGGGTAAGTAGCATTTTCCGTTCGAGGCATATGAGCTGTAGATCATATGCTTTAGCATAGACTATACAGCAGTTATTTCCCAAGCGGTGACTAACCTGTATCTGTTGCAGTGGTCTGAAATAGTGTTCTTAAAACTGTTAAGATTTACAACGGCGGACTCCCAATTCTGCACCTCACGCTAGTTCCAGTGCGTATTATTCCTGCACAATCAACCCCAGCGCCAGCCGTTGTATGACTCCTCTGTGCTCCAGATCCAAGATTGATTTCAACGAAATGGGGGTGCGCCAGGCAATGAAGTCCAGTAGGCAGCGAGTAGTGTCAAGAAAGTTCTTTATTTCAAATTCACAAATCAATTCAATAATGCGCAAAGCTCAGCCAACGCGTTTCATTCCCTCAAGGGGAACTTCATCAGGGCTTATACGTCAATTTTGAAAGTGTTCAAAGGTTCAAATGTCGGATGCAAAGAATCCAAATACAAAGTGACTTACGGAGTGTTGACCGGACGAGCATGTTTGTCGGTCTCTTTATGTAGGCCTTATTATGCCTATAAACATTCCGGAGAGTCCCAGCGCAATACACTGGAATAGAACTTTCTCAACGATCATTTGAACCCTTGAACATTATCAGAATTGACGTATAAGGTCTCTTAATGCAGGCTGCATTAAGCCTGTAAGCACTCCGAAAAGCTCCAGCACAGCACGCTGGAATTCATTCTTTGCATCCGACATTTGAACCTTTGAACACTTTCAAAATTGAAGTATACGCCCCGATGAAGTTCCCCTTGAGGGAATGAAACGCGTTGGCTATTATTGAATTGATTTGTGAATTTTAAATAAAGAACTTTCTTGACACTACTCGCTGCCTACTGGACTTCATTGCCTGGCGCACCCCCATTTCGTTGAAGTGTTTTTAAAACTGCCTGGCCCACACTAGCTTGTTGTTTTGCTAACACATCTACACAATAGTGCTTTGTGAATGTGTGTGGTGTAGACCATGTTGCAGCCTTGCAGATGTCATCTAAGGGTATGTTCCCTAGGAATGCCATAGAAGCCCCTAGTTTGCATGTAGAGTGCGCTCTAGGGGGAATTGTTAAGGTGCGTTTAGCTTTAAGATAGCATATTTGGATGCACTTAACTATCCACCGTGCAATACCTACTTTTGAAATGGGATTGCCTTTATGTGGTGGTGAAAAAGCAACAAAGTTGTTTAGTTTTTCTAAAAGATTTGGTTCTTTCAATGTAATAAAGTATTGCTCTTTTCACATTTAATGTGTGAAGAGCACGTTCTGCTACTGTGTCTGTTGAGTTACCCGTGTTTTTTCCTCAACCAGACTGGTTGAGATGAAAAGCAGAAACGACTTTGGGTAAAAATTTTGGGTTAGTCCTAAGAACCACTTTATTTTGGTGAATTTGTAAAAATGGTTCTTGTATGGTTAGTGCCTGGAGCTCACCAACTCTTCTAAGAGATCTGATGGCTATAAGGAGGGCTACTTTCCAAGTCAGAAACTGTAGTTCGCATTTGTGCAAAGGCTCGAATTGTGGGCCCATGAGTCTTGTAAGGACTATATTAAGATTCCACACGGGAGAAGGTGGAAGTCTAGGAGGAATGATTCTCTTTAGTCCTTCCATTAAGGCTTTGATAGCGGGTACACGAAACAAAGACAAGTGTTGTCTGTTTTGTAGGTAAGCCGCTATTGCAGCAAGATGTAATCGTATAGATGTATATGCTAAGTTAGCACGTTGTAGGTGTAACAGATAGCAAATGATGTTTTGAGTTGAAGCATCTAGCGGATTGATTTAATTGTTAGTACAATAAATTACAAATCTTTTCCACTTTGCTGCATAGCATGCTCTTGTGGTAGGGCGTCTAGCCTCTTTAATGACGTTCATGCAGTCTGGCGGGAGATTAAGGTAGCCAAATTCTATGATTTCAGGTGCCAGATCGCAAGGTTGAGTTGACTGGGATCTGGATGCCTTATCTCTCCATGGTTCTGAGTGAGAAGCTTGGGGGAGAGGTGTAACTTTTGATGAGGAACTACTGATAGTTCCAACAGGGTTGTGAACCATGGTTGTCGAGCCCATGTGGGAGCAACTAGGATCACTGTGAGGGAATGTTGTTTGAGTTTCCGAACCACTAATGGAATGGGCGGGAGAGGGTGAAAAGTGTAAGCAAATTTCCCTGACCAATTCATCCATAGCGCATTGCCTTTGGACAATGGGTGTGGATACCTGGACGCGAAGTTTGGGCATTTTGCATTGAGGTGTGTGGCGAACAGATCTATTTCTGGGTAGCCCCACATCTGGAAGAATGGGAGGAGAACTTGAAGATGTAGTTCCCATTCGTGGATCTGTTGTCTTTGACGACTGAGCAGATCTGCAATCTGATTGTTTACTCCTGGGAGATGTTCTGCAAGGAGATATATCTTTTGAGGTATGGCCCATCTCCATATGCTTTGAGCTAGGTGTGAAAGTTGTAGAGTGTGTGTCCCCCCCCTATTTTTGTATGTAGTACATTGCTGTCATGTTGTCTGTACGAACTAGGACAGCTTTGCCTACTAGATGTAGTTGAAAAGCTTTCAATGCCAGAAAAATTGCTAGCAGCTCCAGATGGTTTATGTGGAGTTGTTTTTGTTGTAGGGTCCATATGCCCTGAATGGTATGTTCTTGAAGATGAGCTCCCCAACCTGTGAGCGATGAGTCTGCTGTTAGCACTATTTGTGGAACCGGGTCGAGGAACGGCTGTCCTTTGGAAAGGTTTTGTGTATTCCACCACTGCAGAGAGCGATGGGTGCGGCTGTCTACCAACACCAGATCGGTTAACTGTCCTTGAGCCTGGTTCCACTGACGTGCTAAGCTTTCCTGTAGGGGATGCTTTTGGAGTCTTGTGTAAGGAACAATTAGAATGCAAGAAGCCATCATTCCGATCAATTGCATGAACACTCAGGCTGGTAATGAGTTTTGAGGCTGAAATTGTGATATCAGGGTTTGCATGTTGTGTATCCTGACTGGGTTGGGGTATGCTGGAGCTTTGCAAGTGTCTATTGTGGCTCCTAGGTACGCTTGCGTGTTGGAGGGTTGGAGATGAGACTTGGTGAGGTTCACAGTGAATCCCAAGTCGTGAAGCAGCTGAACTGTTTTGTGAGTGTGGTGTATGCAGCTGTGTTGTGACTTGGCTTTTATTAGCCAGTCGTCCAAATAAGGGAAGACGTGAATGTTTTGTCTTCTTAAATGAGCTGCAACTATTGCCAGACACTTGGTGAACACTCTGGGTGCTGTAGTTACCCCGAACGGGAGAACTTTGAATTGGTAATGTTGTCCGTCCACCACGAACCTGAGATATTTCCTGTGAGCCGGGTGAATGGGAATATGGAAGTAGGCGTTCCTTAAATCCAGAGTGGAAAGAAAGTCGCCTTGCTGAAGCAATGGGAGCACCTGTTGTAGAGTGACCATGTGGAAGTGGTCCGATTGAATATAGAGGTTTAGCTGTCTGAGGTCCAGTATGGGCCTGAGAGAGCCGTCCTTTTTTGGAATCAAAAAGTATAGGGAGTACACTCCTGTTCCTTGATGATATAATGGGACAGGTTCTATCGCATGTTTTTGTAACAGAAAGAGAACCTCTTGTTTTAAGAGGGTGAGATGTTCTGGTGACATTGCACGTTCTCTTGGAAGGATAGTTGGGGGGAGTGCAGGTAAGTTCCAGGCAATAACCATACTGGATAATTTGTATTACCCACTTGTCTGAGGTGATTGAATTCCAGACAGGTAGGAACTGTAAGAGACGTCCCCCGACAGGTGTGGGATGATCGGGGGGTAGTGGAGGGAAGTCACTGTCTATTGGCAGGGGAAGTGCGGGTGGAGTTACCTCTGCCTCTTCCCTTATAATTATTTCCTCTGTAGCCTCCTCGAAAATAACCTCTGGAAGAGGTAGATTGGTTGTTATTCTTATAAGAGGAGGAGGGATTCTCTGATGACACTGTTTTTGAGCCACCCCTGTAAAAGGAGCGGCGAACGGAACCCCTGTTAGAATGAAATTGTAAGGCCCCCATGGACTTAGCAGTTTCTGATTCTTTCTTCATTTTTTCTAGTGAAGTATCGACTGTTGGCCCGAAAAGATGCTCCTTATCAAAGGGCTGATTAAGTATGGAGGATTGGACCTCCTGCTTGAATCCAGAGATTCGAAGCCAAGCGTGCCTGCGCAGCAGTATGCTAGTATTGATGGCACGAGATGCTGTGTCTGCTGCATCTAGTGCACATTTTATGGAAGTGTTGGTGATAAGCTTCCCTTCCTGAATGAGGTCGTTAGCTTTGGTCTTATACTCATCAGGCAAGTGTTGCATGAGTTTTTCCAACTCATCATAGTGAGCCCTATCGTATCGTGCTAACAGGGCCTGAGCTTTGGCAATACGCCAATGGTTAGCAGCCTGCGAAGCCACTCGTTTGCCTGAGGCATCAATGAGTTTAGACTCCTTATCAGGAGGAGGGGCGTCGCCTGTAGTTTGAGAGTTAGCTCTCTTGCGGGCGTTAGATACAACAAGAGAGTCTAAGGGCAACTGGCCTTTTATATATGCAGGGTCTGTAGGAGCGGGCTTGTAGGTTTTATCCACTCTAGGTGTGAGTACTCTGGCTCTAACTGGGTCTTTGAATACCTTGTCTGTGTGTTTCAACATGCCCTTGAGCATTGGCAATGTATTAGTAGACCTTGTGAGTGCGTAAATGTCTCCACAAGGAAATCCTCTTCTAGAGGGTCTGTATGTAGCTCCACCCCGTGATATTGAGCAGCCCTGTTGATAAGCTGCGCAAAGCCAATGTTGTCATCGGGTGGGGAGGGTCTGGAGGGATACAGGTCAGGGTCATTATTTTGATCTGGATCCTTATTATAATCTTCCCAGGGATCAGTGTCCTGTGGTATGTCCTGGTCTTGTGGTATATCCTGATCTTCATCCCCATCATCTTCGTCCTGTGGGTCCGGTGGAAGTGGAGGTGGTGGTGAATTTGATGGTGTAATCAGTAAATCAGGATTAAGAGGAGGAGAAGGAGGTATGTAAGGGGGAGAAGGGTTAGTACCCAAGTCCTTTTTCTTCAGAGGTATAGGAGAGTCCTCTGAGAGAACCAGCTTCCGTTTTTTTTAGGAAGAGTGGCCAGAAGGTGTCCAGTTTCAGGGTCAATACTAAGTCTCTTTTGTTTTGGATCCAAAACTGTGTCTCCAGATGGAGGCTCCTTGAAGGAGTATGTTTCTCTTTAGGAGTGAATTTCGGTGTGGAAGATTAGGGCTGAGAGTCTTTGTGCGCCGAATGTTTCGAATAAGAGTGCTTAGTTTTAGCCTGTTTAGGGTCTGAAGGTTTCGGAGTGGCATGTTTCGGCTCCGAACTTTTCGGCATGGAGGGTGTCGGCTCCGAGCTTTTAGGTGTGGAGTATTTCGGCTGCGAAGATTCTGGTTTGGACGATTTCGGCTCCGAAGCTTTTGGTTTGGAAGATTTCGGATTCGAGGCCTTCGGTGTCGAAGGTGCCGACGGTGTAGGGACTGGCACATGTTTTGTCTTATGTTTCGGTGCCGAAGGTGTTGGTTCGGCACCGGAATGGGGCCGGCTCGAGCCCGATCTGGAAGGCTTGTTTCTAGGTTTCATAGCCGGGCTGGAGGGCGGGGCATCTGAAACTCTTTCTAGGTGTCGACCCGAGGGCGAGGGTGATACCGGAGCCTTAGGTTTTGGTTGCGTGGGCACATGGGGCTCTGTACTTACGGTACGTTGACCCGGAGTGACGTTCAGGTCTTCCTCCATGTCGGAGTCCGCTTCTGACACGGAGACCAGTTCTTCTTCCTCGGCTTCTGCGGCTGGACGGTGGAATTCTAAATCTTCGCTGAAGATGTCCGGTTCGGAGCCGCTGCCGCGTTGCATCTTGTGGCATCTAGCCCGACGATCATGAATGGTATTCTTCGATCGGAATGATCGACACGCTTCACAGTCCTTCTTGTTGTGTTCCGGGGATAAGCAGAGGTTGCAGACCTCATGCAAGTCTGTGCGTGGAAACTTAGCACGACACCCGGGACATAGCTTAAATGGAGTCCGTACCATCGACTGCTGGCGTGGTCGGCACAGGTAGGCCCGACTCGAAGTTCCCGATCGAAAGTTTTCTCAATTTACACGATGCGCGTCGAATGGGAAACCGCGATCGATAGACAATACCGTCGAGGGTAGAGATTTGCGCGTCAAAGGGGTTCGAAAACGATACCGGAGCGCAGCAATACACATCCGAACCCGATGGTGGAAAAAACCAATCTGGGGATGGAGTCGATGCCCATGTGCACTATCACCGAAAGGAGGAGTCACCTACCTCGTGACTACAAAGACTTCTTCAAAGTAAAACAAAGTGCAAACATCCAGGACCAACACCAGATGGCGATCTATGCTAAAGCATATGATCTACAGCTCATATGCCTCGAACCATTACTTACAAAATGTTTAGTGATACAGAATTACTTAAAAACCTTACTACAATTTCATTCAAATTACTTCAGGGATTTCATACAAGAATAGTTTTTCTGCATTTAACTACACTTTTTTAAAAGGATGCGATTGACCTCGTGAAACATTCATTTTCTAATCATTGCAGTAATAAAAATGCTGGATGGCATGGTCTCAGACCCAATAACGTTAAAATTGGTAAAATCCATCACCTTCTTTGCATTTCATACAATTTGCAAAATAAAACTACATGTATTGTCGATTGCTGGGACAGGTCATCACATGGGCAATTGCACAATGTTTTGGACCAATTGTTTATTGTGGGGAAACTTATTTAATGATGGAAAATGATAGAAAATCCAAAATCTAAAACGGGTCAGTACAAGTCTAACATATCCGCTTAATGTAATTTTTAGGTACGGCTGAATACCATAAGTGGTCAATGTCATTTGGTTGGACTGTACCGATGGTCTTAATGCCTCAACTGCAAATCTATTTGTCTCCAGATGCGTCATGCAATATCTTTTAAAATCCCTTCTGGTGACAGAAATTATAGAACCTGGGTCATCGTAATATTCAGGATGCCCAAGATCGTTCATAAAATCTTTTATGTATTTAGGTCTAGAATTTCAGCCGCAATTCTAATCACTACAGCAAAAGAAGCGCTCTACTTCATCGGTGGTCTCATTGGCCTGCAAATACATGTATACACTGTTGTCATCATTATTGGGGAGTAAATCATCCCTATCATCACTATCATTACTGTCAGGTGGTGGCAAACTTTGGTCAGAATCCGAGCCAAAACGTTCGTGGAGACTTGAGGAAAGCTCAGAAGAGAGGAAGTGTTTTTTCTGAGTCAGAACGTACTGGAACCAGGTGCTCTGGAGTGGGGTCAAAATGCAAGCTTCGTCGAGATGGAGTTGGCTGGAGCTCAATCTCCAGTGCTGGTCACATCAGGAATGGCATTTATGGAGAAGGAACCGGTGCAGGTCTTGGTGTCGGAGTGGAAGTTTGCACCAGAAGGGATGTGGAACCAGAGCCATATTTGAGGGACTCAGACTGTGCAGAGGGTGGAGCCACTGGCAGAAACCCAGCTGGAGGCCCTTGTGTCTATTTGGGGCCTGAATCGGGCACCATAGGGAGCCAGAAGAGTGCCAAAAAAACAGCATGGTTCTTTAAAGGCCTCGATCTGCTGCAGCATCTCTAACTGCCTGGAAAGTTTGGAGTGCAGAAGGACCAGTTAGGGAATCCGCTCTTCGATTGGGAGCAAGATCGATTGGCATCTTGATGCCCTCCCAACTTTATTTTTGACAGAGAGTGGTGGGATGTGGCTGAGTCCCGCATTTGCTTCTTATGTTTCTTTTTATACTCTGACTTGGCTTACGAGATGACTTTGACTACGAAGAAGGCCAATTGGAGGAATTGTCTCCAGAGTGTAACAGGTATGTGCCATTGATTTGGAGTGGGTCTTGTGCAAAGCCTTTGATTTCCTTCAGTGTTCGGCGACATTCAGCTTCGCTTCATGGTCCTGGAACGCTTTTGGGTGAATGAGGGCACATTCTGGGCACGTTTTGGGGCCATGTTCACAAGCCCAACATCAGAGGCAGACCTTGTGCAGGTCCATCACGGCATCTGTTTCCAAATGTCACTGTACTGTTTGTATCCTGTACTCTTCAGTGGGGACATCATTCCCTTGCATACTGGAGAAAAGAATTTGAAAAGATTTGTTAATCAACAGAAAAAGGGTCCAGAGCACTGGATCCACATTCAATGGTCCAGAAAGAAAGGAACTGATATATGCGCATAGGGGCTGGGCTTATATGCAGCTCTGCTCTGTCATTTCCAGAGCAGAACAAGGTCAACAAGGAGTTGCATGATGCCACCAAATGCAGCACAGGAGAACTGCTTTGATAACTACAGAATCCAGTCTGGTGCCTGGGGAATAATCTAAAGGTCAGGATTCTGTGGTTAGATGTATCCATCAGAAACAAAGTACATGAATTGACACATTTTCTCAAACCAAGAAAGGAAATCAGTTCAGCATTTACAGGAATTCTAATTTCTTCAATTCTTGGCGTTAACCTTTTCTCTTCTGTTAAATTCAAATATATAAGTTCCGTAACATCCTATAAATTAAACCAGCGAGTTGAGCTGATGAAGGTCATGGACTACTACTGTGTAATCTGCCAGGGCTCCCTCCCCAAGATAGTTCCCAAGGAGGCTACAGCCAGTGCAAAATCAGGTGGATAAATGATCCTTCTTATGCAGAGAAGAACCTATGTTAAAAACAATCATTAGCAACAAGTGGTGTCCAAAATGATTTCAAATGTCTCTGCACCAGGTATAAGGTAAGTGAGCCAGATAGGACTATCTGATTGATTAACATGCACACAGCCCACTAGTAAGAGTTCCAGTGCCAAAACACTGGGGTTTATAGGCCCAATACCCTGCTTTTCCATAGACTTCCAAAAAGTGAACTGTTAAACAAGCCCTTTGACTTGAAGATCTGTTTCATGAGATAGTTAGATAAGACTCTACCTGGAGTGCCTTAACTGGACTTTAAATGGTCGTGTTGTAAGTCATATTCTCCATCCCTCACTAATCTCCTTTCTTAAAAATATCTCCTACAACTCAGTAGCTGCAGAGATATTGGCCAGACTTTCACCAGAAAGGTTCATAACCTCACACAAGACTCTATGGATTGTGTTACTTAGCACTAACATTTTGGTCACCTATGCACATTTACCCTAATCAAAGCATTCCGAAGTATCCTCAAGGCGACATATTGTTGCTATACAAAATACTGCAATAAATACACTACTTCTCCACAAATAGGTGTGAGGTAAGGGGAAGCAATTGCACTATATGCCTTGAGAACTACCCCTAGCTAAAAAAGATCATGCCCACTTCTGGCTATGTCTCTGCTTCAGTGCACATTTTGTGAATTTGAGGATTTGCAGCATCACATGTACATCTGAAAATGGTAAATGAAATAAAAGAATATTTAGGGAATTCCAAATTGTGGATGCTCAAGCCATGCTCGACTTTTGGGACATGGCTTTTGGATATGTATATTAATACTACATGAGTGGCATAAAAGTGCTGTAGAGCAAGTGCACACTAAATTAGGACACTATGTGGTGTTCCCTGGTACTCAAGGGGTTGTTTCACATTCCCAAAAAATTTAACTGCTATCAAACTACATTAGCATTACAATTGTGTTATTTTCCCTCCATTTAATACCTTTTCAGGGCCCTTCACCTTCACCTCATCTGTGGTGGCTGACTTAGTGGTTGTGATATCCTTTCCAATTTTATCCTACAAAAAAAGTGACATTTTCAGAACAGAATTGAATCTAAGATTAAAATACAACATGCACATTTGAAACCGAGAATATAATTAGTGTACTAAAATTAGTGCAAATTAATGGAAATTAATAAAAGCAAACCACTAAATATAGTTCATTTGAGTATGTAGCCAACATTCTCATTCAACGAAAGAAGATGTGTGCTGTCAATGCACGGCAGCATGCTACTGTGCTATTTTGTCAAAGCATTGCTGCTGTATCAGAGAATTTCCCAGTTAATCCAGTCTTCTTTAATATATCATTCATATTATATGCTGCTGTAGATCACATGATGTGTAAACCCATGCCATCTACTGTTGCAATTTTTTCTTCGAACGAGAGGTTTCGAATTTCCGGTGATTTGTGATGCATTCTTCACCATTGCTCGCTTCTCCCACTGCCACCCGCTTATCTGCAGCATCAATCTTATTGCTCTCCTTATCGTGTAGAGGGGATATCACATGACGTGTGAATGAATGTCCTTTTACATCCCATGTGAGAGAGTCAGATGGGACATATCCGCAAACGTTGATGAGATATTGTGGGTGGCTTTGTATTTCTTTTCCACCCGGGGCATGATGGCATATGTCTCTGGAAATTCTCTGATGTAGAACAGGTTGCACTTCTTCATGGGTGCAGTGGCAAAAAATGTACTTGGGGGCTGCCTAATTAGACAATGTTCAAATTAATCTTCTTATGGATTTTACTCTTGTGGGCACTGAATTGGAGAACACATTCTTGATAAGGACAGAGAATAATCCATTCTGAGACTCTGATGTACCCAGCAGTCCAAGATGATCTTCTTCTAAGTCAACCAAAATTCAAACAGACTATGCATCTCCCTTTCCCCACGGCCCTTCTACTCTTCCTGGAGAGTGGGATGCAAAAAACGCCTTACCAAATATTTTTCCATAATCCAAAAGTGGGATGCATTTTTACAGAAGCTGGACTGCCACCACAGCCAAATAGCAATAAGCAAAATTCTTCTTGAGTAGCGCTTCATGTATTTTCAATTCTCTACAAGCAGGAGGTTAAAGGAGAGATTATTACAGTAGCCATTATGGATATAGGTTGAACAGATATAAAGGGATCGGCACTGACTTTGTTGTCCTTGATGGTTTGCCATTTTTCTGCCACAGCTAGTCAACTCTTTCTTGACTTTGTTGTTTGTATTTGTTTTTTTCAGCACAGAGGGACTCCATTGATAGTTGGTTAACTATGCTTATAGGTGTATGGAAAGAATACAGTATCACATTTGATCTACAGCATATGTCCTCCAAATGAAGAAAATTGCACAGGTCTGATTTCTAGCACATGCTATTGGTCAAGGCACCTCAAATGGCATCTTTAATCCTTTGCAGGTGGCTCATGCAGCTGACTGCTTTTACTGCACCCTCCCTACAATTGTGGCAATCAATGCTGTTCAGCAATACATTTGTTAAAATATTGTTATAACAACAACATCCTGAATTCTGTAAAAACAGTTTTAAGAGCCTAATTCAGCACAGTTTATTAATGATTCCATTAAAACATCGATTATAAATTTAAACATTTCACCACTGAAGAACCCTCATTATCACAGGAGAAAAACAAAAGCATAAAGAGCATGAAGAGGCAGTAGTCACTCTGCTCTTTCCAAGCCTTCCCCAAAAATTTAATTAGCAGAATTATCTCCTGAATTAGAAACTGGTAATTAGGGGCACTGTGTCAAAACATGATGTGGACGCATAATGTGGTTAAGTGGGGGAAGCAGAGATTGAAATATATCTCTGCAGGAGCCAAAGTGGACAACTTCGCTATTAGATGGCAGACCCTTCCTCTTAGTCATTATGCCACAGTGATCATGATGCCTACAGACCTACCTCTATATCCCTTGTCCTAGATATCACTCTACATGTGCAGTCAGTACATGGCAAGACCAATCAGTAGGACATATCCACGTCCTGTACCTTACCATTGCATAGTCAGTAGATGGTCTGCAACGGTCTCTACTACCTGCCCTCTACAAAAAGTATTGCCTGTTTGAGTAACAATAAGCAAAAGGGCAGATATTTCATGAGAAGCTCACTCTCATTTCAAAGTAATGGCCATCAGTCCTGCTTGGAATATCCTGATAGGAGGATGAAGCCAATAAAGCTAAGGGGCAGCGAGCTGAATGGAAAATGCTACTTACCAGTATGCATCTGTTCTTGGCATGTAGAGCTGCAGAGTTGTACACTGTGCATAGATCGCCATCTGGTGTTGGGCTCGGATGCTTGCACTTTGTTGTTGTCTTGGAAGAGTCTTTTGTAGTCACGAGATAGGTGACTCCTCCTTTGGACGATAGTGCGCATGGGCATCGACTCCATCCTCAGATTGTTTTTCGCCATGATGGGAAAAGATGGAGTCAGTAAGAAGAAAGAGATGTCCATATGAATGTATCTAATTAAGATAATACTGGAACAGATACAGGTTCCGGGGAGGCGGGTGGGCGTGTACAACTCTGCAGCTCTACATGCCAAGAACAGATGCATACTGGTAAGTAGCATTTTCCGTTCGAGGCATATGAGCTGCAGATTGTACACTGTGCATAGACTGTATAGCAGTGTCTCCCTTAGCGGTGGTCACCTGTATCGGTTGCAGTAGTTTGAAAAAGTGTTTTAAGAACAGCTTGGCCCACAGCAGCTTGTTGCTTTGCCTGTACATCAACACAATAGTGTTTGGTAAAGGTATGTGGTGTAGACCATGTTGCTGCCTTACATATGTCATCTAAGGGAATGTTCCCTAAAAATGCCATGGAAGCCCCTAGCTTACGTGTGGAGTGTGCTCTAGGGGGAATTATTAATGTGCGTTTAGCCTTTTGGTAGCATATTTGAATGCATTTGACTATCCATCTAGCAATCCCAGCTTTTGAGATGGGGTTACCTTTATGTGGTGGGGAGAAAGCTACAAACAATTGTTTTGTCTTTCTGAAAGGCTTGGTCCTGTCAATGTAATAAAGTAGAGCTCTTCTGACATCTACTGTGTGTAGAGCTCTCTCTGCTACAGAGTCTGGGTCTTGGAAAAAGACAGGTAACTCTATTGATTGGTTGAGATGAAACGCAGAGATTACTTTGGGTAGGAATTTGGGGTTTGGTCTGAGAACCACCTTGTTACGATGTATTTGTAAAAATGGTTCTTGTATGGTTAAAGCCTGAATCTCACTGACTCTCCTGAGAGAGGTGACTGCAATTAGGAAGGCTACTTTCCATGTAAGAAATTGTAACTCACATTTGTGTAGAGGTTCAAATGGGGGACCCATGAGCCTGGTGAGGACAATATTTAGATTCCATATTGGAGAGGGTGGCAATCTAGGGGAATTATTCTTCTAAGGCCTTCCATAAAGGCTTTGATTGCAGGTACTCTAAACAGTGACAAGTGTTGTCTGTTTTGTAAGTATGCGGCTAGAGCAGCAAGATGTAATCTTATGGATGAGTATGCTAGGTTACATCTTTGTAAATGCAGCAAATAACAGATGATGTTTTGTATTGAAGCATCTAGTGGGTTGATATTGTTGTTATTACAGTAAATAACAAACCTCTTCCATTTTGCTGCATAACAAGCCCTGGTAGTAGGACGTCTGGCTTCTTTAATAACATGCATACAGTCTGGTGGAAGGTTAAGGTAACCGAACTCTAGGACTTCAGGAGCCATATTGCCAGATTTAGTTGACCTGGATCGGGGTGTCTGATCTCTCCATGGTTCTGGGTTAAGAGGGTTGGAGAGAGGCACAGTTTGTGGTGGGGAACCACTGAGAGTTCGAGAAGTGTTGTGAACCATGGTTGTCTTGCCCATGTGGGAGCAACTAGGATCATTGTTAGAGACTGCTGCCTGAGTTTGCGTACTACTAGGGGAATGAGTGGGAGAGGCGGAAAAGCGTACGCAAATCTGCCTGACCAATTCATCCATATTGCATTGCCCCTGGACAACGGGTGTGGAAACCTGGCGGCGAAGGTTGGGCATTTTGTGTTTTCTTGTGTGGCGAACAGGTCTATCTCTGGATGACCCCACATTTGGAAAAAGGTTTGAAGAACTTGCGGATGCAGTTCCCATTCGTGAATCTGTTGTGTTTGCCGACTCAACAGATCCGCAATTTGATTGTGAATACCTGGAAGATGTTCTGCAAGGAGGTATATGCGCTAGTTGAGATAGCTGCAGAGAGTGTGTCCCCCTTGTTTTTGTATATAATACATTGCTGTCATGTTGTCTGTTTGGACTAGGACAGTCTTGTGAATGAGAAGCGGTTGGAATGACTTTAGCGCTAGAAATATTGCTAGTAATTCTAGGTGGTTGATGTGGAGCAGTTTTTGTGGAGTGGTCCACTTGCCCTGGGTTGTATGGCTGAGGAGGTGAGCTCCCCACCCAGTGAGCGATGCGTCTGTTGTTAGTACTATGTGTGGAACTGGCTCTAGGAACGGCCGCCCCTTGGAAAGGTTTTGTGTATTCCACCACTGCAGAGAGCGATGTGTGCGGCTGTCCACCAACACCAGATCTGTAAGCTGGCCTTGAGCTTGGTTCCACTGACGTGCTAAGCATTCCTGCAAGGAACGCATTTGAAGTCGTGCGTGAGGGACAATGAAGATGCACGAGGCCATCGTTCCTACTAGCTGCATAAACACCCGAGCTGGAAGGGAGTGTTGAGGCAGGAATTTTTTGATGAGGGCTTGCATACCGGTTATCCTGGAAGGATTGGGGTATGCGAGGGCTCTGGAGGTGTCTATTGTGGCCCCTAGATACTGATGTATGTAGGAGGGATGGAGATGAGATTTGGTGTGGTTTATTGTGAACCCCAAATTGTGTAGTAGCTGAATGGTTTGGAAGGTGTGCTGTACACACTGCTTGTGTGACCTGGCTTTTATTAGCCAGTCGTCTAGATATGGAAACACATGAATGTGTTGCCTTCGTAAGTGTGCAGCCACTACTGCTAGGCACTTTGTGAAGACCCTTGGTGCTGTTGCTACTCCAAATGGCAGGACTTTGAACTGATAATGTTGTCCGTCCACTGTGAGCCTTAGGTATTTCCTGTGCGCAGGGTGTATAGGAATATGGAAGTAGGCATCCTTGAGATCTAATGTGGCAAGGAAGTCGTGTTGTTGGAGGAGTGGAAGTATTTGCTGAAGAGTGATCATGTGAAAATGATCTGAGTGAATGTAATAGTTGATGGGTCTGAGGTCCAATATTGGTCTGAGGGAACCGTCCTTTTTGGGGATTAGAAAATAAAGTGAGTAAACCCCTGTGCCCTGATGTTGTAGAGGGACTGGTTCTATTGCTTGCTTTTGGAGCATGGAGAGAACCTCTTGTTTGAGGAGCGTCAGATGTTGTGTGGACATGGGACGCTGTCTGGGTGATATGTTGGGGGGGAGTAGAAGTGAGTTCCAGGCAGTAACCATACTGGATAATTTGGATTATCCACCTGTCCGTGGTGATGGAATTCCATGCAGGTAGGAACTGCGATAGTCTTCCCCCGACTGGAGTGGAATGATCGGGGGAAGCGGAGGGAAGTCACTGTTTTGTGGTAGGGGAACTGCATGTGTTAAACCCACGTCCTCTACCCCTGTTGTTACCTCTGTAATTACCTCTTGAGTAACCTCTGTTCGAGGAGGTTTGGGTGGGATTTTTATAAGTGGCAGAGGTAGTGTCTGTGGCAGTGGTCTTGGAGCCGCCTCTATAGGAGGAGCGACGAAAAGAACCTCTACTAGTGGTTGCTTGTAGAGCCCCCATAGCTTTGGCTGTGTCGGTGTCTTTCTTCATCTTCTCTAGAGAAGTGTCGACAGAGGGCCCAAACAAGTGTTCCTGGTCTAAGGGTTGATTGAGTATGGTAGACTGCACCTCCTGTTTAAACCCAGATATGCGTAGCCACGCGTGTCTGCGTAGCAAAACGCTTGAATTTATTGTGCGTGATGCTGTATCTGCTGCATCAAGGGCGCATTTTATTGAGGTGTTTGTAATTAACTTGCCCTCCTGTATTAGATCATTTGCTTTGGTCTTATGCTGATCTGGAAGGTACTGAATGAGCTTTTCTAGCTCATCGTAATGAGCCCCGTCATACCTTGCTAGTAAGGCTTGTGAATTGGCGATGCGCCACATGTTTGCTGCTTGAGACGCAACCCTCTTGCCTGATGCGTCGAGCAATTTAGACTCCTTGTCTGGTGGTGGTGCCTCACCAGTAGTTTGCGAGTTTGCTCGTTTACGTGCATTAGCAACTACTAATGAATCAAGAGGAGCTGACCTTTAATATAAGCTGGATCAGTAGGGGCAGGTTTATATTTCTTTTCAATTCTTGGGTTAATAACCCTAGCTCTAACTGGGTCCTTGAAGACCTCAGGGGCATGTTTAATAATCCCTTTAAGCATAGGGAGAATGTGTGTAGTTTTTGAGGCTGAGCAAAAGTCTCTAATAAAAGTCCTCCTCCAGGGGTCCGAGTGTAATTTGACTCCATGGAATTGTGCTGCCCTGTTTATAACCTGTGTGAACCCTATAGCATCATCTGGGGGGGGATGGTTTGGATGGGTATGGCTCAGGGACGGGTATATCTGGGAGATCATAATTGTCCCAGGGGTCCTGAGGTGGGATACTGTGAAGGTCGTCATCAGTATCTGTGTTATGAGGTGACTGTGTCATCATCATCATCATCATCCCCTGTATACCCCTGTGGTGAAAAGAAAGGCACAGGAGAGTAAGGTGGAGACTGTATAGGGCTGGAAGGTGGTGGAGGTGGAGAGAAAGACCTTATAGGTGAGGTAGAAGAGTCTTTCTTTTTGGTAGGTGGCTTAGGTGTGTTTGGTTCGTCCAACTTCCTCTTGTGAGGCCGTATGGATTGACCTGTCCAGTAATGGGGTCAATATGCAGAGTTTTCTGCTTTGGATCCATGTGAATAGAAAGTTCGTTAGAGCTAGTGTCTTTTTCGGCACCGAAGATTTCGGTTCGAGTGATGCTCCTTATGTTTACGAGGCTGCTTGGTCTCCTTTCGGGGTGGTGGAGTTTTCGACCCGACGTTTTATCCTGTTTTGTCGGCTCCGAAGGTTTTGTAGGCTTTGGTGCCGAAGTGTCGGAGACCTTGGTTCTCGGTGCCGAAGATTCTGATGTCGACGGGACCTTAGTTTTGGGCTTGGGTGCCGATGAGTGTTTTTCGGTCCGGGGATGTGGCTGGCTCGATCCCGAGCTGCCAGAAGGCTTTGGATGCTTCGGAGCCGAGCTGGAAGGCGGGGCTTCTGAAGTCTTGTCTTGGTGCCGACCTAGACCCGAAGGAGAAGGTGTGACCGTAGCCTTTAGTTTTTTCGGGGCAGGGGCGTCGATGTCAGTACTCACAGTACGTTGACCTGGCGTGATGAGTCGACGACCGGACTCGAAAATGTCTTGGAGAGTAGATACACGATGAGAGGGGATCGCGATCGAAACAATACCGACGAACGGTGGGAGTTTTTGCGCGTCGAAGGGGAACCGATCGATGTCGACCCGGAGCGCAGCAGATTACATCCGAACCCGATGGCGGAAAAAAACAATCTGAGGATGGAGTCGATGCCCATGCGCACTATCGTCCAAAGGAGGAGTCACCTATCTCGTGACTACAAAAGACTCTTCCAAGACAACAACAAAGTGCAAGCATCCGAGCCCAACACCAGATGGCGATTTATGCACAGTGTACAATCTGCAGCTCATATGCCTTGAACATACTCTTTAATGAGTAAGCAGTCTGCTGAACTATCATCATACTGGGTTGGCTGCCATCTGAAGACTGAATAAATTGATGTATAAAATATGCCTTCTTAATGGGCTTCATCCTGGACTCCTCCCTGTCGATGACCAGACAAGTCAACGCCGTCTCATCTTCATGCTTCAACACCCTGCGCATGCTCCGCAAGATCTTCAGATGGATCCCCACTGAAACCAGGAAGACCGTCACCCAGGCACTCGTCACCAGCCGACTGGACTATGGGAACACCCTCTACGCCGGAACCACAGCCAAACTTCAAAAGAGACTCCAGCGCATCCAGAACGCCTCCGCACGACTCATCCTGGACATCCCCCGACACAGCCACATCACCGTGCACCTGAAAGACCTGCACTGGCTCCCCGTCAGCAAGAGAATCACGTTCAGACTCCTCACCCAGGCACACAAGGCCCTCCACGACCTGGGCCCAAAGTACCTCAACGACCGCATGACCTTCTACACGCCCACACGCCAGCTACGATCAACCAGCCACGCCCTCGCCACCGTACCACGCATCCGCAGAACCACCGCCGGAGGAAGATCCTTCTCCTACCTGGCAGCCAAGACCTGGAACTCCCTCCCCACTCACCTTCGGCGAACCCAGGACCATCTCTCCTTCAGGAAGCAGCTCAAGACCTGGCTGTTCGAGCAGTAACTTACCCCCTCCCCCAGCGCCTTGAGACCCTCCCGGGTGAGTAGCGCGCTCTATAAATGCCGTGATTGATTGATTATGTTGAGCGTATTTCCCACCCAATACTAACCTTGATCAAACAGCCCAACCAATTCAGAAATCAAGGCTTACTAACTGGAACTGCCCTGGGTTTCATGAGTACATTTGTGTACCATGAAGGCCAAGCCAAGGTTTCTGGGTGTGATGTATATCTGATCCCCGTACAAGCATAGTGTTAAACTGCACAGGTGGTTGGGATCGTTCCAAATGTACATTCAGCATAGTAATTGCTTTGCTGAAAAGAAAATATTACCATTGTATGTGTAGTCACTTCCTGTTGACAATAGAGTAATTCTAGGGAAGGCTACCAACAAGTCAGTAAACACTGTTAGTTAGCCCGCTCATGCACACTGTTCAGTGCGGGAGAAGGCAGCGTAGGTCAGACATCCTCGCAAAACCGATTAGCTGGATATAATCTGCAAAAAAATACTGCAAAATGTCAGCAACAATCTGCATTTAGCACAACTATACCTTTGCTGAATCCTTTCCTTTCCCTTCGTCCTTAGAGGCTGGCTTACTGGGAGCACTGTCCTTGGAACTCTTGTCCTAGAAAATACGACAAGGCAGTCAGAGACAACATACTATCAAAGTACAAATGTTAGCTTCTGCCTTTTCATACCACAAATCCCTGTTCAATTAGCAACAAGCTCATGTTTTTCTTCATTTGAAATAAAATTACTCTTCAGGCTTCAGATATGCAGTAAGCAAAGTTTTGGAAATATTTCTATAAGGATAGTTTATTAGCAGTAAGGTCAATAAAATTACTAACTTTTACTCTATCACTAACATTATTAATATTTCAAGATCACTTTGGTTAGTCATGATTATACGGCATGGAACTCAACTCCATGCAAAGATTGTGCTACTGTTATAGGTACACTGTTCCACCAGGTTTAGATATATTCTCTATACCCATCCAATTACTTGGGAACAATCACTGCACAATTAATTTAAAATCGATCTATAAAATATGGAAAATTTGACTTACCATGTAAGCATCTGTTTGTAGTGTGTGGTGCTGTAGATTCACATGCTATGGATACTTCTGCCATTTAGTATTGGGCTCAGACGTTTGAAATTGTTTTTCTTCAAAGAAAGTCTTTTGCGTCACATGATGCATTGTGACTTCGCCATTAGTTGGCACTGACTCCATGTTAGATTGTTTTTCGTGGAGCAGGTGAGAATATTAAGTAGTGCTGAGTAAATGCAGTACGGTGCACATGTGCAATTTGGAAAGGGAATTAATTAGCAAAGAGGAGACCGCCAAATAGAGCCACAAACTCCCGGAGAGGACGGTGGGCGTATGCGAGTCTACAGCACTACACGCTACAAACAGATGCTTACAGAGTAACATTTTCAGTACGTAGCATGTGTTGGTCTTGATACACATAATCTGCATAGACTGTAAAGCAGCCCCCCCGTGGAAGCAGTGGCTAGCGTGTGGATGATGCAGATGTCTGAAATAAGGTCTTCAAGACTGTTTAGCCAACCATGGCTTACTGTTTGGCTAAGACATCCACATGATATGGCTTAGTAAAAGTGTGTGGGTTTGACCAAGTAGAGGCTTTAAATATATCAGCTAAATAGATCAGGTAGATTGCAGAGAAAGGCCATGGTTGCTGCCTTTTTGCATGTAGAGTGTGCCCTAGGGGCAACAGAGAGTGCTCTTCTGGCAGTGGTAGTTGGCATGGTACACAGGCAGTGTGCCATGTCGACTTTGTTTTGTCTGCACTAGGCCATGTATGCGGTAGTGGCAGTCTGCATGGCCTAGATAAGGGGTCCCAATACCCTAGGCACCCATGTACCTTTTACTTGGGACTTACATACAGGGGGCCTGAATGGCCAATTTCAGGGAAAGAACACTGGTACTGGGAACCTGGACAGCAGGGACCCAACACTCTACAGTTCAAGTTGCATCAAAAGCCCGGCAAAAAGTGTGTGCGTGGGGGAGGGCGTTTGGAGGGATACTGCAACAGAACCCCATTTTCTCACGCTTACCCTGTAAGCATCTGTTTGTGACATGTAGATTCACATGCTTTGCATACTCATGCCATTTAGAGTTGCAAATTGTTTTTCTTCGATGAAGTCTTTCGAGTCATGAGGTAGAGTGAGTGACTCCTCTTGGTGATAATGTGTATGGGTCATTTTGAACAGATATAAGACCAAGTAAGACCTCAGTTGTGAGACCAGCAAACTGGCTTCCGCAAAGCTAGATCCTGCACAGACCAGATTGCAACACTGCCCATCATCATTGAGCAATCAATGGAATGGAACTCCCCCCTCTATGTCAACTTCATCGACTATGAGAAGGCATTCAACAGCGTGGACAGACCCTTTGGAAACTCCTTTGTCACTACGGTGTGCCAGATAAACTTGTAAGAATCATCAGGAAGTCTTATGAGGGAATGACCTGCAAGATAGTGCATAGAGGACAACTCACTGAAGCCTTCCAAGTGAGGAGTGGAGTCCGCCAGGGTTGTTTGCCCTCACCTTTTCTCTTCCTGCTGGCCATTGACTGGATCTGCCTTCTCCCCAAAAATACAGGATCCATCAAAGGTCATGTCCATCAAATTTGCCTGGACATCACCCGAGAAGCCAGTTGTCCAAAGCCAGGTGTGGTGCCACAAGGCCACTGTCGAAGAAATCGATCTGCCCAGTGAATACGTCATGTCAAGGCCACACCTTATGGTGAAGTTTGCTGCATCTCTCCCGTCCTTAACCGCCTAAGAGAGCACAGCCCAGGCCTCCTCCGGGACTTGTGGCAGCACTTGCGCAACCGTCTCCCATAGGGAGTGGGACAAACGGCCTAGTAAGCATGCGGTATTCACCAACTGCAATGCCAGGCTGGAGGAAGAAAACATTCTTTCCAAGTGAATCCAGCCTCTTGGGTTCCCTATTCGGAGGGGCGGAAGGGACCGCACCCTGGGATGTAGAAGCACCACCAAGCTTTCAGGGGTGGGGTGTTGGCTGAGGAACTTTGGGTCGCCCGGAGCCGGGCGATGGTGGCGTGCAATTGTCCTATTCACAGGAGCCCCTGTGCTAGACTTGGACCACGTGCCTAGAAGGACATCAGTAAGTGCCTCATTGAAGGGCAAAAGGGGTTCAGAGGTGGAAGCCCCATGTTGAAGCACTTCGGTCAGGAGATTATTCCTGACCTGCACAGAGGGCAACTCTAGTCCGAGGACCTGCCCTCTTAAACACCATGGCGTAATGCCGCCTCCTCCGTAGCCACAGTTGGCGGAGAGAGCATGCCAGTATCTGGGGAAGTGCCCAGTCCACATGCCTCCCCAAGTTCCCCATACCAGTCCATCTGCTCTGCAGCGACATCCTGGTGTTCCAAAGGGTCCATAGACCCCTCCCATTCCTCTCCCAAGCCTAAAACATCTTCAAAGTGTTCAGGCGACAATATAGAACCCCTGGGTTCAATCGACGTCTGAATTGGCTTCGAGCGATGCCGTTCCGGCTCTGTATCGTCGGGGATAAGGATGGAGCTGGCACCGGCAGCACCAACTTCGGGTCCGACCCCGGGGGAGGTCACGATGGCACGACCGGCATCGTCCTAGTTACGGGATCAGATCCCTGAGGCTACACCAGCGCCGTGGCCGGAGCCAACGCCATCGAATCCAATGGAGCCCCTTCCGACCCCGCGGGACCCAAGGGGTCGGCCCGCTCAAAAATGCGGTGCATGGCCTCGTAAAATTCTTACATTTGAGGGGGGGTCGCGCCGACTCCCAGAACAGGAGGGAGGCGTGAAGTCGACCCTGGCCCCGACTCCGCAGAACCGTGCCTAGAGCGGGACGAAGAGGACTTGGGGCACCTGGAGAGGTCCCGCGACCACCTCTTCTCCGATCGGGACCGGCACCTCCGCAGAGTCTCGCTGGATGGTGTCGACTGCCGGGCCGCAAGGAGCTTCATAGCCTGCTCCCACAAGGCCTTCAAATAGCGACAGAGGGGTATCTCTTCCCGGATCGGCGCTTAACTGGCGTGGAAAGAAAAGAACGGACGTCCGCGTGCCTGTGTGGCGCCTATACAGGTGACCACGACGTCATAACCGATGCCGACGACGTCACACAGAGCTGAATGGATCCACCCGATGGTGTGCACAAGGGGTACTGCTCGAGCAAAAGTTTCCAGATCCAACCTGATGCCTGGGAATTTCAAAGGTAAGGAATCTGCAGCTAGAAGTCTATCAGATATACACAGCAATGAGAAGAAAAGGGATCCAGTGGAACTTTGGATGCAGCTGGATGACGTGGTCTATGCAGATGAACTGGCCCTACTCTCCCATATACATCTGCAGATGCAAGAGAAGACCGACAATGTGGCAGCCACATCAGCACAACATGGCTTCAACATCCGTAGGGGAAACAAATCAAGCTTCTGAAGGCTAACATGGCCAGCACAACTGCAGTCACTCTTGCAGGTGATGCACTGGAAGAGGTTGAGGCCTTCACCTACCCTGGGCAGTGTCACAGACAAGCAGGGCAGCACAGACATCAACGTTAAGGCAAGAATCGGCAAAGCAAGGGCTGCCTTCATTCAGCTAAAGAAGATTTGGAGCTCAAAGACCTAATGCTGCAAATCAAGATCAGGCTTTTTAACACCAACGTAAAATTGATCCTTCTGTATGGAGCAGAAAAGTGGTGGACAACAGTGACCACCATCAACAAAGTCCAGACCGTCATCAACACCCGTCTGAGGAAAATCCTCCAAATACACAGGCCAAACACCATCAGCAACAACAACCTATGGTAGCAGACTTTCCAACGCCCTGCTCATGAACAAATCATGACAAGACGATGAGGCTGGATAGGTCGCACCCTCCGCAAGCCCACATCAAACACCACCAGGAAAACCAGCAGGCAAGCCCTGACCTAGAGCCCTCAAGGGAAAAGGAAAAGAGAAAGCCCAAGAAACACCTGGCGCCAAGGCCTTGTGGCTGACTGCAAAGAGATGGGTTACACCTAGAGTCAGATTGAAAGAAAATCCCAGGACAGAGACAACTGAGAGTCCTGGTTGATGGTCTACACTATACCCCGGGGGGGGGGGGTGTGTGTGTGTGTGTGTGTGTGTGTGTATGTGTGTGTATATATTCCAGATGTTTTACGGTTTTCTTATCCTCTGACTTTCTATTTCTTCATCTTAAGGAGCTAATAGAAAATCATCTAACACGCATAGTAAGGAAGATCATATCCTGCAGAAGACTCTGAATTTGATCAATAAAGGTTAATGTGTTAGGGACAATGCCTCAAGGGCTGTGGGCACCTTTTTCCAAACTATTTGGACTTGCCTGTACATTTGACACTACTAGCAAACATAGGGGGGGCATACCAAGTACATTTATCAGGGGTTCCCCTGGAGCCAAATGAGTTACTGTATATACTAGGGGTATGAAGAGGTCCAGGTCCCAATAAATATGTGAAGTTGTTTTGTAATCTGGGTCTTATATAGGCCAGAAGAAATAAAGCAAGGCTCCATGGATTGAACCCCACACCAGTTACTGAAAAATGGAAAAAACATTTAAATGTGTGCAAAAATGGATATACGAAGGGCATGGCTGCCCTTAAAAAAGGGAAACGGTGTAGGGACTCTAAAGCATACAGAAGAATATTGTAATACTGTCCTAATCACAGAACAGTAAGGAGTTATCAGTATTAAAAAGAGAAATATGAACTATTTACAGAACTGTCTAACAGGTCTATCAAATGATCTCCAGAACCAACAAGCTATGTATAGAATAATAACGACCTTGTAAATTAGTACTCAATTGAATATGGTATGTTAAGACATGAAACTTTATTGGTAGTTTCCATTGTTAAAGGCTTCTATTCAGAATACAACAAGTAATTAAAATTTAAAAAAGAAAAACGATGGGGTCTACAAACTTGTGGCAGCCTTGATTTTCTGAAAGCTTTTTCTAAGTTTCTGGACATAAAATAGGGGAAAGCCAAAGATAGCCACATACTCGTCTCCTGAACCTCCCAAGAACGTGTAAGGACCTACCCAGAATCTGGGTACCATCCTCAGTTTCATTACGGGAGGATCACTTTCTCCACTACTGTACCTATTGTTTGCATCACCTCCTGAGTGCAGGTAGGTGATGCCCTAGAGCATGTATGTATTTATGTGGTATTTGTATAGCGCAAACCTAGCCACCTTTACCCTATCTGCTAGGATCTTCCACAGAAGGGCTTTTCCTATTACAAGCAAAAGTAAGCTCACCCTCTGAACGGAGGTAGCTATTCTACTGCCATTACTTTCGTGTACAGAAAGAGTGTGTAGGGCTTCTCCCCTTCTTCGTTCTTTACATTCTTAACTAGTTCTTTCTTCTGCAGGAGGTAAAGATGCTCACTCTGGCTATAAACATCCATCCCCCCTATAAGGAAAATGCAACTTACCAGTATGCATCTGTTCTTGGCATGTAGAGCTGTAGATTCGTATACTTGTGCATAGATCGCCATCTGGTGTTGGGCTCGGATGTTTGCACTTTGTTTTTGTCTTCGAAGAAGTCTTTGTAGTCACGAGATAGGTGACTCCTCCTTACGGTGATAGTGCGCATGGGCATCGACTCCATCTCCAGATTAATTTCGCCATAAAGGGTGATGATGGAGTTGGTAAGAAATAGAAAGAGATGTCCATGTGTAATGTATCTAAGTAAGATAGTACTGGAACAGATAGAGGTATCCGGGGAGGCGGGTGGGCGTATACGAATCTACAGCTCTACATGCCAAGAACAGATGCATACTGGTAAGTAGCATTTTCCGTTCGAGGCATATGAGCTGTAGATCGTATACTTGTGCATAGACTATACAGCAGTTACCTCTTTAGCAGTGGCTACCTGTATCTGTTGCAGTGGTTTGAAAAAGTGTTGTTAATAAAGCCTGGCCCACATTAGCTTGTTGTTTTGCTTGCACATCTACACAATAGTGCTTTGTGAAAGTGTGCGGTGTAGAACAAGTTGCTGCTTTGCAGATGTCATCTAGGGGAATGTTCCCTAAGAATGCCATAGAAGCCCCTAGTTTGCGTGTGGAATGGGTTCTAGGGGGAATGGTTAATGTGCGTTTGGCTTTAAGATAGCATATTTGGATGCATTTAACAATACACCTTGCAATCCCTGCTTTTGAAATGGGATTGCCCTTATGAGGTGGGGAAAAAGCCACAAAGAGTTGTTTAGTTTTCCTAAAGGATTTTGTCCTTTCAATGTAGTAAAGTATTGCTCTTTTAACGTCTAGTGTGTGAAGAGCCCGTTCTGCCACTGAGTCTGGTTGAGGGAAAAAAACTGGGAGTTCAACAGACTGGTTAAGATGGAAGGCAGAAACGACTTTAGGTAAAAAATTTGGGTTAGGCCTTAGAACCACTTTGTTATGATGGATTTGCAAAAATGGTTCTTGTATGGTTAATGCCTGGAGTTCACTAACTCTTCTGAGAGATGTGATCGCGACTAGGAAGGCTACTTTCCAAGTGTGGAACTGTAGTTCGCATTTGTGCAGAGGTTCAAATGGGGGACCCATGAGTCTGGTAAGAACAATATTTAAATTCCATACTGGAGAGGGCGGAGCCCTGGGTGGAATTATTCTTTTAAGTCCTTCCATAAATGCTTTGATAGCGGGTACTCTAAACAAAGACAAGTGTTGTCTGTTTTGGAGATAAGCTGCTATTGCAACGAGATGTAGTCTTATGGATGTATATGCTAGGTTACATTGTTGTAGGTGTAAGAGATAACAGATAATGTTTTGAATAGAAGCATCTAGTGGATTGAGTTTGTTATTTGTACAGTAAACTACAAATCGTTTCCACTTTGCGGCATAACATGCTCTGGTGGTAGGACGTCTAGCCTCTTTAATGATGTTCATGCAGTCTGGCGGGAGATCGAGGTAGCCAAACTCTAAGACTTCAGGTGCCAGATCGCAAGGTTGAGTTGATTGGGATCTGGATGTCTTATCTCTCCATGGTTCTGAGTGAGAAGCTTGGGTGAGAGGCGTAGCTTTTGATGAGGAACTACTGATAGTTCCAAGAGGGTTGTGAACCATGGTTGTCGGGCCCATGTTGGAGCAACCAGGATCATTGTGAGGGAATGCTGTTTGAGCTTCCGAACCACTAACGGAATTAGTGGGAGAGGCGGAAAAGCGTAAGCAAATTTGCCTGACCAGTTCATCCATAGAGCATTGCCTTTGGACAATGAGTGTGGATACGTGGACGCGAAGCTTGGGCATTTTGCGTTTTGATGTGTGGCGAACAGATCTATTTCTGGGTGGCCCCACATTTAAAAGAATGGAAGAAGAACTTGAGGATAAAGTTCCCATTCGTGGATCTGCTGTGTTTGACGACTGAGCAGATCTGCAATCTGATTGTGTACCCCTGGGAGGTGTTCTGCAAGGAGATATATGTTTTGCGGAATGGCCCATCTCCATATGCTTTGAGCTAGGTGTGAAAGCTGTAGAGTGTGTGTCCCCCACTGTTTCTGTATGTAGTACATTGCTGTGATGTTGTCTGTACGGACCAGGACAGCTTTGCCTACTAGATGTAGTTGAAAGGATTTTAGCGCCAGAAAAATTGCCAGTAATTCCAGGTAATTTATGTGGTGTTGTTTTTGCCGAGGGGTCCATATGCCCTGAATGGTATGGTTTTGAAGATGAGCTCCCCAGCCGGTGAGCGATGCGTCTGCTGTTAGCACTATCTGTGGAACGGGGTCGAGGAACGGCAGCCCTTTGGAAAGGTTGTGTGTGTTCCACCACTGCAGAGAGCGATGTGTGCGGCTGTCCACCAACACCAGATCTGTTAGCTGACCTTGAGCCTGGTTCCACTGATGTGCCAAACACTCCTGTAAGGGACGCATTTGGAGTCTTGCATAAGGGACGATGAGAATGCAAGAGGCCATCATCCCGATCAACTGCATGAACACTCGAGCTAGTAATGAGTGTTGAGGCTGAAATTTGGATATTAGAGCTTGCATAGTGCTTATCCTGAGAGAGTTGGGGTATGCTAAAGCTTTTGAAGTGTTTATGGTAGCTCGTAGGTATTGTTGTGTGTTGGACGGTTGGAGGTGGGATTTGGTGAGGTTCACTGTGAATCCCAAGTGGTGAAGCAGCTGGATTGTTTTGTGTGTGTGTTGCACACAGCTGCTGTGTGACTTGGCTTTTATGAGCCAGTCGTCCAGATAAGGGAACACGTGAATGTGTTGTCTTCGTAAGTAAGCCGCCACTACTGCGAGGCACTTGGTGAAGACTCTGGGTGCTGTAGTGACCCCGAACGGAAAGACTTTGAATTGGTAGTGTTGACCGTCCACCACGAACCGGAGATATTTCCTGTGAGCGGGGTGAATGGGGATATGAAAGTAGGCGTCCTTTAGATCTAGAGTGGCGAGAAAGTCGCCTTGTGGAAGCAATGGGAGTACCTGTTGGAGAGTGACCATGTGGAAGTGGTCTGACAATGTAGAGGTTTAATGTTCTGAGGTCCAGTATTGGCCTGAGAAAGCCGTCCTTTTTAGGTCTCGCCTAGAGCGTAGCGCGCAGCGCTGCTCTAGGAGTGACCTTTAGGAATCGGTCAGCTCTTTTCAAGCGCTTGTGCTGGCATCCACCTTACGGGAGCAAGCAGCGGCGCGCGCTAATTGAAAACAGATGGCTCTCGTGCCGCCGCTGCTCGCTCCTGCAAAGTGGATGCCAGCACAAGCACGAATGCTTGAAAACACTTGCGGTCGCCTTGCCGGCGCGCTTTCTCTTTCGTTCGCCTTTCACTTTAGTTCGCGGCCGCGCAAGTTATTTTATTTTGCTGTGTGCTTCTAAATGTTATTTTATTTTGCTGTGTGCTTCTAAATGTAACAGGCCGCCATTTGTGTATTATAGGACGGTCTCGAAAGCTTATCAGCTTCAGGAGGCGACCGGGGTTAAATGCATATGCTGTGCGTTGAACGTATGCCCGATAGACGATTACATGCAGGCGTGATGAGATATGGGCACGTGTGAATGCCGGAAGAATTGGTGCCAATTGGCTCCAGGCCTCTGTGCCAACTTGTATTCCTAACTTGGCATCTCCCGGGGCCCGCCAGTGAACAGCTGATGGCATTGCGATGTTTGGCGCTCTGAAGCACGGTCCGTACCTCACAGACTGCCTTTGTCTTCCTTCCGGACCTTTGACGAGTGCGTGGCAGCTGGCGGCTCCGACTGTGCCCCGGAGAAGCTCTGGCTTCAGATCCCGTTCTTCTGCGGCCACAGCTCCGAGTGCTGGTAGGAAACACAGCGCTTATCGTCCGCAACAAGGCTGTTGTCGCCACAACCTGTGTTTAACAAGTCTAAATGTGTCCTGCAGCGTGAGACATTAAGAAAGAATGCCGGGCCTCGTATCGCAGCACGCAGCTGATTTCTGCCTTTTCATGTTATCTCCTCCGAGCACTTAAAGGATTTGTTCGCTTGTTCCAGTGAGCTGTGCATTTTAAATGGCATGTATTACTCATGCTGTAGGTCATGCTTGCAGTGCTGTGGGTCCATTAAAATCAAGCTTCGAATTTTCCAGATTTTGTCCAAGGTGCTTAGAGGCACAAGTTACTAACTTGTGTAACGATATATCTGTAAGAGACAGTAGTTAGTGACAGATTCCTTACCTTAGAATATCCCCAGGCGTCAGGCTGGATCCGGAAAGTTTTGCGTAGCAGTACCCTTGCGCGTCGGTAGGCGGCGTCATGCAGCTCCGCGTCTGTCGTCGGCATCGCCGGGATGACGTCGCGGCCAGTACTTAGACGCCGCCCATGCACGCTGACGTCAGTTCTGTACACGACTTTCCGCGCCAGGAACGCAGAGCCATGCAAGAAGCGGACATTGGTGTCTGAAAAAATACTAAGGCCCTGAAAGGGATGTCCTTAATGTGAGAAAGTGCCATCTTTCTTACATGGTATGCCCCCACTTTTTGCTGAATGGCTGATGTACTTTGACTGAGTGTGCCCTGGGCTCCTGCCAACCAGGTACCCAGGGCCTGTGTTCCTTCCCTAAAATTGCATTGATACCTACACCCAATTGACATCCCTGGCCACAGGTCAGCCCCTGGTAAATGGTACCATGGGTACCCAGGGCACTGTGACCAGGGAAGGCCCCTAAGGGCTGCAGCACTTGTTGTGCCACCCTTAGGGACCCTGCACCTTTACACACACACACTGCCTTTGCAGGCTGCGTGTCTTGGTGCAGAACAAAAGTGAAGAGTCGACATGGCTCACATCCCTGTGTGCCATGCCTACCAGCCACTGCCCTGGCCTAGGTCAGCCACCCCTCTAGCTGGGTGCACTATGCCAGTGGTGAGGGCATAGAGGCATGAGCCCTGTGCCCCTACAGTGCCCAAGTCCATTCTTGGGCATTGTAAGTGCAGTGCTGCCATTAAGAGTATATGGTGCTGGGAGTCTGTCATTACGAACTCCACAGCACCATAATGGCCCCACTGAAGACTAAGAAGTTTGGTATCAAACTTCTCAGCACATTAAACCCCCACTGATGCCAGTGTGGGATTTAATGTAAAACTCACTCAGAGGGCATCTTAGAGATGCCCCCTGAAACCAACCCGACCTCCAGTGTCCGGACTGAGTGGCTGCCCAGGCTGCCACCACCAGACATGTTTCTGGACCCCTGGGTCGAGAGCCTCTGCTCTCAGGGGCCTGAAACAATGCACATCCCGGGACGAGGTGCCAAAGCCTCCTCCCCCAGGATGGGCAGGGGGAGCTTCAAAGGCCTGCCGCCTTTGGAGTTTCCCCAGACCATTTGCTGCTTCCAGCAAACTGGTCCCCACTGGTTCTACCCCACTCCTGGCGGGAGAACCGGCGGGAAAACCAGAAGCAGGAAATGGGTTGTGCCCACCTCTGCCAACTCCACCCCTAAGGTGGGGGAGGCGAGGTGAAGCACAAACTTCGAGTCCCCGCCATCTTGAGGATGGGGGGACCTGACCAACCAGGGACAGGCTCCTGCCCCCTCCCACTGGAGAGGAACAGAATAGGGGTGTACCCACCCCAGGGAAGGGACCCATTGGTCCCTGCCCTCACCTACCTGTAACCACCCTAAATTTAGTATTTAGGGGCTCCCTGAACCTTCCTTCCGGAGTTCCCAAATCCGAAAACAAGAAGAGAAGACGAAGCAAGAAGACCAGCCGTGCAGCTGCTAAAAAGGAGGCGACAACAACTGACTTGGCCCCAGCCCTACCGGCCTGTCGACCTCTGAACCTGCTCCTGCGGAATCCCGGCCTCAGCAACCTCACAAACCCCGGAGGACCTGACTTCTGTGCTACAGCCTTCGACCCAGGGACTCCCACGAGCAGTGGTACTGCTCAAAAGAAAACCTACCAAAGACCCGGCCCTGGCACGGAGCCGCGAAACCTGCACACTCTGCACCCGCCGAGTCCAGCCTGTGCCTGAGTGACCAAAGACCTCGAGGACGTCCCCCGGCGATTCTGACCTGGAATCCAGTGGCCAAGGACCCTCCTCGACGACCCAGACGACGCCTGCAGCCTCAGGACAAGGGACCCCTCCAACCGCGACCAGCAGGGGGTAAGATTTCCCGACCTCAAAGACACCCCTGCACCCGGCGCCCCACGGCCCCCTGTGCCCAACTCCTGGGTGTCAACCTATCCTCCAAGACCCCAACTTACCTCCTGAAGTGTTGGTCGTCCCTGAAGAATCACCGTCCCCGAGCCTGCAGCCTTTCTTCACCTTTCACGACCTCTATTGTTTAACATTGAGCGCCCGACGGCTCAAAGCACCCTGCACCCAGCCGCCCGAGTGCCCCTGGAAGTGCAACCTCTATCCTAACCTACTTCCCTACTTGCCCTGAGCAAGTGACCAGGAGCCCAGCTCCCACAGTCGCGTGGCCTGCTTGCCAGCAGCCACCAACCCGGAGCCCCACGCCTGCCATAGGATAACATTGGGCCTTCTCACTCTGCACCCGGCCGCCCCTGTGCCGCTGAGGGTGTAAAAACTGTACTTACCTGATCCTGGGGGACCCCTGAGTCTTACCCAGAACCTTAACCCTGCCAGTCAAGTACTTACCCGAAATCCGATAACTCACTTTTCTTCCATAGGGTTCCATTGACTGGTTTTCTGCGAAATTTCTTCTAAGTGTGGAGTTCTGAAACTTTAGAATATTCACCAAAAATCAACCGAGTCACGAAAACGAAAATACTCACCTAGTATTAGGAGGGGCCTCAGTGCTGGACCCGAGTGCCCAACACTGGCCCTAAAAAGTAATCGCAACGTTACTTACCGTTAACTCACTTTTCTTTCATAGGGATCCATTGACTGGTTTTCTGTGAAATTTCTTCTAAGTGTCGATTTCTGTATTTTACAAATATTCTTTAAAAATCGAACAAACTACAAAAACGTAATTACTTACCTGTTTTAAGTAAATGTCCCAGTGCTGAACCTAGGAGTCCAGCACTGGATTACAAAAGTAACGTAAACATACTTTGCTTGCACACTGTATTTCCTTTCATAGGATAACATTGGTAATTTTACCCAGAAAAGTTTCTAAGTGTCAGCTTTTGAAATATAGTAATATTCTTCAAAAATCACTACAATAACCAAAACGCTTTTTCTTACCTGTTTACAGGAAGTGTCCCAGGACTGAATCCAGGATCCAGTCCTGTGGTTAGAAAAGTGCTCTGCAAAGTAATCAATTGTAATTAAGTATAATTTTCCATTGAGCTCAATGTTGCATTGAATTTGACCCTGTGTTGCCTCTTGCACCAACTGTGATAACCACTATCAACAAAGTCTATTGCCTATCTGTAAGGTGAATAACCAAAGCATCTCATACTGAGAAAGTATATTTTGATCCTATTGTTGGTTCTAAAATAAAACAAGCATATATTTTTTTATATACAAACCATTGGCCTAGAGTTCAGTTCTTGAGTGTGTGGCTTCATTTGCTGACTGAGTGTGTACAACAAATGCTTTACACTGTCCTCTGATACTGCCTTACTGCTCGACCAAGCTACCACTTTGGAGAGTAAGGTTATATCTAACTTTAGCCTCTGTCAACCCTCTGGGGACTGTGGACTCTGTACACCCTGAACCTTACTTAGGTACAGTATATACAGAGCCACTTTCCTACATTGGTGGATCAGCGGTGGGATACAAACTTGCATTTGTTGGACTACTTGGTTACCATCTGATCACACGACAGAACTCTTAAATTGCCTTTAGAATTCTGATTTTTTTAATTGGCATTTTTTTTACCAAATTACTAAAAGTCTTGTTAGGGCCTTGCTTAAGTCCCTGTAGCATCTTAGAAAATAAAAAGTCACTATAGCCAAGGTTAGAGGGGTTAGAATTTTTTAAAAAAAAATGTCTCAAGACAAGAACCCAGCTACTAGTGAAGATAATAATGACATACAGGAACTGGTTGAGGAGCTCGACCTCACCCCTTATCTTCATTTGTCTTTCAAAGAGATAAGGTCCTTATGCAAACTTAAAGATATACCAATGGGCCAGCATCCAACCAAACAAGGGCTCCAGGAGCTCCTGGCTGAGTATGCTAAAGCCCACCCCTCTGAGCATGGTGATGACCCAACAGAGGAGGAAAGGAATGAGGAGGATGGGGATGGTAACCCACCTCCATCACTTCCTAGGGAAGATAGGGTCCCTGCACCCTTAACTCCAAGAATAGACCTCTGGGGACCTAGGGGCCACCTAGGTGGTCCTGGTCCCAGAGAGGACACTGAGGATAGCCTCAGTGAGGAGGACAACTTGTTAGCCAGGTTGGCCAAACGACTGGACCTAGAGACCAGACTCCTGGCTCTAGAGAAGGAAAGACAGGAGATGGGTTTAGCACCCATCAATGGTGGCAGCAATACTAAAAATAAGGATAGGGAGGAAACTTCTGAACCTAAAATCCCCAAAGGGATTGTCCCTAAGTTTGAGGAAGGTGATGACATCACCAAATGGTTCACAGCCTTTGAGAGGGCTTGTGAAATAAGAAGAGTAAAGAAACCTCTGTGGGGGCACTCCTGTGGGAACTGTTCTCTGGTAACTGCAGAGACAGGCTTCTGACCCTCTCTGGACCAGAGGCAGGGTCCTATGACCTCATGAAGAGTACTCTGATTGAGGGATTTGGGCTCACTACTGAGGAGTATAGAATTAGATTCAGGGGGGCTCACAAAACCCAGACCCAGTCCTGGATTGACTTCGTGGACTACTCAGTAAAGACACTGGATGGCTGGTTAGCTGGACATAATGTGCATGATTTTTCTGGACTTTACAATTTGTTTATGAAGGAACACATACTAAGTAATTGCACAAATGAAAAGTTGCATCAGCATTTGGTAGACCTAGGTCTAATTTCTCCCCAAGAATTGGGAAAGAAGGCAGACCACTGGGTCAAGACTAGGGTGACAAGGACAACCACTGGGGGTGACCAAAAGAAGGTGGTCACCAAACCCCCCAGGGGAAAGGTGGTGAGAATCCCCAAGATAAAAAGTCTGAGTCTTCCAAAGGGCCCCAAAAACCTGTTCAGGGGGTGGGTCCCAAACTACTCCCTATGTGCCTCAACCCTATAGGGGAAGAACTTTGATCCCTTGAAGGCCTGGTGTAATAACTGTAAGAAGTCAGGACACCTCACTGTAGACAAAACTTGCCCCCACAACAAAGCCCCTAAGGCACCCAGTACAGCTACTCCTGGGGCAGCAAGTTTACAGATGGGATCAGAAGTGTACCCTGAGCAAATCTGGGAACCCACTGAGGCAAGTCTGGTCTCCCTAGGGGAAGTGGAATTTGCCACTGTAGCTGTGTGGCCACCCAACTTAAAGAAGTATTTGCAATACCCCTGGGTGAATGGAACTAGAGTAGAGGCTCTGAGGGATACAGGTGCCAGTGTCACTATGGTGAGGGACACACTGGTTTCCCTGAGCAATACTTGATTGGGAAAACTTACCCAGTCACCAATGCTGACAGTGTCACCACTAGTCATCCCATGGCCCTGGTGACATTAGGCTGGGGGGGTTACTGGCCTGAAGCAGGTAGTGGTCTCTCCGAAGTTACCAGCTGCATGTCTGCTAGGAAATGATCTGGAAACCTCAGCCTGGGCAGAGGTAGAGCTAAAGGCCCATGCAGCCATGCTGGGCATCCCTGAATTGGTGTGTGTAAAAACAAGAGCACAGAGCAAAAGGCAGGGTGAAGAAATAGTGTTGGAGCCTGGAATGATGGCCCAGCCTACCAAGAGAAAAGGAAAGAAGACTGGCGGACCAGCTTCTACACAGTCACAAGAGCAGGACCCCTCTCCTCAGGGAGAGAACCTGGAAGCCCCAGAGGGAACTGAGCCCCTAGAGCTTGACCCTTACCAGGTTGAACTCTTGGGCCCAGGGGGACCCTCTAGGGAAGAGCTGTGCCAGGGACAGCAAGACTGTCCCACTCTTGAAAGCCTGAGGCAGCAAGCTGTTTCAGAAGCCAAGGGAGATGTCAGTGGTACCCACAGAGTCTATTGGGAAGAGGGATTACTGTACACTGAGGCAAAAGACCCCAACCCTGGAACCACCAGGAGAGTGGTAGTGCCCCAGAAGTACAGGGAGTTCCTCCTAACTTTGGCTCATGACATCCCCTAGCTGGACATCTGGGCCAAACCAAAACTTGGGAAAGGCTAGTTAGCCACTTTTACTGGCCCCAGATGCACCAAAGGTGAAGGAGTTTGTCAGCTCCTGTGTTACCTGTCAAGCCAGTGGCAAGACAGGTGGCCATCCAAAGGCCCCCTGATACCACTACCTGTGGTGGGGGTTCCCTTTGAAAGGGTAGGTGTGGACATAGTGGGTCCACTGGAACCTCCCACAGCCTCAGGGAACAAATTCATACTGGTGGTAGTGGATCATGCCACTAGGTATCCTGAGGCTATTCCCCTTAGGACTACTACAGCTCCTGCAGTAGCCAAAGCCCTCATTGGTGTCTTCACCAGGGTAGGGTTTCCTAAGGAGGTGGTTTCAGACAGAGGTTCCAACTTCATGTCTGCTTACCTGACCCACATGTGGAAGGAGTGTGGGGTGCAGTACAAGTTTACTACACCCTACCATCCACAAACCAATGGCCTTGTTGAGAGGTTCAACAAGACATTGAAAGGCATGATCATGGGGCTCCCTGAAAAACTCAAAAGGAGATGGGATGTCCTACTACCATGCCTGCTTTTCGCTTACAGAGAAGTGCCACAGAAGGGGTAGGTTTCTCACCCTTTGAACTTCTGTTTGGCCATCCTGTGAGGGGACCACTCTGTCTTGTAAAGGAGGGCTGGGAGAGACCTCTCCAAGAACCCAAACAAGATATAGTGGACTATGTGCTTGGCCTAAGGTCCAGAAGCACAAGTTACTAACTTGTGTAACGATATATCTGTAAGAGACAGTAGTTAGTGATAGATTCCTTACCTTAGAATATCCCCAGGCGTCAGGCTGGATCCGGAAAGTTTTGCGTAGCAGTACCCTTGCGCGTCGGTAGGCGGCGTCGTGCGGCTCCGCGTCCGTCGTCGGCGTCGTGATCGCCGGGATGACGTCGCGGGCAGTACTTAGGCGCCGCCCCTGCGCGCTGACGTCAGTTCTGTACACGACTTTCCGCGCCAGGAACGCAGAGCCATGCAAGAAGCTGACACAGGTGTCTGAAAAATACTAGGGCCCTGAAGCACAAGTTACTAACTTGTGTAACGATATATCTGTAAGAGACAGTAGTTAGTGATAGATTCCTTACCTTAGAATATCCCCAGGCGTCAGGCTGGATCCGGAAAGTTTTGCGTAGCAGTACCCTTGCGCGTCGGTAGGCGGCGTCGTGCGGCTCCGCGTCCGTCGTCGGCGTCGTGATCGCCGGGATGACGTCGCGGGCAGTACCTAGGCGCCGCCCCTGCGCGCTGACGTCAGTTCTGTACACGACTTTCCGCGCCAGGAACGCAGAGCCATGCAAGAAGCTGACACAGGTGTCTGAAAAATACTAGGGCCCTGAAAGGGATGTCCTTAACCCTAGAAATCAGTTCGCAGAACGGGGAGGATGGGTGGGCGGTAGGAATCTATCACTAACTACTGTCTCTTACAGATATATCGTTACACAAGTTAGTAACTTGTGCATCTGAAAGAGACACGTTAGTGATAGATTCCTTACCTTAGAATAGATACCCCAGCAATACCAACCCCGGTGGTGGGTCTGCGAACAAAGATCAGACAAGGAAGTCCTGGAGGACAGAACGGCCAAAGAAGCCGTCCCTCCGGACCTGACTGTCAAGGCAGTAATGCTTAGTAAACGTGTGCAGCGAGGCCCACGTAGCTGCCTGACAGATAACCGGCAGCGGAACACCGCGGCCCAAGGCCGTGGTAGCAGCCGTTGCCCTGGTGGAATGGGCACGCAGCCCAACAGGAGGCTCCTTCTTAGCCAAAGAATAGCAGGTCTTGATGCACAAGGTAACCCAGCGGGAGATGGTCCTCTTGTGCACCGCCCGACCTTTTTGGCGCCCACGTAGCCAACAAAGAGCTGGTCATCCACCCGGAAGTGTTTCGTGCGGTCGATATAGAAGGAGAGCGCACGTTTTGGGTCCAGACGGTGGAGCCTCTCTTCCTCTCTGGAAGGATGCGGAGGCGGAAAGAAGGTGGGCAAAGTGATGGTCTGCCCAATGTGGAAAGCAGTAACCACCTTTGGCAAGAAGGACGGACGCGTCCGAAGAACAACCTTGTCTGGATGAACAGACAGAAAGGGAGGTTTGCAAGAAAGAGCCTGGAGCTCACTCACCCGCCGAGCGGAGGTGATGGCCACCAGAAAGGCTGCCTTTAGAGTCAGAAGACGAAGAGGACAGTTATGCAGAGGCTCAAAGGGAGCGCACATTAAAAAGGTAAGAACCAAGTTTAAGTCCCACTGAGGCATTACAAACGGAACAGGAGGGAAGAGGTGAGTAATGCCTTTTAAGAACCTGTTAACAACAGGGGACTTGAAAAGGGAGGGCTGATCAGGGAGCCTGAGGAAGGCCGAGATAGCACAAAGATAACCCTTGATGGTACCCAGGGCAGAACCCTGTTGGGCCAGAGAAAGAAGGAACAGAAGGACCTCAGAAAGAGGGGCAGAAAGGGGATTCACAGCCTTTGCTGTGCACCATGCCACAAATTTGTTCCACCTGCAGGCGTATACCACCTTAGTGGAGGGACGCCTGGCTGCCAGAATCACATCACAAACTTCGGGAGGCAAGTCGAAAGGAATCAACTGCCGCCGCTCAATCTCCACGCAAGCAGGTGTAGACTGGACAGGTTCGGGTGGAGGACCGTCCCCTGCTGCTGCGACAGAAGATCCTCCCGAAGAGGCAGACGGATCGGGGGATCTATGCTCATATTGAGTAGCTCGGGATACCAAACTCTTCGAGCCCAGTCCGGAGCCACAAGAATGACTTGGGCCCGGTCGTGCCGAATCTTCTTCAACACTCTGGGTAGAAGTGGTATAGGCGGAAAGGCGTATAACAGACCGCAACTCCACTCGCGACGAAAAGCGTCGCCGAGCGAGTGCCGCCTTGGAAATTCCAACGCGCAGAACTGATGACATTGCGCGTTCTCTTCGGTGGCGAATAGATCTAACCAAGGCTCTCCCCACTGTAGAAAGAGTCCTTGCGCCACTTCCGAGTGAAGACGCCATTCGTGATCCATCATGCACCTGCGGCTGAGTTCGTCCGCCCTGGCGTTCAGAGAACCTGCCAGGTGTTGAACCATCAGGAACATGCCCTGATGTTCCAGCCATGTCCAGAGGCGCAGAGCCTCCTGACAAAGGGTCCAAGACCCCACCCCGCCCTGTTTGTTGCAGTACCACATGGCGGTGGTGTTGTCTGTGAACACCTGCACTACCTTCCCTTTGACAGAGGGAAGGAATGCCTTGAGTGCAAGCCGGATCGCCCGGAGCTCCAGAAGGTTGATATGGAGCCGGGACTCCGCCCGGAGACCAGAGGCCTCTGATCTCCGCCTCTCCCATGTGACCGCCCCATCCCAGAAGGGACGCGTCCGTCACAACTGTATGCTCTGGCCGGGGAAGGGAGAGGGATCTGCCCATGACCCATTGCCGGTTCGAGAGCCACCACTGCAACTGTTTTGCAGTCCCCTCCGAGATCTGGACGTGATCGGACAGGTTGCCCTGGTGCTGCGCCCACTGGAACTTCAGGTCCCACTGCAGAGCCCGCATATGCCATCTGGCATGATTGACCAGCAGGATGCAGGAGGCCATGAGGCCCAGCAGCCTCAGGGTCATCCTTACCGAAACCCAGGATAAAGGCCGAAAGATCGGAATCATAGCCTGAATATCCCGGACTCGCCGTTCGGGAGGATAGGCCCGAAACCGCGTCGTGTCCAGAACTGCTCCGATGAAAAGGAGCTGTGGAGAAGGAATCAGATGCGACTTCGGCACATTGATGGAGAACCCCAGCGAGTGCAGGAGTTCGGCCGTAGTCTGGAGGTGGGAGACGACTGCCTGGGACGAGCCCGCCTTCAGCAGCCAGTCGTCGAGGTAGGGGAAGACTGAAACCCCTGCCCGGCGCAGATGAGCTGCGACCACCGCCATCACTTTCGTGAACACCCGAGGGGCACTGGTAAGGCCAAAGGGGAGCACGGTGAACTGAAAATGCTCGGGGCCTACCGTGAACCGAAGGTAACGCCGGTGGGCCGGCAGGACGGGGATGTGGAAATACGCGTCCTGCAAGTCCAACGCTACCAACCAGTCTCCAGGGTCGAGGGCAGTCAAGACCTGAGCTAGGGTGAGCATCTTGAACTTCTCCTTCCGGAGGAAGCGATTGACGTTCCGGAGGTCCAAGATAGGACGCATGTCCTCCTTGTCCTTTTTGGGCACCAGAAAGTAGTGGGAGTAGCAACCACGCCCTACTTCTGGGGTCGGAACATGCTCGATGGCCCTCTTGGTCAAGAGGGCCGTGACTTCCTTCTGTAGAAGCACCAAGTGATCCCCTGACATGCGGTGGAATTGAGGTGGCATGGCTGGGGGGTGGTCTCGAAGGGGAGGGAGTAGCCCCTTCGGACAATGTCCAAGACCCACCTGTCCGAGGTGATGGTGCGCCAGTGGGGAAGGTGATGGCGGACCCTGCCCCCTACTGGCGTGCCGTGCACCTGAAAGGAGGGACTAGGAGGGCTTGGAGGCCGCGGACGGGTTGGAGGTGGTGGCCTGACCCGCACGCTGGTTGCCCGATCCGCCACGGCGGAATCCACGTCCTCGGCCACGCGAAGACGCCTGCTGCGCGGGCCGGTGGCTGGGCTGCTGACGTGAAGGGCGCCCCTACCGTGGCCACGATAGGGGCGAAAAGCAGAAGGCAGCGGAGGGCGTGTAGCAGAAAGGCCCAGGGACTTGGCAGTAGCCCGTGAGTCCTTAAAGCGCTCCAACGCATGGTCTGCTTTGGACCCAAAAAGACCGACTCCATCAAAGGGCATGTCCATGAGAGTATTCTGGACATCCCCTGAAAAACCAGTGGTTCTCAGCCAGGCGTGGCGTCGGAGCGCCACCGTCGTTGCAATCGACCTGCCCAGCGAGTCGGCGGTGTCAAGGCCACAACGGATAGTGTATTTGGCCGCATCCCTTCCTTCCGCAATGGCGCGGGAAAGCAGTGCCTGGACCTCCTCAGGGCACTGGGGCAAAACATCCGCCACCGAATCCCACAGAGAGTGGGTATATCGGCCCAAAAGACAAGCGGTGTTAACGGACCGCAAGCCAGCACTGGAGGAAGAAAAACCTTTCTTCCCAAACTGATCCAGGCGTTTGGATTCCCTATCCGGAGGAGCGGTAGGGAAGGCGGTTTGGGAAGCGGAGGCTTGGACAACCAAGCTCTCAGGAGTGGGGTGGACAGAAAGAAACAGGGGGTCGCCCGGAGCGGGGCGATGGCGTCGTGACACGTTCCGATCCACAGGAGCCCCTGTGTTGGGCTTGGACCAGGCGCCCAAAGAACGTCCGTGAGGGCGTCGTTAAACGGCAGCACAGTCTCCGCAGAGGAGGCTGCCGGCTGAAGCACCTCTGTCAAGATGTTAGGCTTGACCGTCAAAGTAGGGAGCTGGAGACGTAAGGCCCCAGCAGCCCTACGCAACACCGTACCAAAATTGGCCCCCTCCTCCGTAGCCACGGGAGGAGACAGCATGCCAGTGTCAGGAGAAGTATCCAGACCACTGGCCTCCCTAGACTCTCTGTCCAGTCCTCATCATACTGACAGTTGCGTGTCAGAGGGTCATCAGACCCCTCCCAGTCCTCCTGGTCCTCCTCTGGTTCAAAATAAGGAGGAGGAGGGACATTTGGGACCCAAGGTCCCATCGGCGCCGGAGCCGGCGTCGAGCGACGTCGCTCCGGGTCCAAGTCCGGAGCCGGAAGGAACTGGGGGACGACGCCGCCCGGAGCCCAGGGCGGCGTCGAGAACGGCACCGGAGACATCGGCGCCGGCGGAGGTGTCGTGAGGTCGACCGGCGTCGATGGGGGTTGTGGAGCCGGGATCGAGGCCGGGGCCGGAGCCGGGATCGAGGCTGGAGGCTCGGGCGACGCCGGGGCCGGAGCCGCCGGCGACGCCGGATCAACCCCATCAGGGCCCGCGGGGCCCGAAGGCGCACCGGAGGGGCCTGAAGGCCCGAAGAGGCGGGCCATGGCCGACAGGAACTCCTGTACCTTGGCCGGATCCGCCCCCGAACCCGGGAAGGGCGGGTATGACGGGGGCGACTCCACAGGCAAGTCCGGGGCCGCGGGGCGGGGACGGTGCCGGGAGGGGCCTCAGCCGAGTCGCGAGACCGGCGAGGCGAAGTCCGAGAGCGACGATGCTTCTTGGACTTCTTGTGTCGAGACTTACCGGACGAAGAAGACTTCGACGCCGACGACCGGTGTGCACTCCGCGAGCGACCCCTGGACCTCTCACGCGACCGGGGCTTCCGCGGAGCCGAATGCCGGGCCTCGAGGAGCTTTCGAGACCGCTCTCGCAAAGCCTTCGGGTTGAGGGCCTGGCATTCGGGACAAGACTCGGTGTCGTGGCCTCGGCCGAGGCAGAAGAGACACTCCCAATGCGGGTCGGTGACGGACATCATCCGCGCACAGGCGCCGCATCGCTTGAAGCCGGGCATCCCTACGACACCTGAAGGCTGGAAAAAAAAACAGTGAAAAATCACCAAAAAGTATGGTCAAAAATTGACCAGGGCACTGCTCTTCCCGGATCTGCGCTTACTGGCGCGGAAAAAGAAGAACTGACGTCAGCGCGCAGGGGCGGCGCCTAAGTACTGCCCGCGACGTCATCCCGGCGATCACGACGCCGACGACGGACGCGGAGCCGCACGACGCCGCCTACCGACGCGCAAGGGTACTGCTACGCAAAACTTTCCGGATCCAGCCTGACGCCTGGGGATATTCTAAGGTAAGGAATCTATCACTAACGTGTCTCTTTCAGATAGGGATGTCCTTAACCCTAGAAATCAGTTTGCAGAACGGGGAGGATGGGTGGGCGGTAAGGAATCTATCACTAACTACTGTCTCTTACAGATATATCGTTACACAAGTTAGTAACTTGTGCATCTGAAAGAGACACGTTAGTGATAGATTCCTTACCTTAGAATAGATACCCCAGCAATACCAACCCCGGTGGTGGGTCTGCGAACAAAGATCAGACAAGGAAGTCCTGGAGGACAGAACGGCCAAAGAAGCCGTCCCTCCGGACCTGACTGTCAAGGCAGTAATGCTTAGTAAACGTGTGCAGCGAGGCCCACGTAGCTGCCTGACAGATAACCGGCAGCGGAACACCGCGGCCCAAGGCCGTGGTAGCAGCCGTTGCCCTGGTGGAATGGGCACGCAGCCCAACAGGAGGCTCCTTCTTAGCCAAAGAATAGCAGGTCTTGATGCACAAGGTAACCCAGCGGGAGATGGTCCTCTTGTGCACCGCCCGACCTTTTTGGCGCCCACGTAGCCAACAAAGAGCTGGTCATCCACCCGGAAGTGTTTCGTGCGGTCGATATAGAAGGAGAGCGCACGTTTTGGGTCCAGACGGTGGAGCCTCTCTTCCTCTCTGGAAGGATGCGGAGGCGGAAAGAAGGTGGGCAAAGTGATGGACTGCCCAATGTGGAAAGCAGTAACCACCTTTGGCAAGAAGGACGGACGCGTCCGAAGAACAACCTTGTCTGGATGAACAGACAGAAAGGGAGGTTTGCAAGAAAGAGCCTGGAGCTCACTCACCCGCCGAGCGGAGGTGATGGCCACCAGAAAGGCTGCCTTTAGAGTCAGAAGACGAAGAGGACAGTTATGCAGAGGCTCAAAGGGAGCGCACATTAAAAAGGTAAGAACCAAGTTCAAGTCCCACTGAGGCATTACAAACGGAACAGGAGGGAAGAGGTGAGTAATGCCTTTTAAGAACCTGTTAACAACAGGGGACTTGAAAAGGGAGGGCTGATCAGGGAGCCTGAGGAAGGCCGAGATAGCACAAAGATAACCCTTGATGGTACCCAGGGCAGAACCCTGTTGGGCCAGAGAGAAGGAACAGAAGGACCTCAGAAAGAGGGGCAGAAAGGGGATCCACAGCCTTTGCTGTGCACCATGCCACAAATTTGTTCCACCTGCAGGCGTATACCACCTTAGTGGAGGGACGCCTGGCTGCCAGAATCACATCACAAACTTCGGGAGGCAAGTCGAAAGGAATCAACTGCCGCCGCTCAATCTCCACGCAAGCAGGTGTAGACTGGACAGGTTCGGGTGGAGGACCGTCCCTGCTGCTGCGACAGAAGATCCTCCCGAAGAGGCAGACGGATCGGGGGATCTATGCTCATATTGAGTAGCTCGGGATACCAAACTCTTCGAGCCCAGTCCGGAGCCACAAGAATGACTTGGGCCCGGTCGTGCCGAATCTTCTTCAACACTCTGGGTAGAAGTGGTATAGGCGGAAAGGCGTACAACAGACCGCAACTCCACTCGCGACGAAAAGCGTCGCCGAGCGAGTGCCGCCTTGGAAATTCCAACGCGCAGAACTGATGACATTGCGCGTTCTCTTCGGTGGCGAATAGATCTAACCAAGGCTCTCCCCACTGTAGAAAGAGTCCTTGCGCCACTTCCGAGTGAAGACGCCATTCGTGATCCATCATGCACCTGCGGCTGAGTTCGTCCGCCCTGGCGTTCAGAGAACCTGCCAGGTGTTGAACCATCAGGAACATGCCCTGATGTTCCAGCCATGTCCAGAGGCGCAGAGCCTCCTGACAAAGGGTCCAAGACCCCACCCCGCCCTGTTTGTTGCAGTACCACATGGCGGTGGTGTTGTCTGTGAACACCTGCACTACCTTCCCTTTGACAGAGGGAAGGAATGCCTTGAGTGCAAGCCGGATCGCCCGGAGCTCCAGAAGGTTGATATGGAGCCGGGACTCCGCCGGAGACCAGAGGCCTCTGATCTCCGCCTCTCCCATGTGACCGCCCCATCCCAGAAGGGACGCGTCCGTCACAACTGTATGCTCTGGCTGGGGAAGGAGAGGGATCTGCCCATGACCCATTGCCGGTTCGAGAGCCACCACTGCAACTGTTTTGCAGTCCCCTCCGAGATCTGGACGTGATCGGACAGGTTGCCCTGGTGCTGCGCCCACTGGAACTTCAGGTCCCACTGCAGAGCCCGCATATGCCATCTGGCATGATTGACCAGCAGGATGCAGGAGGCCATGAGGCCCAGCAGCCTCAGGGTCATCCGTACCGAAACCCAGGATAAAGGCCGAAAGATCGGAATCATAGCCTGAATATCCCGGACTCGCCGTTCGGGAGGATAGGCCCGAAACTGCGTCGTGTCCAGAACTGCTCCGATGAAAAGGAGCTGTGGAGAAGGAATTAGATGCGACTTCGGCACATTGATGGAGAACCCCAGCGAGTGCAGGAGTTCGGCCGTAGTCTGGAGGTGGGAGACGACTGCCTGGGACGAGCCCGCCTTCAGCAGCCAGTCGTCGAGGTAGGGGAAGACTGAAACCCCTGCCCGGCGCAGATGAGCTGCGACCACCGCCATCACTTTCGTGAACACCCGAGGGGCACTGGTAAGGCCAAAGGGGAGCACGGTGAACTGAAAATGCTCGGGGCCTACCGTGAACCGAAGGTAACGCCGGTGGGCCGGCAGGACGGGGATGTGGAAATACGCGTCCTGCAAGTCCAACGCTACCAACCAGTCTCCAGGGTCGAGGGCAGTCAAGACCTGAGCTAGGGTGAGCATCTTGAACTTCTCCTTCCGGAGGAAGCGATTGACGTTCCGGAGGTCCAAGATAGGACGCATGTCCTCCTTGTCCTTTTTGGGCACCAGAAAGTAGTGGGAGTAGCAACCACGCCCTACTTCTGGGGTCGGAACATGCTCGATGGCCCTCTTGGTCAAGAGGGCCGTGACTTCCTTCTGTAGAAGCACCAAGTGATCCCCTGACATGCGGTGGAATTGAGGTGGCATGGCTGGGGGGTGGTCTCGAAGGGGAGGGAGTAGCCCCTTCGGACAATGTCCAAGACCCACCTGTCCGAGGTGATGGTGCGCCAGTGGGGAAGGTGATGGCGGACCCTGCCCCTACTGGCGTGCCGTGCACCTGAAAGGAGGGACTAGGAGGGCGTGGAGGCCGCGGACGGGTTGGAGGTGGTGGCCTGACCCGCACGCTGGTTGCCCGATCCGCCACGGCGGAATCCACGTCCTCGGCCACGCGAAGACGCCTGCTGCGCGGGCCGGTGGCTGGGCTGCTGACGTGAAGGGGCGCCCCTACCGTGGCCACGATAGGGGCGAAAAGCAGAAGGCAGCGGAGGGCGTGTAGCAGAAAGGCCCAGGGACTTGGCAGTAGCCCGTGAGTCCTTAAAGCGCTCCAACGCATGGTCTGCTTTGGACCCAAAAAGACCGACTCCATCAAAGGGCATGTCCATGAGAGTATTCTGGACATCCCCTGAAAAACCAGTGGTTCTTAGCCAGGCGTGGCGTCGGAGCGCCACCGTCGTTGCAATCGACCTGCCCAGCGAGTCGGCGGTGTCAAGGCCACAACGGATAGTGTATTTGGCCGCATCCCTTCCTTCCGCAATGGCGCGGGAAAGCAGTGCCTGGACCTCCTCAGGGCACTGGGGCAAAACATCCGCCACCGAATCCCACAGAGAGTGGGTATATCGGCCCAAAAGACAAGCGGTGTTAACGGACCGCAAGCCAGCACTGGAGGAAGAAAAACCTTTCTTCCCAAACTGATCCAGGCGTTTGGATTCCCTATCCGGAGGAGCGGTAGGGAAGGCGGTTTGGGAAGCGGAGGCTTGGACAACCAAGCTCTCAGGAGTGGGGTGGACAGAAAGAAACAGGGGTCGCCCGGAGCGGGGCGATGGCGTCGTGACACGTTCCGATCCACAGGAGCCCCTGTGTTGGGCTTGGACCAGGCGCCCAAAAGAACGTCCGTGAGGGCGTCGTTAAACGGCAGCACAGTCTCCGCAGAGGAGGCTGCCGGCTGAAGCACCTCTGTCAAGATGTTAGGCTTGACCGTCAAAGTAGGGAGCTGGAGACGTAAGGCCCCAGCAGCCCTACGCAACACCGTACCAAAATTGGCCCCCTCCTCCGTAGCCACGGGAGGGAGACAGCATGCCAGTGTCAGGAGAAGTATCCAGACCACTGGCCTCCCCTAGACTCTCTGTCCAGTCCTCATCATACTGACAGTTGCGTGTCAGAGGGTCATCAGACCCCTCCCAGTCCTCCTGGTCCTCCTCTGGTTCAAAATAAGGAGGAGGAGGGACATTTGGGACCCAAGGTCCCATCGGCGCCGGAGCCGGCGTCGAGCGACGTCGCTCCGGGTTCAAGTCCGGAGCCGGAAGGAACTGGGGGACGACGCCGCCCGGAGCCCAGGGCGGCGTCGAGAACGGCACCGGAGACATCGGCGCCGGCGGAGGTGTCGTGAGGTCGACCGGCGTCGATGGGGGTTGTGGAGCCGGGATCGAGGCCGGGGCCGGAGCCGGAGCCGGGATCGAGGCTGGAGGCTCGGGCGACGCCGGGGCCGGAGCCGCCGGCGACGCCGGATCAGCCCCATCAGGGCCCGCGGGGCCCGAAGGCGCACCGGAGGGGCCTGAAGGCCCGAAGAGGCGGGCCATGGCCGACAGGAACTCCTGTACCTTGGCCGGATCCGCCCCCGAACCCGGGAAGGGCGGGTATGACGGGGGCGACTCCACAGGCAAGTCCGGGGCCGCGGGGGCGGGGACGGTGCCGGGAGGGGCCTCAGCCGAGTCGCGAGACCGGCGAGGCGAAGTCCGAGAGCGACGATGCTTCTTGGACTTCTTGTGTCGAGACTTACCGGACGAAGAAGACTTCGACGCCGACGACCGGTGTGCACTCCGCGAGCGACCCCTGGACCTCTCACGCGACCGGGGCTTCCGCGGAGCCGAATGCCGGGCCTCGAGGAGCTTTCGAGACCGCTCTCGCAAAGCCTTCGGGTTGAGGGCCTGGCATTCGGGACAAGACTCGGTGTCGTGGCCTCGGCCGAGGCAGAAGAGACACTCCCAATGCGGGTCGGTGACGGACATCATCCGCGCACAGGCGCCGCATCGCTTGAAGCCGGGCATCCCTACGACACCTGAAGGCTGGAAAAACACAGTGAAAAATCACCAAAAAGTATGGTCAAAAATTGACCAGGGCACTGCTCTTCCCGGATCTGCGCTTACTGGCGCGGAAAAGAAGAACTGACGTCAGCGCGCAGGGGCGGCGCCTAAGTACTGCCCGCGACGTCATCCCGGCGATCACGACGCCGACGACGGACGCGGAGCCGCACGACGCCGCCTACCGACGCGCAAGGGTACTGCTACGCAAAACTTTCCGGATCCAGCCTGACGCCTGGGGATATTCTAAGGTAAGGAATCTATCACTAACGTGTCTCTTTCAGATTGGCTGAGTACATGGAAAAGGCATCCAAGAACCTTGAGGCCAGCCAGGAGCTTCAGAAGCACTGGTATGACCAAAAAGCTGCACTGGTTGAATTCCAACCTGGGCAACAGGTATGGGTTTTGGAGCCAGTGGCACCAAGGGCCCTCCAGGACAGATGGAGTGGCCCTTACCCTATCCTAGAGAAAAAGAGTGAGGTCACCTACCTGGTTGACCTGGGCACCAGCAGGACACCCAAAAGGGTTATCCATGTGAACCGCCTAAAACTCTACAATGACAGGGCTGACATCACCATGCTGATGGTGACAGATGAGGAACAGGAAGCTGAGAGTGAACCTCTCCCTGATCTCCTCTCCCACAGCCCAAAAGATGGGTCAGTAGATGGAGTTGTCTTTTCAGACACCCTCACTGCCCAACAGCAGACTGACTGCCAGCAAGTCTTGCAGCAGTATGCTGGGCTCTTTTCCTTGACCCCTGGTCTGACCAACTGGTGTACCCATGATGTGGACACTGGTGACAGTGCACCTGTCAAAAACAAGATCTATCGTCAGTCAGACCAAGTTAAGGAAAGCATCAGAGCTGAAGTCAGCAAGATGCTGGAGCTAGGGGTTATTGAGCCCTCTGAGAGCCCCTGGGCTAGCCCAGTGGTTCTGGTCCCCAAACCTCATCAAAAGGGTGAAAAGAGAGAGATGAGGTTTTGTGTGGACTATAGGGGTCTCAACTCTGTCACCAAGACAGATGCGCACCCTATCCCAAGAGCTGATGAACTGATAGACAGATTGGGTGCAGCCAAATACCTGAGTACCTTTGACTTAACTGCAGGGTACTGGCAGATTGGCATGGCCCCAGGAGCCAAACAGAAAACAGCATTCTCCACACCTGATGGGCATTTTCAGTTCACTGTTATGCCCTTTGGTTTAAAGAATGCCCCTGCCACCTTCCAGAGGTTGGTGAATCAAGTCCTTGCTGGGTTGGAGTCCTTTAGTGCAGCTTATCTTGATGATATTGCTGTCTTCAGTTCCACCTGGCAGGATCACCTGGTCCACCTTGGGAAGGTTTTAAAGGCCCTGCAAACTGCAGGCCTAACTATCAAGGCATCCAAATGCCAGATAGGGCAGGGCACTGTGGTGTACTTGGGCCACCTGGTTGGTGGAGGCCAGGTACAACCCTTACAGCCCAAGATCCAGGCTATCCTGGACTGGGTAGCTCCAACAACTCAGACCCAAGTCAGGGCATTCCTTGGCTTGACTGGGTACTACAGGAGGTTTGTGAAGGGATATGGGTCCATTGTGACTCCCTCACAGAACTCACCTCCAAGAAGATGCCAAAGAAAGTAAACTGGACAGTCTGTTGCCAAAAGGCTTTTGACACTCTGAAAGAAGCAATGTGCTCAGCACCAATTCTAAAAGCACCAGATTATGCCAAGCAGTTCATTGTGCAGACTGATGCCTCTGAGCTAGGGATAGGAGCGGTCCTATCCCAGACCAATGATGAAGGCCAAGACCAACCTGTTGCTTTTATAAGCAGAAGGCTCCTCCCCAGGGAGCAGCGTTGGAGTGCCATTGAGAGGGAGGCCTTTGCTGTGGTCTGGTCCCTGAAGAAGCTGAGGCCCTACCTGTTTGGAACTCACTTCCTAGTTCAAACTGACCACAGACCTCTCAGGTGGCTAATGCAAATGAAAGGAGAAAACCCAAAACTGTTGAGGTGGTCCATCTCCCTACAGGGAATGGACTTTGAAGTGGAACACAGACCTGGCACTGCCCATGCCAATGCAGATGGCCTTTCCAGGTTCTTCCACTTAGACAATGAAGACTCCATAGGGCAAGGTTAGTCTCATCATCTTTCGTTTGGGGGAGTTGTGTGAGAAAGTGCCATCTTTCTTACATGGAATGCCCCCACTTTTGCTGAATGGCTGATGTACTTTGACTGAGTGTGCCCTGGGCTCCTGCCAACCAGGTACCCAGGGCCTGTGTTCCTTCCCTAAAATTGCATTGATACCTACACCCAATTGACATCCCTGGCCACAGGTCAGCCCCTGGTAAATGGTACCATGGGTACCCAGGGCACTGTGACCAGGGAAGGCCCCTAAGGGCTGCAGCACTTGTTGTGCCACCCTTAGGGACCCTGCACCTTACACACACACACTGCCTTTGCAGGCTGCGTGTCTTGGTGCAGAACAAAAGTGAAGAGTCGACATGGCTCACATCCCTGTGTGCCATGCCTACCAGCCACTGCCCTGGCCTAGGTCAGCCACCCCTCTAGCTGGGTGCACTATGCCAGTGGTGAGGGCATAGAGGCATGAGCCCTGTGCCCCTACAGTGCCCAAGTCCATTCTTGGGCATTGTAAGTGCAGTGCTGCCATTAAGAGTATATGGTGCTGGGAGTCTGTCATTACGAACTCCACAGCACCATAATGGCCCCACTGAAGACTAAGAAGTTTGGTATCAAACTTCTCAGCACATTAAACCCCCACTGATGCCAGTGTGGGATTTAATGTAAAACTCACTCCAGAGGGCATCTTAGAGATGCCCCTGAAACCAACCCGACCTCCAGTGTCCGGACTGAGTGGCTGCCCAGGCTGCCACCACCAGACATGTTTCTGGACCCCTGGGTCGAGAGCCTCTGCTCTCAGGGGCCTGAAACAATGCACATCCCGGGACGAGGTGCCAAAGCCTCCTCCCCAGGATGGGCAGGGGAGCTTCAAAGGCCTGCCGCCTTTGGAGTTTCCCCAGACCATTTGCTGCTTCCAGCAAACTGGTCCCCACTGGTTCTACCCCCACTCCTGGCGGGAGAACCGGCGGGAAAACCAGAAGCAGGAAATGGGTTGTGCCCACCTCTGCCAACTCCACCCCTAAGGTGGGGGAGGCGAGGTGAAGCACAAACTCGAGTCCCCGCCATCTTGAGGATGGGGGACCTGACCAACCAGGGACAGGCTCCTGCCCCCTCCCACTGGAGAGGAACAGAATAGGGGGTGTACCCACCCCAGGGAAGGGACCCATTGGTCCCTGCCCTTACCTACCTGTAACCACCCCTAAATTTAGTATTTAGGGGCTCCCTGAACCTTCCTTCCGGAGTTCCCAAATCCGAAAACAAGAAGAGAAGACGAAGCAAGAAGACCAGCCGTGCAGCTGCTAAAAAGGAGGCGACAACAACTGACTTGGCCCCAGCCCTACCGGCCTGTCGACCTCTGAACCTGCTCCTGCGGAATCCCGGCCTCAGCAACCTCACAAACCCCGGAGGACCTGACTTCTGTGCTACAGCCTTCGACCCAGGGACTCCCACGAGCAGTGGTACTGCTCAAAAGAAAACCTACCAAAGACCCGGCCCTGGCACGGAGCCGCGAAACCTGCACACTCTGCACCCGCCGAGTCCAGCCTGTGCCTGAGTGACCAAAGACCTCGAGGACGTCCCCCGGCGATTCTGACCTGGAATCCAGTGGCCAAGGACCCTCCTCGACGACCCAGACGACGCCTGCAGCCTCAGGACAAGGGACCCCTCCAACCGCGACCAGCAGGGGGTAAGATTTCCCGACCTCAAAAGACACCCCTGCACCCGGCGCCCCACGGCCCCCTGTGCCCAACTCCTGGGTGTCAACCTATCCTCCAAGACCCCAACTTACCTCCTGAAGTGTTGGTCGTCCCTGAAGAATCACCGTCCCCGAGCCTGCAGCCTTTCTTCACCTTTCACGACCTCTATTGTTTAACATTGAGCGCCCGACGGCTCAAAAGCACCCTGCACCCAGCCGCCCGAGTGCCCCTGGAAGTGCAACCTCTATCCTAACCTACTTCCCTACTTGCCCTGAGCAAGTGACCAGGAGCCCAGCTCCCACAGTCGCGTGGCCTGCTTGCCAGCAGCCACCAACCCGGGGCCCCCCGCCTGCCATAGGATAACATTGGGCCTTCTCACTCTGCACCCGGCCGCCCCTGTGCCGCTGAGGGTGTAAAAACTGTACTTACCTGATCCTGGGGGACCCCTGAGTCTTACCCAGAACCTTAACCCTGCCAGTCAAGTACTTACCCGAAATCCGATAACTCACTTTTCTTCCATAGGGTTCCATTGACTGGTTTTCTGCGAAATTTCTTCTAAGTGTGGAGTTCTGAAACTTTAGAATATTCACCAAAAATCAACCGAGTCACGAAAACGAAAATACTCACCTAGTATTAGGAGGGGCCTCAGTGCTGGACCCGAGTGCCCAACACTGGCCCTAAAAAGTAATCGCAACGTTACTTACCGTTAACTCACTTTTCTTTCATAGGGATCCATTGACTGGTTTTCTGTGAAATTTCTTCTAAGTGTCGATTTCTGTATTTTACAAATATTCTTTAAAAATCGAACAAACTACAAAAACGTAATTACTTACCTGTTTTAAGTAAATGTCCCAGTGCTGAACCTAGGAGTCCAGCACTGGATTACAAAAGTAACGTAAACATACTTTGCTTGCACACTGTATTTCCTTTCATAGGATAACATTGGTAATTTTACCCAGAAAAGTTTCTAAGTGTCAGCTTTTGAAATATAGTAATATTCTTCAAAAATCACTACAATAACCAAAACGCTTTTTCTTACCTGTTTACAGGAAGTGTCCCAGGACTGAATCCAGGATCCAGTCCTGTGGTTAGAAAAGTGCTCTGCAAAGTAATCAATTGTAATTAAGTATAATTTTCCATTGAGCTCAATGTTGCATTGAATTTGACCCTGTGTTGCCTCTTGCACCAACTGTGATAACCACTATCAACAAAGTCTATTGCCTATCTGTAAGGTGAATAACCAAAGCATCTCATACTGAGAAAGTATATTTTGATCCTATTGTTGGTTCTAAAATAAAACAAGCATATATTTTTTTATATACAAACCATTGGCCTAGAGTTCAGTTCTTGAGTGTGTGGCTTCATTTGATGACTGAGTGTGTACAACAAATGCTTTACACTGTCCTCTGATACTGCCTTACTGCTCGACCAAGCTACCACTTTGGAGAGTAAGGTTATATCTAACTTTAGCCTCTGTCAACCCTCTGGGGACTGTGGACTCTGTACACCCTGAACCTTACTTAGGTACAGTATATACAGAGCCACTTTCCTACACTTAACACTAGAAATCAGTTCGCAGAACGGGGAGGATGGGTGGGGCGGTAAGGAATCTGTCACTAACTACTGTCTCTTACAGATATATCGTTACACAAGTTAGTAACTTGTGCATCTGAAAGAGACACGTTAGTGACAGATTCCTTACCTTAGAATAGATACCCCAGCAATACCAACCCCGGTGGTGGGTCTGCGAACAGATTCAGACAAGGAAGTCACGGAGGACAGAGCGGCCAAAGAAGCCGTCCGTCCGGACCTGGCTGTCAAGGCAGTAATGCTTGGTAAACGTGTGCAGCGAGGCCCACGTAGCTGCCTGACATATCCTTTAGCGGAACACCACGGCCTAAAGCCGTGGTAGCAGCTGTTGCCCTGGTAGAATGGTCACGTAGCCCAACAGGGGGCTCCTTCTTAGCCAAAGAATAGCAGGCTTTGATACACAAGATTACCCAGCGGGAGATGGTCCTCTTGTGTACCGCCCGACCTTTTTTGGCGCCCACGTAGCCAACAAAGAGCTGGTCATCCACCCGGAACTGTTGTGTGCGGTTGAGGTAAAAGGAAAACGCACGTTTTGGGTCCAGACGGTGGAGCCTCTCTTCCTCTCTGGAAGGATGCGGAGGCGGAAAGAAGGTGGGCAAAGTGATGGTCTGCCCAATGTGGAAGGCAGTAACTACCTTTGGCAAGAAGGACGGACGCGTCCTAAGAACAACCTTGTCTGGATGGACAGAAAGGGAGGTTTGCACGAAAGAGCCTGGAGCTCACTCACCCGCCGAGCGGAGGTGATGGCCACCAGAAAGGCTGTCTTCAGAGTGAGAAGACGAAAAGGACAGTTATGTAGAGGCTCAAAGGGAGCGCACATTAAAAAGGTAAGAACCAAGTTCAAGTCCCATTGAGGCATTACAAACGGAACAGGAGGGAAGAGGTGTGTAATGCCTTTAAGAAACCGGTTAACAACAGGGGACTTGAAAAGGGAGGGCTGATCAGGAAGCCTGAGGAAGGCCGAGATTGCACAAAGATAGCCCTTGATGGTACCCAGGGCAGAACCCTGTCGGGCCAGAGAAAGAAGGAACAGAAGAACCTCAGAAAGAGGGGCAGAAAGGGGATTCACAGCCTTTGCTGTGCACCATGCCACAAACTTGTTCCACCTGCAGGCGTATACCACCTTAGTGGAGGGGCGCCTGGCTGCCAGAATCACATCACAAACTTCGGGAGGCAAGTCGAAAGGAATCAACTGCAGCCGCTCAATCTCCACGGAAGGAGGTGGAGACTGGACAGGTTCGGGTGGAGGACCGTCCCCTGCTGCTGCGACAGAAGATCCTCCCGAAGAGGCAGACGGATCGACGCTCATACTGAGTAGCTCGGGATACCAAACTCTTCGAGCCCAGTCCGGAGCCACAAGAATGACTTGGGCCCGGTCGCGCCGAATCTTCTTCAACACTCTGGGTAGAAGTGGTATAGGCGGAAAGGCGTACAACAGACTGCAACTCCACTCGCGACGAAAAGCGTCGCCGAGCGAGTGCCGCCTTGGAAATTCCAACGCGCAGAACTGATGACATTGCGCGTTCTCTTCGGTGGCGAATACATCTAACCAAGGCTCTCCCCACTGTAGAAAGAGTCCTTGCGCCCCCTCCGAGTGAAGACGCCATTCGTGATCCATCATGCACCTGCGGCTGAGTTCGTCCGCCCTGGCGTTCAGGGAACCTGCCAGGTGTTGAACCATCAGGAATATGCCCTGATGTTCCAGCCATGTCCAGAGACGCAGAGCCTCCTGACATAGGGTCCACGACCCCACCCCGCCTTGTTTGTTGCAGTACCACATGGCAGTGGTGTTGTCTGTGAACACCTGCACTACCTTACCTTTGACAGAGGGAAGGAATGCCTTGAGTGCAAGTCGGATCGCCCGGAGCTCCAGAAAGTTGATATGGAGCCGGGACTCCGCCGGTGACCAGAGGCCTCTGATCTCCGCCTCACCCATGTGACCGCCCCATCCCAGAAGGGACGCGTCCGTCACAACTGTGTGCTCTGGCTGGGGAAGGGAGAGGGATCTGCCCATGACCCATTGCCGGTTCGAGAGCCACCACTGCAACTGTCTTGCAGTCCCCTCCGAGATCTGGACGTAATCGGACAGGTTCCCCTGATGCTGCGCCCACTGGAACTTCAGGTCCCACTGCAGAGCCCGCATATGCCATCTGGCATGATCGACCAGCAGGATGCAGGAGGCCATGAGGCCCAGCAGCCTCAGGGTCATCCGTACCGAAACCCAGGATAGAGGCTGAAAGATCGGAATCATAGCCTGAATATCCTGGACTCGCCGTTCGGGAGGATAGGCCCGAAACTGCGTCGTGTCCAGAACTGCTCCGATGAAAAGGAGCTGTGGAGAAGGAATCAGGTGCGACTTCGGCACGTTGATGGAGAACCCCAGCGAGTGCAGGAGTTCGGCCGTAGTCTGGAGGTGGGAGACGACTGCCTGGGAGGAGCCCGCCTTCAGCAACCAGTCGTCGAGGTAGGGGAAGACCGGAACCCCTGCCCGGCGCAGATGAGCTGCGACCACCGCCATCACTTTCGTGAACACCCGAGGGGCGCTGGTAAGGCCAAAGGGGAGCACAGTGAACTGAAAATGCTCGAGGCCTACCGTGAACCGCAGGTAACGCCGGTGAGCCGGCAGGACGGGGATGTGAAAATATGCGTCTTGCAAGTCCAACGCTACCATCCAGTCTCCAGGGTCGAGGGCAGTCAAGACCTGAGCTAGGGTGAGCATCTTGAACTTCTCCTTCCGGAGGAAGCGATTGTCGTTCCGGAGGTCCAAGATAGGACGCACGTCCTCCTTGTCCTTTTTGGGCACCAGAAAGTAGTGGGAGTAACAACCACGCCCTACTTCTGGGGTCGAAATGCGCTCGATGGCCCCCTTGGCCAAGAGGGCCGCAACTTCCTTTTGAAGAAGTACTAAATGATCCCCTGACATGCGGTGGTATTGAGGTGGCATGGCTGGGGGGGTAGTCTCGAAGGGGAGGGAGTAGCCCCTTCGGACAATGTCCAAGACCCACTTGTCCGATGTGATGGCACGCCAGTGGTGAAGGTGATGGCGAACCCTGCCCCCACTGGCGTGCTGTGGACCTGAAAGGATGGACTAGGAGGGCTTGGAGGCCGCGGACGGGGCGGAGGTGGTGGCCTGACCCGCACGCTGGTCACCCGGCCCGCCTCGGCGGGAGCCGCGTCCTCGGCCACGCGTAGACGCCTGCTGCGCGGGCCGGTGGCTGGGCAGCGGACGTGACTGGGCGCCCCTTCCGTGGCCATGAAAGTGGCGAAAAGCAGACTGTTGCGGAGGGCGCACAGCGGAAAGGCCCAGGGACTTGGCTGTAGCCCGCGAGTCCTTAAAGCGCTCCAGCGCATGGTCTGCTTTGTTGCCGAAAAGGCCGACACCATCAAAGGGCATGTCCATAAGTGTGTTTTGGACATCGACCGAGAAACCAGTGGTCCTCAGCCAGGCGTGACGGCGCAGCGCCACTGTCGTCGCAAGCGATCTGCCTAGCGAGTCGGCGGTATCAAGGCCACATCGGATCGTATACTTCGCCGCATCCCTTCCTTCCGCAATGGCGCGGGAAAGCAGTGCCTGGGCCTCCTCAGGACACTGGGGCAGGACCTGCGCCACCGAATCCCACAAGGAGTGGGTATATCGGCCCAAAAGGCAAGTGGTGTTGACAGACCTCAAGCCAGCACTGGTGGAAGAAAAAACTTTCTTCCCAAATTGATCCAGCTTTTTGGATTCCCTATCCGGGGGAGCGGTATGGAAGGCGCTTTGAGAGGCAGAGGCTTGGACAACCAAGCTCTCAGGGGTGGGGTGTTGGTAAAGGAACAGGGGGTCGCCCGGAGCAGGGCGATGGCGTCGGGCTACGTTCCTATCCACAGGAGCCCCTGTGGTGGGCTTGGACCAGGTGCCCAAAAGAACGTCCGAAAGTGCATCGTTGAACGGCAGCAGTGGCTCCGAGGAGGTAGCCGCCGGCTGAAGCACTTCCGTCAGGATGTTAGTCCTGACAGCCACTGTAGGTAACTGGCGGTGCAGGACCTCAGCTGTACTACGCAACACCGTAGCAAAGTTTGCTCCCTCCTCCGTTGCCACGGAAGGAGGAGACAGCATGCCAATGTCAGGAGAGGTGTCCAGACCACTGGCATCCCCAAGTTCCTCAGCCCAGTCCTGATCATACTCACATTGGGCAGTGAGAGGGTCCTCAGACCCCTCCCAGTTCTCTTCGTCCTCCAAATCAGGTTCAATGTAAGGAGGAGGGAACTGTGGGACCCAAGGTCTTATCGGCGCCGGAACCGACATCGGTCCGGCGCCGAGTCCGTATCCGGAGAGAACCTGGGGACGACGCCGCCCGGAGCCCCGGGCTGCGTCGTGAACGGCACCGGGGAAAGCGACGCCGGTGGAGGTGTTGTGAGGTCAACGGGCGTCGACCGGGGTTGCGGCAGCACCGGAGCCGGGGCTGGTGTTGCTGGCGGCGCCGGGGCCGGAGCCGCAGGAGGAACCCCACTAGGGCCCGCGGGGCCCGAAGGCGCACCGGGGGGACCTTTAGGCCCGAAGAGGCGGGCCATGGCCGACAGGAACTCCTGTATTTCGGCCGGAGTTGCCGCCGAACCCGGGAAGGGCGGGTAATGCGGCGGCGGCTCCACAGGCACTCCCGGAGCCGCGGGGACGGTGCCGTCGGGACCCTGAGCCGAGTCGTCGAGCGATGACGCTTCTTCGACTTCTTGTGCTTCGACTTACCGGAGGAGTGCGAAGACTTTGACCCCGAAGAACGATGAGGACTCCGCGACCGGCCCCTCGACCTCTCTCGTGACCGGGGCTTGGATTGGCGCGGAGCCGACTGCCGGACCTCGAGGAGCTTTCGAGACCGCTCTCGCAAAGCCTTTGGATGCAAGGCCCGACAGTCAGGGCACGACTTGGAGTCGTGGTCGCGCCCGAGGCAGTAGAGACAATCCTGATGCGGGTCCGTGATCGACATCATTCGACCACAGGCGTCGCATGGTTTGAAGCCGGGCATCCCTACTGACACCGTTGGAGTCGAACGACTCGAGAAAATAGTGACAAAAAGTCACAAAAAGTTCAGTCAAAAAATGACTGGGGCACTGCTCTCTCCAGATCTGCGCTTACTGGTGCGGAAAAAGAAAGAACTGATGTCAGTGCGCATGGGCGGCGTCCAAGTACTGGCCGCGACGTCATCCCAGCGATCTAGACGCCGACGACAGAGCCGCACGACGCCGCCTACCGACGCGCAAGGGTACTGCTACGCAAAACTTTCCGGATCCAGCCTGACGCCTGGGGATATTCTAAGGTAAGGAATCTGTCACTAATGTGTCTCTTTCAGATATGATGATTAATGTATTTAAACATTTTGTATTATGCCTCCTGTGCTGAATGTTTGCTGCTTCACAATTGGCTATTTACACTATTCATAGCAGAGGTGGAACTTTTCTGTCCCATTTTAGAACTTACTAGCCGCCCCGTAGATGCATGTTCTGCCTTTTTCACCAACAGTACTTCAAACTTCAGCGGGTTGAAGGTGACCCACAGTAGAGGGCCCAGTTAACACGTTTGCATTCTGTACTTCCCTTGTTCATTAGCTTGTGCCCTGATTCTGAGGTGTAACAATCACTTAACTGTTCCCTTCCTGCCTGTCCAAAACCGTTTGACACAGTATACAAATATTATTAGTGCAAATCGCATTCTTGTTCTTTCTAGGTGACTTCGTTTCGCCTTTTTGATTATTGTGACTTTAGATCCACCAGAGGGCAGTATATATCGTCATCAGTGACTATATTTCTTTGTAGATGACCCATTTGTTTGTAGTGCCGTTTTTATTAACTTTTCCCTGTAAGATGAATGAATGAATATACAGCTACATAATAAGAGCAGCTTTGTTTTTATTAGATCATTAATGCTCGAAATATTTGTGCAAAAATGAACCCCTTTGTGGTCGATGCTAAAACAAATTCAGTTTGGAATGGATCCCTAAAGACATTTACTAATTCAGTGACAGCACGGCATGTAATGCGGGTTTACCCATCGTGAATTTAAATGCCCAAACAGCAATCTTCTTTATTTTGATATCTCCATCGGTATTTCATATAAATAATCTAACAGCAGTGTCACGATGTTACACAAGGCCCTTTTCCGTTTCTCGATAGCGCATGGTATTCTCCTAATGGGAGCTTGTTTGTTATTCACATGCAAGGGACTTAAAGCTTCAGTATATCATCACTGCCATTTGCTTTCAAGGTGCCCCAGCACTGACACAAGTGCACATAACCCGGAAACATCCCACAAGGTTCGTCTTCATGGTAGACATGCGTTGCAGCATTTTTTATGTTATTTCTTTTTTAATACAGGTGTTCAATTATACATAATATAATCCTAATTATATATAAGGTAACAAAAATGGCAATAGCTCTCGCTAAACACTTATAAGGTCCCCAAAGGTGAGACCTATTGGCTATGCCAATGCTTGTTTGGGATTAGAAAGTAGAGGGAGTAAATCCCTGTGCCTTGATGAGGTAAGGGGACTGGTTCTATTGCATATTTTTGTAACAGAGAGAACCTCTTGTTTCAGAAGAGTTAGATGTTCCTGGGACATTGGACGTTGTCTGGGAGGGATATTTGGGGGAGTGGAGGTGAGTTCCAGGCAATAACCATACTGGATAATTTGTCTTACCCACTTGTCTGTTGTGATAGAATTCCAGACAGGTAGGAACTGTGAGAGGCGTCCCCGGACAGGAGTGGGATGATCGGGGGGGAAGTGAAGGGAAGTCACTGTTTGGTGGTAGGGGAGTTGCGGGTATTGTTACCGCGACCTCTTCCCTTACTATTGTTGGCTCTGTACCCTTCATGAAAGTATCCTCTGGAGGAATTAGTTTGATTGGGGCTTTTATAGGAAGAAGAGGGATGCTCCAAGCCAATAGTTTTGGAGCCAGCCCTGTAAAAGGAGCAACAAAATGAACCTCTAGGGGAAGGTAATTGCAAGGCACCCATGGACTTGGCAGTGTCTGTATCCTTTTTCATCTTCTCTAAAGATGCATCTACTGTGGGCCCAAAAAGATGCTCTTGGTCAAAAGGCTGATTAAGAATAGCAGACTGCACTTCCTGCTTGAATCTGGAGATTCGGAGCCAAGCGTGCCTGCGTAGCAAAACGCTGGTATTAATAGCACGAGATGCCGTATCAGCCGCATCAAGCGCACATTTAATAGATGTATTTGTTATTAATTTTCCCTCCTGTATAAGGTCATTGGCTTTGTCTTTATATTGGTCAGGAAGATCTTGCATAAGCTTTTCAAGCTCATCATAGTGAGCTCTGTCATATCTGGCCAACAAAGCTTGGGCATTGGCAATTCGCCAATGATTTGCCGCCTGTGACGCGATACGTTTTCCAGATGCGTATATCAGTTTGGATTCCTTATCAGGAGGAGCGGTGTCGCCTGTGCCTTGTGAATTTGCCCTCTTGCATGCATTAGACACCACAAGAGAATCTAAAGGGACCTGACCTTTAATGTACACTGGGTCATTGGGAGCTGCCTTATATTTTTTGTCTACCCTGGTGTTAAGAATCCTGGCTCTGACGGGGTCCTTAAAAACTTCTGGTGCTTGTTTTAGCATGCCTTTTCACATTGGCAGGGTGTGCGTGGACTTTTGTGTGGGTGCAAATGTTTCCAACAAAAAGTCTTCCTCTAAATGGTCAGAGTGTAATTGTACCCCGTGGTATTGAGCAGCTCTATTAATTAGTTGCGCAAACCCAATATTGTCATCAGGTGGTGATGGCCTAGAGGGATAGAGGTCCGGGTCATTGTGTGGATCGGGATCTGTGTTGTAATCATCCCAAGGATCTGTATTGTGTGGGATGGTATGTGCGTCATCATCCTTATCTGGATCTCCATCCCCACCCTCATCAGTATAATCATCTTCATCATCCTGTGGTTGAGGTGAAAATGTATGTTGTGGGGAGTGTGCTGGAGAAATTAGCAGATTTGGATCAGCTGGAGAAGGAGAGGGAGGTGGAGAAGTATTAGTGCCTATCTCCTTCCGCTTCATGGGTATTTGAGGGTCTTCTGAAGTGTCCAATTTTCTCTTTTTAGGAGGCTTGGCGACAAGTTTGCCAGTTTCCAGTTGAATGTAGAGAGTTTTTTGTTTCGGATCCGAAAAATCTGGTAGTGGCTGTTGTGTGGGTACAATGTCCTTTTTCGGTGCCGAAGACTTAGCGTCAGAATGTTGTTTAGACCGTGTCTCTGAAGCTTTTTGTGGGGTCTTGGACTCCTTAGCTTTTGGTATAGGAGTTTGTGGCTCCAAGACTTTTTTCGGCTCCGAAGGTTTGTTCGGCTCCGAAGATTTTTTCGGCTCCGAATGCTTGTCCTTTGTCAGTTTTGACGCCGAGGGCTTCGGCGTCGAGGCTGTTTTCGGTGCCGAGGAAGAGGGGCGTGGCACCTCTTTGGTTTTGGACTTTGGTGCCGAAGGTGATTTTTTCGGCACCAGAATGGGGTTGGCTCGATCCTGAGCCGGAAGGCTTTTCTTTGCTTTCATAGCCGGGCCCGAGGGCGGGGCGTCTGAACTGTGTTGCCGGTGTCGACCTGAGCCCGAGGGCGAAGGTGTTACCGGAGCCTTAGGTTTGGTTTTGGTTGGGAGAGGGGTTTCGGTACTCACGGACCGCTGAGCTGGTGTGACTGTCTCGTCGTCGGAGTCGTTGGCTTCGGAGACGAAGATATCTCCTTCATCATCTTGTTGCCCCGGCTGGAGATTGGGATCTGCTCCAAAGATGTCCGGAATCGAGCTGCTTCCGCGAGACATTTCGTGACGTCAAGCCCGACGGTCACGGATGGTTTTCTTCGACCTGAAAGATGCACAGGCCTTGCAGTTCTTGTCTTCGTGCTCCGGGGAGAGGCAGAGGTTACAAACCTGGTGTAAGTCTGTGTGTGGGAACTTAGCACCACACCCGGGGCATTTTATGAAAGGAGTCCTTTCTATTGACTGCTGGCGTGGTCGGCGCGGATAGGCCCAAGATCGAGGATTTTATATTTCCCGCGTCGAAAAGGAAACGCGATCGAGACAATACCGTCGAGTGGTGAGGGATTGCGCGTGGAAGGGGGTTCGAGAACGACACCAAACTGGATCGCGACAAATCACATCCGAACCCGATGGCGGAAAAAAACAATCTGGAGATGGAGTCGATGCCCATGCGCACTATCACCGTAAGGAGGAGTCACCTATCTTGTGACTACAAAGATTTCTTCAAGACAAAAACAAAGTGCAAACATCCGAGCCCAACACCAGATGGCGATCTATGCACAAGTATACGATCTACAGCTCATATGCCTCGAACATAGAATTTCTTTTCTCTACACACTTCTAAAACTAACAGTCCTTTAGAGTTTATGCTGTAAGATGCCAGATGTATTTAACGTCATGTATTGATAAACCAGTACCCCCCCCCCAACAAATCCCCTTGCACTGCCACTCAGTGGGGACACATCAGGGTGGACTAAAGATATCAGATAGCTCCAAGGTAGATGTGGCTTTAACTAAAACTCTGAATTTCAGGTTTCAGATACAACTTAAGCTGCACTCACTCTGTCCATGAAACACTGAGAACACACTGATGGAACGTGTTTCCACTTGTGGATGAAAAGCCATCCAAACACTTGAATGCTTAAATTAGGAGGTATATGCTACAACCTTCAACGCTTAGGAAGCTCTTCTTAATGCAGGCTGACTACAGACAAATCTGAAAGGCAACAAATATGTGCTCTAATATGTAGGGCAGAATGCATGATATAGCAGATAGGGCCCTAGGACTGGATGATCTGCATATTTTATTTTCACTTCGAATCACATCTTTAGATGTTGATAGAAAAGTAACTAGGATACTAAACATCACAGAGAGAGTGCCTACGGATAGTTCCAGACAGAGTGTAAGCTAGACAAGAAATTTCAATGACCACCTGAAGATCTCACCATAAGTGTACTGGATGTTCAGGTCATTCTTTTCTTCTCGTTATTGACACGATTTTAGGGGTAGGTTGATGAGGAAGTAAGGAGAAGTATACAGACACATGTTCATCAGAACACTTCTAGAAGGCAAAGGCACATGAATAAATCCTCTATTAGGCATGCAATCTATGTGGGGAAAGAAGTCCAAAAGGGGTGTACCTTTGCTGGCTGACTGGGTGGTGCAGGTGACGGTGAAGAGCAAAATCCCTCTGAGAGAGCATCAATAGCTTTGGCGTCATCCTGCGGAATCTGTAATAACAATTGTAGAAAGAAAATCACCTGTGGATAATCATTCACACACCAGGTTCAGTATGCAATAGATGTAATAATTTGTTTCAATGGAGATATAGAGCAAAAGTGATAACCTATCATTGTATTTCTTTATATGGGTCACATGTATAAATGTGCCAAGCACTTGAATTCAAATATGTGATCCATTTTATGCCCTTCATGGTCCACATTGGCTACTTGTCAAAAACAGTCTGACTGCAAGTTTGGAAAATGTTTAATTTCAGATTTTTCCACTTCAGTTTCTATTACTGTCTGGAATTACTACAGATTACAAACATAGACTGCTTTACGAAGGCCGGCAGTCATTCATGGAAGTGCAGATAAAAAGTTATTGTGTGTGTACCAAGTGCGTTGGAGTGGCTCTATTTTCTTTTCTTTATTGTTTTGCTTTAACAGACTGCTCAGATAATGTAATTCTGGATTGGGCATTCATTAATGCAGCAGTAACTTTTGTATTGTAATCATTACTCATACATTGTAAATAGGTCCTGGAAAGGGGGGTACATTTTGTATATGCCTACATGTTTTATACAGGTATAACCAAATTTAAGTAAGCACAATGGGCTCAGTTCTTAACCTTTTTTGTCAGTGGCATAGCGGGGGGCCTTACGCCCCAGGCGGCATTGTTTTTGGGGGTGGCGGAGGTGAACAAGTTGTGTCTGTTGATTACCACCATCCTCCCACCCCCGAGAACAAGGAACACGTCATCAGTCGAATGCTACCGCCGCCCCCCCCTCCCTCCTATCCCTCCCACTCCCGGGAACAAGTCGTCCATCGGACACCAATCCCCTCTCCCCCACCCGCTCTTACATGGACCGGACTGCGAACTTAGGGTCTGCCCCAGGTGGCGCTAGGTCTAGTTACGCCACAGTTTTTTGTGGGCTCACGTTCAACGTATGTGCACAGAAAAGGTAAGAACTTGCTGGCTTAATTCAACTGAATCTGAAGTAAGAATAAGGATCTCCAGGTATTTATAACTGAAGATTGTTACCATGGAGATGTTTTCTATGAAGGAAAAACAAGTTTAAAATGCTAATAAACATTTCAGTAACACTTTCTGCTAGGGAAGACAAGTCCACATGGAAACCATTTATTTATGTTAATTTTCAGGTGTAGTCCTGGGATATTTGTGAAGTCAGAACTCTGCACAAATCATAGGAGGAAATGCACACTGCGTACATTTCCTATTTTTAGAACTGGGCCCTTTAAAATTACAAAAAGATCAAGCCATTTGTATTATTTATTTTACCATTCCTTATAATATGTGAACACAAGTTGATAATTTGTAGGCACAAATCATGCTATAGGAAACCCAACATTTGTTCACATAATACATATTACAAGTACCCATTACATATAATACTGTATGTACTCTTAGAGCATTAAACTGCATCTAAACTGCCCACCTAAGAACATTCTATCTGGTCTGTAAGATTCAACTGAAATTCTAGTAGTGACATTTACCTTTGGCTTTTCAGGAATTGCTGGCGCCATAGGTTTGTCCTGGAAAATGAATTAAGATTTGCAGATGATAAAAAACATAGTTCTACGTCTCCGCTCGTCAATTCTTACACTCTGCACATCAAAAGCAGAACCGATTGTACAACTGCTCATGGGTGGCTATGCATTTTAGGACACAGCTTCAGCAACATTACAGCTGACTGATCATATTCACAGAGAAAATTAAGAAGTAACACTGACCAATCAGCATCGTATCAAGTTTAAAATGGTTCTCATATGGTTGCTGTAAGATGGTGAGCAAACAATTTATTCCCAATTCCCTTGTAGCAAGTCACTTTTATTTTCGGTAATGTGCATTAGATATACACTACCACAGCACAAATACTGTATTTGGTAAACAAAATTTACAATACCTTTCCAGACAGGAGCTCTCTATATTCTGGGGGGATGGTGTCATCTCTCTCCCCGAGCTTGTCTATGTGTTCCTTTGTAGCCTTTTCCTAGAGATATTCAGTGATGAATATATTAGATAACATTTGTTCATTGGGGACTTTCAGCTTTTCAAATAAAAAATAACAAATGTCTTGAACACAATAAAGGAGTCATAAAATGTATTTATACCAATAACCTGGTCAGATTCTATGGAAAAACAAGCCAGTCAAAATATTAAACTGGCCTATAACAAAGCCTTTCCAATGCTGATAGAACACCATGTCAGAATAAAAAATAGGGAATGTTGAAACATCACAACAGGAAGTAAAACATGTAGCACATTTATGTCAATAAACAGCAGATACTGTTTGAGGATGGTTTTTGAAACTGCGCTCTGTCTGGGAACACTTGGAAATACGGTTCTTCCACAGTGAGCGTATGTATTTTGCTAACCCTTAGAGATTTTATTGCTACAAGGAAGGCCACCTTCCTTGTTAAAAATTGGATTTGACAGGTATGTAGTGGTTCAAATGGTGGCCCCATAAGTCGTGTTAGGACAATGTTTAGGTTCCATGTGGGTACTGGAGGTGTACGTGGTGGAATGACTCGTGTTAATCCTTCCATGAAGGCTTCGATGACAGGAATATGGAAAAGCGATTGGTGCTTCCCGTTTTGTAGGTATATCGCAATGGCTGCTAAATGTAAGCGTATTGAGGTATATGCCAAATGTGCCTTTTGTAAGCGTAACAAGTAACAGACTAGTTATTATTCTGTTGGAGAAGAAGGGTTGATGTTTAAGGACGCACAGTAGTGTACAAAACATTTACATTTTGCTGCATAGCAAGCCTTTGTGGACGGTCTTCTGGCCTCCTTTAGAACAGTCATGCATTATGGAGGTACATTCAGGTATCCAAACTATGACCTCAGGAGACAGATCGCAAGATTGAGCTGTTGTCTATTGGGATGTCTCACCCTGCCCCTGCTGTTAAGTGAGACGGTTTGGATAGTTGGGTAGCTTCTCTTGACGTACTAGGGATAGCTCTAGCAGGGCTGAATACCATGGCTGTCGAGCCCATGTGGGAGCAATCAGTATTAGGGTTATCTTAGTCAGTCTGAGTTTCCTGACCACGTATGGAATGAGTGGGAGAGGAGGAAAAGCGTAAGCAAATATCCCTAACCAGTTCATCCATAGAGCGTTCCCTTTGGATAGCTGGTGTGGGTATCTGGATGTGAAGCTTTAGCATTTTGATTTTTCGGTGGTGGCGAACAGATCTAGTGTGGGGGTTCCCTACCGGTGGAAATATTGTTGCAGTAATGCAGTGTGTATTTCCCACTTGTGAACTTGTTGCTGTGTCCCGCTGAGCAGTTCCGCAATTGAGTTTTCCTGCCCGGTTATGAATTATGCCAGGAGGAGGATTTTGTGTTGGTTTGCCCATTTCCATATCGTTTGAGCTAGTTGTGACAGTTGTACGGAATGGGTCCCCCCTTGTTTCAGGATGTAATACATTGCAGTCATATTGTCTGTTCATAGAAGGACATTTTTCCCTGTAATGTTAGGAACGCTTTGAGAGCCATGTAGATGGCTAGATGCTCCAGCATGTTGATGTGCATTGTCTTGTTGTGAGGTCCAGTTTCCCTGAACCACAATGTCCTTCGTATGAGCACCCCATGACTGATAATGCATCGGTTGTAATTGTCACCTGCAGGATTGTGTCCTTGAAGGCGCTTCCCTTCAGTATGTTGAGGTGTTCCACCATTGTAGTGCCTGGTGGACCTTGGGTGAAACCAACACTAGATCTTCCATGTCCCCCCCCACTTCTGACCACTGCTATGCATAATGCCATCATCCCTAGTAGGCGCATCACTGTTTTGACTGGTAGATGATGATGTGGCTGAAAAACAACCAGTTGGTTCTGGAGATTGAGAACCCTTTGCAGATTGGGGTAAGCTGTTCCCGATACTGAATTGAGTATCGCTCCTAGGTAAGGTTGTACCTGGAGTGGTTGGAGATGCAATTTTGTTGCATTGATAGTGAAGGCCTATTGGTGAAGTAGTTTGATCGTGTTTTGAGTGTATTAGACATCTGGCTTTGTTTGGACTCTTGATCAGCCAATCGTCTAGATAGGGAAAGACATGTATATTTTTTCTTTCTTAATTTTGCTGCTACTACCGCTAAGCATTTTGTGAACACCCTGGGGGCTGTTACCCTCAAAAAGGTAGCACCTTGAATTGATTTTTGCAGTTTGCTGGGTGGATTGGAATGTGGAAGTAAGCGTCCTTCAGATGTAATACAGTCACGAAGTCGCCCTCTTGTAGTAGTGCTATTACATTTTGCAATGTGACTATATTGAAGTGTTCGGATAGTATGTAGAGATTGAGTGGTCGCAGGTCCAGAATGGTCTGTAGTGAGCCCTCTTTCTTAGGTATGAGGAAATAAAGGGAGTAGACTCCTTTGTTTTGATGTTTGAGTGGGACTAGTTCTAGGGCCCCTTTTAGTAGTAACACCTTAAATTCTTCCTTTAGCAGATGTAGATGTTGTGGATTTAACATCTGCCATTTTGTCAGGATATTTGGTGGCTGTTGAGTTAGTTATATGCAATATCCCCGCCTGATTATTTGTAGTACCCATTGATCTGATGTGATGTTTGGCCACAAGTGGTGGAATTGTTGTAGCCTTCCCTCTACTGGTGTTTTGTGCTCGCGAGGAAGTGTGGCCAAGTCATTTACCTGGTGGTGTGGAGGTGCCCTTCAGGGTACCTCTACCTTGGCCCCTGTTTTTGTATCCTCCATGATAGTATCCACGCTCTTTCTGGTGTTATTACTGTTACTGGAGCTGATTTGTGGTGTTTTCGAGGTAGAGATTTTTGCTGCCCCTCGTCTCTAGTAATCCCGAAAGCGCTGTTTCTTTTGAGGCGTTGTCTGTAAGGCACCCATGGATTTGGCTTTGCCGGTGTCCTCCTTTATTTTTTTCTGTGTGTCCACAGCGGGCCCAAAGAGGTTTTCCCCATTGAGTGGGACATTAAGAATGTCCTACTGCACCTCAAGTTTAAACCCAGATATGCGTAGCCACGCATATCTCCGGAGCATGATTGATGTATTGATGCCCCTTGCAGTAGTTTCAGCTGTCTAATGCACATTTGATTGTTGCATTTGATATCTGCCTCCCCTCATTTACCGGGTCTTCCCCTCATTTTTGTATTCATCTGGAAGATGCTGCATCAGGTCTTGCATCTCATTCCAGGCAGTCCTATTGTATCAGGAGAGTAGGCCAAATGAATTGGCGATCTTCCAGTGGTTTGTGTGCCCTGCTACTATTCTTTTGCCTGCTGCATCAATTCTTTTACTCTCTTTGTCTGGAGGAGGTGCTTTTAGCTCTTTTCCTGGCTGTGATGACAACAAGGAAATCTGTTGGGGAATGTCCCGATAGGTAAATAGAGTCACTTGGGCTGTATTTCTCATCTATGCGAGGAGTTAGAACCCTGGATTTGACTGGGTCCTTGAAGAGGTCTTTGGAGACATTGAGGATGGATCCAATCTTTGGCAGATATTGAATTGTGTGCTTTGTGCACAAACGTTTTTCCACTAGGAAGTCAGTTGGCTCTTCTGTTGTGTGGTACTCTGCCACTCTTTGGAGGACACTGTGGTACGAGGATGTGTCATTTAGAGGTGACGCCTTAGTAGGTACTGGCAGCTTCGTCAGGTACTGGCAGCTCCATGTCTGGGTCAGGCAGGACCACATCATAATCATTCCATGGGTCAGAGGTATGGTGGGTGTCCTGTGTTCCTTAGGAATCTGTGTCCTGTATCTCCCCCTCTTCCTCCTCTTGTGGCGAGGGCAAGTGTGTATGTGGGGACTCTGGGGGGCTGAAAGTCATTGGGCTTGTGGCCATGTGTTCTTGCAGCACTATGCTTGGTGGAGCCTGTGGTAAAGATCGTTCCTGAGCCTGTCTCTTGGCATTTTCTTTACGTTTTTCCTGCATAAATTGTTGCAGTCCTTTAAGGACAATGCCTTGGTCTTCACTTGCTCTTTGTGTATGTGCCTTTTGTTTCTTTGGAGCAAGTGGTGTGTCCTCAGAAACAGAGTGTGGCTATGGAAGCCCAGAGGGGAAACTTTTTGTCTGGCCAGAAGAGTATCAGTGTTGTTTTTCAGTCCTTGGAACCGAGGACTGTTTTGATTCTGATGCTCTTGAGCGTTTCTTTTGATCTGATGATTTTTTCGGGTTCACAGCCTGCTTGCTTGGCATCCTTCGGTGCTGATGTGCCTGTTGGTGCCGATTTATGCTTCGGTGCCCGTGGCTCAGTTGATGACCACTTGTGCTTCAGTGCCGGCGTAGTGCCAGAGCCGTCCCCGTGCTGTGGAATTGTTGCCTGATTGGGATCAAGAACGTTCTCGTCCCTTCTCGGCTCTGAGGCGTGCCAACGGTGTCGGCCTGAGCTCGAGGGCTGTGGCGCATCATGGCGGGGATGGTGGAGGTGAGTGTAAGATCTTCTTTACACAGGTGTCGACAGTACTCACGGTACGTGGCGTCTCCTTGGTCTTTGGCCCAGATACCGGGATCAGCCTCGGCTAGGTCGGCCCCTCTCCATGCACCGGAGTGTGTTCTTCCCCAGAGGATGAATCTGAAGCGACGTGGAAGGGGTTGGCGATGACCACCCCACCTCCTACGGGAGCACTTGCTTCCCTTTCCATGTCGCTGTCATGCGAGAACTCCGCTTCGGCAGCCAGTTCCATGGTGTGTGCCAGGCATCGACCCCTACAGGTCTGAAGTGTCTTTTTGTTTTTGAACAATGTGCAGGACGCAAACTCATCTTCTTTGTGCTCCAGAGATATGCACAAATTACACACCTTTTGTGCATCTGAGTGTGTGTTGTTTGGCACCGCACCGAGGGCACCGTCGGAAGAGGTCTTTTTTTGTCTCCATCATCCATGAGTGTTGTCTACTGGATCTCCGATTGCATCTTTTCTTGACCGTAAGCCGTGTGGGCGTCGAATGTTGCAGAGCTACGACGCAGTCCATCCAAGCCCGATGGCAGAAGTTACTTACCCAGTAAGCATCTGTTCTTGGCATGTAGAGCTGTATATTCACATGCTTTGCATACTTCTGCCATTTAGTGTTGGGTCCGGATGTTTGCAAATTGTTTTTCTTCGAAGAAGTCTTTCCAGTCACGAGGTAAGGTGAGTCCTCCTTTTGGTGATCGTGCGCATGGGCATCAACTCCATTGTTAGATTGTTTTCCTGCAAGAGGGTGAGAATGGAGTAAGTGAGTGTAGTAAGCAATGTCCATGCGTAAATAATGAAAATAAAGAGAGCTGCAACAACTACAGGTGCCCGGCGAGATGGGTGGGCACATGTGAATCTACAGATCTACATGCCAAGAACAGATGCTTACTGGGTAAGTAACATAATCCGTTCAAGGCAAGTGTGCTGTAGATACACATGCTTTGCATAGACTATATAGCAATATTCTCCGAAAGCGGTGGCTAACCGGTAGATGTTGCAGTTGTCTAGAAAATAATTTTTAGCACTGCCTGTCCTACATTGGCTCGTCGGCGTGCTAGTACATCCACACAATAATGTTTGGTAAATGTGTGTTGTGTAGACCATGTTGCTGCTTAACACATCAGCTATAGGAATGTTATCTAAAAAGGCCATAGATGCCCCTATTTTGCGAGTGGAATGCGCTTTAGGGGGTATAGATAAAGTTCTTTTAGCTTTTGCGTAGCAAGTTTGAATGCACTTAACAATCCATCTTGAAATGCCAGATTTAGAAATAGGATTGCCTTTGTGAGGTGGTGTAAATGAAACAAACATTTGCTTTGTTTTATGAAAATCTTTTGTTCTTTCGATATAATACAATAAAGCTCTTTTGACATCAAGTGTAAGAAGAGTTTCTTCTGCTACTGAACCAGGTTGAGGAAAGAACGCAGGTAACTCAACTGATTGGTTAATATGGAAAGCAGAAACCACTTTGGGAAGGAATCTGGGATTGGTGCGAAGAACTACCCTATCCTTGTGGAGCTGAAAGAAGGGTTCTTCTAAAGTTAATGCCTGTAGCTCACCAACTCTCCTTAATGAAGTGATTGCAAAAAGGAATGCAACCTTTCAAGAGAGAAACTGTAAAGGACACTTGTGTAGCGGTTCAAAGCGTGGACCCATAAGTCTTGTAAGTACAACATTAAGATTCCACACTGGTGCCAGTGGAATTCTTGGTGGTATAACTCTTTTTAAGCCCTCCATAAATGCTTTGATGACAGGAACTTTGAACAAAGACAAATGTTGTCTGTTTTGAAAAAACACAGCTACTGCTGCAAGGTGCAATCTAATAGATGTGTAAGCTAGACCACATTGCTGTAAGTTTAAAAGGAAAAAGACAATGTTCTAAACAGAAGCATCTAGAAGTAGAATTTTGTTGTTATTGCAGTAAACAACAAATTGTTTCCATTTTGCTGCATAGCAAGCTCTGGTAGTAGGTTTTCTTGCTTCTTTCAGAAAAGTCATACAGTCGGGTGGTAAATTTAAATATCCAAACTCTATGACTTCAGGAGCCAAATCGCTAAGTAGAGCTCCTTGGGATTTGGATGCTTGATTTCTCCATGCTTCTGAATGAGGAGACTGGAGGTGAGATGTAGCTTTTGATGTGGAACTACTGAGATGGGCCCATGTGGGAGCTATCAAAATCAGTGTGAGTGATGTTTGCCCGAGTTTCCGAACCAGAAACAGGAGTGGGAGAGGCGGAAAAGCGTAGGCAAATATCCCTGACCAACTCATCCATAGGGCATTGCCTTTGGAGAGAGGGTGTGGGAACCTGGAGGCAAAGTTTGGGCATTGTGTGTGGTCTACTGTGGCGAACAGATCTATTTGTGGGTATCCCTATTGTTGAAAATATGGAAGGAGAGCTTGGGGATGAAATTCCCACTCGTGTATTTGCTGGCTCCTTCTGCTGAGGAGGTCGGCAATTTGATTGTTCACTCCCGGGAGGTGTTCTGCCAGAAAGTGAATCTTGTGATGGATTGCCCATTTCCAAATTGTCTGAGACAGGCATGACAGTTGGAGAGAGTGTGTCCCCCGCCCTGTTTTTGTTCATAGTAAATTGCTGTCATGTTGTCCGTGCGGACTAGGACAACTTTGACTGTGAGATGACTGAAAAGCTTTCAGCACTAGGAACACTGGTAGAAGCTCTAGATAGCTGATGTGGAGACATCTGCGTTTGTCGTCCCAGAGACCTTGGATTGTGTAATGATGGAGATGTGCATCCCAACCGGTGAGAGATACGTCTGCTGTTAGCACGACTTGTGGAACAGGGTCGATGAAAGGCCGCCCTTTTGATACATTTTGTGGGCTCCACCACTGCAGAGAGCGATGAGTGCAGCTGTCTACCAACACTAGATTTGTTAATTGACTCTGTGACTGATTCCACTGACGAGATAAGCATTCTTGTAATGAACGAGTGTGTAGTCTTGCATGAGGTACTATTGCAATACATGACGCCATCATCCCCAGTAGGCGCATGAAAGTCCTTCTGGCAAGGTTTGGTTGGTTTGGAACTGCAGCAGTAGAGTTTGGACACTGGAAATTCTGGCTGCATTGGGAAAGGCTAGAGCCTTGTGAGTGTTGAGAGTGGCTCCCAGATAAGATTGTATCTGTGAAAGCTTTAGGTGAGACTTTTGAATGTTGACCGTGAAACCCAGTTAGTGGAGTAGGTGTAGAGTGGTATGAGTGTTTTTTAGACACTTTTGGTGTGTGCTGGCTTTGATGAGCCAGTCATCTAGGTAGGGGAAGACATGAATTTGTTGTCTTCTGAGATGAGCTGCTACTACAGCTAGGCATTTTGTAAATACCCTCGGAGCAGTAGTTACTCCGAATGCACGTACTTTGAACTGATAGTGTTTGCCTGCTATCACAAATCTGAGATATTTGCGATGAGCTGGATGAATGGGAATGTGAAAATATGCGTCTTAAGTCCAGTGTGGACAAATAAATTGCCTTGCTGTAGGAGAGGAAGAACCTGTTGTTGCATTACCATATGGCAATGATCTGACAGTATGTAGTGGTTTAACTCTCTGAGATCCAAAATTGGTCTTAAGGAACAGTCTTTTTTTGGGGAATCAGAAAATAAGTAAAACCCTGAACCTTGGTACTGAAATGGAACTGGTTCTATGGCTCCTTTTTGTAAGAGATTGCACCTCTTGTTTGAGTAACTGCAAATGGTCTGGCGACAATTTGTGAATGAGAGGTGGAATGTTTGGGGGATTGGAGATTAGCTCCAGGCAATAACCATGTTGAATAAGGTCCAACACCCATTTGTCGGTTGTTATAGATTGCCAAATAGGGAAAAACTGTTGAAGTCTTCCCCAAACAGGTGTTGAGTGATCAGGGGGAAATGTGGGCAAGTCACTATTTACTAGGGGCAGGGGTGTTACGTGGTGTGGTGCCTTTACCCCTGCCTTTGGAATGGTTTCCTCTATATCCTCCTCTGTAGAAACCTCTAGAGGGAAAGGATTGATTGTTGCCTTTGTAAGAGGAAGCATTTGGGTCTGAGGATTTTGTTTTGGACCCTGCTCTGTAAAATGAGCGGCGAAAGGAGCCTCTATTGGACGGGGACTGAAGCGCGCCCATAGATTTTGCCACTTAAGTGTCCTGTTTCATTTTTTCTAAGTATTGGTCGACTACAGGACCAAACAGGTGTTCCTTATCAAAGGGGGTGTTCAAAATGGACTGTTAAACCTCAGGCTTAAACCCCGAGATCCTAAGCCATGCATGCCTTTTAAGGAGAATGCTGGTATTGATTTCCCTAGCTGTAGTGTTGGCTGCATCTAAAGCACATCTTATTGAGGAGTTAGAGATGAGTTTCCCCTCTTCAACTAACTGTTGTGCCTTATTTTTGTTTTAGTCTGGGAGATATTGGAGCAGTTGCTCCATCTCATCCCAGTGTGCCCTGTTGTACCTAGCTAGTAGGCCCTGTGTGTTTGCGATGCACCAGTGGTTAGCGGCTTGAACAGCTACTCGTTTTCCAGAGGTATCTATAAGTTTGGATTCTTTGTCTGGGGGAGGTGCATCCCCAGAGGTTTGCGAATTAGCTCTTTTGCGAGCATTGGACACTACTAGGGAGTCAAGAGGTAATTGTCCCTTAATGAACACAGGATCTGATGGTGAGGGTTTATATTTTTTATCTACCCTTGGAGCTAAAATACGTGCTCTGACAGGGTCTTTAAAGATATCATCGGAATGTCTTTAAGCATAGGGAGTGTTTGACTTGACCTGTATGTGGACTCAAGTGTTTCAAATAAAAAGTCCTCTTCTAATGTTTCTTCATGTAATGGCACTCCATGATACTCTGCCGCTCTAGCAATGAGCTGTTGATAAGCCATATTATCATCTGGTGGTGTTGGCTTTGCTGGATAAAGGTCTGGCTCATTGTCTACTGGAGGGTCAATGGTGTAATCATTCCATGGGTCTGCAGGCAAATGAGTATCATCATCACCATGATCCACATCTGGATCTGTATGTGGAGATCCCTGAGGTGTAATGTGTGAGGGATCTGCAACTATTAACTGTGGAGAAGATGGTGGAGATGGAGAAGGTTGTGGGGCAGGATAAACAGGGCTGGTAGCTATGTCCTTCTTCCTTTTAAAAGGAATCTTATCAGTAGTGTCCTCTGCAGGGAGATTGTGCTTTGTTAGCCAAAATATGTCCAGTATCAGGATTAATACAAAGTTTTTTCTGTTTGGGATCCAATTTGGCCTTAAAGACATCTAAAATTGGTTCTGGAGGCCCGGAAACACTGTACTTACGATTTCGGCATTGAAATCAACTTGTCTTTGGTAGTGGACTGTTTCCGCTCCGAAGCATGTTTGTGTTTCGGAGCGGAGGGTTTCGGCTCCGAAGCATGTTTGTGTTTCGAAGCAGAGGGTTTTGGCTCCGAACCAGATTTGTCCTTGGAGCCCGATGATTTCGGATCCGAAGGTAATTTTGGCCTACTCGGTCCCAAGCCGGAAGGCTTGACGGTTTGTTTTGGTCCCGAGCCAAGAGGCGGGGCGTCGGAAACATTGTCTGGGTGCCGACCTTGGCCAGAAGGCAGAGGTGGTGCCGTAGCCTTATAAGTTTTGGGAGAGGATTTAGGGGGCAAGGGGTCTTCGCTACTCATGGCACCATGTCCCAGAGGCACATCTTCGGACTTCAGATCGATCTAGGAATCGAACTCTGGAACGGAGAAGGCCTCTTCTTCTGCAGCGGACGCTTTGATCTCTTCTTGGTCGGATTCTTCCCCAAAGATATCCGGAGTGTGTTGGATGCTTTGGCGTTGCATCTCTCGTCGTCGAGCCAGACGATCGCGTAGAGTCTTCTTGGACCGAAACGACTTACAAGCATCGCAGTCTTCCTCCTTGTGATCAGGAGAGAGGCGCAAGTTACAAACTTGATGTAGGTCGGTGCGAGGATATTTGGCGTGGCACCGAGGGTAGAAGGCTGGACCGATGCGGCTAGGACTGACGGCTGCCTATGAGGTTTTCGCACGAAAATGGAGTTTGTCGAGTGTTTTGATACGTGGAGAACAGGGAAACGCATATGGACACAATACCGTCGAGGGTAAAGTAGATTGTGCACCGAGGGGAACCCGAAGAACACTTTTCGGAGCGCAGCAATAAACGTCCGAACCAGATGGCGGAAAAAAACAATCTAACAATGGAGTCGATGCCCATGCGCACTATCACTGAAACCTCGTGACTGGAAGAAAAACAACTTGCAAACATCCGGTACCAACACTAGATGGCAGGAGTATGCAAAGCATGTGTATCTACAGCACACATGCCTCGAACAAAAAACTCTCCAACAAAGGAGCTTTTGAACATGTGCAATATCTCGAGGGGAAGGAGAAACGACACGACGCTGATCATAAAACTTCCTTGAGGAAAAACAACTTGCAGAGTCTGGGCCCAACACTAGATGGTAGGAATATGCATAGCATGTGTATCTGCAGCCAACACATGTTACAATATATATATATATGCCTGGCTTCACCCTGGGGTGCCCAGGAGTGGACATTTCACAGGGAAAAGCCAGAAAGGGTTCCACAGCGGTATGCGTACAGCGCCAGGACACCTCTTTGGGGGTATAAGTGCGCTCTACAAGTACGAATTTCATTATATTCATCAAAGTCCCTGATTTATATGTTGGTTGTATATATACTCTGTCACAACAGCAACAGAGTATACACACACCGCCAACATAATGGTCAGCCCACCCGATTTAATGGCGGGCGGACCATAGGTTTGGCTACGGCGGTGACTACTCCATCACGGCCATAGCCAAACCTATCTGATGGCCTGACAGAGTAAGAGCCGTCAGAAAAATGGTTACATGTCCACCCACCCAATCAGGATGGACGGAAAGGTAGCCATTGTTTTTACTGCCCGTAACAGCCAGGCAAAGCCTGGCAGTGAGGGACAGTAAAAAGCTGCTCTCCTCCCCATGGTAGATGACTCCCATGGCAAGAGTAGCATTACTTTTTTTTATTTCTAAAAAACAAAATTACATTTGGAGAACTTTTTCAAAATATAAAAAGACAACTGTTTGGTGCAGAGTTGCGTCATGCTGATGCAGCCCTGCACTAAACAGCGAGATGCATTGACAGGAACCTCTGTGATGTGGTTCCTGTTAATGCATTGTGCTTGGCGGTAATATTTTGGGCGGGCGGTCTCTGTTATGGGGATGGAGCAATTTACTCCATCCCCATGGCCGTCCGTAAATATTTAAGTCTGGCCCAAAGTCCTTTGTGACAGCCCTTAATTGGAGAAACTAAAAGAAATAATTCATATCATGAACTGCATTTCTGTTCCTTGATCTAGAAGCAGTCTTTAGTCCTGCAAGTGATTTGGCAAGCACAACAATTTTACCAACTATCTTAGCTAGTAAGGACACATAACACCAAAGATGTTCAGTTAAGTGAGCCAAAGTTACTATTAAATGGACAAATTCCTTTAAATAACCCATGGATATTCCAAGACCTGGGTCACCTTCCCACTTTCACAGCACAAGAATAAGGGGAGGTCCCAAAAGGAGTTGCTTTATTTTTCTCCTAAATACCAGCTTTCATATCCTTCCTCGAAAACAACTAGCTGATACTGGTAGATGGTTTTCTTAATGTTTGATCTACAAGTCAGCTGAAAACAAACTGACACCAGGATGGCAGGAGGCACAAGTTAGAATAACCTACAGGGTGTTCCCTCTAGCTTGTCAGGTGTTTAGGAAAAGGGATACCTTCATAAAAGGCTGCACCTACATACTCCTTCCCTGAGGAAACCTCACATCCTTAGGAAGCAAGTCAAGTACCCCTGCATGTTGAGTACAAAATTTTGATTTTTCACAGTCTGGTGGACAGAAAATCTGGAATTTCTTAAAGACACAGAGGCTAAGATTATGCAAATCTCCTTTTTTGCCAGCTCACAGCAGCAACAATTGAATATAGAACTTTAATAACATTCTAGTAGGCTATTAGATCCCCCCCACATGCAGTATTCTCCCTTCTTTGTTGCTGCTGCTCACAAGACCGAAGGGGAGGCTGCAGAATTGCCACAGTTTGCCTTTCCAGGTAAATTGGAGGTATTTTTGATGAGTGCCAAATTGGTATATTCAAGTATGCGTCTTTTAGGTCTAGTCGGGTTAGCCAGCCCACTTTCCGTAATATGTCTCTTAGGAGACGTACTCCTTCCATTTTGAAATGGTGGTAGGTCTCCCATTCGTTCAGCTCTTTTAGATTTATTACTGGTCTCATTCCTTTGTCTTTCTTTTCCACTAAAAAGATGTTGCTGATGAAGCCTAGCTCTGTCCCCTCTCGATTTGCCCCTTTGATCAATAGGTCCTTTATTTCTTGTGAAACAAGGGTTGAGTCTCCCTGAGAGAAGATAATTTCCGAAGGAACTTTCCTTTGTATTGGTGTACCTATGAATTTTATCTTGTACCCCTTCACTGTCTCTAGAACCCATGGGTCCTGACTCACCAAGTTCCAATTTCCAGAGAATTGGGCTAGTCTGCCTCCCACCTTTATAGGGGTATCTAAATGGTCTTTCGTAACTCCAACCTGCTGCAAATGTTCTTTGTCTCCGGTGAAGCCTCTCCCACGGAACCTCTGTTTCTGGGGGTAGAAGGTTGAAGCGAAGCTCAGGTTTGAGAATCTTGGGCCACGTCCCAGATAGGTCTTGAAGAACTTTGGCCACGGCAGGGGAACCGACCCCGTGTTCTCCCGGCCCTGCTAAAAACTCTATCTTGGAAGACTTTCTTAATGACTTTCTGGGACTTCTGGATCTAACTGAATGCTCCCTACGTATTTGGCCAGGTCTCTGATAAAGTCATCCCCAAAGAGTAGGCCCTGGCAGGTAGCTCCTCCGTCTTTAGTGGCCAATTCTACTAACTTGGGGTCTATTTTGAGAAGTATGCTCTTTCTGCTCTCGTTGGACAGTGCAGTATTCGCGTTCCCTAGCCATTGGCGTAATTCTTTTGGGTCGATGGGTGTGTCTTCCAGGTAGCCTGCCTCAGCCATTTCAGACATTTGTTAGTGGCTTTGTGATATCTAGTAAGTGGTCCAGGCAGGACTTTAGTCTTTTATCCAGACCTTTTCTAGGGTCTTTCCCTCCTTTGGCGATGAATGCCACCACCTTAGCATCTAGGTCTGGTATAGACGCAACCTTATCTGGCAGGGGCATGGACATTCAGATCACAGGTGGGATCTGACTTCTTTCGGGATCTCCTTCCGGAGCCAAAAAGATAGGTACTCTCCAATATGTTGAGAGGGGGTCCACTCTGGGGTTAAGGGATGTTTAATGAGGAGTGGGTCAAACATGCTTTCTCTGAATGGGTCCATAATACCCATTTTAGAACCAGAGGCCTTGGATGAATCAGTTGTACCCATGTTTCTCCCCTCTATCTGTTAGACGTCCGTGTCAAAATCAGAGGAGTAGGAGAGGTTGATTTCATCCTCTACCCCTCATCGCTATCGATGGGGATGGGTAATTCTGGGCCTTCCTCTTGCCCACCTGAAGTGCCCAAGGCACCATCTGTGTCACCGCCAGAGCGTGAGGTCATTTAGTTTGACCCTTTACTTTTCTTAGGCCCTTTTGGATCATTTTCTCCTCCAGCTTTTCCTCTGGGCCTTAACTGCCCTTTCTGCCCCCTCGGGGTGTCTAGTGCCAGCACCTCACCAACTTTTCTTGGGAGAGTATCTCCAATTTTTTTATTAATTGGATCGTCTAGTGACCCCATTACCTTATCTAGGGCTTTATTAATGAGGCCCTCCAGTTTGTCTTCCATAGTATTCCCTGTGGGAGCAAGGGACATGGTGGGAGGTGAGTAAGTCGAGGTTCCTGGGGCTCTTCACTAATAAGCAGCTATTCTCGCAGTTGGTCAAACTACAACTGCCAGAATGCTATCACAATGACCAACAGCGTAAAATGGCCGCTCTAGTCAGGGAATTGTTCTTTCCCAAACTATTAAAATGGCTGCCGGCTTGGGGATAGTGTTATTACTCATTTCTTAAGGGCCTTTCCTTAAATCTTATTGTCCTTTCTTTGTTTTTATGGCTTTGCTCTTTGGTTTGTATCTCTCACACACTTTTTTTTTTGCTTTATTTAAGCTCACATTGTTCTTTTCCTTTATAGAGCGCTCCGGCAGCCGCTGTGAAGGAGGAGGGCTGCCGGAGTTCCTGATAGTGTCTTTAATCCCCGCCGAGGCCGTGCGCGAGGTGAGTCACATTCATTAGCGACTTTGGGGGGAGGGGAGCGGTCTCTCTCTTGCGAGCTGGTCTACAAGCAGGGCCGGCTCGGGAGGATATTGCGGAAGTCTTGATGAGCCACGCTGCTATGTCAGCGGAGCGCGGCTCATTGTTATGGCGTTGCCATGGCAGCTAATGCGATTTTGGGTTTTCAAAGGACGCCGGCCCACTGCGGGAAAAGCACGCAGGCTGGCCTCCAAAGAAAAACACGAAGTCTTGCAAGCGTGTATTTCTCTGCCTTAAGGAGCCCAGGGGAATGCCTGCAGTGTGTCAAGTGTAGAGAAGGGGACCTCCGGCCCGACAGTGAAAAGAAAAACGTTAATGGTGACAGCAAGCACCCTCCTTTCCCGAATTAATTAATAATCAAAGTTATAGTTAATAATGGTTAATCATGTAGATTAGTACCAGGTAGAAGACAAGATACCTATAGGAGAGGGTGGGATTGCTAAAGACAATAAGTAAAAACAGAATAAGTCTTAAAGGTGTAAAGGCTGTACTGATCTTGTGAGCAGCAGCAACAAAGAAGGGAGAATACTGCGTGTGGGAGGATCTTATAGACTACTAGAATGTTATTAAAGTTCTATATTCTTCAATTGTTGCTGCTGTGAGCTGGCAATGAAGGAGATTTGCATAATGTTAGCCTCCGTGTCATGCCATAAAATCCTGCTCTCCTTTAGGAAATCCAAAAGTAAAGGCAAACAGCTATCCCATAACTGTTATCACTAGGCAATGTTAGGTCTTTATCAGACTCTTTATAAATTGCATTATTCACTAACTAATTCATCCTACATTACTTTAATGTGCTCCAGTGTATCAGTGAGCAGGAAAGTCCAGGTCCATGGAGCTTCATCCTCAAAATGATATTACTTACTACCACAAACCACCAATAAATGCCAGTTAAATGAGCCCCTAACAGTGCAAGTCATATCTGTGACATACCATTAATCATATGAACTTTCCCAACTAAATAAATGAGGGCTGAAATAGTAGGGATAGATGAGAGAGGACAATCACATATTACAATTCTAAAATGGTGGAGGCTATGAGTGTCAATCCTTTCACAGTCCCAATAGTTTTTATTCCATACTCTGGTTGCTCAGAATTTCTTTTAGCGATACCTAGGACCTGGAAAATCATGCTGATGAAAGTGGACATGCAGTAACCTAGTCCACCAAACCCCAGTCATTGACTGAATATTGTTGAGCATTTCTACCCTGACAAATCTTTAGCTTGATAATGAATCTGCATCATACAACCCACTGTCCTGTGATTATTTGTCTCAGAAAACCTCTTTGATTACCTTTACTTTATCCACCATGGGCTTATTTTCTTCAGGATCTGGCTCTCTTGTGCCCAGTGTGTCCGACAAGAGATCAAAGGCATCATCTGGAATCTGCACATCCTGGAAAATTAAATTGAACAATTAGGTATACCTTTGTATTAAATAGTAATTATTACAAAACAAATTTCTGGAGAGCCTAGCCAGTTAAGAAACACTCACATTCTGTGGAAGGAATGAAGCTTGGAAAGTGAGACCAAGTGCAGAACGCACTCAATTTATTAAGTTTAGATATTTCAGTTGTTATTAAGTGCAAAGAATAAAAAAGCAAGATAAAGATCAGGAAATAGAACCAACAAAATGGCTATAACTAAAAACCTCTGCTTCAATATTTTTAATGGGGGAAGCATCCAGTCATATTTTATTTCTGTGTAAGGACCTGTGCTCTAATGTTTCACAACTTTGTTAATACAAATGGAAAACAGTTTACAAAACGTCACACCTGTAACACATTTGTCAAGAACTGTCAGATTTTTGCTCATCCTGCATACACATCCTACTGTCTTTATTCATTTTTGTACTCTTCTATTGTTCTCCTATCACTAATATAACTTGAAAAACTATATTGTTTTTACACCATTTGCTCTCCCGTTATTTCTCCTATGGCCCTCACTACAAGCGGCCCTGGAAATGGGCTAGTGGTTCCTCATCATTACAGTTAGCAATACTGGGGGTAGCAGTAACTTTGTAAGTAGGGAAATGCTCGCTTACCTTTAGGGATGCTCTAAGAAATGAGAAATTCCTGGTGGAATACGTAATTCTAGTACTAACTGCCTTGTTAATTTCTCATTTTGGCCTGAACCTTTGCAGGTGTTCCCAGGGATCTCACAATTCCGATGCCTATGGTTCCAGCAGTTACTCGCCCTTTCAGAAATAAGCTGCCACTCGTAATGTGGACCAGAATGTCTTCCATGTATCCTTTCTATATTGAAATACACTTTGTCAACATCCTGCTGCACAACTTTGTGATTCTAATAGAGTAAACATATTGCTCCTATCCCTTACACCACATACTTTCGGTACCAATTAAATTTGTAACTCTGGAAATGTGTTACTCTCTATTGTCATTACCTCACTCACTGTAAGGATAGGAGCAAAGACGCAGAGTTACTACAGAACTGGATCCTGGTTAAAGGGGCATCAGGGACAGTGACCTCTGTGTTTTGTAGGGTGGCTCTTAGTGGGAGTATAGGAGGCCACTGCCAACAGAACCAAAACCTATAGTACAGACCGAAGAGGCATGCAGTAACCAAGCACACATATTTCTCATACACAGGAATGAAAAATCCTTAACATGGTGGAGGAAACAGGCTTGCTTACTTGAGAAATAAAAATTGGCAGATTCCGGGAGACAGAGACAACCCATATTGTGTAAACACACCAGAATGCCATTGCCAGACCATGAGGTGGATGTGGTGAGGCTTAGAATTTAGTAGGAGGTATGGTCAACAGAAATAAGGACGAACAGTAAAGGAGGAAGGAGGGCAGAGGGAGTTAGGGTTTGATGGTTGAAAGGGGGGAGGATAGGAAGGGAGAGGCAGAGCCTGAGTCTACAAAAGTCAAATCACTGACAGTAGAGCTGGAGACCTGCTGGAACGCTGGTGCTTAATTGGTACAAAAAACTAAGTGCAGCGGCCCCAAGGTTTTCTTAGGATCCAGCTCCTGAGCTGCCAAATGCCAGGCACTGCTAAATACCAAAGCTGCATAGTCTTGATTTCACCTCATGCATCTTTCTGCCAGCACCAGACAGTTGCTGTCTCTAATACCTCCCTCTTGCAGCTTCTTTTTAATCTCTGCTTTCTCTTTGATATTTGTTTCCTATTGATCTCTTGCCCCTCCTCTCCAAGTCTGATGATGTTAAAAAAATGTTTGGACCCCAAAAACGAGTGTCGGTGTCCCCCACTTGCAATCACCGTCACAAATTAATCACTGTTACAGACTGAGAACTTGGTTCGTGGTCCGAGTTATCAAAGCATTTTAATAATTCTGTACCTGTTTTTATACCTAATTTATTGAAGCAGATTCTATGAGGTGGAGCATAAATACTTAAGAGCAAGTGGCCACATTTAGCACTTCTCTTAGCTGCATAGCAGGCAGTGTATCATGTTAAGTGTGCAAAATTCATCAGTCAGGTGTCTAACGAGCAGACAAAATGAGAGAATGCCATCCAAAAGCACGACTAGTATGCAGCTACATACAGAAAATATGAATTTGAAATCCTTCATTTGTCCCATAAATGCGCCAGACTGAGTATTTAGTTTTATAAAAAAAACACTCAAGCTGCAATATGGTATTCGCGTCAATTTTTGATTTTTTCAGTTTTTTTTCACTTACTGAATCAGCAGGAACTGGAGCACCAGCATGCACTGCAGAAGCGGACGAGCAGGAGACAACTTCTTCAGCACTTACAGACTTTTTATCATCCTTCTGAAAAATAAACCAAATGAAGTGCGAAATTCGAGTACCATTTCAGCACAACGTACAGCTGATGTTTATTTCCACATTTTCACTTTACTTACATAAAACTTGCTTTGTGAGAAACACAAGGCAATAATCTGAACGAAATTCTGCGGAACAAGTCTGGTTTATCAAAGAAGTTTGAACCACAACTGCTAAAAACATGAGATCTAGCGCAACATGGAATAGAAGGCACTGTTCCAAATCTGTATATGTTAATGGCAAGACTCTGATAACAAGCAGAGTTATCTATAAATGCATCTGCTAGTCAGTGTCTCTCAAGTGCATGAGCCCATAGTAGCAAACTCATCTTTGTTTCTAATACTTGCAGGATCTCTTAAGTGAAAAGCATGAGAAACAGTAGTATGTTAATTACAAAGTGTGGCTTTGTGAATAGAGTGTTGTAGATAAGATCTGACAAGAGTCAATTTGGTGTTTAGAATGAAAAATCACAAGATCACGCAAAAAAATCACAAACCTAAAGGCACCGAGATCTGAAGTACTGAAGTAAAATCCAGTCACAGAATGAAAGAACTTAATCACTAACCTTGGCTGAAGGCAATGGTGTTGACTGTTTTGTTGAAGGAGAGGTGACAAAGTCCCCTGATAAGGCGTCGAGAAGCTCATCGTCACTCATTACCTAGGAGAGAAACAGAAAAGAACACAGCATTTCAGAATTTACAAGACAATTTGTTTTGGGCCAGTAGATGATTGAACACATGCTAAACTATAATAATATAGGCAGGCTTGCAGAAAATATTCACAATGGGTCACAGAGTAGAGTGTGGAGTAAATGCATTTATCTAGGAACAAAACAGAGGCGGACTTAAAAGCACACTATTCACTTGTTCTACCCATAGCAGATTTTTAATTCACCTTTGGTTTTGCTTCTGGCTTTGGTAACATTGGTTTGCCGTCTTTATCCTGTGGGCAAAACAGAGTGGCGTGTTCAGCGTTTTGCATTTAATGAGACAGTGACATAGTAACAATATTGCTAAAACTGCAAAGTAGGAAATTGTGACTAGTCAGAGAAAGTTCTAAAATATTTCGCCTTTTACACTAACAGTAGCTCTTCCAGTAGTAAAGACAAAAGAAAAGAAATTGAACACAAGAAAAGGTTCTGAAGCACACAGAGATGAGCAAATAAACTCAGAAGCCATGTGCTGACATACTACTTAAAGAAAGAGCCCACCGAATGGAGTGTCTTACATCCAAGAGATACCCTTGCCAAATGAGGGGAAAGGCTATTCTGCAGGCCCCAAAGCCCTCAAGATGAATCCACACTGCAAAAGTCTTCAATATTGTAAAAAATATCAAAGTTGTTAGACATGTTTGGGAGCTATTTTCTGATTAGAATTATATGTGCATATTAACATGAATCTATTGAAATTGAAACAAAAACAATGAGACGTTTAGAAATACATTTTTCTGGTTTATGCATGACTGTCTCAACTAGTCCTTGTCTCCAGTTTGATTAAGATGGCTGCTATCTCATAACAATCATTGTGCGTTTATTTTTCTCATTTTGACACGGCACACATCAAAATGTGCACTCTTTGTTTTGCAATGATATACTGTTCTCAAAGAAGTACAGAGGAAGCCTTTGCTATATCCAAGTCTCTTCCTGCTTGCACTCTGTAAACAGAATTTCTATGAGTCTTTCCATTGTTCTCTGATGACATTTGATCAGAAAGAGTTCAATAGATTCATATAGGGGGATGTGCTAACATAGTGGGTTTATATGATGTTTTATAATACTGTACTGTGATTTGTCATTGAAATGATACATTTGCTCATCCGATGCTGGCTATGTAGTTCTTCATTACTTTCTATGGTGAAATTCATTATAAAAGACACCTGAATTTGGGGGTGAGCCAGGCTCTTTTTTGAGTCCTTTGGGATGCTGCCAGATTTCTTGTTGATTTGCTGCACATTTTTGATGTAGTCAGTTTTCTGATTTTGCTCATTGTTGCATCTATTTCTATTACCGAGAGCCTTCATGGCAATTGAATTTCTATGTCCTATGGTTGATTTATTGAATTGAGCTATATTTTTGTCTTCTGTAATATACTAATAAAGCATCATGGTTTTTCTCTACATAACTCATCTTGAACTCCCTTTTTTGAGTCAGTTCTTTCTTCTTACTGCATGTATTTTGCAATCTTGTTTTGAAGCATGTCTTTAGGAGCACATCTATTCTTGAGGTCAACACCGTCACCGACCCGCGCCCACACATGTAAATGATCACACAGAACAGGAAGTGTCGAAAACGATATAATTGGAAAAATGCATGTTGATACTCTTTCATAGTTCATTTTGGAGCATATTTTGGGACCTGGGATGATCTGTTCGATTTCCTTGAAAAACCAGTGTGATGCGAGACATTTCCCTAGTGGTGACATATGCGTAGATGTCTTCAGCGAGTGCAAGGATATGGGTATTTTATTGTGTCCCTTTTTCACAATAATTTTTAGCAATTGTTTGCAATACCAGCACTTAAATTGTATTTAATCTATGTTATATTATTATATTTGCCTAATACTAGCAACAGTTATGACATTAAAATCATCTATAAGAGAGACCCTACATTCCTAAACAAAACAGGTTACCCAGATACCGAGTTTTCCAACCAGGGTTCTATAGACCCCCAGCGTTCTACATACCATCGAGGTTCTGTGAGAGTTAATGGAATAAATAGATTAAAAAAAAATAATAATACGTTGTAGAATATAGGGATGATATGTATGGCTCTAACAGAGAGCCACTAGCACGAATGCCAGATTCTAAATATGGTAATACACTGCCATGATGAGACAACAGTTTTTAATTAAAGCGGTTACCCACTTTTACTAGGCCATAAAGGAATTCCAGGCTACTCTTGGAGAGCTCTTACAGAGCTGGTCAGCGCTGGAAAGCAGGGAGCACAACTTCTGCATGGGAGGTTAGTGAATACACAGAAAATGGTGTGGGTGGCAAGAGGCCAGGTATTTTTCCTTTTTACACTTCGGACAGGAAGGAGAGGCCATGTTATGTATGGCTCCCCGATTACTCCTCTGCCACTGTACAGCAGTTGAAAGCAGGGGCAGATGATTTGGGGTGGAGGGGAGGGACATATATAACAAAATTATAGATGGGTAAAAAGTGAATTACAGGGATGTTTGTACCTCAGGGTTCTGTGTGACATCAACAACTCAAGATTCGCTCTCGTTGTCCATTTCATTTTAGTCAGAACCCCTCTGTGAAAAACATCCCCGTAATTAATTGTTACCCTTTGTCGGAATGGAGAAGTCCTCTGCATGGTAATGGACGTGCACCCCTGCCCTGAGTCCCCCAACTGTACTTATGTCTGGATCCCTAATGCTGATGTTTGTTGTCACAGGCAAACACATATGTATGCGTGCCATGACATAGGCCTGTCTCACGGACTGCAGTCTTGTTGGACCAGGAGGGGTGCCCAAAGCGCTACCCTCACAGTGGTAAAAGGCTGCCTTTACCAGGCGTTAGGCAACACGAGCATGGTGGTGGCAGCATACCACGTAATAATCAATAGGAGTGAACAGATCCTTTTTACCTGTGTCACTGGAGTAAGGCCATGAGCTCACTCATTTAAAGTTCCGCCGCTTTGTGCTTAACTCACTTATGGCCTCCATCGGTTTGGTGTTTAGGGTTGTGCAGTGGGTGTGTAGTGTACATGTGCAGGATGTATGTGGGCCTGTGAATGGTACAATACAGGGCTGAGGAAGTATTGTGTGCATGTTATATGCATCTGCTGGGTGTATGTGTGTGGTACAATACATGAGGGGTGTAATGCTGTGCAGTGCGTGCATGGTATATGCATGTGCTGGGTGTATGTGTGCCGGTGAGTGGTACAATACATGAAGGATGTAATGCTGTGCATTGCGTGTATGCTGTATACACGTGCTGGGTGTTAGTGTGGGTCACTGGGACCAAGTGTGACCTCGTAAGGATAGTCACCTGAGGAGAAAGGTCACCGTGGAGACCCCTGCAGGCTTGCAACATGAGACAGGATCAACGTCAGAATTTTCGCACTACTCCTTTACTCACCCCAACACACCGTGGGACAGACCAAAGGACTTACCCAGCTTGGAGAGGCCACAACAAACCTCTTGTCACTGAGACTGCACGACCGCGTGTGCAGAACGCAAAGACTGATTTCGGGCCAGTCGGCCCCGGGGGAACATGCTTACTAGGTAGCGCTTTGGCGCTGGAAGGCTTCTGGGCTTAGATGGTCCAGGCCCGGGACACCAGGAGTAAATGGCCACAACCCCCACGGTTGGGCCCAGTAATCCCTGCGTGCCCTGTGGCCCTCTGAACAGGGTTCTGACACCGATCTGTAATTCTATATATGGTAGGCAACAGTAGCGTAGTAACCGCTTCATAGGCCCAGGTGCAAGCAAGGAAACTGGCCCCTTTGAAGCCTGTTGAGAAGTAAAATGCAGCAATTATGAGGTTTAATGGGCCCCTCTAGGCTCCGGGCCCCAGTGTGTCAGCACCTGCTGAACCAGCGGTAGCTGTGTCCCTGGTAAGCAATGGAGCACAGCAGAAATCATCAGCACAGTCAATACAGGCTCTTCTGGGGCTGTGTTGCATGATGGGGTGAGCTACTGTGGCTCACCATCATAAGGAGCGGAGAGTTGCTTTGTAACTGGAAGACTGCAGCATTAGTCACCCAATTACGAAGCAGCTCAGCTCAAGTCAACACGAGCACGGCTGAACACAGAGGGAGAGGCAGAGCTCTTAGTCAGGAAAAGGTCCATGGTGGCTATCCAGTGGCCTCGCCATGTTCGCAGTGGCACGGGCCCAAACATGAGTGAGCCAGTCTGCACTGGATGTACCCTGGCCGGGCACGCCAAATGCTACCTCTCAACTGATCTGTTGAGGGTACGTGCCAGTTTAAGGTTAAAGTGAACATATTAATTTCATTTTATATGTCACTGCGGTGTTAGACATTTCTTGCAAAGTATGTACAGTTCTGTACAGCACGCATTAACATACATTTTCGAAACCGAAGATAACCACATGAAATAATACACATGGGATCACAGTTTATCATAATCTGGTATCCAATATGACAATATTTCTGATTAAACCAATAGCTGCAAACACTGCTGCAATCATCCGGTGGTTATTTAAAAACTGCCACTACTGAGAAAAGGAAGGACTGGAGCACAATTTACACACACTTCTAACGTCAGAACTGTACTCCTCGTAGTTGTTGCCTTGCTTTAGGAGTACATTTATTTTTAATGAGTGACACAGTCCCATGGAGTACACAAAGAAATGTACACATGTCATAGATTTCCTTGAGTGCTCCTGGTGCCTCACACATACTCATGAAGACTGTCAACTTGGTGGAGCATTGGCATGAGAGAGTAGAGCCAAAGTATGCTATTGCACAGGTCACTTGTCATTTTTTCTCCACAGCATATATACTTTTCCAACTTAAAGAATATCGTTCCCTTATACCCGTACTATATATGTGTTTGTTCCTTATCCTTTCCTACCTTGAAAGCACACTCCAGCGTCTTCTGCAGGCTCCGATTTTGATCATACATGATGACAAACAGGAGGTAAGGTGACTAGCAACACCTGCAACCTTTGTGGGTGTTCATAGGGATTTCTATGGCCATGCTGCTTCTAACCTCCACCCCATTAATCATCATCCCTTTCCTCACTTTGTCATTGTCCTCACACTGACTTACTCATGTGGGGCAGTAGATGAATTTTCCACACAAGTATGTGAATCTGCATTCACGGTAGTTCACAAAAGCTGACATAAATCAGGACCTGCATTTTACTAACACAAGTATAGAGCAGGTTGATAAAACAAACAGTACATCACCTTGACTTCCGTTAACCTATATTCAGGATTGATTGTGTCTTCTCGTTCACCAAGTTTCTCGCCTTTCTCTTGTTTGGTTTTCTCCTGCAATAAAGAAAGGGTAAAAGAATCACTCAATGTTTACAAACTCAAATGGCCCATCTTGCAGCTAGATGTCTGCCAGCAAAAAGGGTGATAGCACATCCCATAAACCATTATCTTAATGGTCTGTTACTCACAAGGTAATAGTACTGTGTCACTTTTTAATCTGCCTCGCTCTAGCAGCAGTAGGTCCTTCATAAAGTTAGTAAGAATAAAGGAAAAAAATACGGAATATTCACTTTTATATCCACTCTAACAAAGGCTTGTATGTAATGATTCGTGGTTAGAAGCAACATACATAATTTCTGCGTCTTTTTTGCCCAGAAAATATAGATCGATCTAAGCTAGAGGCAAAGAGTGTTGTGGTGGGTTGTGAGGACGCTTGTTGGAAAATACTAATTTCATTCTTGGGCAACTAACTTCTCTTCATGTGTATTCTCCACGCGGTGGCATTCTTGGTTAAAATGCCAAATATTACTCAAAGGAAAGGGATGATACAGGCAAACTACAACTTGACCAATAGTTTCTGCAGCTCAACCTCTCCAAACTGGGTTTCAACCACGGGGTTGTGGCGAGTGTTATAGTATGTGCCATAAACATCGGCAGGAGAGTTTTTCAATGACTACATAATTGTTATATAGCTTTAATAACTCTTAGGTAGTGAGCAGTGGGGTTGATTCCGCTTAATGTGATAACAGGCATTTGCACACAAACCAGGATTTGTGCAGTAATTACCACACAGTGTAAAAATTGCACTGATTAATTCGCATACACAGTAAGTACCTACACCTGCAGTGTTTCCTGGGCACATTTCGCAAGGAGAAACATGGAGAAATGGACAAATGAAAATGCTAGGAAAATATGCTAAATGTGGTAAGCAGTGCGCAATAGAACTAAACTGCATAACATGCCTTATTCTGAACCATGAACCACGAAATTTGGCATAGGTGGTGTTTACCAACCTGTAAATATCCCCCACACTTGGGTATTTACTGTTTGCAGTAATTACCACCCATTTACCCTGCAACATTGTTTGACGCACTGAGTGGAATTACTCAATGACGAATGAGCCCTAATCCCAAGAATGATGGAAGTAACAACTGCCAGAGAAGTAACAGAGGTCTTAGGGAACAGCTTCTGGCTATCAAAGGTTACAAACAACTGTCAGCACTTCTTTTCGTTTCAGTATAAGACGAGTAACATTTCAGAGCCGCCCGCACATTGATCTTGTGGTGTTTCCTTTCTAAAGATTTCTCTTAAAACAGGAAAAGGGAAAGGTAGAGACATTTCTTTTTTCAAATTATCATCTAACACAGCCTTTCTCATAAAGAAAGTCTATGCAAGGGATGAAAATGTAAATGTAGTAGACTGAGTAATAATGTTTATGTCCACAAGGTTCAGTCGCTCAAACAAGCCTTATTAAAGTGCAAGAAGACCTGTTTGAGATCACAGCCAGGAACCGGTTTATTTACATTAGGTTAACATTTCAAATTTGGTCAGGTGATCTTTAATTACTTACAGAATGAATGAAGAGAAACAACGCGGCTGCTTCCTATGGATACTAACGGCAAAGATGTAAAATCTAATTGATCTGACCTCGAATGCGAGGATTTGCGATGGCAAAGCCAATACAATAGACATATTCTCTTGACATTAAAGACAAGCCAGTGCCTTTCGCTAGCCTCAAATTAAAAACAGACATCCACACCTTCATTAGTACAAGTGGTCGCTCGTCTTAAACTTGAAACTATTTTTTCTTTTAGGCTGGCATAACAGTGATCATTGAAGTGATGAATCTGTTAGCACAGCGTCCACCCTTCCGACCAACAAAGCACATCTGCTGGCACCCTACCTCTCATCAGATCTTCTCTGGCAGAAAGGACTGCTCTACCTTACTAATCACTACTTAAATGGTCATCTTCAATATCTTACAATGTCCTCTTAACATTACATCATAAATGACACTGAAATAACTGCCACTTTCTGAGGCTGCCTCACTCCAAGCCCAAGTACCTGCTGTCTCCTTGCCATCTGCTGTTGGCAGGCATTCCAGTGCCTGGTGCCCATTCCTTCTCGCCTACGTCACAGCCCCTCCTTCAGTGGCCTCTAGGCCACCACAGTCACCTTACATCCTGCTCATTTGGCACCTTTTGGTCATCTCAACTGCATTCTATACCAGTTTCAACCCGGGAAACACCTGCAGACCTAATCTTTTCTCACCATCCACTCAGCCAAATCCCTCATAAATACATGTATTCCTCAGTAAGCTGGACTACAGCTTCACTCTCTTCCTCCATCTCATCCAGCCTTCTAAATGTCCCGCTTTTATAATCTACGCACAATTCAAGCATGTACGCTCCTCTGCCACCGTCAGCTTGATAGACAAAGGGTTACGAACCATTGCAGTTCTCATATAAATTCCTAATTCTAAAATCAAATCCAACCACAAACTTGTTTTTGTCCTGCCTGACACTTCTTGTTATAGTAAACGCCTCACTGACCGATCTCAGAACATTCACTCCTACACTAGTCTTAACCTCTCGATTCCACCTTTAACAATAGCTTTATGCCCTTGAAAACTTTCACTGGACCATTTTGCCACAACCCTCAACTCTGCAACCACCCTCTCAACGCCTTCAGGAAAGCCATTAAAAATGCGTTGTTGGGAGTCTTTCTCCTTTCCCACCAATAGGTTTCAGTTTTTACTAACAACCAAGTGAGTATGTGCTGATAGCAGTAAGAATACAGAAAGATTATTTCTATTTGAGAGGAAAATGCGGAACCAAAAAAGAGGACTTTGAGCTCTACACCTCAGTATAGCAAGATGGACTACTTGAAGATAAAGTCCAAAGACAGGAGAAAAGGAAGCAGAACTACTCTTCACAGATTCAAGATAGGGAGGAGGATGAAGTTAAAGCTTAATTTCATGCATGTATCCAAACTCTTCATGTTCATAGCTAGCTTCACCTTGAAAGAACTTTAACAGTACATCTTTTCACCAAAACCCACACCATAATAGCAAATTGTTTTGTTTATAGATGCCTTAAACACTGAACTATGCAACTTCGCTGAATGACGTGCATCAGCACCATCACAAAATCAAAACCTCTGTACAGAGGTCCCCTCAAATATTTGGATTGTAATATGAAGGAAATACTTAAAGTAAAGAAACTTTGCTGTATAAACCAGTCCCTACAAATCATATTCATTGAAAGCTGCAGAAAACATAACAAAATAGCACTATCAAAATTCTACTTGCAAAAAATCTCGCAATCCAGCAACAAGAATGTAAAAGAGGTTCAATGCTTTTCTCTCCAGTCACTCACATGGAAAGCTACAGTCCTTACCCACCTCTCCCATCCACTTCCTCACTGCCACCTTCATCACTCCGCGGGGTTCCCTCCAGACACTAAATCTATTCCGTTTTTACATGAACTCCCAATGGGCAATGCTGGGAAAACAGGACAATATAATCTTCCAATGCAGAGAATATACCTAGGTTTAACTCAAGCTGTCAATGGCACAAGGCATACCTCAAAACCCTGCCTCAGCTTCATCCCTTCCTGGATGTCAACTCAAATTAAATCCAACAAATTATTCACCCGAAGACCAGAGCCTTGAAAGCTTTACATGTCCACTGTGCTAAGCCCTCTAGTGTTTAAATCTCCTTCAAGGACAATGTAACCAAAAAAGCACAAAACAGTCTGTCTGTTATCAACTGTGCATCATCCAGAAGATAACTTCACTCCCTTCTGTCAACATTTGCAAGATCTTGTACTTTACCACATTTAATAGCAACATTTCATGATCAGTCGTCTATCCTATCCAAATCCTACCTCAAGACAGTCCTCAGTGCTGCTGCACTACTGGTTATTGGCCCTCAAAACTGGTAGGAGTTTGGCGATGTGTTCGGAGTTGAGGAGCAATAATTCGGTTTTTGAGATATTCAGCTTGCAGAAACTTAATATGATCCCGTCACACAGGTTTCCAGACAATGGCAGTGGCTTTTCTGTTGTATGATGTATAGTTGGAGATGTTGGTGGTCATATTATATATGGTATATGTAGTTGAAAGAAAATGCTACTTACCAGTATGCATCTGTTCTTGGCATGTAGAGCTGCAGAATTATATACTTGTGCATAGATCGCCATCTGGTGTTGGGCTCGGATGTTTGCACTTTGTTGTTGTATTGGAAGAAGTTCTTTGTAGTCACGAGATAGGCGACTCCTCCTTAGGACGATAGTGCGCATGGGCATCGACTCCATCCTCAGATTGTTTTTCGCCATAAAGGGTGATGGTGGAGTTTGTGAGAAACAGAAAGAGATGTCCATGTGTGATGTATCCAAGTAAGATAGCACTGCAACAGATAAAGGTACCCGGGGAGGCGGGTGGGCATATATAATTCTGCAGCTCTACATGCCAAGAACAGATGCATACTGGTAAGTAGCATTTTCCGTTCGAGGTATATGAGCTGCAGAATATATACTTGTGCATAGACTCTCCAGTAGTACTCTCCCTAGCGGTGGCCACCTGTATCCGTTGCAGTGGTTTGAAAAAGTGTTCTTAGTACAGCCTGGCCCACACTAGCCTGTTGTTTTGCCTGCACATCTACACAATAGTGTTTTGTGAACGTGTGCGGTGTAGACCATGTTGCTGCTTTACAAATGTCATCTATGGGAATGCTCCCTAAGAATGCCATAGAAGCCCCTAGTGTGCGTGCGGAATGCGCTCTAGGGGGGGGAATAGATAATGTACGCTTTGCTTTTTGGTAGCATATCTGGATGCATTTAACGATCCACCTGGCAATTCCAGCTTTTGATATAGGGTTGCCCTTATGTGGTGGTGAGAAAGCTACAAAAAGTTGTTTAGTTTTTCTGAAAGTTTTTGTCCTTTCAATGTAGTAAAGGATAGCTCTTTTGACGTCAAGCGTATGAAGAGCCCGTTCTGCTACTGAGTCTGGTTGAGAGAAAAAAGACTGGCAGCTCAACAGACTGGTTAAGGTGGAAAGCAGAGACGACTTTTGGTAAGAATTTACGAGTTTGTCCTAAGAACCACTTTGTTGTGATGTATTTGCAAAAAATGGTTCTTGTATGGTTAATCGCCTGGAGTTCACTAACTCTTCTGAGAGATGTGATTGCTACAAGGAAAGCTACTTTCCATGATGAGAAATTGTAACTCACATTTATGTAAAGGTTCAAATGGGGGACCCATGAGCCTGGTAAGGACAATGTTTAGGTTCCACTCTGGAGAGGGTGGAACCTCTGGGAGGAATTATCCTTTTAAGGCCTTCCATGAATGCTTTGATGGCAGGTACCTTAAACAATGACAAGTGTTGTCTGTTTTGTAGGTAAGCAGCTATGGCAGCAAGATGTAATCGTATAGATGTGTATGCCAGATTACATTTTTGTAGATGCAAGAGATAACAAATGATGTTTTGAATTGAAGCATCTAGTGGATCGATTGTGTTATTACAGTAGATAAATCTTTTCCATTTAGCTGCATAGCACGCTCTAGTGGTAGGACGTCTAGCCTCAATGATATTCATACAGTCTGGCGGAAGGTTGAGGTAACCAAACTCTAAGATTTCAGGAGCCAGATCGCTAGGTTCAGTTGAGCTGGATCTGGATGCCTTATTTCTCCATGGTTCTGTGTGAGGAGCTTTGGAGAAAGGTGCAACTTTTGATGTGGAACTACTGAGAGTTCCAGCAGGGTTGTGAACCATGGTTGTCGGGCCCATGTTGGAGCAACCAGGATCATTGTGAGAGACTGTTGTTTGAGCTTGCGCACCAGTAATGGAATGAGCGGGAGAGGCGGAAAAGAATACGCAAATCTGCCTGACCAGTTCATCCATATTGCATAGCCTTTGGACAATGTGTTGTCTTCGCAAGTGAGCTGCTACTACTGCGAGACATTTTGTGAAGACTCTGGGTGCTGTAGTCACTCTGAATGGGAGGACTTTGAATTGGTAGTGGTGACCGTCCAGTACAAATCGTAGATATTTCCTGTGAGCAGGGTGAATAGGAATGTGAAAGTAGGCGTCCTTGAGATCTAGAGTGGCAAGTAAATCGCCTTGTTGGAGCAGTGGGAGGACCTGTTGGAGAGTGACCATGTGAAAGTGGTCGGATTGTATGTACAGGTTTAAGGGTCTGAGGTCTAATATTGGCCTGAGAGTACCGTCCTTTTTTGGGATGAGGAAGTAAAGGGAGTAAACCCCTGTACCTTGATGGTGTAGGGGAACCGGTTCTATTGCGTGCTTTTGCAAGAGAGAGAGAATCTCTTGTTTTAGAAGTGTTAGATGTTCTGTGGACATTGGACGTTGTTTGGGAGGTATGTGCGGGGGAGTAGAAGTGAGTTCCAGGCAGTAACCATACTGGATAATTTGTCTCACCCACCTGTCTGTGGTGATGGAATTCCAGACAGGTAGGAACTGTGATAGTCTTCCCCCGACCGGAGTGGAATGGTCTGGGGGGAGTGGAGGGAAGTCACTGTTTTGGGGTAAGGGAGGTGCGGGTGTTATTACCGCGGCCTCTTCCTTTGTTATTTCCTCTGTAACCCTCAATAAAATATCCTCTGTTAGAGGAAGTTTGAGTGGGGCTTTTGTAGGAAGAAGTGTTGTCTGTCCCAATGGTTTTGGAGGCGCCCCTATAAAAGGAGCGACGAAAGGAACCTCTAGTTGTTGGTGACTGTAAGGCCCCCATGGACTTAGCTGTTTCAGTGTCTTTTTTCATCTTCTCTAAAGATGTGTCTACAGTAGGTCCAAATAAGTGTTCTTGATCAAAAGGCTGATTAAGAATTTGAGACTGCACCTCAGGTTTAAAACCAGATATGCGTAGCCATGCGTGCCTGCGCAGTAAAAAGCTTGTGTTAACGGCACGAGATGCTGTGTCCACTGCATCAAGAGCACATTTGATAGAGGTGTTTGTAATTAGTTTTCCCTCTTGTATGAGGTCGTTGGCTTTAGACCTATATTGTTCTGGAAGATGTTGCATGAGTGTCTCAAGCTCATCATAATGTGCCCTGTCATACCTGGGCAGCAAAGCTTGGGCGTTGGCAATGCGCCAGTAATTTGCCGCCTGTGACGCAACCCGTTTACCAGATGCGTCCAATAATTTAGATTCTTTATCCGGAGGAGGGGCATCGCCGGTTTGTGAATTTGCCAGTTTACGGGCATTTGACACTACTAGAGAATCTAGAGGGAGCTGCCCCTTGATATAAGCTGGATCATTTGGAGCTGGTCTATATTTTTTATTAACCCTGGAGTTGAGAACTCTAGCCCTGACAGGGTCTTTAAACACATCAGGGGCATGTTTAATCATACCTTTTAACATAGGTAAAGTATTTGTTGACTTTTGTGATTGTGTAAAAGTCTCTAATGAAAACTCTTCCTCCAAAGGGTCTGAGTGTAATTCTACCCGATGATATTTGGCTGCTCTATTTATGAGTTGCGCAAAACCTATGTTGTCGTCTGGTGGGGATGGTTTAGATGGGTATGAGTCTGGCTCAGGTATATCTGGGACATTATCATAATCCTCCCAAGGGTCAGGTGGTGGGATACTGTGGATATCATCATCATCATCCCCTTGTGGGTGTCCATCCCCATCCCCAAAGTAATCTTCATCATCTTGTGGTGCAGGTGAAGAAGGAAGCAGTGGAGAGTGTGCTGGAGAAAGTGGTATAGTTGGAAGATTTGGAGGGGGAGAGGAGGGTGTAAAAGGTGAAGTTGCTATGTCTTTCTTCTTTAAGAGTACCTCAGGTGCTTCTGAGGTGTCCAATTTCCTCTTTTTAGTTGGTATTGTTGTTACATAACCTGTAACAGGGTCAATGTGTAGGATTTTTTGTTTCGGATCCGATGGATCTGGTTGAAACAGTTCTTTGGAGCCATTGTCTTTTTTCGGCACCGACGATTTTGGTTCAGAGTGGTGCTTTGATTTAGTTTCTGTAGCTTTAGGAGGGGTCTTGGTCTCCTTATGCTCTGGTGGATTTTGAGTCCGAAATCTTTTTCTGCTCCGAGGCTTTATGGTGTTTTTTCGGGTCGGAGGGCTTATCCTTGGTGTGTTTTGGTGCCGAAAAGCTCGGCGTCGAAGCTGTCTTTGGTGCCGATGTAACAGGGCATGGCACTGTGTTTGTTTTCGGCTTTTGTTTCGGTGCCGGGGATTGTTTTTTGGTACCGGTACGCGGCTGACTCGGTCCCAAGCCGCCTGAAGGCTTTTCTTTGGGTTTCGGAGCCGGGCCGGAGGGCGGGGCATCCGAAGTTTTATCTCGGTGTCGACCTGAGCCCGAAGGCATACCGGAACCTTATCTTTTGTTTTAGATGGGGCAGGGGTGTTGAGCTCGGTACTCCCGATCTGTTGACCTGGAGTAACCATCTGATCCTCGGCATCTGAGTCGTCTGCCTCAGAGACGCTGATGTCTTCATCCTCCGGTTCTTGTTCTTCTGGAACATCGGGGCCTGCATCGAAGATGTCGTCCAGCGCCGAGGTAGTTGATCAAGACATTATATGGCGTCGAGCCCGGCGATTACGTATGGTCTTCTTTGATCTGAACGAAGCACAGGCCTCGCAGTCTTTGTCCTCGTGCTCTGGAGAGAGGCAAAGGTTACAGACCTGGTGGAGATCAGTGTGTGGGAATTTAGCACCACACAGGGGGCATTTTTTAAATGGAGTTCTTTCCATTGACTGCAGGGCCTGATGGCGCAGATAGGCCGAAATGCCCGCGTCGACGACCGGAATCGAAGGTCTTGATGAATTTTTGGATGCGCGTCGAAGGGGAACGCGATCGAAACAATACCGTCGAGCAGTGAGGGATTGCGCGTCGAAGGGGGATCGAGTACGACACCGACCCGGAGCGCAGCAATTTACATTCGAACCCGATGGCGGAAAAAAATCTGAGGATGGAGTCGATGCCCATGCGCACTATCGTCCTAAGGAGGAGTCACCTATCTCGTGACTACAAAGAACTTCTTCCAATACAACAACAAAGTGCAAACATCCGAGCCCAACACCAGATGGCGATCTACGCACAAGTATATATTCTGCAGCTCATATGCCTCGAACAGTGTGGTTACCATTAGTTCTTACGAGGTGACAAGGACTGTTGTGGAAGTATATAGAGGTGAGGGGGGAAATCCTTGTCGCACTCAGTCTGACTTGGGCTGGCCAACACAGCTTGAAGTGATACCATTCATTGGATACGAAGGAGGTGAGTCATAAAGTAGGTGACCCAGAAACAAATTAGTGACTGCTTCTACTCAAGGTCCTGATGCCAAAGATATGGCCGAGCACTGGAAATAAGGAAGAATTCCTAGCCCACAGTCACTACTTCATATGTGATTTATTTTAGTGAAGTTTGTTCATAAAATGCTGCCCAGCTTCACATTAGTTCTCTAGGAAACAATGAAGAAATAAACACAAGCAGATAGATACTCTAAACAAAGTTAAAGAAGTGGGCTACATATAGTGATCTAGATAATTTCAGTGAAAGAGAAGCAATCTTCTCTCTGAAACACAAATGTGGTTTGAAATAAGGGCATCAGGTGTTCACAAGACAACTTAAGGCTCATTACTTCAGTATGATTCACTTCATCAGGAAAGATGTTTGCCCCTGCCCATTACTAGTGATTCCACATAGTTTTAAAGGGCATCACATTGGAAAACAAGTGAAAGGACTATATATTAGCCCAAGCCCCTTTAGTGCTAAATCAATTTCCCCACTAATTTTTAGATCTTCCCAGTTTTCAAATAACACTTCCCTGGCAGGGCCTAACCATTTTTATTAAAATAACAAAAATATTAATTTACTCCTATGATTCTCCAAAATGTTCACCCGGTCTGACTCATTTCATGGAACATTCAAGCTGGGCCAACCTTTCATTGCAAGACACCTCATTCTTCCATATTGTGAAGTATAGTTAAGCACTGACCTCCTGTAATTACAATCCTATCTTTCTTTCTCTCGCTCTCATCCACAAAAATAAAACAATTTACCTTTACTTTATCCACAGGAGGCTTACTGTCCTTTGGAGAAGGATCTCCTTTTGGCAGAGTACCAGCTAATTTATCTAGTGGATCAGCTGACGCCTGATCTTTCTGGAAAGAAAGAAACCCATAAACTAATTGATTCAAAATGATTGTAGCAAAACTTCATTAATGATACTAAAAATCAATATGTCATGGGCTAGTCATTAGGAATCACAGACGGGGAAAACAGCAGCAATAAAGCAGGTTAGCCAGAGCATCATTAGCACATGTTGTATATGAAGGAGCAGACTTGAGGGCCTGAGCTTTCATTCCAGTCACATCCTTCCTCCTTATCCCACTCCATCAATACTAATAGTGCGCATCACACCTCAGAGACAGGAGTCCTTGTTGCAACCTTTCTGGAAATGCCAGCCGTGCCTATTATATACAGGTGATACAAATGACATTGGAATTCTCAAAATCCTCTGGAAATTTGCAGACAGGTTCTTAATGATGTAGGGACTCTGCTGTGTTGAGGCATGTCCTTCCTCTTGACGCTTTCTTGCCCTGTAAACTGCCCCCCCCCCCTCCCCAGGGAGAATGGTTCATTCAAATTCATGCTATATTTATGTGAATATTTTATTGGGATCACAAGACTTATTGTGGGCTATGTTTTGGTGAAGCATATTCCCAGGCATGGTTGTTCCACTTTTTCTCTGAGTAGGTCTTCTTTGCTGGAATATATCAGGTGAGATGAGTGACTGACGGTGCCAAGTAAAATTATACTTAAAAATGCAAATATCAATGGAAATGTATATTGTGCACATTTATAGATTTATAGAGAAGTGTGCTAAGCAGTGAACCCAGGCCTCAAAGAGAACCGGACCTACATCTGGAAATATGTCTGGAAGTTTTGAAGCTATTGGTCTGAAGTTTAGATAGAGTCCTCTTGTGGTCTGAGGACTGTATTGTTCATGTCCTGGTCTGAATGTGAGAACTCAGGTAAGGTACAATGACTGAGTGATGCACCCATCTGTACATGAATAGATTTTCTTTTGGTTCCTCAGTGAAAGCACTAGTAAGGGATTCCTTTTGAGATATAGTTTTATGCAGGCATTTGTATACAAATGTCTGCTGCTTGCCAGTATAGCAGAACAAGTTACTTACCTTTGGTAATGCCTTATCTGGTAGAGACTATCTAGGCGCAGATTCCTTACATTAGAGTTATCCCCAGGTGTCACACTGGTTCCGGAAATTTTTTAGTGAGCAGTACTCCTGCGCGATGGTAGGTGGTGTCGTTTGGCTCCGCCTGGCTTTGTCCGTGCTGAATGTGATGTGCACGGTGCCTATATAGGAGCCACCCCGACGCTCTTTTCACACCAGAAGCGCGGAGCCACGAAGCACATTGACCACTGGTGTGGAACACCTAGGCCCTGAGAGGGGAAAAACCTTGTCCCTAGAAATCCATTCGCAGAGTGAAAAAGATGGGTGGGTTGGTAAGGAATCTGCTACTAGAAAGAGTCTCTACCAGATAAGGCGTTATCATCTGATAGAGAATTCTAGCTGCAGATTCCTTACCTTAGAATAGTAGATGCCCAAGCAATACCTCCCCAGAGGTGGGTCTGCGGACCTGCAGGACCGAACGGGAAAAAGTCCCATCCCTACAGTCCTGACTGTTCAGGCGGTAGTGTTTGGTAAACATGTGCAAGGAAGCCCACGTTGCTGCCTGGCAGATATCAAGGACCGGCACTCCTCATGCTACCGCAGTGGTCGCAGCTTTAGCTCTGGTTGAATGAGCACACAACCCCTCAGGGGGTTGCTTCTTAGCCAATGCATAGCAGATTTTGGTACAGAGCACGATCCATCATGAGATGGTTCTTTTCAGTACAGGCCATCCTTTCTTCACTCCTACATACCCTACGAAGAGTTGGTTGTCTACCCTGAACTCTCGTGTGCCGTCAATGTAGAACGCTCTTTTTGGGTCCAGAAGGTGAAGTTGCTCCCCTTCCTTGAAGGGATGAGCTGGAGCATAAAAGGTAGGCAGTGATTGATTGCCCTGCATGAAAGGGAGTGACCACTTTAGGAAGAAAGGAAGCTCTCGTACGAAGCACCAGTTTGTCTGGATAGATGTGCAGGTAAGGAGGCTTGAATGACCATGCCTGAAGCTCACTGACCCTCCAGGCAGAAGTTACAGCCACAAGAAAGTCGGACTTGATGGTAAGGAGCCTGAATGGACGATTGTGCAGGGGCTTGAAGAGAGAGCACGTAAGGAAAGTGAGAATGAAATGGAGGTCACACTGGGGCATAATTAAAGGAGAAGGTGGGAACAAATGTTGTAAACCTTTCCGAAACCTATTGACAATAGGGCATTTGGAGAGGGATGGCTGGTTAGATAACTGCAGAAAAGCTGAAATAGCAGAAAGATAACCTTTGAGAGTGCCCAAAGCAGAGCTCTGCTGGGCAAGAGGGAGATTAAAAAGAGAACCTAAGAAACAGGGGCAAAAAGGGGATCGAACTATCTTTCTGTACACCATGCCACAAATTTTCCCCAAAGACAGGCATATACCATCCAAGTGGAGGGACACGTAGCTACCAACATAATGTCACAGACTTAGAGCGGAAGGTCGAAAGCTGTCAACTGTCGCCACTCAATCTCCACACAAGAAGGCAGAGCGTAGACAAGTTTGGGTGGAGAAGCCTCCGCGGCTGCTGCGACAGAAGATCTTCCCGAAGGGGAAGCCTGATTGGAGGACCGATGGCCATGCCGTAACAGCTCGGGATACCAGACTCTCTGTGCCCAGTACGGAGACACAAGGAAGGCTTGGGCCCTGTCGTTCCTGATCTTCTTGAGAACTCTGGGCAGGCATGGTATGGGTGGAAAGGCGTACAAGAGGTCTGTGCTCCACTCGAGATGAAAAGCGTCTCCACGCGGGAGCTGCCTTGGAAACTCCAGTGCGCAGAACTGCGGACATTGCACATTCTCTGCAGTGGCAAACAGATCTAACCAAGGCTCGCCCCACTGCTGGAAGAGACCTTGCACCACCTCCGGATGGAGATGCCATTTGTGATCCGCTATCCATCTACAGCAGAGTTTGTCCACTCTGGTGTTCAGAGAGCCTGCCACATGTTGAACCACCAGGGAAATACCCTGTTGTTCCAGCCATGTCCAGAGACGCAAGGCCTCTTATCAAAGGGTCCACAACGCCTCGACGCCCTGTTGACTGCAGTACCACATGATGGTGGTGGTGTCCGTGAACACCTGAACCAGCCTTCCCTCGATGGAGGGCAGAAAGGCTCTCAATGCCACCTGGATCAGCCAGAGCTCCAACAGGTTGATTTTGAGCCTGGACTCCGCTGGACACCAGAGGTCCCTGATCTCCACCTCTCTCAGATGGAAGCTCCATCCCAGGAGTGATGCATCTGTCACTACTGTCAGATCTGGTTGGGGAAGGGAGAGGGGTCTGCCGCTGACCCAATTGCAGTTCGTTAACTACTGCAGATCTTGTGCAATTCCCTCCGAGATCTGGACCATGTCAGAGAGATTTCCCTGAGGCCTACTGGAACTTCAGGTCCCACTGCAGAGCCTTCATATACCAGCCGGCATGTGTCACGAGCAGGATGCAGGAGGCCATGAGGCCCAGCAGCCTCAGAGTCCGTCTCACCGAATTCCAGGATAGAGGCTGAAACATTGGTATCATAGTCTGAATATCCTGGACTCGCTGTTTGGGAGGATAGGGTCGAAACTGCACCGTGTCCAGAATAGCTCCGATGAAACGGAGAGTCTGAGAGGGAGTTAGATGTGACTTTGGCACATTGATAGCGAACTCCTGCGACTGCAAGAGGTCCGCCGTAGTCTGGGAGGTGGGAGATGACAGCCTGGGGAGAGCCCGCTTTAACAGCCAGTCATCGAGATAGAGGAAGACTAGAACCCCTGATCTCTGCAGATGAGCTGAACCCACAGCCATCACCTTGGTGAACACCCGAGGGGTGCTGGTAAGGCAAAAAGGGAGCGTAGTGCTGAAGGTGCTCATGGCCTACCTTTAACCGCAGGCAACGTCTGTGGGCAGGCAGGACGGGCATGTGAAAATATGTGCCCTGTAAGTCCGAAGCAACCATCCAGGCTCCTGGGTCCAGGGCAGACAGGACGTGAGCGACAGTGAGCATTTTGAATTTCTCCTTTTGGAGAAAGAAATTGAGACTGCACAGGCCTAGGATAGAACAAAAGCCTCCGTCCTTTTTAGGCACCACAATGTAGTGGGAATAACACCAATGAGCTACTTCTGGCTTTGGCACTCGCTCTATGGCTCCCTTCGGCCAAGAGCTGCCACTTCCTGGTGGAGAAGAGATATGTGATCCTCTGTAAGCCTGTAGCAAGTTGGTGGCATGGGGGTAGGCGAAGTCACGAAGGGGAGGGAGTAGCCTCTTCGGCTGATCTGCCAAACCCACCTGTCCGATGTTATGGGCCGCCAGTGGGGCAGGTGATGGCAAATGCGAACACCCACTGGGTGCCTATGATGGTAAGAGGACAGATTAGGAAGATTTGGAGGCTGCCAGGGGGTGGGGGGACTGACCTGACCGCTGGCAGTCCGACTCATGGGGCCAGTAGGTCCTGCGTCCTCGGCCATGCAGAGGCTGTGAAGCTTTCTCGCTGCGGTGGCTGGGCAGGTACAGACGTGGCTGGAATCCCCTTCCGTGACCACAACAGCAGTGAAAGGTGGATTGGGGGTGGCAAGGGGCCATGGAAAGGCCGAAGGACCCAACTGTACCCCTGCTGTCCTTAAAGCACTCCAGTGGGGAATCCACCTGGTCTCCAAAGAGACAGGAGTCATCAAAGGGCTTGTTCGTAAGTGATGTTTGGACATCCCCAGATAAGTCAGTAGTCCTTAACCAGGCATGGTGCCATAGGGCCACTGTCAATGAAACCGCTCTGCCCAGTGAGTTGGTGGTGTCCAGTCCATATCTCCATGTTGGTATCAGATGGCTGGTAATCTTCAGGGTCCAGCAACCCCTTCCATTCCTCCCCGAGTCCTAGCCCATAAAAACAGGCTCAGGCTCCAGCCTGGAAGGCATGGCTCCAGTCGGTGCTGGAGTCCGCATCGTACGATGCCCCTCTGGCTCCATGCATGAGTCGGGGAAATAAATGGGGATGGCGCCAAAGCATCGGCCTCGGGTCCGGTGCCTGGGAAGGTTGAGATGGCACGGCCGGCGCGGATCCCTTGGGCCCAACTGGCGCTGGAGCCACCGGCGTGGATCCAGTAGGAGCCCCTCCTAATCCTGCGGGGCCCAAAGGAACAGGCCATCCAAATATGAGGTGCATAGCCTCATAAAATTCTCGTAATTGGGCGGGAGTCACTAGGGCTCCTGGAAACTCAGGGAAGCGCTGAGTCGGTGCAGACGCTGGCTTAACTGTGGAGCTAGGACTCGAGTGATGGCACTCCCTTGTTGTATCGGCTGACAGATGAGGTGAAGTCGAAGCATGCTTTGACTTCTTCCTGTGGGAGCGAGACTTCCTGGAATGGCCTGACGACTTCAATTGCGACAAGGTTCTTGGACTCTGCGACCGCTCACGTGACCTTCCTCCCAACCAGGATCTGGATCATCGTGGCATTGCACGTCAAGCTGTCAGGAGCTTGAGGGATTGCTCCCTCAAGGCCTTCGGGTGCATGGAGTGGCAATCAGAGCAAGCCTTTGAGTCGTGGGGCGCTCAAGGCACCAAAGGCAAACAAGGTGCGGGTCCGTCACCAACATCGAACGGTGACAGGCGCCGCAGGGCTTGAAACCAGCCTTCTTCGATGACATTCCTGCCACACAAGGAGGAAAAAAACTCAAAAGACCAAGGTAAAACATTGAAAAAAGTTAGTCAGAAAGTGACTAAGGAGAAGCTCTTACCGGATCTGCACTAACTGGTGCGGAAAGAAAATAACTGACATCAGTGCGCTGTCATGGTGCCTATATAGGCACTGCACACGTCATTTCCTTTGTGGACGGCGCCAATGATGACATGTGGATCCGAACGACACCACCTAACAGTGCACTGGGGTACTGCTCCCAAAAAAAATTCCAGATCTAGTCTGACACCTGGGGATAATTCTATGGTAAGGAATCTGTGACTACAAGTCTCTATCAGATTGGAGAGTTTAAGATTGGGATAATTCAGTTTCCTTGACCAGAAAGGCTTCCACTATTCAAAAAGCTGTGAGTCACTGGGAGGATGCAGACCATGTTTTTCAGACCCAATATAAGTTCTGTGTGACCGACCGGCTGATAGTTGAACACACTGTGGAGTCCATGAATATGTGACTCGAAGCTGGTTCTGGCCATGTCTTTAGATACTGTTCTGTTCTTTTTACAACAGTACTTTTATTAACCTTTACAAAGATGTGTAAGGCCTCACCTGGCAAACAAATGTTTCTACTCAGATGTAAATAAGCACACAGGAGAAGATCTTAATCAAATTCTTTGCAAAAGCCAAGGCAGCACAGGCAGGAAATGGTTTTTCCAGAAGTCAAAAATCAATTAAAGGAGTTTATGGTGTTCAGACGATCGTTACTATAGAGGGAATGGGGATCTCAGTGGTTAATCCCTGACAGCAGCTGGCAATTGGACAGAAGCATTTGTGTGCTTCATATGTCAGCATACCTTGTAAGTTGTTTTAATTTTCTATGGCTATGAAACCATCTTGAGCTAACTTTTTCTTTGTCAAGCCCGTCTGCATTACTGCCTTGAGTCAGCAAATTAGTTATGAAATCTTTAAACACAAATGTTTGAGTGTCTTGCATGGCAAGGAGATCATCACAAGCCACTAAGCTCTGATGTGGCATTAGCTGGTAGGCAAGGTCTGCTGTTACTTACAGTTTTACCTTGGCAGAGTGGACCTTCTGACTGAGATGAATGGTTGGCTTGCTAAAGGAGTGCTAGCCTCCTGGCAGAAGATAAAGCGGTTTCCCATGTGAAGGTTGGAAGAACACTTCTTGAGCATCTCCTCTTGCCTTTGCACTGCACTGTCACTTTGCCTTCAGGGTGAAATGGTTTCTAGACCTGTGTAGCATCTTTTAGGTAATAGCAAGTGGAACCCTATGTCGGTGTGATTAGGAAACGTTTGCTCGTCTCACACAAATATTTCTTCTCCTTGTGGTTTTTGCAAGGTGGATTGACCTTATCCTTCAAGTAAGAACTGTGACGAGGACAAGGGGAAAATGGGTAAGGCTCAGATTATGTATTGGTAAGCAATCCTGCACTTCGCTCAGCCCAGTGCAGGATTGATCGTTCTCAAAAAGAATAATGGATTGTTGAACACAGTTATGTATGTGTGAGGTGAACAAATTAGCAAATGTATTACATTCTTGGAGGTCAGATACACCTTCTTATGAAGGACGAGGACGATGAAAAGTAAGACTAAGAGCAATGAGGATCACAGGCAAGTAATTGATGTATTTTCTGCCAGCAGTCTGTGACTAAACAGTGTATGCAGAAACCTGCAGCTACAATACAGGGGTAGGTGGCTTAAATCAGGAAAGGAGAATCCTCTTATAGAAGCATTTACTCGAAAACTCTTTATTGAGCACAAGACTTGATGCAGCACTTACTTGGGCAGGGGCTAGTGTCGACGACTTCACGGTGGAAGCTGCACAGGTGGAAACAACTTCTTTAGAAGGAGTGCCTTTAGATTTTGCTGTATCCTGAAATAAAATGAAGCATTTTAACGAAGCAGCAACATGCATCTTTATTTTGTTGCATCATGTAGAACTGTTGCCAATTAAGCATGGAATTGATTTTTCACAAAAAAGGACTTTGAAGCTCAGATTCAAAGCTTTATAGTAACTGAGCTTTGGTTGTCCCTGTGCATACCTTAGTAACAGCTGTTAGTGACTTTGCTAAGCGCCTCTCCCCCAGATGCAAAAGGGTGGTGTTTTTAGGAAGCAAATGATGACAAGACAACACAACTCACCCAAAAGTTTCTCAAAAAAATTGTTTTAGACCCAGCAATTTACAGTTCAGTAGTAATTAAACACCTGAAGAAAATATGTCATACTCGAGATCATAAGGTGTTCGTTCAGTCGCGTGGCTTCGACTCACTAATCAAAAATGTACATTAGATATATTTGCACAAAAAAATCCGATCCCTTAGAACAAAGTCTGTGACTGTTTATTGTGGTGCTCTGCAGTCTCTCACTGAGCATACCTCTTTGTGAGCACATGAGTAAATACAAACTATAGATATAAGGGGTGACCGTGTTGGATAATTCTTGTGGCATTACTGATCCTGTCAGTAATGCTAATTGCTTCTATTTACCATTGCCTGTATGTTAGGTAGGCGTCAATGGTACTGTATTAATAACAAATGTATCTGTGTATAATTGGGCTGCAGAAGGTCACTGAACACACTCAGCACGAGGCTGCACATTGAATTTTGTGCAGTCACAATTCAAAAGTGATGTGTTTTGTAGGGTTTATTCTGCCTCTTTAAGGGAATTTCGTCTGTACAGTAGGTCAATTGGACGGCTTTGAATTCTAAGACTCTCTGCTTTTTATATAACCATGGCTCCTCTTCCCCAATTCTCACCACTGTTCCACATCACTTACTATGTGAGATGTAGTACTCAGGTCAAAACTTACCTGGTGTGTCCTGGAGACCCCTTATGGAAGCTGAATCAGCTCAGTGTTGCTTTCAAATATCGTCACGAAGCAAGTTTTGAAAGGAAGGTACTGCTTAAATTTCTTAAAATAGTAATTTTCACAGCACCCAGTCGTAGTCTTCCTATTTATAACAAGCCTTCGGGCCCTCAATCTGAAAACCTCTGTTTCCAGATTCCTTTTTAGTTCTATGTTTTAGTTGACAGTGTTGAAGTTGTTGAAAGGGGGCATGGACCAATCTTTCACATATTAGATGCAGAGAAGTAATGTGTTTTTTTTTTTTTTTTAAACACACAATTTTAAACAGTAAGTAGGTGTGCGTGTCTTCAGGGTGCACCCACATCTCAAGTCGTAAGGACTGATGATTGATGGGACGGATGTAGGGGACCAAAACCAGCACCATCTCTTGGTGTAGGACACACAGGCCATCTCCCCTGATGACTCCTGCTGAGAGGCACGAGGTGTTTCATGCTAGGTTTATATGTTTATTTGCAGTTTTATGTAGCGTGAACTAAATCCTTCAGGGCTGTAAAGTGCTTTGCAAAGTCAGAGACTGATATTACAAGGATGAGGCATGTAATAAAAATAAACAGAACTAAGACACAAATGTTCCTAACAAGAGAAATACGTCTGTTTGGTATATCAGAACCTAGAGTTAGTGGAGGTATGTACATAAGGTCAGTGCCCACCCTCTCAGATGACATGACCACGGTAAGGACTCAAGATGCATGTCCTGGAGTGGAGCCAGCTATGTTACAGTCTCTCACAGTGAGACTTCCTTTAATGGCTTTGTTAGATTTGGGGGTCTCTAGTTGGCAGAGGTAGGTACCTTTGTCCAAATAGGGACCCTTGCGTCTAGTCAGGGAAAGTAGGTACACTCCTGAAATAACCCCTGCTCACCCTCTTGGTAGCTTGGCACGAGCAGACAGGCTTAGTTCAGAGGCAGTGTGTAAAGCATTTGTGAACACATACAGTAATCAAGTGACAACACTACAAATGGACACCACACAGGTTATATATTTATAAAAATAGGTATACTTTATATAGATTTATCACAAGACCATAAACGACAAAAATAATCCACAATACTGTTAAGAATACTTAGTTCTGATCAAAAAGGCTTAATTCAAGGTTCTGTGCGAGTCGGTAGCCTCCTCCGGCTACGGCGATGTCGAGAACAAACAGAGTCTAACAAATCCAGCTGACCGCGTCGAGACGGGCCAACGCAGCGTGGAGCAGACTTCCGGTCACAGTACCTTTACTTGAAGCGGCAGAGCACGGGCGTGCGAGCCGGATGGCTGTTCTGCTCGCGGTCGCGATGCAAAAATGGAAGCGTTGCAGGGCGCGTTGTCCCTCGATGCGGTGCAGGCAGCGGCTCGTTGGCGGTCGTCGAGACGGAGTCGGTGAGACCAGGGCCGTGGCGTTGCAGGGCGAGACGGTGCTTCGATGCGGTGCTGGCAGGTTGCGGTGCGGCGGCGGGGCCGGATTCAGGAGCTGGCGTCGATCAGTCCGGACAGCGGTGCGAGTCGGGCGGTAAGCGTCGCAAAGCGTCGCGGCGGTGCCCAACTCCGGTCGCGGTCACAGGACTTCGAACTCAGCAGCAGTGACCGTGTCGGTCGGACCAGTTCGATTCGGCGTAGCGAAGCGTTGCAGGACGCGTTGCCCCTTGATGCGGTGCAGGCAGCGGCTCGTTGACGGAGTCGGTGAGACCAGGGCCGTGCAGTTGCAGAGGCGAGACGGGTGCTCCGATGCGGTGCTTACAGGACACCGAGTCGGTCGTGAGAGTCGGTCACAGCTCCCTACTCTCTGTAGCCACTGAAACAGAGTTTCCAGCAGCAATTCACAAGGGGTGAAGTCCAATGGTCCTGGGACTTCGGTCAGGGGCAAGCTCTCTTCCAAGCCCCTTGGAGATCCTTCTACAAGTTGATGAAAGTCACAGCAAAGCAAAAGTTCCTTTCTCCTTTCTTTGGCAGTCAGGCAAACCACTGCAGGCCAATCCCCCAAGCAGCACTTCCAGCTTAGGGATAGTCTCTCCTCAGTTTCTTCTTGGTTCCGCTCCTCAGCAAAGGTTTCTTCTTGTTCCCAAAAGTGATCTAATTTTCCTGGGGTCTGGGTGCCCCTCTTATACCCTGGTTCTCTGTTCTCTGGAGGCAGAGAGGCCTCTGCCTAGTCCAAAACCAGTTCTGGTCAGTCCTGGAGCACTTTGTTTTTCTGACTCCTTCTTTCCTTTCAGAATGTGGGGCAGAGTGCTCAGCCGCCCGGCAGGAGGTGGAGCCAGCATTGTGGAAGGCAGGCACAGCCCTATTCAGACCCAGGTGCAACTCCTCCCTCCACTCTGGATGCAGATCTTTCTATTCAGCCCTGTGCTGACTCACCCTGTCTCCTGTAGCCACCCCCAGCCCCTGTCACTCAATCTCCAGACAAGGAATACACAACCTAGCAGAGGCAGGCTTGGATAGTTAGGCAAGAAAATACCCACTTTCTAAAGTGGTATTTTCAAACACAGAATGTTAAAACCAACTTCACTAAAAGATGTATTTTATCATCCTGAGTTCAGGCATACTAAATTCGTTTTTCTACCATGTTCCCTGGGTCAGTTCTGACTATAAGGTGCAATAGTCAGTCTGCCCATTCTGGCCTATGGGGAGCAGGTAGCCTTGCAATAGTGAAAAACGAAAATGGCTGTAATTCACTATTAGGACATGCCACACACCAGGGCATGTCCTACCTTATACCTACAATGCACCCCTGCCCTAGGGCCTTCTTTAGGGGTGACCAACATGCAGTAAAGGGAAGGTTTAGGGACTGGTAAGTGGGTGCACTCACCAAGTCGACATGGCAGCCCTAGGCTGCACACAGGCTCTGCAATGGCAGGCCTGAGACACACTTTACAAGCTGCTTCTGTGGGTGGCACAACCAGTGCTGCAAGCCCACCAGCAGCATTGGATTTACCAGCCCTGGGCACACTCAGTGCACGGTACTGAGGGACTGACAAGTAAACCAATCATCCAATCATGGAGTCACTAATACATACATCAATTAACGATAGGGAGCACTTGCACTTTGGCACTGATTAGCAGCGGCAAAGTGCCCATGAGCATCTAGTCCAGCAAAAACATATCGGCAACAGTGGAGGCATTACGAAAAAATGGAAGGGAGACCCACGCCAAGGACGCCAGTTCTAACAGGCTTCATTGTCGTTCTTATTATTTCTGGAAGTGCCTTTGAAAGAGCAGCATTCTAAGCTGTTTATGGCACTTTCTTGGCAACATATGAGACATTGGTTCTTAGGGTAGGCACACTGGAGTTCTATCATTTAGGAGGGCTCTCTGAGAAGGATTGATTTAGAGTACTTGGATTTTTTTTTTGAAGGACACAGTTTTATGATGGGGCGAGTCAGCACTTGGAAGTACCCAGGATGTTCTGTATATAAAGAATTAGAGGAGGGTCCGAGGGAATTTTAACGACCCGCAAGGATTGCGTCCCCAATTATTTACTCAATACCAACAAAGAAATCCTTGGGTCTAAAAGTAACTAAACAAGCATGCAAAGTGACGCGCAAAATCACACAGGAGAACCTGTGGGATGATTCCTTAAAGGATGAAATCCCTCACCCACCATAGGTGGCATGCTTCATCATTTGGGTTTCTCCTCTTGGTGAGAATTCCTAGTCCCACCAAGGGCTACAACTCCCTCTCTGAGAGGAAGGAGCTCATGGATGTTTTTGCATTCCTACTCTGCCGAGGATATACTAAATCCAATAGATGAGAGGCAAAGGTCAGTCGGGTGAGGGCGCAGCGCAATTAAGAATAAACTTTGAAGGGAGTGATATTAAAACTTAACGGGAACAAAGAGATGGTTGCCTTCAATAGCTTGTTCTCGCTGTCAGGATTAAAAACAGTGCACCTGCAGTATGGATTTAAAACTGCATGTGAGACGAAGAGGTCTACATGTTGCAGCCAGGGCGACCCATAAGGTGTCAAGGCTTTCGTCAGGACCTAGGAGGGTGCTGCTGCTAGAAACCAGTGAAGTAGTGCAAAAGATACAAATGAAATTGCTCAAGTTTCAAACCAGGAATCCTGCTATTTTCAGGTCCAGATTTTACTGGTCGTGCCCATAGTGCACGGATAAGTAGCCTTACACCTGGCGACAGCTCAGGGAAGGGGGCATCGCTCTCTCCGTCGGTACCCCTGGGCGGTACAAAAGCTGCGACCAGCAGGATTACTGGTTTGAAACTTGAGCAATTTCATTTGTATCTTTTGCACTACTTCACTGTTTTCTAGCAGCAGCAGCAGCCTCCTAGGTCCTGACGAAAGCCTTGACACCTTATGGGTCGCCCTGGCTGAAACAGGTAGACCCCTTCGTCTCACATATGCAGTTTTAAATCCATACTGCAGGTGCACTGTTTTAAATCCCGACAGCGAGAACAAGCTATTAAAGGCAACCTCTTTGTTCCCGTTAGTTAGTTTTAATATCACTCCCTTCACAGTTTATTCTTAGTTGCGCTGCGCCCTCACCCGACTGACCTTTGCCTCTCATCTATTGGATTTAGTATATCCTTGGCAGAGTAGGAATACAAAAACATCCCTGAGCTCCTTCCTCTCAGAGAGGGAGTTGTAGCCCTTGGTGGGACTAGGATTTCTCACCAAGAGGAGAAACCCAAATGATGAAGCATGCCACCTATGGTGGGTGAGGGATTTCGTCCTGTAAGGGATCATCCCACAGGTTCTCCTGTGTGATTTTGCGCTTCACTTTGCATGCTTGTTTAGTTACTTTTAGACCCAAGGATTTCTTTGTTGGTATTGAGTACCCAGGATGTGCCCGAGATAACAAGCCTATGGGCAGCCAGTTTGCTGCCCCTCGACGTAGGGCCTTTTGTAGAATACAGGCATATCGGAATAAACATCTAGGGCCAGATGTATGAAGGCCCAGTTTTGCGATTTCTTAATTTCGAATCCTTGCGATTCGCAATTAGGAAATCGCAAAACGGCATGCATAAAAGTGTTCTGAACACTTTCTGCGATTCCTAGGTGATCGCAATTGACCTACCTCATGAATATTAATGAGGTAGGTCGCAATTTGCGACCCCCTAGGAATCGCCAAAATCACAGGGATGGTGGCCTGCGGGGGTCAGCAGACCACCATGTCCGTGATTGCTTTCAAATAAAGCAATCTTTTTTTTTTGTAAAGCAGCCAATTTTCCTTAAAGAAAAACGAGATGCTTTACAAAAAAAAAAATGAAATGTTTTCCTTTCATTTTTAGGTTGAGCCTCGAGTAGCGCGCAAGCGCTGCTTAGAGGCGAAGACTTAATGTAAGTGAGTTTTCAAAGCAGTCCAAGAAACGCTCGTGCGTCGTGGCTGGCCTTTTGAGATGGGTACGCGCGGCAAACATGTGTTTCCAATTATCGTGCCCAGACGCGGGCGCGATAAGTGGAAACACATGTCTGCCGCGCGTACTCATCCAAAGGCCAGCCACGACGCACGAGCGTTTTGGGACTGCTTTGCAGGCTGCCGCGCTCGCTCGCCCCCGCTCCTCCGTGCTTGTTTTTTTTGCACTAAGTGTACTTACTCTGCGTTAAAATGGTTTAATTAATGTGGTTAGATGTAGACATGCTGCGTCTTTTAATATTCAGGCATATCTGGCAGAACATCTACTAACCCAAGTACATGGCAGGCTGGTGGACAGACAGGCACACACGCAGAAATGTGCAGACGGGACTACAAAGAGTGGGCTTGCATGCGTGTTCGTTATTGATTTGTCTGCGTACGTCTGCCTGCTCCCCTGTGCGCCCGATAAGTCTGTTTACATCCATCTGCCCAGCAGCCCGAGGGTCTCCCGGCCCCCGCTCGGGACACATGTGCTGCTCCTCGGTGATGATGTCAGGGTCCTGGGTTCCCATCCCATTACATCACCCTCTGCAGTGTGAGAACCGATTGCTCAATTTAAACCCTCCCCGGAAACTGACGTCCAATGGGAGCAGCGAGAGGAAGCCGGCACTGCAGGGTTAACCCTTACCGCTCCGTTCTGTATTGGGTATTCTGTGCGCAGCATCTGAGGTAAAACACTGCAGCAAACAGCCCAGAACAAGGACAACAGACTTTCACCCCTCCTTTCGGCTCTCCCTCTGAACCTCAAGCGTCACACAACGTGCAGATACTGCAACAGAACTAAGCAACTGGCGTCCTCGGCACGCACCGTGTACTCTGAGGACCACACGAGAACTGCGTGGCAGCCGTGACGTGCACTGTCAGATGTGTGCGTCGTGCTTCAGTCCTGGGTCGCTGAAGGGCGTGACTGAGGTGCGCTCTCAGAGCTACTTGAGTCCCCAGTGCTGGAGTAAGGGGCTGGTGAATGACAGCCTCGTGGTGAAACAGCAGGAGGGGCTGAAGGTGAGGGTGGAGGTGCACTGGCAGAGCTGGGGCTCTGGGAGTACCGAATGTTAGGTTTGAGACGCATTGCCAGTCTCGGTGTATTTGTAGTGCAAGAGTAGGGACTAGTGAAGAGCACCGACAGAGCTGTGCGAAAGAACTAGAACAGCGGCAGGGGCACCGAGGAGGATCTATGTGGGTTCCAGTGCAGCGGAGATTGCGGTGCCCCCTGACACTGGCTTTCTGTGGCTCAATAACAGAGTGGCAGGAGTGCAGGTTCCCAGGCGAGGCTCTGCGTGGTTCTCAACACTGGTACAGCTGGAGTAGTGTCACTTTTGTGTATCAGTGCTATAAAGTGGGGACGTTAAAGGGTTTTATTAAAGTGTGTGGTCTCAGAACTAGAAACGCAGGGAATGCCAAAGGGCTTGGTGGAGTTGCCTGGCACGCTTGAATTACAAGGGTTGACGAAGGTCCAGGCTGAGGTGCATTGGCAGAGCTCGGTCTGGTTCCCACACTAGAGAGGCAGCAGGTGCTTCAGGCCAGGGCGGCAGCGCTGTCGGTGATGGCATGGAGGCAGCGCCTCGACCCGTGTAGCTCCGCGGGCACTGTGCCCCACAAGCACACAGACTCACTATCTCTACTTTCCACCGCCTGACACTATCACAAGGTCTGCTTCCTCACAAACATCCTCTTTCACAAGACAGGCCTTGCAGCACTGGAAGGGCGGGGTGATGAGGCATGGGGACACGGGAGGAAACGGGTTGAGGCGACTAGAGACACACCCAGGGCTTCACCTCACCCTGAACCCCACGCTGTGTAAGTGGGCCGGTCAAACTGTACAGTTTCCGGAAACACCTCAAGACTGCCGGGGAACACCCTCACTCTATCAGCAGGTGTCACACTGGAATAGTCTCTCTCTCCGCGGATAGGAACCTCACACCTTGGAGCAAGCTAATGGATTGTGGCTAGCTTTACCCTTTTATGAGCCCAGGCTCACTTATTTCACTTTATGAAACAGAACCTCACTCATTAGATCGGAGTCTCACTCAGTGACACGCAATCCCACTCATTTGGTGTGTCTCACTTCATTAACCACACTCACTCATTAAGAGAGATTCTCACTCTGTGAAGGATTATGTCACTCCTCTGAGTGTGTCTCACTTTATGAAGCAGAATCTCACTCATTAGACCGAAGTCTTACTCAGTGATGCACAATCCCACTCATTAGGTGTGAGTCTCATTCTTTGACACATAATTTTATTCACCTGGGTGCGTCTCCCTCCATGAAGCACAATCTCACTCACCTGGTGTGTTGCTCTGTGAAGCACATGCTCACTTATTAGATCAGACTCTCACTCCATGAAGTAGATTCCCACAGCATTCCATGATACACAATTTTATTCATTCAGTGACAGTGGCGACTTGGAGCACCCTCTCCCGCGTTAAATGTTAAGGACACCTCGCAGCACAGTGTCACTCTTAGCTAATCTCAAGAGCAAAATAATGTGGCATGAAAGAAAATAATGCCAGACAAAGGTAAAATGAAAGTTGACTAAACGCGCTATGCTAAATAAATAACAAAGCATTGGTACAGCCAGTAGGTCTCACCCTTGGGGTCTACTGGCTTTGCCAATGCTTTTTGGTAATGCTGAACAGAATTGGTAACAAGCATTGGCATAGCCAATAGGTCTCGCCTTTGGGACCTTATAAGTGTTTAACCATGCAAAAGTTAATGTTGTTGCACCAAGGATATTGTGCTGCATAACTAAATACTTATAAGGTCCCAAAAGCGAGACCTATTGGCTATGCCAATGCTTGTTTAAGAGCAGGCAGTGATCCGTGGGACCACTGCCTGCTCTTAAAAAGTGCTTTTACTAAAATTCACAAAGGGGAAGGGGTCCCTTGGGGACCCCTTCCCATTTGCGAATGGAGTTACCACCTACTTAAATTAGGTGGTAAAATGCGAATGTTTTGCGACCACATTTCGGTCACAAAACATTCCTACAAAGCGATGCGAGTCGGTATTAGGAAGGGACGCCCTAAACACGCCCCTTCCTAATAGCAAATCGCAAACCCATTTTGCGATTCAGTAACAGGTTACCGAATCGCAAAATAGGGTTTGCTCCATCTGAGAAGCATTTTTTTGCGTTCGCAGGCAAAAATGCTGGATGCAGGTGCCCCTTAGCCATTTAGGCGAGCCAGTTTAGAGTGACCAGAATGGGTGTGATGTGGTCTGATCTTCTGGAGTCTATCAGCCGTGCTGCTGTATTGAGGGATACTCTGAGGAGCCGTATGTATTCTTCCATACTCTAGATTAGAGGGGACTAATGATTGTACTGTTTTTTTTAACTCTTCCTTTGGAATTAGGGGCTCATTTTTTCCGAGATGACTGATTTGGTGAAGGGAATTCTTAGTTATAAACATTAATTTACACTTGGAGGTCAAAGTTCTTTTTCAGCGTGAAGCCCAGCAATCTTGAAGATTCATCAATGGATGGTTTGCAATCTACTGTGTTTGCTACGTTCATCGCCAGGCTTGACAGGTGCGCTGCGTAATTCAGGATATTAGTAGTAATTCAACACCCATGACTAGCCACGGGCGGTTAGATCTTCCAGTAATCATACTTTCATATGCAGTCGCGAATCATCAGCACGTAAGTGAAAAGATCAGTTTAATTCCATTGATTGGGAACCAAGTCCTTCGAGTTGTGTCTCTTACAATGCTCCAGAGATTGTCTCGACGATACCACTGTTTATTGGCACTGGGACGGTCTGTGTCACTCTGGTTTTACAGCTATTAAGATATGCATTCTGATCCCAGAGAATAAATAAACAACCACTAGGGTGCATTGTTATTGTCAGCCCTGCTGATAAGGTAGTTTAATTGGGTGAAGTGCCTGCTGCCACTGTCTGCTGCTAGGCTGCAGATCAAAGGATTGCATGCTGACAGGTGAATGTATTCAAACCCCTACGTTCAACCTGCTCTCTAAGTGCAAAGTATGCCTCCCTCTGGGCAAATCATTTAGCTGGTTTGAAGTCCAGTTCAGGCAGAGCATTGAATTAATGAAGGTACTTACACCTAAATATTAAAAAACATATGTTTTTGTTATTCTGTATTAGGAAAGATGATAAAAGGGTATTTCCTGCTGTTCAGCAACGTGCACAGATTCCATACGTTACTAAATAGGTAGATAGTGAAATACCTGGAGTGGTAATTGGATTAGGTAGAATGAGCAAGGGAAAGGAACAATGTTAACAAGTATTGGCAAAGACACCTACGAGACCTATTTGCTTTGATAATGATTTTAGCCATGCTGTACAGTTGGGATGTGGGTGGTGTAGGTTTAAAAAGTCAAAATATGCATGTCAAATTTCACAGCAGTCAAGCACGGGATGGCTGGGTATGTTTCATGATGAATGATTTTTTTGTGAGCATTAAGTTTACTAGCAGCAGCAGGGAAGGGTGGTTATTTGATTCTGTAATCTATGCCCGGAGGTAAAGTCCGGATCTGCTCTATTGATATCTGTGGTCTTAATGACAGAAATAAGAGGGGCAGGGTTGCAAGGGGTCTACGGTATATGAAGGCCGACATTGTGTGTTTGCAAGAGACTCGCATATCCTGGGATAAGCGGGGTGATTGAAAGATCTAGGTTTATCAGTATTGGCATGCACCAGTCAAGGGTCAATCGCAAGAGGGGTTGCAATTTTAGCCAACAAATTGATGTCACCGCAAATGAGTTAAAGAGGATAAATTTGGCCTGTGGGCGATTGCGGAATGTGCGGTAGGGGGTGCCTGGTTCACAATTTGTTCTATATACAGCTCTAATTTTGATGAAGCTGAGGTGTTGGATTTTTTTTTTTTTTTAACACCGAGCTGGCTTTATGGCCGGGCCCCCTAATTCTTTGTGGAGATTTAAATATTCATGTAGATATACAGGATAATCTTAAGGGGAATCAACCCTATATAGGAAAAAAGCCAGGTGTCTATAAAGCACTTCATCGCCTGGTGATGGACCATGGTTAGATGTAATGCACCTGAACGCATAGCAAACTGGTATGACTAGATTATTAAACAAGCATTTGCAATGCAATAGGTCTCGCATTACTGAGCTAGTGGCGTTGCGAATAATGATGCAACACCAATAGCTCAAACTTTCAGTAATGTGAGAGCTATTGCATTGCAAATGTTTTTTCCCAATTTATTTATTTTTAAAGCAATCGCGGTACCCGCGCTTTAGCTTAAGATGTTTAAAGCTAAAGTGAGGGTGCCGATTGTAAGAAGAGTTAAGAAATTGAAGAAAAAAAAGGCGTGCAGCTGCATTTTTTTCTATTTATTAACTTTTGTTACAATGGTGGCACCCGCGCTTTAGCTCTAAACATCTTAAGCTAACTTTAAAAGTAAAGAAATAGTAAAAAAAAAAGTGTGGGGACGCATATTTTTCTATTTGTTTACTTTTAAAGCAATCGCGGCACCTGCACTTTAGCTTAAGATGTTTAAAGCTAAAGCGCGGGTGCCGCAATTGTAAGAAAAGTAAAGAAATAGAAAGAAAAGTCATGCAGCCGCAGTTTTTTCCCCATTTATTTACTTTTGAAGCAATTGTGGCACCCGCGCATTAGCTTAAGATGTTTAAAGCTAAAGCAAGTGTGCCGCCATTACTACAAACGGAAACAAACGGAAAAGAAGTGGCGGCCACACGCTTTTTTTTCTATTCATTCTCGGTCTGCGCAGCCAGTATTTGGAACTCTCTTCCCTGCTGGTCTGCATTACATTGCATTGTTATGTTATGTTGGTTTGTATAGCGCACTAATCATCCAAGAGGGTATTCAGGCGCTTGTGCAAGGTGTGTAGGTGTGTGGACCCAATGTATTAATATGAAGTGCCAGGTCTTCAGCTTCTTGCAGAACTCAAGAAGTGAGAAGGCGACCTCCAGTTTTGCTTATGCAGATGCGGGGAGTATGTGAGAGTGAGGTAGAGCGTAGGTGTCTGGTGGGTTGGTGAAAGTGCATGCGCCTGTTCAAGTATACCAGTCCTGTGCTGCATAAGGCTTTGTATGTGTGCGTAAGAAGTTTGAATTGGCTGCGCTTGTGAATGGGGAGCCAGGGAAGCTTCCTGAGGCGCGGTGTGAAGTGGGTGCGGCATGGGAAGTCAAATATGAATCTTGCGGCTACGATCTGTATGGTCTGGAGCAGTCTGTTCCATCTAGATTTTACTCTCCTGTAATCTAGCGCCAAGAAACCTATGATGAACGTGCGCTCTAAAAGTTCATTTAACATAACACACATCAACACACAAACTATAAAATATCCCCTTAGTCACGTTTCTCCTGATACATGCATAACTGTGCCCCAACCGTGGCGGATAGTTGTAGAGTCTGTTGATTCCCGTGATGGCAGGCAGGCCTCTATCCGCTCCTTCAGGAAGGCTGTCAGGAGGTCTGAGGTGCACGGTCTTTAGCGCCTGGTTAGTTGTTTATTTACTTGGTGGCCACCGCACCGCTCCAAGGAAGAGCAGAACCTTTTAACTCTCATGTCCTTCTCTAATCATGTTTGACAGATAAGATGCATCCGGTAGATAGAACTGTGCTGTAAAACGCTAAATTAGATCTACTAAAACATGCGCTTTGGGCAGAAGGATGCACGGCAATTCGATTGGATTTTGGATTCCGAGAATTTGCTGCGTTTGAGTTTTTGGGTGTGCGCAAGTGCAGTGGAAGCTCCTCCCTGGATCTGTCCGTGGTACCTTCACGTCTCTATACAGTTTATCACCGAAGGATGTGTCAACCAACACGTCTATGCGTTGAAATGCCTGCCTGTGAGATTCTGGCTGCCTGAACTGAAAGCAGACTCGCATGAAAATATATCCAGAAGACGAACAAGTATATCCTGGACGAAAGCGCATCGGTATTTCATGAGCTGGAGTAGCTTGCTACTCGCCGAAAAAGCGCTTCGGAGCCTCGCCAGAGGGGTAGTAAGCGCTATATAAATGCAATTACAATAAAGAGGCAAGTGGCCTGCCAGTAAAATATTCGACTAACGGAAAATAAATCATTCACATTTACGGAAGGTCCGAAAAAGGGTGCAATATTTATCCGAACCAAATATATTCCTGGTCCACAGGGATTGAAAGTTACTGGGTGCTTTATATAGTGGACTGTCATGACTACTGCCCAAAAATGAGGCATACCATGCAGATTAAATGCAGGGTACTTTTACCCCAGTGCATTTTGGCAAGTTTTGTCTGTCGATATTTACTGTTGAAAAATACGGAGTGGTAATTGCACAAATCATATTTTCAAGAGTTATAGTACATATTGCAATTAATCATGCTGACCATAATAGGTGTTTGGGGCGATGATTTTTAAATTTTTTCTTAAGGAAAACGGGGAACAGGCGCAATTAACGGTAAAGCGCGGAATGGGGCGCTTGTCAAAAAAAAAAAAAATAGATCCCTAAACAAAAAGTTAACAACAACCTCCAACGTCCAGTGTAGGGAGACTGTAGTTGGCCGGCGCTCTTCCCCTACAAACGGAAGTGATGTATCGGGAGCACCGGCCAATAATGAGCCGGGAAACAAGCACAAAGGAATTTTTACCCAATGGCAAGCAGCAGCTGTAATCACTCTCGGTAGAGTGATTACTGCAGGTCTTGCAGACAGCGCATGCACTGATGCTCGACCTAAAAAAGATAGAAGGGGAGTCGAAAAAGCAATCCGATACCTTGGGGCAGAGTATGTGCGATGTTTTTTTTTTTTTTAATAGCAAGCACGTAAATGTCAACTAGATGAATGCGGGAAAGCCTTACAGGGGGGAATGAGCATCCGTGGTAAGCGTGAACAAGTAAGCACATCAACGACACCCCACTTGGGGCAGAGTTAGCACAATGCCATGTTTTTTTTTTTTTTTTTTTTAGAAATAAAGCACATAAATCGCAGTAAATATCAAAGCTCCCTGCTCCCTGCTCCCGCTATAAGAGAAGTCGAAAAAGTGCTCCGATACTTTGAGGCAGAGTTTGTCCAATGTTATTTACTTATTTTTTTTAATGAAGCACATGAATGAAAAATACATGAATGTGGGAAAGCCGTGCAGGGATAATGAGTGCCCGCTGTAGCGTGAACAAACAAATAAGCAAATAAGCTGATCAAATACACCACGTGAAGGGAAAGCCTTCCTAGGCCGCGGTAGCCACCATTCCAAATGGCTAGCATAAACAAGCCTTGAGAAAAAGAGTGCGCCAGCAAAGACATACAGAAACAAGAGTGTAGGAGGACATGTACCAGGGGCAGTCCCCCACAAAAGTCAAAACACACCCAAAGGTGGGACAACGAGCAATGTTTCCCCAATGAAAAGAAAGCAATTTTGACAGGCACAGGAAGGAACGAATGGAAAGCGGTGGGCGTGGTCTAAGCCCCCAGAGTAGATACAGCATGCCTCGCAGGGCAGCGCATGTGCGCTGCTAGGCTCGACCTAAAAAGGTAGCACCTGAAAGGAAGCAGCGGAAGGACACAAGCAATAGGTCCATGCTCCAGTGGAGGGCAAACACCAGATGAGGAAGGAAAGCCCACGGAAGCTGACAAATATGAAGCAAGCAAATAACAGTGACAGTAGAGTCCACTACAAGTAAGCAAAATGCTGGCTCTAAGCCCACTGTAAAATAATGATATGTTTTAAAACAGACAGCGCCCGAGTGCTGGCACAGGTTTCACCTAAAATGGGAGGATGTCAGGGTGAGAGGATGGAGAAGGAGACAGAGGAAGAAAGAGAGAAACATGAAAAGGACAAGAAAGAAATAACCCAGAATCATTCATTATTTCTACAAGAGCAAATCGATCAGAAACATTTGCACCTTATATAATCCTGCCCGGAAGCACTTCAGACATATAATTACCATCACTGAAACAGCTAATATTAACCCAAGCAGATAAAATCCTATCGCCATTCTCATTTATCATGCACTCTCCCAGCATCGTTCTCACTAATCTGAATTTCAACTTAACTTACATGTTCAGTATGTGACCAATTCTACAGAACTCCACAATCGAGTCACTACAGTAGTGAATGGTATAAATCGGCTGTAGTCTGGAATATCGAGTTAGCACAATATCGTTGCCAAAATATGAGGGACCAAAATATTAAGGAGATAGGCGTATATTTGGAAGTATGGATTCAATATTTTTAACTCCACATCTACATACCTTGCGGGTGTATATCTCATTAAGGTAAGTGTGAAGTTAAGTATGGCAATCTTATACTTACCTATACATACTTGCCGATATTTTGGACCTTCACATTTTGGGTATGATATGGTGTTTAACTCAATATTACCTGCTTCATATTTCGTACCTCCATCTTATAATTTTTATTTTATTTTATCGTGTTTCAAAAATGCCAATTAAAGTAATGATGGCATCACACACAATCGGCAAAGTCAGAAGGGTATGCAGTTCCTAATAAGTAAATTTTATTTGATTATTAATTGTCTCTACACTACAGGTCATCACCAAAATGGATTTTTAAGTTGATGCCCAGAGAGGTATGTGTGATTGGGAGTAGATATAGGAATCTGTACTTTGAAACTCCAGTCACTACGCAGATTAGGTGACACTGGTCCTGAAGAAAAGCTGCTTGATCATCTATATGACTAATTTTGGCTTGAAACATGTCGACCTATAGCTATCTTAGGATAATTTTAATGACTGAATCCTCCTGCCTATGTTAAAAGGCGTGACGCTATCTACTAGAATTTATTATCTGAGGAGTACCCCCTGTCCTACTTTAAACCTCACATTTGCACCTATACACCTATTACACCAATCTACATTTAGACCCACACTTCACCAAATGGCTTATGAAAAGAACTTTGGTAAAGAGTCCTCATTGAGGGTGCCCGTCAGGCATTGCAGTGCCGCCCCGACATGAAGCAAAAGCCGAATGATGAAGCATGACACCTATCTAGGTGCGTGAGGGCATTTGTTCCTACAGTGTTGTGCTCCCAGCGGACTCTGTGGAACTAGACCGACCTAAGTAGATAAACATCTTATTAGAAGCTGCATACCCTTCTGTTAGACGTTACCTGGAGCATGTATGCTGGACCTTTGTACGCTCCGAGTCCCTCCCTCTTGATACGTATGGCACAGAATGGCCCTGAGTTTGCTCATGATGGTATCAGACTGGCAGTGAATTTTCCCATTTGCACCCTAGTAGATGTTTAATGAGATCAAGGTGACAGTACAATGCACCACTCTATCCCACTACTTAGTAATCACAGAAATTTCCCAAAACCTTTCTATTTCGACTTACACTGGGCACCACACATTTATAGAGCTGAATCAATGAACATCTATCCTGTTGTGTAACAAGTAACAACCACTGTGTAACAAGTACCTTACCACTAGGATTTTAATATAAGTTTGTACAATTCAGCTCAGTCTTGACTTCTGTCATGCACGGCTATTCCATAAGTTAGACATCTAGACCTCTACAAAACACACATATTGAACTACATCATGAACTGGTTTCCCAGTACGGAGACCTCAAAAAAGATCTGCCAAAGTACCTCAATCCTGGCTCATAATGAGCAATTTTACCAAAGTAACTAGATAGCCACAAAACTCTTGGGGTCACCTCGAAACTGAATTGGAGAGCATCATGCTATCACAAAACGTAATGCCAGATTATGGAGAGTTTGGAACAGTGGCATATTTAAAACACTCCGTAAACACAAACAACGCAAGTTGGGGTATTTACCAGGAGTTTTTTTTCTGGAAAATTAGCTATTGGATGCAGAAAGTGTGGCTTCCACCACAAATTCTGCATGTATCGGTATTTACAACATGTTTTTCCCCAGTTAATTTCAGACGGTTTGACCTGTCGAAATTTATCAGAGGAATACTTAGGGGTGGAGTTGGTGCAAATGTCAGAATTCCCATCCTGTGCAAACAAGACATTGCACAGGGTTTGGAATATACCACCTCACTCTGGATCAGTCCCTGGGACATCCACAAGATTTTTTACAAAGCTAATTGATTTTGATTGTTATCATTCATTAGTATGTCCATACTGAGACATACACAGAACACTCAGAACCCACCTCAATAACTATTAGAAGTATGCACGGCTATCCCCATTCACAATGACACTTTCAGAGAGCTGTCGCAAAGCACCACTTTAACTTGCAATATGTGCTTCAATATCAATTCTTGGAAAAATCAGTGCACTTTTAAAATGTATCTGATTTAACATATGTTAGTAGTGAGTTCATGCAAGTTTGATTTCAGTTCAGGTAGTTCAAGGGCCAAACACATCTGCTGCATTCCGGTCTGAAAGCTTCAAACCCTGGATTGGCATACACAGTCTTTCATCCTTCAGAGGTCAAAATAATGAGAGCCATTGTGTTTTGTCAAAAAACCTTCCGTTTCAAATTGCCTCAAAATGAGATACTTTTAATGTGCCACGGAGTTCTGTTTCTTCTGTATACAATTGCTTATATAAAAACAACTATACAGCATGTAATAAAAAGAAGTTCAAACCTATTCAAGTATCTAAGCCTCTTTCTGTTCCCAGGGCCATCATCACAGACACTCAAAGCACATGCAAACCCATCAGAGCATCCAAATGCTGAACACAGCCCACTGATGCAAAGTATTTAGAAAAAAAGCTGTTTTAATATTTTCCTGTACAGGGATTTAAAACCCTTCATATGATCTGGGATGACGTTCTACAAAGCACTAGTTTAGCAATGCAAAAGACTGGCTGCCAGCCCCAGATCTACAATTCAGTTCAGAGAGCAAAAAAGCATCAGAGGGCATCATTTCAGACATTCTTTCAGGTTGCTAGGAGTCGCACCATAAGCTGCCCTGTGAACAGTGTGTGTACATTATGCACAATGCAGTTAATGGCAGAGGGCAAAAACGAATTCAAGCAAAAATCACAAAACATTTCAAACTCACAAACATACGATCCCGACTGGCGCCACTCTTAATAATTCTTGCTTATAGGAAGATCAGAGTTACTAAGAACCATTTAGAGTACAGAGGAAGGTTAAGAGTAGTTATTCCCACTATGATCCAACAAAGAATCCACATACTGTCATTTCCTGCCAACAGGTTCTCAGATCAAGGAAGTGCTAAATGAGCAGAATCTCTTAAAAAAACACCCCTATAATCTGGGAGAACCACATCCCCCGCGAAACTTAACACCCATGCGCCTTTCTCAAGCAAACACCTACCAGTATGATCAGTATAAATCCCAGTGAGTGTCCATGCCTCAAAACCTCAACAGATATACGTAATAACCCACTATTCACACACACACACACACACACACACCATATTAAAAAGAAGCAAGCACGAAAGCGGAGTTTTTTTTAGTGATGTTCAATATCCATGCGGGAGAGAACAGACTGCATCGGCACAACTGGGGCGCAAGTAGAGCAATCTAAGATGGAACAAAGTGCATCACCTGCCCACAGGTATTCACCTTTCAGCCCTTCTTTCTACTTTTTCAGATTGCATCCTACCAGAACATTAAAAAAAAAACTGCATGAAAATAAAATGATTTATAGTCCGGGATTATTCCTCTCTTGCCTACCTATCTGAATAATACTCTTCTTACATCCATCCTCTGGATGCATTAGTGCCTCCAAGTCTACCCTTGAACATTCCTGGTGCCAAACACGGTTTTAAGTTCAGTAAAATAACCATACCACTCATTACAAAACATATTTTTCTTTGGAGTAACTTTTCCTGCAACACCAAAACCTATCGACGACTCCTGCTCCTATAACTCAACAATTCCTCATTCTGTTTCACCTCTCTTTGCTATCTCACAGTATTTAACCTCCTCCACCCTATTTTCTCTCCCCTCTTTTTCCACTTACATTAACTCATTGTAATAATTACACCCAACTCCTCTTACAACATAGTATATGAAGAGCAAGATCTGCTCGCAATCTTTGTATCCCTTCTATCGACACAGCCCGGTGGCACCGCCAGGTAGTGATGCTGGCATTTAAAAAACATAAGGTTGTCTGTAACCACCCCATATTTTTGCCTACTCTTAACTTCGGCATTTTCCAACAATGCTGGTGCCCACTGCAAGCAAGCGATCTCTCTTATACGTACTGGTATGTTAGAAATCAACATAGCATTACTTCACAGTAAATGAGCTTTAATCTCCTAACTTCACTCGTAAAAGGGTTCTTTTATTTCCCCAACGCCAAAAATGATACCCATCAGTAAAAAGATTATTTTGCAGTCGAACACCCTTGGGCGACTTGAATGTGGCTTGAGCTGATGAAAATTGTCACACACATATACAAACAAGCATTGGCAATGCCCATCAGTCTGGTGTGGGCTGCCAGCATTTTGACTTTGTCAATATTACTTTTGTCATGGTTTTTACTGTTGATGGAGATGTCGGGCCTTCGCTAATACAAATCAAAAACATGGGCTAAAGGCAGAAAATTGTTTTGCTGGATTCAAAAATCACATTACTTACAATAATAGTCCCTAGCACAACTTTGTGTGTGGATGTGCTGCTTGTGAAAGGGAAAAAGGTAATTTTTCAACGTGAAGTTAGCCAGCGGCTGGAGACCCACTGCCCCATTCTGTAGTGTGAATGACATAACAGAGTAATAGTTGAGCAGATCTGGCTGAAAGCTTGTTTTACATTAATAGTTTTAGTAAAATCAAAACGCCTTGGCTAATGCCAGACCTAAAAAACTGCTCCTAGGAGTACCCTTGGGGTCATGGGTCACGTGACAAAACATCCAAAATAAATTAATAATAGAATTCCATATGAATAAGGCTTCTGTGTCACCGGGTGTGGCTGCATCAAAGGCCGGGGTTTGGTCTGTAGATTCATCAGTGCTCATATGTTCATCTGTCTTCTGGGCTGCAGTGCATTATTAATGGGAACCGGCAGAGGAAGCCGTCTGCTGTGCTCTTTCACAGCGTGAAACACGAGCCTCTGACGCAGCAGGTTCTGCGGGCTTCAGAAATCAAGAGATTGGGTTTCTATTCTGGAACAAAACAGCCAAGACCTGCAGTTAAAATACTCGTGTCTCCCACATAAACCGACGGAGCAGTCAAATGTGAACTACGACATTATGAGAATCGTCAAATAAGTGATTTCTAGCCAACACGAATATAGGTTTACCTTTGAGCACGGAAGGGGGGGGTGGAGGGGAGGCAGGGGAACCCCTTTCACCCCCTCCCTCCTTTCTGCCTAAAGCCAACGAATATTTGTGCGCTTTGTAAATCTCAGGGGGGTCCCCGCTATATTTTGCAGGGAATCAGGGGAGGAGCTTCAGGAGGGGTGTTTGGGGTGTTACACCCCCCTTATAAATGTATTATTTGGCAAAATTTTGGGTATAGGAGCTTTCGGTCGGGTATTAGAAGGTGTCTGTCGGATTTCACCTGGGATTGTTAATACTCACTCAGACAAAAACACAAATACACATGGGTATTTTACCAAATAATGTGTTTTAAGTACCCCTCACAATCCGCAATCCTTTCCCTTTCCATTGGCTCTTGCGCTCCTGCTCATATAATAATTACCATGATATCCCAGCATGATTGTCTGAAAAGCTGAACCTCACTCCCCACCCCCCAGTCTTAATGACCAAGCTACTCTGCAGGAAACCCTCAGCATTGTGTGTAACGCCAGTGATTGACCTCCCGCTCAAACTCAAGCAATGCATTTGACGTACCCTCCCAATGCCAGCCGCTCCACACCAGCACACACCAGTTAAAGCTAACAATGCCCACAGTGTCCTCCCCCGCTCTTAGCTGTGCTAGCCTTCGGTGTGCTCTTCCGTACATGCACCCTGCTCTCAGTTCAGTTTCTGCCATGGAACTGGCAAAACACCAAGCATCTCATGCAATAAGCAAGTGTCAAGCACGTCAAAACGAAAATAAGCAGCTTATTAGGTCAGTCGTAGAAAACATGAATCTAAGTGCACACTTTAGGTGTATTGGGTGCTGTTTTCATCGGTAAAGAGCAGTCCGAGTAATATGAAGAGTAGGCCTGGGTGTGAAATTCCGCTCCACTCGTGGAGTTTTTCCCACTCCGCGACTACGTGGAGTTCTGAAAACTCCGCTCCGTGGAGCAGGGTTTTTCCCTCATTCATGCTCGCCAACATTAAGCTGGCGAGCGAGGAAAATCTTACTCCAGACCACCTCCCGGCGAGATTTCTCTACGTGGACAGTTGCAGATGGCTTCTATTGCTCGCGTTGAAAAACCTTCTGTTCGCGCTGAGGAAACTGCCGATGGAGAGGAACATCTACTCGAGTGGCAGAAAGAAGCAGCGCCCTCTTGCACTGTGCATGGTGAAGTTCATGCGTGGGACAAACAGCCGGCACTAAAAATCAGCGTGAACGGGACGACGTAACGCACTCCGCCACTTGCGGAACTCTGCCTAGCACGGTGGAGTTTTCCTGGTCACTTCGCAGAATTCCGCTAGCCCTAATGAAGAGGCCCGCGCCATTCATTTCATCGGTGACTGCTCAGATGAAGCCAAGCTGTCAGGACAATTCAAGAGTTTACCGGAGTATACAAAAGCATATCATCAACAGAAAAACTGTCCATCCGTCCCATAGTGGGTCATTTAAACAGCACACTTTTGAATTCTTTCATGGAGACAGAACTCAGAACATGGTCCCAGAGCAGCCCAAGTATAAAAATAACAGAAATCATAACATACATTCAATGCAGCTTGAATATGCAATTTGCCATGCGTATGGAATTGCTGTGCCTTTTGGTTGTCCGGGAATGATGCCCCATTTTAGACTGGAAACTGATTATTTTGTGGATGTGTGTGGTTAGTACATTGGAAGTTGTAAGTTGCTGTGAGTTTCTTTGTGGATGTGCCTGGAGGGCTGTGACAAGTTGTTTGCTTATTACCTCGGTTGATAGTGATGTCCAATATAGAGCAAATGTATATTGTGGTATTTTGCTAATGGCAGCAAGTACTCTTGGATGCCTTAATAGCCAGTGAGTTGTGCACTATACAAATGATAACTAACTACAATAATAACACTACATGTGAATTATTTCCCATAATTAATATAAATGACATTTTGTGTGAATTATGGATATCTTCCAATAGGAGGCCCGGGATATTTTCTTCTTAGCCTGATTTCCTTCTCACCATCTAATTATCTAACACGCTGTTTTCAATAAACATCCTGTTAGGTAAAAACATGTTGATGTCATGCATATTAAACGACACATGACATAAAAGAACTATTGTGAACAACAATAAAAAACAAATGGCGAGCTTTAAGTCAGTCCCATATTCATTGTTAGATGACAATCTTGTCTATCTCACTTCCATGCTCCTATCTGGATGGCCTTCCTCCATATTCTTGTGTTTGTCCCACCCAGGGTCTCAATATGTTTTGATTGAATAGAATGTAACATTTCACTGCTGACGTCAGACCTTGCATTGCATATGAGAGACTATTTTATCTCTCTGTGCAATATTCCTCCCTTTTATTAAAAAAGTAACCTCTCACACCAGTGCCTGTTTCCACTTATACGCCCTCACGCTCTGTGCACCAGGCCGCCACTTTATTTGCGAGTGGCCATCTCAAGATTTTTTTTTTTTATCATTCCACGATGGCAGCTGGTGCATGGGCTTGAATGAGACGGGCATAATTGTATGCATTTCATTATGCTTTAAGAAAATCCATTCAAAGTTGGCATCCATAGATGTGGGTGCCAACATGGCAGCCATCTTTGTAAGAATTTTCTTATATTTCAATAGGTTATTTTTTTTTAAAAATTCGAAAATTCTTTCAACTGTGTCGGCCATAAAAAAGCATTGGCAAAGCCAACCGGCTGCAAAGGAAAGACCCGTTGGATTTTACAGTGCTTGTTATGTCAACCATCACAACACCTCATTACCATTACTCAGTCTTTATACACAGGTTGTGTTATGCATCATCCATTAGAGAGGTAGGGATTGTGTTGCCGTAGATACAGTAAAACTTATTAGGCAACAGGAAAAGTAATTTCTGTTTTACTGATAATTTTGGGGCTGTCTGTTGAACATGCACATCTGTGGGCTTCAAAATTCAAACTTGATCTAGGAATCTCATTGGCCGAGTATAGTATTGCGTTCTATCCGCCAATTTCCAAAGTCCATTATGGTGGGACTTGTATAGGAGAAAAACTTCTGGTGCGTGGGGGTGGGAGAACTTGCCAAACACCTCACTATCAGAGGTGGCTGTGACGAACTGCTGAGGGCACCCCCAGGGTTCCTTGTTTTGGAGGGCTCCCTCACCTCCCATAGCCATGCCATTGCATGTCTTACATAATGCGTGCAATGGCCTGGACTAAGAAATAGGTAAATGCTTGGGAAAGTCACGCCACTTTCCCGAGCAGGCCACCTGCAGCACAGGGACCCCAAACCTTCAGGGGGAGCCCAATGAGGCTAAGACCAATAAATATATATGCGATCTTGGAGGCAACAGGCCCCTCATCACATTTTGCAGGGAGCCCCCATCATTTTTGTGTTACCCCACTGGATGTGGGGTGGAAAATGCCCTTTCTCCCAGAAAAACCAGTTGCTTGTAGCCAAGGAGGTTCCTCTGAAGCATACTCCAATCCCTCACCCCCTCAACGTACTACTACACTATGCTTACTCAACCTCAAAAACTGCAACTTGGTGCATTCAGTAAGTACTGTGTGTTTAAAGGTGGGTGCATATCAGTAAAGAGAGCAGGAATTTAAACCGGTGTCACAGGTTGCGTTTTCCACTGAAAAATTGATAGACAGGAATGGGAAAAAAGCTACTTGAAGACCATGTCCAGTCAGTAAGGGAGTACAGGGTGATGGGCACAATGCTTGGACAAAGGCCACGCCGAGCACAAACTAGATGATGGCATAATGGGCACACGACATGGCCAAAGGCAACCTCCTGCATCCAGAGCCTGTAGAGCAAGGGATCTGCAAAACTTGATCTGGGTGTAGAATGTGGCCCAAGGCTCCAAATGGTAGCAAGAGCGTGCGGACCATGGCATACCTTTGACTTCTGAAAACAAGGAGATCAGATGAAGGTCAGTGAACCCCCTCGCAGTCTTAGCCCCATCAATTTTCAAAGGTTTTGGACTGGAACCATAATATCACTTCAAATTTAAAAAAATGTAGGCAAATATGTTACATATGTTGGTTACTAAATAATCTAAGAACGTCCCGTAGCAAAAGTTTTTCATTGGGTATATGTGTGTCAGTGTCTCTATTTCTGCCTTCTCTCCCGGTGAGCGACCTACATCCAAGCTATCCTTCAAAAATATTTGGGTAGCTATTTTACCCCCAAATTTGCTGCAGGTGTGTGGAGGGAAGGCTGTTTAAGTTATAGAGTTGCAAAATAACTTTCATGAAATTTGCATGTGCAAAACATATTTATATGTTTACTGTGTTTATAGACCATGTCAACCTGAGTCCTCAAAATCTACTTCACGTGAGTGATATGCCCGAAGGCTTGTCAACCAAATGTCAGCAAAATTGCATGAATACAGACTGAACCAATGACTAATATCAAGACACAGGAGCATTAGAAAGGCACTAAGGAAACAAAAACAAACAAGTAGAGAGGAAAAATGCAAAACTAGAAACGTGGTGTCAGAAGTAATGCAGAGATGTGGAATGAGGAAAATGAAACTGATTGAAAGGAGGAAATGAAAACATCCCAAATGATAAGTCCCATATATGAAAATACAACAGATGGGGACGACAGACTACAAGAACGTAAAAGACAAAGGGGTAAAAATGAATTTAAACCAGCACGTAAACATTAATCTTACAGAAGGAAGGTGCGTGTGGTATGTCCTACACACACACGTACCCTGCTCTACTGTAATCTTCGCGAGAGCCTACTTCAAATACGCACTGCGCGCTCAGCGGCAACGCCCGAGTCTCCTCGGGGTCTGACAGAGTCTGGCAGACACCGGCGACAGCAGCACTCACCGTCCTCTCGCGGCAGCCCTAGCCGGCTCCTTGCAGCTGCACTCGGAGTCCCTTCTCCTCAGCACTCGACAGCTGCACTACACCGAGGCCACGCCTATCTCACCGCCCTGCTAAACCCGGCCCACAGGCATCAGCCGGCCACCTCCACCCCCACCCTCTTTTCCGCCTCCACCCTGCTCACCCCATCACCGGCCTTTTCATCTGCAGCCCGCCCACCCACTGCCAGCCCGCTGTGCCCCCTCCCGGTCCCTAATACAAACACCAAACCGGCAATTACATTCCTCGGGGTGCTGATGAGAACCATGTGCACGTTGTTCTAAAACGGGATCTCTGCCTTCAAACTGGGGACCATTTTAGAATTGCGCATCTCAGCAAATAGATGGAAATTTCACCTTTAATTTTTCAGTCCGGCTTCGTAATACTTCAGACATCGGGGGCAATGTTATTTTGTCAGTACACCAACGTTTTAAAGCTGCCCAGCCAGGACAGCGAACCGTTTTCAATCGCATTTGAATCAAAATATTTTTGCAATGTGCGCTGTACAATTTAAGAGTCATCATGAATAGTTCCCCCTTTAAACAGACTGCACATCTCACCCCCTGCATTGGGTGTGTACAGCGAACAGGGACGTTTTAAGGATTTTGGGGGCCCTGGGCCAAATGTATTTTGGGGGCCCCTGTTGGGAACAGCTTTGATGTTATGATCCAGTTTCAGCTCTTTCATGCCCTCTTTGGTCAAATTCTAAATGTATGTACATATGAAATTCAGGGATAGTGATGTGTTTGTAACACAGCAGCAGCTCACTAGTATTACTGCAAACAATCTCCGTGACACCCTCCCATTTCTCACCCTGTATTGATCTAAAAGAAACTTTTTTTTATGGATGTTGCAAGAAAGAAATACAAATGTCTGTAATAGACTCTCACACATTAGAAATAAGTAATAAAAAAACGCTATTTACAACAATCTGTTAAAAAATGATTTAAGGTCATCAGGGCAAGACTCTGCAGAACAGAGCTGGCTCTATTAGGGGGCCCCCTGAAAGGCTGGGGCCCTGGGCCAGAGCCCACTTTGCCCATGCCTTAAAACGTCTCTGACAGCGAACCGTTTTCAATCGCATTAGAATCAAAATATTTTTGCAATGTGCGCTGTACAATTTAAGAGTCATCATGAATAGTTCCCCCTTTAAACAGACTGCACATCTCACCCCCCCTGCATTGGGTGTGTTCTCCCCCCCCCCATACCTGCTTATCTTTGTACCCACCTCCCACTTTCTTGTTGTGTTCGATGGACGCTTTGTTACCCTTGTGACTACGTTTGCGCTATAGCGATCATGCAATAGTATTGATAGAGCCGGCCATTCCCAGTAGCCTAAAGTAAGAGCCAGGCCAAACGAAACGCCCAGCGTGCCATCTTTTTCGGATTACTACTTGCCCCTATACGCATTTTGTGTTTTGATGTGTTCACTTCGCATGATTTCAAACGAAAATAATCCATTATGTTACTGTATCATTTATGTATTATTTATATTCACGATACACAAAAGTAAACCTTTTGGACTTTTTAAAATAATAAAGTGGCAATTTCCGGACCCCCTCCCCCCCACACAAAAACGTTTCCATTCTTGTTGTTCCATATAGAGATGAGTGAAGAAAACTCAACCGGATCTGATAACAATGAAAAGGGTGAAGATGAACAGAGGGAGGAGCAGCGGCAAGAAAGTGACCTAATGTTTGTTGTTCCAGGGCGAATAGGTCAGAGGTCGTATTGTCAAACTTCAGCTGTGCTGCCTCAGTCTCTTACCTTGGCTGCAGGCAGCGGGGCAGACTGTGTTGTCGTAGCGGTGGAAGTGACAAAGTCTCCTGACAGTGCATCGACCAACTCCGTGTCACTCAGGGGCTAGAGTCAAAGGTGAGAAATAGAAATAAAACAGGAGAATGTTTAGCAGACCTTTCCTTACCACACCATCCTGAGGACACCTTCACGAATTAACATTAATTAAAAAATGAGACCGGCGGTTAGAGTTGAATAAAACCAATAATTTAAATCGCGTTTACTTTACACCAGAAATGGGACCGTTAAGCTCTCCCCTCCTGGGATTTTCAGACTTCCCTGGATACAGACTGCCTAGCAACTGAAAACAAACGCACGGTATCAATGGCGTCCTTCCAGCAGGCCTCAGTCTGAGGGAGATTCCTGTGGTGAGAGTGGCGTACACCGGGAGACGGGAAGACAGACATGCACGCACGCACACACACACACACACACACACACACACACACACACACACTCACACTCTCTCTCCCCCCCCCCCTCCACGGAGCTCCTTGAAATTACATCGCCTCTCATACAGCAGGCACCAAAACTGTTCGGCAAACTGAGCCCAATCCTCCAACTTTGGGAATGAACTCCTTCAAGTTGTAAAGGTCCAAACAAGAGCTGCAGTTTGGCACAGGCAGTGAAGAAAGTCCTACTAGGCCCAGAGCAGTGCTTTAAATGGGAAAAAATAAGTGCAGGTACTCATTAAAATGAGCTAGAGGTGTGGCAAGTGAGCGGGGCTATGGGCAGGGCTAAGGCCAAGATATGATGATGCATAATGACTTCTATACCAGTTGCAGCACATATCAAAACACAACAGAAATGCATTTGTTAACAAAACAGGTTACATCATTACACAAAATGAAAGCCAAACAGGATAATATGTTAAAAATTTCCTTGTTTTGTAATATTTGCAACTTCTTAATGTCATACCGTTATTTGTTGTTGTTTGGCACAATGCTGTACATCAAGCGTGCACACACAAAGAAACAAGCAGGCAGGTACAAAAAAGCGGCTGAGCCAAGAACTACAGAAGCGCTTTGGCTTTCAGAGACAGCTTCTTCTCCGACAGCCTAGTGCTCACCAGCACTAGCAGCCAATGAGCCTACCTTTCATGAGTACTGGTACTCTCCTAGGCAGTAGCGAAGTGCCGGTATTAACAGTGATAAAAAATAAGAAGTGCCAGTACTCGGTACCTGTGAGTACCGGCCCATTTAAAGCACTGCCGCAGCCCTTTTCCCTACGGCCAGGCTCTTCTTGTCTCTTTCTGGTTCAGTGTCTTTACATCCACATCTACTCTCCATTCACGATTAACCTCTCATTTCTACCCAGCCTCTAACCTTTTCTACCTGGTTCTGCCCCTCCTACTGCCACCTCTCGCTTACTTTCTCCACAAGTCTTTTACATTTTGCCACGGTTTTTCCCCCCACTTGCCTCCTCTTCTCCCCACCATGATCTACCCATACCCTAAATTTGCCACCTGGCCAGTAATTTTTGTCCTATATTTCATTATTAGTGTTGAGAGTACGCTTACTGTTGAGGCCTGTATTTTTAAATAAAGGCTTGCAAAAAAAAAAAAAAAAACTTGCTAAATCAGTATTGATATTTTTTCCAGTAAATAAAAGCATAAATCATTTATTCACTTCAAAAGTACAAAACTATTTCCAAGCTGTGAAAGTGTGTGTGCGCGTGTGACTGTGTGTGACTGCACGTGTGTGTGCGCGCGCATGCTCCGTCGCGCCCTGTAAATTCTGCAAGGCAGCGTTTTAAACTAAATTTCAGGCTAATGGTTAGTTAATTTCTCTTGATCAAACTGCTTCCCGGCATTAAAAGAGGCGATTCGATTGAAATTGCATGTGGTTCATCAATAGCTAAACCAATTACTTCAAGAAATGCAGCAGATTTTTTTACTTTACACGAATTTGTGTTAAAATACAATTCCTAAGCACCCATTTCAAAACTGAACAAATATCTGGTATTTTTATCTGAAAAAAGTGGTAACTAACTTCAGCGACATGTCACCTCACTTTTTTACATTCCTCCCTCCCCCTTCCTTCTATGTTCATCTCGTTTCCCCCCAACCAGATCCATTGCCAGTTGTCACGGGAGCTCATTTCTGGAGTGCTGCAGCGTTCCCTGCTATGCATTGCTCTTTGGGCAGCGCTACTTTCACACCCATGGATCCATCGCTGTTATGTAAATGCAGCGATTAGTGTTGATGGGGCACACAAAGGAAAGCAGCACCTGTGCTGGAAAAACCAAACATAAGAAAACCTGCTTTGGGAAAGATGTAGGATTGTGTTGAACTGCCACTCGCTTTAGTATGGCCAGGCAATACCCTAAATGGACTGGATAACTGCCTGGCAGCCCCAGGCCATTTCACGCACCTGACAGAGGGGGAGAGGGGCTAAAGCACTTCCAACAGAATGGTTGTTGAACGCCTAATCAACAGTGCAGGGTCTGCCTAGATCCTGTCCTGTTAATCACGGCATTAAGCAAGCTCTCCCCAACCCCTGCAGTGTGGGGAAATTCTAATAGGCGCTACTGGACGTTAGCAGCGTCTATGCAAAAGGCTACTTCAGGGGCTCAGTGCAACTGCGAGATCCAGAAGCAGAGCGGCATTTGTCCCACATTAGAGGTGATACCAAACCTTAGCCTGCCATGCCATCAGTCAGGGTACCGGTACTCTCTCTGACTAAAGAAAAGTGCCGGTACTGACGGCTAGAATATTTGGAAGTGCCGGTACTCAGTACCGGTGAGTACCGGCCCATTTAAAGCACTGGCCCAGAGTTCCTCACATGCAATCAACCCCTTGATTTATATACTTAAGGAAAACATGTTTAAGACATTATCCATCAGTTAGCAACATCTCAAACTATTGGCGCTCAGCTAATGACTTAATCAGTTGGAGCTCAGTTACAAATCGTTACTGGAGACATGAAAAAAGCAGCGTAATTTCTGTATCGTGACAGGTCAACCAGAGGGGAAGGCACAGGCTGGAACGATGGACCAATGGCAAGAGGCACTGTTTACTGGCACTAGGGAGTTAATTTTGCACGCCAATGACGTCTGTGTTTAACATACAATAGGTGCTTCAGGTTACACTGCCCTGATAATCTAGGTCTGTTTGACACACCTCGTGCATAACAAATTGCAAAAGCAGAGAGGCATCTGTTCCTTGAAGACTGCATTCAGTGCCCTCATGAGGATATGACGCTAGCGAACATATGAGGATATGACGCTAGCGAACATATAACTGTTTTCACATCTGAGAAATAGGAACACTGCGGTAAGGTAAGAACTATGCACTAAGGCGAATGCCCATTAAAACACCGCAGGAATTTAAGGCAGATGCATAGTTGGCCACCCCACATTGCAGTCCTGTGTTTGCACAGCGTCTGCGATGCAACAATGCAAATGCTTTGCACAGTTACGGTTGTGCTAATCCTGTACAGCGCATGGAGGCCTTTCGCAAGACTTTGCATAGTTCCAATCTTATATTTATGACGCAGGATTTCCTCTGAATTCTTGCGATCAGCTACCGACACAGTTCCTTTGGACTACATGGCTACATTTGCAAAGTGAAAGTATTCCCATCCTTGCTCTTAAATGGACCCGGGTGGCAATGCCAATGAGGTTGGCACATTGCGAAAGGGACTTGTGGGAGCATGCACGACCCAAGGGATCATTGCCTCCTGTCTCTAATGCCCACAGCTGCCAATCATACAAGGGAAGCGGTACCTAACCAACAGCTCCCAGTGAGCCACTGGTTACCGACTGTCCTCATCAACCGGTAAACTGTCACTGGTTTGCGGCCACAGAACAGGTATCAAACAATGAAATATTTCCTAGCAAGTCGCAAGGAGAGCAAGTTGTAGAAGCAATGTTAGTAGTGCAAGTCACAAAGACATTTGTGACTCACATTGTCACTTCAATTCATTGCAAATTCAATTTTTGCGATCTCAAATCCTGGCAGATCGCCCGTCGCAGGGCTTGCGATTGCAATAAGCATTAGGTCATTTGGCCATCATCTCTTCTCTACGCTGAGGACAGAATACTGACCTAAACCTTCCATTAATGCACGAATATCGGAACAATGCTCCCACAAGATGTCTCACTAGAGACGCTTTCTGTCTTCAAACACTGCTGGTGATCCTCAAACTCAGTCTAGTGCCTCTATTGTAGGGAGTAGATTCTCTGCTACAGGAGCCCCTAGATAGCGCCTGCTTCATTCTCTTCAGACTGAAGCCATCTGCCTTCTTCACAGATCCTTAATGAATCATTTACGTAAAGTCTCAATTTACCTATTTCTATTTTATTTATTAGAGTATTTTTATAATGCAAACCTAACCAACAGGCTTTGGCGCATTTCATACAGAACAATAGTACATAGGAACTGAATAATTAATAGAGAGGTCAGAGTAAGGGAACATTATTGCGCTGACACATCTGTTTCGAAACTGCGGGCCATCAGTTTCTTACAGAATAACGAGAACAACAGGGTAAGCATTATTTTAGTCCTGCTTACCCACAGAAGGCTGTGTATGGAAGGATTTAAAAGCCTCAAAAAGGAGAAGGAGGGGGGACCAGGAGCTTAATGAAGGTCTAGTGCCTGTGCTCCCGAATAATGAATCAATACTAATAAAGGGCCACTGTTCCTAAGAAAAGACAGAGGAAGTCGTTTTAGAGAGATGGGATGTGTGAGGGAACCAAGTAAAAGTCACTGACTTCCCCTCCTAAGGGATGTCATGCTTCATCATAGGGCGGTGCTCCTCGTTGGGCAGGCGCTGCAATGCCCTACGGTTCCCCCGAATGGTCACTTTGTCGGAGATCTTTTAGTTTTCACGCCGTATGATGAGTGCCAGGTAGTGCTCACGAAACAGAAGATCAGCCTCATGCTTTCATCGGGGTAGTTAAATCACTCCGGGTTTAGCTTGTCTTTTTAAGACGAAACCCACAGAGACCATCTGTACCACATTGTTCCATTTCTGTAGCCTTTGTTACTTTGTCTCATCAGCTCTTCGACTATCAGCCCATCTCTTGCTGCAGAGCATGAATCAGTTATGGAATCCAACAGCAGATTACAAGACAGACAGAGGAATGGGCAAATACATTAGCATGACGAATATCCACACAGTGGTTTTGAACTTCAGCACTCTTGTGGACCACAGCTGGAGTGTATTATCAGGAAACAAATTCCACACCAGCCATAAAGTCATGGCTGGTACGGGAATGTTAGTCAGGCTTTACATTGTCTAGACCATAATGTTCAGATTAAAATTCACACATTTATGTAAATTAACCGCTTAAGAGATTTCCTACTATAATGTACAAAATGTCTCTTTACTAACCTTTGGTTTAGGCTTTGGTATTATTGGTTTCCCGTCTTTATCCTGTAAATAAAGGTGAACTCCAATTAATTCTTTAACTCTATGCAAAAAATCAATGTGAATTTATAACACATTTTAATGAGCATGCAGACACAAATGTAACTGTAACTTTCTCTGTTGGGCAAATTACTTTTTTTATGGTACCTAATGAAGACTTCGACAATACGTACAAAAACTATCTCCATCACCTTTGGAAATTTAACCCACCTCTCCCTTGGACTTCGAGACAGAAGTGTGAGCTTTGGTAGTCTCACCTTGAGAGACCCTTGTGAGGGGCAAACGGGGACTACTGAGCCTCAGCCGTGGGCATGGGTCTTTTGCCTCTGATGTCCCAGGTCTATCGTACAATTGATCCGCAAACTAGCCCGAGTACAATTGTTCCAGGACTTGATTGAGCGGCAGTGATGGCAAGCTGTCACAGGCTCCACAGGGAGTTAATGTGGGTATGCACCAAGCACATAACTCAACAATCACCCAGCAGACCAATAATTCATTGTCGAATCCAGTGCTTTTCCTTTATAAAAATACACTCCAAAATGCAATACTACACAATAATATGTGCATATACAAATATTCATTGGCGTGAGGCCACTGTACTGTGGGTTCAAGGTCCCCTTCGTCCCACCTTTCTCCATACCGCTGTAAAATTACAAATAGCAAATTTCAGGCACAGTTCCACTGTTACCCTTCTCTTTCAAAGCTCATGCTCTTACTTTTACATTTTTAGTTCCAGTACTTGAATCTCACCAACGTGAGTCCTTTTTGCCTGCCGGTTACAGTCGGGGCCCGCAGAATTCTTCTGGTCCCCTCACCCTTCGGGTCGGCTGCGAGTGTGTCAAAACTCTGGTCCTGTCTGTAGAAGCAGCAGCTGCTGAGGCTGCTACCCGGAGTCTGCCTGGTGGACATGCTCCAGTGTCACTGGCTGTCTCCGAGCATTCATGGGTCCACTTCCAAGTGCATAGTGAGTTGGACAGTGACAGAGGTCATGGGCTCCAATGTATCACAAAAGGGTATGGGGACTTACAATACACAAGATAAACCAAAGAGTCACAAGGGAGACAGTTTCCTAAATCTTAGTAAAGTGCTCAGCACTTGAACACAATTTTACATAACAAGATTTTGACTGACTGGGAAAGCCACCTTTTATAGAAAAAGATGCCTCACACACATAATAGTGTCATGCTTCATCATCGGCATCCTCTCCCCACCCTGATAACATGGTACCACCAGGGTGTACTCGACCTCCTCGAAGGCTTGGCGGTAGGAGGGAGTTCTTGAATAAAGCTACTGGACAAAGCGGAATGCAGACAGGGTCACAGTGAACAAGTCGTCTTGGGCACACTTCAGCAGTGCCACGGCGCAGTTAGTTCAATCAAGCACGTCGATGATCTGATGCAGGTGCACACTGGTCACTTTCTCTCTCTTGAGTGTCTCTGGGCAGACAGACCTCAGCTTTGGATGGATCCTCATTCAGCTGCTTCTGCTCACCCCGGAAGTCAGTACTTCCTGCAGGGTTGGCATTATCCGTCCCTCTTCTTCTCGAGCAGATCAGCCTCCAGGTACTTCACGACAGGGAGTGAGCTCTTCCTTCTAGGTCAATTCTAGGTGATGTCACCTCTGGCAAGCTGGCTGTCCATGTGACACCAGCTCTGGTTGCATACCTGACCCTTGGGCAGTGCTTAATTTGTAAAATGATAAGTGCCAAGGCCCTGACCAGGAGGCCACTAATGCTTGCACCATGCATCGCCCCCGTCATTGCTGCCAAAACAACTACTAACCATCTTTCTCGCCAGCAAGTGCAACAGTTCAGATTATTCCAGGTCCCCAAAGCTAAAGGAATGGCTGGGGAGGCAGGTATTAGTAATTTTTAAGGTTCATAAACAACCGTTGTTCTGCTCATCTCTAAACTAGACTAGCAGCGGCACACAGTCATAAATGCCGTGTTGACAATTAAGTGCCGAGCTCTGAAAACCAATTAAGGGCCGGTGCTGAGCACCGGAAACCACCGGCTCAAATTAATCACTGCCCTTGGGTGCTTTGCAGAGCAATCTGTTCCTTGGTCAAAGAGAGCCTGGAAAGGGAACAAAAAGTGGGACAGCAGCTCTGGCGTATATACAGATAAAGCAGACAAGGGATGTGCCAAGTTACATTTGTGTCTGCATGAAAATGTGCTATAAATTCATATTTTAAAGTAGACTGCATAATTAAATGTATAGTTGGTACTAATAAAACTATGATGAGTTAATAATGATTAATGTAACATTCTTCGCTGCTTATGCACTTACCCACAACAAAAGCAGAGCTGTACTAATCAGAGAACATAAAAAGATGCACTTCACCAATTATAAAAGGCCCAGGCAGCGGTGTAGACTCAGTACAGATCAGAAGAGATTTTTAAGAATACAGACTGGACAGGCTGCACAAAACTGAAGCGAATTTCACACTACTGGTTATTAGTCGGGCATTACTGGAAAGATAAATCTAGCAGACAAGAATTTTTGTAGGCGCCTTTTTACAACTGTGTGTCAGCTTATCAATTTAATTACTAATTCTTGATGGAGTAGGTAATGGAGTGCATATGCTGCAGAAAGGGACCCCCCTAATCTGCTTTCCATCAGATGGAGGTGGCGCCTACTGAAGTTTGGCAATCCCAAGTTTTAACAACAAAGAGGACTTTGAACCTGAGAAACCAAATCTTTAAGAAGGGATAATCAGGACTCAATAGAACAAGTAATTAAAAGCAAGAAAATATTGTACTAGTCCTTGGTGGCCCAAATCTAATCACACAGTGTGAGACCCCATTTTCAGAAAATAAGGAAGCAGGGTTTATTTTTAAAACTTGGAACCAGGCAATTTGTCTGGTACCACCAACGCGGTTATTCAGTTTATCAATGTTGTTGACATAGTTTTGAACCTACTAAGCTCTTGCTCGGCAGTGAAAGCTTGTAGCATAAGATCAAACTATAGATTACATTTTTAATCTAGCTTGAATAGCAGTGCTTTATGAAACAGTAGTTCAAAATAAGCACTACTCAACTTTTAAATTTCTACCATATTTTAAGGGTCAGCATGGATCTCTGGTGAAGGACGGAGTAAACGTATGCCTTTAACCAACCCAAAACTAAGAAGGGTCATGGGATGATTTTTAAATGGGTAGAGGCACATATGAGTAAGGTCATGGAAAACAAACTGAAAAACACCAATGCTAAATACAAAAAAAAAAAAAAAAAAAAAAAAAGAATTCAAAAGTCCTCACTTTTAATTCTTCCAACCGGTATTCAGGGGGGATTGTGTCTTCTCTTTCCCCAAGCTTTTCTATGTTTTCTTTCCCAGTTTTTTCCTGTATTTGAGGGATAAACAGAACATATCAAATGATTGCACTTTAAGAAGTGAGTTGACTGATTTACAAATGTGCCTGTGTTAACGAGAGCGGTTAAAAAAGCATGGACACTCAAAGATATGTAGGCACTGGGGAAACACACAGACCCTTCAAGTCCAAATCACCGCTCTGAATGCAGTTAAACATGGCAAGACAAACAGCAACCATTTTGTTTACTGTGAAAATTTATTTTGAAGATCAGTAAATAACACACTATTGGAACACAAAAGACTGTTCCAATCCTGAGCTCAGGATTTGATAGGATTCTAGGAACAGCTGGTGATGATTGCATAGCAGTATAAGGAGTCCAACATTCATCTTAGCACATGCCTAGAAAAATCTCAATTTCCATAGGCCTCAGTTTATCTGTAGTCTTGTAATTATATAGGCATTTGGTGGATAAACAGGGCATGCGTTCATTTTAAAATAAACACACCAACTGCTAAAGGCAAACACCATTTCAGAGATTCATTTCACTTTAACATAAGTGCATCTCTCTTTCTCTTGGCAATGATATTCACACTTCACTATAAACCAGCTAAACCAAGGCTCTCTGAGCCAACCTCCCTGAAATAAACAGGCTTGTCACTTCACTGTAAGCACAGGCACATCATATCCTGGGGATGGAATGAAACCATCGCAATGTTTTGTAAAGTGTCCGTTCGTATGTGTCTTTTTAAAGTCCTGGTGAGAATCTTTCCAAAGGACAGTTACCTTCCAAGTAAACTCCCTTCACTACTTCCTCACTCTTAGGACTGGTAATTGCTCATTTCAACTGGTTAACCAAAGATTCTTTACAGAAAAAATATTTACTACTTGTGGAGGAGTCGGAACTTTGAGGCAGGCGCCTATTACATGATCATGAGCTGGTCGGCCTGGACCCGCTCCAGTAGTCAACTATATATCTCTCACATTTGTGTTGAGGAAGGTGTATCTATGCTGAGAAAGAAGGAAGGTTGCAAGCACAGTGAAATTCAGGGCCTGTCATGTGGTCTTTAAAATCTTTTATCAGAATGAGAAGACACACTGGAAGAAGTGATAAAATAAGCCGTGCTGGATTATAATGCCTATTGATGAGAACTGCTTGCGAGTCCAATGTTAAAAAAACACCATTGGTGCACTCTACTGCAGGATCCAAGGGTAAAACTACATTAACATTGCTATTCGATAGACTGATGTCTTTCACAGTGACAGAAAAAAGATTAAAATCCCTCCTCTTTCAACCCGACTGTTTCGTGGACCTGTGAGAACACCAGTATACACCTGGTACCTTGTATGTGCGCTTGACTTGAAGAAGGCGGTCCAGATTTTTGTGTGTTCTGGAATGCTGATACAAGCAGTGGTGAGACTGTGTATTATGAACCATAGAGTTACACATTGATAGAATGTCTGCATGACTTAGGGGTGACGTATGCCAGTACGATGATGAGCTGTGGAATGTTTGCGTGTAAGCAGGGTTGCAATGTTGAGTGTGGAACTTGGTGGTTGAAAGGTAGCTGGGGCAGGAGGCTCGTGGATGTCAGTTGAGTTTGTAAGCAACTATATAGTAAAGAAGAAAGTGACAAACATAATGCCCTGTTACTCTTCAATGTTGATGAGAAAGGAATGTCAGAGAAAGGGGTTGTTCTGTGCTTGGAAAGGAAGGCTGAACACCCAAAGGTTTTTTGGGCCCTTCATCAAATAGGGAATCAATCATTTGTGCCCAAAAACTGTTACGGCACAGCTGGCAATACATACTACTGAGATATCTCTCCACTGGGTGGAGAAGAGCACTTTGTAGGATGGTATATATGGAGGTGGTACTATGTGAACAAAAAGGTGTGGATGTGAGGTGCAGAGTGGCGAAAAAATGGGTTAAAACTACCTCTTGGTTGACCTTATAGACTTCATTTCTGTCCCCACTAGATAGAGGTAAAACAGAGAGGATAATTCAACTCAGTAGTTGGAAGAAGGCCAACACTGACAATGACACTAGACATGACAGGTTTCCTAGGGTGGTTTCAGCTTGGGAATGCGTGCTCAAGGGCTTTTCACATAAAACAGTCCTTCAAATAGGAAAAGCCTATAGTGCATAAAGTACAGATGTTATCACATCTTATACATGTATCCTTAGAAAAGCAAAAATATAAGTTCGTACAAGAGTTGATAGGAAGGATAGAAGTGTTTATTGTCTGCCTGTGTGATATAAAAACATATGACTTGTTGTAATTGGGCCAATCAGTAACCTTTGTCTGAGATAAATGACCTGTTACATATTGTATGTAATGGTGGCAGGAAGAATAGATGTGTTTATATTCAGATAAATTAGACGTTACCTGCTCTCAGTGAACCACAGATTAGTCACCTTTAGAATCTTATCACCAGACTGGATCCGGAGAAAAATGGTGGTGCAGGGCAACTGTACCAAAAGTGCCTGCAGTTCAGTAACATGGTGTGCTGAAGTGATGGCAATAAGGAAGGCCGTTTTTAGTGTCAAGAGCAGCTATGCATCGGCTCAAAATGAGTGCACATACAAAATGTCAAGACGAGATTATGGTCCCACTGAAGCACCACAAACGGCTTGGCGGAAACCATGTGCATCAATCCTTTTACAAAATGCACTACAACTGGTGATTTAAAACCAATGGTTGGTCAGGTAAACAGAAGAAGAATGAAATGGCCAACAAATAACCTTTTAAGAACTTGCTGGGCTAAGGAAGGAACAAACAAAAGGACATCAACAGTTTAGCTTGTAAATGGTTTGTGTTTGCGGCACTATATCGAGTGACAAACTTGTTCTAACTCTCGGCATATATAGACTTCATAGAAGGGTTATGGCTGCAAGGATGACCTCCAACACCTCAGTCAGCAAGTCAAACAAATTTTGCTGCCACTGCCTAATCTCCATGCATGGAGGTGTAAGTTGTGGAGACTTGGATGCACGACCCTGACCGGGTGCTGAGATAGAACGTTCTCCCAAAGCGGAGGCCTGATAAGAGGACTAATGCTCAGGCGGAGGAGCATTACGTCCCACACTGTCCTGGCCTAGTACTGGGCGAAGAGAAAGGCTTGGGCCCGGTCTCACTTGATCTGCCTCAGAATTCGAGGCAGGAGACGTAGTGGAGAAAAGGTGTACAGGAGCCGTCCTACCATTCCAGCCAAAATGTATTATCTAGTGAGCACCTTGGGAGAAACTCCAATGTACAGAATTTCTTGACAGTGCGTTTTCTCGATTGTGGTAAATAGATCTAGCCAGATTCTACCCCATTGATCAACAACATCCTACAACACCTTGGGACTTAGATGCCATTCATGGTCCACTGAATGAAACCTGCTTAGTTTGTCAGCTTTCGCAATCAGGGACCCCAATAGGTGATTGGCAGCCAGGAAGATGTTCTGCTGGTTAAGCCACCTTCATTCCAGACTCCATTGCAGCCTCATTTTTGCTCCATGTTGTCCGTGAGGCCCAGCAGCATCCTATCCCTGATGGATGGGAGGAAAGCTTTCAGGGCCAGATGGATCGCCCAAAGCTCCAGCAGGTTGTTCTAGAGCTGGTGCTCAGCTGGAGACCAGATGCTTCTGATCTCCATTTCTTCCATATGGCCTCCCCAACCAAGCAGCAATGCATCTGTGACAACTATAAACCCTGAATGGGGGAAAAAAAGAGTGGCCTGCAGCAGATCAAATTGGCTTCCACCAGCAACCACTGTACATCCAGTGTTGTCTTATTCAAGATTTGGATGGATTGGGAGAGGCATGCCTGATGCTGGGTCTATTGGGATTGGAGGTCCCATTGCGGAGCATCTTGCATTTGTCCATTCAGTGGGCAAAGGTATAAAATAGGCCCGATGCCTCCATCCCTATTTAGGACGAGGAAATAACAGGAATAACATCCAATCCTTCGCTCTGACTCCAGTACCCACTCAACTGCATCTTTGGAGAGCACCAGATAGACATCCTGCATCAAGATTCCGGAGTGTTCGTATGAAATGCGGTTTGGTGCGGGGGTAAGACGAGGCTTGGAAGGAGGTTGAGGTAAAAGTAGGATATACCATTTTAGACAATTTGTAAGATATGGTGGATGTGCAGTGTGGAAGAAATGTTGGATTGTACCTCCTAACGGCCGGCATGTATCATTGAGGTCACATTAAAGTGGCTTGGAAGCTGGGACAGCAGGGGAGGATTCGTTGGAGGAAAGCTATCCCTCCTGAGTCACATGAATACTGCCACTGCTACCCCCATGACCTCCAAATAAGGGAGTCAGCCGCTGTGCAACAGGCTGTGAGGGATGACATTGACTAAGTTAGCCCCATGGAGCTGGTTAGCAAATTGTTTCACTTGCCTGACTAAACCAAGGGATCATGTCTTGGCATGGTCGTCTTTGGAGAAGGCCGAATTAGCCTTCTCCCTGAATAGCCTGGAGCCATCAAAGGGTATTGCCATGACAGATGCTTACATAGTGACAACTGCCCTGCCAATACAATAATGTACTTTGCAGCATCTGGGTTATCATAAATAGTCTTGGCTAATGAGTCACTGATATCCTCTGGGAGAGTAGGCAAAATATTGCGCCTATGTCCCACAAGTCATGCGAGTACTGGTGTAGTAAGCAAACTGCATTGATGGAGCCTAGTGCTACACTAGCTGAAGAGAAACTCCTCTTTTCAAAGGTATCAAGTCTTTTTGATTCCCTGTCTGGGGGACTGGGCAGAAAGGAACCTGGGTTGACCTTACATGTTGAATGTTTTGATGACCAGGCTCTCCGGTGCTGGACTCTCTGTAGAAAGTCTATCACCGGTGGCGAGTATATGTCATTAAGCTACGGGTCGGCTGATTGGTGGACATGTACATGTTTTAGCCCATGTGATTATGAGGGTGTCATTAAATGGTAGCAGTGGCTCGGATGAAGAAGGTCCTAGTTGAAGGATTTCAGTCAGTACATTTTATTTTATCTCAACAGCAGGCACTGACTGCAGGTCTCGTGTCACAGCTGCCCTTCGAACCACCACTTTTCAAATGAAATGTTTCCTCAGTAGCCATCCTGTGTGATGAATATTGCTCTGTTTCAAGAGATATTTCTTGCACACTGGAGTTTTGTAAATATAGATGTAGTGCACCATCAGTAAGGCGAGGGTGAAGCAATCCGTTCCCTTCCACATTATCATCAGTGAACGGAGGGACATATGGTGCCTCTTGGACTGGGTCAGAGTTAATGCCAGAGAATGCATGGATCTTCTGCTGGTAATTCCACCTAGCCTTGGATCACACAGCATAACGTGCATTGCCACTTGCTGCCCAGGAACTGATAATTTACGGTTTAAATCGCCAGGTTTTTCATTCTTAGAACATCCTATTTAATCGGCCTCCACCACTGACTGTAATTGTGGCTTAACCTTCCGCAAGCCCCTTGAGGCAATATCTAATTATTCAGGCTTGTATTTTTAACTGTCCTGATGATGATCCTACTATTTCTTAAAGAGGATCGAAACGTCGACCAATGTAAACAGTTTGCACATTAATCAAATCTGATAAAAAAAAGTGTATTTACTGTTTCCTCAAGCTTGTTAGAAATTGTGTTCAATATTCCACAAGCTACCCTGTCTTGCCTGATATGTTCCTGTCCTAAGTGTACTTGTCATGTTTCTATGTAGGATTGTGTCCCACTGTATTAATGTGTTTATTTTTGGTTTTTGACATTTTTGAATTATTAAATTGAATGTCCGGCTGGACACTCGTAATATAGCACTGATTGGAGTCTATATTTATCCTGATGACCACACTGTTCTGTTTAAGGACCACTGTTCTAATACTAAACTGTTACCCAAGGTCCTTATCTACCTTTTGGGTTCCCTTGTGTTTGTGAAAATATGGTAATTGCATAGAGGCAAACATCTCAGATCAGAATAAGGGTGAATTACAACTGGTAGTGCTTTTACATTGGTTGAGACCAGACAGATAATGGCCCAGGGTCTGAGATTGGCATTGGAACCATATATTCTTTCAGTCAGTGCTGATGCCAGGAAGGAAGGAATCCGCATGGGCCTAGGTGCTGGTGTAGCGGTTTATACCGGAGTTGCAGGGGCAGACAGTGTTGAGAAGGACCAGCCAGAGGTAGCCTGACTGGAGACCCCTACAGCTCCTTAAGGCCCAAGGTGTGCCAGGAGGGAGCCAGTAGTGCACCGACAATCGGCAGAAAGGCCTCTTTAATGGTTCCTATCTGCTGCAGGACCACCAATGACACAGGGAACTGAAGGCGCACTGGGATCAGCTGTGAAGGTAAATGTCCTTTTAATCTTGACACCCTTGTGCCTTTTCAATTAACTTCCAGTGGTGGGATGGGGATGAGTTCTGCTTCATCTTTTTATGCTTACATTTGGATGTTTCTTCTACTTACTGGAAGACTTCAAGCAGAAAGTTGACTTTTCACTGGAATGGCCCACAGAATAGGACTGCGATCAGCGTTCGCAACTTGGAGCGTGACCGTCACCTGTACTTTGACCTCTTTTTGTGCTCAGCGACAGTTTTATATTCAGGTTTCGGGTGGCCCTAGAGAGCATGAGGGCACACTTGTTGCACAACTTAGAGTTGTTCACAGAGCACCAGAAGCAGACCTTGGGTGAGTCCATGACTGACATCTGATTCGTGCAGTCTGGGGACAGCTTGAATTCTGTTGTTTTCAGTGGGTAGATCATTACCTGGCACACTGTGAAAGAATTTGGAGATCGTCAGAAGAATGACAAGAAGTGAATCTACATAGAAGGGCACGGAAAGAAAGGAAGTGACATCAGTGCACATGGTTGGTGCTTATATGCGGCTCTGCTCTGTTGCTTTCGGGGCAGTACGGAGTCACTGCGGAGCCATACAGTGCCATGTTCTAGCATGCCAGAGCACTGTTGTGAATTCTCTGGATCCAACTGGTGCCTGGGTATATATTAAAGGTGCAAAATCTGTAATTAGAAGTATCCAACTGAAATCATTCTTTCAGTATGCCAATGGCAATGACGAGACGCACAATCATGTGATAGAGGAAATCTTAGGCAAGTTAGAGAATGTAGGATTCAAAGGAAAATATGAAAATGTCCTATGCTGGTAAAGGCAGTGATAAAGTTACGGTAAACAATTACTAAGGAGCACTATAGGCCCAAAATTCAGGTTGATGACCTATTTAAATCTCTTTGAGCCAGTGGCAGAAGATCAACAGAGACCACCTCGCTCATCCACAAGCTAATGATATGGAAGAAAATATCAAAAATATGGTGAAGGATTGTCTATAGCTGGGAGCAATTTGAAGGAATCTTGGAGGAAAACATTCAACTTATCCAGGAGTATCGTACAGAACTATAGAGCTGTGTCACAATTTGTGTCCTTGGCTAGGTGCTAATGTGGGCCGCAGCTGATTGGGGGTGATTGGGCTGGTGAATTGAGGGAGCACTAAATCGGAACCGGTGTCACTACAAGAAGGACTGTCATGAAGGTCACTGTATGAAGAGGTGCGATGTGAATGAGGTGGATTGTGAAGTGAGTTGCAATTACCAGAGGGTGTGAAAAGGATACAGTGCAAGCATGGGTCTGAGAAATATAATGAAGGTGACAAGAAATGTGAAGAAAAATAGGTTTATCCTGGAAGATGGAAATGTATTAAGTACCGTGAGATCAAGTACTTTCAAGGGAGCTCTAGGTGACAGAGTTTCTAGGTGATGTTCTTTCTCTGTCCATTGCTCGGGAGGAAGTTGCATTGCCGACAGCCTCAAACACATTTGTGAAAACTTTAGATCAGGCCCCTGGTCTCTCTAGTCTCAGGATTTGTCAGTGAGTGTGACAGACTGTTGCCAAATATGCATGTAATGATCTCGTCACAAAGAAAGAAGTCAACACAGGTCAAGACAGGCCGTTAATTTCTTTTGCTACCCCACACTATTTTCTAGTATTGTACCCAGCTCACAGACCAGAATCAACTTGGTGGTAGGTTAGGCATAGGGTGGAGGTAAAAGGGCTAAGGATTGGAGTGGTGAGAGAGAGTTACTTTTGTTTCTTTAGAGGTAAGGGAGGCCAAAAGAAACCTAAACTATTACAAATAAAGGAAATGTAAATTGATATCATACCAGGATGCCTCATTCCATCTGAAATACTCCTAGCCTGGCTTACTCTTATGTTCGCAATCCCTAGTTGGTAATCAGTTTACCCTTGGCATTTTCTGGCCTTATAAACAGTAAACCATCCATGCACAACTTTTTCTAAGCCACCTCTGCCACAGATGTACTCGATTTCTATACAATAATCCACCTGACAAGAGCCAGCAATTGTCTAGTCTTTGTCAAACTCATCTAGACTAAATATGGCCCAGTAAGTACAATAGGTACAGCAGGCAGCATGCTCAACCACAATGTCCAGCTTGACAGAGCATAAAGCAAGTAAGCACTGACATATCAATTCTCTATACACATTTCCTCTATGCTGACCAATATAGAGGCTGCCACAAGGCACTCGCTGTGGCCTTATGTGGTTGGCATCTGTCACTATAAGTAATTTAAATGTTTGTTGCCATGTAACAAAATCACATTCTTAGGAAAATATGGATTTCTAAAATTATAAGGGTAATGATTGTTTAAATACTCGCAAAGTTAGCAGCGAAGCTAGTGGTTATCCTTTTTCTTGGCACAGCTATGGGATTATTAATCCAAGTGAGTTTTCCAATGCAACAAGCTAAATGAACACATGGGGCATACTACAAATTGACACAACCAATCATATCTGCAAAAGCCATAAAATACTAGGGCATGACTCCAAACAGGAGAGGAACTGTCATTAGATGCAGCCAGTTGATTATACTGCTTGCTGTGCTGGCCAGAGGGACCCCTTTCATCTCTACCTACAAATCTACAGATTTTTACTAGGAGGTGATCAGCAAAGTTCTGCTAAGAACAACCTAAACTGATATTTTGGCACAAATTCGCCAGGTGGGGCACTATTCCTTCTTTGGCAGGTTTAGGAAGTCCTTGAAAACCTGGCTTTTTTTCAAAAGCATGCTAAAAATGTCATGTTAAAACAATTTCTAAAGTGCACTTTCACCTGGTTTCATGGCGCTGAGGTAATGGGACATAGCTTGCAACAGGCTGTTACTCATATGCCATCCTAAAGAGCAACGTCTTTAGGAGCTTCCTAAATGCAGTGTAGCAGGAAGTCAACCTGATTTCTGAGGGGAGAGCATTCCAAATGTGGGGAGCCAGTACTGCAATCCTGGAGCCAAGAAATGGTCTTACTTTTAGAGAAAGGGATAGTGAGAAGATTGGCATATGATCACCTCAGATTGCGCCTTAGAGTATGTCTTTGAATACGGGCAGAAACAAAAGCAGGGCAGCCTGTCTGGAGTGACTTAAAAATGGGGCACCTTTCCTTGAAGATGGAAGCTGTTCTACAGGCAGACAGTGCAAGTTTCTAAGTAAGGGGGTACTGTGACAGTTGCGAGGTTGATGAGGCAACAGCCTAGCAACTTGGTTCTGCACCATTTGAAGTCTATGAATTAAGCACTTAGGAAGACCCAAGTACAGAGACTTGGCATAGTCCAGCCAAGTAAGGACGAGTGCAATGACTACTTGTGTGAGAGCCTCGAAGGAAAGAAATTTACTTATCTTTCGGATTTACCTAAGTTGAAAAAAACATGAGGAAGTCACAGCCCCAAGTTGAGGTTTCATGGTCAAATTATCATTGATAAAGACTCCAAGGCTCACCACAGATTTATTGGGCAAAGGGGGAGAGCCCATGGTTGCTGGCCAAAGTGAGGGCTTTCATAAGCCCAACTTATTTTTGATGATTACAATCTCAGTCTTATTGGAGTTGAGTTGATTGGCATTCATCCATTCATTCATGAATAAACAACATTGGGTGTTGAAAGGTAGTAACATATTCTGAGGTATTATCAATAGTGAAAATCAGTTGTAAGTTGTTCACGTAGCTATAAACCTTGGCCTTCTCTTGATTCAGGGAGTAAACCAGTGGACAAATGTATGGGTTGAAAAGAAGAGGGAACAGGGAGAAACCCTGGGGAACACCACAGGATAAATTGACCTTAGAAGAGCAAAAAGTGGAGAGCCTGACCACTTGCGAGCGATCAGTCAAAAAAGACTTGACCTAGTCTTGTGCAGTGCCACAAAGGCCTGCCGCCTTGACACAGTCAACCAAAATATCATGGTCGACTGTGTCAAAAGCCACCGAAAGATCATGGAGCCCCAGCGCCTGAGTGATGTCCTTATCAGCCGCTTTACGGAGGTCATCCATCACTGAGAGAATGACTGTCTCGGTGGAATGGGCAGGCCGAAAGCTGTTTGATGAGGGTCAAGAAAGTTTTCTGTCTCTACAAAGGAGCCAATGCAATTGGCTACATGGGCCTCGAGTGCCTTAGGTAAGTAGGGAAGTAAAGATATCAGGCAGGAGTTTTTCAGAACAGAAGGATCATCACCAACTTTCTTTATCAAAGGAATCACAGTTGCCTCCTTAAAAGAACTGGGCACCATGCCATGACTCAAAGAGTTGTTGAGAAAGGCAAGGCCTGGTCTGGAAAAGCAGTAGAAAACTGTCTTTTGAACCTGGGGGGGGGGGGGTTAAGAGACAAGGATCATTTGGAGAGCCTGATTTTACCTTGATCAGGAGGTCCATGAGAAGTTTTTCACTGATCGCAGGCAGGACAGACATAGTAATCAAGTTGCAGTCTGAAGTAGAGGAGGTTGTTGCAGGAGAACTGGAAGGTATGCTGGCATTAATGTTTGCAATCTTATTGATAAAAAAGGAATTTAAAATCTCGCATAGATTCAGCATGGGTGTAATTGTTAGGGGGACTCTCTCTGGGTTGGGCAGTACATACACAATTTTGAAGATATCCTTCAACTTATTGGTGGATTTGATAATTCTATCTGAAAAGTAAGTAGATGTGAGTTGTCTGATAAGCTTTTTATATTGTTTGATACATGAAAGATAGACCGCCTTTTTATCAGTAGAATAGTCTTTTTGCCACCAGCGTTCCGCACAGCGTATTTCCAATTTGGCTGACTTCAAATCCTCTGAAAACCATTGCGAAGCGGCATGAAGTCTAGGTGGTCTGGTTTTCCAGAAAGGGGCATAGAAGTCACTGGCTTTTGTCAGCCAGTTCAAAATGGGAAACAACCTTTAGAACGCATGCATTACATCGCATGCCATTAGATTGCGGTTTTTACAACGAAAGTCGTTACAACGACTTGCACTGGAGGGCGCTATAGGACAAGGAGTAGTTTAAATTACTATCCAACACCTTCCCTACTGTACGTAGGCTGGAGTTGGAATAGTAAATTAAACTACTCCTAAGTCCAGCGCCCTCCAACGCAAGTCGTTGTAACGACTTGCGTTGTTAAAACCGCTATCTAATGGCATGCGATGTAATGCATGCGTGCTATCGTCATACATCCGTTCAAAATACCCTCCTCTAGTCTATGAAGACCATCCTTAATCTCCAGCAGAGAGTTGGCTAAAAAACTACAAAAGGAGTCAATATTAACATGGGCCCAATTTCTGGAGAAATTGCCGGTTCTGGGATGAGGCCTATATGGGGATACATCTGTCAGTGAAAATGTAATTAAAAAGTGATCTGACCAAACACATTGCATAACCGCAATAGAAGAGACTGAAAGAATAGTAGTCCAGACTTGATCCAAAATATGAACTGAATAGTGAGTAGGTGTAGTAACATGTTTGGTAAGATTTAAGCAGATCAGTGAAGTCAAGAGATAATTGACCTCCGGTCTCCTTGTTAGCCCAGTAGTTAAAATCTCCAATGATTAAGATTGTAGCAAACTCAATTACGAATAATGAAATCTGTTTCGCAAAGGCCTGAGGAAAGTAAGGCATGTGACCTGGGGGCCTATAAACTAGAATACAGATTAGAGAAGTGAAGGAATCAAGTTTGATTAAAATGCTATCAGTCTTTGGAATGTCCAGGGGTATAAGACTGGAAAGGTTTAGGTGCTTCTACATGATGGCTGCAAAGCCACCTCCCATTTCGCCAGTGGGACAATTAGAAGAGACAATGTAGTAGTTTTCAGGGAGAGCCGTAAGAATGTCGGGGGATAATTCAGATGTTAACCAGGTCTCATTTAAAAAATAAAATATCAAGATTCTCCGAGGCTAAAAGCTGATAAATTTCAGTTTGATGTTTAACCATGAACCTTGTGCTCAAATAACAGATTTGGAGGTGGTTGGAAGGGGGCGAGTGCCCTAGAGAGTCAATTGGAGAGGGTGTGTACGCGTTCTCGCTTGGGCTGAGTGTGCTAGAAATATTAAATAGCCCTAGATCCACAAGAAGTTGGGTGGTGGTATGATCTGGTTGATAAGCTGTGGAGTATAGTTCTTTAAGCTCTTTAGAAGTATAAGCGAGATGTTGGGCAGCATACCTGGCCCCTGACTGATGCAGACAGGCTTGCCTTTGGATTTCTAAAATCATGTTAATATAATAATCAAGATCTTATTTCATTTTTGGGACGTGCACATTTGTGTGGGTATGTATGTGTAGATATTTAAACAGCACAATGCAATTTGACAGCAAATAACTGCTGTACATAAATATTATAAAAGCTTGGATGCTGTGCAATTTTCTTCCTTGGTTTTTGGTAAGGGAAGCTGCTTACATTTGCTCATTTTGCTTTGGGCACCCCATTTATTAATTCTGGATGTGCGTACTTGCTGAATCAATTCAGAATCCTTTTTGTCCCATATGTCATTTTGAGATTCTAAGAACATCTAGATAAAGAGAACCCTCCAAGAAACAGCAAGGACTCAGTGGGGGCATGCATTAAGTCTCACATGCAGGTAGCCTTCCAACCTAAAAGGTATCTCTCAATTAGATCTACTCTGACCTTCCGACACAACTGTGGAAGTGTCCTATACGATAATGTGACCATGGTGTAAAAGCTACAGACAGATCCAAGGAAATTAATTAGGACAGAAAATTCTGTAAAAAATGTGTCAAAAATATGACTTTCAGCAATTAAATGCTATATTGCAATTGTGTACATAACCAAGTGAATACGACAGTTAATAGCACTATTCACCTATTTAATGCATATTGTTCACACCAATGAGTTATTTGAAACCTTAACCCAGATTTTATGTTGTGGATTTTGTGTTCCTTACCTTCACTTTATCCACAGCAGGCTTTGTTTTGGTTGGTTTTGGATCACCTGCCCCTAAAGTCGCAGACAATGCATCTAGTGGGTCTGATGAGACCGGTGCCTTCTGAAAAAGTCAAAAGAAATATTGGTTACAAAAAGGCAGAACGAGTATAACACGGTCTTCCATGTTTTCTGAAACTTTCAACCTTCACAGAAAAAGGCACTTTCATCTTATGATTCTGTATTTCACATCCTTACATCCTACTTATTCTTGTTTTCAGATCTCATAGTCTACTTTAGTCTGTTTTCAATGTCGTTTTTATGGTGGCTGGAAAGCCCCGCAGATCTGCCATGTCTGCCGTATATTTCATCCTCATTATGTTCCACAACCTAAAGAAATACAGTGTTCTAAAAATATCCTCCTGAGCAAAGCCAGAGGCACAAACAAAAAGTTGCTACTATTTGATGCAGCACTGGATGTTATGCTATGTTGAGTGAGCTTGATATAGCACATGAAATCACCCCGCAGGGGTATCTCGGCACTAGAGCGCATATAAGGTAAAGGGGGGGGGGAAGGAGAGAGAAATTAGAATAACCAAGTTGTTAGAAGACTTTAAAAGCGGGCGAAGTAAGAACAGTCGCGAATGTAATGGGGGAGTTTGTTCCAGTGGTGGGGCCAAGGTAGAAGAAAGAACGGCTCCAGTGTTTGACTGTGCAAATGTGGCGGGGGCAGAGCAGAGGCTGGTCTTTAGATCTCAAATTTCTTGTGGGATGATAATGGTGAAGTCTGTTATGGAGATAAGAGGGCCCTTACCTGAAGAGAAACCATTCTGAAATTGGGGAATAATTTGTTCCTGAATTAGGAGAAGTTCCAACCACGCACGAACATTTTTATGTCCACTACCTCTTTGTTGAAGAAGGGCAATCGCTCAGACTCTTGACATAATGTGTGCGCTCTAAGGGTTCCAGAAAGACCTCCTCCAGTATCTGACAAGTCTTTCAAAGGCTCCTGTATAAGGATGGGGCCTCGACTGGTGGAACAAAGTTTAGGATAGACAATAAGATATGTAACTGGGATAGTCACTATAACATACGAAGAAGACTATATTAAGAGTGCAGTATAAGTGGACCTTACTGTGGTGTAGCTAGTTAATTCTTCTTTAAATCAGGTAACGTCACTATTAAACTATTTTGGCAGACATCAGTCTCCATCTTCAGAATCTTTCTGATGGACCTAGCCCTTTCTGCAGTGTTAGCTCCAAACTTTTTGCCTTCCTCCTCACTTTTTTCAGACCTTGTTTTTGGACTCTGGGCACTTTACCACTGCTAACCAGTGCTAAAGTGCACGTGCTCTCTCCCTAAAACATAGTATGATTGGTTTACACCGGTTTGGCAAATTTGATTTACTAGTGAGTTCCTTGTAAAGGGGTATACCATATACCTAGGGCCTGTAAATTAAATGCTACTAGTGGAACTGTAGCACCGATTGTGCCACCCATTGAAGAACAATAGTTACTTACCTGTAATCTGTGGTTCTCCAGTATTGGTATCTTTCATAGATTCACATGCCTGAATCATTCCCCGTCGTCGGAGTGGGAGTCCCACGGTACATAAAAAGCAATAATTATGCACATAATAACCATAATATAGGTAATATATAGAACCAGGAAGTGAAGTAGATAGAACTACAGGGGAAGAAACTTCCACATTTATGACTTGTCCAAGTCATTATAAACAGTCCAAACTGCAGCCAATCAGGCGACAGCACCCTCCAGAATGTTCTCCCCAGAGGCTGAGGCTCTCAGATTTTCTCGCACAAGAGTGTACCAAGTGAAAAGAGCATAACGAGCCTCTGAGGGGAGGTGGGTGGGTTGCATGTAAATCTATGAAAGATACCAATACTGGAGAACCACAGATTACAGGTAAGTAACTATTGTTCTTCTCCAGTATTGGGGTATCTTTCATAGATTCACATGCCTGAATCAGAGTACAAAGCAGTACATCCAAATAATGCTCGTAAGATTGTAATTGTAACATCAACCTATGTACAAGAGAGACCTTATGCAATAACATACATAGAAGATCCAAAGTATGCATATATGTATATATTTGTGAATAAATAAACATATATATATGGCAATGTTATATATATATTATCTACTGGCGGTCGCCAGTAGATAGTTATAGTTAGGACCTATTTTCCATAGGAAATCCGCGACATTCTATTTGAAATAACTCTTGCGTCGGTTGACGAATCTTCGCGAAATTTTCAAACTTTATGGCCCGCTCCGGTCCGCTCCTACCCTGATAGTTTCGGGGTGATTCGTCAAGCGGGGGCCGAGAAAAAAGGGGGGTCCCAAAACGTGTTTTCCCCATTCATTTTCCCATAGGAAACTTTAGCCACGGCTACAGCCCGAACTGCTGAACGGAATTACACCAAATTTGGCAAAGAGGTAGTTCTTGGTTCAGAAAGAACCCTCTTTGTTTTAAATGGTGTAAATCCGTTCAGTAGTTCCGGAGAAAATCAAAAGTAAAGTCACATATATATCTATGGCCGAGTAGGGTCCGCGTACCCTCCCGACCACGAGCTGCATGCTAATTGGCTGTCAACACTCCAAATCAGGAAGTGTTGGCAGCCATTTTGTCCCTCGGTAGAACCGAGGGACAGAAACAAGTGCGCAAAGCGCAAAAAGGGGGCAGGGTAGAAACACCCTGACCCCCTGGGTCTGCTCAGGGGTCCCACAAGGACCCCCTGGGCAGAAAAAAGCATTTTTTTTTAATAAATCGGCGGGATGCGCTTAGGGTGCGCGGATCCCGCCGAAAAAACACAAGTGCGCAAACGCACAAAGGGGGCAGGGTAGAAACACCCTGACCCCCTAGGTCTGCTCAGGGGGTCCCTGTGCAGAAAAAAGCATTTAAAAAAAAAAAAAAAAAAAAGAAAATCGGCCCTGTCATTGCAAACTGCTTTGCTTCATTGAAGGGAGAGCAGGGAAACCTGCTCTCACTTCAATGAAGCAAAGCAGATTGCTTTTCCACATGGGGAGCTGCATGTCAGCAGCTCCCCATGTGGAAAAGCAATGCCGGGACCGTGGGGGATTGGGGACCCCCACGGTCCCCAACGGAGAGGGCCAGCCCCGGGGGATGGGGTCCTTGGGGCAAGTAGTGGCCCGGGAGGGGGGCCACGCGGCCCCCTCCCCAAAAAAAAGAATAATAAAAAAAAAAAAGAAAAATAAAGGCCTGCCCCGGGGGATGGGGTCCCCGGGGCAAAGGAGGCCTGAGGAGGGGGGCCATGCAGCCCCCTCCTTAAAAAAATAATAAAAAGAGTGGCCATGCCCCGGGGGATGGGGTCCCCGGGGCCGGAATCGGCCACGGGAGAAAGGCCACGCGGCCCCCTTCCCGTTTTAAAAAAAAAAAAAATGGAAAAAAGGGGTAGGGCCCTGGGGGATGGGGTCCCCAGGGCCCAAAAAAAGGAAGGGGGGCCACACAGCCCCACTTCGAGGAAAAAAAAAAAAAAAAAAAAAGATTTTGCCGCAGGCCCCGCCCCCTTCTTTTACCACTCTGCAAACGCGCCCCTGGCGCGTTTGCAGAGGGGAACAATCCCCTTGAATACTGGGGTCCCTGGGGGCCAACTAGCCCACCAGGAACCTCCAGTATGCGCCAGGGGCTGCGTTGCAGAGAGGTGTACAGAGGCCACGCCCCTTTTACACCTCTCTGCAACGCAGCTCTGTGGCGCTTACTGGAGGTACTTGGTGGGATAGTTGGACCCCAGGGACCCTCAGGATTCAAGGGGACTTAATCCCCCAACTTAAAACGCGCCACGGGCGCGTTTGCACAGTGGTGCAGGGAGGGGCGGGGCTTCAGGTGACATGTGTGCAAACAGGCCCCATGGCGCGTTTTAAGATGGGGAATTAAATCCCCTTCAATCCTGAGGGTCCCTGGGGCCAACTAGCCCACCAGGTACCTCCAGTAAGCGCCACGGAGCTGCGTTGCAGTGTTGTAAAAAGGGGCGTGGCCTCTGAACACCGCTCTGCAACGCAGCTCTCTGGCGCATACTGGAGGTATCTGGTGGGCCAGTTGGCCCCTAGGGACCCTCGGGATTGAGGAGGAATTAATTTTCCAACTTAAAACGAGCCACAGTGCGTGTTTGCAGACATGTCACCTCAGGCCCCACCCCCTTCCTTCACCATTGTGCAAATATTCCTCTAAAATCAGCCGAACTACGAATTCCGATTTACTCACCTGTTATCAGGAGAGACCTCAGTGCTGCATCTTTCAGCCCAGTACTGATCCTGAAAAGTAATTTTAACCGTACTTACCAGTAACTTGAATTTCCTTCCATAGGATATCATTGCCTGCTTTTTGCTGAAAAAGTTTCTAAGTGTTGATTTTTGAAACATACAAATATTCCTCTAAAACCAGCCGAAATACGAATTCCGATTTACTCACCTGCTATCAGAAGAGACCTCAGTGCTGCATCTTTCAGCCCAGTACTGATCCTGAAAAGTAATTCTAACCGTACTTACCAGTAACTTGAATTTCCTTACATAGGCTAACATTGACTTGTTTCACTTGGAAATTCTTCTAAGTGTGGAGTTTTGGAACTTTCTAATATTCCTCTAAAATCAACCGAACTACGAATTCCGATTTACTCACCTGTTATCAGGAGAGAACCCAGTGCTGCATCTTTTAGCCCAGCACCGACCCTGAAAAGTAATTCTAACCGTACTTACCAGTAACTTATATTTCCTTCCATAGGAATCCATTGTCTGGTTTTCAGCAGAAAAGTTTCAAAGTGTCGATTTTCACAAACTACAAATATTCCTTAAAAATCGCCTGTATGACTTAAACGCATTCTTTCAACTGTTTACAGGAGATGCACCAGTGCTGGATCCAGGATCCAACACTGAGTAAGAAAAAGTAACGATAACACTACTTACCTGCTAAGTGAATTTCCTCCCATAGGATAACATTGGTGATTCTATGTGAAAAAGTTTCTAAGTGTCAACTTTTAAAATACAATAATATTCCTTAAAAATCACTACTGTAACCAAAACGCTTTTACTCAACTGTTTACAGGAGATGTCCCAGGACTGAATCTAGGATCCAGTCCTGTGGTTAGAAAAGTAATCCATAAAGTAACTAATTGCATTTAACTAGAAATTCACATTGAGCTCAATGTTGCATTGTGTTTGAAATTGTGTTGCCCATTGCAACAACTGTAACTACTGTACTTAAAACTCTATTGCCTATCTGCAAAGTATTTAAACTAAAGTAATTCATTCTGAGAAAGTATATTTTGTAATGTAATGTATAATGTAATTACAATGTAATTTAATAAATAAAATATCTAAAAATAAATAGTTTTTAAAAAATGTAGTAAATCAGTATCAAAAAAATAAATATAACAATTAATACATTTAAAAATTGTCATTTACAAAACCTTTGAAATTCACTGAAAAAACCATAGGTTTTAGGGGCGTTATAGTTCGAAATTAGCATTTAAAAAACCTTTGAAATTCACTGAAAAAACCTTAGGTTTCAGGCACGTTATAGTTAGAAATTAGCATTTAAAAAACCTTTGAAATTCACTGAAAAAACCATAGGTTTCAGACACGTTATAGTTAGAAATTAGCATTTAAAAAACCTTTGAAATTCACTGAAAAAACCATAGGTTTTAGGGACAGTTCTAGTTAGTTGGACATTTCACTCGTACAAAACCCGTGAAATTCCCCCGTTATAGTTAGTTCAGCTAACTATAACTCGCGCCCCCGCAATGCACTGCTGATGACGTCACATATTACATCACTCATGACATGGTCAGTGACATCACTGATGACATCACTGATGACATCTCAAATGACATCACTGATGACATCATCCACGTGATAATCTGATGCACCTCCTCACACCCTAATATAACCTTTGATACACCCACTCTAAATTACAGACTGCCATTCGCAAAACCATAGACACTCCAACACCAATAACTACATACCCACTCACTGATTCTTAGGTCTACACACACACATCCACTCACTCACCCGTACAGTCACTCATACTTATGGTCACTCAGTACAGGACTATCATATGCACTCTTACTCCTATATAGACACTCAAACACCGCCACTCATCCATAGAGGTACTCACACACCTAGTCAGTCATGCAAATAATTAAACACACTGCCATTTACTCACCTATACAGTTATACACACACCAGCTCACTTAATCATACAAATACTAGCACATTGTTACGCTCTTATACAATCACTGATACAAGCACACACTCATCCATACAGCCACTATCACAATCACTCACTCTCGCTTATAGCTATTTATATACTCCAACACACATATATACTGCCTTTCACATATGTAGTTACTCACACATGTACCACTGGGACATACATTCACTCACTAACACACTCTTACACACACTTACCCACCCATACAGTCTATCACAGATGCACTCTTGAAACCATCCACCCAGTGAATCACCCACTCACACATCTATGCACAGAGTCGCACACACCCCTCCCACACAAACACTCAGGCACCCATACAGATACTCAGACAACCATTCAATAACTCATATAGACACTCATGTAGCTATTCACAAACACATGCAGCCACTTACACAGCAACAGACGGATACAGACATTCACCCAGTTTAGTCACTAACCCATGCATTCAGTAAGATACGTTAAATCACTCACTTATAGAGTCAGTCACGCACCTACTAAATCATCCATACAGACACTTATACACCCACTCATTCTTCAATACGTCTTTTCCTATATATATATTAAAAATATTTAAACTTTACAGAAACACAGTCACTGCATTATGTCATCAGTGATGTCATTTGAGATGTCATCAGTGATGTCATCAGTGAGGTCACTGACCATGTCATGAGTGATGTAATATGTGACGTCATCAGCAGTGCATTGCGGGGGCGCGAGTTATAGTTAGCTGAACTAACTATAACGGGGGAATTTCACGGGTTTTGTACGAGTGAAATGTCCAACTAACTATAACTGTCCCTAAAACCTATGGTTTTTTCAGTGAATATATATATAAATAAACATAGCTGATATCAGTCGAGAAACAATAAGAGGAGGAGGGAAGAACAGAGGCTCACCTTATTTAAAAAGATTACGGAGAACCGCTTGTCCCACAGACGTATCTGCATTACTGGCAGCTTCCAAACAGTAGTGCTTGGTAAAAGTGTGGGTGCTGGACCATGTTGCAGCTCTGCAGATTTGATGAAGAGGCACACCAGCAAACAAAGCAGTAGACTAGGACATTGCTCTAGTAGAGTGTGCTCTTGGAATCGTTTGTAATGGTCTTCCTGCTTGTAGATGGCAGAAACAAATCGCAGCAGAAATCCAACGAGCTATGGTCTGTTTGGATATTGGTTGACCCTGGCGTATTTTTCCATAGGCCACAAATAACTGGTCAGATTTACGGATGGAAGAAGTCCTTTGTAGATAGAATTTGAGACATCGTTTGATGTCAAGTGTATGCAAAGTTCTTTCCGCAGGTGATTGAGGATTAGGGAAGAAAGTTTTCAAAACTATTGGTTCGTTGAGATGGAAGTCTGAAGGTACTTTAGGCATAAAACTGGGGTTAGTGCGTAGCACTACCGAGTTGGAAGTGAATTGAAGAAAAGGCGGATTAATAGTGAAGGCTTGAATGTCACTAACCCTCCTAGCTGATTTTAAAGCTAACAGCAGAGACACCTTCCAGGAGAGAAACTTCAAATCCACTCTATGAATAGTTTCAAAGGGGTGTCGCATAAGTTATGCAAGCACCATGTTCAGATGCCAGGATGGAGATGGGCGGCAGACAGGAGGAAACATTCGAAACAATCCTTTGAAGAACTGCTGAATGATCCTAGCTGAATAAAGAGAGTTGGAACCATCTTGCCGATATCTTGAAATAGCCGCTAAAAAGACCTTCAGAGTAGAATGGGAAAGGCCTGATCTTGCCAAGTGCAAAAAGAATGGCAGGATCTGCTCCGGTTTTGCATGGATCGGATGAATAGCAGCAGTTTGACACCACAAGCAAAACCTCCTCCATTTAAGCCTGTACGTCTTAATAGTGGAAGGCGCTCGAGCATTGGCTAAGACTTCCTTACAGTCCGCAGGAATATCTAAATGAGCGAATTCAAAGTGTTCAGGCGCCAGGCCGCTAATCTCATAGATGCAGGGTCCGGATGTCAGATCTGTCCGTTCTGAATGGACAGAAGGTTCGGTATTGGTTGAAACTGAATGGGATCGCATTCTGATAGAAGGAGTTCGGTAAACCAGAACTGGCGAGGCCACCTGGGAGCAATGAGAATTAGGTGACAAGGTTCTCTCTTCATTTTCCGGAGAACCCTGGGAACCAACGGTATCGGAGGAAAGGCGTAGGCATAGATCTGCGACCAATTCATCGAAAAGGCATTCCCGCGTGACCCCTTGTGGGGAAGCCAACTTGCAAAGAATGGGCATTTGCAGTTCTGACTGGTCGCAAACAGGTCTAGATCGGGACAACCCCACGCCTGAAAAATTCGATCCAGCGTTGGTTGATGTAGCTCCCACTCGTGATTGGATACTATTGATCTGCTGAGGGAATCTGCCAGGACATCTTAAACTCCCGGAACATGTATTGCTGACAAGCTGATCCTGTGTCGTATCGCCCAGTCCCAAATTTGTTGGGCTTGTTGTGAGAGCCGGGCAGACCTTGTTCCTCCTGGTTTGTTCAAGTAGTGCATACTTGTTGTGTTGTCTGTCCAGATTAATACTGATGCCCCCAGAATGATGGTGCGAAAGGATTTTAGGGCGAGGAAGATGGCCAGCAATTCTAGAAGGTTGATATTCCACGTTCGTTGCTGGATGTTCCACTTGCCGCTGACTGAGCCCTTGAAGGTGTGCTCCCCACCCCTCGAGGGATGCATCTGTAGTGATGGTGAAACTTGGAGCTTCCACTAGGAATGCGCACCCTTTTTTCACATTCTTTTTGCGAGTCCACCAGAGTAAGGCTTCTCGCATCCGGGGAGTGATGCGAATGAGATCGTTGAAGGACCCTGAAACCTGCAACCATTGGTGGTTGAGCTCCTCTTGTAGGGGTCTCATTTTGAGACGGCAGTTGGGGAGTAAAGGAATGCATGAAGAAATCATCCCCAGAAATGACTAACTGTCGGACTGAAGCGTACCTTTTTGAGCGCAAGAGGTGGGCAAGGCTGCAAATCTTTTGTTGCCTTTCTTTTGAGATGAAAGCTTGTGTCAGTTGAGTATCTAACGTGGCTCCCAAGAACGTTTGTCTTTGCGATGGAAAGAGCTGAGACTTGTCGAGATTGATGGAGAGACCTAGAGATTGGAAGAGGGACAAACATCTCTGAATGTGGGCGTTTGCGACCGTAAAAGAATTCGCCTTGATAAGGCAGTCGTCTAGATACGGAAAGATTTGGATCCCTTCCAGACGAAGGTGTGCGGTCACCGGTGCTAGAACCTTGGTAAATACACGGGGTGCGGAACGTAGTCCAAAAGGAAGGACTTTGAACTGGAAGTCCCTGCCAGCCACTCTGAACCGCAAAAATTTTCTGTGTCTGGGAAGAATCGGTATATGGAAATATGCGTCCTGGAGGTCGAGGGTGGCCATGTGATCTCCCGCAGAAAGGAGGTGAAGTATTTCTTGAAGCGTTAACATCCGGAAGGATAACTTTTTTAAATATTTGTTGAGGGAGCGGAGATCCAGAATGGGGCGCCATTCTCCCGATTTTTTCTTGATCAGGAAGAATCTTGAATAAAACCCTGTTCCTCTTTGCAATTGAGGGACATTCTCGATCGCTCCCTTTTTTAGCATCAAATTTATCTGGGAAAAAAGCTCCTTGAGATGAGCTGGAGGTGGGCGTTTGGGAGGAGAGTTTGGAGGGATCTTTATGAACTCTAGAACATGGCCTCTGGCCACAATGTCCAGGACCCATTTGTCTGATGTTATAGCGGACCAGTTTGAGTAGAACTGGGAGATTCTCCCTCCAACTTTTAAAGGGGTAGGCGGTAGAATAGGTGGCAGGTGGCGGTTGTCACTGTTTTTCAGATGTGTCGCGTCCCCGATAGGAAGGCTTTCTCTTATTTTGCGAATAGGAGGTATTTCGTTGTCCGTAAGACTGCTGACGTTGAGATTGGTATCGTTGACTATTTTGGAAGGACTGGTATGACCTTTGTTGGTTATATCCTCCTCGACTAGAAAAGGAGCCACGGCCCCTAGCTCCACGAAAGGGCGGCTTCCTAAATTGGAGAGTACCCAGAGATTTTGCTGTCTCGGTATCCTTCTTGATGGCTTGAAGGGCGTCATCCACATGTTTGCCAAACAGTGACTCACCATCAAACGGCATGTCAATTATCTTTGCCTGAACCTCCTGGCGAAAAGATGTTGATTTAAGCCAGCCTTGCCGTCGTAGTACTGCGGCACCTGCTAGTTGTCTAAAACCTGTAGATGCGACATCTACGGCCGAATCTATGATCTCCGCAGAGATACGTTCTCCTTCTTGCAGTATTTTTAAAGCTTCCGATTTGGATGGTTCTGGCAACATGTTGATGTAAGGAGAGATGTCCGACCACATCTGTCTGTCGTATCGGCCTAGAATGGCCAGTGAATTAGCAGCACGGACTGTTGTTGCTGCCATGGTGGAAACTTTTTTTCCAATAGTGTCCAATCGTCTGCCATCCCGATCTGGAGGAGCTGTGATTGGAGAAGATGGGTTTCTAGCTCGTCGTTGTGCCGCTTGGGCAATAACAGAGTCGGCTTTTGGTTGACTTATGAGACATGCCGGCGAGTCATCTGGCGCCTTATATTTTTTGTCGAGACGAGGTAGGACCGCAGGAACAGAAGCAGGAGCCTTCATGACCTTTAATCCTTCTTGCCAAATGAAGTCAATTATTGGGATGGTCCGTACCTGCTTCCTCGTCTGATCTTTAAAGTCGTATAGGAAACACTCATCCTTTTTGGTTTCCATAGGCAGGAGGAACCTTTGCGTTGCCCTTTCCATCAGAAGATGAAAACCTCTGATGTCAACAGGAGGAGAATCGATGGGAGCTGGAGTTGAAGGAGACGGAGTTTGCAGCTGGTAATCGTCCCACTCCGTAAGAAGCGATCTGTCATCCAACTCTCCTTCCTCCCTATCGTTGTCAGAGGTGTGAGCATCATCGGAATGATGAGAAGGCACCGGAGACGGTGGTCTGGGTGACCTCAACGTAGAAAAGGAAGTTTGAGGTACAGGTGTCGGTGGAATAGATGAAGCCGATTCAGATGGAGGAAAACGGCGATAATAATCATCCAACATGAATTGTAGATTATTTAATAGAGCCAAAGGCATTTGCGCCGTTGGAATCGCATCTGGAGCTGGACCAACAGTCTCTGGGGGAGGATCGTCATCTTGATCGTCCTCCTGATAGTTGATTAATTCTGATGGGCTCCTGGCAGTGCGAAATCTGTCATTGTCCTCAGATTCCTCATCATCTTCACCGTAATCTAGTAATTGTTCAGGTAATTCTAGAGGTACCTTAGTATGGGAAATATGCAGTGGAGAGAGGACCTCCAATGAAGAACCACGTCTATGCAGCAGAGAAGATGCCGTTGTCAATGGTGGTAATTGCACCTGTGTCGTAGACGGTGCAGAAGGCGCCGTTGCTGCAGTTGCTGACCAAACCTGCAATTCTGTACAGGCAGATAATTGAAGCGTCGACGAGGGAGCCGTTGACGGAGTCGTCGTCGATGGAGCCGGTGTAAATGAAGTAACCGACGACGAGGCAGTCGTCGTCGACGAGGTAGTCGTCGTCGACGAGGAAGTCGTCGTCGACGAGGAAGTCTTCGACGACGAGGCGGTTGTCGACGAGGCGATCGTCGACGGCAGTTTTCTACTCTTCGTCGTCGACGGGACGTCGACGGTAGATCTAATTTCAGTCGTCGACGAGATTGGCTTCACGGAGACAGAAACCAGCGTCGACGGTGATGACGCCGACGACATGATCATTTGTGGTCTTGGCGACGAGAAGGTGGCAGTCGACGTCGTTGTAGCGTCGACGGTAAGCTTCGTCGACGAAGTCGTCGTCGATGCCGTCGACGACGGTACCTTTTTCTGAGGTAAATTCTTCTCAGGAAATCGTTTTGAAGCCAGAGACTTCGCAGTCTTTCTCGGGGGGGTAGTAGGCAGAGGCTTACTTTTAGAAGGTGGAGGAGCCTTTTTTGAGGAGGAAGGCAATTCAGCACCCTTAGAGGACTGCTGTTTTCTCGACACCTTAGCCCCAGGAGAAGACAAGACCTCCTCAGCAATCCTCTTCCTAGAGGACGCAGTAGAGCCTGAGGCAATACTCCCCACATCAGATAAGGGGTTGTCTTGATCCTTGATCTTCTGTAGCCACAGAAGTAGACGTCCCTCTCTGTCTCAGAGTTTTCTGAGGGAAGGTCCTACAGATCTTGCAGTCTCTCACCTGGTGATCAGGATACAGGCAATAAATGCATTTCTTGTGGGGGTCTTCTGAAAACAGCCGGAGCTTCCCACAAGACTCACAAGGTCGAAAGAGATCTTTTAGATGAAGACATCCTGAAATGAAGTATTTTGTGAAGAAATAGAAAAGTACTGAGCAGAGCTCAGGGAGACTCCCTTCACACGACGTGCGGTAGAAAATCTGAGAGCCTCAGCCTCTGGGGAGAACATTCTGGAGGGTGCTGTCACCTGATTGGCTGCAGTTTGGACTGTTTATAATGACTTGGACAAGTCATAAATGTGGAAGTTTCTTCCCCTGTAGTTCTATCTACTTCACTTCCTGGTTCTATATATTACCTATATTATGGTTATTATGTGCATAATTATTGCTTTTTATGTACCGTGGGACTCCCACTCCGATGACAGGGAATGATTCAGGCATGTGAATCTATGAAAGATACCCCAATACTGGAGAAGTATCCTTTCACCCCTGTCTCGGCCATACTGCTGCAGGTCCTGTGTGTGCAGTTTAATGCCACTTCGACTTGGCATTTAAAACTTCCTGCCAAGCCTTAAACTCCCCTTTTATTATGCATAGGTCACCCCTAAGGTAGGCCCTAGGTAGCCCTATGGGCAGGGTGCTGTGTATGTAAAAGTTAGGAGACGTACCTTTATGTTTTGTATATCCTGGTAGTGACAAAGAGCCAATTTAGTTTTTCACTGCTGTGAGGCATACTCCTCTCATAGGCTAGTATTGGGAATTCCCTTAGATAATTTTAAGTGGTAATTCTTGATCAGAAAGGAGTAGTGTTGCTATGTTTAGAATGGTAGTGATAAATCCTACTTACTGGTGAAGTTGGATTTCACATTACTATTTTGGAAATGCCACTTTTTAGAAAGTAGGCATTCTCTGTGCTTATAACTCTGTGTGCCCGACAGCCTGTCTCCAAAACATGTTTGGGTTCAGTGACAGCTACACTTTGTGTATTACCTTTAGACAGCCACAACACAGGAAGGGCTGGGTGTGACAGGAGACACATCTGCATTCATCTACATATTGATAGTCTTTCTGGGCAGGGAGAGGTGGTTCACACTTACATTTGAATGGGTTGTGTCCTGCCTTCAGACAAAGGGCTGATTTAACCCCTACTGGTAGTCTGTAGCCAGGGCTGGGCTGAAATGGATCATTGTGCACTTCAGAGGGCTCCTTTGAAGTGACCCCCTACATCAAAAGCACTTTTGGGTATAAGTACTGGGGCGCTGACCCCATCTAATCAGACACTGCGTGGGACTTGAAACCAGATGCTACTGGCTCTACATCTGCACATTTTCAGGAGGACTGCAGTGCTGCTATGAGGGACCGCCATTTTACTGCTTTGCTGTGTTGGCCTGCTGCCTCCTTTTGTGCGCTAGAAGTGTTCTCCAAGGGCTTGTTGGCTTGCCCCCTGTTCTTGTGGAATCTCAGGACCTTCAAAGATTCCTCCTGTCTGCCCAGAGCACGGCAACAGCACTCTGTCTAGGAGCCGTGATCACCGCTCCTTGCGTCACCACTCACAGAGGACAGCGTGTGTGGAGCGATTGGGTTTGCCGCCGAACAGCGTGTCTGTGGAACTGTGGTGTTTGCACCCAGATCATCGTGTGTTGGGCGCCCTGACTTCACTAGCGCATGTTGAGCGCTTCGTGCTTTCCCCAACGCTGCACTCTCCGAGGATAGAGTCACTACAGCACAAGGGGAAGCCCCGGCCTTGTGAAACTGGAAGGTTGCCCAGCAATGCGGGGAACTCCACCCACATAGGCGGGGCCCGGTCACCAGAGGGAGATCGCTGTACCGACGCATCAAGCCACGTGAGCTGATTCCATGCTGTGCGTCGGCGTCACCAGCTTGCCTGTGCCCCGAGGAAGAGTGCCCCAGTCATGAACAGCTAAGATCCGCCCATACAGCCCGATGCTGCACCACCTTCTTGTTTGTGAGCCCCAGTGGCGCGGACTCTGGTCCCTGTGGCCGTCACCCACACGACTTTCGAAGTCAGGTACTGTGAAACAGACCCATGAGGTGTTTTCAAGGTGAGCCGTGCACTTGCAGGTGGGCTGGGATTCTCTCGGCTGCGAGGGACCCGGTGCGCACTTTCCTACGGGCACCTCCTGTAACGTCCTGTGTACTGTCTTTGGAACACGATACTGCGGGGAAACAACCCCCACTTATCTCTATTGTGATTTGTGTTGTTTTCTCACAAGTTCTAAATGTGGCCCATTGCTCTTAAGTGCTGCTCAGCACGGTGTTTTACTTTGATACCATGCCCTACTTATGCGATTCACGTCATTTTAGTCTTTTTGTGTTATGCCTAATATAGCAATCTATTTTTTATAACCCTGTGTGGGGTCTCTTTTGTGGTGTATTGATTGTGTTACTGTGAGTGTATGTTGCACAAATGCGTTACGCACTGCCTCTGCGGATAAGCCTGCCTGCTCTGTACCAAGCTACCAGAGGGTGAACACAGGTTATCTTTGGTGTGTATCTGACTTATCCTGACTAGAGTGGTGGGTTCTGCCTGGCTTGGGTGCATACCGTAGCCAACCAGAAACCCCATTTCTAACACTATTAGTCTATTGTTCTGATCTATGTAATTTATCTTTTCATCATACCCAGTTAAAATAATAGGATGGAGATAAATGTAACCTCCAAGACATGCAGACACTATTCAAGCAGCAATAAAAATAATCTCCTAAATGATACATGAGGTTACAGGTATTTGAGATACTTCTCTTTGTGCCACATCAGGAGCACACCCACACTATTCACTGCTCATCATCTCCAAGTGACCAACTATCCCATTACACATGCATCCCCCAGGCACCATATATCACTCCGACCAAGCCACTACACATCTTGGTCCTGACAACAACATTTCAAGGAAGACACAAAAACACCATCTTCTGGAACCATTTAAAGTTGTCTTCATCCAAGAAGAGGAACAGACTAGGAGTTTGTCTCCCTTGCTTGACTATCTGTGTTTCGATAATAGATGTATCAGAAGCACTAGACATCACCAATCATACCACAATAAACGTCTGATTTGGGAATATGGTACTAAACTGTTTGAATTATCTTCAAACCACAGTTTGACTACAGCCGTTTCAAGGCCGACCTTACACAGAACATTTGAAACCTGCAGCCCTACCCCTTTTTTCAATACTGTATTGATGTATATTCTGCAGTCTTCCAGAGCTCTTTTGTCATCAATCCTGTATCATTTTACATCGATGCCTCGTCGGTGATGCTCAAATCTTCCTTACAGTGAATCAGGGAGCAGTCGCCAGTGTCATTCCCTGAAGGACATTTTAAGTGGCCTTTTGCAAAACGTTTCTACGGGATGAAGTCTCAGAATTAGTTTTAAAGACTCTGCTAAATGTGTCCAGCAAGAAAAGTGAGAGGTCTTCTTGAATAATTTAATCCAAAATATTCAATCAAATGCCAATACCAAGTTCCAAGATGCATTTGATGTAATTGCAACCAACCGCATCTGTAGCCATAGCAGTGCATTATATGTCCAAAACCCTCATGCTGTCCACTGGATCCAGTAGAAACAATTTGTAAATAGTCAACAGAAAATTGCCCTACAGCTGAGCTGAGCCAGATAACGTTACTTAGTGCTGTCAATGGAGGGATGCAGTTCAAATATTTAAATTTAATGCAAATAAAACAGAAATCCCATTGTTGGTGACGGAAAATCACATATTTTGTTATTCGTTTACCTGCATTAGGGACATGCACCACTCCTGTCCCCAAGGTGAAAATTCTGGGTTTCATGGTCAATAGGAACTGTCCCTTAATCCTCAGGAAAACTATGTCACTAGTACCTGTATTTAGTGCCATAAACCTCCCTGTTGTGCATCCTGATTAGATTGTGATACAATTGAAAAACAACTGATGCTAGACTACTTACAATGATGGCTTCAGTGAAACAGAAAGTAGTAGCTCGACCAGCTACAGAAACACCCAGATGGCAGGATGAATCTAGGTTCAAGTAAATAGTCCAGTCCATTTTATTGTATATTTTTGCAGTACCTATATAGCAATTTCGTACCACTTACACAGCCCTAAACACACTGGTGGGTCGAAGAAATAGTTACTGCATTTGTTATGTATGGTTGGAAGACTGTTGGTGGAAGCGTGACCTAAGAGTAATGTTTTGGTATCTTGTGGGGGGCTTGATGCAGTGGCTTAAGCCTGTGGGGGGACGCAAGGAGACTAATGGATAGATTTGCAAATTAAAAGTACAAAACCTACAACATTTATACTGACGTCATTTGAAATCATGATTTGGGAAACAGCCTAGTCTTTATTGACTTTCTGAACAGCAGGTCCCTTTTAATGATCCTCACTCTTTAGGAGCGTGCCGCATAACCTCCATATTTGCACAGAGACTGATCCCACTAATGCTGGTTGTTAATGTTGGAATAGCCTTGATTTTCCTAAAAAGCCAGGAGTCTCCAGTAAATGTTAGTGACTGTGTGCACACTAGAGGTTACCAACGCAATCAGCCCAGATCTCCATGAACTCAAGGGAATCTGCAAATAGTAAAACGCATGCAGGAGAGAGTAGATTATGTTATGCAAAACTCATTCTCCCTGACTGCAAAGTGAACCTCTCAGTTACATTTCCAGCCTCTTAGGTCACTGAGGTTGTCTATTCCATATTTCTGAGGCAGGCGTGTTCATAATCTTCAGCATCGTGTGCTAAAACAAGCATTAATCCCTATCTCTTAGGCACAGACATACAAACTTCACACCCAATCTCGGAGGTCCAGGATACCTCTGGCCTATACATTTTAACAACACATGACTATGCCCAGAAAGATTCACAGATAAATGTATGAATGAGCGAGAAAGGATATGCATGTCACTGCTCAGTTTCAATTTCAGAAATATCAAGTTGCAAGTGCCTTTCCATGCCTTCAGCTACCCACATATACAGTACTGTCAAGTGAAAGACCCATGAAATACATTGCATTTGGAAGGAGCTGGGCTAGCCTCCTTTGATATTGGACATGAAAATGAGCTGAAGGTCCAGTGATCAAGTGCATGGTGTCTCCCTTTCATCACACTACCAAACAATACAAGTCCTTAAAATGACTTCATGCCACCACAGACATCATTGCCCCCTCCCAATCCCGTGATCAAGGAAACTAATGAATTCTGGGACCTGAAGTTCTAATGTACTTCAATTGACCCAACTGGCCAGTACAACCCAAAGACAGGACAAGAGCTCCACTCAACTCGGGCTATCCAACATTCACAGGTAATGGGCCAACAACAAAAAAGGCAAAAGGCAGGAGCGGCACCTAATATTACATTTATTGCAACCACCAACTGAACTATGCTTCACCAAAGTCATATGTTGAACTGATCCTCTAACCCCCAGGATCATCTTACATTCACAGTTAATGGCAGGCAATTCTAGGAAAACCAGGCAACTGAAAATGTGACTAGAACCGGCCAAATTCAAGTGCATATTGCATATTTCTTGTTTTGCAGTCCAGTCCGCAGTAACCAATACATGAAGTATCTCAGAATCCACCTTGATGGCCAACATCCCATAAAAATCAGTGGGGTGCTCAGTCCGTCTCTGACTGACTCAGATATGACTCAGTCAATCAGAGGCTGCAGCCTGTCTTCTGAGCTGGATACAGGAATGGGCACAGTGGACATCTGTTTGCTGCAGGTGAGTGCAGTTGTCACACCCCCGGTCTCTTCATCCATGTAGGTATTTCCTCTTGCAAGCCGCAGGTAGTGCTGCTGAAACCAGCGGGTGTGTACAAACAGGTTGTTGATACACACCAGATACAACACGGCCCAGCTACAAAGGCCTGTACAGGAGCAGAATGGAGGAGGAATGAACAGTGCAGGGATATGCGGGGTGGAACAGGGGGGGGGGTCGAAACAGGGACAGAGAGTTAGGACTGACTCACTGACAATTCCCGGTTGGAGATACACAGTCAGACCCAAGTTGGGTGTATCCCAATCTCATACTCATAGGAAAGTGAGGGATCCCATTCATGACAGACTGCCCACATACCCTTGGGAGGGCCAGTAGGCAGCATTACTAATCGGTTAGCGTTAAAAAGGCATGTACCTTATTACTACTTATCAGCTGTCACCACCAGACATGGGGAGGGTAGAAGAACTCGTCTTCCCAGCAGATGAGACTACTCAGCAGTACAGTATCCTTATCATAAGAAGCTGCTTTCAGGGTTCTTGTGATGTGGGTCCTCTTTGTGGGAAACGTACCAGGTACACCAGAACCAATTAAATCGGACTCTGGGTAGCGCAAGGTCCCTGCACCAGGCTCGGCAACCCTAGTCACTACATACTTCATAACCAATCAATTAATTTTAGATAATTGTGCAAGTCGACTGTATATCATGTTTTGCTTGCTTCAGAAGGTATGGAGTATGCCTTTATGGAATTTTAGGGACTGGAGCAAGTTAATGTAAAGTAAGTAACATGACTTCCTGTTGGTTACAGATTGCAAAGTGTTCACAGGGAGGCACAAGCATAGATTCTTGTGCATCACTCAACTGATTTAAAAATGTTAACTTGTCTTTTCAAAGAACACACTGACTCTTACGCTGATGATGAACAGACACACAGCCAGTCTTTAACTTTGATCATGGAAGCACCACAAATCCAGTGCGTCTAACAGGACTAACTTCGAAATATGCAAAAACTGGGGTGGCGTGGTGAAGCAAAATAACGATGGATTAAACCCAGATCTGTGACTGGGGGTGAATGTTTGCCATTGTGCAACATTCCGTCCATCATCTTGTGTGTTTTGCAATTCGCCCCAAGTGGGAAGGGTATGCCCAGACGTGGGTCCCGTGCTCACTGCGCCACTGGAGTCAGGCTATCCTGGCTGATGAGGGCTGAATGCCCGAAACCGGTCCTAGGATGCTTGATTCCGGTCCAGGGAAGACATGGCTTGGCAGTTCGGTCTGGACTGTTCCCATGAGGCACAGGGTCAAGACTGATTTGCATATGGCCATGTCTGAACTGGGGTGGCGTGGTGAAGCAAAATAACGATGGATTAAACCCAGATCTGTGACTGGGGGTGAATGTTTGCCATTGTGCAACATTCCGTCCATCATCTTGTGTGTTTTGTAACTTCGAAATATAGTACGTTTTTAGCATTTTCATAAAGAAGACATAATGTGGTCACAAGCATTCATAACCCAATCTTGATGAATCTCCAGCATACAGATATAAAAACAAGGTCTAAATGCATTAACCAACAGGAGGATATATATTTTAAACATTCATTGGCAAGCTAAACAGCCTGGCCTTGGCAAGCTGGTGTGATGGCCATTAAAAAAAAAAAAAAAAAAAGCAAAAATAAGAAAATATGCTGCCACCTAATTGTGGCTGCCATGTGCTAAAATTGTACATTTTAAATGTAAAAAACTTTCACTGATGTGGCTGTTTTGCTAATGATTTTTTAAATGAACAAGCCTTTAATTGTGCCATACATTTTATTATTATTTTCGAAGAAGGTAAAACATAACATATCTCGCCATATTACCAAGCACTCAAATCGCAGGCAGCTAAAATGTTAAAAAATGTCCGTTTATAACTACAATTTAAAAAAAAGAATACAGCAGATAAATCACCATTTAACAAAGCCCCTTAAGGGTAGGCCAAATAAATAGTTATCAAAGTTACTATAAATAAAAAAAATATAAAAAAAACACACTTTAAACCAGTTTTGTTACTGAAGAGAAATAAATTATTTTTAGGCAGAAGTGAACAAAGTGCATAGGCTTTGTGCAGTAACTCAGTGAAGGGAGCCAATTTGTAAAGTAGTCTGACCCATTGCCCCATGCTTTATTCTGTGGTAGGCAGAAGCACAATGTGACTGACAATTAAACAGACCAAAGGATGAAGCCCACTGGTTAAGAGGCTCATTATGCATATTATGTCAGATTTTTTTCTGGAAAAACACAATTCTAGTGAGACAGCAAAAGCTATCTCAAAAGCCAGCTCTGAAAATCAGGACACTTTCGAATGTACATTTCTTTAAGTCAAATTTAGCCCTTAGCATATCTGTATATAAATATACAATTTTTTGCATAAGCAAAAACCCACGTCTTATGAGGAGCACATCTTGAGAAGTGAATTTATGACAATGTGATCCCAAAAACTAGAATTGTAAAACCATAACTTTTTTTGCACTGCTAAGAATGTTATTTTTCTGTTGTAAATTGAAATGAATGTAGGTACACTTATGTTTTTTTTTTTTTGAGCACGTGTGCAACACTTGGGTGAAAGTTCCTACCAGGACATTTACCACCCAGGCAGTCTCCCACAGACAACCTCAATAACCATGCATTTGTCCCCAACACAGGTCACCCTGCAGCAATACATACGCCAATCCCTTCATGCAGGCCTTAGGAGGTACCAGCCATTTCACAGCACTATTGGCACGCACAATTAGCCGCAACCCTCTGTACCAATGTTAAGCACCAATGTTAAGTAAAAACAACATTTGCACTATTTACATATACAGCCGTTTCGGCCACTTTCAAAAGCCCTTCATTATCAAAATAGTACAATATTGAGCTGCCCCAGGCGAATTAAAAATGAATGGCGGTTTCTGTAAATTATTAATGTGCAACCAATCAAGAAACAATGCTTTGTTTGCGAAGGCATCTGCTTTTAGAGGCCTGCGTTGCAGGTTTACAGTAACCATCCTTTCATGGTGCTTCGTTTCAACAATTGTGCCCCAATGCATACAATTAAGCTTGGAGGCATGGCACAAAAAAGGGTTGGCAGTGGCACAGTTGCGCGAGAGTAAAGGTCAGTTTACCTCTTGTCACCAAGTTGAATATGACCTTTGTTGGTAGTTATCAGAAGTCATTCCCATCTGATCATTGGCTTGTTAGTCTATCTGAAATGACAGGCACACACTGAGCGCAGTGTCCTCTGATCTGCTATCATCTTTACAAAGAAAGTAGACTTTTACAGTTTGTGCAGGAATGGGCAGTCAGATTTTAAAAGCACGTCCCGAAAAAAAGCTGCAGACATCTTGGTGGAGAGAATTTCAACCTCGTTATAGAGTGCACCATGCCCACATACTGTGAGAATACCAGGGCACTAACTACAACTAGTTAGTTACTCGGGAGCTGGACCCTGCAGAGGTTGATGCTCAATTAATACAAGCAGGGCCGGCTTTAGCGCTGGTGGCGCCCGGTGCGACAATCATTTTTGGCACCCCCATAACCATGGCCGCATCCTCGGATTCTCTCACTACCACCGGGCAAAAGTGCCCCTCATCTCTCCAATCATAAGTTATTGCTAAACACAGCGCCCCCCCCTGAGGTCGGCGCCCCCTCCACAGGTCAACGCCCAGTGCGGCCGCACCAGTCGCACTGCCCTAAAGCCGGCCCTGAATACAAGGAGGTTGCAGACGACACAAACGAGCATAGATACTGTTTGGTATCTCACCCTGCGTGTATTGCTTTCAGTTATCACAGTGTCCCACAATAACTATCTCTCGGTCGCAGAAGGTTGTGGAGTCGAACGTGGGCGTCATCCATTCTCGCACCGACAGGATAATGTTTGCTTAATTTGCATTACACTTGATAAAGGGTCCGTCTAGCGACAGGATCACAAAACATTTTTGACTGGAGCTAATCTATGTCCTTTGTGGTACGTTAAGACAGTGCTTTTACCACCGTATTTTGAAAGCAGGTTTCTGATGGTGATAAAATGTGACAATAATGGTTGTGCTTACCTGTTTGACATGTTCTTCTAGTGATGTCTTTTAGTGCTTTTGTGCTTGCTGTTGTGCTGTATTATTATTCTATGATGTCTTTTGTTTTACTGGGGTTGTTGTGTTGCTTTCATGTTTTGCCTGTTTTGTAGTGTGGTGCCTGCTATGTCTTACGTGCTTTGTTATTTTGTGTTGTGTACGTTATTTTGTTATGTTCTATTGTTTACTTTTGAGATCTGAACAAATTTTGCTATATTTCCAGGTACAAGCAACACACACGCCTTTAGAGTTCAGGAGACAAGCAACCAAATACCACTGTCTAAGGTGGTAAAATAGCACTGTTCCAGCTCTTCAACTATTTAAGATACTTGCCAACCCCAAACTGTGGCAGAGTCTGTTGTGTTTATGGCTTGCTTGTACGTGGCTCGTGCAAGCTGTCAAGTCTGCATTCTAGGTTTAGAATGCAAGCTCTGCTTCTTGGCAGTTACTCTTACGAATCACGTCGAGCTGGAGGCGTTTCCTGTGGGTGGTGTATTCTTGCAATAAAGTACTTATTCTTCACTTACCTGCGTCCAGAGTACTTTACAATTGTGGCGACGACCTTCTACACCACCCCGACGAACCTCGCGATTTGAGCATCGTCTCCTCGTTACCTGTTTGGCTGCTTCGCATTATCTGCCGTACGGCAATCTACAGCTCCTCGCAGCTCTTCAGGAGATGCCCTTTGCTGTTCGCCCGGCCCTGTGGCTCCTTTCCTGACATGAGTTGTTGAATTTGGTCAATTTTTTGCCTCCTTCGGTGACTTCTGGCAGTTGGCACTTGAACGGCGCGCGTCTCCCACTACGCACCGTGTCACCAACTTGGGCCTGCTCAGTTTCCAGTGACGTTGTATTCCACGCACGATTTACGCTACGTGACTCCATTTTCTTTTGGGGTCAGCTTTCTAGCGTATGCACGCTATGTGACACCGTCTTATGCTACGTGACTCCATTTTCTTCAGGGGCTAGCTTTCTAGCGTATGCACGCTAGGTGACGTCATCTTGGAATTTGCCTTTTCGTCACGTATATCTATTTCATACCGCTATTTCATACTGTTGCCTACAGTTCCCTGGATTTATGCGTGCCACTCTTCAGCCACAAGCTTCCGCTTCCCATTATTTCCTCATCCCTGAAGTACTTGTGGTAAGAGCCTACTTTTTGTTGATATGACCTTCATATGTCTTTGAGCATTCAGAGGGTGAAGAAAGGACACTGGCAAGCTCGTGACATTTCCACCAACTGTTACTCGCATCCAGCAATATTGTATGCTGTCAGTGAACTAGTCCCTCTATTTTGCTTTGCATTCTCTACTTGACATTATACTCTTCAGCATTTTTTTTCCTATACCTGTTCAGCTGGTCTGCCTAATGTGTGCACAAAACTTTTCATTTAACCCGCACCAATCATTTTGGCCAGCTGGAGGAGTACCATGCATGAAGTGGGTTGAACTGAAACCTTTTTTTAAAACTATATTGAGACATTAGATGACAAAGGAAAGATGTCTCTGGAACAGAAAAAACGATTTCTTTTACATTGCATAGGTCCGGAAGGTGTAAAAGCATTTACTCAAATGTCTAAGGCTGTTGGTGGGGAAGGGGACACTAATGTGTTTGATTGTGCTATGGCGGATTTTGATAGACATTTCTCTCCCAAGGTTTGTACTGGTATTGTAAGAGACAAATTTTTTCACAGAAAACAAGAGCTTAGTGAAAGTGTTGATGCATATGTGGCTGCGCTCAGAACCTTATCTTTAGACTGTCAATTTGGATCATTACAAGAAGATCTCATCAGAGATCAAGTAGTTATGCACGTCAAGGATCCATCTATTCAAGAGAGGTTATGGTTTAATGGGGACTCCAATTTACAACATATCCTGGCTTTAGTTAGAAAGGCAGAAATGTCCAGCAGAAGTGCCAAAGTCATACAAGCTGAGTCGGAAACTAAACATAATGAATGCGTCAGCAAAGTTAATGCTGGCTCACGCTCAGCTAAGAGCACTCCTAATAAAACAGAGTACAACCAGGTGGATAAAGGTAAAGAAAAATCTAGAGTCCGCACTAAAGAAGTTTTGAAATGTTTTAGGTGTGATAGCCAATCACATCTTGCCAATAGTAAGTTCTGTCCTGCTTTGAAACAAAAAATTTCAATTTGCGGCATGGTGGGACATTTTGGGAAGGTATGCAGAAAGAAATTGAAACAAAGTAAAATGTTTTGAAGCATACCTTTCTTCCTCACTTTGCAATGAAAATTTGTCCTCAATATTAAGGATGGTGAAGGGGACAGTATTCTTAATGTGAACAATGTTTCTGTAAAAAAAACCTCTTTGTGATAGGACCATTGGTGGAGTGGATATACAAATTTATGCTGATTCTGGTTCTCCCTATACCATCATCAATGAGAATGTTTGGCAATCCAAGTTCTCAGAGAAATTAGGTTCTGCACTGGAAGAACCCGATATTTCTCCTGAAGGGTATTCGGGGGAAAGGATTGATTTATTGGGCTTTCGCTGTTTGGTTTTTAGATTCAAGAACCGTGAAAGTTTAGGCAAATTGTACATTTCTAAAAAAGGACCCTCAGTTTTAGGTTGGTTTGATCAGGGTGAACTTGGTATTTTACTTGACCCTAACAGCCCTGAGCCTGATATGGTATTAGAAGACGGTGAGGTTACTGGGAAGGATATGCTTAGCAAATTTCCCAGAGTTTTTAGTGACAATCAGAAAATTATCTGGTTTTGAACATAACATTGTTCTTCAACAAGACGCTTGTCCTAAAATTTTTAAAGCTAGAAACATACCCATTACGGTTAGAAAGGAGGTGGAAAAAGAACTGGATTTTTTGGTTGCTGAGGATATTATAGAAAAAATTGAATCCTCTGAATGGGTTTCTCATGTCGTTATTGCCAGATGTTCTAATGGGAATATTCGTTTATGCATAGATTTAAGATATTTGAAAAACCATATTCTAATTGATCAGTTTCCTTTACCGCGCATGTCAGAAATGCTGGCTTCTGTGAAGGGGGACATATATTTTTCAACAATAAACCTATCTGCAGCATACCACCAAATTGTTGTGCATGAAGACTGTAAACGATTTACTGCATTTATCACTCACGTGGGGTGCTACCAATACAAAAGTATGCCTTTTGGACTAGCCTCAGCTGCGGCCGTCTTTCAACGATTAATGCACTCATTATTTGGCCAACTCAATAATGTCCAATGCTTTCAGGATGACAATCTTTTGTATGGGAAGGATAAAGAAGAACATGACCTGATTCTTGGAAAAGTGTTAGAAATTCTGTATGCGAGGGGTCTTACTGTGAAATTTTCAAAGTGCAAATTTGCAAAAAAATCTCTAACTTATTTAGGTCACGTATTATGCATGGATGGTGTGAAACCTAAACCAGAACTAGTTGAGGCGATACTTTCTGCTCCTGCCCCCAAAACTGAAGATGATGTACAATCATTTCTTGGGCTCACAGAATTTTACGCCAAGTACATTAAGAATTTCTCTTGTAGAGTGTTTCAAATTAGGCAGCTCTTGAAAAATAAATCCAAATTCAACTGGTGTGGTGAATGTGAGAGAGAATTCAAGGATGTTAAGTGTGCCATTGCTGAAGCTACGACCTTGTCTGGTTTTGTTCCCAATCTTCATGGTGTGATCACCACAGATGCAAGTTCTAAAGGTTTAGGAGCTGTTCTATCCCAGAGGGAAGAGGGTGGTGGGGAGGCCATCATTGCTTATGCTTCCAGAGCGCTTACTACTGCTGAGGAAAAATTCTCAGTAATAGAAAGGGAATCATTAGCTTGCGTGTGGGCCCTAGAGCACTTCAGGGCTTTTGTTTGGGGTAAACAGTGCGATCTCAGAAGAGATCACAAACCCTTCGTTAATCTCCTCACCACTGATAGTATGATTAAAGATTCGGCGCGCATTGCAAGAATGTCTATTTATAAAATCTTTTATGTTCCGGGTAAGGATAACGTCTCTGCAGATTTTCTATCAAGAATGCCTTTAAAGATCAAAGAGAATAAGGGTAATGTTTGGGATGATTTTCAGATTGCTTTGGTACATGATGAGGGCATTCCTTTCATTGATAAACAGGTTTGGTTGAAGGCATACACCAAAGATGTGACTGTACAAAAAGTCCTGTCATTTATAAAAAATGGATGGCCCAGTAAAAGTTTTTTAAGTCCTGATTTAAGGTGTTTTTGGGAGGTATGTAATGAGTTATCTTCGGCCAATGGCATTTTATGGAGATGTGATAAAGCTATTCCTCCTTTCGAGTTAAGAAATTCTATTATCAAACTTTGTCATGATGGCCATGGTGGCATCGTTAGGACTAAGCAATCAGTTAAAAATGGTTTTTGGTGGCCTGGGTTGGACATTCTTGTTGAACGTACAGTCAGGAATTGTGTAGTTTGTGCCAATGCAGATAAATCTCTCAAAACCTTGAGACCCAACATGAGTATTCCATGTATTCCCAATGAGCCATGGGAAACCAATGCTGTAGACATCATGGGTCCTGTAGGTAATGAAGCCAAGTATGTGTTGTCAAGATGGCCTATTGTCAAGATTGTGGACAAGGTGGATACAGATGCTTTTTAATTTTTTTTTTTATAGACACTATTTTCACAGAAGAAGGGATTTCCACTCAAATCATCACGGACAACGGCGTACAGTTTTTATCCCTTAAAGCGAAAAGCTACTTCAATCGATTAGGTCTGAAACATTGCACGACATCTTTATACAATCCCAGCGGGAACGGCATGATTGAGCGCTTTAATAGGGTACTCAAGGGTGCTGTTCAATCTGCCGGTATGAAAGATGATGACTGGGAATTGCGTGTTCATAAAACTGTGTGGATGTATAGCACTATTAATGATATGACTGGATGCACTCCTTTTGAAATTATGAGGGGTAGAGTAGCTAGGACTAAATGAAATCCTGCATGGTTGGTGGAGAGTTCTTCTTCTAACATAGATCTGGATCATGCGAGAAACAAGATCAGGGACACTCATGAGAGGTATAAGTCTATGTATGATCGTACGAGGGGGTCTAAAGTAGACACCAATGTGGAGATTGGCATGCTTGTCAAGGTCAAGAAACCATGGAGAGTTAAAAAAGGCGTTAGCCAATTCTTAGGACCTTTTGAAGTAATGGGTGTTTTAAAAAATGCTGTCAAATTAAGCGATGGTAAAGTTTGGAACCTTAAACGTATTGCTACCCTCAGGGGAGATAAAAGTGTTTATGTTAAGAATTCCCCTTGTGTTAAGAATAACATTTGGGATGACACTGATTCTCTTTATGAGGATAAGGAGGTAAAGGACACAACTGTCACTTCTGCTCTTGTTGAGCCTGTGGTCACCAACAACTGCTCAATTGAGGAGGTCAGAAATGGCTCAAATGGGATGGGCAGAAGAATCAGGAAGAAACCTGCTTGGTTGTCAGATTATACATCGTAAGCTTTTCTTCCTAAAGTTACGTGTCTTATTTTCTTTTGGTTTATTTGTACAAATAAGGAGGGGAAGATGTGTTGTGTTTATGGGTTGCTTGTACGTGGCTCGTGCAAGCTGTCAAGTCTGCATTCCAGGTTTAGAATGCAAGCTCTGCTTCTTGGCAGTTGCTCTTACAAATCACGTGGAGCTGGAGGTGTTTCCTGTGGGTGGTGTATCCTTGCAATAAAGAACTTATTCTTTACTTATCTGCATCCAGAGTACTTTACAGAGTCTGTCTTAACTTTGTACTTCCAATGCCTACTTGTATGACATGGCCCTAGGTGTTTTTTATCTAGAACCTTATTAGAACTTTCATGTACTGGACGAAAGACTCAGCACTGCACAACACAGCCTTGGCTATGAGCTCTAAGGACAGCTAATGTCACCGCGAAGTATTTAGGTGAAATACAGGGTTTACTATGTTATACTGAACAAGCCTCAACACCAGGCACCAAGGCATGCCTAGCCGATTGCCTTGCTTCAAGTGTACGCTAGAAACTGTAAATAAATTCAGGATCTCAATTAAAAAGGCTAAAATTTGTCATCTTCACAATGTTTTATTGTCTCTATAAACATGGCATGATAACTGCATTAGACTACTGAACTCGTTGAAAAAGGAGCTTTGCTAGGGATCTATATTGTACTAATTGCACTTCCAAAAAAAGGGGCTTGATTATCTACAGTTTTATTTTACACAAATGGTGCTCTCCACTACCCTTAAAAATAATCTTTGACAAGCAAATCATACCTCATATGGTTCGGATATTATACACATACAAAAGAAGTGCAGTGCCTGGAAGGAATACACTTAGAAGCTAAGGAACTATTTTCAATACATACTGCGTCACAATCCTTTATTTTACAAAATGGCATCTGTTGTTGCACATAATTTTTTTTATAGAACTTGGCAAAAACAAATAGTAAGATTTAAAAAAGCTCTTTACACCTCCTACCATTTATATTGTGTAACCACAACTTAGCCTTATTCTTGTGAGTCCTACACCTTTCCTGTCTTCGCGGTCATCCGCACTCATCTTCCGGACTCAGCACCATCTGAAGTCAAACTGAGCATCTGTGAGCATTTGTTTATTAAGCTGCGCGAGGCAGTGCTCTTCAGCAAGTCAAGTTAGTGTGTTAGGACTGAGCTTGACCTTCAGATCACAAATATGCTACTGTGATGCTGTATGTCTCCTAGGTAATTAGATTATTATGATGCTTGCTCTTCTCTGGCAGCAACACAGCTGGAAGGCGGGCAGTCAGGAGGAATGTGTTGCTGTATTGCAGTCTCAGCCCTTTCACCCCCTCCCTTTCCATCATCAACTTCATAGATACCTTAACATGGCCCTCTTTGAGAGAATGGTGCTTTTCTTTCTAATCTCCAATTTAAAGGTTCATGGATTTGTGCGGACTAGAGAGATGTGATGTACAGTCTTTAAGGCTCCTCAACTTCTGTTTGCTTATTAATCTCTCTGATTCCTGTTCAGTGTGCTGTCAGTTGTTACTTCATTAGCCTTTACATGAGGTATCGTTACAACAAGGTAAGTACACAGGGAGTATCTTTAGATTTTTTTGTTTTTTAAACATTTGATTGCCTTTACTTCGCAGGGAGTGTTTGCAACGAATATTTCTAGCTTTATATATTTAAATTCCAAAAGTTAATTTAATTATTCATTTTAGTTTATTATTTATATTACAATATTAACATATTTAATTTACTTCCACTTTAATATTTATGCTAAAATAGTTTTTTTCATATACTACACTGTCATTTTAATGTAATCTTCACTGAACCCTAAAAACTCCTTACTATCCCTTAATGATACCCTTCCCTGAACTCTACCAACTTCATACTGCCCCTTAACATTATCCTACCCTGAAACAGAAAACCTTACTAACCCTTAACGTTACCCTTCCCTGAATCCTAAACCCCTTACCACACCTTAATGATACCCTAAGCAGTGGCTGGAAGAAAAAGATTTAATATCCCCGTACCAAGCGGTTTTCAGGAGAGGTCAGAGTACAGTAGATCAAGTTTGTTTTCAGACTAAATCTCATCTGTTCTAAACGCACATTGCTTACAAAGTTGTCACTTTATCTGGTTTTAATCGATCTACAAACCGCTTTTGACAGCGTTGATTGCGCCACATGATGGCAAACCTTAATAGAGCAGGGAATCCCGGAAAAGCTATTAAATCTAATGATTGCACTACATTCCAGTAACACCACCCGAGTGAAGTAAAGTACCAGAGGCGGATATAGAGCAGAGATCCCAATAGAGCAAGGCGTCAATCAAGGCTGCGTCCTAGCGCCAACTGTTTTTAATTGTTACTTTAATGCGGTTATGAAATCATTAACCAACCTTAATCTAGAAGTGCCCAAAATGAGCAAGGAGTCAATCCCAATTTTATTCTTCGCAGACAATGAGGTGCTAATGGCCAAAACAGAACTATCAATGCACCACTTATTTGCAGGTTTTGGGTTGTTCTGCATTAACAGAAGGTTAACCGTCAATGTTGAGAAAACAAAATACATGATTCTCTATCAAAAATCTAACTTGAGAGCGACCTCTGGTGGGCCCCGTAACTATTCAAGAGCAATACCACTTTGGCCCAGCAAGCGTGAGTGGTGCAGAGATTTGCTAAATCGTGCAGAAACCACTCAGTAGGCTCTGCTGTGCTAGCAGACGAAATGAAAACGAGAGCGGCAAATACATATGGCGCAGAAATCTGGGGGCATAGAAAAACTCCATTGATTCAAATCACTGAAAACAACTTTCTACAACGCCTACTGCATCTGGGCAGCGGAACACCGATGGACGCTTTGAGAGCAGATCTTGATATCGAAAGAAAATAGAGGATCACATTGCATTGGCACCATTAAAATACTGGATTTATATTTGGTCCAAAGATGAGCTCACCTCTTATAAGATCCAAACTCTTGTATATTATGACAAACCAATATTATCACAAAATATCATGGTTCGCCCATATATAAACTGTCCTTCACAACATTGGCCTAGAAGATCTCTGGCTTCATCTGGGAACCATCACAAAGGCTAGCCATGATCCGGTTATAAAGTCATATTGGAAACACATCAATCAAGCAAAGCAAAGCAGGTCCTCTGATAAAACACTCTCCATCATTCAAACAAGAATGTGGCTTTCCAACAGAAACAAGAGCTCTCTATCTAAAATTCAGACTGGGCAAATTGCCAGTGGCATCAGTTACTGAAAGATGGTCACCAAATCCTGTTGAGGGAACAGATATGTGCACGTGCTCCTTGGGAGGACCGGAAACATTTCCTCCAGCTGTGCCGTCACACGATATGGATACGAAAATACTATCTACGTCCACTTTTTATTCAGCATAACATTTGGAAGTGCACTGAAGCAGAAGCTCTCAGAGACCGGATGATAAAACCATAGTCTCATATGTCTCGTCCTACATTTATGCAGCCTGGAAATCAAGAGCTTGAGTCTAGGAACAACTGCGTTCTTTTAAGCCTTGTTATGAACATGAAGAACCAGATAAGCTTGATATCCGAACTGACTCTAAATTAGCATCTCCTATTGCTTTCAAAAATATCTAATCAAGAACTCATTGTGAACTTAATATACTGTCTTTGGGCTAATGTTGTATTAATTAATTGGTAAGTGTAGTCCATTACGTTACAGAACTGGCAAACATACTGTTCTTTATGTTTCCAACCAGTGCTACAATGTTGTGTACCCAGGAGGGTTATTACAAAAGCACGAGCATTGCACTTGAACTCTTAGTTATGAAACCCCCCACAAATACCATAACCAAGTTGCTACCCTCAGATTTATACAACACTCTCTTAGACCTATAACCACACGCTTGTTGTTAATCCTTCTATCTTCTGCTAATATGAACTTTCTGGTTTGTTCTGTGCCTCTTCCAACAGCGATGGCCCTTCTCTAGCTTCCATAAGTCAGTAGTGATTGCCACATAAAGGGAAAGCTATTTGGCAAATACCAAGCACTAGCATTTTAATGGAGGATGCCAACTCCTAAATCGATAAATTTTGTTCAGCGCCTACTTGTGTACTGCTAACACATACGGAGGCAATCAAATGGCGAGGGCACCCCTAAAGACGATATGCCCAGGGGGCGTGGCTTGCCAACGAGTGAAGATGGCCGCTGCCTGAAGCGGCTCCGCAACTCGACCCGCAAAATCCCCCCCTAATCCGGTATAAATCTGAATAAAACTCATGGCAGAAGGCGGAAAGGGGTAGCGGAAAAGTGAGAGCAGCCTCGGAGGGCGTCAACTGGCAGTTTGCAGACCGCCCCGGTGAGCTACGGGAATGTGGCCTGTCTTCCCCAACCTGAGCCCCGGTCTCAATTTCAAGAGGAACGGCGGGCTCCAAAGACAGCGCCAGACAAAAGGATGCGCGAAACGAAGGAAGCAGCAAGGACAGCTGAGCAGGAACCTCAGAGAGAGCTCAGTAATCCTCTGGCGAACCGACTGCAGAGCTGGCACTCTGGTGACCCTCACGCTGTGCAATACCCGACAGCAAGAGGCCGGCAGCAGGAAAAGACACCAGTTGGGCAGAAGGTAGGCCGGGGAGGACATAAAATACTCAACCGTGATTGACAGCAGACCTGGGCTGAAGTTCACCGGGGGCGGCGAGGCGTGGCCCCGGGATACAGGGAGCCGATCACTGAGGCGGGGCCAGAGACTACGGCGCGGCAGTATTAATAGACCGGGAAGCCACCCAGGTGGACCCCCACCATGCTACTAGATACAAAAACCCTGAAATAAGTGGAGAGGGGACTGACAGACGCCCAAAAGATCGCAATGCAGGGCTGAAGCTCACCCCTGCCACTACAACGCGGCCTCAAGCTTCCCAACAACACCACAGCCTTCAAGTGGAGCGGGCTGCTTCACAGAAACGAGCAAGAAAGAAGCAAGGGGGAAGCAAGAAACTAAAAGCGAACACCACACCCTTTGGGAAGTGGAGGGTAGAACTGAGGCACGGAGGGATGATCTGACAGGCCGCAGGGATTACCTAGGTGGCTTCTGGCTGGCGGCAGCGGCTTCCTCTGTGTCCGCACAGACTCAAATCGTAAACTTAACGGAGGTTGCACTCCAACATGACATGGGGGAAAAATATGAAGGCCAGTCACCAGACAAAACTGGACATTTACTCTCCCGAAAGGCGCGGAGGCCCAGGAAAATCCTCATGAGCGTCTGCCCCTTGACTCCATGTCAGCCTCCAATGGAGATCCTCTCTCCCTCCGCGACATCATGGCCGCTATCCGAGGTGTGCAAACAGCCTTGGAGAACCGACTAGATTCAGTCTCAACGGAAGTGTCGCTGATTCGAGCAGACTTGCGCAATATGGGTGCGAGTGTGCAAGAAGTCGAAAACACCACCAAAACTTTACTACAGGATACTTCAGTGCTCAATGCTCAAATGAAGGAAATGCAAGCACTCAACTCCAACCTGGAGGCCAAACTGGAAGATCAAGAAGGATGGTCGTGGCGCAACAACGTCCGAATTCCTGGGATCCCAAAACACGCAGAGGGACAGGCGCCCAATCTATTTGTTGAGAATCTCATCCAACAGCATCTCCAACCAAAAGGACTATCAAAATTCTTTTCAGTGGAGAGGGCCCATCGTGGGCAACCCAAGCCCAGAGCACCACCCAGGCCCATTATAGCGCGTCTCTTTAACTAGAGACCGGGATGTGATACTCTAAAATGGCCACACTGCCCCACCAGTTTTATTTGAGAACACACAGGTCAACTTCTTCCTGGACTTCACCCTTAAAACTCATGGGCTGAGACGCAGTTTCATAACAGTAAAGAAAGCACTCAGAGACAAAGAAGTGAAGTATTCTATGCTCTTCCCGGCACGCCTAAGGGTGGAATCAGAAGGGAAGATTTGGTTTGTTACAATACCAGAGGCAGTGTGGGAATGGCTTCAGGGCTGGAGGACAGTGGAGGGCTCTGGGGCGAAGGCCCAACATGGGAGATTCAGAGGAACAGCGAAGGTGCCAGGAGCCCACCCAACAGAGGGGACTCACCTGTGGGAGGAAGCATAAACTGGCTGGAAAGCAATCTTTTGGCCAAACGCCTGGAGGATGGGGCGGGAAGTTTCACACCCATTGAAGGACTGAAAGGTTCGCAATTACCGTGGCCGGACCTTCTCTGCTCCTAAAATAGTGGCAGAAATATAGGGAGACTTAAAGGCCAATAGGCCCGATACTCGGACTGCATACAATTCATCTTCTGTGCAGAAGGAAATAGCTCAAAAACAAGGGAGGGAGAAGTAGAGAGTTGGATGGTAGGCACACGGTCCCTATGTTCGTTAAGTTGGGAAGGGTCGACAGGCACTCTGCTGAATTGGGGGTGGGGGCAGGCAATTGGGGATTCGTCAGGCAGGGATGCAGGGTGGGGGGTGGATCAGGGTAAGGTAGGGAGGGGGAGTTTTCAAAATGTTGTAGCATGTTTGTTATGGATCTTTTCATGGTTAATAAAAAAAAATAAAAAAAGAGGATATGTCCATGCCACTTAAAACAATGGGGATGGTTATTATGGGGATTAAAACGAAGGGTAGCACTATTGTACCCAAGCCCCACTGTAGATTGCCAACCCCTTCATTAGATACCTAATGCAATAATTAAATCGATCCCCGTGAGGCATCTGCCCCAGGAATATTTTATTTGTTTACTAACTTGCACTTTATGGCCCTAGCGTGCTGCTTTAAAATGACATTTTTGGCCATTATGAACCGCACTACTTAAGTAAGTCATTCATTTCATTAGTATCTGGCGGCCAAGCGCCGATTGGTTGCAGGGCTTTTACTGAGGGATGCATCTCTGCACTTGCATTTTATTGGGTTTCTTTAAGTTGACTTCCCTGAGATAGCACTTGGTCTCATTGCCCTAAAGTACCAAGCTAGGTGGTTCTCTTTGTGCGGCAAACATTTTAAAAATATTGAATTTAGCGGACCATCCGCACTTATTAACGTGTTCTCATGAGCTAATTGTGAATTATATTGCAACTATTGTGTTTTAACTTGCACTGCTAATGGCTTGATATGTCTGAAACAAAAATTTGATTTGATAACAGACAAAAGTGTAACGTGAATAGCAGCAAATTTTATATTTAAAGTGGAGTGACTGCTGGTTAGCAGCGAATAGATTTATTTTCAGCATACAGTACAATTCAGAAAATAGCAGCAACATGTCACTAAAAAGGGTAACCAGGGGGGGTGGGGGGAGGGGTGGATGCAAGGTGCAGGGAAGTCTCGAACCCACTGTCACAGGCGGCATATTTTTAAATTATGCATAGAGTAGGCTTGAGCTCGACTCCACCCAGAGCAGTATTTCTCTCTCACCTCATGTATCAGTTGGGGGATGTATTTTCCGCCTTCAAGGAAGTACTTCCTTTAGAAAGCATAGGAACTATTATAAATCTGAAAAATGAACTCAAGTATGATATTTGTCACATTCAGTTCTTGATCTCCTGTATGCTTTCTACACAGAAAGCAACATTTTTTAAAATACTTGTTCCCAGCATTGGCAAAGCCAATAGGGCAGGCTTTAATGTGATAAACATTGCACAAATCAAAGCATAAACACAGAACTTGTGAATGCCTGCGTTTACAATTGCTGTACATGAAAGCCAGACCTATTGCCAGTGCTTGTTCCAGCTTTTATCATGCCTGTCTGTTTTTCACCCTGTCTCTTGAATGGCAATCTTTCTGTTATCCGTCTGTTTCCTACTCTAGTTCGGTGTTCATCACCTTCCAATTCAGCCATCCTCAATCATGTAGTATATAACTAAGTTCCTCACCAATTAGGAACAGCATAATACATGCCCCAGCCTGCCCAAATCTTCATACAAGTAGCGCTCAGCTGTGTTGGCCTGTTTAACCCCGCACACTGCTTATGACTGCATCAAAGGTCGGAACGCAGTTCTCGCCAGTCGCTGACCATATCACTAGCAGTGCTCGAGGTTGTGAGAAAGTCACACGAAGGTCATAATTAAAACATATTTAGGTTGAAAGCAGTCAATGGACCCTGTTTGAGGATTACACAGTTTTGTAAAGCACCGGCTTGTGACAGAAGCCACTTCAGAGCACTACTCCATTTAATGCTGCAAATTACGACTAACCCAGTCCCATTCCCAAGAAAGGCAGGACGTCCTTTCAGAATCTGTCTTCATCATGGAGCATCCTGCACTAAAGGGATGCAGATACGTCCTCTGACTTCAAAGCATTGTTAACTGATTGTTCTTCCAAGCTAGCAGTGCCCAGAACAGTTCATTTGTGAGGGACTGGGCATCAGGATATAAGGTGCACTTAAAAGAAGAAAGTGCAGGAATATCTTGAAATGCACAGGAGATGGTTGTACCATTTGGTTTCCCTAATTGAGTCTGTGCATCTAATGAAAAAAAACTAATGCCAGTGAGCCTTGAAAAGTGACCACTGGGGTATAGAAGAATGTGGATGATATATTTTATATACAATACATCTGCCTGAGGAAAAATCCAGGTATTATTCTTAGCCGCCATACCAAGAAAAAACACAGAATATGATGTAAATAAATATATGCATTTATGTATTTAAATTATGATGGCTCAGCGGGTTAAGCAGTCGCTGTTGAGATCTCCATGTGATCTAGTGACAGTTGGTGAACTTTACATGAACAAAGTGAGTTTAGCAAGCAAGCCCTACCCTTCCAGACGTTCAGGAGTTCTCCTCCCACTGATTTTTTTTTCCATTAAAAAAAAGGCCAAATGATGCACTTTACAGCACAATTTACCAAACCACATTATTAAAAGTCAGAGGCTTTACGGGTGGTGCTGAAAGGAAATATTACAATAAATCATACAGAACAGGCTGGGACGAGGGGCATGGAACAGTGATTCCTCCCCAGGAAAATTAAGAATTGTAAATTATTAAAATGTTCTCCCAGGCAGAAAGGGCGCACCTAAAAGATATCGTCGTTCCGAGCAAGTCACATGGGGCCTTGATGAATTATTTATTAAGTTGAAAGGGCACATTTTACTGTGAATTCCTTCCATTTTTGGAGCACAAATCTAGGCGTAACGCCGTCTGCCAAAGAAGAAACAACTTTATCATTACGAAAACTAGTGAATTAATTAAACACAGGTAAGCAAAATGTGTCAGTTTATTAAAAGTTTAATGTTACTTCAACAGCTCTCAGATGGGCTCAATGTGCATGCCGTGAGTCACAGATTAGAATATGAGAGGACTCTACCCACCATTTCACATTTCCTTTTTCTAACTAAGTAAAAGTTAGACAAAACCCTAACCATCGCTAGTAATGCAAACGTCAGATAAAGCACAAGTGGTAGTGATCACAGTAACTATAATAATAGTAAACCAGTGCAGTACGTTAAGTATTGTTAATTTTATCCTTGCTACCCTCTGCAGATCACTTACCGAAGGCGGAGTCCCTGCAGCCACAGTTTTTGAAGGTGCAGCTGCAGACTGGACAGCAGAGGCCTTGGCACAGGTAGTCACTTCTTCTGATGAGGCAACTTTTGGTGTCTTCTTATCCACTGTAACCTAATGTGACAAAAACCAGTGAAGGGTCAGGCAGCCGAAGGGTCAGGCATGCGAAGGCTCGGCACAAGTGTTTAAATGTTAAAAAGTGAACTTTGAGTGGCATTATATGCTGCCCAATGAGGACTCACCATTTTTTTAAAAAATATAGACCGTGAAATTGTCATGCCAGCCCTGTACATTTAACAAACATGTAATATCTCTCCACCTTGCCATGAGGACACAAATACCCGACCTTAGATTTCAGTCTCATCTGTCTTTTTCTTCAGCTCAGTATTCTGTACTGGAAAATACTCTATCTTTTTTTTTTTTTTTTAAATGCTTTTTATTATCTTTTCTTAGCCATAAGTGTAGTACAATACAAATATTAAGAAACCATAAGAAAAAGAGAGCATACGCAGCATGAGAAAATAAAAAAATACCAACAAAATCCAAGTCAAGTAAAATATCCATAAGCATGATAGAGAAGGACAAGAGAAATATAGAAGTCAACAAAAATAGTTGTAGAATTGGAATAGCCCATTGGAGGCTAGACCAGACCTTTTTAAATTTTAACCAAGAACGTGGGCCTCTGGCCTTAGCTAGTGCAAGTTTTCGTACACTTGTCCGAGTAAAGCCCAAAATTCGTTAACGCTTGGGCTCATGCTGTTAATCCAAACTCGGGCTATACATAAGCGGGCACATGCTATAACAATTTAAGCTAATAATCTCTCGTGACTAACCATGTCGCGTATTGCCCCCAAGACTATTTCCCTCTCAGTGAGCCGAACACTATAACCGTGGAGTAATGCAAGTATGGAAGATACATCTATCCAGAATGTGTTCAACCTTGGACAGGTAACAAGCATATGTCTTAAATCTGCAGCAAAGACTTGGCATTTTGGACAGAATGATTTGGCCGAAGGTTGGGACGTAGCCCATTTAGAGATGAGCTCAGGGGTGTAATACAACATAAAAACTGTCCGATGTTGCTGTAGTTTCAGATTAACCGAGGTTACAGCTGCATCTAAAGTGTCCAATGAGGCCTGTATTTCCTCGCCTGTTACGTCGGTTTTAAAAATCCGGCTTAATTTCGCTGCTATCTGCAAACTGTCATCGCTAACAGCTGCAAGAAATTTCTGATAGACTATACCGATAGTTCCTCGGCCGGAGGTCGAAAATAATACCGATAATACTTCAGAGGGACTTGCCATTTCTGATAGCCTCTGGCCCCGTAGGAAATAGTCCCATACTTGCAAGAATTAAAAAAATGTACTCTGTGAAAGCCCGAACTCATCTTTCAGGGCTGAAAAAAAAATCGAAATCCCTGTCCATCATATAACTGTCCAAGTTGATTAATGCCCTTGTGCTGCCAGCATCTTCCGATGTGATCGTGGAATATGTTGGGCAACATAGGATCGCCTCACAGCACCGTATACTGGTGCAGCACTGGCAGAGTATTCCTTGCAAATGTCTTGCCAAATCCTGGTAATGTCTCTGATTATCTTGAACCTGACCCGCTTAAAATAATTGGGGTCAGCAGTCTTATACCGCATGAACCCAGTGGCTGGTCCGCAGGCTAGCTGATACGATAGCCAAGCAGTGCCGGTATCAGGCCCACCGAGCAAGCTTCGAATCCGACAAGCAAATGCAGCCCAGAAGTAAAGTTTAAAATATGGAAGCTTAAAACCCCCTTGTTTGTAAGATAATTTGATATATCGAAGAGCCCTCCGTGCGCGTCTGTATCCCCATATAAAACTACCTATAGCACTATCTAACCGCTTGAAGAAAGACCAAGGAACCCTTAGAGGAATTGTGCAATATAGATATAAAAATTTAGGGAGAATATTCATTTTCACTATATTGCATCTTCCGTATATACTGAGAGGAAGCAGATGCCAACTGCGAAGTTTCGCCATGACTGTTTTAAGCAGTGGCTCATAATTCAAGGAGACCACGTCGTCCACATGGCTACTAAGACGAACTCCCAATTAAGTAGCTGTTCTTATAACCCCTAATGATATCGGCACCATTTCAGGTTGAAAATTTACAATTGTTTGAGTCTTAGTCAAGATTAATTTGTAGCCGGAGAAGGAGCCGAAGCGCTGCGCCTCTCGTGTAATTTCAACTATAGCATCGACAGGATTAGAAGAAGAAATGGCAAGGTCATCCGCATATGCAGTTAATTTTAATTCTAATCCACTGAGACATACTGGAGAAATCCTTGCGTTTTGCAACAAATGCCTTATAAAAGGCTCAATATAAAGGGCAAACAGTAATGGGGATAGCGGACAGCCCCCCTTTGAACTGCAAAGTGGGCTGAGGAAAGGCCGTTCAGCTTAACTGCTGCCACCGGATTGCTATACAATTTCTGGAACGCAGAAATATACCCAAGACCGAGGCCAAATGAAGACATAGTAAGCCATAATGCTTTCCCAGGCAACTCGATCAAAGGCCTTTTCGGCATCAAGCATCACAATCCCTGTATGTTGATCTAACTGACCAGAAATGTCAAAGGCGGCGATAGCTGTGTTAATGTGAGCTGCCGTGTCTCTGCTTGGGACAAAGCAGTGCGGTTGCTCCGAGACTAATTGATGGATAAAAGGAGCCAGACACGAGGCGAGGATTTTGGAAACATTTTTAGTATCGGCATTAATCAATGAGATAGGACGGTAAGAGCCCCTGTCCTCTACTGGTATCCCCTTCTTAGGAAATACAACGATGTTAGTAATACACCAAGATGCAGGGGCATCAGCCCCGTTAATGATGTTACTGAGTAATAGAGTGAAGACAGGTGCCAAAATGTCCTTATAGATTTTGTAAAATTCAAGCGGAATAGTGTCTTCACCGACAGCCTTGCCTGATGGTAAAGCACTGATCGCATCCTCGACCTCACCCAGCTCTATGTCTTTCTGCAAACAAGCAGACTCCAAAGGGTCGAGAGTCGGTAACGCGCTCTCCTGTATATAATCTAGAGCAGTATGTTCATTAAAAGAAGCGGACTCATCATATAGAACAGCATAGAATAGTCTAAACTGTTCGACTATATCCAGTGGTCGAGTATAGGACAGACCGTGTGAACCTTTTATTGATTTAATGTAGGATCTGGCCCTCTGGTCGGTGATCTGAGTAGCTAGCAAGCGACCAACCCTCTCCCTGTACTCCTATTGCATAGTTTTATACTTGTGGTAGTTGGTGGCGACTTTATCAGTTAGCCCTCTGTTAAGCTTAGCTCTTACTTCTACAAGCCGATGATATATTAACTGTTCCGCTGCGTCCCTTACTGCAATAGCTCTTGCGCGTTGTCGTTCCAAATCTAAATAGAGCCTATGCCCCTTCTCTGCCTCCTGAGAAACACGCCGGTTCTGTGTTAAAATATACTGGAGAGTGGCCCCTTTAACATAAGCCTTCATACAGTCCCACACCGTTGAAGTAGAGGCAGTGCCCCTATTATTTTCTAAGTATTCCCCAAGTGTTCTTCGAATATATGCCTGAAAATCTAAGTTGCTTAGCAGATGTCTAGGAAATGAAAAAGCCCAGAAAGGTTCTCTATCCCCAGCTGAATCTGCAAAGTTATCACTGGATTATGGTCAGTTGTAATTTTGGGACAAACCTCTATAAGTGCCTTTTCCAAGAGAGTTCTATTAGTAAAGATCATGTCAATTTGGGAGTACGGTTTATGTGGGGGTGAATAGTATGTGTAACCTGGGAGTGTTGGACATAGTCTCCTCCAGGCGTCGTCCAGTTGATGTATGTGGAGAAGTTCAAGAATGGCTGCCCTAGTCCTAACTATTCTAGCCCGAGTTTTGGTATTAGTGGTATCAATCTTCTTATCAATAATGCAGTTGAAGTCCCCCATAACTATCAAATCTCCAGCCCACTCCAGTAGTTCGGAGCTTAAATGGTAGAAAACCTCAGGACAGTCGGTATTGGGGACATATACCACACAAATCGTGGTCTTACGCCCAGAAATCAATAGCTGAGCTATTACCCATCACCCCTTAGAATCGGCTAATGTGCGTAAAACTGTCGCCTTAAAGTTCCTAGATTTCAATATGGCGACCACTCGAATAGAGATTGCCTGTGAAGTGCAAACAAGTGTATCGAAGCCAAGTTGTTTTAACTGAGATCTATCCTTGTACGCAAGGCGAGTCTCAGTAAGGCCCAATATATGAGGTTTAAACACACAGAGTTCCTCCCCAACTAATCGACGCTTTCTGGCCTGGTTCAGCCCCGTGATGTTCCAACACACGTATTTAAAGTCAGACATCAAGTAGACTCCATGAGCTCGAGTCAGTCGTCTCCCCCCCTATTCTATCGTCCTTTTCCTTTTGCTCTACCAATGAGATTCTAACTAAAGTGTGGCTGATTAACCCCCTACCTCCCCATCCCCCTCCTCCCCTGCCGCTCCAACAGATTGACAAGGAGCCACTATCTACCATTGCCAACCTACCACCTACCCTTGCTGAACCCCCCGTGCCTACGGAAAGGAATCATCCCCTTACCCTGCTGTTGTTAGCTGACAGCCTTGAGAGAATGCCCCTCCGCCCCCCACACCTCGAAACCCACCCAGCCCCACCAATATGTGTGAGAAATGTCCCAAAAAAAAAAAAAAAAAAAAAAAAAGTGTGAGAAGTGTACATCTCCAAGTCCCCTACGCATGCCTCCTTCACTTATAAGATCAGTTACGGGTACCAGACTGCCACTTTGCCAGTGCTTGTTTGGCATCTTGTTCAGTATAGAAAAAATGCGAATGTCCATCTTTAGTAACCTTGAGGCGGGCTGGCTCCTGCAAGAAGACTTGTGAACAGACTGCCTTGAAGGGATCCATTAATTGACGCAACTTCCAGCGTTTGTCCATTACACAAATCAGAGTGGCAAATATAGAAATTGAGTCCAACTTGACTGGAGCAGATGGGCGAGCTGTCATATAGATTGCTTGACGTTGCAAGAAATTGCCCTAGTACACCAATACAGGCCGTGAGAAAAATGACTTGGCTTGATTCCCCTGAGAAAGAGCCAGAGGCAGTCTATGCGCCCGCTGTACCGGTGTATCCATATCCCAGTCCGCCAAGTCTGGAAATGCTTGCTGGAAGAGGCTAACAATGTAGGCCCGTGGATCGGAGCCTTCCCTCCCTTATGGTATGCCGAAGATCCTCAGATTCTGACGACGTTGGCGATTTTCAAGGTCCTCAACTTTGGCCTGCAGAAATGCTAGCTGAGACTCTTGAGTTTTAGTCGTTCTCACAGTGAAAGTGTTAACCTCTTCTACTGCTGCAACGCGTTCTTGTAAGTCGATGACTTAAGAGGATAGCAGGGCAACCTTGGTAGTGACGTCCGTCAGTGCTTGTTTAATCTCCCTGCTGTCTGTTTTGGCTTGTGAGTAGTATTCTTGGGCCTCTGCTCTCTGAGTGACTAGAGCCTGCAGGATTGTGGACAGGGAAGGTTCCTCACAATCAGTCGGATGCAGTCCCTTCGTGGAGTCGACCAGTTCCACTGGAACCAAGGATGGATATAAAGAGCTAGAGGCTGGAACCAAGGATGGAGATAAAGATCTAGAGGCTGGTGCCGGAGATAAAGATAAATGGCTAGAAGATCCTCTATTAACTCTGCCTAAATTCCCATCAAAATTGTCCAGTCGAGTTAGTGGAGCTGCAGGACTAGAGCAGGAGTGAGATAGTAGTGACGGGTCTTCAACTTCAGCTGCTGCGGCCTCCATATTGCCAGAATTAGACAGTCGTGAAATGATAGCTTTAACCTCCCCCTTTGAGGCCACCCATTTACGCAGGGGATTGATGCCAGGACCGGCCTTTGTATTACTTGAAGCAGAATCCTTGAGTCGTCCCAGTGCGGCGGTAACTTGAGGTTTAACTCCACCACGGCCCTTACCTCCCTTGGCTGCTCTGGTGGGTTTAGGACCTTTCGCCTTGGCGCCTTTCCCCCCGATGGAGTACAGATTTTCGAGGCGCTGGGCTCCGCTGCCTCACTGGTCAGGTCAGTTAGTTTAGATTGCTGAACGATGGGCTCTGCCTGGAGACAAGTCTGTGTGTCTTCAGTATAATGGATGGAGTCAGATTGGTCAGTACCTGAGGCAGTATCAGTCTGGGAGTCAGCAGCGCCTGGGCTAAATTGTTGCTGGGACCCTGATTCAGATGTAGCATCACTTTGGGAATTACAATCACCCGAACCCAGATTGTTCGTACAGGGTTGCATTTGCAACTGCGACAGTATTTGTGTAAGTGCTCCAGGTGCACTGGTGCATTATACAGATGAATCTGAGGAGCCAGGAGGGCCAGCTTCAGAATCACAGCAGGCCTCTTTTCCTAAAGTGATGTCTTTTTCCACATTATTAACCATATTAACCATAGCCCTTGCAACAGAGCTGTTTGCCCGGCTGCTCTCTTGCTGATCTGGGGCCAGAGATGACAATTCTATAGCAGGACAAGCTAGAGAGCCTTCCATCTCCTCCCAGCCCTCCTGAACAGCCGCAACCAGTACCTCGGCCATCTCAGAGCCCAGAATGGAGGTCTCTGAGCCACAGGACTGGAGCAAACCAGCTGCCCTACCAGAACGCAACAGCCGGAGAATCGGTTTTCCCAGCTGGGAGCCGGAGTTAGTAAGGTTCCAGGGATCAGGGAGCAGCGGCGGTCGCAGCAAAAACCACCGTACTGCTCGACTTGCAAAAATATAGCTCCGTAATAACCCGATCCGGCACATCAAGCCACCAAGTTACAGGTATCGTCGCTTATTGCCTTGTTAAACGTGGAGGGCAAAGGGGGATGCTCATTTCCTAGACAGTGCACCCCTCACCATGAGCATAGAAGCTTTCAGGGATGCAATTCAGCAGAAAGTGAGGTGGGGGTCGCCGGGAGCATCGAAAACCACGGGGAGAGCTACGAGAGGCGTCCTCTGGAACGGAGTCAATCCGCCATCTTCCTTACCCCGGAAAGAAGGATACTCCGGATCTAAGCAAGCTCCTTTTCCTACCTTTTCTTTGTTTTAGATGTTTTTGCTAGGCTGGTAGTGTGTTTCTAGAGTCCACTAAAGATCACATCCAGAAAACAATGCACTTTCTATATTCCTGTGCTTTGTAAATTCTTTGTCATTGAATCACATGTGTATTTAAAAATATCAGCCACAGGAATAGTCCTCTTGCTTTCATTTCCATCCTTCCTGCAGCTTCAGCACCAAAACGACACTTTCGTTTTTACCACTGAGGCTGCGGTGCAGCAGTTCTGTTTGTGAATAGCAGAGGTATGTGCCACAATCAGCACAATCTTGAAACAAAAAACCCGTCTATCTAATCCAATGAAAGAAGAGCAGTCTTGTGTACTGAAGTGAACTATCATTTAGTATTATTAGAATTAAATCCAGTGCTAATGGGATGGACAGCAGTGAATCTACGTGTACAGTAATAAGGCGACTATCTTAAAGTACTTAACTCGGTATACATAATTCTTTGAAGGCCTTACATTTTCAAAGTATCATCAGCATAATGTCCTAGAGGTAAGTCATGTAAATCTCTTATATCATTTTTGCTATAGATAATGGTAACACCTGAGAGTTACAACACCTTGAAATGACAACACTGTGTTAGCATGCAATTTATTATTGAATAAACGGATCTTATTGTACGCCGAGGTTCTAAATAATGCTCTTGTGCATCACTGGTGAAAATACACTGCACATGTATGCACACACATTTGTGGGACGGCATCATTAAAGCGGAGCGTATAGGCTTCAACAGTCAACAATAAACTAAGAATTCCAAAGAAAAACAAGGTTTCATAAAGGCCATATGCATCAAATGGTGTTGAAAGAACTGTCATCTAAAATATTACATTTAGAACTAGATAACGGAGGTGTTAACTGTGCATGATGTGATACATGCCTACAAGTGTTCTACAGAAGAAGGGTTTGGGGGGTTTGGAATATCGACATCTCTTACTTGAATGACCACTGTGCATCTTTAGGTTCAAGCAAATCTAGCATATATGGTGCTAACCAAGGTCACTCAAATGACTAGCATAACAAAATCCAACAGTCTAAAAATATTACGTACGTTGCAGAGAGATGTCACATCAATGGTATTGCAAAAAAGGGTGCAAATAGGATGCTTCAGCCAAAAACCTGTTCAAGTTAACTGTGCAGCTGCTAATTGAGATGCAGCAGCACCTTTACTTGGGTAGAAAAGTACCAGAAACACTAGTTCTGTGAGAACAAAGTGCTATTTGGAATCCATGGCCTCTCACTGAATATGCGTTATGTATTTTATGAGCTACAAAATGGATGTTGTTAAGGAGTCTTAAGCTAAGGTGTGGTGACTATAGGAGGCTCTACCCGATGTGTTTTTTAAGTTTTTTTTTCCCCGAAGGTTTCTGAATATACTTAAAAACGTTTTTGTTCCATAAGATACTGATAAATGTATATGCATTATATTCACATCAATAATACCTTTTCATTTTAATTATAAAGGAACAAAAAACCAAAAATGCATAAACAAGTAAGCTCTTTCGGAAGAGACAAGTAGAAACTGTAAAATTTACAATACAATCTGCACAAAGAGGGTCAGGGGCATTTCATGATCAGGCATGTCAGACCCACTGCTAATCACAAACATTACAAATTAGAGCATGTTTACTTTACCTCTGTCAGTCATATTTTTCAGCACTCCTAGTGAGCACCTCTTCACGGTGGACGCTCATCGGAGGGAATCTTATAGACCTGGTTAGTGCATGCCATAAGTCCAGATCCACCGGGAGCTTGGGGTCAGTGCTCACAAGCTTCATTCTCACGCCTTCCGCAACACACCACTCTGCAACATCTTTCAACCATCTAGACACCGTTGGGACTTTTGGACTCAGCCAGGGAATTGCCAGCCTACTCCTGACCAAAAGCAGTGTAAAGTATGAACTTTTTCTGAACTGTGCACTTTGTACGGTGAGACCCAATGCCCAGTAGAAACCCATGCGGGCAACACCGCAGCTTCAAGTGCAACCTCTCTTTATACATGCCACCCACTTGCTCCCAATAACCCTGAATTCCAGGATCAAGCCATGTCAGGTGGTGATATGTTGCACCAGCCGCCTCTACCTGATGTTAAAATTCTTCCACCTTTCCTTCAAGAGCCATGTCCTTCTCTCTGTGGATCAGCTCCAGGAGCCAGGCAGACCTGGATCCCATCAGGGAGGGCAGGCCTGAGGTGGTCTTCAACTATCATGGATTTGTTTAGTAAAGTAGTAAGGACTTGTCTTTGCCATCAGTTGCCACAGAGAATACCTCAATGGCTTCCTCACTGTGACCAGTTGCAGGATCTCTTCAATGCGTGTCACATGCTCGGACTCATTCTGCGATTTATGGATTACATTTCCTCAACAGTAGAATGCAAATCTAACTCAAATTCTCATTCGTCCAGAAGCAAATTCTCTCCCACTCTCTTTCTCCCATAAGCACTTTCTCCTGCACGTTTTTCTTCATTCCCATGCACTCATTTATCCTACTCAAGCACTACTAATGTCCATAACTCTCACACTCTTCCATAACCTCTCACTGTCCTAAAACCTTTTCCTCGCCAGACTACCACATCATCACCTGTCCACGTCACCTGCCACAAAAACACACTGGCCCACCCATCCACAATCTATCACTCGGCCAGACTCTCACTAATCCTTAAACTCTTACCCACCTGCGGTAACATTTTACCCAAACTCTCATTCTCTCACAAACCCACTCAATTTTGTGCCTAGAACCGTTCATGGTGAAATAACAGTTACACTCGATGGGCAGTTTATCAAATGTCCTGCAAGACAGGGAGTTTAACTAAAGTGCATTATTCTTTCCTTTCACTTTTGGTGTGCAACTGAGTACAACCCTTGCCACCAAAGTAGCAAGTATATTAACATTACAGAAACTAGTAAATCGATGGCGCATATATTCACAAAAGGCAAAGGTCGTCTAAGTACTCAGCAATTCTTTGGCCACGATCATGTAAAAATACCAAGGACGAAAACAGTGTCAATACTTTAACTGCCCATTATTACATCTCTGCCATCACTATGGCCTTATCATAGGATGCTGTTATTATTATTAGTAGTAATAATAATAATAACAGTACTTCTAATAATGATTATAATAGTGTCGTTGCATGTAGCACTTTTACCATTTTGAAGTGCTGAAACAACAAATCTCATCAATAGTGCTTGCTTTAACAACCTCAGAAGGATGAAGGAGGAATTGGGCTTACCAGGATGTGATCTTGTGTCCTGCAGATCACAGCAGATGTCAGCAGCAAGCGTTTATCTCAGTGACTTCTTCTCAGCTAGTATTAACCATCATAATATATAGAGTGCGCTAAATCAATTTTGATTCTTGATATATAATATGCTGCTACATTTAACCATTGCTCAAAGGTTTAGTAGCTCACTTACTGCAGGTGGAGTTTTCGCTGGTGGAGTTTTTGTGGGTGCAGCCGCACTCTGAACAGCAGACGTTTTGGCACTGGTGCCGACTTCTTCTGATGGGGTGGCTTTTGGTGTCTTCTGCTCCACGGTGTCCTAATGTGACCAAATGCAATAAAAGGTCAGACAGCCGAAGGGTCAACAGACCTTTTCTATTTGAAAGCAATCATGGTCTTCTATGATGTGATGCTCTGAATAGTTTTTTCTTCAAGTCACTTTAACTGATATTTCAGAAATATAGAAAAATAATCTGGACAACAGATTTTAGAAAATACACTTCGTCACAAAAGACAATATTACGAAGGTACAACAGAAACATTTGTCTCAGGCTGCAACTAATCCAGGTGTAATGACGTAGCGCTGATCTGTCAGAAAACGACCACTAGATGTGGATGCTATCAAGGATTCACCTGCAGAAAATGCCTTACAACATAATAGTAAAGGACACATTCACAATGATGGGCATCTTGGCGCCAAGTAAGAGATGTTTATTGTTAAGCTACTCAATGGTATATATCTTATTGATGTGAGGAAAATAAAAGGAGAAGTGGACCTTCTGGCATTCACATATGTGACCATGGGGGGTCAAACAAGATCCTTGCAGTGCATGACTTAGTTCACTAAGGTGAAAGAGACATAACACCAACAATTTAAGTATAAGTGACCTTAATATGGCTGATCTTACAAGATGAAACATTTCAAGATTGTTGAACATATTGGCAACCTGGCAGCTGCCAACACACCTAGTAGGCACAGGGGTGTGTGGAAGCAAGATATCCATGTTATAGTTTCATGTGAAAACACAGGCTCCAAACTATAGATTGCCAAAACATTGACCATAACTGACTACAAACATTTCAACTACTGATTAATGCCTAAATCCAGCCAACCCCCATTTCTCACATGTTTTAAGGCCGATATTATTTACTATATTAACTCAAGTGCTATCATATTTGAAGGTAATTGATAGATAGTGGGATTAAGTGCAGGTTGACATTTTGTAAGGATATACATTTGTTAGTTATTGATTTCGGTAATTTGTGTTTAGGCATCTCAGTTTTTGCCAAAGATGTTTTCACCTACTATCCTATGTTTTACTCTGTGATTAGTAACTTTCCTGCAAGTTTTCCCGGACAAGGGCCCATTTCTTTGAACCTTGTACGTTGTTGCCAGGCATGACTTTAAAGAGCAGTTCATCACATCTCGTAACACAATGTAATGTCCATTGTTTTAAATATATTTTCTGCATCATTTTTTTTTAATCTGTGGGCAAATTTAGAATTAATGTTTGCTCCTAGATAAGCAAATAGAGTGGCAACAGAAACATAACAGCGTTAAAGTATTTGGTGCCAGACTCCAAGAAAATATAACACTGAAAAGGCATGTATGTGAGAGGGAGAATAACTATTCTGCAGTGCAATGCAACTGGTGAACTGTGAAAGTTGTGCAAAGTGAATACCTTTCTCGAATTAGAATGACTGGCCTCCTTTTAAGAGCATGAGGAGAGAAGGTTGTATTGTTCTGTACAATCTCACATAAAGTGGGTAAAAATCAAAAGGCTCTAAAGGAGCTCAATATTTCATTACTTACTTGTTTGGTGCGTCAGGCAAGCCTTATCTACACAGTGTGCTGGGTCTCACTTTCCCAAAATAAACACGGAAAGATTGGTGGCTAAATAATGGGGTTTTCAATATACTGTCCCCTAAAGATTACCTAAACAGCACCATGTATTACAAGCAATTAGTAAAAACTGGTTATGCAATGTCACATGGACCATCTGTTTTCATAATGTATTTAGCATATTTCTTCACTTCATTGTTCCACGTAGCCCCTCCCAAACTAGATTCTCAGTTGTATGTAATGAGTGAGGATCTACATGGAATAAACAGGTTGAAGAAATCAAAAGTTGTGTAGCTTTCACCATAACAGGCCATAAATACCAGAGAGATACAATTCTTACTGCTGTTTTTGGCAATTTTATTGCTCAGTTACAAAGAGATCATAGGATTAAACAGCAGGCAGGTATACCAACGTACATGTTCAGGACTCAGATAGCAGTAGTAATGATAAAAGTATAAATACGTTTTTAATAAAGATGGCAAAATGCCTCAACAAAAGTCATGAACCAGCAAAAATGCTCTCTGGTATAAAGGAAAGGAACAAGACCACAAAAAAGTCTACTGAACCAACATCGGCTTTAAACATATTTCAGAAATATTATCGTTGATAGACCACTATCATGCAGTGCTAGCCAGCCTGTCACTAAGAACTCCCCACAAATATTTCACAGATAGGCTGTTTCTATACAGAGACAGCCGGCATGCCTGCAAGGATACCCATAAACATGTCACTGATGGACCATTATTTAGAGGGGTAGCTTTCATGCTGCCAAAAACAACGACAAATTTGTCTTCAATGCTGCTGATGAACCATTATTAGGTTGGGGTAGCCAGCATGTCACAAAGTATGCCTACAGGTTTGCCACTTGATGTGCTATGTGAGATAAAGAAACACACCATCGCTCCCTCTCTCTCTTTCACCTTACATCTTGCCCAACCTTTTGCCTGTGCTCCTCTGGTTCTACTGCAGATCTGCATGAATAACACGCAGCAGGAACTAGTGGGAGCTTATGCTTGCATCTCCCTCGGCTAATTTTATGCCATATGTGTAAGGGATTCATTAGCTGAGCTGGTACCCTTTGTTCAGGCTCTTAGTCTTGCTATTACTTCTCTTTAATGGCAGCTGGGATGTGGTTAGCTCTGTCCGTCAATGCTTTATGGGTCAGCCACTACCTTTGCAGAACCAACAGTGAGCTGAAGCAGATTAATTGCATTTTGAAGTTCTTGCTAATTTGAAGCTGAGAAATAAATTGCAACAATGGCACAGATGTCACAATTAAACATAAAAGAAAGTGCCACCATTTTAAGAGGCAGAGCCAACTTGTACACAAGTACTCTGTCAGAAAGCTGTTTTGTGACTGCTAGATCACAGACAAAAGCAATATAAACGTATCTGAAGAAGTAAATATTCCTTAGTAAGACTCATCTGTTATTCTCTGTTCCTCTTTGAGATTTTTACATATATTACCTTGGATGTACACAAAGCAAGAATTACTTTTCACAAATCTTTGATAGCTGCTGCAAGAATTTCTACTTAATATTGGAACAATTGAGAAGATATCGGAATAACCATTACGGTATGGCTTTGTAGGCACTCCCTGCTTTCCAGAGGCCATGCTCCTAACCCTAATTTTGCAACTCTGCAAAATTTACACTAAAAGTGTTACTCCCTTAGCTAATATTATAATTTGAAAACGTAAAAATCTTCTAATCCTGATAATGTGAATCTGGGATCACTTGGTTTTGACTATTCGACCCTTAAATCTTTCACCCTCCTATATATCCAAACTATATTATTTCTTTCACCATTGGCACACTACTAGTGCTTTCTGCGTGGAAGGAAAATGCTACTTACCCAGTATGCATCTGTTCTTGGCATATAGAGCTGTAGAGTCATATGCTGTGCATAGATCGCCATCTAGTGTTGGGTCCGGATGTTTGCACTTTGTTTTTCTTCGAAGAAGTCTTTCCAGTCACGAGGTAGGTGGTGACTCCTTTCGGTGATAGTGCGCATGGGCATCGACTCCATTGTTAGATTGTTTTCCCACAGAGGGTGATAATGGAGTTAGTAAGAGTAGTAAAAGGAGATGTCCATGAATGCATGTATCTAAGTAAGATGTTACTGCAACAGGTATAGGTACCCAGGGAGGCAGGTGGGCGCATATGACTCTACAGCTCTATATGCCATGAACAGATGCATACTGGGTAAGTAGCATTTTCCGTTCGAGGCATATGAGCTGTAGATCATATGCTGTGCATAGACTATATAGCAGTTATCTCCCAAAGCGGTGGCTAACCTGTATCTGTTGCAGTGGTCTGAAATAGTGTACGTAAAACTGCCTGGCCCACTCTAGCTTGCTGTCTTGCTAACACACAGCTACACAATAGTGTTTTGTGAATGTGTGAGGCGTAGACCATGTTGCAGCTTTGCATATGTCATATATGGGTATATTTCCTAAGAATGCCATAGAAGCCCCTAGTTTGCGAGTAGAGTGCGCTCTAGGGGGAACTGTTAACGTTCGTTTAGCTTTCGCATAGCATATTTGAATGCACTTGACTATCCACCTTGCAATACCGGATTTTGATATGGTATTGCCTTTGTGTGGTGGAGCAAAAGCGACAAAAAGTTGATTTGTGTTATGGAAAGGTTTTGTCCTTTCTATGTAATAAAGCAATGCTCTCTTCACATCTAATGTGTGTAGTACACATTCTGCCACTGAATCTGGTTGAGGGAAGAACACTGGTAACTCAACAGATTGATTGATATGAAAAGCAGAAATGACTTTAGGAAGGAATTTAGGATTCGTCCGAAGAACCACTTTATTTTGGTGCATTTGTAAAAAGGGTTCTTCTATAGTTAATGCCTGAAGCTCACCCACTCTTCTGAGTGATGTGATAGCAACGAGGAAAGCAACTTTCCAAGTGAGAAATTGCAGTTCACATTTGTGCAATGGCTCAAAGGGTGGACCCATTAGTCTGGTGAGAACAATGTTGAGATTCCATACTGGAGCAGGTGGACGTCTCGGGGGGAATGACTCTTTTGAGACCCTCCATAAAGGCTTTGATAACAGGCACTCTAAAAAGAGATAGATGTTGTCTATTCTGGAGGTGTGCAGCTATTGCAGCCAGATGTAAGCGTATGGAGGTGTACGCTAAATTGGAACGCTGTAGATGTAACAAATAACAATGTTTTGTACAGAAGCATCAAGAGGATTGATGTTGTTGCTATTACAGTATATCGCAAACCGCTTCCACTTTGCTGCATAGCAGGCTCTTGTGGTAGGACGTCTAGCTTTTTTGATAATATTCATGCAATCTGGCGGCAGATTAAGATAGCCAAACTCTAAGACTTCAGGAGCTAGATCGCCAGATTGAGTTGACTGGGGTCTGGATGTCTTATGTCTCCATGGCTCTGTGTGAGAAGATTGGGTGTAAGATGTAGTTTTTGGTGAGGAACTACTGAGAGTTCCAATAGGGTTGTGAACCAAGGTTGACGTGCCCATGTGGGAGCAACTAGGATTAGTGTCAGGGACGCTTGGTTGAGTTTCCGAACCACTAATGGAATGAGTGGGAGAGGCGGAAAAGCGTAAGCAAATATCCCTGACCAATTTATCCATAGTGCATTGCCTTTGGACAATGGGTGTGGATACCTGGATGCGAAGTTTGGGCATTTTGCATTTTGGTATGTGACGAACAGGTCTATGTGAGTGACTCCCCAACGTTGAAAGTATGGAAGGAGGACCTGAGGGTGGAGTTCCCATTCATGTATTTGCTGTCTCTGCCTGCTGAGGAGATCTGCAGTTTGGTTGTTGACTCCTGGGAGGTGTTCCGCTAGGAGATAAAGTTTGTGGTGAATGGCCCACCTCCAGATGTCTTGGGCTAAGTGGGACAGTTGGAGAGAGTGTGTCTCCCCCTGTTTTTGTATGTATTACATGGCTGTCATGTTGTCTGTACGAATTAGGACAGCTTTGCCTTGAAGGTGAGTCTGAAATGCCTTGAGTGCTAGAAATATTGCAAGCAGCTCTAGGTGATTGATGTGGAGCAACTTCTGTTGTTGGCTCCACAAGCCTTGCACTGTGTGCTGTTGTAGATGAGCTCCCCAGCCAGTGAGGGACGCGTCCGCTGTCAGTATTATCTGTGGAACCTGGTGTATGAACGGCTGTCCTTTTGATAAATTTTGTGTGTTCCACCACTGCAGAGAGCGACGAGTACGGTGGCTTACCAACACTAGATCGGTCAATAGACCTTGTGACTGGTTCCACTGACTGGCCAAGCATTCTTGAAGTGGTTTACAAAAAAGAACACAACAGCTAACCAAGGTTAAGCACTTAAATCCGAATGTATCGTTGTTGAGATTTGGTGCTACAACTCCCAGCACCCGCCGTTGATAGGTGCCACTGGTACAAAGAGATTCAAAGAAAAGGAGGTGCACTCAATAATTGTTCAGGAGAGCCAATTAAGTCCACAAATCATCTTTATTCAAAATTAGTATAAATAACTTGAAGCACAGCCAACGCGTTTCGTTCCTGTGTGCCAAGGAACTTCATCAGGGCTTAACAAAAATAATACGTTGATTATAATGACAATCAGTTTTTTACTCCGCTTTGAATATATCCTATAGTATTTGAGGAAAAGTTAAAATCCAGATTTCATTTCTTGATATAAAGTTAATATATGTGCGAGTTACCATGCCGTTCCGCTGATCGATCGCTTCACGTGAAAGCTATCATTAAGGATTGAAGTATTCTGTCCATCCTTATTTGACCTTGAACTACGGGACAATATGTTATTACTTCAGAAGTTTTACAGATGACCACGCACATATATTAACTTTATATCAAGAAATGAAATCTGGATTTTACATTTTCCTCAAATACTATAGGATATATTCAACGCGGAGTAAAAAACTGATTGTCATTATAATCAACTTATTATTTTTGTTAAGCCCTGATGAAGTTCCTTGGCACACAGGAACGAAACGCGTTGGCTGCGCTTCAAGTTATTTATACTAATTTTGAATAAAGAAGATTTGTGGACTTAATTGGCTCTCCTGAACATTCTTGAAGTGGACGCATGTGCAGTCTGGCATTGGGAACGATCATGATGCAGGATGACATCATTCCCAGTAGCTGCATGTAAGTTCGAGCTGGAATCCAATGATTGGATTGAAAGCGGAGAACTAAAGCCTGAATATTTGAATTCTGGCTGAGCTGGGGAAAAGCGAGAGTTTTTTGAGTATCTATTGTGGCTCCTAGTTAGTACTTTGTATTGGTTGGTTGGAGATGTGACTTTGGTACATTGATTGTGAACCCTAGTTGATGCAGTAACCGAATTGTCCAGAAACTGTGCTGCAGACATTGTTGGTACGTGTTGGCTTTGATGAGCCAGTCGTCTAAGTACGGGAAGACGTGGATGCTTTGTCTCCTTAGGTGAGCAGCTACTACCGCCAGACACTTTGTGAAGACTCTGGGGGCGGTGGTGACACCGAATCGGAGTACCCTGAACTGATAGTGTTGACCCGCTACCACAAACCTGAGGAATTTGCGATGAGCAGGGTGAACTGGTATATGAAAGTAGGCGTCTTTTAGATCTAGAGTAGATAGAAAGTCGCCTTTCTGTAGTAGAGGAAGTACCTGTTGAAGTGTCACCATGTGGAAATGGTCTGACTGAATGTACCGGTTAAGTTCTCTGAGATCTAAAATTGGTCTGAGAGAACCGTCTTTTTTGGGAATCAGGAATTAAAGGAGTATACGCCTGACCCGTGATGTTGGGGCGGCACAGGCTCTATAGCCCCTTTTAGAAGTAGAGACTGAACCTCCTGTTTGAGGAGGTATAGATGGTCTGGTGATAGTTTGTGGGGCTTTGGTGGAATATTTGGAGGCGTATTGATAAATTCCAGGCAGTAACCAGAACGGATAATTTGGAGTACCCAATTGTCTGTTGTTATTGATTGCCAGATTGGTAGAAAATCTGACAGTCTTCCCCCGACAGATGTTGAGTGGTCCGGGGGAAGTGAAGACAAGTCACTGCTTTGTGTTGGCGGGGGAGTTGCGTGTCTTTGAACCCCTGCCCCTGCCCTTACCGTTGTTACCCCTGTAACCTCCCCTGAAATAACCCCTAGATGGAGAGGGTTGGTTATTGCCCTTATAGGTGGAAGTGGCTTCTGAAGAGGTATTTTTGGAACCTCCTCGGTAAAAGGAGCGTCAAAAGGAAGTACGACCCTGTGTGGACTGAAGGGCTCCCATAGATTTGGCTAACTCAGTATCTTTCTTCATTTTCTCAAGTGAAGACTCTACCACTGGGCCAAATAGATGTTCCTTATCGAATAGGGTATTTAAAATGGAGGTTTGAACCTCAGTTCTAAAACCAGATATACGGAGCCAGGCGTGCCTCCTAAAGAGGAGGCTAGTGTTTATAGCTCTAGCAGCAGTGTCTTCAGCATCTAGAGAGCATCTTATTTGATTGTTAGCAATAAGTTGCCCTTCAAGAACCAGATCTTGTGCTTTTGGTTTGTGTTCCGGGGGTAAATATTGGATCAGTTGTTACATTTCATCCCAGTGCGCACGGTCGTATTGCGCTAACAGTGCCTGAGTGTTGGAGACACACCAGAAATTGGCTGCTTGAGAAGCTACCCTTTTCCCCGATGAGTCAATAAGTTTTGATTCCTTATCAGGAGGTAAAGCCTCTCCTGTTGTCTGTGAGTTGGCTCTTTTTCTTGCATTGGACACAACCAGGGAGTCTAGTGGCAATTGTCCCATTATATATACTGGGTCCGATGGTGCTGGCTTGTACTTTTAGTCCACTCTAGGGGTAAGAATACGAGCTCTGACTGGGTCAATATGTCATCTACATGCCTGACCATCCCTTTAAGCATGGGTAGTGTATGTGATGACTTCTGTGTGGTACTGAGGGTTTCAAAGAGGAAATCCTCTTCTAATGACTCTGTTGTATCCTATGACAGGTAGCCAGGAAGAGTTTTGTAGTTTTCTTTATTAGTTCCAAGTTGCAGGTAGTAGATATACATAACAGTCCTTAAGCCAGGTGTATCCATTGCGCCAGCCCTTACTCCAGCCCCAACAGGAGCAGCCTGCCTGCTGCTCAGCCCATCTCCAACTGTCACCACTCATCCACACAGGCACCCAAGCATTCCATTCATCACAGTCACACCAACATTCCAATACCATCTCTCACTCTGGCCGAGCAGCTAGGAGACAGCTAGGCTGGGTAGCATACAATAACACAATGAGGATATAACAGACTCCTTATGTAGCTGCACCCCATGGTAGTTGGCAGCTCTACCCAGTAACTCAATGTAGCCTACACTATCATCTGGTGGAGAGGGTTTGGTAGGGTACAGGTCGGGATCATTGCCCGTGGGCGAACTGGTCTTATAATCGCCCGATGGGTCTTGTAATGGCTGATCATCATCCCTATCCTGATCATCATTCCCATCATCATGGTTGTCAGGTGTATGTGGTGGTGAATGTTCAGGTGAAATTGGTTGAAGGTGAGGGGAAGGTGGTGATGAAGGAAGAATAGGTGAAGGAAGAGGAGGAGGGGAAGGGTTAGTTCCAACAGATCTCTTCTTTAAAGGGATGTGATATTCTTCTGCATCAGTCCTTCTTTTTAGAGTCACTTTAGGTGCGATATGGCCAGTCTGTGGATGGATATACAAAAGCTTTTGTTTCGGATCCGGTTTTTCAATTGGGGCATCGAAAGTGGGCTTTGTGGTTGTTTTCTGCACTCCTGCCTGTTTCGGCACCAAAACTTTCGGTGCCGGAGTCGAAACCGTTGATGTCTTCGGATCCGACGATTTTTTCGGAGCCGAAAGGTGGGGTCGGTGTCAGACTTGTGTTTCGACCCCGAAGGTCTGGGCTCCGAACTCGGTTTGGAAAAAGTCTTTTCGGAGCCGGAAGGCTTTTTGGTAGGCTTTGGTGCCGAGCCAGAGGGTGGGGCGTCAGAAGCGTGACCTCGGTGCCGACCCGGGTCCGAGGGCGCGGGTTGGACCGGAGCCTTCTTTTTAATTGAAATTGTTTCTTGGGATGAGGGGGGAGGTGTACTCACGGTACGTTGACCATGTGGGATGTCCTCCTCTTGATGGGATTCGAATTCTGAGATGGCGACCAGCTCCTGCTCCTCCTCTGTTCCCATGGCCTCTCCGGCCTCTTCGTCCGACTGTTGACCGAAGATGTCCGGAATGTAGCTTGTGTGCTGGCTCTGCATGTCACGACGTCGAGCCCGATGGTCGCAAAGTGTTTTCTTGGAGCGAAAAGCCCGGCACGCGTCGCAGTCTTGTTCTCTGTGTTCGGGGGACAAACACCGATTACACACTTCGTGTGAGTCAGTGCGCGGGTATGTTGCGTGGCACCGAGGGCAGAATTTGAAGGGAGTTCGTTCCATCGACTGCAGGTCGACCCAACGCGGGTAGGCCCGACGGCCTTCCACGAACTTTCCGTTCGAAAGATTATTTTAAGTAATTACGATACGCAATAGAAAGGGAGACGCGATCGAAAACAATACCGTCAAGGGTGAGTAGCTTGCGCACCGAGGGAAACCGAAGGAACGGTGTCGAACCGGACCGCAACAATAGACATCCGAACCCGATGGCGGAAAAAAACAATCTAACAATGGAGGCGATGTCCATGCACACTATCACCGAAAGGAGGAGTCACCTACCTCATGACTGGAAAGACTTCTTCGAAGAAAAACAAAGTGCAAACATCCGGACCCAACACTAGATGACGATCTACAGCTCATATGCCTCGAACATATATTTATCTGCCATCATTCTGGTCTCCAACATTTAATTTGTGATCTGGTCTTTATACAGCTAATCACACTTTTTCAGATTTGTACTTGCTATTGCATATTCTTATTTTACACGTCCAAGTGGATTTGGTTTTATATAATGTGTCCCTAGATCTACTATTTATTATTCGCTACCTGTCAGCTGCCCAGGCCCCATTCCTTTTCCCTCCTCCATACAGCAACTTCATCACTGTTTGAAGTGGTATTGTTTTTTGGATTTGCTCCTCTTTCATTGTACCACTCTATTATTTTTCTAATTGTCACTTCTAAGGTATCATTTACTGGAGTCTTGTTTAACATTTGAAATTATGCTCTTTTCTGAATGAACATTTATCTCACATGAATCGCATACACAGAAACCATTCTGTGTATGCGATTCAGCACATCACAAATTACCTTATTAATGTATTCACTCATTCTAGACATAACAATATCTGCCATTGAAAAGTCAGTGTCCATCCGATTGGCTCTGCCCAAGTGATTACTATGCATCTTTTACAAAGCGCTCACCAGCTGCCACATGACGAACAGGTGAAAAGACATTAATGAATGTGAAATAATTTGGCAATCAAACAGGGTCTGTAGCTGAGAGAAATTCAAAACCAACAGTTTTACTGAACTCTAGAATTCAAATATGCACAACTGTCCACAGGTTTTAAAACACTTCTCCAAACTAGTCTTAACACTATGATATGTGAACCTAATTGTTTGTTCTTTGCCAAAACATGAGCGGATTAGAATTGGAGGTTGGAGTGGTAAGTAGTATGGAAAAAAATTGCAATTCAAATAAGATGATGAAAACTAATGATGGAATTACAAATCCCTTCTTCAAATGAAATATTGGAACTGTCAAGTTTTTCAGATTCCATCTGGTCCCTGGGGGGGTTCTAAGGTGGGAAATCTAGAGTTGGAAGTCTCCATAAGAAAGGAGTGTTACACTCTGAAAGTTCCACCACTTTTCCTAGGAATAAAATATCAATATGTAAGGACATGTGCACTCATTTTTTGTCAATGTAGGTTCCCTTGATAAGGCAGAGTGTCTGATTCCACGCACATTCCCACTATTCAGTGCACAACACACACCTGGCCTGTTTAGCAGGGGTGAAGAGTCATGGATGACTGCTAGTTTGATGCATCTTTTTTGCTGCCTTCACTTACAAAGACAGCATTACTACAGCTTCTAAGATGTATAATTAGCTCCTGATACTTGCCAACAAGGTGGATGCAGTTCTTTAAACGTCGTGAATCAGAAGAAAGATTATCATGATCCACATCTCCCGTTTATAACTGATGTATCCATGAGGCGCTCAACCCTTCAGTGTGTCCGAGAGCTCTGCAGCATTGCTTATCAGGCATTGCAATGAATTAGAGATCATAGTTCTCCACGATAGATACTATTAAACATTAATGATTTAAAATAAAGGCCTATTATTGTAACTCTATGCCTCACTGCCAATTGATCCATTTGCTTTGAGACTTTTCACATTAAAAAGCGTGACACTAATACCACATTTATATAGATATATAATGCAATAATGATTAAATGCTTAATAAAAAGGGGAGCGGACAACCATAGATTATTTACAACACCACATAGGGCTCTGTTTTAAATCTTGCTGGAGCATGCCTTGAGAACTTATAAATCATGAAAACTTACTGTAGGCTTGGCAGGTGCTGTGGGTTTTGCCGTCGGAGATGCAGTGCAAGCAAAGTCCTTAGACAACTCATCAGCTAATTCAGTGTCACTCATAGGCTGCAAAAACACCATAACACAAAATGATATATTAATTTCTTTTTATTTTCTAAAATAAATCGGTGTCATTGACACTGGTAGCAAGCTAGTGTATTATTCTAATAATGGTTACAACCAGAGTAAAAGTGAGAAGCAATTTATTTAATGGCATTTTCTTACGTTTGCAGATGCAATTTAATACTTTAGCTTTCAGAAATACCTCCAAGTAGAAATCTGTAACATAATGGGCGGTATTGGAAGTTTTTAGACTAATTTCTGATGGGGAAGGTAACTCCCATTACTGGTACCATCAAAATGACAGGGACCACAGATTTACCACTGACCTGTTGAAATAGGTAATAATGTCTGGGTGAAATTCCAGGGCAAAATGAAAATATCACTTCTCCCAGTAAGGAAAATGCAATTTACCTTTAATAAACGGCTTGTAGAACTGTAGATTCGCATGTTTTTACATTCCTACCATCTAGTGTTGGGTGCAGGGTTACAATTTGTCTTTCTACGATGTAAATGTTTTGGTTTTGAGGTGACTCATGACTACTGCTCTTTCCCCAATACCAACAATACACTAGGACTTGCATCTACCCCAGATTGTGTTTCCCCAATAGAGCGGAGAGTAAGCAAGTGTTGCAATGTGGAGACAGGCTATCATACTGGTAAACAGTTATAACTTATTAAAATATTTTCTTGAAATGTGATGATTTTTCCACATTTCCTAATAAATGCTCACATCCAGGGAGGGTGGGAGGGCCCAAGTGACTCTGCAGCACTGCACGCTGCAGACTGATTGCTACAGGTAAATAATGTTTTCGGCCTGCAGTAAATTCTTCAGTAGATCGCATGCTTTGCACTGCCTAAATACAGTGCCCTTCTCCATAAAGTAGAAGCTTGCGAGCTATTGCAGAAAACGTTTCAAACAAAGTTTTAAGAATAGTTTGCCCAGATTCTGCTTTTTAGTGTGCATGAATGTTCACACAATAGTACTTGGTGAAAGTGTGATTGTTGTACTGTGTTGCAGCTCTACGGATGCCTGCAATTGGGATGTTTGTAAGAAAAGATAAGCGGCTCCCTCTTTGCAAGTGGAATGTACTTTGTGCACCGCTTGCAGTTTAAATTTGGCATTGGCATAACAGACTTAGCTATCAATCTAGAAATGCATCACTTGGAAATAGTTTTCCCTAAGTAAGGCTTCCCAAAAGCTACAAGCAGTTGCTTAGTTTTCCTTAAAGTTTTGCTTTTATCAATGTAACACAATAGTGCTTTTTTTGAAATCTAAATGGTGTCAAGCACTTTATGCCACTCTTTGATGTTAGTGGAAAAATTGGTAGGTCAATCGTTTGACTAACATGGAATGCAGATTCGACCAAAGGCAAAAAACAAGGGCTAGTTCTGAGGACGACCCTGTCTATGTCCACCTGAATAAATGGCTCTTCCACTGCTAGAGCTTGCAGTTCACCAACTCTCTTAAGAGAGGTCATTGAAAGAAGGAATGCCACCTTCCATGAAATAAACTGTAAACAGTAAGAGTGTAATGGCTCAAAAGGTGGACCCATGAGAACGGTAAGAACAATGAAGAGGTCCCACAAAAGGACTGGTAGTGCTTTAGGAGTAATTTATCTATTAGGGCCTTCCATAAATGCCCTAACCAACGGTATTTTGAATACTGATTGATGTTGCCTATTTTTTGCATCTAAGTGAAGTCTTACAAAAGTACACAACAACAGTGATCTGTATAAGTGCAATATGTACCATATAATGTCTTGCAACTACATTCCCATGGACTGTTTTTGAAGAATAGTGCAGTATTGAACAATCCTTTTCTATTTGGCCACATATCAAGCCCTCGTAGAGGGTTCCAGGGTCTCCTTCAAAATTAGCATACATCCTTTAGGAACTGGGAGGTACCAAACCCCTAACACCTCAGGTGCCAATTTTAGCAAGGTTCAAACTCCTGGGATTGCAATGCTGTAGCTGACCTTGATGTATGTAGACGTAGCCTTTTGTGTGGATGTACGGACATTTCTAAGAGCATTGAGTACCGTGGTTGCCTTGCCCAGGTAGGTGCAGTGAGGATGTGTGTCATGGGTGTCTGCCTCATTTTCCTCACCACATACAGAATTCGAACTAGTGGAGGAAAATCATATGGAAAAGTTCCTGACCAACTCACCCACAGTGCCTTGCCTGTGGATCGTGGGTGTGGGTATATTGAGATGAAGCATTGGCATTTTGGTTTTTGCCCACTGCAAACAGATATCCTTTGGAGTGCCTCAGTGGTGAAAGTATATTGTACTTGTGGACTGATTTTCCATTTCTGTGTTTGTTGTTGTGTCCTACTTAACAAATCTCCAAAGATGCTTTCCTCTCCAGGGTGGTGTTCCGCCTGGAGAAGGATTTGATGATGAATTGCCCAATGTCAGATCTTATGCACCAGCCTTGAGAGTTGTGGAGAGTGTGTGCCTCTTTGGTTTTAGATACAATACACTGTGGTCAAGCTGTTTGTCCGAATGAGTATTGTTTTATTGCAAATTAGATAGTAAAATGCCCATAGCTCTAAACTGTACTCTTATTTGCTCCAGGATACTGATGTGCAAGTTTTGCTGCTGAGGACACCACTTGCCCTGCACAAATGTGCTCCCCAACCATACGAGATGTGTCTGTGGTGATGGTCTCTTACGGCTGGGGGTTGAGAAACGCCCTGCCCAGTAACAAGCTCTTGTTGTTCCACCATTGCAGCTTGTGCTCAACCCTGGACTCCACCAACTCTAGATCTTCGCACTGCCCGTAATCTTGCGATGATTGTTTGGCAAGACATTCCTGAAGTGGGCGCAAATGCAAACAAGCATTTGGGACTAATGCAATACACGATGCCATCACTCCTAACAGGCTTATGATTCCCCTCCCAGTTATAGGATGTAACGTCTACTAAAGGGGAAGCAGCCTTTCAAATGTTATCACTCTCTTTGTTAGAGTAGGCCGTGTCTATTGCTGTATTGAGTATTGCTCCCAAGAAGGATTGTGTTTGTTGAAGGGAGAGGTGAGACATTTTGGTGGTTTTAGGGTTCACTGTAAGCCCTAAAGCCACTGATTGTTGAGTGTGAGCAAGGCATTGTTGTCTGCAGTTGCAGTTTACCAGCCAGTCGTCCACATATGGAAAGTCATGAATTGAGTTACGACAAAGGTGTGCTGCAACCACACAAAACATTTTGCAATTACCTGTAATGTTTGCCATTGATTACAAACCTGAGATAATGGTGGTATGCAGTGTGGGTGGGTATGTGGAAATAGGTACTCTTGCAGAGATGTTCTTTTGAAGTGATCTATGATGATGTACAGGTTGAGTAGCCGTGGGGGATGAGAAAGTAGAATGAGTAAATGCTTTGCGCCTGTTGAGATGGTTTAACTTGCTTGATTGTTCCCTTTAGATGCATACAATGCTTACACGTCCAAGTGAATCAGCCTTTGGTGCATCTGACTGATTTGACGGCTGCATAGTGGAATATGTGACATGGTATGGAACACTTAACAGTACCCGTGGGTGATGATGGATCATACCCACTTTGTCAGAAGTAATTTATCCCACTCCAAGAGCTATAACCTCAGTCTTCCCCTAGAAGATGTCGCATGGTCAGTTGGGATTCACGGAAGGTCACTGTTTTGCAGCAGAGGTTTAGGAGGTGGTGTTGAGCCTCTGGCTTAAATCCAGACACCCTTAGCCAGGCATGTCATCTCTTTTTGTATTAGAAATGATTTTGCTTTCCTGCACTAGCTCCTTTCCATGGTCTGTATAAACCTCAAGGAATTGCCTTACCAGCTGTTCCATCTCCTTTCAATCTTGTCTTTCGTACCTTGATAGTAACTCAACTGAGTTTGCTGTACAACATTGTGCTCTGGTGCCCACAGCCTTTTCCCCACTGCATCAATTATTTTACTCTCCTTGTCAGGAGGTAGAGGTGGAGTTTGTTCTTTCCCTTGTGCAAATGCCCTTTACCTCACCATGTTTACCAGCGGAGAATCTGGAAGAACATGTCCCCTAATGTTCATAGAGTAGCCTGGTGAAACTTTCTATTTGTTCTCAACTGGGTCGGAGTCCTTGAAGCTTTGTTTTAAAGGCTTCAGTTTGTTTTTCAACATGGGTAGGTACATGGCAAGTACATGGGCTTTCTGAGCAGGTTTCTATTAGGGAGTCTTCCACCTCCTTCACTAGATGAACTTTTACTTTATGGTGGTCAGCAGCCAGTTGAAAGACTGCGTGGGATGCAGCAGAATCAGCCAGGGATGATGGTGTCACTGAATAGGGCTCTAAAGAAGGGTTGTTTTGTGGTTATTCAAGCCATGGGTAATCCCTATTATTCACAGAAGTGCCTTTTCATAAGGGTCAGGGCGATCTGTAAGGTCCTGCTCTGAAGAGTGTACAGAACGTACTAGTGATACAGATTGTATAGGGGGCTGTGGTGGTGGAGCCTGAGGTGTTGCATTCCTAGGACTTGGTCTTTTTGGATTGGGTACTGCCTTAGCTATTTGGAAATGGCCTCCTGAAAAAGGAGTTTCCTTTTTCTTGGGGGTGGCCTGGTAAGTGGGTGTTGGTTGTGCCAAAAGGGCTTTAGCTCGGATATGGCCTGTCACTGGATCTATATATATCTTCGTCTGCCTCACATCAGATTATTGCTGATCCTCTGGCATTATGTCATTTGGCACTGATGCTGGGTTTGAAGTTGACTTTAGGGCCAAACTTGGTTCCGAGGAGGGCAGGTTGTGACTTGAGATCAAGTCACAGCACCGAGGCTTGGCTATTTCCTGGTGTCATGCTTGGCTTTCGAGGTTGAGCGCTTGCAGAAGTGATTGTGCTGGGCTTAAGGCATGGCTCTCTTGAGGGTGTTCCTTACCCAGGTGCTGAGCTCTAAAGGGAGGAGCCGCAAAGTGAATGGCATGTGGAGTGCAAGGCACAGTCTTTTCCCTCAATGTGGACTTCTTTAAGTCTAAGTCTTCTGAGGGCAAATAATCAGGGATCTGCTCCTCGTTGGTCCCAGAGCACGGCAGGCTTCCCCACCTTCGGCATCGGTAGATTGCTCACGAGAACCTTGGCTCTGTATTTTATAAAGCACCCATCACCCATCTCTTTGAAGCTGAATAGTCATCTTACACAGGACAGTGTGGAATGGAAGGCTGTGCAGTTTGATTTCAACATGGTCATTTGGTAGACAAAGGTTACAGACCCTACGCTGAACTGACCACAGGAATTTACTGTTGTATTTTGAACAAAATTTAAAAGGAGTGTTCTTTATACTCCCCTAAAAGCCATTCTCATATGACAGGACCCATGGTTTTCTGGTCCGATGCGGTCAGTGGTCGTATGATGTTTACGTGAGATTCATTTTTGATTAATCATTGTCAAATTTTCGGTTCAGTTGCATAACAATCCCAGAGCTCCTTTAAGTCACCAATGATGGAAAAAACATCATCATATGGTTTTGGAGGAGGGATAATTAATACGAGTCACTTCAATACGGAAACCAATACTTTGAAGGAAAACAACTTGCAATGCCTGAGCCTAACGCTAGATGGCAGGAACGTGCAAAGCACGCGATTGCCAGCAACACAACTGGAAACTTTTCCTTTCCAAGACGAACTTCATGGATCCACCAGCAATATCCGTTAGCTCTGCCACACGGTTTAGTTCCAAGGATAAGGAATAGATTATACGTAGAGCTAGACACTTCCTGATCATCATCTCTAAAATTCAGCACAGCATCACAAACGTTTAACTTGGATTTTGATTACTTCAACAAGTCTATCTATTAGACCCTATTATATAGCATTACATCTATTTTTACTATTTAGTTATTTTTCAACTGTTCTTACAACTTTACAGTGGCTTTTGGGGTGGAGTTTGTGGTAAAGGATAACTTTATAAATATCTTTATAAATAAATGCATGTCCTTAAAGTTCATGCAATTGTTCAGATGCTATGCAACACATTGTTGAATAAAAGTAATACAGACAGCAGATCTGATGACCCTTGTGCAAATTATCACTGTTAAGGTTTTATTTCCGATTGTAATTTGTAATATCAGAAATATGGGTAGATTGTTATTTAGTATAGAGTTACATTAGTATTTCTGTATTAATGACGACCTGATCTCAGATGAATATTGCTTTAAATTTGCATACAAAAGTGCAGCAGTTCTAGGCTTGTTTTGCAAGTCCCATCTACACCACAAAACCATATATAGTGCATTGCACAATGGCAGCTGAATTTTTTATTGGTTCGGTTTGTATTGTTTTATACAGCACGCACTCCATATCTTTATTTGTTTCTACACACTGTAAATAAGGGCGATCACGGTAGGGGAACAGGTGATGATCCAGAAATGACTTGTGGTATTAGAAAATGTGGGGTTTGAGTTTTATTCTGAATGTGATGAAATGAGAGTGCTCTGTAGGGGCGGAAAGAGAATGATTATGTCCAGTTACTGAGAAACGTTTGCTTCTTCACAACTTGCAATAGTATTTGTTAGATAACTAGGGTGATTTGTCCATGACTATGAAGATATCTTTCAGGCTGTATTATCTGCATTTTTAGAGATGAGAAGAATTTGATTCCTCTGAAGGTGAAGCAGTATATTTGAAAGATTACTTTGTTTGACAAAAAAACTGTATACGTTTCTTCAGTCTTGGTGACGTGTTAACATTTGCACAGGCCAAGTACGAATTGGCCAGCAGAATTTCTCGAAGTTTCTTGATTTGGTAGCAGGGTAGGCCTGCTGTAGCCGACTCTAGATATACTTGACCACTAACATGCAATGTCAAGGATGGGTGAAGCGGTGGGGCTGTTTGAGAAGTTTCATTTTTTCCAAGGTGGATTTAGCTACTGTGCTTACTTTGGAGTTTGGCCTGAAGTCAATGTCCCAGATGATTCAGAGAAGCTTGATCTGGTTTTCAAAGAAGATGTTTCAACATGAAGGCTGGAGACAGGTAGGGGCGGTGGGCAAACAGACTCTTGCATATGGAAATATGAACTGGCTGTGGCACCAGGATTTCTGACTTAGAACTTGAGAGTTTAGGTCCATCCATGATTACATTCCATTTAAGCCATTGGCGTGATTAGCTTATTGGTCTATGCTTTGTTTGACCTGAGGTCGAATTGGATGTTCGCTGCCTAGGAGTGGCATAGGAGTTCCTGGATAGTCAATAGTTGTGGCATTGGATTTGGAGGTTATTGTGGTATTGACTTTATCATGGTTATTGCGTGGATACATAGTGGAGGTACAGAACCAAGGAGAGTTGGTCAATGGGTGCCCAGTAATGAGAGAGTTGTGGGCAGCAAGAGGTAGGTCAGGTGAAGAATGTCTGGGGAAGTACCTTAGAAGAATAGGTAGAAGAAATGAAGTGAGGGTGTTTGTAAGCCAACCAGTGTCTGGCTAGTACACTAAACATAGCAGAAATATTGAAAGTTTTACATTGGCTTGACTGTAATGTCAGAAAAGAAGTTCACATTCACAGCAGTCTTACCTTCACAGTATCAGCCTTCGGCGGGGGTACAACTTTACCACCCTCTTTACCCTAGAAAATTAATATACTGTCAGTTACTTACAGATTGATAACAGTAAGCAAATAGTCTGTAACAGGCATAGTCTTGGTACGCTGGTTACTTACATTCAAAAGATGTCTGTATTTTGGTGGAATTGAGCCTTCCCGCTTGCCCAGTTCTTCTATGTGCGTGGCAGTACTTGCCTCCTAAGGTACAACATTTTTTTAGAGGTTTTTCAAAAGTTTTATAGAAATGTTTTTGTGCACATTTGGCATTTCTGCAAGGCAACGATTCAACTGGAATTTCAAATGATGTTCAACATTAACTACGGATCAGCAATCATGTGCTTATTTCCTGCTCTGAAAGGACCACTTTAAAACCATTAGGTTGGAAAATGTACTCCATACTTTTCAATTTGCAGTGTCGCAGCATAGGCTGCCATCACTCATCCTGAAGCATGTATTCCAATTTAATTTTGTAACAGATTACCTGCAAATAGGGATATGGTTTACTTAGACCAAGAGTGTACTTTACATAGGCCACCTAACAGTCACCTCCCACACTGCCACCGAGTCAACATCATTAGCTGGAATTGAAATGCAGGTTTGAGGAAATTAGTTTTGTATCATGTGCCAAAATCCTTAGCCAGACATTACCCCAGTAACCAAAGGATCAATGCTTTTTGCATATACTTCACACTTTCATATTAGAACATCTACAGGGCTCCTCATTGGAGTATTAGAGTAGGTATTCTTTCCTATTCCATTAAAACACATCAGCATTGGTCTCAAATGAATGTATTTATTGAGCTTAGCTGGGAGTTAAAATGAAAATTGATTTGAAAGACTCTTTTCCTCCTAGTTAGCGTGGTGTTATTTCATCTAACAGACTAAGATATTTTTTGAATACATTACTTTCAAACAAGGTTGTTATAGTGTAAGAAATTTGGTTGTGTGTGTGAATCGTATTCTGTTTTTTTGTAGATTTATCTCTTATGATGTCGGCAACAGATTGTGTGTGGGCATGTCTTTCGCAATAATGAATGGGTTTTACCAATTTAAACCAGTGGATCTGGTGTACATGCAATTATAGAATATATTACTCCACCTTGGTTATCGTTCTTTGGTATCAAATGTTTCAATCAATGTTGCCTTCACAGGTAACATATGTTATTAATGTACTTGCTCATGCCTGATTTCCTTTGTTTTATACACTCTACTGAAAAAGTAAAGTAAATGCAGTATCTTAGGAGATGTCTATTCATTTATGTCGCTTCTGCCAGCATGTGCAAAACGTCCGGAGGGATATAATCCCCAGGCCTGGAATTCCTAGTGTCAGATATGATTTCAAATCACAGCAAAGAGGTGTTCCTTTTGCCTTCTCTTGATGATCTTTGAGCTAAGAATGCTATAGTCTGTGGGAGTGGCAGGTACACAACATTGGTGGTGTTGCTGCCCTAATTATTCTAACTATATCAGCATCATTTGACACTGCTGACAATCCCATGCTTTTAGATGTTTGGATAAGGTGATTTCACCAACTTTGCACGACCGTGGTTAAAGTCATTTCTTATCTGCTGCTCTAAAACACCATTAGTTTAGCTTTTGCATCTGAGGCTTGTCCTGTGCTAAGAGGAATGCCTCAGGGTTTTGCCTTATCCAGTTGTCTGTTCAACATATGCATTGGGACTCTGCCCAACCTAATCCACTTTTTAAAAATAAACTTCTATAAGAACGCTTACAATGCTGGGTTTAACATCCACACTGAGGGTTCAGGATAATCCGTGGTTATGTTTAAAACACAAGAGACAATGGCGGCCCACTGGATCACGCTGAACCTGAACAATATAGGGATACTTACAGAAAGTAACCAAGCCTACACTTACAATTGATCAAATTTGGCATTTTAAAATAGGATGGCATTATATGTAAAACAGGTCAAAAGTCTCACTGCCCAGATTTCAGAACATAAGTTGCATCATTGTACTCCTCCACATTTAAAATTTCTTTCATTTTTTAAGCTCGGAGGGAAAATATTTAGCTATGCCCATATGTCCTGGAGCATGCCTAGATTATGTAATTCCTTATGTTTGGTACCACCATAATTTATTTTTTGTACATTATAGTTAGTGCAAAACCTAGTGGCCCAAATGATTAGCAATGCTTGACAGTTCAGTCGAGCAATCGTCGCTCAAAACTCTCCACTGGCTTTCTATCAAAGCGCACATTGCATGTAAAACCCTCCGTATAGTGCACTGTTTTCTTCACCTCCACCTGTCTCGAGCTTAAAAGAAATAACTTTAAGGAGAAAACAAACGGTAGAGATTTAAAGTGGACATTACCTTGGAAAGGAATTGTAGAGCATAACAGATATAAGTGAAAGTATTATTTTAACAGACTGGTATCTGCAAAATACCTCAGGTAAGTGTTACAACCCCATTAAAAATGTAGAGGAAGTAAAGCACTATCATGTCATAGGAATTTGGAAGAGAGTGGATCAACTGAGACATATGTCCTCACCCCAATGGGTGAAATATATTTATTCCATTGGCCGCTTGTAAGAGACTAGAGTTGCATTATATAGATGACAACCACCAGGTCATAAGTGTAAAGGCTGGTTTATCCCCCATCCGGGCACACACGGGGTGTTTGCGCATGAACCAGCACCATAAATTGTGTGAAATTATTGCACAGTATTGCAAATTACATATGTGGGAGAACTATGTCTTAATTTTGCAGGTCAGATTGCAGTAAAATACGTAATAATGCCATTTATTCCCCATCCTTTCTGAGGTTTGGAACTCAGAATGGGGAGGTAATAGTGCACCACAGATAAAACTAACTGCGTGGGCAGGCATAGATTAGCCACTATTGAGGTTTTAGCCATTTACCCGAGAGCAACAGGTGGGATTTTGAACAGCCCCAGGAGAATTAGTATAGGGTTCACTAATGTTAGGTAAGAAAGATTCCAGGAAGAATAATTCCAGAGTAGAAATTGGTGAGAACGGCAGAGAACAGGAAGCATATGATGGCTACTATGTAGTCAGGGCCGGCTCTAGGGCGGTGCGATCGGTGCCACTGCACCGGGCGCTGACTTGGGGAGGGGGTGTCATTTTTGCAAGTAAATTAACATTTCAAAAACACCTGCTGCCCTGTTCTTGGCCTCCAGCAATTTTCAGGCATCAATTAAAATGGAATGATAAATCCGGTGATTAATGGTCTTCCTGGAAAGAGACCGGAGGTTTGTCTAGTGAAAGTTTTGACTCAAACTAAGGTAGCGCAGAGGGTAAAGGGTTAAAATGTCTGCTGCAAAGAACGTGTACCATGCAGATCACAAAGTGCATATAATGTAAATAGGTCAGTGGAATACTGCTTCTGTAAAAGAGCTCTTTTTGTTACTTGTAGTTTATAAGTCAAAATCCTAATATAGAACATTGAACTATTAACGGTCAAAGAGCTGCATGCAAACTGCAAGGTATAAGCTTTTTTGCACCGTCTTTCATTATCCTAATCTTCCCAAAAGGGTTCATTTGGGTAGAAAATAATTCTTATTATTAAAGAGAACCCCTAACAATGGTGTTACGTTTTAAATTCTGAATTTGTGCTTTTTCAGAATAAGGACAAACTATATCAATGACATGTCACTCCTACACTACATCTTGTTGTCCTGCCTGATGTAACATTTCCTATACACTGATTTACACACACAGGATTGTCTCAGTGCAATGTGTGTATGATGTAAAGTGCTCTGACACCTTACACTGGTATGAGTGGTGCTATAAAACTAAATGAATCTGAGAGACAGTGGATATGAAGACTTGAGGGGCACAGTTAAAGGGTGCTAGTGAGGGAATCCGTGGCAGAGGTGGCGCCAACAAACATTGTCGCACAGGGCGGACGCCACCAGTGTTAAAGCCGGCCCTGTATGTAGTCTTGCAATAGCACAATGTGACGGAAGTTAATGGGGAATGACTGCCATGATTTCCTGGAGCTCAAAGGGGAGAAGTCAGGAAACAGGTACAGCACGCGCTGATGTACAAGCAGAAACAGCGCAGAGCTGTAAGGAAATGGTGAGTAGAATTGTACATTGATGTAGAATAGGTGGTACAACGCTTCACTCGCGTGTTCTGTTTGCGAGGAGATTGCCCTCAGTCAAGTCTACTGAAGTAAACATCGTTAATGAGTGATTTAGTAATGAACGTGCACTGCGGTGGCTGTATTGGTGACAGAAGCTTCATTGTGGTTGCTTCATTGATTTTGTTCTGTACCTCACTCAGGCAGACAAGTGTTGGTTGTAAAGAAGGACTTACTTGGAGAAAACACAAGAGGAATTAAGTAGGTAGTGCACACCATCTAGTGGTCAAAAATAATACTGCGGAGAAAACCAATTACTGGTCAATTGGAAGGTTATCACACTTACATGCAAAGGGATTTTTTTTAATGCTAATGTAGTTGGTGGCAAATCGGCAGCACGGTCTACTTTACGCCAATATGCGCAGTTGAGGTGTATCTTCGAAAAGGACGATTCAACTACAATTTGAAGTGTATCTCTTGTACAACATCCGTCTTGGGAATCTAGAAAAGTGGACAACTTTGTATTGACTCTATGGAGACAAACTTTATGGTGAATGGTTAGGAAGTGTGTGGGTTCCAGTTTGTATTTATTTACAGGTGGACATTCGGACATTTTGCCTTATACCGATGCAAGTCTCTGTTTAATTGTTGTGAATACTCGGGCATTGGTTCGAATACTGGAGTAAAAGGAATTGTTTTGTTAGTTTATCTAGTTCGTACTAAAGTTGAAGTGAGCTTCACCAGCCATTATGCACAACGTTACTGCTCCACCATTTTTTTCTGTCCTTTCCAGATAAACCGGTGTTACAATTACAAAAATGGAATGGTGTGTGGGTAATATTTGAGCGCAGAAATCAAAACAGCATTAACTATTATATTGTTTGGGGTCAGAAAGCGTACGATCTTCTTTCTGATTTGCCATGGGAGGATGTCAGAGAAGGATGCCTCAAGCTTAAATGAATTTGAAGTTTGTATCAAAAAGTTTAATATACACTATCTTCACAAGGCGAGCACAATTTTAGAGAGATATAACTGTGGGAAGAAGATGCAAAGAGAAGGTGAAACTATTTAAACGTAAATGGCAGATTTACGGAAAATTGCATCCTTTTGTAAATTTGGTAACACTGTGGAGTTGAGAATAAGAGACCAATTAATGCTCGAAAGCAATACTCTTGATTATGTTTTAACTGTAGCAAAAACGATATAACATTCTATCAAGCGTGTAGATGTAATAAAAAATAACAAGAGGGCAGAAAAGGTGCATATGGTGAAAACGAGTCATACAGAAAAAAGGAGTAATTGTAAACCAGAGAAAAAAATCTGAAACAGAAATTTGAATTTTAAGGGAAGTGTTTTCGTTGTGGGAACAAAGGGCAATTAGGAAACAAAAAAGACTGTCCTACATGGAAAAGTGTATGCAAGTCTTGTGGGAAGAAAGGCCATAGTTGCTGAAAGAATAAGCCCGTGTCATGTGAAGTACGCAAAGTGTATGTAGAGGGGAATGAAACGGATTATGATTTGGAGTGTGGTCAGATAGTATTACAAATTAACAACAGGCAAATGATTAGTCGCATAGATAAAATGGTGGTAGAAGGAAGGGTAGCTCGAATGTTCTTGGACTCAAGAGAGAAAATAACACTGATTTCTAGGAATTTCTTTGAAAAACACTTCAAGAAGGAGATCAAACTTTTCAAGCTTGTCATTAGACCTTATGCTTATGGGAATGTGCCCATCGAATTACAGGCCTTCTTTCAATGATTGATTGAAGGAGAGATATGTGAGTGGTAAGATTTGTGAGTCTTCTAAGGGAGATAGTATTTTGAGTTCATCATCATCATCATAAAATCTTTATTCGGTTGACCACAGCAACATAAAAGAGCACAATAAATGATAAGAACATCAGGATAAAACACACATATACGATACAGAATAAAAAAGTCCAATAAACAAAAAAATCAGATTAAAAGACATCATATACATTGAAATGGAAATCAGTCAGGTCAAGAATGCCTGGACATCCAGTCGGCCCATAAAAAAACTGACCACTGCAAATAAAACGTGATCATTAGGAAGCAACAACAAGTACATGAGAGCAGGTCGTACCTGTATACAATTGAACGTTTTTAATAAAGGTACTAAAAACTGCTAATAACAAAACACAACAAAAAGCAGGGTGTCCTGCAGGGATCGATTGTAGCAGCCACAGGATGGCCTACATCCTGTTTGGACCCAACCACAGGAAAAAGCCAGGAGATGATATAATTAGCCAAATCCAAACCTGTCTAATAAAAATCTCTCTCGTCTGTTGGTAACCTGGGATAGATAATGCTTCATATCCTGGACTGTCTTTAAAACCATATGTTCTCTTGCCAAGTGTTTTATTAGTTCAACATTTTTACTACCTTTAGTTCTTGGGGTGACAGTAGATGGGGGTTCTGGAATATGTCAAAGGGGGACCAGGAGCTGTATTTAAGCAGGTCCTGCACACGAGCTCCGGGGTGAATTGTGGATCAAAGGGGTGTGCAGTTCCTAGTGGGAGGGGAAAGGGAGGTCTTTCTTCGTGATGCCCTCACACACCCCGAAGGATGTCATGCTTCATCATTGGGCCAAGCTCCTCGTCGGGCCGGCGCTGCAATGCCCCACGGGCTCCCGTAAACGGGGCTCTTTGGCGGAGATCTTTTGAAGAAGCCGTAGGGTGCGTGCGGGTGTGAGGGCTGGGGAGTGCACAGGGTAGTGAGTTAAAATAAGTCTAGAGCTGTCCTACTATCAAATGTTTTATTCCTGCGGTAGCTCAGGCTTAATTAAAAATATGAGAGAGCCCTACACGGATAGAATGTTCCTATAGGGCTGAGGTGGTGTAGTGAGTCGACATGTTTCGTGCCTAGTTAGCCCCTAACGGGTCTGGTGGCACTTCATCAGGACCAAGTAAAATAAAAACAGTGAGTGGTGCACTACTGCTGGTCTGGTTCTCTAAATTGTGTCCGATGACCAGGCTGCAGTAGGGTGAACCCTAGTAGACTTATACCAGGGTAGGAGACCTAGGGGAAGAGAAAAAACAAAGGGGAGAGAAACAACCAATGGAGGGTTAAAACAATCGAAAAAACACCTATAAATTGGTGCTCTTTTTGGCAGGTTTACAATTGATTAGTGATCTTCAACAGACAACAGGTGCTACAGTGAAAGTGCCGAAGCGTTCATTCTTAACTTACTTGGTTAAAGAGCCAACAGCTATGGGAGCACATGTCCACCTGCGTGGGCTAGGCACAACAAATTTTATTTGATTTCAGTTTATAATCATATACAGGTGACTAGATCCCCAAGGATGGTATCGTGTTGGAGGCAGCGTGCTCACGATAGTGACCGAGGATATGCGCACCCACACTAAACTCGGGTGCAGTGGCTGCAGTCATACAAGGCCGCGGTAAAATGCCAGGACACACACTCTGCCCGTGTGTGGACCGCGGTGAGCACCCATATTGCTGTTGTACGTGCCAAGGTAGCAGTGTGATCCCTACTGGTATTCGGTACATGGGGTACAGAATGACGCCGTTTCCAGCACGACGATTATATAGACATCAGTCTCCCTAAATAAACCGTGACTAACGTTTTTACAGGTGCTTGTGATTAGGTCAAAAACAATTGCTGCAACACACGTAAAAAGTTGTATACTATCAGGGATTACCCGTCCTCAAACTATCAAAGGCCTGAGGTAGAAGCAATAGTGTAGGCAAGGATAACGGCGTAGTTTTAAAGAAGGACTCACCCGTAGTATTGGAGTCGACGGCTGACGGGGGAGGCAGAGCACGTCGTTGCTCTGAGGCTGCAAAAAAGTAGAAAGTTCACGCAGCATGAGGTTTTTCGTGACTTACCGAAATCCAAGCGGCAAGATCTCACCGATCAGGCAAATCTCATACTCACGATGGGTGGCAAACCGACAATCGTCTGTCCTACCCTTGCTCCGGGCCCCGTACTGGCTACTTCCGGGTCTGCTGCTTAAGTGAGTGAGAGAACGTCGGAAGCGTCAGGAGGCTAGACTGGTGACCGAGGCGGCCATCTTGGGTGGGGATGTGTGTAAAACTTTATTGAATTGAATTATCAGTGTGCACAAGTGCTAGCGGGGCTAATGCGCCTGCGCAGTAGTTTATGAACAAAGTGGTTCAGATATTTGGTAAACTGGTCTGATGGACGTGAAAGATGGAGTTATACCTTTGTTGATACGCAGTGTCAGTATCCACATGAGTTTGTGGACATAATGCAAGTACATAGTTATTTTGAACATGAATTGATTGAACTGGTATATTGCACAGAAAGGGGGGGGGGGGTTTGCCTCCAAGGTGTGTTCGCCTGGAGTGTATGGCTGGACAATATGGATGAGGGCCTAAGGCCTCGGGATGGTGCTCAGATGGCATGGCATTTGCACTGGAGGTTGGTGGTTACCCTGATGAATAGTGGCAGCCATTCTCATTGGGGATGGGTAACTCAGTAAAATCCACGTGGGGGCACAGGGGTAAAGATTGCGTGTGGTGGTAAAGCGTCACAATTTGGGGCCATAGTTTCATAAAAGGATAGGCGGGTTCCAGATGATGGAAGTGTGGTCGGGTGCATCGTCATTGGCGGTTCAATTCTGCCCAGGGGATATCGTTGTTTAGGCCCCGTATGTGGGAAGAAAGTTTGAACACCCAGTTCTGTTCCTTCCTAAACAACACCTCTTTGGAAATGTGTGGGAAGGCCTCCAGAATGGTCCAATTGAGGTCGTTGGTGGTGTGGTTGTGTTCAGCATAGTGCGCACACATCTGTGTGTTGGTCTTTCTACATCTGATGTTGCTTCTGTGCTCTGTCATCCTTATTTTGGCTGGGCGGGTGGTCATGCCTATATACTGCGGCTGACAAGGGCACGTGATAAGATAGACACAATTGCGTGTATTACAGTTAGTGTGTCTATTTTGCCGCCATGTCCAGGTATTTGTAAGTGGGATGGTTTTGGTGGCTTTAGTTAAAGGGCAGACTACACATTGCCCACAGGGGTAGTGACCTATTACTGGAGGTAGGTTCCATAGGGTATTGGGTGGTGGTGATGTAGTCTTTTTTTGTCTGGTGTTGAGGAGCAGATCCTTTGTTTGCGGTGCGTTTGAAGGCGAATCTGGGCTTACTGAAGGCCTGTTCTCCTACCTGGAGAATTTTCCAGTGCTTGTTGATGACCCGTTTTATCAGATTAGATTCTGGTGTGTAGGTGGTGACACATGTAATAAGGTCAGTATTGGGTTTCGGATGAGTCTCGAGTAGAGCCGCTCTGTTGGTATTGCGGGCTCTTTTCTGTGCGTTCTTTATTTTGCTGATTGGGTATTGTCTGTGAACTAGGTGTGTACTTAGTTCAGAGGCTTGTGTTTTAAAATCCTCTATGTTGCTGCAGTTTCTTCGTATACGTAAAAATTGTCCGTATGGGAGATTTTCCCTCAAGGCTTTGGGGTGGAAGCTATGATATAGTAGTGGACAGTGGTTATCAGTAGGTTTTTTGTAAGTGATAGTGTCCAGTTTGTCTTGCTTCCGGATGATCAGGAGGTCAAGAAAAGGTAATTCTTGTTCCGAGCTGTTGGCTGTAAATTTGAGATAGGGATTAAGGCTGTTTATCCAAGTGAGGAAGGCGGGGATGTTGTTGGTAGCCCCCTTCCAAAACACCAGGATGTCGTCTATATAACGACGCCACAGGCAGAAGTTGTCCAGGAAAGGGTTGGTGTCAATGAGCACGTACTTAGCCTCAAAGTCTGACATGTAGAGACATGCCAGACTAGGAGCAAAGGTACTGCCCATTGAGGTCCCCTGGGTCTGATGGTAAAGACGATCCTCAAATTGGAAGAAATTTTCTGACAATGCAATATGGGCTCATTCCATTATGAAACTTATGGGGATAGGTGATGTACATGAGGTGTTGTCGAGGATTTCCTCTACCACCTCCAGCATGATCTGTTGGGGAATGTTTGTGTAGAGGGCTTCAACATCTAAGGTTAAAAGAACGTCAGGTTGGGTACCCTCTAAATTGGTTGACTCCATCAGTTTGAGGACGTCTCTGGTGTCATGGAGGAATGTGGGTGTAGTCCTGACCAGAGGTTGGAAAAAGTGGTCGCAGAATTTAGAGAGGGGTTCCAAGACTGACCCTATGCCCGAGACGATGGGTTTCCCAGGGGGGGGGGGGGGTTTACCCCTTGTGGATTTTGGGCAGAGTGTAGAAGTAGGGCAGTCTTGGGTTGTCATTGGTGAGAAAATTCGCCTCATTTTTGGTGATCCACCCCTGGTTGAGTGCTGATGATACCACTGAGTTGATGCAGGTTATAAGGTGCGGTGTGGGATCCTCTGCAAGAGGGGTGTAGTATCTATCATCCTGGAGCTGGCGCAGGCATTCTGACCTGTAGTGGGTGGTGGACATAATCACGATCGCTCCTCCCTTGTCCGCTTCTTTGATGGTGATGGACGGGTCATTCGCCAAGGTATTAATGGCCTCCGATTCCAATTTGGATGTGTTGGAGAATCCTGCGGAGGTACGTTTTTCCGCAATCTCTTTTAGGACAGCTCTTTCAAATGTCAGGACCTCTGGGGGCACCATGCTGGAGTTGGGAGTGAAAGTAGAAGGTTTTCGTAGACCAGTGTCAACTGGTTGGGATTCTGGTTGGTTGCCAAAGAAGGATTACAGGCGTATTTTCCTGAACAGGTTCTGTAGTTCGCAATTGGTGCGAAAGTTGTCGATTTTGGGGGTAGGCACAAAGCCCAGGCCTCGTTTGAGTACGGTGGTTTCCACGTCCGTAAGTGGTCTTTCGGAGAGATTCACAATTAGTTTTTCTTCTCCAGGTGGCTTCTCAACTCCATGTGCATCTGTTGTGTTTTGTCTTGCCATTGTACTGGTTTTGGTTGGTTTTGACCGCCTCTTCTTTTTCTGCCTCTCCCTCTGCCCCAGCCTCTGCCTAAAAAAGGTTGTGGTTGGAAGGGGCAAACAGTGGTTGTGGACCATGTTGGAAGTTGGGGTATTGCCACATAGGCGGACCTTGGTAGGTTGGTGGTCCATATCCATACATCACATTCATAGGTGTTCTTTGTTGCTGGTGTGGTTGATGCCCACCTCGACTGTCGGTGCTAGAATTGCTGCTTGAGGAATAAGTCCTTCTGCGTGGGTTAGAGCCGTCTGTGGACGAATTCTCTTCTCCTGGTGGATTGTAGTCGTCTTTGAGATAAGGGTATATCTTTTCCTTGCTGAACCTCGCTATATCCTTTTGAAGTTTGGCTACTTTTTGTCTCATTAGGTAATCTTTGTTGTCATTGATTTCTTTGGTGATTTCAGCCAGTTTTGCTATGAAAGCTGTGCTGGCAATGTTGGCTTTTAACGCCCCTTCAGCTATGGTGATCTTCATGATAAGTTCATCTGCCAAGCGTTTTGCTGTTCTGATAATTAGAACCAGCAGGTCCCTGGTACATTTCCACGCCACCAATGACCATTCTTCTTTGAACTGCTTGTCCTCGAGGAATATTCTGGGGGTATTGGTGACTATAAGGCCGTTGGGAGCTATGTTAGCGCGGAGGTATTCTGTCATAATAACCCCATGCATGATAATCTTCATAAGTTGTCGTTTCATGTTGGTAATCGAAGTCCAGTCAATGCCTGAGCTGCTTGCAGCTACTCCACCATCCGAGTCAAGTATGGATGGTGTTCTCAATATTTCAGAGACCAAATCATCGCCAAACGAAAGTCCTTGGTTGTTCGCCATTGTATTTTTTGGAAGTTTGCCACTTCAGGTTTGAGGGCAAAGGTAGGTCCCACGGCTGAGCCGCCGTGCAAATTATATCAAAAACAAACGGGGACCAGGAGCTGTATTTAAGCAGGTCCTGCACACGAGCTCCGGGGCGAATTGTGGATCAAAGGGGTGTGCAGTTCCTAGTGGGAGGGGAGGGGAAAGGGAGGTCTTTCTTCGTGATGCCCTCACACACCCAGAAGGATGTCATGCTTCATCATTGGGCCAAGCTCCTCGTCGGGCCGGCGCTGCAATGCCCGACGGGCTCCCGTAAACGGGGCTCTTTGGCGGAGATCTTTTGAAGAAGCCGTAGGGTGCGTGCGGGTGCGAGAGCTGGGTAGTGCACAGGGTAGTGAGTTAAAATAAGTCTAGAGCTGTCCTACTATCTAATGTTTTATTCCTGCGGTAGATCAGGCTTAATTAAAAATATGAGAGAGCCCTACACGCATAGAATGTTCCTATAGGGCTGAGGTGGTTTAGTGAGTCGACATGTTTCGTGCCTAGTTAGCCCCTAACGGGTCTGGTGGCACTTCATCAGGACCAAGTAAAATAAAAACAGTGAGTGGTGCACTACCGCTGGTCTGGTTCTCTAAATTGTGTCTGATGACCAGGCTGCAGTAGGGTGAACCCTAGTAGACTTATACCAGGGTAGGAAACCTAGGGGATGAGAAAAAACAAAGGGGAGAGAAACAACCAATCGAAAAAACACCTATAAATTGGTGCTCTTTTTGGCAGGTTTACAATTGATTAGTGATCTTCAACAGACAACAGGTGCTACAGTGAAAGTGCCGGAGCGTTCGTTCTTAACTTACTTGGTTAAAGAGCCAACAGCTATGGTAGCACATGTCCACCTGTGTGGGCTAGGCACAACACATTTTATTTTATTTTATAACCATATACAGGTGACTAGATCCCTAAGGATGGTATCGTGTTGGAGGCAGCGTGCCCCCGATAGTGACCGAGGATATGCGCACCCACACTAAACTCGGGTGCAGTGGCTGCAGTCATCCAAGGCTGAGGTAAAATGCCAGGACCCACACACTGCCCATGTGTGGACTGCGGTGAGCACCCATATTGCTGTTGTACGTGCCAAGGTAGCGGTGTGATCCCTACTGGTATTCGGTACATGGGGTACAGAATGACGCAGTTTCCAGCACGACGATTATATAGACATCAGTCTCCCTAAATAAACCGTGACTAACGTTTTTACAGGTGCTTGTGATTAGGTCAAAAACAATTGCCGCAACACGCGTAAAAAGTTGTATACTATTGGGGATTACTCGTGCTCAAACTATCAAAGGCCTGAGGTAGAAGCAATAGTGTAGGCAAGGGTAGCGGCGTAGTTTTAAAGAAGGACTCACCCGTAGTATTAGAGTCTACAGCTGACAGGGGAGGCAGAGCACGTCGTTGCTCTGAGGCTGCAAAAAAGTAGAAAGTTCACGCAGCATGAGGTTTTTCGTGACTTACCGAAATCCAAGCGGCAAGATCTCATTGATCAGGCAAATCTCATACTCACGATGGGTGGCAAACCGACAATCATCTGCCCTACCCTTGCTCCGGGCCCCGTACTGGCTACTTCCGGGTCTGATGCTTAAGTGAGTGAGAGAACGTCGGAAGCGTCAGGATGCTAGACTGGTGACCGAGGTGGCCATCTTGGGAGGGGATGTGTGTAAAACGTTATTGAATTGGATTATCAGTGTGCACAAGTGTTAGAGGGGCTAATGCGCTTGCGCAGTAGTTTATGAACAAAGTGGTTCAGATATTTGGTAAACTGGTCTGATGGACGTGAAAGATCGAGTTATACCTTTGATGATACGCAGTGTCAGTATGCACATGAGTTTGTGGACATAATGTACAGTTATTTTGAACATGAATTGATTGAACTGGTATATTGCACAGACTTATTTTAACTCACTACCCTGTGCACTACCCAGTCCTCACACCCGCAAGCACCCTACGGCTTCTTCAAAAGATCTCCGCCAAAGAGCCCCGTTTACGGGAGCCCGTCGGGCATTGCAGCGCCGGCCCGACGAGGAACTTGGCCCAATGATGAAGCATGACATCCTTCGGGGTGTGTGAGGGCATCACGAAGAAGGACCTCCCTTTCCCCTCCCCTCCCACTAGGAACTGCACACCCCTTTGATCCACAGTCCTGGAATATGTCCACTCTCCCTATGGAGGCAAAAGCTGCCTTCACATAGGTTAACCAAGGGATACCATGTGTGGCATCAAGAGACAAACAATCCTACAAGATCAGTCTATTGAGCTGTAGATCTACCCATGTACAGATTTTTATCCAACAAAGTAGAGGACTGAGAGCGACTGCATCAGCTAAACGATAGCAGCCAAGCTCTAAATGGACTGAAAAAGCCAGAGGACATTGTGGAACCTGAACCAGTCACCTTAAAAATTGTTTTTCTGCTGTCTGGATTATGTCCGTTTTTGCATACCCCCAGATCACGCTGCCATACTAAGTCTGAGTCACACATTAACTTGGTAGCTCTTAAGTAGGACATAAGGAGACCAGGAGCCCAACCTACTTGCAAAACGGGCCACAGCCCCAGTGGTATAAACAAGATCAGCACGCTTTCCCTCAATTAGGGGCTTCCACTTATTTTTGGCATCAAAAAGCACCCCTACATAGCGAAAAGACAAAACTTTGCCTAGCATGTGAGGGCCCACTTTAAAGGCCTTAGAACTAGTGGATCGTGGGCCAATGTAATTACATGAGATTTGGAAAAATTCACAATCGGATCCAAAATGCCCATAGTATTTTGAGTTACTTTCACCAAAAGGAGTTTGGTGTCATGTTGGATCCGAATAGTGAGCCTCCCAGAATTTTAAAGAATTTAAACCAATGTGTACAAACAGCTGAGCAAGGCTGTAGTAAGGAAGAAGTTATACAGCAGATCCACAAAGAATTCCCTGATGTGTCTGAGGGAAATTGGGATGCTTAAAGGGTTACATTCACTGCATTTATCTAGTCAAGGGTGCCGGTCTGAAACAATGTAAAGTGTGTGGTGTCCTATTTGGGATCTGGCAGGAAATGCAGTCTGTGCCCTCCACTTCTTATATAATACCTTCACTTTCTAGTCGTTGAAATTCAGAGTGGTTGGCTCCAGTGGCTACGGCAAGGAAGGCCAGTGGTAAGTTGAGGTTGTGTAAAGATCTGAGGGAATTAAATAAGTATGTATTGGTGGACCAGTTTCTCATTCCCAACATTTCTGAGTTGGTGAAGTTGTTGAGTGGGCCAGAATATTATTAACAATTGATCTCACTTTGGCGTATCATGAAATTAATCTTCAGGAAGAATCTGAAGATCTTACAGCATCCGTTACCCCATTCGGTACTTTTAGGCTTTCTAGAATGCCATTTGGGTTGATCTCAGTGACCTCTGTTTTTCAAAGGGCTACGGAAAAAGTACTGAAAGGAGATGCTGGGTGTTAAAAATACATATTGGTTTTTGGTAAGCAGAAGCATGATGAGAGAATAAGGGAAGATCATAAGAGGTGAATCTTACAATGAAGGATAAAATGTGCAATTTCAGAGAAACCTCAATTATATATTTGGGTCATGAAATTACTGGCAGAGGTAGAACGCCTAAAGGGGAGTTAGTAAACACCATATGACAATTAGTTCACTGTCAACTAAAGAAGAGGTAATGAGTTTTCTGGGTACGGCAGACTACTACAATAAATCTGTGAGGGAGTTTGCGGAAAGACCCAAAAAGTGAGAAATCTATTAAAAAAAGGTTGGATGAAGAGTGAGAGGAGGCATTCACTAGCATAAAAGTAATACTAGTTTCAGCTCTTAATTTACAGAGCTTTGATCCACAGGCTAAATCCACCCTCAAACCGGTGCTAGTCTTAAAGGGTTCGGGAGCGATTCGGGTACAGGTGAATAATGAGAAATGATGAGAAAACCATAGTGTTTGTGTCTCGCAGTTTGACAGGACCAGAAACCCTTTATTCAGTCATCAACGAAGAGACGTTGACTATTTACTGGGTAGTCAGAAAACTTAAAAAAAACTTTTTGTGGAGAAGTGAGTTTTGCATTAAAACAGATCACAAACCACTCAGAGATTTTCAATTAAAAAAAGCAATGGACACGGTTTCAAGAAGGATAACTAAATGGGTTCGATCTCTTCAAGAATTCAAATTTCAGTTGAGTATATACCTGGTGTTACTAATCAAGTAGCTGATTCTTTTTCACATTTGGTACCAAAGGGGACTGATAATTCTGAGGAAGGTAGTGTTGAGTAAGTAGCTGACAAAAGTGTAAGAGTGAAGAGCATCATTTTGGAGGCTGAGTGGAGAAAAGGGGTACAGGAAGATAACGCTCTGCAAGAGGTCTAATCTTGTGTCAATAATGGTTGAAGAACAAGGATGAGGACAGTGAGGAATGCAGAAAAGTTTGGATTGTGAACGATTAATTCATTGAAAAATTGGTCTGTGATATAGAGGTACCAGATTGATTCCACCCATATTCCTCAGAAAAGGGTTTATTTAATTTAGCACATGAGGGGCACCAGGATATCTCAAAGACTAAGGCGAGACTAGAATTATCTTATTGGTGTCTGGGCATGGCTCTTTGTGTGGGAAGAGTTGTCAAAGACCATATGCAGTGTTCTTTTGGTGATATGGTCTTGAAATCTAGAGTTCAACCTGTGGTGATCCAAGTGATGGATGACTCCATGGAGTGACAGAGTGACATTGCATTGGATATTTTGGGTCATGTTGACAATGGACAAATATATGTTGTGGTCTCTTGGATCAGGTTTGCTATATGCATACCGGTGGAATGTGAGTGAGAAGGGAAGCTCTAGAATGGAATGTAAGGGAGCTTGGAGGTGGAGGGTAGACTATTCAGTTAGCTAAGAAAAATGGGAAAGGTTGGAAAGAGGAAGGAGATAAAAGGGCTAAGGTACATAGGTTAACTCCACATTCTGTCACTAAGAGAACACCTCTTGAACAGTTTAGAGGAAAGAAGGCTAAATCCCTGGTTTCACAATTGTGGTTGAATGAGAAGTGTGCAAGTGTGAATGGAACAGATAGAGTGGACTAAGGGAGAAATATATAAAGGAAGAGAAAGGAAGGCATGGTTTGAGGTTAATAAGGCTGTTTAGGGAACGGTGGTGGAGGTCGGTGGTTTGGTTCAGATCAAGAGACCCTCAACCAGTAAACAGGAGTGCAGGTTTTTCAGAACTAAAATCGTTTTACAATCAAACTGTTAAAAAATGCAATACAGACAGGACTCACAGATATGGAATCTGAACAGAATACTTATGTTCAAGCAGGGTGAGGATTGTGGTGAGTATGTGAGTTGGGAAAAGAATGCTGAGAAAGAGAATAAGAGTGAAGAACAAAATGGCAGGGACCATGTAGAAGGAGGCCAACAGAGACGTAGCAGAATGATGAAAACCCCTAAAGGTTTTGATGTTTATACAATGTGATTATGCATATATAGCTAACTCTTGAGCATGTTTTTATTGAATTCTGAACAAAGGTATGTTTCTTGGTAATGCAACCTTTGCATTTTATGTTAATCTGCAATGGTTTCTTTGAACTTTACTTGTGATTTTCTCCTATTCTATGTATTCATAGCCACTGGGGTTAGATTATCTTTATTGTGCTTGGTTGTCATATTATGTTTTTTTTTTTTTTTTAAGGGGGAACGTTTTGCTGCTCATTGTACAGGGGAAGATGTGTGGTATCTTTGATTGGGTTTTCTATATACAAACCAGTGGACTGCTAGTGGGGAGCAAATCTCTAGAATGCAGTGTAAGGGAGCTTGGAGGTGGAGAAAAGACCCGCAGTATTTCCCAAACTGTGGGTCGTGAACCACTGCTGGGTTGCAAGCCGAATTGTTTTGAATCGGGAAAGTCCAAGCAATACAGATGCCTTTATATTCTGTATTTATCTCGTCACACTTACTTAGGTTTACAAACTCCTCTCACTTTGCAGTCAGAGAACGAAAAGTAAAATTAATTATGTGATAATCCTGCTGGGGTATATGACCTGTGAAAGGAAAGACTGTAGGATGTCATTTTATGTAACACAAAATATAAACACCTGTAAATGAACTGTACACATTCAGCATTAAAGAAAGCAAAAATTAAGAAACACTTTTTTTGTAATTGTGTAATGAAAACAAAGATTTTAATCGGCTCAGAACAAATCATGACAAGTTACTTGGCGAGGCACAAATAATAAATGCCCACTGAAACCAGAGTTCCACATATTATCATTTGTGTGCAATATAGTTTTATCAGTAAAACTGTATGTATGTGCAAATTCAGAGACCATGCTATCTGTTAGAAAATGCTCTACCACACGATGCTTTAGTTGCATTAAAAAAATCCCCCACCTCATGTCCATTAAAGCTAGGTGGGTTGTGAAAGTGTGCAGTACTAAAAAGTGAGTCTTGGTACTAAAAAGTTTGGGAAGCACTGGGCTAGAGCACCGAGGCGGATCGATGGCTGGGACACTTTCTCCTGGAAAATAAGTTTCCTCAACTCACTCATCTGGTCACTGTCATGATTTTGGAGTACCATCCTTATTACAGATGCCAAGGTAATATTTAAAAATTCTCCAGTTTGCATTCCTTCTTTAGTATGATAAAGCAACTAATGAAGCAAACTGAAAAAACAAACCTGTGGAAACAAATAGGATTAACTCGCAATATTTATAATGGGACTAGTCCTTAGCATTACATGCAATATTTACCGTAACTATTGGGCCAGTGTATACTGGAGATTCTGGAATGTTTTCTTCAGGCCCTTCAAGTGTACCCATTAGCTCATCTAAAGCACTGTCATCTATTTTCTCCTAGAAAAAGAAAAGGATAGAATGCCAGTTAAGATAGAATGCCCAAATTAGATGTTAAGATTCCATTTTAACAATGTGTAGCAACAGTGCGTGTTGTCTGCAGTGCTCATTTGTGCTCACAATAACACTGACATTGCCCCAAATAATACAAGTAACTCCATGAATAACAAAAAGCAGGTTGTAAACTCAATAGCTGGAAGGCAAAATTGTATCGTAATAGTGGTATTTTAATATTGGTAGGCTTACGGCCTTGAAAATGAACTAGATGAGAGCTACACAAAGAGAAAAGTTCGAACTATGGATTTTTCAATATTAAGTGGGCAGAAGTGGCAGGTATTCACTCACTGGTAATGATGCCCTGATGAGAAAAATCACCTCATGTATTAAAACAGAAAACTGACCATTAAGTAATGAAATTTACAAAAGCACAAATGCAAGAATTAAAAGATGAAAAGTATTTTAAATGTTATAAACATTCACACACTTTATTGATAGCCTAAGGCCCAATTGGTTAGTAATGTAAGTGAATATCCTGTACATTTCTTACATTAAAGGCCAGATATACGAAATTCTTATTTTGCATTTCCTAAATAACGATTCCGTAGGAATCACTATTTAGGAAATGCAAAATGGTATATACAGATTTTGCGACAGAGTAGGAATGGCTATTAGGAAATCGCAAATAGGAAATGCTATTGCATTCCCACCTAAGGGCCAAATTGGAAATCCAAACTCAAGTGGGCATCTGGGCTTAAGGCCCCCCTGGAGGCACCCTGAAATTCATAGTGCACATGTAAGCACACTTATGCCCTAAGGCACATTAAATTGATGCATTTTTAAATACATTTTTTAATTTTGCACATGGTTACCATCGACTTTAAGTCAATGGTAATAGCATTTCCTAAATGCCCAATTCGCATTTGGGAAATCCTTTGTACATGTGCTTTGGGAATCGCAAATAGGTAATCCGTATTTGCGTTTCCTAAATCATGGTTGCAATTTCTACCCTGCAGAAATCGCAAATTGCGACCGTTTTTTTTGGCCATTGCACATACGAAAAGGCTGTTTTGCATTTCTTAACGGGTCGAAATTGCAATCTGGGCCATTAAGAAATGCAAAAACCTTTTGTATAGTTGGCCCATAGTAAATAAAATGTAATTTGTTTTGTCAGTCTTTAGTATAGACACTTAGCTACAATGTAATGTATAAACAATGTAATGTTGACATTTCCATGCAGACATATGCTGGGGGCTTTCTGAATTTTACAGTCCCTCTGGGGTTCCAAAACAAAAGTACTTTACATGTTACTGTAATGGTTTTAACATTATGTCTGCGGCATACGGCAACCGCCTGCTCTCCTGGACCAACATCAACGACGAGGACACCAGCGAGATCATGAACACCATCCACTCCGGTTCACCGCTAGACCCGTGCCCTCACCACATCTTCAACAAAGCCAGTACAGCCATCGCGCCCCATCTCCGGAAAATAATCAACATCTCCTTCGAGACAGCAACCTTCCCGGAAAGCTGGAAGCACGCAGAGATCACCGCCTTACTCAAGAAACCCAAGGCAGACCCCAAGGACCTCAAGAACTTCCGACCCATCTCTCTGCTCCCGTTCCCGCGAAGGTCACCGAGAAAATCGTCAACAAACAACTGACCCGCTACCTCGAGGAGAACAACATCCTGGACCCTTCCCAGTCCGGCTTCCGCAGCAACCACAGCACCGAAACCGCCCTCATCGCCGCCACCGATGACATCAGGACCCTGCTAGACAACGGAGAAACAGCAGCCCTCATCCTCCTGGACCTATCAGCCGCCTTCGACACGGTCTGCCACCACACACTACGAACACGCCTTCACGACGCCGGGATCCAAGAGAAGGCCCTGGACTGGACCACATCCTTCCTTTCCGGCAGAACACAAAGCGTCCGCCTCGCCCCCTTCTGATCCAAGGCCACCAAGATCATCTGCGGCGTACCCCAAGGCTCCTCCCTCAGCCCAACGCTGTTCAACATCTACAAGGCACCCCTCGCCCACGTCGCCCGACAGCACAACCTCAACATCATCTCCTACGCCGACGACACCCAGCTGATCCTCTCCCTCACCAAAGACCCTCACACCGCCAAAGCCCACCTCCACGAAGGAATGAAGGCCGTCGCCGAATGGATGAGGACCAGCCGCCTGAAGCTGAACTCGGACAAGACGGAGGTCCTCATCCTTGGTTCCAACCCTTCAGCCTGGGACGACTCCTGGTGGCCAACATCACTGGGAACAGCCCCGCCACCCACCGACCACGTATGCAACCTAGGGGTCATCCTCGACCCCACCCTCTCCATGACTAAGCAGGTCAACGCCGTTTCCTCATCCTGCTTCAACATCCTCCGAATGCTCCGCAGGATCTTCAAGTGGATCCCCACCGAAACAAGAAAAACAGTCACCCAGGCCCTCGTCACCAGCAGGCTGGACTACGGAAACGCCCTCTACGCAGGAACGACGGCTAAGCTCCTGAGACGGCTGCAACGCATCCAGAACGCCTCTGCACGTCTTATCCTCGACATCCCCCGACGCAGCCACATCACACCCCACCTGAGAGACCTGCACTGGCTCCCTGTCAACAAGAGGATAACCTTCAAGCTCCTCACCCACGCACACAAAGCACTCCACAACTCCGGACCAGCCTACCTCAACAGACGACTCAGCTTCTACACCCCCACCCGCCAGCTCCGCTCGACCAGCCTCGCCCTCGCCACAGTCCCCCGCATCCGGAAAACGACCGCCGGCGGCAGATCCTTCTCCCACCTCGCCGCCAAGACCTGGAACACCCTCCCCACCAACCTCCGACAGACCCAAGACCTACTGGCCTTCAGAAGACTCCTCAAGACCTGGCTCTTCGATCAGTAGCAGCACCACCCCCCTCCTCCCCCAGCGCCTTGAGACCCTCGCGGGTATGTAGTGCGCTTTATAAGTGACATGATTGATTGATTTTCATACCAAAGACTGAAGAAATGGGTTTAAAAAAATATGGAATAGGTCCCCAACTGCAGTGCAGATTGGATATTATGGAAATTTAAAATGAGGCAGTTGGGAAATGATTACAACCAGAAGATCAAGTTTTTAATAACGACCAGCTACAACTTTGAGGCAAAAATATTGACTACCAGAACATTGTGAAGGTTTATATCAATCAGTCAATCAATCAAATCAGGATTTGTAGACCGTGGCTGCTCCACCCATGAGGCGCAGCCAAGAAGAAGTGTATCTTCTTCCTATGTCCCAAATTTGAACTAGTATTGAAGTTAAGCTTATGAAGCTGTTATGTCTAGCGGCCAATTATTTTATCCTTTAAGAATACAGTTACTTCAGCTGCTCCTCTTTATTCTGTATGGCAACCCGTTATATATTTACTTTTGCTACACTAACACAGGGGCCCCAAATGCTTATATTAAAAAAAAGAAAAGTGCAGCTTATTTCCGGAGGATCCACGGCTAAATCTTTTTAAAAAAACAAATGTGGTCTCCCACCCTTGTTTCTTTTTATGGCTCTCCCGTGCGCGTCAGGTCCTTGGGGGGATTATAATATATATTTGAGGGGAGCGCGCATGGCCTTCCCCTCTCCCATGGCTCATTTCACCCCAGGGAAACACATCCCCCGGGGCCCGGTCTTTAAAATAAACTGGGAGGGGGGCACGGTGCTCCCCTCCCGGGCCGATTTCGGCCCCAGGGGACTCAATCCCCCGGAGTCAGGTCGTTAAAATAAACTGGGAGGGGCGCTATAGCCCTCCTGCCCGGCCAATTTCGGCCCTGGGGACCCCCTCCCCCAGTCGTTGTTGAAAGGGGATGGAGGCAAGCAGCCATGCCCACCTCCCAGGACGATTTCAGCCCACAATTTCAAAATGAGGCGGGCTACTCGACTTTTCATCTGTTTCCCGGTCCGCAATGAAGCGGGTAAGGAAAGATGAAAAAATTGCTCCCGCCCACAAGGAGCAGCGATTTTAGCTGCTCGCTGCGGGCAGGAGCTATGCCAGTTCCCGCAGGAGGCGGGGTACCGGCCAGTGCTGCAGGGGCCTTGGGGCTCCCCCATGCGGACCCCAACAATATCGTGGTGGGTGCCCAGGGTGGGCACCCACCCTTTGGGGGAGGGGGTCCCTGGGGCTGAAATTAGCCCAGGGAGGGGGGCTTAGAGTGCTCTTTCCCATTAAATATAGTGCCGGGCCCCTGGGGAGGGGGTCCCAAGGCCCAAAAGCAGCCTGGGGAGGGGGCCCGCGAGTTGGCTGGCTTTAGGAGGTTGGCTGCAGGGCCTGGCTGCAGCCTGACTGTCGTGGCCACTAGCCCTATCTCCCACTGCGCACGGCTGATGAGATGTCATCAGTGATGTCAGAAATGATGTCATAAAACATCTAGAGTGATGTAATATGTGAGGTCATAAGCAGAGCATGGGGTGGTATGAGTGATAGTTAGCCCTGCTAACTATAACTGGTGAATTTCTGTGCTTTGTTTAGTTCAAAACGTTAAGGTTGTCACTGACATATTCACCTAACTATAACTTTACTTTGTGTATTTATACTGTCTAGGTACCTATCTATGAAATTAAGTATAGTGAACCTATACTTACTTATATATACTTACCTCATTGTCGATAATTTTGCTATGATATTTTGGGCTGCAGACTCTGCACAGCCAAAATTATACTGGTACCTTGAGAACTAGGCCACGGATTTGATGGACCTAAAATGGCACCCATAGCCTGTGGTCTAGTTGTCAATGTCACAGGCTATGTGCCATCTTAGGTGTATTGCATCTGTTGCCTAAATTGGCTAAGATATACTAAAGTGTTAACACATTAAAGCTATTCTCTAAAAATTACTGAGCAGATTTACACCAAACCAAAAGCACGCTGCTTTCTGAGTTTCATGCAAAGTTTGGTTTAAATCTGTTCAACAGTTTGGCTGTAGGTGTGAGCAAAATTTCCTATGAGAGCTAAAATAGGAACACACATCTTCTCCAACCCCAAGCCTTAACTTTTTTTCTCAGCATGGAGCTGCACGATATTTGGTGTGCAGGACCTTATCTGACTACACTAAGCAAGTATCAAATTTAGTGCATATCCACTCATGGGGGCCAAACCAATAAATCTCTTTTCAAAGGAGAGAGAGGCTGACGACAACTACACAGTGGCAAGTGCCAGCTTATGCTCTGGAGATAGCATATCCTCACAAATTCAATAGCCTTTCAAATGTTTCATCAACCCCAGTCTACCTCACACAATGCACTGCTGTGATGAACTTAGAACTGCACTTAACTCCATGTAGCCTTCTAGATACTGTCACCATAAAGCTAGACACTGCAGCTCACAAAACATACTGTTGTGAGCCTATATTAACCTGTAAATTTACAGTTTTTAGACACCGGGTGCTGTCATTATGCAAAGGAAATTGCATCTTCCAAAATGTAGTATACTTAGGAATTTGAAAGAATTTTAGAACCATGCAAAAGAAGCACCAATGAGACCCACGGCTGGAAAGGGAGGCACCTGCTTCTAGCCCAGGAGCACACGCAATTCCAGTTAATTTAGTAGGAATAGTGCTACTGTTGTAAAAGCAATATTTTCAGTTTTTCTTTCAGACTTTGCATCATAGTGAATGAATACCAGTGCCTGCTCTCTGCTGGAGTTTGACAGGGTTCTCTGTTCTGACAGTTCTTTGTACTTTTTTTTGCTGTAGCAGTTGAGTACTTGTTTCCTGATCACAGTAACTCTTATAAAAAAAAAAAGTGTGTGCATTATTGCCAACCTTACTGCAACTGAATGGCTGCAGGATTCACTTCTGCAGCCTGTGATAACCAGTGGCAGCTGGTAGCTTTTAAAAGTGGTGGGCATAAAAGTCACCTTCAACTGTCACAGAGTGAGCAAAGTGAGTGACAACAATGGACATAAGGGGGCTTCAGGCTAAAGGACATTGCCTCCACATTCAGATGTACACAGATGGGATTTAGATTAGCATAGTCCCAAAACATGACCCTGAAGGCACATTGTAATGGCTATATTAAACAACTTAAGCAAAAGATGGATGACATTTAGACTTTTGTCATAATTTACCCAGATACCATGCAAAGAGTAGTGTCCTTTTACTTGCACATTCATTGCATTCCAGTTTAGCTATTGAAAGTATTCTATACACTGGCAGAGACACAGCACAAGACTGTTTCAGCTTCGTTTTCCCAAGCTGGTGTAATTATAAAAAAGCAGTGCATTTCAAATCTTAAACACATAGATTAATACCACATGTAACAAGAAAAATATTGCCACATGCTAATGATTTAAAACGCCTACAGAAAGGCTCTCCTTGTACCTAAATTAAATCTCCTCATTCCTTCAAAATTGCAATTTTTTTTAAATCTTTCTCTTAGCACCAAGTGTCTCAGGTAAAGAAATTAATCCTGAAACTAGGCCAGATAAAAACATTTTGTAATTCGCGTTGCAAGTTATTTTTGCTTTATTTAGCTCAACATATACTTATTTTCTATGAAGCAAATGGTGAAAAATGTAAATATGTTGAAAAGGCATTCATCAAGGTGCTCGTTTCACATGCTGCTTTTTTATCTTAAAGGGCAGTCCAACTCAGCTTGTGCTTAATTGCGGCGCGTGCACCCATTTCAAATCGAACTCAGCTTTTCAACATGAAAAAAATAACACCACTGGCTGAGCACTCGTTTGATACGGCGGCAACAGGAGCCTGCCCTGTCTGCAGTATGTGCCCCCTTATCGAAGGATTAGATGAAAGGCAAACATAACCTGCACACATTGTTGGGGGCTACTACCTCACACACAGCTCTGCTGTCAGCACAGACTTCTTCTGTTGTCTGTGTCTTCGCGCACGCCCTAGTTCGCACCCCTGCACGGACTCTTCTGTTCCCGAGCTTGGCGCTTCCTGTGTGCCAAAGAGCCAATGCTGACATAGCTCTTATGATATGCACTATGTTAAATACCATGAGAGCTGCGCCGATATTGGTAGGACAAGGCAACACAGCGCCCCCCCTGAAGAAACGAAGGGCTGTGATAGCCGGCCCAGCCCCTGCCTTCTAGGCAGAATGGATTTAGACAGAAAAGCCATGCCAGGGTGGCCGAGTCCAGAGACCGGCCAATCTGTCATGCGTACTTTAAGTACGGAGAGCTGCAGCTCTCCATGGCAACAGCCACACCCCCTCATTTCGTGATGGCACAATACAATTGCAGCCCGGCCTGCCTCAGTATGAAGCCCCACCAAACGTGAGTTTTTATATGCACCAAACATTAGATTTCACAGCTGAGACTTCAATGTCTATTTTTCCAGGGTAGGTTGGGGATAAAAGCAGTGGGTCAATGCCCTTTTGCCCTTTAAGAGGAGTCGCTGCTGGTGATAACTCTTCGATCGTTAACTTTCACCTTGTTCTAGCTTGGTGCAAATTCAAGGCTTATGGCTGGCTGCATGCTCTTCTTTTACCCACAAGCAATATCACATTCCTTTCCATTGTTCTCATTGCTTACTTACCTATTTTAAACTGCACTGGAAGACATTGTGTTTTCCTTGAGCAATCACTGTTGGTATCTTGTACTTTCCTATAGGAGTATCCATTGTTTTCTTAGATTCCAGATTAATGTTAGCTCTGTTTAGTTGACAAGTTCTGTCCTTGTCATTTTCTTTGTCTCTCCCAATTATGGGCCCGCACTGTTTGCAGTCTGTTTTTCCCTTTCCTGTCTAATTAGGTTTCTTGCTCGTTTTTATCTGGTACCACCTTTTTATTTCTCTGTACTGTTTTATTGTAATAATTGGATATGTCAGTGTTAGCTCCACCAATTGAGCTGAGGCACATCTCTGTACCAGCTGCATGCTGGACATGGATGTTAGCTTTCTGCATGCTTGCCTTTTTCTGGTACCCAACAAAGTCCAGTTTCTCAACTGCCTAATGACAGAACTATGTTTTGTTTAGTACATTACATTAGCATATTTTCTTCAGAGTGGTCTTTCAAACCAACTTAGCACTGAGATTGGTCCTGAAAGCAGTCAAACAATAAATGAAGGCAATCTAATCTGGTTTTCTTCTTCCATATAACTGTAAGAATGTTAGATATGGGGGCCAATGTAATCTTGACTTAATTATAACACTAGGAGACCGGTTTACAAAGGCATTTTGGGGGGCGTAAAGTAGTCATTCTGTAGTATTCTTTTGCATGCATTTGTGAATTCACCCAAAACAGCAAAACATGGGAATATCCATGGAATATTTATATTCATAAAGTACAAATAGAAAGGACTGTGCACTCTTTGCACTTTTATTAATAGGGAGTTGGGTGTTTTGGGGCTGATTCACAAAGGAATGTAAGAGTAAGTAAAGGGGCATTCCTTTAGGTACCACTTCCTGTACTCGAACATTTTTGATAGTCGGTCCCATCATGACAAAATATTAAATTAATTAAATACCAAAATGTGACATGGAGTGGCAATTGTGGTACGTTTAAGGAATTTGATCACTATCAAACTGGGACAATAGTACCTACGGTTGCCGGCTGTAACTTTCAGAAGAACAAACTACCTCTCGATCTGATGGCAAATTAGTGGTATCCCTCGTTCAGACGAGCTCTCAAGATCGTCCTGTTTCTTGCATACGGCTATGGAAGCAACGCATTTGCCCTTTTCTCTTTAATGATGATTCCACCCTCGAGATCTCCAATACACTATACTACGATTCATAAGACAACATTTTTTAAACAGAAATGGAGACCACACAGAAGGTCAAATACAAGAGGCAGGAGTCTTAAACTGCTTTATACAATGGGTATGAAACAGATAGGTAGAAAGCTGAAGGCATAGGTGTAAGAGTAGCCACCAGACTAAACATTAGCAGGCAATGTTAATATGATTAAAAGCACTGAATGCAATGCCAGGAGGACTCCAGGTAAGCATTAGAAATGGAAGCATTTCACAACCTACTTTTGGGAGTTAAGACATTCAAATAATTATCATTTCCACTGGGAGCATTTGCAGGGGGATAAGTAATAAAAAAGAATCCTTGCTTTCTTTGTAAGTGGAAATTTGCGTTTGTCACATACCTAGGGTAGAAGGCAGAACCAAGTCTGGCCTCTCTGGTATCCATTACTCCCTACTTCTCTATATTCGGAGTATTAGTTCGAGATCACTAAGGATATTACAAAGCTTAACCTCATGGACTTGAGATGTACAAAGATACGAAACTAAGAAGGAGACGAGGATGATGCAGCTTGCTTTGTCAGTATGGGGTAAGTATGTACCAAAGCTAGATACTTAGTTGTGTAGAGAGTAAGCCGGGGACAACAACTTTACAAGAGAACAGAATAGCAGCATTGTTAGCAGGCTCTCCACAGGAATTGGACATTTTAGAAAGGTATTTTACTGTCCTTGAGCAGAAAGGAGTCTGCCGCTGGGAAGAGGTGAAGGTATCTTATGGGTAGCAATTTATAAACTATTGATTTAATAACCAGCAGTGCACAACAGCCGTGCGATTTCAGTTGCGAAAGTTTGGTCCCGATTGTTGTGAAGTAGACCGTAAGAATGTGGGAAGAAATCAGGAGTGGCACAGCAGCAATGCTAGGAAGTCCATGCGTAGGCAGGCAAGACAGAGAGAACATGAAGCAAGAGGTGCAGTCAAGAACCAAGGCAGACAGTCCAAATGTCTAGGTGCTCTTCACTCAGCCACTTAACAAGACACCAGGGTGTGAGTCACCCCAGGTTCTATGTTAAGATCTTACTGAAACACACACATTTAGACATTCCGACCCTCATACCAAACTCTCTGCTCAAGATCACAGGATGATTCTCTGAACACATACGTTCAGAGTTCTGAGAGTCGATGAATCTCAGTTGTGGAACAACATGACGACCACCGTTGCAAGCACTGGGGCAGTCTCCTTTCATCAACCATATTATCTGAGGGAATAATAGCAGCAATAGAATATAAAATAAGAGTAGAGGGAGAATAAAAAAGTCTAATCTGCACTGAATTGAATGAAAACGACAGTCATAACCCCTATACAAAGCTAGTAAAACAATGTTGTTTGGATCTGGTTTACGTCATGAATTACATTCTTTACAGCAAAACATCTCTTTACCTCATCAAGCTTTTCTTTTTTTGCATCAGAGGGTGCAGAACAGGTGAAGTCTGATGATAGGGCAGAAACCAGATCCTCCTCACCGAGTGGTTCCTGCATATTATACAACAGAAAACAAAGGGCATTAATTCCAGGCAAGGCTAGGCAGAACCAATGGCACTAAATAATTATGTTGGCAAAGCGCACACACTATTAAAAAACGGAGATAAACTTCAAAGGCAGAATAATATATCAAGCAAGGTCAAAGCAACACCTGCAAACGGTGTCTTTAATTTCAGTGCAACATGCAAAAAACAACCTGCACAATGAATTGTGTCTTATGGTATAGATATAACCCTATGGAACTTATCTATTGTGCAAACTAAAGCATCATGGGGAAAACGTAGTAGAATACTTATTGGCTAACTTATTATTATTATTATAATAAACATAATATTACCTTACCACTGCAGTATTTACCATTATTAATCATAATCCAACCAATACCTGATACGATATCCTAAATTATATGAACCACTCTATAAACTTCCCACCCACTACGATCCATTTTTTTTATTCATTGGCTGATTCTTTTGGTAAAATGCCCAGCTAAAGATGTTCAAACATAGTAATAAAAAGCATCATTCATTGACCTAGGTTAGATGAACTTATTGATAAATAACTTAATACTCTTGATCTCTGGTGTTGGTCTTTATTCATAAATATAGTCCAGTAGTAGTTATGTTTATGTGGAATAGGTCACGCCCTATTAATGAAATTATGGGCTTACAAAATGCAATTCTTTCAATGGTCTGTGAAAGATAAAAACTGCAGCTCTTACAAGGTTTGCTAGCTTTGTGTCATACTACAGCATAGCAGTCAAAATGCAGACATACAGAAATACAGTGACTATAATATGGACTCCCAAAATATTGTCAAGGTAGAGCTAATAGAAAATCTACATTCAGCTTGACAATATTTAGGTAGCTTATATTATAGTCACAAAGTATCTGTTGGTCAATATTCTCGACTAAGGTGCGATATATAGCTTTCTTTACTTGGCCATCCGCACCATCTTAACAAAGGCAGACTACAATTTTCCTGCATCAGCTGGGAAACCTACCGGGCATTTGGAAAAGGTAAAATGTGTTCTCCAACACCAGTGATATTTTGTGAAGGTACTACAAAAGTGACATATCTCGCATGACTGTAAATTCTACTGACTCCGTTCTTGTATCGTTAGGCGTCTCATTAAGTTTACTTCTGGCATTAGATATGGCATACTATTTCAGTAGTTTAGAAAAGACGCACACATAGCATTAGGAATCACACTCATTAAGCTTACCTATGAGAATAGGTATTGCGTGCTATTTCAGTATTTCTCTAGTCTTCTTCGGTCAATTATGCACTATGCCAAGCATTATTAGTTTTCAGCACTCCACTATACGGAAAATATGGCAACTTTTCCAAAAGTTAAGGAAAGTATATAATCAAATTAAATAATGTTGCTGTAGTTTATGAGGTCATATGTGTAAAAAAATATATACTTTTTCCATTCTGACATGAAAGCATGTTTTTTTTTGTTTTTTTTTTTACACAAAACATGAATTTTGGAACAAGCAGCTCTTTCTTCACACTATTTCAAGGGCAGGTTTCTTAATATAGTGTTGAAGATGGTTCCGGGTCACTGGAATATTTCTACTGCTTTCTCCTGTTTCAACCAAACAGTTTAGGTGTGGATCAGAGGTGCTGCTAAACTGTGGTGGAATCTGTGCATGTTTGGCAGGAATTATACAAAGTCGGCATACATCTCACTATTTCGCTTGCCTATTACTACCTAGTATAAGCAACAAGTTATCATCCTACAGCTCGGGTTGCGTTATAACCGTCTTCCAGTAGCACACTGGGGTCACTGCATGGCAGAGGCTGACTCATGGCAGCTGGTCCATCCCATAGACCTACCTCATTTGAGTCACCAGAAGCAGTGCATTAGCAGCGCTAGCCGATAATTGAAGAAGTGGTGAAGCAAAGCAGGTTAGTGGTTTTGATTGAGCATCTTTGCCACACCATGCTACACTCGATGTTAATTACTTTTCGAACATGCACTAGCTGTGTTTGGCTAAAAATCGAAAGGTTTACTTCAATTTGGCCTGGAAGAGCAGGCTTTACACCGGCATACGGCGAGCTAACAAAGTCCATTGAGAATGCATCTGCAAGGTCAGCATCGCCCATGGTCTGCAAAAGTGATAAGAATTGAACTCATTCAAATTCTCTGAAGAAAAATAAATAAAGGAGTGTAATTACATGCTTACAAATGCCACTGTCACTAGGCTAATCCACACTATGCAATGTAGTACCACAAACATGTTTTGGGAGACACTTACACAACACGTTTTTCTCATTTATTTTCTCTCTCAGAGAACACTAATCTTGTACAACCCTTGATAGCAGCCAATGACCATAGAAGACTTTGAAATTTCAAAATGTCACCTGGAGCAAACCAAGTGTTTTCTGTATCATCAGGAGAATTGATCAGTCTTGTTTCAGAATCATTACGTTATTCTCAGCATATCCAACAAGCATTGGCATAGCCAATAGGTCTCGCCTTTGGGACCTTATAAGTGTTTAGCCATGCAACGGTTGATGTTGTTGCACCAAGGATATTGTGCTGCATAACTAAATACTTATAAGGTCCCAAAAGCGAGACCTATTGGCTATGCCAATGCTTGTTACAATTTGTCATGCCATACATCACGCAATACCATGCATGCATCTTATACTGAAAATCATAACCAATGTTCTTTCAACCGTGAATGACAAATAGAGCAGTTACTTAATTGTCTACCTTAAACACATTTTGGGCACCACAAGGGACTTACTAGAAGCCTCGCAGAGCAGCGCATGCGCGCTGGCTCAGGCGCGACCTAACCTCACTCACAAGGAGCTCAGAGCTCTCGCTGCTGGTTCTAGAACAGAGACATCCCTCACACAGGCCCCGTAGCCAATGAAGTAGAGGGAGGGCGGCCCTTCAGGGCCCATAGCCCCACGGGGAGGAGAGGAAGGGGTATTCAGCCCAATGCCAATAAATAAGAACCTTTGATGTGTACGAACAAGTGGTTCTATTGCACCCATCCCAAATATACTATATTGGTGTGCCTCGAGTAAAACTTTCCCTGTGCCCACCTCATGTCAGTCTACTGCTGGAGAGGTTCTATCTAGTGTGCCCGGAGCAGAGCTGTTCTGATTTTTCCAGTAAGAGAGTAGGCTCTCTCAGGATTCACTGCACACTAGCATATCAAGAGCAAAGCGCCTGAACTCACCTGATGGTTAGTGAGCTCTCACGGGTGTATTTGTGGTTCAGCTCCTCCGCTACCCACCTCACATCCATTACTGGTGAAGCCCTCTGTGTACAATTACTCATAACTGTAGCTACCTGATGAGCAGTTCTTTTCTTAATGTGCCCATCTATGTACGAGGACCCCTCACACACACCTTAGGAGCCTGGGAAACCTGCTCGTCTTAGTCCTTGCGCTGATGCATTCTAGCGACTAAATCCACTGTCACCAGTGATCCCCAGAAATCTGTCGAGAAAAATGGTGGCCGCCGTGTGTCTCTAGGAGAGGTGGCAACAGTGACACCGTCGCCGCTTTTCTACACCTCTCGGACTCTTCGGCCTCTGCTCAACCTGTGATCGTCAACGGACTTTTAAAAACACCACTTCACGGCGAAAAAGTCGAGCAAACTCTGCCCGCCGTACTGGTTCTTTTCCAGACTTCTGGAATGGGCAGTGACCCAATTACTTACCGGTAATCTTCATTACCCCGCCGTAGTCCTCCTCGTACCAGTCCTCACTCATGAGGTGGAGTCGCCTGGGAATTAAGGACTGGAGCAAGGAGGACGCAGATGAGGGGGTAAGGAGAAGGGACCTAGCTGGCAGGGTAAAGGGCATCTGGCGGCTCTGGTGGGATCCCGACAGACAGTTACTAGACGCAAGGGCCAGGGCTTTCAGGGGGAGGTGAGAAGGGAGGTCTCTGGATTTGACGAAGGAAGGGGCACGGGCGTTGAGGTGATGGGAGGGCTCTGTGTCTCGGAGAGGAATGGGAAAGGAGCTTTGAAGAGACGGTGAAAGGGCTGGTGGGCTCAGGTTGCACCTCCGCTGGGGGGCAGGGCTGGGCCACAAGGCCCAGATATACGCCGGCGCGCGGATTGGACATATAACTGCCATGCCTTGGTCCAGAGCAGTTAGCACCAGATTACATTATATAAGATCAGATTCCTGTTTTTAAGGCACGGGGACAATAATGGATTTGCCCAGAATCACAGGACCTGGAGCCGACGCGGGGCTCGAAGTTGGTTCCATATGTTCCAAAACCGACACCTCTGCAGAGTAAATACCCTGGCTCGAATGTAAAAAACACAGCGAGGGCCCAGTCAAATTAGCAAAAGCAAACCTTCGAGAGCCACAGAAGTGACCCCCCACCCCCCTTTCTCCATGAAGTAACGTTATACACGTAGCACAGCTACTACTTAAAAGGGGACTTTACCGCGAACAACGAGACACGGTCTGTACTATTTTTGCGTGTGCAGTTTTATATAGCGCGAGCTCGACCCCAAGGCATCAGAGCGCTTTACATGACCACCAGTTGCATTACAGACGGACACATTTTTTTGGCACGGGTAGATTAGATTAATTAATTTGCCCAGAATCACAGGATAGTGAGCTGACGCCGGGACTCGAAGCGGGTTCCTTAAATTCCAAAACCGACACCTCTGTAGAGTAAATATGCATGAGCCTAAAAAACACAGCGAGGGTCTAATTAGCAAAGACAAATCATTGAGAGCCACAGAAGCGACCCCGCTCCCCCAATCCATGAAGTGACATCATAAACGTAGCACGGCTACTTCTTAAAAGGGGACTTTACTGTCGACAATGAGATTCGGTCTGTACTATGTATAATGGACAAACTGTGCAAAAATATTTAAAGGAAAACAGGACGATAGTAAGATAAACGCTTTTAAATTCTAATTTATATTTAGAAACTAGTTGGTGTCGGGGATGATTTGAAGAAGTGTAAACATGTCGGGATACTTTTAAAAATGTGATATAGTCATGAGGTTTGTGCTTGTCGACACTGTTGAGAAATAGCCTGCACTTATAACACAAAAATGTAACCTCAGTGTAAAAAGGTATTTTTCCTTCATTTGATTACTTTTTAAAAATCGCATCTATGTTTTCCACATAACAATAACTGAGTTTAGGAACAAAACAAAATGTGTAATTTAACTTCCGAGTAATGGTTAGAGTGTAAAATATATGAGGGGAAAGGGACAAGCGCGGCCGCGAAGGAATGTCAGGAATGCAGCTGGCATCCGGCCGCGCTGCTGCTTGCTCCCGAGCTCCCTAGGCCAGGGTAGTTAACATTTGGAGAGAAGGCGGGACATGCACCCGCCTTTGGCCAATTGCGTGCTGTCTTTCTTAGCAAGACGCACGCAAAGGGCAATAGCGTGTGAGCAAAAAAAAACACACGCACGTATGGTCCGAGTTGGAAGCCCTTACTAGAAGCCTCGCAGAGCAGCGCATGCGCGCTGGCTCAGGCGAGACCTAAAAATGACTAACAAGGGTATTATTACGGCAAAATAGGATAGCTAAGCGTTTACCACTGTTTCAGAAGAAAGACAAGTTTTATGGAAATGTCTACAGAAAAAGGGAAAGCACAGTGGGAGAGGAACGGTGAAAAAGAAAGCCCATTAATGGGTAAAATATTACATATCCCTTCAAAGGACCCACCTAGCTAAAACAGACAACTATCTGTACTCAGTACGGTGGCGTATATGGCAGAAATTATACAAAGAAAGTGGCACACATTTTCTTACTTGCTTGCTTCCCCCATCACTAAATTCAGGACAACAAGTTGTCTTCCTAAGCTCAGGTTGTCGGGAGAACTCCCTTCCTGGAGGGAACTGGGGTCAATGCTTGGCAGAGTATGATTCCGTGCAGCACAAAAGACAACAGATGCATCTCCCTGTGTGAAAATCTAGACAACTGGAGGCAGAGGTGAAGCAAGGCAGGTAAGTAGTTTTGCCACACCATGCTACACTCATTGTTAATTATTCGTCAAACATGCAACAGCTGGGTTTGGCTAAAAACCGAGAGGTTTACTTCAGTTTGGCCTGGAAGTGCAGTCTGTACGTCAGTGTACGGCAAGCTAAAAAAGTCCATTGAGAATGCATCCGCAAGGTCAGCATCGCTCATGGCCTGCAAGAGTGATAAGAATGCAACTCATTCACATTTGCTGAGAAAATAAAATAAAGACTGTAATAACACTCCTAAATAAGCCACTATCGGTAGACCAAGTCATTCAATGCAACGTTCATATACAAACATGTTTTGGATGTCACTTTCAAGTCATGTGGTTTCTGGGTTTTACCTATCAGACAGCACACTGATCTCAAACATCTCTTGACATAACAGCCAGTGACTTAGACTTTGAAATATCAAAATGCCCCCTAACACCACCCCCCCCCACCTACGGCAGACTATATGCTTTCAGTAGCTCTCAATGTCAACAGGGGAATTGAACTGTCTAGCTTAACAGTGAACAAATGTGACCCAAGATTAAGGTGCTCTCCACAACAAGGATCTTATCATGGTGGAGGAAGATTGAATAGACCTTAGAAACAGCGCTTCAAAATAAAGAGACAGGAGACTGAAAATGAACACAGAGGAAAAGGGAAACAGTGTGAAAAGTACAGTGACAGACGCAACTGGAAGTAGTTTATCTCATTAATGGGTAGAATAATACATTTGTCTTAAAGGGAGTTATCCACCTAAAACATCACAATTATTTTCACATTTTCTTCTTCACGAACACTTGCTAACCAATATGGATTTTCACATGTGACGAGACCCCCACTAAATAATCATGCTGAAAATCACACACAAAATGCAAACAATGAGATGAAATTCGAAGACAGGATGGGACTTCAAGTAACACTTTGTGCAAAGAAAAATCAGTACTTCGTAATGGTGTCTACAATCTCTGAGAAACATGCAAAAACATCCAGCAGTGCATTAGTTTTGCAAATATGATCCTATGATGTACACCTACTGTGTAAACAAGATAGTTCACGATAATCACTCTCTGTTACTCAATCGAACTACATACAATCACATCTGCAGCACATATAAATCATTATTAGTGAGAAACTCACCCCTATCTGATAAACCCTTCGCCCTGATACTGATCTCTTCTCATCAGTTGACCCTCGGTCACCAGCCAATTTTATTCTCCGATTGATTCATTCAGCGATAGGCCCAGTAAATATGAGATTGCTGAGTGCTTCACACAGCCATCTTTTTCTTTCCAATGTACTGTCTCGCGTTATGGACAAAGGACAGGTATAATAAGCTGTATCCATCCTCCAATGTTATACACAATTAATGATAATATATTGAGTATCCCGAGGCAATGGTCCATCCTCATTAATACAGCCCACAAACACAGATAGTGTATCGGCTATACCTTCAGTATATACAGAAAATATGGCTGAATGATGTACATGTCACAGGGAGTCGGTATGCTCCGAGTTTATTAACTATTAATTAGATTATTGACTAATGCAGCTCAAAGCCTGAATTCATCATGTACGTTAAAAGATACAGCTCTTATGAACATTGCAAGCATGGCTGCTGTTCACTATCTGGAGATGGAAACCATCTTAGTGTAGATAGTCTACCATTTTCCTTTATCCGCAGAGAAACCTATGTAGTACTTGGTGAAGGTGCTGACAACTATTGTAGGATGCTTCCAAGCCCCACCTAACTCTTGTGCCATTGTCTAGATGTTCTAGGAATGTGACAAGCCTCCCTTGAGTGTAATTGTAGCTGACTCAGCAATTCTAGCATTGGGCACTCATCCATTTAGTTTGCTTACGAGAATATACATTTCATCCTATTTAAGTATTTTTCTACTCATCTCTGGTCAGAATTAAGCATTATGCCATGCACTACTAGTTTTCAACATTCTATTGTACAGGCAACAGCAGTGATATTTCCCCTCCAGAACATCTGTCAGTGTTTAGGTCGAGCCCACCTACAGCAAAGCAGTCCAGTTGCATAACACCTATTGTCAGCTTACCAAGATCTTACAGTGGACTTAAGGCCTACCCATTACTTACAATTGTCAGGCTGTATTGTCACTCATTTGCTTGCTTCTTAGATGATGGTTTGCCATGTCCATCATGTGTTTGTTCCTCCCTTGGAGCACAGTCTGGTTAAGTGTATGTTTCCACTGTTCACTTTTATGGAACTACTTTTTGCTTTAACACAGCATGAGAAAGCCCATTTGCCCATTATTCCCAGCTTGTGAGCTTCTCCCCCCCACTGTGCTCCATGCTGTTCTCTACCATCTGTGTGCCTTCCCTTCCCCCACCCCGTGCTACATGTTGATTTCCCTCACCCGTGTGCTTCTTTCCCTCCCTTCCCTGCACTCTGTGTTGCTCTGGCTCGCTCTTTTGCTTTTCCCCTCACCACCTGTGTTAATTTCCCTGGTGTGTTACTTTAGCCCTCCTCCACCCATCTACTTCTTGCTGCTTCCTCCCCCCCCCCCTCCCCAACTACTCCTTTTTAAAAAAAAATTATTATATTTAAAAAAGGACTTTCATGTTACTATTTATTTACCAAACTGTTTCAGATCATTAAATGAAATTAAAAAAAGGATGAATGCCAATGCTTAAGTAGGACTTGCAAATTGCGTTTGCTGCTCACCGTTTCAAGGTGTGTTTTTTCACGGCGAGCACTTTTTTGGGTCTCAAAGCTCTCTGTTGCAAGTGTTGAATTCGACTGCACAGCTGCCTGGTTTGGTTTCTCCCTGAAAATTAATACCACAGAGGGATGGTGCGGCATCTCAGACTGTGCTCTTTGATAGATTGTGTTAGTCACTGAACCTGCGTTATAAACGAAGACTCTGACGAAGAAAACCCAATCACTACACAGGATGTGTGCCTACATTCTTCATTGCTAAGAGTCATTTTCCTGTCTGTTTAGATGAGCCTCACTCTTCATTGCATCTTCCATTACCGCCTTGGTTCTGTAAGTATGTTAAGAGGTATCAGGTTTTTCAGCTCCATGCGTAGGTAGCGCTCATCCATTACAAGGTTTTGCTCTGCATTCTGAGACTTGTACTCCTGATTCTATAACAGTCTAAACAGGGCTACAAGTCCCAGAATGTAAAGCAAAACTTTGGATGAACTAGTCACACATGGTCTAGGAATCTTGAGAGCTGTGCTTGCTGGCCACCTGCTCTTAAACTTCTAGCAGCCTCAGTCTGAAGCTCAGTTTGGGTGGTGCTGCTTGTCACACTCGCTGCAAAGCGTGCAAAGTCTGACAGAGGTAAGCAGAGGCAGAAAAGAACCATTATAAGATCTTCATTGCACTTCACCTCATTACACGAAAGCATTGTAGAATAAGGCAATCTTTTAATTCATTTAGATTTCTTCATGTTCCTATTAGTTAATTCAGATACTCTTGAAAGAGATCGACTTTCACGTATGAGCACTCTGGCTTTAAAATGGAAGCTGTCCTCAATTGTTATATATCTACTCCATTTTAATCCAAGCACGATGGATTTACTGAATCCTACATTTCCTTTTCTGGAAGTAAGAACTATAGCTGATGCCCTGGTCTGCTATTTTATAGGCTTATGTAAAGAACTTTGACACCTATTGGTTAAATGTTTGGAGCTACACAGACTTGCTCCGCCAAGTCTGGGTAGGGCCTTTTTTATTTACAAATGCAACTTTACAATAGTCACATGATTGCAGTTCTTCTTAAATGAAGAGCAAATAAATAGGATGATTAGCAGTGATTAACTCTGGTTTAAGATGTTTGTTATTTTAAGGGTCCAGGACAAAATTATTTTTTATGTCCCGTCTACCTTTAACTGCTTCACCAGTTTTAAGAAAGGAAACAAATGAATAAATATAAAAGATATACACGCATATACATACATAGAGGGGGTGCTGGGTCAGCCCTCTTCATCCATTTGTCTGTTTGACTTAATTTACATTTTGCTATAGCCCACTACCGAATGGGGCGATGGGTCAGCCCACAATTGTAGCAATTGGTTCTCGTTCATTATGAGACACGATATTTTGCCTGATCACATGTGCACATCTGCTTAAAACAAGTGCACTTAGGATGAGATGATACTTTGCTTTGCCAGTGCCTTTTTCTTTCCATCCTTTATCAGGTTGATCCTACCAGACAGAGTCTGGTTGAAAAAGAACTATTATGTGCCACTCAAGAACTTATAGTGGGCTTAAAGCCCACCCATTGCAAACCATTGTTTGGCATTATTGTTACTCATCTGCTTGCTTCTTATTTGTTAGCTTTCCTTGTCCATCTTGCTCGATCTTGTAATTGTCTCTCCCCTGGAGCACAGCTGCTTTACCATCCTCTTGATTTGGCTGACTTGCCTCCTCCCACTGCTCACTTTTAGGGAACTACTTTTTGCTTTTTGATTAAGCGCTCTGTGAGACTATATGTGTTTTCCACCGCTCTCCTTTATGAGCTCCAAATGACTCAGTTCCCAATGCTTCTCTCTCGTGTACTTCTCTCCCTAGTGTGCTTATCCCCCTGCCTCTCATGTTGCTGTCAACATAGTGAGCTGCTCACTTGCGCAAGTATTTCTCCCCCTGCCCCCACTCCATCCTGTATTTCTCCCCCACCTTCTGTGTTGTTGTTTCTCCCGTGCACTGCTTTTCCTCTCCTAGCCAATAACCTGCTCCTTAACTGACTCATTTTTTGCGCTTATGCAGAATCTTCAATCTTTTATTTGCCATTACAAGTGGCGTCCGTCATCTTGGCTAAGTAAATAAAAAATAAAATAAATGGCTCCCACGTCATTCCAATAGTGCACAAATGTGCTGTGATGCACAAGCCTTCCAACAGAATGAAGATTCTGGTCACGTCATGGCACCTTTTTATATATTTTTAGGTCTCGGCCTGCACCAGCGCTTGCGCTGGTCTGGCCGAGAGTTTTAGTAAGCGGGTTTTGGAAGTGCAAACCCACTGGCTTTCGGCTGGCGACCAGCTTGCGTTCACGAAGGCGTGCACGTGCGCAGCTGCCAACTGGGTTTCCTATCTCTTCCTCATTTCCTCGTCATGGCTCATTAACTCTCTGGACTCTGATGTTTCAATCGCAGCAGCAGCTCACATTACCAACTGACGGTCCTGGACTACAGTCACATGAAAAACAACAGCGATTAGCATTGAAATGCAAGCTTTTTTTTGTCTAGTTAGAAATATTGCTTCGGTGGGTTGATTTCACCTTATATCGCTATTTGTTTTATATTGGGAGTCACAGCCTAATTACCAGTATTTTTGTCTCACTCTGTTTTTTTTTTTTATATTTATTCGCGCAAAGCACAAAGCTATATTTAAGGTTAATTTTTCCGCGTCACTTCTTCACTCTATTTAAACTCCACACCCCCCACTATTATTGTCTCTCCTTCTCTCTCTCTCCCCTCTCTAATTCTCTCTCTACTTAATTAACTCTCACCTCTCTATCTTTTTTAGCCTTTCATTCTCTCTCACCCCTTTATCTGTTTCTCTTTCAAACTCCTTCATTCACTCTCTCTCCCCTTCTTTCTCCCTCTCTATCCCACTCCACTCTTTATTCTATGTACACCCTTTCTCTCTCACCACCCTCTCTAATTGGGCATTATATCTTCACTCTATCTCTCACTCTGCAACACCACAGCATCACTCGGCGCTGCCACAGCATCGCTCGGCGCCGCCACAGCATCGCTCGGCGCCGCCACAGCATCGCTCGGCGCCGCCACAGCATCGCTCGGCGCCGCCACAGCATCGCTCGGCGCCGCAACAGCATCGCTCGGCGCCGCAACAGCATCGCTCGGCGCCGCCACAGCATCGCTCGGCGCCGCCACAGCATCGCTCGGCGCCGCCACAGCATCGCTCAGCGCCGCCACAGCATCGCTCAGCGCCGCCACAGCATCGCTCAGCGCCGCCACAGCATCGCTCAGCGCCGCCACAGCATCGCTCAGCGCCGCCACAGCATCGCTCAGGGCCACCACAGCATCGCTCAGGGCCACCACAGCATCGCTCAGCGCCACCACAGCATCTTTCAGGGCCACCACAGCATCACTCAGGGCCACCACAGCATCACTCAGGGCCACCACAGCATCACTCAGGGCCACCACAGCATCACTCAGGGCCACCACAGCATCACTCAGGGCCACCACAGCATCACTCAGGGCCACCACAGCATCACTCAGGGCCACCACAGCATCACTCAGGGCCACCACAGCATCACTCAGGGCCACCACAGCATCACTCAGGGCCACCACAGCATCACTCAGGGCCACCACAGCATCACTCAGCACCACCACAGCATCACTCAGCACCACAGCAGTATCACTCAGCAAGACCTGAGTATCATTCAGCATCACCTCAGCATCGTCTCCGCAACAGTCACCACCACCACCACTACCACCTCAGCATCACTCAGCACCACCTCAGCCTCACTCAGCACCACCTCAGCCTGCTCTCGGAATCTGGCATCTGTTGATTCTCCCCTAGCGTCTGGCCGCTGCTAGTGTTATAATACAGGTACTAGTTCCCAACCTTCACCCTCCGATTGTTTATGCCCCCTCAAAAAAAAAGCTTTAACAAACAACCATTGCAATAGGCAGAAACAAGTTGCCAGCATTGCAAGAACAAAAGAAGACTGAGGAAATTTTTTATTGTAAATACTTTTTTTAATATGGTCGTTCAGTTTTACATAATGCCTTCTTGGTCATATATAAAGTAACAAAAATGCTTCTGACACTTTTTTATTATAACTTTTCAGCATGCTGCACAGCAGCCACACTTCTCTACAGCACAGCTTGAAGACATTGGCAAAGTCAATAGCTCTGGATAAACACTTATAAGGCCCCAAAGGCGAGACCTATTGGCTATGCCAATGCTTGTTTGTTTACTGATGTTGCACCACACTGGAAAAAGCATACTGTCTGATGCCATACAGTATCACGAAAAGTCACTGGAAATGCCAATAGGTCCAGATGTGTGACCTATTGACTCTGCCTATGCTTGTTCAAAACGTTATGGATGCAATGCAATATCAATAATGCTGTTGGTTACGCGGTTACACTATGTTTATTAAATAATCCATTTCAATGGTGCTATGGCAGGATGGTTTTTTACAAAACAGGCATTTTGTTTAAAGCATTCTATATTTTATTGAGAGAGCAGGTTTTTTTTTAGAGAATGCTTGAAGAGGCTTCCATGCCAGTGGCATGTCTCTAGCACTATCTACTGTTTGAACCAAATAGTTTAATTGAATATCTAAAGTCTGTTAAGCAGGGTGGAATGTGGGTAGGTATTGAAAGAATGAATAAAAGGAACTCTCTTTGACTCTTATCACTACATCGGAGCAACAAGTTGTCTCATTAAAGTTGAATCTGTTGACGTAATTGATGTAACAGCAGGGGACGGTTAATAGCAACTCACAAGACCATCTCCCTGGAACACTCTTTCTTTGGCCTTTAGACAAAATGATAATCATCTCTCATTTCGGAAACAGTTGGAGACATGACTTTTTTCCACAATAACAATTCTCATAAACCACAACACTCCTGGATTACTGCAAGGTTTACGCGCCAGGACACCCTCGGGTAGCTAAGCGCTTTAGACATTTTATTTCATTCATTCCTTTCACCATGAATTACCCCCATTTTTGTGCTCCGAGTGACCAGAGATGACAAAGCTGAAAAGCTAGTCAACAAATGGAAGCATTGGTGGTTAGTTGGTTTAAATGAGCATCTTTGCCACACCATGCTACACTCAATGTTAATTATTCTTAGAGCATGCACGAGCTGTGTTTGGCTAAAAATTGAGAGGTTTACTTCAGTTTGGCCTGGGAGAGCAGGCTGCACACTCGTGAATGGTGAGCTACCAAAGTCCATTGAGAATGCGTCAGTGAGGTCCGCATCGCTCATGTTCTGCAAGAGTGATAAGAATGCAAGTCAGGATACTATCACATTTGAGGGAAAGAGGTGCAAAAAAAATAATATCCATCAGGATCGCCACAACAGAGCTCCAATTTAGGAAAGTGCTGAAGACGCACCTCTACAAAGAACACTACATCACCAGCAGTAACACTTCATTCCTGCTCCCAGAGGCCAGCAACCTCTGCAGTCACTCACGGGCTGTATCTTTGTCAATGACCCCGCTGCATTTTGGCTCGGTTTGTGCTATAGAAATACTGCACACTAATAAAAACATACATAAACACTGAGTGCCCGATTCCAAACTCGTTCGGAAAGCATATCGACTGAATCGGTTCCGGAATGCTTTCCAAACGACTCGGATCGGCGGAGTCCAACCGACCGAGTATGATGCATCCAGATACGATTCGGTCGGACTCCCATTGAAGAAAGGGGTGGTTGGTGAAAATCGTGTACCCTGTGGCGGGCACCCCATGGTGCCTGCCACACTGTGCATGTTTGGGAAGAGGGGACCCATGGGTACCCCCACGGGCCCGATTCTGAGGGCCCCGGGTGAAGGGGGGCCTGCTACATGCCCCCAAAGACTGATTCAGTCAGCCCTAATGGTTTCCAAGCATCGTACTTGGACGTTCGGAAGTGTGTCCGAATCGGTCGGAAACAAGGGCTCCGGATCGGATTCGACAAACTCTAATCCAATTCGGAGCCCTTCCGACCGACATCGGAATCGACCCCTGAGAAGGAAAGATCCCGAAGACGAAAGCAAGGAACAACAAAATACTTTAATAAGAGTGAAAATGATGACAATGAATACACAAAGCACGGACAAAATGCACTAGTAAAGCACATGAAGCATGTCGAAGATCACTACTGCCGCCCAATGCCTGTCACTGATACAAGGCTAAACGTTTTCTTTAAAAGATACAATGAAAACAGAATAAATAAAAGAAATATATAAAACAAAGACAGTCTACTGGTAGATTCTCTCTTTCAGAAGACTAACCTGGTGAGGTCTATAAACAAAAGGCACTATTCTCGGCATAGGCACAGCTATGTTATTGCTGAAATATGGTTTCAGCAGTTTCTGCGGCATATGTGCAACATCAAACACTTCCCAGAAATCACACCACACATACAGTTTTTATGAATCCTTCCAGCAGCATCAAATTCTTAAGTGTCCTACATCACACTTGTTTTTTCTTCAAATTCAAGCACAGGTGCAGCAATAAAAGATGGTAGGAGCACAACTCTGGTCTTCCTCACACAAGGCATCAAAACAATTCCCAAATAGACTACATGACAGACAAACACTTCGTTTTATAGCAACCTGAGTTTTGTGTTGCTCGTCTGCAAATTTACTTCAGCACCTCATCAGAGGCCTGATGGCCTAGATAATTTCAAGTACAATATATTACAATACAATGCGTTTCTCAACTAGCACATCCAAGCCTACTGTTGTCTTGCTTCATACCACGTAGGATTAACACGCGAGTGACCCCTATAAGCCCACATTCCTATTTCTGTATCGGATAATAAGCTGAATTCGGAGGAATAAAGGCCTGCTGCTGCCGCATACCTATAACCTGAGCATTCCATGCTGCAGATGGGTGACTGCATCGACTGAACATGAAAAAGTCTGATAACTGCTCAGGAAAATTAAGTAACAGTACTAGCTCCGTAACCTTCATAAAGAGCCTTTCTGCTTGTAAATGCCAGCAGTGGGGAATGCGTTTGTGTGCAAAACTCTGGAGAATGTATTCAGTTAACTTTTGTTTTACTGCCTACACACTAATCACACTCTTATGTGCTTCTAGACTTCTGATTCAAGTTGCACTAAAGAAACCCTTTGGACATGGTACACTTACCACAGGAGTTTCTGGCTTTGGTGGTGGCAGAGGCTTGCCATGGTCTTTACCCTGTAAGAAAATATGGATTTTTCAGTGATTTAATAATAGAGACATTTGAAAAAGAGGCATGATATCACTTCTAGTGACTAGGACTTTATTCTCATTGTACTCACATCCAACAAATGTCTGTACGCTGGTGGAATCGTGCTATCGCGGATGCCGAGCGGATCCAGGCTTTCAGCCGTGACAGTCTCCTTTAATGCAAAAACATCCATTGTCAAGCATCAAGGTAACTGATCTGAGCTTATGTTTGTGATTATTTATAGTCACAAGCAATGCCTGGATGAGATGCAAAGCATTCTATGCCTGCATGCAATTTCCGATAACATTTATTTGCAATTACAAAGGAACAAGTGATTGACGCAATCTGGACAAGATCTACAGGCAGAAAACCTTACATCGACTGCTTGCTCTGTAACCTTGTGACAATACATTCTCCCACTAGACATAGTGCAGCGGAGGGTTTTGTATGATTTTTTTGCACGCTTACATTAATTTATTCTTGCATAATATTACATCAAAATGGTGTAATATTAGGGTGAAGTGAATCTGTTCCCATGTGTGGTGAATGGGTGCTCTAGGGTGGGAAGGATGTGGAAATTTTGTGAATATTGACAAATCTGAATTTCTGGGTACTCCTATATTTTTACACGGGACATTTCCAGCCTGGATATAGTCACAGATTTGCGCATTTCAACGGCATGAGAAAGTCCCTGGTCAATCTAATATGCTAAGCTTTTGCACATGCACATAATTCATGTGCAACTAAGTCTAATAACACAGGTGTAATTACTTCTGAATGGGAGTACTCAAAGAATTCTTTGTGAGTTTCCAAACATGTACACCAAATACACTATAGGTGTAAATATACAGGTGGAATTTTTCTTCAATTGGTTTTTGTTGAAACGAGCCACTGTGCTCAAAATCTCAAAAGCTTTCATTATTGCCTGCCGTGAGCAAAACACTTACAGTTCTTGTGCCTTATTTATACTTGCTTCAGCCATATTCATTTTCACTGAAAATCCACCTCCGTCGGTGCCTCCGTCACAAAGTATTTATCTCAACTAAATTTGACTTTGGTGTGAAAAAATGGTAATGCATAGTTGGGTGCTGAAAAGCTGATCGACACGCCCTTTTCACTTTGGGAAGGGAAATGAAGAGGAATATTGTATTTTGGGGCATGAAGGATGCAGGTGGTTTGATGGCTATTTAAATACCTGTGAACACCCACACAGTCGTAACCAATTTCCATGCTGTTTCTCACACTGGAAGAAAAGAAGCAGGAACAACTACTGCATGAAACATTAGTAAATGGGTTTCTGGGTGGTAACGCAAAGACAACACCTCCAAATTTAATGTGGGTTTGGAGGACTGTTTCTCCACATGAAAGCATTTTTACATTGGAGAAAAAAGATTTTTTTATTTATTTTTATACAGAAACAATCGCAACGGCTGTTCCAGGGTTAGCATAGGTTGGGTAGGTTATACATTGGAATTTATATTGCTAGCCCCACATGTCAGTTTTTAAAAAGAGAAAAAGGCAAAGAGGAGAGGACAGAAGAGTAAGTGGTGAAAAAAGAAGAAAACAAAAAGAAGATTGGGACAGACCCTGAGGTAGAAAGAGACATCGCTATACAGTACATCTGATATTCTGTAGAGATGTTGGGACCGCATGTTGGGACTACCGGTCTATAAATGGCTATGTCCTATTGGGACCAAGTTGAAACATTTGTCTTGGTGTCGGCGCCTTGGCAGTTTCATGGGGGATCATAAGAGTCTAGGTAGGTGTCCAGAGAACTCCACATCCCTCTGGAGGACGGTTTCCAGGGTGAGTACTGTAGTGCGATATTGTCCGCGCCTCAGATGCGTGATCCAGCTGATCCAGCCTTTGTATGAAGTTTTACTTGTGTCCTTCCAGCTGGCTAGGACCAATTTCACTGCAGCGGTCAGTAGAAGGTCTAGTAGGTCCTTATCTTGTTCCGATCTCAATTTTGTACGCATAAATGCCGTGGTGAGGGTGGAAAACTCCATTCCTAGTGTGCAGTGAAACAGATCGTTTAAGGTGTGCTAGGTCCCCCTTTCCCTTGTTACAGTTCCAGCATAGCTCGTCCTCCCTAAGGCCTAGTGAGAATAGTCGTGCAGGGGTCCAGAACGCCTTGTGTAGCAGCCAGAATTTTGTTTGTGTGAGCACTGGGGAGATCTTATTATGTGAGGCCGAGGCCCAAAGCTTAGCCCATTCTTGTTCGTTGAATGAGGTTTTGGATTGTTCAGCCCAGGAGGCGATGGTTTTATCATTAAGTTTGGATGTTTGGTGGCGAAGGAGTTTGTAAAGCTGCGAGACTTGGTGTCCTAGTATGTTGATGTTAGACACTAATCGGAAGATTGAGGGTTGTGGGGTCGATAGTTTAGTTTTGGATAGGGCTGTTCTGATTTTTAGGAAGTTATAGAATTCGAGGTCGTTTAATTGGTGTCTTGCTTTGAGGTCTGTGAATGTGATGGGGTACTTCCCGTTCTCTAGTTGGTAAGGGTAGTAGATACCTTTCTCAATCCATGTATCGAAGGTTAGGCTTTTCCCTTTATATCGGACCCTGCAATTTGCCCAAAGTGATTCCATCTTAGACCCCTTGACACTACACTCCAGCCTCTTGTCTACCTTTAGTAGTGCTATTTTTGTGTTTTTAAAGATAGGTTTGGATGCCTGGGGGTATCTATTTGCTGTTAGTAGGGCCAGTGGGCTCAGATTGTTCAAGATCGCTCTCTCTACCTGAAGCCAAACTGGTGTGTATTCTGCCGGCGGGGAAATCCAGTATGAGCCCTGTTTTGCTAGGAAAGCTAACTGGAATACCCTGAAGTCTGCTAGGTTTACTCCTCCCTGGGTCTTATCCAATCTTAGTTTCTTAATGCTTATACGTGCCTTCTTTCCGCGCCACAGGAATTTAGAAATCAGGATATCGACTTTCCGGTGGAACTCATCTGAGAGGAGGAGTGGGAGCATACTTATCAGATAGTTGTTCATTGGGGTGATCATCATTTTGATAGTTTCGATTCTCCCCCACCACGTTATGAATTTTGGGGACTAGGAGTCCAGAAGTTTCTTAATCTTTTCTAGTAGTGTATTCTCGTTGTGGTGTAGGGTATCTATTAAGTCGCTACCAAAGTATATGCCTAGGTATTTAATATACCCGGTCTGCCATGCCAGCCCCGAGTCCCCCAGGATGTCTTTTGTGGAGTGGATGTTTAGAGGTTTGCATTCAGATTTGTCCTTGTTCAGCTTGTATCCTGAGAGCTTGGAGTATTCTGCTATCGTAGTCATCAAGGCCCCTATTGAGGATTTCGGTTGTTCCGTTACTATCAGTATATCGTCTGCGTAGGCGGCTAATTTTACCTCAACCCCATTGATATCTACCCCTTTTATGCTATCGTTCATCTTTATATCTTGGATGAGGGGTTCTAAGGCCAGTAGGAACAGCGCAGGAGACAGTGGGCAACCCTGTCTGGTTCCTTGTTGCAGTGTAAAGGGGTCTGAGAGTGAGCCGTTGACTGTAATACGAGCCGAAGGTTCTCGATATAGGGCCATAACCATACGAATAAACCCCTCCCCCAAATTGAAAGATTGCATGCAGCATACCAGGAAGACCAGGAGACTTTATCAAAGGCCTTCTCGGCATCTAATGCGATAGCTACTGCCGGTTCTGGTTTAGTGTTCACATATTCTAGAATGTGGCAGAGAAGTCGGGTGTTGTCGTTAGATAGCCGGTTGCATAGGAAGCCGACCTGGGAGTTGCTTATTATTTTGGGGAGAACTGTGTTGAGTCTAACTGCCAATATCTTAGCATAGATTTTACAGTCCACGTTGATGAGGGATATGGGTCTGTAGTTTTTTGGTGATAGATGGTCTTTACCCTCCTTTGGAATGACAATTATGTTAGCTTCTGACATGGATTGGGGAACTGCCCCCTTCTCTGCGGAGTGGTTAAACACCTTTTTCAAGGTCGGTTTAAGCTGGTTTAAGAAGGTCTTGTAAAAATCGGCTGTATACCCGTCTGGCCCCGGGGCTTTGTTCATTTTCAGTGATTTGACCGCCATTTCTATTTCGGTGTAGCTAATCTCTTGACCTAACCTGATCGCGTCCTCGGAGCTTACTTTCGGAAGCCCGATTCTGTCCAGGTATTTTGTGCAGTCTTCTTGGCTGATGCTCTGGTCGTTTTTGTAGAGTTCTGAGTAGAACTCTTGGAATGTCTTAAGGATGTCTGTGTCTTGTGTGGGTTTTGTTGTTAGAGTCTGTGATTGATGATACCGCAAACTGGTTGCGTTTGTGTTTTAGGTATGAGGCAAGAAGTTTACCTGCTTTGTTGGCTTCGCATAGATTAAGGGCTTTGTACTTATTAAACCACAACCCTGCTCTCTCACTCAGGATTTTGTTATATTCATATTTATTTTGTGTTAGTTTTACTAGGAGCTTGTTGTCTTGTGTGGCCTTGGCATGGGCTGTTTCTAAGCTCTTGATCACCTGCTCAAGTTGACTTAATCTCAGGTTTGAGCTCTTGTTTATCTTTGACTTGATTTCAATTATTGTGCCTCTGACGGTTGCCTTTAGAGCGTCCCAGAGTATGTTAATGCTAGTCCCTGGGGAGTCATTATGATTGAGGTAGTCAGTTATGGCCTCCTCAATCTTATTTTTGTTCACGGGGTCTGCTAGTACTTCGCTAATGAAATGCCACCTACGAGGGACGGCTTCATTATGGCACCCGCTCAGTTTTAGGCTGATACATGAGTGGTCTGATACTAGTCTTGGCGCAATTTCAGCGTGTTCGATAGGTGTGTGTGGCTCCCCGAGATTAGTATGTAATCTATCCTGGTGTAGGACTTGTGTGGGTTAGAGTAGAAAGTGTAGTCTCTAGTGTCAGGGTGCTGTAGGCGCCATGCGTCCTTAAGGTTGAATTTGGAACATATGTTTCGGAGTGCAGCGTGCGAGTTAGTGGGGTGGTATTGGCAGGAGGATTGTCTATCCGTTATGTGGTCCAGTGGGATGTTGAAATCACCCGCTACTACCACGAGGTAGTTTTGGGGGAAGCGATCTAGCGTGCCTGACACCTCCGACCAGAAGGATGGGTCGTCTGTATTGGGGCCATATATGTTAGCTACATGGATCATCTCCTCCCCTCTCCTCAGGTGTGTCACCAGTAGTCTACCCTCATTATCGTGAGAGTCTATTGTTATGTTTGATCTTTTGGATATCAAGGTCAAAACCCCGCGCTTCTTCTTGTCAGCTGGTGAGCACCAGTTACCTCTCACTAGTTTGGCATCCTCCATGGAGAGTTTGGTTTCTTGTAGGAGGATTATATCACCTTTGGTTTTTGCTAGGTAGTCTATTATCTTGCGGCGCTTAATAGGGTGGTTTAGCCCTTTGACGTTAAGGGACACTATGTTAAGGTCCGTTATCAGGGTGTTTGTGTTATTAGGGGCCATCCGCTTTGGTGTGGTGTGGCGTTACTGTGTACCCATTCCCGTGTCCTCTATCTCGAGGTTCTAAGCTCCCCAGGAGTACTGCAAACAATAGCAGATTTCTCAACAGAGGTGTGCGTATGGGTAGCCTTCCACATGCGTTGGCTAACCGAATCTGCCAGATCCCATTCGTAGTGAAGAAAGGTGTGAAACATGAGTAGGAAATAGAGAATATAGAAGATAAAGACCTGAGAAACCCTAGTGCGGATTTCTCCCCCCAGTTCCCCCCTCTCCTCCCTCCCCCATTGAAAAACTCGTATGTCGGAGGTGCGACGGCAGGATCGCCGTTCTGCCTCAGAGATTTACTGTCAAATAGTTGTTTCGCGGTACTCCCTAAGGGTTTGGGGTCATGCGTGTTGTCATATTATCCATACAGAGTGTTTTGGGGTAGCCCCTCATACATTGAACTTGTCTATAAAGGATACGCCGCTGTGCTTCCTCATGGCTTCTCTTCTTGATGATGTCGACCAGCCCCTATTGGGGCTTGTAGGTGTGAACCGCTCGCGGTAGATATAGCATCGTTGCTGAGGTAGGCAAAGGTTGTAGCGTTCGGGCTCTTGAGGTATGTGTTGGTAGGTAATGCATCGTTGTTGAGGTAGGTGAAGGTTGTAGCGCTTGAGGTAGTCGGACTCTTTGAGAAGGTGCTGGTTGGTGGTTCCTTCCAGGGCTGCTACCTTAGTTTTCCATGCTGATGTTGTGTGTTGTTGTTGTGTGAGGTCTTGTGTCACCCTGTATTTGGTTCCGGCGAAGGTCTTCTTTTGGTGGAGCCGGCTTGTGACGTCTCCATGTCTAGTGCTGCCGGACCGTCCAGGAAGGCCGTCAGGTCTTTGGGGTCAGTGAAAAAATGTTGTTTGCCTTTGTCTATTATTTTGAACTTTGCGGGGGCCACAAATGAGAATTGAATGTTTTTGCTCCCGAGCCTGTCCCGTAAGGCGAGGAAGCCCTTCCTGGTGTCGACGGTGGGCTTAGAGTAGTCTTGTGTGAGGGTGATCCTGTGTCCTTGCCAGCTGATTTGGTGGTTTTTGCGAGCGTAGTTAAAAATGGCCTCTTATGTGGCTTGCAGATGATAGGCCGTGCCGCTTGTGTTGTTGAGGATTTAAAAGCAGGGACTCTGTGCGCCCTGTCCAGCTCGAACTGGCGATCAAATCTTAGGTTTGTAAGTTTGGGGATCAGGTCCTCGAGAAAGGCAGAGCAGGAGCCTGCTGCGTCTTCTGAGCCCTCCGGGACTCCTAGTATTCAGATATTCCCTCTGTGATTAGGGTCCTCTATCTCCGCTGTCTGTTTCTGGAGTGACGCTGTGATTCTGGACATTGCTTTCATCGCCTTACTTGAGCTGTGGGTCGTGTCCTCTAAATCGCCGATTCTTTGTTCCGCTGCTGCGAGTCTGATGTTCACTGTGTTCAGGTCCGCTCTGACCGCAGCAATCTCGAGCTGGATCGCGTCCGTGGTGTGCTTTGTGGTTTTTGCCAAGTCGTGAACATCCGCTAGTTTTTTTAAGATCATTTCCAGGGTGCTGTTGATGTCTGGCTTTTGTTTGATTGGGGAGTCAGATATCGCAGGTTCCCCTTTGCTCTTTTTCAGTTGTTGTTGTAGTCTCGACTCTCTTTCCGCCATGTTTGCTTGATTGCCTCGCTTGTTATCTTGGTGTACCCCTGTGATTCTCAGGCCTCTCGCTGTGATTGTTGCTTCCCTCTCTCACAGTCCCAGCTGCTTCCTAGCTTGGCCTGTCTTGTTTCCCTTTTCCTTATAGCTTCCTGTGGGGCCCTTCACCTGGCGTGCTGTAGAACTATTAGCTCTGGCGCCAACCCCCTCCCCTACTGCCGTTGGGCTTCTCCGAGTTCTTGCGGCGTGTTGCGCGATGCTGATATTTCCTCTCGCCAGAGTAGTCTATGTTTATGCTGCGTTGCTCCTTAGTATTAGCGGGTGGGTGCGCCAGCGTAGTTCGGTACCCTCCGTACCCTTGTTAGGGTGGGCTCCTCTTTGGGCGTATGAAGTGTTGGGTTGCTGAATATCCCTCTGGTTTCAGTTATGCTTCGCAGGTAGGGACTGTTAATAGGCGCTGTGACGCACCCCCCTGGTTGTATGCTTGCTATGACTGCTGTGTATCCATTAACAGGAGGTCTGACTTCTCCGGTTCCCTCCTGGTGAGGCGGGATTTCTCTTGTGTCTCGCGTCTCAACACCACAGGCAAACCAAGCCACTCTTCAGCGATGCGCCTGGGCCCTACTGCTGGCGCTCTGCCTCCGCTGCACGCTATCTACCTGCAGTCCCTCTTTAGTACGGTCCAGCGTGTACGTTTTAGGCTTTAGGGCTTACTGTGCAGATTTGGTGTGACTTGGTGCAGCGGCGGCCATTTTCTTTGAGCTTACAGCTCCTTTCAGTTTCGTTTCTTGGTTCCCATTCGGCCTTCCGTTCGGTTTGGGCCTGCACCATCCGCCTGCCTCTCCCGGTATAGCCCTCTGGGGGCGCCCCCAGATCGCCTCACCTCGTTGTCTCGGTCTTATCGGGTATTCGCATAAGGCGTTGCAGCATCGAGATCACGCTTGTGATCGCTTCCGCTTGTCTCCCCACTCCGCGTACTCAACTGCTGGAGTCCCCCTGACACGGTCGCCTCTTTTTGCCTGCTCTGCTCTGCTCCTTTAGGTTTCCATTGCGCTCTTTGTTACTGCAGCCGCCATTTTAGGCAATCAGCACCATAATCCCTTTCTGTTTCGTTTCTTCCCCGGGGCAGCCACGTTATAGCCTTTAGCTTTAGTTACTCAGCTTAGTTCATTACAATACCCACTTTCTTTGCTCCCGTCTCTTAAGAGGGTCTGGGCAACTCGCTCCCGTTGTTGCTGTCAGCAGCACATCAGCGGGCTTCGCGGTGCCGCCACCGAGGTTGTTGCGCACTCACCCACTTGTTTCTGATCTTCTTTCTGTGTTACCGGTACCGGCGTTGGTATTAGCAGGCGGTGGGGGTCTGCAGGGCTACTTCGCGTCTCATATTGGAGCCTCTCTCACTCTCGTACTCGGTTTCGGTTCTGTGGTGCTTCAGGGTGTCGCCATTTTGCCCCGCCCGGCTCCACTGAGATCCGTGTCTGAGTCGGAGTCTTGGTTTCTCGATATTCCGGCCACAGTGACCACTCTGGAGGGGGTCATCACCTGCTCGGGTCCTTCCGATGCCTCAATTTCCTATTTCTGTGTTTCTTTCCTCAGTTCTTGTGGAGTTTTTGTGTTCGATTTCTCCGTTACAGCGGAGCGGCAGGATCAGGCAGCCATCAGCTCTGCCGTCCAAGCCACGCCCCCAAAGATTTTACATAAAATTAATGTAAACTTGTTCCTGAAACAGGTAGGGGTTGGGAGTTTAGAAGGAAACAGACTACCACTACGAACATTACAGATCTGCACGTGTAATCCACTTGAATTACATTAATTCACAGAAAAACAGTAAATCTTGACAAATCGAGTTTTATCACCTATATTTACTCATTTTATTTTAATAAAAGCCCATTTTTAAAACATGTCCTCTGCCTTTTACTGTAAGTTGTGTATAGACACTCTCGCTTGGAGGTGATTAAAGGCATGGGGAATGCTTTCTCAAGTTCCACACTTAAACAACTATGTTGTCCCTCTCTCTCACACATCACCACACCATTTCATTATTTGTGAATCAGTTTGCCTATTTTCTTCTCTTGCTCTCCATCGCACCGTCCCCAAGCACTTCCTCTCTTGCTCAACTGATTCACGCAGGTTTACTTCAAGGAATCAAGGGAGCACTAGAGTTTAGCTCAAATCTCTCTTCTCACTACTTCTTACTAAATCTCAAAGAAGTCCTTCAGGATTTCATGTTTCAATGTGTCTTTTTTAAGTGTTGAGTGATTCATTCAGAGGATGTAAATATGAATTACTCTGCATCTGGGGGCGTTACATGGGTGGAGCATGAGCATTCCTGTGCATCGACCCAGGTATTTTGACACAAACCAAGATTTTGCTATAGTCAGTAAAACTGAGTTTGCGCCAAAATTGTGCTCCTACTCGAGGCTGGCTTAATAAGGAGAAATATATATTTCTACTTGTTAATTCCTCTATGCAGGTGTGCTGCAATCTGCATCACACATACAAAGAGAAATACACCTCTAACATTATTTTTGTACAGAAAGGCACACTTCTGCTCTGTGCTTAGGCAGGCACACTTGTGTTAGCCTACTGCCATGCTGGCATGCTTCTGCAAAGATGCAAGGGAGCCGGTGTTGTAGAAAGAATATTCCTTCCTGCACAAAACTATTGTGACTACAACGCAGGAATCCTTGCGTCGTGGTGCAAGGGTGCTTGTGCTGGCACTAGGTTGCCAGACGTGCACCAAGGCAAGCAGAGTGCAAAAGTGCAGCATATTTTAGCATTTCTGCTCTCTCACTTTCCTTCATTTCAGTGTTGCAAGTCTCCTTGCTGTGTTGTGTGAAAGTTTAGTAAATTTGGGCCACAGTTTCAAAGTGTTTTGCAAAACAATTTCTAGTGATGGACCCTGGCATGAGTTTGGGATAGCTACACATCTTTACAACCAAAGGGGCAGACATTCCAAACAGATGCCAGACACTTCTTCCACAGGATGCCTCTTCGACTTCAATAGTCAAAATCAAAGCAAGGTTCATACCAAAGTTGCTGGATTAGTTGAAACATTTCTGCCTACCAACTCGGGGGATAATCCAATCTTGTACTTTTGAAGGTTCTTCCATGATTCTTGACAAAAAGAAGCCTTTCTAGAATGAGAGTGAGGCAACCCCAAAAGGATTCCTAGTTCATGATCCACGAATGGTTGAACTACGGCATTCTCAAAATGCTTAGCTATGAACTAATCATTTACATTTCTTCACTTCCTGGATGGACTTTTAATTCCATTGCACAGACTCTTTGGGAAAAACAATCGGAGTGTCTTCTTCATTAAAAAAGAATTCTCAGCTACCTGGCTTTACAGATACTCTCTATGTCAGACTAAGATTTGAACTCCAATTCATACAGCAGAATGTTTCAAGTACAATTGGTTTGAAATTCTGCCAACAATGCAGGCACGCTTGCATCTTTCGAGGACATCATCATGACACAGATGTTTAGTTCTTGATAATAACAGGAAATGAGCCCTTTCAGCTAAGAGAAGCTGTGACTTCCCTACACCATCCACTGCATATTTTAAAGGTATGAGAATGTACAAAAATCTATTGATTGGATGGAACTTCAAAAAGCCAATAAGTTGCTGAAGTCAACTCAACATGTTATTTGAAATCAAAAGTACCTATGTTATTCCTCCCACTGTAGTTAATGTATGACATACGTAATTAACCCCCTTTCCTGCTCCCAGCATCAAATATGCTTTTTGGGTGCACAAATGAGATAGTACTGAATGCAGTGGCACATAACAGCAGCGTGACTGGAGATTCAAAGGGCTACATTTCAGAACAAGTCCTGAACTATGGTACCCTTAAATCATAAAATGAAAGAGTACTACAGATATGCCCTGAGATTTATCCATCTAAATAGTAAAATAAATCATTAAAATACCCAAAAACCTGTTCCTTGCGGAGTCTAAATCTATGAGCAAGGAGATGAGAGGGGAGAATCAGATAATCTTTTGCAGAAGGTACCCAGTAGGATAACTAAAATGGTCTTCGCCTAAAAGTAGTGAACACTGACTTAAAGATGAATATTCAGGCCATAAAACAAAGGGCTGTAGAAACACTTTATCCTGATGATTTCTGCATGGAGCCAAACTAATTTTTGAGGTAGGGGGTTTGTACATACTATTAAACCATGCTGCGTGCGCTATACTAAAAGGAAGCTAACCACACTTGTTCTAATCCTATTGCTAGCTTTTATAGTGCTGTGGAGGTTCTGGAAAAAGAAGTCTCTCCTAGTAGGAGTCTTCCTGTGAAGCACATCAGGCTGCATAGAGAACAATTAACGAATAATGTATGAATCAAGTTATGGAACATAAGCCAGTATACTACAATCAAGCTAATCTGAGCAAGAAGAATTTAACTGAATATTGTATTCCGACATAGTTACAGATTCACTTCTAAAGATATGAGTCTTTATCCCACAACACCCACTTCAAAATAATACAGTTCTATTTCCTTCACAGTGCATGCCTAACCCCGGAAAAGATTAGCACCTTCTTCCCAAGGGCTGACTTCGTGTGTCCTCAATGTCATTTTTCCAGGGCTAATATGCATCATATGTCCTTTAAGTGCCCATCACTGCAGCACTTGTGGACGTCTGTTATGGATCACCTACATAGTCTTTCGGGACGTAGCAATCTTTGAGCTGGGAGGCCTGTGTTCTCAGCCTATTCCCATGTTCTAAGACAGATAAGGTCATGTCTCGTTTCCAGGAACTCACCCTCCTTCTGGCGCTGAGCTCCTAACAAGCCTTTGGAAAGCCCCCTCTGCCCTTTTCTGGGCCGGTTTGGCGAGCACTTCAGAGAGTCTACAGCCTCAATGTGAGCAGGGTTGGACTGACCTATAGGGTAACCACAGTGCCCAATAGGCTGGTCTTACAGACCAGTGTGTAGGATGGTATTTTAACAGCTGTGGTCTGGTTTTATAGCCAGTTGGGCTGGTTTTTACTGTTGACGTTAGTGATATGACCACTTTTTTAGCTATCTGCTTTGCTAATGGGGGCCACTTATATTTTGGTGCCTGGGCCTATTTCTTGTCCCAGTTTGACCCTGGTTGTGAGGAGGCCAGAGGACTTAAAATATACCCCTTGTCTTGAGTTGGGATGGGCTCCTGATGACCTTTCCTTCCCAAGGTGGAGACAAAACTCTTCCTTCGTAAGCTCTCAGCCCTTGGGATGCCCCACCTTGTGACGCAATTCTCACGTTATAACACTTAGCGCCTACTCCTTGGGGTGTGCTAACCCAACTTCTAGGTCCTCTCTTTCTTGGAGTGCCACAACGGGCTGGTACTTTGGATCCAGGATCAACACTGCATGCTGCGATTACTTAACCCCTTTTTCTTTGATTGATAATGGTCCAGCTGCTTGACTATAGTTTCACTAGTGTAGTGTGAGTGATGTCTGAGTGTTAGGGATTGTGATCTCTTTAGATCCCAACCAGCACAAGAGCAGAAAGACGTCTAGTTCCCAATGCCCCTTTCGGAACGTTCCTGCTAGGTTTTAAGTTTCCCTTCACAGGTAAGTACCAAGGGGGGAAAGGGGATGGGGATAAGAAGAGACTGCCAATGTCGATATTCTGCCTATTCTGATTTTCGTTTTCTTCTTTCGGTAGCTGCAACAATTACAGTTCTCTCAATATTTTCTAATGTAGATTTTACAACTTTTCAAATATACATATATATATATATATATATATTAACCTGGTCTTACCAGAATAAACCTTTGGCCTTAGCCTCTCTTCTATAGTCTTCTTCTGATGATTAAACACTATGATGTTGTGACACTTTGAAACGTGAGAGGTAAGCACCAACGTAATTATCCTTATGTCTTGCAGGAAGAGCTTGAAGCTGAAGCCCCTCAACAAGAAACTCTTCACCCAGGAGAACTCAGGTAAGTGCGAGGATAACCTTCTATTTTAATTTATGAATAACTAGGTCAACACGAGTGGAAGGTTCTTGAAGGACTCCATCTATTGGTTTGTTTGGTCCAAGGAACAGAAGTTTGTTTATTGTGACACTACAATTAACACTACTGTAATTCAACCGTGGTGAGATACGAGACGTGAGAAGGTTACACGTCCGCGAGTCTCACACCTCTGAGGAAACCTTGCTCTGAGACGGGAACACTGTTCCGCGCTGAACATGCGTTATTTTAACTTTGGAATTTAATATGACATGCACCGAGGAACAACGGTAACCCTTCAGGCATGCGCTGAGCAACAACGGTGAATTCTCAAGCATGCGCCAAGTGAATACTGTGAAATTTTTATTGGGCATGCGCAAGTTCACTAACCTTAATTTTGAAAGGGGAATAGGAACAGGAAACCAGTGAAGCTAAACTACGCCCGCCGCTTCTACCCTCTCTAATCTGTACACGACGGAAGAAGGCAGGTGAGCTCCTTACTCTGGAAATTCTCCGGTGCAGTGCACAGTAGAACGTTAGCGCGCGCTTCACCAAACGGGAGACGTCCATGAAGGCTGGAACTCTAATCAGTGAGCGAGTTGGCGGCCCTCTTGGAATTCCAATGCCGCCAACTCGTACTCCAGCTGGGTACATTGCAAGACGTAGGATTTAGCTTACAAAGTCTTGAAGTCAAAATGCAGGCTACAAAGGTCTCGCAAGGAGGAAACCTCCTGTGCACCCTGACACTGAGGTTATTTATTGAATTGATGATTACTATTGTATATACCTTTTCGCTACTATGTGAGGATCCCCTGTATAAACGGTTACACTGCCAAAACAGCCCTAAGCTAATTAAGGTGGAGGAAACTATAGAACTATACCCATTTATTCTGATGTCACGGAGTGCACCAATGTAACTCACTTCTTCAAATGACACAGCCAAACAATTTGTTCTGTGAACATATACATTTTACCATACTCTGATTGCAATATATGCCTTTGGTGTTTTTAACAGTTTAAATAGCAAAATGTTCACTAAAAATATTAAAAAAAAGAAAAAAAAGATATGAGTCTGTATGCCATGAGGCTTGTACTACAGGTGGTCGAAATATTTCCACCCGGTGGTCAATAACAGTGGCTTCAGTGAAATGTTGCCAGCCTGCAGCACTAGCTGAAAAACAAGACTCAGTCCAATATAGCCAACAAGAAATGCAATCGAAATTCCTTGTATTAATAGTGAACTCTCACACTCTATGAAGAATGTATCCTTTGGAAAGAAACACGGAAAAACTGCATGTAATTTGTGACTCCAGTACCATATATATTCTGCATTAAATATTTTGTATAGTTTTAAGTACCAACTTATATGAAACATTTACATTTAATTTCTGTGTAAGGAACCACTCCCTTCCCCACTTGAATAGCCCTGGTATGTAGGAAAGGGACAATAATCCAGGATGGGGGGCAGAGCCTTCGGTGTGGCCGCTGCGCGCCTATGGAATGAGTTGCCTCAGAATCTTAGACAGGCCAGTTCTCTGACTTGTTTTAGGAAGAGCCTGAAAACTTGGCTATTTCCAAGGAGTGAACACTAGATTCCTTCACTGACAATTGGCTCTGCTGCTATAGTGACTATTCTTCAATCTAAGCGCCAGGATACCCGTATTGTGGCAGTTGTTGCGCTATATAAGTTTTCAATTCAATTCAATTCAATAAAATGAAAAAAACCCAGACATTTAAAACAGAACAAAGGAACACGGATTTATTCGTGTAATTATAGTAAGCCGTAATGTATCAACATTTAGGAACAATCATGCATGCATCAAAAATGAAAAATGCAACCAATGACCGAGGCAAGCTAAGGATAAGTCAGAACAACAATAAGTGCATTCAGAGGGAGTCTCCATAATACAATGAGCCCATTCATCTACTTCAATGTAAGCGAGAGACTTTACCGTAATCTCTGGTCCTGTGTATTCGGGCGTCTCTGGAATATTCACTTCAGGTCCTTCAAGCGTCCCCATTAGATCGTCTAAGGCACTGTCTATTCCACCCTAAAAGAGCATGAAAGAGTGTAAGGGATCATTCACTGCTGGTGCAAACGTACAACAGCCGCAGGCCTTTATAAACAGCTGCAGAAAATTGAAAAATACAGTTCATGCTCAAGTTTCCACTGTAAACACATAGTTTGAATAACACAGACAAAAAAACCCTACCCTATTCTATATTACAATTAATGAACTGTGAACTTGGTGCAAGTTAAATGTGCATTTTGTGGATCACATGGCAATTTCCCAACAAAAAGACAGAGCAGAGGCAGTGACTTTGGTAAGTACCTTTTTGAAATCCTTTGCTAACCTATTCAGCGTACTTATTTTATCGTAAATAAAATTAATTCATTTATTTGTACTTGCCTAAAGTAATGTACACACACAGAGAATTCAATGCTGTAGCATAATATAATCAATGGATATGGAGTGCTATGGTGTGATGTAAGACTGGATTACTCCTTAGATCCTGAATGTTGTAATTTGGAACACTACATCATCCATACATTGAGAATGCCACGCTGGAGCAATGCAGGATTTGTGTTTATTTGTAACAGTGCAACATCTATATTACCTTGTAAGAATGCAGTATCCAAAGGCACAAATATTATAACAAAGCAGCGTCAACAGAGAAAGATACTTTGTAACAACCGTACAGAGACAGTGCTATGTTGTAAAATGACAGCAAGGAAGATTTGTGAACGACACTCTGTAACAATGCAACATCTATTGTGACAATGTCACAATGTAATAACCAATTAAGCATATAGGTCTGCAGAAATTTAGATGGATGTTGCAAAGTCACGTAAATGCTGCATCACTGGCCAGAGAATGCTGCAAAGCAACAATGCATAAAATGCAATTGAGTAAAAATGCATCATTTAGAGGTACATAAGTCTACACTGTAACAATGCAATATTCAGTTTGGAGAATGTTATTTGTATTTAAATTTCACATTGGGGGAGAGTGAGGGTCAACAGTGTACTTCAGTTCGTAAGGTTAACAATATACATACTGAGAGAATATTACATTGGAACTATAACAGGGCTAGACAGACAATTGCAAATTTTACTATTGCAGCATCTACAGATGGAGACTGTTATAATGCTCATATCTCATTTGATTGCTGTTGACATAGCTGTTTAACTGCAAGGGGTCCAAGTGTATGTACCACTATTTGTGGTTTGTAAGGAGATGTCTGTATGGCTTCTACTCACAGTTGTGGTTGCCAACCATTGAACAGTTGCAAACAGCTCAGACGATTTGGTAACTAATTTGCACATTGTAAGCTGTCCTCCTTGAATAGCTCATCCTTTGGGAATTTTTTGGGGTGGCTTTTGGGAGCAGGCAGTGGTCCAGTGGCTCCCTTAATGTCTTCCCAAATGAGAAACTTTTTTAAAGCAGCACCAGTTCCTTCAAGAAACAGTCTGTTTTAAAATAAACATTTTCCCATTTGTGTTTGTAAACGTGAGAAGGAGGTTTGCAGTCTTTGCAGGCCACCATCCCTGTGTTTGCAGCCAATCATAAGGGGTCTTAAACAGACAACCGCTTAATTAGTATCAAGTATTCAGCTCGTTTGGAGACTTCCTGCTATTTGACAGTTTGTGTGCATAGGTTGCATCTTAAAATGACAGGCAGATCACACAAAATTGCCTTTTAATACATATGGCCCTGTATTCTTATTCTAAGAGAAATGCATCTGTTTACCTCTACTGGCTTTGCCTCTTCCAGCTTTTGTTTCTTCTTATCGGGGGAGGAAGCACAGGTAAAGTCAGATAAGGCTGAGACAAGGTCCTCCTCTCCCATCGGTGTCTGGTGAAAATGAAAATCGTTTTCTTAATGGCTATGCCTCAAAACATATAGAAAGCTGTTAATGAAAGATCCTCTTTGACTTTCTTATTAAAACAACATTTAGATCTGCTCATATATGGTTTCCAAAAACACCTCAAAATAAAAATCAAAGAGCAGAACTTAGCAAAAGACACATTCAGGCTACACTTCTAAGCATTTTGCTGTCCTTGTTTAACCTTTGCATCCTACTGAAGTGAAGTGACACTAACTAATACCAGCCAGAGATCAACTACTTCGCACTGCCAGACAAATGGTGACCAGATCAAGGTGTCTGCCAGGACAGCAGCTTTACACCCGCCTTGAACGTCAACAGAGAATAAGGCTGACAACTTCCTAATAGCAGTGATGAGCACTAAACATTACGGTCTGCAATATTCTAATGAATAAGACATCTAGAAAATGAAGGACAGTGGGCATTCTTGAAAGGCCTTAAAAAAGCTACCAATAATGGACGGCTATATCAGTTCTATTTGCCGACTGTAGGCCTCCTTATAAAAATATGAATCATTTATAAACTTTAAAATAAGGCAATGTACCTAGCTTTAGAACATGGGAATAAAGTAATTTCTAAGAGGCTGCTTCAGCCTTTACTGGTTGCCTATGAAGGACGGAATTCCTTTGCCATCAATTTGCACACTGAATCGCAATACAAAAAGCGACATCATTACATCTTATAGAAATCCATCTGTGCCTCAGAAACCCAGTCCTCTGTGAGATAGGCTAATCGATATTAGTCCAAGCGGTTGTTTTAGTGCACTTCTATAATATAGTATATTCTTTCATCCTATATAGAAACGCAGGTGACATGTTCTGCAAAATCTACCTTAAAAGTGAACTTTTGATTCAAATGGGTTTTACCACCTTATCAGTTATATCATAAAACAATAGCTAAGCACTGCAAACGTTAGCTAGAGCAAGAAGAAAACATTTTGATGTTGGCTCTGCAGTACAAGGTTAACAAAAATAAATGAATGAATATCTCCTTTCCAATAGTTAACTAGTTTGATACTGTGGTTGTATGCAGTATTCTATGAGGGCTCAACTCCACTTCAACTCCTGACAGCTGGAGTGGACAGCAACAGCACTAATAAAAACAAGCCAGAGATGAAGAGTATGCTACAGGTACACATCAATAGCTAGACAATCCTAATTTGCATTGCATATTACTACATGATCCACTGACCTAACGTATGCAAAACTAAATGGGAATGTCAGTTTCATCCAGAAATAGCTACATCATGAAAAGCACAATGAAGCGGGTAAACTTGGCCCATGTCATTTTTCAATAACATATGGTAGGGTTAGACAATGAATACATGTCGATTTCTGCAGTGCACAAGCAGTGCATCACAGGGCTGTAAGAAGGAAACTGCTCCAGAGAGAGGGAACAGGACACATAGAAGTCATGTTGAAAATTCCATTTATGTTCAAGGACAGAGATCCAAGCTATAGAAATGGCATTGCCACAATGGGTATAATTAGGGTGGAGGAAAGACGTACAGAAAAATCCACCACCAACTGTAACAAATACCTTCTAAAGAACATTTCCTTAAATTTACTACACCAAAAGCATACTGAAGTGCTTTTGAGATCATCATTAAATTGGAATCCAAACATCACAATGTTCACTCTCAAACTATCTTAGTGCAGTAGAAGAAACGCTTTGAAAATCTACTCACAGATGGCTTACTTACGATTTGAACAGTGACAGTTTTTTAATTTCATCCTAATGAATAAGTGATTAGAGTCAGATCATTATCTGAAGGGAATTCATTTCAGATTGTTGTTCTTTGTATTTGGAAAATCCTATTTCTACAACTTTGTCTTGTTTTAGGGATTTCAAATAAAAGATCAGCTACAAACCTTAGCCTACGTTTCGGTACATGTTTGGAAACCTTTGACAGATATTTTGAGGCTGGTCTATGGATGAGTCTTTAGATTAAACAAGATGACTATAAAATATTCCTTTTTAGCAGTGGCAGCCAGCATGACTCGTGGGTGGCGGGGAGGGCGCGGAGGGTAGGGGTGTTGTGCAGTGCACAACAAAAAATAAAAATTATACACCTACCTTGATCCCAGGTCCCGCGTCGCTGATCCTTGCTCCTGCTCTCCTCTAGGGACAGGAAGCCAGGAAGAACAGCCAGGCTCCCCTGACAAATGCAGCGTTGTGATTGGTAAGCACCCATGCTTCCCTGACCAGTTTTGAGCGTCCTGGTTCGAAGCTCAACCAGGGAATGGGGGCCTGGGCTTGTTCTCCATGCAGGCTGTAATGCAGCCTGCATGGAGTACGGGGAAAGTGTGCATGACTGGTTTGGGTGGCCCGAGAGGGCCGACCAAACAGTCATTGCACACTTATGAGTGGGCAAACCACTCCTCCCCTGCTTCGTAAGCAGATCAGCCCCACCCACCAAGGAAACAAAATGATAACTCAAAGTTATTATAATTCCTTTCCTTTCCACTGCTCAAAAGCAGTGAGGCGACGCTCCTCCGCCATAGCGGAGGAGCCGCCACTGCTTTTTAGACAGGAAGCCTCTGAAACTAGTATGGATCACCTGAAACATGGTCACATTTTCTTATGGTGATCAGCGTTCTTGAAGCTGTATTTTATATGCACTGAAGGTACTGAATACTTTTATTTGGAAGGCAGAGGTAGACTGAATTACCAAAATCAATGTAAGGTTCAAGGAAGGCATTGCTTGTAAAAGTTCTAAGGGCGAATGATAGGCTGAAGAATGTGTCAACTGGTGATTGAAAGAGGGTTCTGGATCAATCAATGTCCCAAACTTGTGCATTTCTTTTGCAGGTTAGCTGCCACTCTCAGGCAGAAAGACAGAGCCTACTGAGCACAACTCCTTTCCTGCGAGTAATGACAAGCTATCAAAGGTCCATTGTGACCTGGCAGCATACCAATGAAGTACTTGCCATGCTTTTACACAATATTTCCCAGGACAATTTTGGTAAAGGTTTCACCAATAGGAGTCATCTGCCAGAGTATGTAGTTTGTCTTTTAATGTTCTTGTATGGTGTCCATTGAGTTTGTTTGAGATTTTACAAAAGAAAGACATTTAACTATAAACCCTTTGTGCCAATTTCAGTGTTGAGTTCTGCAAAAAAGAGCCACCAAAAGAGATTTTGTGTAATAAGAGAATTTAATTTTATTTGCAACTGAATCAGCTTTTTCCTCCATTTTAGTTGCTTCTGTAGAGCTGAATCATGTATGTTCTAAGTGATAGCCTTCCACACTATCCTCATCACCGATTCATTAGAGGCACTGCCTACAACTGCTTTGTTTGCACCAGAATCTTTTGTGCATGAGAATTTTTTTTCCCCAACTCTGTTTATTAAACTTAGGTAGTCATACAACAGATGTTAAGTATAACCACAGTTATGACAAGCAAACCAATTAACTGATGGATTGACCTTACAGTGTTCAGTTCAAACCATCAGTGACCCATTACAATTCTTCGCCATTTTTCTCCGTAATGTTCCCTTCCCAGTGAGTTCCGCCCATTCGACTGGAGGGCAAGACACATATACCGCCCCTGTGGCCATTACAATTGCCCCACACCATGTCCCACTTCCGGGGGCATCCCCTTCTTTCATAGAGTACTCTTTCTGCTAACATGCACCAGTCCATGTCTCGTTCCCAGTCCCCTAACGTTGGCGTCTCCACCGCTCCCCTCCTCCTGGCTATGTTTCACTTTGCAATTGTCAGTCCCAGGGTGACCCCGAGTTGCTCCATGTGAGTCGTGTCCGTTGCCTCCCACACATTGAGAAGACAGTTTAGGCAGCAGACAAAGTTCACCACCACACACACCCCACATCTGGGACACCACAGCCTCCCAACAGAGTTTGATGGCCGGGCATTCCCATAGTATATGGTAGAATGTACTCTCCTGCATGCAAAGCCTTCTACACACAGCGTTGTCACTCCTTCCCATTTTAACCAGGGTACCAGGTACCACAGGAAAAATATGATCTATGAAGTATTTTAAGCTGTATCAGTCTCAGTCGTGATGTTATGGCTACCATTTTAACCAGGGTACCAGGTACCACAGGAAAAATATGATCTATGAAGTATTTTAAGCTTCATCAGTCTCAGTCGTGATGTTATGGCTACTTCCCGTGGAGAGGAAAGCGCTTCCTGCCAATCCTCATCTTCTAGGTTCCCTAAATCTTCCTGCCAAAGTTAACGAAGGCATAGTTTAGGCAGCAGACAAAGTTCCCCACCACACACACCCCGCATCTGAGACAGAACAGCCTCCGAAAAGAGTTTAATGGCCGGGCATTCCATAGTGTATGGTAGAACGTACCCCCCTGCATGCAAAGCCTTCTACACATAGCGTTGTCCCTCCTTCCCATTTTAACCAGGGTACAATAGAAAAAATATGATCTATGAAGCATTTTAAGCTGTATCAGCCTCAGTCGTGATGTTATGGCTACTTCCCGTGGAGAGGAAAGAGCTTCCTGCCAATCCTCATCTTCTATGTTCCCCAAGTCTTCTTACCATAGTTCACGAAGGTGTGAAAGGGGGTCAGGTAGGCTATTGATTATTTTTTGGTATGTCATGGAGATGGCCCTTCGGTCCATGAAGTCTGTTAGGAGTCTATCTTCCAATGGGGAGGCCTCTGGCAGGTCTTCGTCAGGTGGGATGACTGCCATCAGGGCTTGTCGTATTTGTAGGCATCTGAATGTTTCCACGTTTGACATTCCGTATTCTTTCTGTAAATCACAGAATGGGACTATTCCTCCCCTTCTTGCCCACAGGTCACCCACCCTCGAGATACCAATGGTGTCCCATTTACCAAACCCACAGGGGCATAACCTGTGTCACTTTGTTATGCCATCCCAGTCTCTTAGTCACTCGATGCCACAGGGCGATTGTTTGGGCTGTTGGGCCCCTGAGGAGTTGATGCCTAGGGTTTGTGTATAGGGCCCTTCTAAGCCCCCGGAGCCCATGAGCCATATATTTATCCAACATGATGGCTCGTTGTGTGGACGGTGAGCCCATTGGTTTGTAACAGACAGTTGGGCTGCCCAATAATATGCTTGAATGCTGGGTAATGCAATCCCACCATTGTACCATCCCCTAACAAGTTTATGTTTCGCAATGCGCGGGGCTGCCGATCCCAAAATAAGGTCCTAACTTCACCCTCTATCGTGTTAAAATAGGCATGGGGGACCTTGTATGGTGTATTTTGCAGGGCATAGAGGAATTGTGGCAATGCCATCATTTTAAAAAGGGCCACACTGCCAAGTAAGGACAGCAGCAGTGATCTCCAGTGATGCACCTCAATTTGTAAGCGAGTCAGTGGGCCCAATAGATTGTGTGTATAAAAAGGTTCGGGGTCAGCTGTAACAAATATCCCTAAATACCAAAAACCCTCCGTCACTATCGTCGCCCCACAATTCGATGGCAGGGTTGGGGCAGGGCCATATAGGAGATCTATTGTTGACTTTGACCAGTTTATGGTATACCCTTAGTATTTTCCAAAGTTAGTGCAGATCTGGAGTATCCTGTTGATAGAGCACTGGGCAGATTACTTGCTGCCATATGGAACAGGGTGATCAGGAGACTTATTCAGGCACGGCCATTTGCCCCAGAGGCAGACTTCTGGCTTATGCCACCCTTCGCACTCATTGAGCGGGTCATGTCCACTGATAAATGGAAGGCGGGGGGCTGTCTAATGTTGTCGAACCTCTACCCGGAACAAAGGTTTATAACGTACCAGGAAGCGGTAGATACTTTTGGGTTGGGATCGGGGCAATTTTTGCAATATGCCAAAATAGCGGCAACGGCACGGCAACTATGGCCTATGTTCCCGGACGCCCCTGGACACACACATACCCTGGTCACACTAATTGCCATGGCGGGAGGGTGGAAACTTGTCACCCACCTATACAGAGCGCTAAGGGAAGATAAAAAATGTGGACCTCTCAAAGTAGAAGAGAAGTGGCAGGCGGCAACTCCGCAGGAGATCACGCCACGAGACTGGGAAAAAATTCATGAAAGTGTACGCAAGGTGGCGGTGTGCAATAGGTTTAAACCGATACAGTACAATATAGTTCACATGACCTACCTCTCGCCCAAGCGGCTACATACCATAGACGGATCGAGAGATCCAAGGTGCCCCAGATGTAAATATGTACAGGCGGATTTTCTGCATATGGTCTGGACATGTCCGACGATTCAGGTATACTGGACGGCGGTCCTAGAGGACCTGAGCAAAGTAACTGGGTGGACGATTGCCGTAGAGGTGCGTACCTGTCTCCTTGGTTTAATTCCCCGAGACCCTAACCGCAAAACAAGGAGGAGGTTCCTGGTTTTGGGACTTGTAACAGCTAGGCAGCGTATAGCGATCCACTGGCTAACACAACGAGGGCCGCAGATAGCAAACTGGAAATCGGATTTGAGAGAATGGGCACTGGCGGAGGAGGGGCACATGCGTAGCACTAGAAGGGATGTCAAACTCCCGGAAGTATTGCTGGAGTGGGGGTTGATGATCCAGGAGATAGAGGGAAGCTCCCCAAATTCCACACAGGCATCGTCGGATGAGGCCCGTCACACGGGGAATGAGTCCCACAGACAAGAAGGGAGACAAGAGGATACCCTTGACTGATCTTATGATTAATGGCCCTCTAGGTGGTTGGGGCCGGTTTGGGGGAGGGTTTGGGAGGGAGGGTTGTTTAGTTACAAGTTTTAACTTACTATGAGTGAAAAAGTTCAAATTAACTGTCGGTTACGAAAACATCTTCAAGGGGCGGCTTAGATCAAAACTTCTCCTTGACTGGAAACTGCAATCTCCACTGTTATTGGTTGTCTATGGGATATAACTTATATGCACGTGGATTGTACCTTGAAACCACGATAAAGAAATTGAAGAAAAAAAAATCCTGTTGATAGAGGACGGTGGCGATGCGACATATAAGAGTACATCGTCTGCATATAAGGAGATTTTGTCTTCCCACCCTTCCACCCATCGTAGTACTTGGACCAATGGATCCCCCCTTATCCAGGTTGCCAAGGGCTCTAGGATAGGAGCAAATTTTATTGGTCACAGGGGGCAGCCTTGCCGTGTCCCTCGACGAAGAGGAAACACCCGTGAGGTATGTCCATTTACCACCACCTGCGCCAAAGGCTCTGCATATAGCAGTTGGATCCATGCCAAGAAGTTCTGGCCTAGTCCCATGCGCTCCAGGACCGTGAACAGATAGGTCCACTCAATGGTATCAAAGGCCATGCGGGCATCAAGGGACAATATTGCTGCGTTCTCTTTGATCATACCCTTTTCGTCCCATCACTCCGTGGAGGCGGCGCAGATTAAGGGCCGTGTTGCGCCCCGGCATGAAGCTAGATTGGTCTGGGTGGACTAGTTTGGTAACAAATTGAAGCAGATCAATCACTAGTAGTTTAGCCAGGATTTTGACCTTGGCATTGAGCAGAGAGGTGGTAGGAGCTACAGTCCTCCGCTGGCTTACCCTTCTTGTGTATTACTGCTATGGAGGCCAACCTTTGATCCTCCGGGAACATACCTTGTTGTTTGCTTTCTAGGTACATCTGTTGCAGGTGTGGTGCTATTTTGGTGGCAGTATACTACGGATTGCTGCGGTTATTTCATATTCTCTTGGGTCAGCCTCCAGTGCCATCCGATGTTCTGGAGAGAGGATCGGAACAGGAAGGTCCGCCAATAAATCCCTTGACTCCTCGGCTGTGGCCAAGGTAGCGGGAGAATTAAATTGCGCAAAGTAGGTTGTGAAAGCCTCCGCTATCGCCTGTGGGTCCTTCCATATTTTTCCTGTATCTGCTTTTAATGTGGTTACCAGCGGTCTGCCCGTTCCTGCCAGCTAGGAGTTTTCCTACCCTATCCCCAAGCTCACATATTTTGTGTTGTGTCGCTAAGGGTTTAGTCCCGACTGCCTCTTACTAAGTTTTTATATTCCTGGCGCTTTATGTCTAAAGTGTGTCTGGCTGTCTCGTCATGAGTCCACAACAGACTTACTTCCATATCCAGTATATCTCTCTCCAACTTCTTCCTATTTTTTCATTCTTATGATCCAATGTGAGCGAGAGCGCTTGTCCCTTGAGTACAGTCTTGAAAGCTTCCCAAAGAGTCTGAGGGGAGGCGACAGACCTCGCATTTTCCTTAAAATATTATTCCATAGACTGAATACGACCTGTTCTAATACATGGGACCTTCAGGTACCAAGGGTTCAAATAAATTGTCTTATGCCTCGGTGACGTCACCAGGTTGTAGTATGCCCAGACCGGGGAATGATTTGAAATGCCCCGTGCCAAATGTTGTACCTCTTCCAAGTTGTGCAATTTGTCAGCCAGCACCATAATGCGATCTATGCGGGACAGGCTATTACGGGCTCCAGAGTAAAATGTGTTTTGTAGTGAGTGAGGATTAAGCCCATGCCACACATCTATGAACCCCATGGCCCCCATGAAGTCAGCAAGTCGGATCTGGTGCGTGGGGTGCCTCTAGGCAGATGGAGATCTTTCTGATTGCATAGCGTCGTGTTCAGGTCCCCACCTATCAATAGATCTCTGTCAGATAGGTCTAATATTATCTTGCCCATATCTGGGAGAGCTGTTCTGTGGAGCGCTAGGAGAACAATGGCCGACACGATATTAAAACATCCTCCCTCCCAGGTGCCCGCCACTGCTTTAAAATCGACCCTGCGCATCTATACGGGTCTGGCCTACTACGAAGGGGAAGTGATTAAGCAAAAGTATTCCCGTCCCTCTGGACGCAGAGGTGAAACCCGCGTGTGGTATTAATCTATATCCCCACCTATCAAGTACCTTGCAAGTGTTGCACATGAGAATGTTTGATTAATATCCACAATTTTTCTATAAATTGATATGTTTGATTACAAACCATAATTGGACTTGGACTGGTTGAAAAGTTTGAATTTTGAAGGGTAGCTAGGATGAACTACAGGCTACGTAGATGAGCAAAGTTAAAGGTGAGGTCTTATAAACGAATCTTCTAAATGTTCTAAAATTAGCTTTTGAATCTTTGAACAAGGAGTTTAAACTGCTATTGTTAGACCATAACTTGTAGTTAATGAAAATGGTCAAGTCTGATGAGCCCTGTCCGGTATGTATTTTACAGCTCGTAGCCACTACCGTTGCACAGGGGAATAACGAAGTGCCCCACAGCCCCCGCAATGTGGGGGGCAGGGTTCCTTGTTTCAGAGGAGGCCCGCTCACCTGTTAAAGCCATGCCATTGCATGCCTTGCAGAATGTGCACCATGGCATGGACTAAGAAGTGGATAAATGATCGGGAGAGTTACGCTGCTTTCCTGAGCAGGCCACCTGCAGCATAAGGGGTTCCAAAACCCTTCAGTGGGATCCCATTGAGCTCAAGACAATTAATATTTGTGCGATCTGGGAGACCATGGGGCCCCTCACCACATTTTGCAGGGGAGCCCCATACAATACTCTTGCAGTAAGATTTTATTTTGACCATCAGAATATCATTGCAAGCGGCGCAACAAGAGGGCCTGTAGGAACTATTTGCCAATGAAAGTGCAGAAACTGCAATGCATCCATCTTGAGTATCATTAATTTACACTAATATTTTTCATGGTCATAGATATAGCATTTTGATTTTGAGTCTTGGTTGAGCACAGTCTTAACCTCTCCTGGTAACTACTGCAGATAAAGTTGCATACATTTGTTCATCTAGAAAAGGGTGCACATAAAAAAAAAGGCTCAACGGTTTGGTGTAGAAATTCCCCTCTGGCTGAATTAAGTTGGCCCATAGGAAAATGTTCAGAAGCGACACCTATCATATTTTTGCAGATGTGCGGTTACTACCTATCTCTGAAATAAAAATCTATATTTTTGCACATATTCTGTGCCAACATCCTGTAGTGCTTCCTCATTTATAGTATGTTTATGTGTGTAGAAAACTAGTAACATAGGGTAGTGGGTTAATGCACCACTTGGACACCTCAAGAGATTTAGCATTGTTAGAGAACAATTTGTGAGTTTCTTTCAGGAAATTAAGTAGTAAACAAGATGATAGCAGTAAATGTTTCTTATATGGCATTTAAAAGCACAGTTTTACATTTTTTATTTGCTGTAAATAACAGATCTTACTATTGCCATAGTAAATGGTAGTCAATTTTTCAATTTATGAGGGATGAAATGGTGAATTTAGCCATGCCGCAATCTGAAGTACTGCTCTCTAAACCAGTCACACCAGATGTCAATAGCAAGCCCTCAACTTAATGAGCTATCTTGCTGGAAATATGTTTACTATTTTAACACTGAAAGACAAAAATATATAATTTTGCATCTTGACCTACCGGGGGAGTTTCTTCTGGTTTTATTGGAGTCCCACTGCTATCTTTGCCCTAAAACATGAAACATTGACAGTATTATAATATAATAGTAGACCGCATGTTTACAGGTACTTTCTTGCTTATCACTCACATCCAGCAAATGTCTGTATTCCGGGGGAATGGTACTATCATCTTCACCTAGTTTCTTTATCTTCGTTGATGTTGCTGGCTCCTGCAGTGTAACAAGGAAGGCGTTAATTATGGGAAACACATACTTTATCACTTGAGAATCAACCAGTGCTGAAATGGGCAGATGCCTGCAATATAGTGATGATTCAAGAACATGGCTACACAGTGCACTTAACGAAAGTAAACTATTTACTTCTTAACGCCCTCCATTCAACATCAGATGTTGTGAAACTCTGGATGTGCTACAGAAGGCAGAGGGGTGACTTTACTACAGTCATACTTTTAACAGCAAAATGGGCACCACAGTTGGGTGACCAGAAGAGAAAGGCAAGTTTATTCTACAATAAAAAAAAGCATCAACCTGAGGGACTGCCTCTTGAAGTGATATCTAAACTCTGTATTACTAATTAAGTTATGCATTAAAGAAGTTATTGGATGTGTCCACTTGGATGCCAACTACCATACATTAAAGGTGTAAGGGCTGTACACAAAGTGATTTGGTATGTGTAGACCAAACGTGTAAGCTGCAGATCATTTTTGCAACAACTCATCACATTAACTAAGAATGCTGAATACACAAGTTCTAAGGCTGACTTGCAAGGTGAGTTTAGAGTTTTAATAGCCCATTATGAGCCTAATCTACAGCGGCCTGTTCGAGAGGTTGTTAATGCCACACTCCAGGAGCTAATAATACATCAAGAATTTAAGAAAAACTGTGCTGGGAGTTCCCAAATCTTGAGCAAGATGGCATAACTATACATATACATTGCCATAAACAAAAGGTATATTTGCAAGACATTTATCCCCATCCTCCCTCACGCCCATTTGGCAGGATAGAGGTGGAGTGCCCCAGGTTGTCCAATCATTGGGTAAAATGGCTGTGTCTTTGGGCCTTCAATACTGTTAGCGTCCATAGTGGAACTGTTTTCCCATCTTGTCTGTTATTTGGTATGTCTCCAATCTATCACTGCTGTGTTCAGCCCAGTTTCCCAAGATTTACTCGAATGTTTGGGGGCAGCCCCGATGTACATATATCATCTTTTCCGCACCCATACCCAAAGCCCATATTCCGTGCCCACTCCAAAACTGTCAATAGTTACGGGGCCCCTGCATTTTCTGGGCTATGAACATATATTGTTCCAGATTCTAAAACTCTCAAGAACTATCACTGCCTTCAGTCCACCCTGTTTTCTTGTTGAGCCTGAAATCAACCCAGCGGTGCAGAATTAGTGGAGATTCTGGGTTGAACTCTGAGAATCCCCTGAGAAATTTGAATTTTCCGAGGGCATCAGTAATTCCAGGTCCCATTCTCCCAGTAATTCCATTTTCCCCTAGGACTTTCACTAGAAGGTTTTAGCAACTGAAATCTCCAGGTGAAAGTAAACAAATCCAAACTTTACCTGCATATACCATATTTCTGGTGGAGCCGGTATCTGCTTTTTACTGATCTCATCTGAATTAAAACGTTCTTCGTAATGAGGACAGATGTGTGTCTATTATACTGCCACTATCAGTTCTAGCAACTTACCCAGATGTTGAAATACATGCAGCAAAAACATTCTTGAATTCATATTCTTGAATTGCTACACATCCAAGGGGCTAGACTCAGAATGGGTTAGGCTAATTTAAATGCGCCATAACCAGCTGTGTTCGAGGAGTTTCTGCTATATGATGTACTGCTGTATGGGGTACGTGAACACCCCTACCAATTGGGCAACGTAAGGTTAATATTTGTTTAATTTGAATCAATTTTTTTGGTAATCTCACACATTATGGTTCTCTACTAATAAATAATTCATTAGGTGCTGACTTACCGTAATCACAGGACCTGTGTATTTTGGGGATTCTGGAACAACTTCTGGCCCTTCCAGTGTGCCCATCAGTTCATCTAACGCACTATCTAGTCCAGCCTGATAAGGAAATGTGCAATGTGAGAAAATAACAACGAGCCATAGGTATTAGTGACAAGTGGTAGCAAAGAGGTTACAATCCATGGTCTTATTACAACCAAAGAATTACACAGCTCAAAAAGAGTCATTTATTAAATACAGTTTTCAAATAAAAGTTAAACGTATGACGTAACGTGACCTCAACCCACACAATTGCAATATTACTGCAAACTGGAGAAAAGCTGAAAGATTTTTACTGCAGCCTAAAAAGCATATTTATCAATTATAGTGTCCTTTCTTGTTGGTTTCAAAACAGCATAGAAGAGATGTGATCAAGTGTCCATGTTGCTGAATTTGGAAACCAGACATCTGCCTTCCAATATGGGATAGGTGATTCTGTCTAAATTACAATATCCCTGTGCCTAAATGTGTAAATGTGCGTAATATATGCATGCCGTGTACATACGTAAAACAAAACAAAATATGTGTTAGCAAGTACTGTCCTCAAAAGAAGCTCCCACTCCCTCTCACCTCATGCTCCTCTGGCAGTCACATCCTGCTTTCTGTAATCTGGTCTCAAGTGAAACCCACAGACACACTGCCATTCTGTATGAAGCAATTGTTGCTTGAGGTGCTGAATCCATACAATACCACATACGTTGCGCACAGTAACAATGTAAGAGAACTTTTACTGTCAGATACGCATGGAATTGAAGTCAAAGTGTGTTGATGCAAACCTCACCTTGTAGCTAATATGCCCCCTTGGAATGTAATCAAGATAATTTACTGTATTTTTAACGTGATATTCTGTATTTAAAAGTTCCATACGTTCTGCATTTTTGGCACTTTATAACTGCCATTATGCCCAAGTAAGAGCTTCATCACACTGGAAAACTAACTCCAAATCACAAGCAGTGTCCTGGTTCCCTCTTTGAACTTCCGTGCATTGTATCCTTACCCCTGCCTGATCACACATTAGCATCGTCTATAAAAAGGTGAATCTCAGCCAAATGTCTCTGGCTGATAAATTCATGCTGATAAAATCCAATCATTCCTGTGACCAAAGCTCCGATTGGTCCCCTGTGCATTATTCTCTCCCTCAGATCCTGTCTCATCCCTGCCTGTTTTAAGAACCACATAAAGCTCCCCTCTCTCATGACTGCTGCACAAAGATATTCTGTTCACCTATCTGAAAGTCAGTTATCATGCCGTTATCAGGCTGTTCTTTTGTATGTTGCCTAGAAAAATAGGTTTCTCTCTTTCATTTCTATGAAAGCTTTCACACTCTCAAGCAGGAAAGAACTATGAAATTTTAAGAATGATTATGTTGGTGTCTGCATTGCAAATGAGCCTTGCAAATCACACTGTTACTTTAGATCTCATTACTTTTAATTAACACATACTAATAGCTCTACTGCTTAGTCATTATTGACATCAGGGAGAGCAACACAACTGAACACTGTTACGTGTACAGACACCGCACCTAATACTTCACTGCAAAGGGTCACAGTTGAAGAAAATATACAAAGGGTGTCCACTGAATGATAATTGTGCATAAGCGCTAGACGCTGCTGCAATGAGCAGCAGTACAGTAGAGAAGCCTACCAAACAAGCCACTGAACGACTTCCAGCAAACTGCAATAGACTTGCAATGATTTAGGCATGCTCTTTTCCAATATGACATTTATAAAATTACTCAGTGCTTCTGGGAAAAGGTTTTAATGAATCTAAGCACAAGAAACTGAATATACATTAGTCAAAGACTTCCTCTCTCTGAAATGAAGCCTTGGAGGTGGAGTTAAGGCTCAGTCACAAAACCTTCCTTTCTTCCCAATGTCTGTGCCCAATGGAATCCGCTCTCCACTCAGGGAAACTCCAGAATCATCGGTGCAATTGTGGTATGTATTTTCATGTTCCAGGAGGGCCTACACTTTCCTCTGTATCTCTAAATACAACAGTACAACATTCCGCCGAAATGACTGATCTACTCAACAGGCTGAATTGCATTCAGCATGTAACATCCCCTACACATATTAAGGGACATATCTTAGATCAAATCTGGACACCCAATCTCGCAATATCCGATTTGACAGTGTCCCAATGCACCTGGTCCGACCATTTCATAATAAAACTCGTGATCTGCAATGCAATCACAGGCAGACCCTCAGTCAAAGGAGGCCTGAAGGCAAGGAAATGGGACAATGTCAAGATTAATGCCTTTTGCAACTCATTGGCAGATACAGCTCCCATTAATCAGCCATCTGTTGATCTCGACCTTAGTGCAGAAATGACAGATTGGCTAACTGCAGCTGGTAACAAACATGCCCTTCTCAGGATAGAGTAGCAAGGCGTCATGAGGCACAGAGATGGTTCTCTGAAGAGCAGCAAGGTGCCATGAGGCACAGAGATGGTTCTCTGAAGACCTAAAAATCCAAAAGCTGGCCTTGCGCCAATTAGAAAGAAGGTGGAGACGGAACTACTCCCCCAATAAGAAAGTCACCTACTTAGCTCAACTAAAGGACAATAAGAAAGCGATCCAAGTCACTAAAGCCAATTACTTCTCTGCAAAGATTAAGAACTCTACTAACAAATCAAAAGACATTCTCAATTGTCAATGAATTATCCAACCCTGAGAGTCACAATAAAACCAGTGCCATCCCAGTCACTCTGCAACTCATTGAATGTCTTCTTCATTGACAAAATTGCTAAGATTAAAACTAGCATTGTCGCAAGTCCTGCATATGAGGCTTTGCCTACAGCCTCGAGGAACCCTAACTCCTAATATCAATTCCCAGAGATCAGCAGCGAAGCCTTCCTGGAACTCCTGGGCAGGGTTAAATCTGGTTCCCCCACCGACAGCTGTCCACCACACATTCTTAAGGAAGTGTTTACTGCAAACCCTGCACCCGCCCTTCGTCTTCTGAATGAATCACTGAAGCAGGGCCGTGTTCCCAGAGCCTTTAAAAAAGCTACCATAGTTCCCCTTCTGAAAAAACCCTGGGGCTGACCCTCTGGCCCTACTTAACTACCGTCCCATATGGGAAACGACCTTAATAACGAATCCCTAACAACGAGTGGGCTTAACAACGACTCCTAAACAACGAACTTTACCTCAACCACGACCTCTAACAACTACTGTACCTGAACCACGACCTCCTAAACAAATGGTAAGTGCCAATAATTAAAAGTTAATTTAGAAAAAAAAGTATTAATAATATATTTTGGTAAGTGTCAATAATTAAATAGTTAATTTAAAAAATATATATATATATTATGTATTTATTCAAATGAATTTTTTAAGTAAATTAGTCTGTTTTAAATTTTGTAAAAAAGTAACAAATATTAGTTTTTTAAATAGATTTGTACATTTCCTTATTTTAATTACGCTGTCGTTATAATAGACTTTGTATAAATTTAACTTGTTAGGCCAGTAGATGGCACTGTAGGTTTGTTTATCACTGACGCTATTCTGACCTGTGCTCGATGCGACTATTCTCTCTAGTTTTCACAGATAAAAAGGTCACAAAATGATGGCTGTACGTTTTTTTTATATGTTTAATTTGAGGCAAATCTTTTTTAAATAAAAATATCTTCTGGAAAAGTTTTTAAAAAAAATTATTTTATGTAATTTTTTTTTTTTTAAACGATAAAAATAGTGCATTTTGAGTTATTTTTCTGTTTGTTATGCCGCAATTTTAGTTAGCATTCTAGTCTGACATTATTGTGAAAAAAGATGGACTAATATATTATAGTTGATTTCCGTCCATAACTGTATCTTTGAAAGTTCGTCCCTATTTTAAAAAAAAGATTTGTTAAATAAAAAACATTACTATAAATAGTTTTCATTAGAAGTGTTGTTTAAATTAATTACATTTTTTTTTGATGTTACAATGTTGTGTTGTTTTGAACTTAGTGGTACATTCAGGTTATATGGCAATATATTAATTTTCGTGGTTTAGAAAGTCGTTGTTCAATCCGTAGTGGTTTGGCTTTGGTCGTTGTTTAGCCTTCGTGGTTTAGGCACTCGTTGTATAAGTGGTAGTGGTTTAATCATACATCCGTCCCATATCTCTGCTTCCCTACCTAACTAAGATATTGGAATCCCATGTAGCGAAATGCTTATGCTCATTTATTGAACAATCTCAGTTCCTTGACCCCAACAAGCGGGATTTCGTCCATCTCACTCTACGGAGATTGTCATTCTGACGGTATTGGATAAACTAAGCAAGAAAGCGGACAGGGGAACCCCTCAGGCCCTGGTGCAGCTAGATCTTTCCGCTGCATTCGACACGGTCGACCATCCAATTTTGGTAGACCCGGTCAGAGAAGCAGGACTCATGGGTCCAGCCCTTGATTGGGTCATATTCTTTCTGGAAGATCGGTCTCAATCTGTTCGTCTGACTCACTTTATTGCTCCTGAGGTTAAGTCAGACTGTGGAGTGCCACAGGGATCGTCACTTTCCCCGCACTTGTTTAATCTCTACCTACTCCCTGTGATCCGATCCTTAAGGGAATGTAAGGTGAACACATTTAACTATGCAGATGACCTACAACTTATATTCACCATCAATAACTCACCCGAGTCAATCTCTGACTTTCAGGCTACCTTGCTGTACATCAGTAACTGGATGAATAGCAACCATTTAAAGCTAAATCCGGACAAAACCGAACTGATCTTGACTGGTGGCACTCAGAACCCCTGGAGTTCACACTTTTGGCCTACAGAGCTGGGCTCTCCTCCAGTTCAATGAAGACCCTCGGGGTCACAATCAACAATGACTTGTCAATGAAGTCCCAGATTGGAACAGTAGTCTCCACCGGATTCTTCCAGTTACGGAGGATTAGGAAAATCAGTAGATTCCTTACTAGAGAAGCACTGGTGGCCCTGGTCATTTCCCATATGGACCATGCAAACTCCATGTATCTCGGTCTTCCAGCGTATTTAGTCAGGAAACTGCAGCTATTGCAGAACCATGCGGCCAGATTGATCTTCCATCAACCAAGATGGCAACATGCCACCCCTCTTATGCGGCAGCTACACTGGCTCCCAATAACACAACGCTGCGCTTTTAAAATTGGGTGCCTCATCTTTAAATCTCTACAGGATGTGGGCCCAAAATTTGTCTCCAACCTTATCAAGAGATATGTACCCACGCGCAATCGGAGATATGCCCACATGAACTTACTGGTCATTCCTCCTTATAAACGGAAGAGACTAGGTGGCAGCAGGTTTGCAGTGTTGGCACCCCTCTTCTGGAATCAGATCCTGCACAGACCTACCTGTATTCAGGAGACTTCTCAAGACATGGCTCTTTGTTCAGGCATATGAATAGATCTACTGGGGCTCAGCTACTCCTATACTAGCGCCAAGAAACCAATTGGTGTACGTGCGCTTAAAAAATAATTTTAACATAACAGTACACGGCAAAGTTACCTGTAGAATACAGTATTGCACACTATGTAGCTAACCCTAGAAAATGTTTAACTGATCTGGGTGTACAGAACTCATCAGTTCCGCTGAATGCTGCCGGCAATGTGTGAGACCTTATCTTCTGGTGTTTGTCATACTCTGGAAGCTTGAGTGGTTCTAAAGTTCTACATACAGTTTTTGTATCTATGCATGGTGCAGAGTCCGTTTATTTTGGGCTCATTGTTGGCAAAATGCGCTTTTATGGTAGATGTTTGACTTATGATCCAGTCTGATATCTCCTATATTCAATTGTGAATTACCAGTGGAAACTTCTCTGAATGTAATATATTTTGTGATTATATCATGAAGATAAATTCAGTAAATAAAAAAATACTACACCAGACAAGTCCAGGGTTGGGAGAGGCAGACAGCATCCCAGGCTGCCCCAATTAGGAGTGGTTCTCCATCTATGCATGTAGGTTGCAAAATTACTGGATCAGTCCCTTTCAGCTACTGAGCAAAAATGTCTATGTTCTCTCACTCCAAGAAGCGGATTACACTCCCAGAGAGGGATGTGGTCTGATTAAAGCCCGTTGAACTGTTTGTGGCCATTTCATTATTGGGCAGGAACATGTCAACCTCTTTAGAGGGTCAAAACAACCCCCTACTGTTTTAATCTACACACTGGAGACAGTAATTCAGTTTATGATCCACCAGTAGGTAGTTTTAGTTTTTTTCTGCCCTTCCCCCCCCCCCACTGTTTCCATAGATTAGGACATCTCCAGCAACATACATACAGCGGGACACAAAGAGCTGACCTAATTAGTAGGAAATTTAGCGGATATTGGTACATACATTCGACCAACATGAGGAGGAGCCCTATGATGAAGCATGGCACCCCATGGTCGAGTGTGGGCTTTCCCCCTAAAGAAAGTAATACTTCTCGGATGTCCTGCTGCTCCTTCTCTTGTATAGCAGTAGGAGGACTCATAACATCAGAACCCAGGGAACTGACTTGTCAAATTAAAACAACATGTACCATCCAGTGTGCAGATCCATCTAGTGTACTATGCCCAAACAGAACGTTATGTAAAGCATGTACTTCATGATTCACTGACTTTCCACACAGACCACCGTGAAAAGAAGGTCCATGAATAGAAAGAAAACTCAGTGATAACAAGAGATAACCTACAACCTGGACAGTTGTAAACCATTTACCATTTAAGCTAAAAGCTAAAATGTGATTGTTTCCCACTAAGCATTTTAAACAAAAGATTCTGCCTTCCTTTGCAGGTCCTCATGGGCCCTGTGCCTTTCTGATTTACTTACAATAGGAAATACTGCGCTGATTATTAATTGCTTTGTTCATATTAGCGCTTACCTCAGAGGATGCATCAGCAGCTACTGGCTTCTTGACATCTTTAGCCTTAAAGAAAGAAAGTGTTGACCATAAATGCAAAGACAAGAGGTGTTAGAAGTGTACAAGGCCTTCAGTAGCTGCTAAACAAAGACAGGAGTAGCAAAGGTGGTGGGACTCTTTCATATTAGCAGCTGGTTGCTGTCACCTACCTCGATCCTTGCTTTACTAGTCACAGCTGCTGCAGCTCCCGCCGCACCAGCAGATCCGACTGCGGCGACAGCAGCTCCGGAGGACACTGGTTTCTTCTCGCTTTTTATCTGGAAAATTTCAAAGCAAAAGGTACTTCAACTGGCCTAGAATATTTTATAAAAACATTTTGTGGTTCATTTAGCAGAAGAGAGCCTCCCCTTTCATTATAATGAGGGGTTCTCTTCAGTCGAATGGACACACCTCACAGTGTTCTTAGGCCTGCTCTTGAAAAGGAATGTGAAGAACTGAAATGTCGGATGATGAAAATATTAGTTGGACTCCTCACATCATGGATACGCAAACACCATAACTTGTGTAACATCTTTCCATGTACACTCAGTATGCAGAATACCTGGAGCGCAGAGTACAGACATCAGAAGTCCAACGTCTAGCAGCAATACGTTTTGGTAAGCATACTTGTGTAGTGAGGTAATGAGTGACTCTTGGGCTCTGGGTGTAACCTTTAAGTCGTATACTTAATTCCCTGTGGGGAAATTGAGTTCTTCATCCTCCAGGAGTCGATAAGGTGAGTGCTGCTATCTTGGAAAGTTTTTTCCACTGATGTTTACAGAGCTTCACAGATGTAGGTTTCTGGCAGTAGTGGCAAAGGCAATCTTACCAACTACATTTTTGTTATCTTTCTTTTAATTATTAATATTGTAAGAAACATATTTCGAGATATGTTTAGATTCTTTTAAAGCACTATTAAACACTTCCACATAAGGTCATAAATTATCATACTTAGGAGCTCAAGAGACATGCTTTACAAACTTTGAGCCCAATGTCTCACCAGGGTCATGTCAAAGGCTGAAAACTAACAATGAACTACCTATAGACTGTTGTACAGGTGGACCAAGATGTCAGAGCGCACCACCAATCAGGAGCACACATTTCTGACATCATTTCCACAGGGCTCGACTTGCACTCTCTAACAAACACTTACTTGACAAGGGTAAGAGTCATAATCTTTCTCAACATTCAAAGAAAGGAAGCAGATATAACTAACATTTGACCAGGGAAGGAAGAGAGTAAGGAGAAACTAAATAAAATGAAGATAAGAGATATGTTTATGAAGGCTTAGCTACTTCAGTCTATTTTACTTGTAGTGTACTTTTTTTGATAGTACGCTGAACCCAGGATACAGATGTATCACCTTAATTGAGGTTATAATAAAATTCCATTATACCAAGTATTGGGTGATCAATTATTAGAATTGTTCAGCAAAATATTATCTGATAAGAAACTAGCACAACAGATAAATCAAGAATCTTGCAACGAAGATTTTACAAATTTAAAGATAAAGCTTTGAAGCCCAACAAAATATTAGAAAATGTGAGTGTTAAATTAATGTTTTATATTTGCTCAACCTTATCCCATGCCCTTCTCCAGAACTGCTCAACCTTTCCACATTGAAAGATGATATTGTATAAATCAGCCTTGTAAATTGTGGAGGGGACCAGCAGAGTTTAGAAGTCTTGTTAGACTGTATTAGCGGAGGAGTGATGAAATAGCTTATATTTATATAGAAAGGGAAAAATGCTATGCAGCCAGATAAACAGCATAGAATATAGGGATAACAGATTCAACCAGGTATGGTGGTTACTTGTAACTGATGGGCTGGTATAAGGGTCCCTAGTGGTCTGGAAGGCTCATTAATAATGTCACCATAGTTCAGTTTTCAAGCGTTTCCTGACAAGCACGTGCTTGGGTTCAGCTGTCAAAGTGAGAAGGAGAGCATTCCAGTGTTGGGCCTGGTTTCCTAGGTATCTGCATCCCTGTTTTGATCTTGTGAACATGTGTTCTTGGCTCAAGTTATGTCGATGATTAGAGATTTCTAGCTAGGGTGTAACATGGAGCTAATCTGAGCAGAAGGGTTTGTGAATGGGGCAAACAGCCTTGAATTTTACACTGGGTGTGTTAAAACCTATTTACGTTGATTAAAGCACATTCTGACAGGCTGGTTTGTAGACTAGCAATAAGCATTTAGAACATGGCATTATTGACTGTACTGCAAGAGTATGGGTGGAACATAATGAGGTCTCTATTCTGTTCGTCTTAATGGTCATTTTGGCCTCATAAGAGTATTTTACAGAGTAGGACGATGTGGAGATTGCTCTCTTTGACTACTGCACTCACTTGTGTATACAAAAGTATAGAATCAAAAAGTAACCCCAACTTCCTAACTTTTGGCAGGTTGGTGGAGGGATCCTAAGACTGGGGCCAGTAGAAGGGTATTGAGACAGGTTCACTTTCTCCTATTACAGGTATCTCAATCTTGATTCGATATATGCAGAGGAAGGTCAGCAATCACCAGCAATACAGATTCCACAATGTCACCTTAAATTTGACTGGTTGGATTTCGAGACCCATTAGATCATTTAGATGAACAGATTTAATCAGAAGTTTCACTGTGAAAAACCACATTGGTAATGAAGTCCTGCTTTTCCCAACTCTGAACATACTAGCTCCACAATATTCCACACTCGCTGTATTATTTTTTTTTTTTACTGTTGCTGGTCTTCTCAATGTACTCACCAAGATGTCACGCAACATCACCTTTCACATTACACGGTTCTTTATGTATATCAGACGAAAATGCACAGTTCATTTTTATCTCTTTAGAAACAAAACCTTTCAATGTATTTCTAATGCAGTGTTGCTCCCAGTGAGAATCTCCTAATAGTGTTAATTGATGTTCTAGCAGGTAAGATAACTGTCCTTCATTATCACTAACTTTTCTTGCCTTTGGTTAGGTACATAAATCTTTGCATTTATCATAATACACTGAAGAATGTTAGACTGTGGACTCTTTCGCCATATCTCACTATGTGAAAGCTAATTGTGACATGCAGCTTAAGACCCACCCTGTAAATTATGTCACTGTAACCTAGTTCTATAGTCACAAAAATCCATAAATTCTGATTTTGAGAATCGGGATTTGGGTATTCCGACCACAACGGAAACCTTTTGAGCACGGAAGTGAGAAGTAGCTACACAAAACAATTTATAAATCACTCCAACAAAGTATAATGTGCTGCAGCAGTAGGAAGCCCATTCAAGGATAACAGACCAAAGGTGCTGTTAATATCCATGTATCTAAAAATGTGTGTTCTTGCAAGAATGGCATCATCAATGTATGCGCAAGTTGAATTACAGAGAGTTACAATCACTCAAGTGTCTTATGGTTTGAATACATACACACGACAATTGATAATGTCTATTTTTTTCAAAGTATAAATGAAAATAATATGGGAACCTATAGTTAAGATCGATTGCAATGACTCACTTCTGCAGCAGGTTTACTTGATGTAGCGGATGCTTTCGCTCCTTTTGTCTGAAAGATATGGATAATGGGTACATTTAGATTTGAAATTACAAAATAAATAACGAGATTATGTCAACTTTGTCTGGCAGTTTTACAAGCCATGTGTAAAGGGTCAAAACAATGAAAAACGATTGCAGCACACTGAAGATCTGTTCAAAATGTGACAATGCATATCATTCCCCACTGCTTCAGGAAAGAGCAACCAAATTAAACCCAACAGGATCACTTATCTCTCTTAACCCGATAACAGTGAGACCTAGGGGCATATTTACAAGGGGATTGCACCACCGGAATGCCACTTCTTCCGACGTTTCGGTAGGGCAATGCCCTGCACCATATTTACAAAGTGGCCACTTTTTGTAGCTTAACTCCTCTTAGTAAATATGGTACCCTTTCACCCAGATATCTGCGTGAAAGGGGCGTGCAATGGGTGTTCCTCTGGGCATTCCACCGCAAACCCCATTGCCTTTTTATGCTGCCCCAGATTTACAAGGATGTGTAAATTAAGGCAGCGCAAAAAACTGATGCCATGCAATAGCAGGCATTAGAATGGCGCAATGAGGAGAAATACCTTCATATCTCCTTGCTTTTTCTATGTGTGCTTCATTCTGCAGCACACATAGCAAGCACAAAACGCCATTAATGATTGTTTTTGTGCAGGAAGGTGTCCCTTTCTTCACATAAACAATCATTAAATAATGATGATTTGCTACTGCTATGTGTGCTGCATTCCGCAGAAGACATAGAAGTAACAAATCGCCATTATTGATTGTTTATGTGCAGGAAGGGGCACTTTCTTGCACATAAACAATCATTCCCTGCAACGCAGGCACCCTTGCACTATGGCATAAGGGTCTCTGTGTTGGGGCTAAGTAGCTATTTTTAGCGCAAGCGCTAGGGAAAACACAGGGGTGCATCGTATTGTTGTAAATACGGAATATCCCAGCGTTTTGGAAATGGCGGAGTGCGACACTGTGAAATTTGCCACAACGCCGTGCTCCACCATTTCCTTGTAAGTATACCCCTAGTGTCTAGATACTGCATTCTGTCAATATTAGCTGCTACGTGAACATGATTGGCCTGTGACCACACTGTCACTGGTACAAAAGGGTGCCTGAGCGGATCGCAACGTGGATCAACCATCGCAACAGCCCAGATGTAGACATCAGCACTGCAAGTATGAGATGAAACATATAGTATACATTGCGGCCATTTTTTCAGCTTTATGCAGCACAAACTTGGCCTAAGGAAACTTGAGCACTTTAGATATGGGGAGATTAAGTGATTTGTCCAGAATCACAAGACGTTCATCCGAAGCCGCGTTTCAAACCTGGCTCCCCCAGTATCAACAGCTCTAATCACGAACCCACATCTCCTTCCCCCAAATACTTCCAGCAACATCTGTAACTGCACACAATGCTGCTGTTCTTCATCTTTATTCATAAATTTTCCCAATAAATATATCTGATGCAGCCCTACCACCATAATCTTCTTTTTAGAAGTGGAACGCTACCAAGTGTCACAAAAACTTTACATTTCATACAATCATTTTGAATTCTGCACACTAACTATTTTCCTAAGAGATTTGGTCAATGGAATGTTTCTTTCATCCAAAAGTGTGCATTGCTCCGGTGTCAACATTTTTACTCCACACATTTTGTCGGTTTGTGCAGGTGTCAAAAGTACCCTTACAGGATGGTGTTCTGGGAATCTTTCACAGTTCCGAGTAGCAATCTTATCATTTTGAATAAATGCTACACAAGCAATTTGCTCAAATCTTGAAACAATTTAGACCAAAGGTACCTCACCAAATAGTATAATTTGTGTATAATTGAACAATTTCAATTATGTTAATGAGCAACAATCAATGAGATAACTCTTAAAGGTCTGTGTGATCCGAACCTCCTTTGGGAAATTGGGGATCTCCACCTAGTTCATAAAACTCTGCCCGGAATATTCTCACATTCAAAAAACAATCTTTTCAAAATGTGTGGGAAGAAGACCTGCAAGCCAGAGGTTTACTGTATAAAATATCAAAAAATCGAAAATTGTGAATTTTTCTGCGCAGTCCGCTCCAATCACCTTTATGAGGGATGGATTTAAAAAAAAAAAAAAATCTGGATTTTCCTCCAAGCATAATTGTTGTACTTAAACAAGTATGAACACAATCAGTATCTGCTGACATTTTCATAACATGAATCATGCACATAAAACTGTATTCAGAGAATGTTCGCCGCAGCAAACACTGTGCTGACATTTACACTTTTGCTTAAAAAACACATTTTACGTTTTTACAAGACACTATACTGAAAAGTAATCATGTACAGCCAGAAACCACCTACTACTATATAATTCAGGAGAAATGTTATAAAAGTTGCTATTTTATTAAATGCAGAATTCAGAATTTTGCAATATTAAGATGTCTGAAATAATATTTTGCATGTTTCTTCTATACAGGTACTGAAGCTTTAATCATTCACAGTTGGCAGTCATTTGGGAACCAATGGCCAGAGTGCAATGACAACCCCTGTTCTGTGAAGACACCAGTGTCTATTTTTAAATATAAAAATAAAACAGCGAGTTATTATTATTATTTATAAAAATACAACAATGAGACAACTGGGCATAACCATTCCATTCCACCACAAACTTCTCCAGAATTCTATGCTATGTAATTAGAATGGTGTGCAGAGTTTCTATAATGGATTTTTGATGGACTCTCCAGCACCATACACTACGCATAAGCGTTGCAATCTAAGCTGACTTTTACAGTCGCAAATCTACTCTTCACAGAATTCATCTCTATCTTTGGAGAATAATTGTGAAATTTATGGGAATCACACATTTTCCTTCGAGTACTCCTTGAAATCAATGAGGATACATTTCGATGGACACTCCTACTGTGTTATATCTGCTTGTGCAGATTGTCCACAAAATACCACACAATAACCAGGGAAAGCAATATCATAAAATGTAATGTACTCACGTCTGAAGCAGGTTTACTGGTGGCTGCAGCAACTGATGGTTTTTCTGTTTTAGTCTGAAAACAAGCAGTGAAAGGGATATTACTTTTAATTAAGAACAGCGTCTCATTTTGTTAACAATAATTAGTATCATATAGGTGATGCTCTACAAATAAATTATTTGCAGTCAACCGTCAATAAAGATATGTGTAGCTTGTATACTCAAATACTAGGGAAGGACTGAATGTGCCAGCACTTCAACATGGACGCAAAATATCGATGTCTGCAGCCTGTGGATAGTACCAATGAAAAGCACATGATTCAGACACCATCTTATCTACAGCATCTGTAAGGACATGCTACAACTACATCAACAATTTTGCTGGTTTATGGCTGCACACCAGGCACCAGGGCCTTTCACTCTCCAGGTTAGACTGCCTTCTAACAAACGTGCATAGGATCAAAACTGATGGGCAAGGGAGACATAACTGCTACTGCCAACTCTGATGCCAACAGTATCACAGGAAGGACTATGTCTGTCTTTCACACGACTCCCCTCATAATGCCATGATGTTTTTCAGCCCCTTCAGTACATGTACTTTCTGAAAATAATATTTACTAAGGAATCTTGCTAAAGAAACAGTAAAATCTTAACTGCTGTCGCATCAAAAAATTATATTTTGAAACAACAAATTACTGGTACAGGGAGTATCTGTTAAAATAAATGCTACAAACCAGCAGATCTTACACGTTTATCTTCCAAGAACTCTGGGGTCTTTCATTATTGATGTTCAGTACTGCAAATGAGTTTTTTTAGGCACTCAACTTACTATGTAAATTGGCTGGCTGAAATTGTTTTGCCCATTCATCCTAGATATCTTCATTTTGAATAGCAATACTTTCACAACTATGGGTAAATGTTAAGGGTAACTCAACAGACGTCGTCATGAGAGAAACATGTGCATCTTACACATAAGATAATAGTTGCATCAATTATTCATTCTAGCTAGTTAAAACACAGATACAATTTACAAAAGCAGCCTCAAAAGTAACAAGCCACAATAAAAGTCTCAACGGGCTTGATTCTCAAAGAATATGTAAAAAGTTGAAAATCCATTCCTCATATGTTTTTCTCCTTTGCTTTCTACAGATTCACAAAAATCTAAAAGACTACCGATGAATTTGTATGCAACTCAAACATTTGTATGTTTTAGTCCTATAGTATAACCCAATACTTATCAATGCAGATTTCTTGCAGGATGCAAATCTGCCAGAGTAAGTATTCCAAGTAAGTATTGCAGATGCATATTATCACAGGTAACTCGTTTTTTCCTCCTCGAAACAGCACAGAAATCTCTTCTACTAGACCCCCTTGAAACATGGGGAATTGTGGGTGCTTTCGCACACTTTCTTTAGCCTTTTTTGGGAAGGTGTGTAAATTAAGAGTAAATCTATTGGGAAGGTGGAAGACTATCCATACAGTCACAACTTGCAGGATTTTCACTATCTTCTTGATGGCCCATGCCTGAAAACACCAATGTTCTCACTATTACCATTAAATGCATAGCAGAAATCAATGTGTCATCCATGAATATGTCCCTCATTAGCAAACGGAGTAGGTAAACTTCCACAGAACAGCAATCCCTAAATCTGGGTCAGCCATTTACACCTGTAATCCATTTTTTTGCATAGGTTTAGAACTAAGGTGTTCACTAACTTTGGGAATAAGGACTATATATTAACTGCAACACATTGTTGATGATTTTCTGGAGACTTCACGTAAAAATATATGAATCCCGGATATATAATTTTCTTCGTTCTAAGTTTAGAAATGTAACATGTCTCTTGTATGGAGTATAAGATGCAATAAAAACAGGTCAAAAGAGATGTGGAGCGTCCCACATGTTATATAGGAAAATATTATTGCCAGGTGTGATGTGACAGATGGTGAATATTTACCTCTGCACCTGGCTTGCTTGCAGCACCAGATGCTTTTTCTCCTGTAACCTGAAAACAAGTGGTGAAACTAGTCAGTATCGGCCTAATGTTTTGGTAATAATTTCAAACAACTGAATTATCAGCATTTAGAATACCCCTTCACTGGATGAAGAATCAACAGCACCTGTACTCCTAATAAATACAACAAGCATTTGCAATGCAATAGGTCTTGCATTTGCGAGAGTTAAAGCTATTGGCATTGTAAATGACAATGACTTATTTATCTGTTTTGATAATTAACACATAAATAAAAGGCATTGTCATTTACAATGCCAATAGCTCAAACTCTTGTAAATGCGAGACCTATTTTACTTCAAAGAAGCGGCCGCCATTGTGGCTGCTTGGAAAGTGAAAGTGCGCATGGCGTGCTGAATGTTGCAGGAAAGCATGTCGTGCCCTGCAGTAGGAGAAACTCATTAAAGAAAATAGTGCTCACAGCCTAGATAAAGCAGACCGTGTAACAACAGAAGTAAAAGGCCCAGTCCTCATGGGAGGTTACAAATGAAGACAAGGATGTACTAAGGAAGGACTAACAAGCCTATTAATGAATCAGAAGTCAGCATTTATAAAGGACAATGACAGAAGCCAATGAAAAATATGGGCGGAGAGTGGGCGGAGCTTCAAGTCCATACTCTAATACAGCATGCCTCGCAGCACATGCGCTGCCCAGGCTCGACCTAAAAAGGATTAAAGTGTTTACGCAGTATGAACAAAGACGAGATAGAGTGTATTAGTATTCGGTTTATAACATTAATAATGAGTAAATCTCACACTTGTATTGAATATGTCAACACTATGCCCCCCCCTGTACCTGGTTTGCACCCATATGGAACATCTTGCGCACATTGATTTGCTTGTTTTCACTACAGTGCAGAGATAAAAGGGGATTCTAAAATGGTCCTTGTTCCTGTGACTGCTACCAGAGCAGGACTTTGGGAGAAATTAAATGATTGGGAAAGTAGTTTATGCTGCCGAGTTGCGACTGTTATGATTCCCTGGTGATGGGCAACAAATACTGGATAAGCTTAATTCCCTACATTTTGCTGTCATGACTGTGTTAGGCAAGACATTTGGCTACAGGTATAGGGCACATTTCCAGAATTTACCGCACTCTGTAGGTGCAATTAACAAGCTGCCCATCCCTAAAATATAATTATTTTCACCATCTATGCATTGATAAGGTGGAGGTGGGTTTCCAGATTGTGGCGACAGAGTGGAATCCCAATGCAATGAAGCTTTCAGAAGGTTTACATTCATTCAGAGGTAGGCTGGTAGATACCAATGATGAATTTAGAATATTTAAAAGACAGTGGATGCAAGAGAAAAAGGACATCATCAGGAACAAGGTGCCATCCACTGGAGAGCACTTCCAGCAAAGAGGCAACTCTGCCACTCCAGCAGAGTAGAATCATTTGGGTGTCTAAAGAAATGAGAGAGTAGAAGTGGCAAAGCAGCCACGTCATCTGAATGTTCTTGGTCAGATATGCATGAGGTTAAAGACTACAGCATCTAATACATGAACCAGATGCAATTTCCAAGGAGCCTTCTGTGATCATCAAATATTTTGTTCAGACTTGCTTTTCATCTCTGACAATGATGGATTTAATACATTCCTTAACACTGCCATGCAAGGCTCAGTGTCAGAACCGATAGCAACGAGGCCTGCTGGAACCTGCTAGAATTATGTAAGGATTGAATGAGGAGAAATACACATTCTCTCAGTCTCCACTTCTGCATTTGTTTCAGTGAGATTTGTACAACTATTAAGACGAGGAAGGCTGCAGCTCTACCAATGAGGGGATATTGGCCATTTAGACTTGTGGTGGTGCACAGATGCGTACACCCACTCATCAAACATTGTCAATCATTTACACAGCATAAAACATATTTACATACAATCTATTGATTATAACGAAGGCCTAAACAAATGGTTTAAAAATGCAAGTACACCAAAAGCTCCAGGTGTGCGTCCTTTTCATGCCTATTTTGGATAGTGATGCAGTAAACCCAAATACCAGTTTCAGATTGGGATAGATTATGTGGAGCTCACATCCAAATTTAATTGATTCTCCATCATTTCCACAACTCTGCTTCACACCAGTAGGACCAGGGGCGATCCATTGAAGAAATCCAAACTCCGATATAGATCTTACTGTAGAATTCCCTACAAATAATTTAGCACTCAGTAGGCGTGCACCACTAAATTGTTCTCCATGACATTCACCTGAAGTGACAGAGATGGAAGGGGAACGATAAATAAAGGTAGAATTGAATTTCGCATTGAGAGAGAGAGAAAGACTTAGAAGAAAGGAAGAAAATATGGCCAAAGAGTCTGGGAGAGGCATCAAATATATACGGCCTAATACAGAGTTCGGCAGATGGGTTACTCACTCTCAAACCTGAAGGATATCCCATCTGACGTATTACAAGTGCATTATATCCAATGACACTTGTAATACGGCCGACGGGATATCCATCACATTTGTGATGGCGTAGCCCAGCTGACCAACTCTAAATCAGTCCCTCAATCTTAATTGGGTTTTCAATGAAAATGCAACATATTTTGCATAGATTACATAGACACCCCTTTGTACAGCATATGATCAAAAGTGTTCCGGGAAAATTATCTATCGATTCCTGTATTTTAACTGCCCGCTGCCCAATTGCACGCCCTCATGCTTGAAGACAAGTTTAATGTTCTCAAAACATTGTATTTGGGAGGAGCTAACAAACTGTCACTTCTTTTGTATCCTTTGGATTAAATACACTGCACACTTTAATAGCAGGTGTAGTACATTAGCACAGAGTAATTCCAGCGCATATGAGAAAGGTTTTTAGCACTGATAAAGCTTGAGGCATGGGACACTTGTGCACAAGAATTAAAAAAAAAATTTTATTTCATTTTGAAAGGACAGATATGATGGCTGGATGGTTCGACCTCTTGATAGAAACACCTTACCTTGGGCTCTTCTTTCTGTTTCGTCTGATTAGTCTTAGCATCTTGGCTGGGGGCTGTTTTTGCAGCACTGTGTTGCTTAGGTGGAACTGCAGCCCCAGAAGCTTTGGTTGGACTTTTGGGCTGCACAAATATGAACCACTGTCAGTATGCGAGCAATTACTACAAAAGGCAAGACGCGACTCAAATGTTTCATAGGAGAATAATCCCCCGGCACGCGCAAACCCATAATACACACATATATAGTTATATTTACCGCTGCTTGGTCCTTTTGTGTCTTGGTGGGAGGGTCAGCTGGCTGTAATGAAAGGAAAACATTAAAACTATGCGTAGATGAGATAAAAACACAGGTCACTGTAAACGATACACTGGTCTGAAGGGTAGCAATGTACAGCATAGCCACCGAAGCTGGAACTAGAACTCAGAAACAAGGGTTTTAAATAGCCTCTCCCCTGTGTGACTGAAGGGCACAGGTAGGATAGCCCTGGTCTACCCTACCTGTGCCTCGGCTCTCATTGCAAAACTGTGAGCACTTTCAAATGTGTTTAAACGGTATAGTTCTGTGAAAAAGGCTGGAAAACTTTCATCTGAACTTTATGCAATAAAATTGGAGGCCATGAAACAAAGACCATTAAAGCATGATCTCGGTCAATGGCCGAACACCACTTTGAAGGGTAGCTCATTACAAAAAGAAGAGGAGGCCTTTTTATAGTGCACCTAGAGTATAACTGTACCCAACTCATGGGTTTCAGTTCAGTCTAGAAATCCTAACACGTACATGATCCTAATACCTAAAAATAAATATTCCCAGTGGTCAAGTGCAGTGGTGTAAATGGCAGGATAAAAATATCCAAATGACCTGTGCCCACCACCACTCATTACGGCTGCAATCACTTACTAAGAGAAACAACTCTTACATTATTTCAATGTAAAAACAATCAGATGTACATTAAAATCTGACAATCAAATTACTTTATGTTGAAACTGAATTTTCAAGTTTTCAAACATTCACTTTTCCATTAAACGCACTTCTCGTCCTAAAAGAGCAGTACACAAAGTTGTGTCTGAACATTATTTGCTTTCACACATAAAACAAATACATTTTTGCACATTGCACTTCCAGTTCAAACGTAAACTAAAGAGACGGAATTATGGGTGACAGTTGGCATAAGAGGCAAGGCCTTACCTCACCATGTTAAATGTTAACAAGACTGATTTACTCATTAGCCAGCACGCAAGACAAGAAAGCAACTTCAACTGAAAAAAATGCATAATCGAAAAAACAATGCACAGACATGCCTTTTTCAGTTGCTGTATTGCCTGATAAGCAAATATTTAATCGTTTCCAGATTCTTTCAACAAACATATCTGCTCACACAACATTCATCAGGCTCACTCCAATAATTAGTCCTTTACCCCACAAAAGGCTATCCTGCGAATTTAAAAAATGCACTTTTAGAAAAAGCTGAAATGAGCTAACCACAAGCCATAATTTTGCATCTGTAATAGAGGTCCTTCTTTAGCTGTGTAGACATCGACTAGTAGCTACAGAGACAAGAACTAAACAACCCCACTTAGAACTGCAATAATATCATCTCCGTAATATCTTGGGAGGAGTCTGATGTCAGGAACTGACGACTCAGGAAGCTGGTATCAAGTACACAAAAGTAAGATCAGTAGGCAGAGACACTCATTTGAGCATCAGTACAGAAGAAACAGAGCTCAGAGCATAACAAGATACTTAACAGCACATAATAAGTCAGAACTATCAGAAGGACATTAGGACGCAGGAATTGGTGGCTTTGGAGAAAAGGGCGACTGAGTTTGAGAAAAAGACTAGCAATTTACATAAAGTAGTATTTCCAGGTCAACTGGCCCTTTATGTAAGGTAGGTCATAAAGCAGTTCGGGGTCACATGAGGCAGTGTAGTACAGGTTAGAAACTTTGACCGTAGTGCATTGCCACATTCTGTTTGGGCTCTTGTGGCTCCTGCTACGCGCTCTAATTTGCATAACCGCCTTTGCGTTCCTGCACCTTTACGGTTTCGTTCCCTATTTATTTCCCTGCATTTTCTGCTTCCCATCCTTCTATTTGATCCTATGTCCCTACTTGTTGGCAGTATGATCCAGCCCTGTACTTTTGTCCAACTTGCATGTGTTATCCAGAGGTGCTCAGATTCCCGGATTCCTGGTACTTCGCAGGGTTTGACGCAGCCTGAGCTTAGTGTACACTGGCGAGTGGGCTTGTTTCCTTTAACTGACTGATGTATTATTGCCTTTCCGTGCAACATACTATTACAGACTTGCCTACTACAGGGTGTACGGATTACCAGATGAGACATGGCGAGGGCAAGCATTAAGCTGAAAACTGAAGGTGCCCTGTACCAGTCACTGACGAGTGCACCTTCCCTCTCTTCCTTCGCTCTGCTACCTCCTTTCCCCTGGTGTCTGCACCAGGGAGCCATCCGGGGCTTCAGGGGCAATCTCTATTTGGAAGAGTAAAGTTTGTGTTGAATCTGCCTGGGAGTTCCTTCATGCCTTCCCTTGCAATGCCAGTAATCGGACTGCATACAAAGTGATGTGACAACAACATCTATGGCTCATGTCGACAAAGTGTAACTTTTTAAAAGCCAGTTTGTGTGCCATATGGGATGTAAGATCCCCCCACCACAATCAGGGACTACAATCTAATATCTATGGCACGTCCTCTCTGCGACACTGATATGATGCTTTGGGTCGCCACTAAACTTTCATGTCTTTCCTGAAGAAGTGCTGCAAGGAAGAGTGATGAAAAGGCCATGCCATGATCTGGAGAAATGAGCAGAATAGACTTTCTAGTCCTTGCGCCTCAAATTCTTTTTTTACTTGACAATGGATTCACTCCTCTCTCATTTCTCTCCCCCTCACCCTCTATACCCTGCTTTCTTTTGTCTCAAGGTAAGGTGTAATTCGAGAGAGAAGAAATGGTCTGGAGCACTTAACAGGGCATGGAAATGTCGAAGAAAAATGCCTCTTAGCCCTCTAGTCCTGCTCTCTACCCCTTATTTATCTATATGCTCCTCATCCTGCAGCAATTTACCTGACCCTTTCAAAGTCTCTGCATTTCAATCCCATCCACCTCAACAATGGTCAGACTAAGGGTCGGCAGTATTAGACTGTGTTGTTCTCCTGTCACTCACCGACTGATACTTCTTCTTTCTGCTCTGGTGACCTCGGTGACATGGCCATATTCTGCTGTCTTTAATCCTTTTCTAGCTCTAATGTATCAATCAAGATTTCACAACAATGTGGTAAAACACTGGAACTCTCAAACTTTTAAGAGCAATGTCAAACCAAACAGATCAACATCCCTCTTAGAGAACACCGCATAAAAATAACAGCCATATTTGTGGGGCGCAGATTCATCCCCAAGAGGGAGTGGAGTCTCTATTATCTACTGACAGATCACAGATGTTTGTTACTCAACTCAATAATGGCCATTTTATCAACCTTGGAACAATAAAATGCTGTGTGGTACCACTAAAGATGGAGCTTGTAACCATGGTGTGAAATACAGATCCCTGCAATGGATGCATTAGGCCACTGAGCGCCTGTTCCAGCATGAATCTAGAACCACAGCAATCTGAGGCAACCTAATGAATGAATCAAGAACGACAGCAAGCTGAGGCAACCTAATGAATGAATCAAGAACCACAGCAATCTGAGGCAACCTAATGAATGAATCAAGAACCACAGCAATCTGAGGCAACCTAATGAATTATAATAAATGTTCTAAGCATGAACAATATGACACTGTAAAACCAATCAGAAATAATGCAATAAATGCAGAGTCGGTCAACAGTGTCACAAAACACCACAAATGTCAAACATCAAACTGGCTACGCTATGGAACACTTTATAGGAGCTTTCAGATATGGTTAAATATAAATACCAGGTTTCAGTACTGAACTCCATATGTACACAAGCGACATCCAGACACCTGCATCCCCCAGATTACTTACACACTAGACAACGCATTTCACTGATCACAGTGCTATCATGTTCCACTACACACCTACAACTTTACAATGGAGCTTATAAACGGAATAATCACCAAATGTAATTTAAAATACACTGAATTGAAAAAATCCAACTCTCCATACTCAATCCTGCATTACCAGCACGTTAGATCATTTACTGGCTGACGTACCATACATCATGCTTTGATAATTAATACAAACCATACATGTCCCATAAATAACCAGTTGATTTAAACATTATTTGAAGGGACTTGTGCCTACACCATGACTACAAAGATATATAAGCAAAGAGGTCTTGCCGCTACAAACAATAACAATTCCCCAGACCTCCAGGATAATGACAATATAGACCACAAAAAATCAAAAGGCTTCTCTATTTTATTTAGTGAAGCATTTGTTATTCTACAACATAAGCAATCACAGGCTGAGAGTAACCTAATCACTGCTGGAGCTTAAGGAACAAAACGACGACCACCACCTTCTCCTACCACATAGCCAGAGGCAAAACCCATCGGACACTCTGCTTAGTTAGTGTAAAGAAGTTCATTGGATCATCCACTCTAAAAAAGAAAGTCCATGCTTAGGTAATACACTGTAAAGAGCTTCAACTGCATGCCACCTCATTCTCTGCTGCCACGATCCTCTGTTGTAAGACAATAAATTCCTCAAACCAGGGGGTCTCCAACCTTTTGTGGAATAAGAGGTACTTATGTTAAATAAAAATCATCATGAGCTACTAATATCAGTGCTGTAATAGCGACCACATCAGACAAGATTATATTAGTGGCCACCATGTCCAAGGTTTCCAGCTGTGATCACCTCAGCGCATCACGAGGGTTGCGAACAGTAATGTAAAAAAAAAAAAAAAAAGGCTTTGTCAATTTGGAATGCCTATACGTAGGTAGTACATGCCAGCTGCAGTGCCCCTTGCACAAAAGTAATCATATTGGTAATAAGTCTCCACATGTGAATTATCACTTTAAAATCACCTTTAAATATATTTTGAAAATGCAGCCATTTTTCTCCAAACATCATCTTATAAGTCCTGAAAATACACTTGTTTTCATGTTAGAATACAAAGTTTTGCCACACGTATGTTAATTTACCCAAAACCAATTTATAAGGCTGGGATGAACACCGGAAAGTTACTGACAGGTAGTTGAAGAGCTCCCAGTAGCTCAGGAGCTACTCGTTGGAGAAGCCTGTGTTAACTGAAAATACTCAAAATGCCCCATGTTATGTCTCCTAGAACCGGAGCAAAAGCCCGCATGCTTGGATTCATCCATCTCGCAGAACCAGTTGACACTACTATGCTCTTCCACAGGCTGGTGCCTGATACTCTATGATACAGCAGAATGGAAGCTGTCGTCAAAAAGCTGCTGAGACGGTTCCTTCAAACGTGACATTATCCACAGTCATCTGAAAGGGGAGACCTAAAAATCACTGTCCCACGACCTCAGGGTAGTCTGTGGGGGTGTTGGTAACTTTTCCAGTCTTCAAGTTTCATGTAAAATTGAATGAAGCATGTGGAAAATCAACCGAGCAGAACATGACCATGACATTGCCTACCACACTCTTCACAGACACACACTTAGATTAAAAACTAAAGATTGAATTACGGAATGGAGGAAGGTCAAACTGAAAAAATTGCTGGCTTAAGAAATGTAGCCCTGTAGGAAAATTTGTTCCACTCCCACCACAAATTTCTCCGATGATTTAGAATAGTCAACATATTTAAAGAGTGACACAAATGGTTAGATAGTAATACACAGACGGATGCTAGTAGTTAATTTTGATTATGTAAATATTGAAATTTTATCAATAAAATATAACAGTTGACTAGGATTCTTCTGACCTATGCATTACAAGTTATCTGGTTGAATTTAAGACATTGCCTTTGAGCAGACAGAAGGCCAGTGCCAAGCAATGTAATTTCAGCCGCTAGCCAAGGAGAAGGAGATGCGTAGAGCGCGACCCATTTTACAGTGGGCGCCTGTGATGGAGCAGGGGTTTGAGAAAAGTAAAACCTACTCTGATTAATTCCTCGATAACATTTACTAACCGTGTGCAGTGAAACTAACATGCAAAAACACAAAAAACACGGGGAAATGCTTGTGCGCATGCGTGGACTAATGCATGAAAAACTAGGCCGCATTCATGTTCTGCTCGAAATTTAAAATAATAACAATGCTGCTTTCTGTGTGTTAATGCTTTATTAAACGGATAACGTGGTTTAGTGCAAATGGTGGGTGGTAAACGGTGAGAATTATATTTCATGAAATTAATAAATGTCTGTGTTTTATTCATCATAGTGAAGCTTGCATGGACTTACATCGTTTGCATGACGAATCAAGGGTTAACATGAGAAAAAGTCAAATAAAAGCTGAAAATCGAGCTCTGAGAGAGAAATGAAGAAGGCAATGTCAACGACCTTCGTGATCCATTGTTTGTCTGCCAAGTAACGGAAGGATGGCCGTGAGATCATGAGCAAATGTACAAACTTCTTCCGTGGAAGCTGTAGAGGCGGACAATAAAATATAGAGTTTTGAATCATGTTGCAAATGGAAGGAAGCTGTATTTGTGAAGCGTGGATTACGTATTATTGAACAATGAATGCTGTTAAACCATGGACGTGACTATGGTGGTGTGATAGAACACCCCCTAAATTGACCATTGAGAGACAAAGATTCTGAAAATGTTGCTACAATGGTGGGATGGACATGTAGGTTTTTAGAGTATAAGTGGGGTGTCTGGGAGGTGTTATCTAGGCGGGTTTGCTGAACAGTTCGAGAACTCTTGGGCGTGCCTCTTTGAAGAAGCTAGAGAGGGGAGATCGTCGCTGTCCGTCGGTTTGCTGTATGCAGATAGAGGCCTACCGGTTTCCTGTTCCTGTCCTATTCTTTGTTCCCTGAATCTTTCCTGGGGAACCCCCATCTATTCTCATGGCCAGGGGGTTGATTTTCCACTAAGACATTTAGGTTAATATGGCTAAAACCTGTATTTTGCATAAAAATTTGCAAAAGTATATCTGTCTCTGAAACTTATGTCTCTTCACCTATCCACTCTTTCATTGCATTCTAATCATTGTGATAGGAGTTTGATATCTTTTTGTTTTGACAAATGTTCTCCTGTGATTTATTCTTTGTTTGCCTTGTAAAACTGTACATGATGAGCATTTACCTTCACATTATTTGCGATAAATATTATTAATCTTATACTGAGTTTGTGCTTTATTCAGTAGTTTAGATCAATAGTTCGTTATCAACTTTTCAACTAATGGTCCATCGACCAGAGGAAAGAGTTGATTACAGGTTCAGATATGTATCTAGTGTGTTAGGATGAGCCTGTAGTTAGTGAACAACTGATTTAACGATTAAACTCGAAACAGTGCTATCAGGGATTTATGTTGGGTGTATGAGTATGGGCCAATGATTGTGTATTATTGATTATCGATCCCTGATTTGCGCTGGATCCGTTTTTGGTAGCAGAGGACGGTTTATTATTGATTAGTTTGGTAATAATTATTGATTACTTGTTTCCTTAACATGAAAAGTTAGTGTTTTGTTCTATGTTGTCTTGAAGTACGGGTACGGAGTTACCTAAGATCCCGGGATGATAATGTATTAGCCTGAAGAGGCAGAAGAATAGTGTGGATAAGGTATCACACTGCAGAAGTACTTTGTCTGTTGTCGTAATACTCAACGGCGAGAGGCTGTTGGTGTTATATTAGGGACCATTTCGTTTGAGAGTAGATTTTGTGTGAAATAGCGAAGGGTCCACTTCCGAAACTCTGGCCTTACATCTCCAAAGGAGTACCAAGACCTCTTTCCATGAGAAAGTCCTCTCCCGAAACTTTGGCTAGTATCGCTAGAGGAGTACCAAGTCCTCCTGTAGCTTGTTTGGGTGTAGAATAGCGCCGGTCGTTATTTTACTTGAAGTGAGAGAATATTTCTTTTTGAAGTAAAGACTATCTCTTTATTTAGTTGAACAGACAAAGTAGCATTTGTTTTATGTTTGTTTCCTAACAAGTTTTATTGAGAAAAGTATAGAAAAACATTGCCGTACTATTTTGTAAAGGGAGGGTCAGTAGAAAGGAGTAATACTGACGTCACGAAAAGCCGCGCTGGCATTGGTCAGGCCGCTGGTGTTCAAAGTGCTGTGATTGGTCGATTACTGTGAACCGCGCTAGTATTGGTCAAGGTACTGAATATGTAGGAGTGTTCTGATTGGTTTGTTGGTGTGAGTCGCGCTGCTATTGGACGGTTGTTAGCAAATAGAATAAGCGGAAGTACGGAGTGTTTGTTGTTTGTTTAATGAATTATATTTTAGCGAGAAGTTTTGGGAAAAATGAAGTTGGTTAATAAGATAAAAAGATTCTTTAAAAAGGACAAACCAATATTTACGAGAGGGGGAATTCTTATTCAACCTCCGGGAACAGCTGCTTCTTTTATGATGTTGGAATGTGGTTACCATACTTGCACTTGGTTAGAGAATTGGGTGAAATACACGGGAGATGATGGTGTTTTATCTTTTCCAGAGCATGGTACATTTAATGTAAGGATTCTACTGAATCTGAGAGAACAAATGAATTCTCTAGAACCTAGACCTACTCAGTATGAAGCGCTTGAGGAATGGGAATATGAGGCATACGAGCGAGAGAAGTATAGGGGCGGAAGAAGATACAGAAATATTATGACTAGATATCCTTTTGAAAGTCGGGGACAAAGAATGAAAAGATGGAGAGCGGTTGTGACAGAGGGTCTGTATCCAGTTTTAGTTGCTGAAGAAGCAAATGGAGGCAAATGTAAAGAGAAGAAGAAAAATGTAGAGTCATCAAGAATAGATTTTGTCCTAAGTGATTCCGATGATGAGTTATTAGATGACATTTTGACTAAAAAACCTCCACCTTATCAAGAGAACACAAGTGAGACAGTCCCAAATGCACCATTAATGGGAACCCCACTAATTCCGCAGGTTTCACAAGTTCCAGTAGTGACTAGAGCAGTACAAGAGAGTGAAATGGATATGTTGAATAGGGCAGGAGTTGACTCAGAAAATTAATCAGTTGAATCTGAATGTGGAAGCATTAACAGTGCCGGTAACGATTGGACCTGTAGTTCCATTTTATGGAGAAAAACAGAATATATCAAAAGTACATACGTTGACAGTCCCAATGAATAGAGACAGGAATAAAGTGGTAATGATAGATGATCAAGTAGAACAGACAGAGATAAGTACTTCATTAATTGATTTGCCAGTTTGTGAGATGTTAACTGAAACCCCTAAGAAGTGTGCAAATGGATCCGAGGAGATTAGTGCAGAATGTCACTCCGATATCAGGGAGTTCAATGGGACCCTCACCAGATTAATTAGATGACTGGATAAGGGGAATGGAAAAGCGAAAACCTCAACCGCAGAGTATAGATGTGGGTAAACAGAGTGGATTTGGAAGAAATGATTATTGGTACAATAAGTCCAGACAGATTGGGTAATTATCGAGATGAAGAGTTTTTATTTCTGTGCAAAAATATTACTTGGAAAGCGAGAAATCTCCATGAAAAGTTGATAGAGGCTGCTTGTGAATATGGAGTAGACATAGAGAAGTCAAAAGTGTTACAGAAAAAATATAGACTGGATTTTACTGAAAAGGATTTAGAGAGTTTGAATGTGTCTGGTAAAAGATTGCAAATAAAAGAATAAATGAATATTCTAAAGAAATGGGGAGTTGTAGAACGGTGGAAAGGTAGATGGGCGAAAAAGAAAGAAGAAATGAATGCCAATAAAAATGCGTCTTTGTTTCCACTGAGAGAAACAGAACAGGCTGAAAGGGTGTGTCCAATGAGAGAAGTTCCGGGTGGTGGATATGTTCACGTACCTTGGACAAGACAGGATATATTGACTTTTACTCATGACTTTCCTAGGTTGAGGGAGAAACCAGTTGAATGGTACAAACAAGTAGAGAGGTTTGTGAAGGTTTCAAAAGTTTTGTTGAAAGATCTGGATGGTTTATTTGAGATTGTTGTTCCAGCAGATTTATGGACAGAGTGTAAGATTACTGTTGATTGGCCTAAAGAAGAATATCCTAGAGATCCGAAAACAGGTGCACCTTCAGATGAGGTGATGAGAAAATATCATCAGGTGATTACATACTTGTAAGGAAAAATTTCTCCGAAAGAAACAGATTGGGTTAAAACTGACAGAACAACCCAAGAACCAAAGGAGTCGGTACATGCTTATTATGAAAGGTTGTTACAGGTGTTCAAACAGTACAGTGGGTTTGAGAATATTGGAGATAAAGATATGGGACATTTTGTGTATCGTTTTGTATTTGGATTAAAACCAGAAATTAGTAACATGATTCAGCAACATTTGATTTGTTGGCAGAGTAAAACGGTTGATGAGATACTGAGGTATGCAAAGTATTGTAGTGATATTGAATCGAGACATAAGAAGCTAAAAGAGAAAAGGATGTGGGCACAAGTGAGGTAGCAGATCAGCAAGAAGGAAACAGTGGTTCCCAAACAGATTTTCAGATGAGAGGTCAGAATCAGAATGGTCAAGTAATGAGTGGTGGTAGAGGTAAGATGAACAAAGATGAAATGAAAAGGAAATATCGTTGTCATGCGTGCAGAAAATTTGGACATTGGAAGAACAAGTGTAGATCTGCTCAGAAAAATAATGGGTTATATCAAAATTTAAATTCACAGATGCAGAATGAGGTGGTTGTGAATCAACAACAGCAACAGCAGCTAGTTACTCCAGAGTTACAGGTATCACAAGCTCCTATGCCAAATAATGTGAATGCTCAGGTGCAGAGATACAGTGCGAACACCAAATTTCACTCGAGTGAACAAATTGGTAAGAATCAAAATGTGCAAATGATTCCGCAATACTTGTTGCAGTGCAGTGAGAGTGATTCAGACTCATCTCAATGACTGTGCCTGAGGGGGGAGGAAGAGTGTGTGCTTGGCGCAACTCTAGCGGTAGATCAGTCAGGTCCATTTGTTGATGGAAAAGTGGAAGGTAATGATATTACATTCCTAGTGGACACTGGTGCTACCCGTTCTACTGCGAGAGCAGCAGAAATTCCAAACCTACCCCTCTCGGGAGAAACTATCCAAGTCGTAGGAGTTTCCAATAAGCATATTAGAACCCCAATAACAAAGCCAATAGAAGTTCATATTGGAAGATTCAGAGACATGCATCGGTTCGTGGTATGTGATACGAGTCCGGTAAATCTGTTAGGGAGAGATTTACTGTGCAAAATGAATTGCACAATTTATTGTACACCGGATGGTATTGCTTTCCAAACACCAGATGAGGATGTTGCATTTAAAATGATGTTAGCAAAGCAAGGGACAGAAGTGGATGAACTATTTTCACTTCTTACTGAAGAAGATTTGCCTGCAGAATTGAGAGATACTGTAAGATCTGATGTATGGGATTTCTCAGGAAAAGAGATTGGCTTGATGAAAGGTGTGGATCCTATTCAGGTTACAGTGAAACCGGGTGCAACATTTCCAAACACACCTCAATACAAAATGAGTCCTGGAATAACAGCAGGAGTTATTCCTGTGATTGACCAAATGATTGAGCAAGGTATTTTAAAAGAAATACTAAGTAGTCCTTGTTATTCACCTATTATGGGAATTAAAAAGCCAAGCAGAAAATATAGGATAGTACAGGATTTACGAAAGATAAATAAGATTGTAGTAGCCTGTTGTCCGATAGTACCAAATCCAGCAGTAATTCTATATCAAATTCCCTGTGATGCAGAATGGTATACAGTAATTGATCTGTGTCAGGCATTTTTCTCGATTCCCTTACATCCAGATAGTCAATATTTATTTGCGTTCCGGTTCGGAGACCGTGTTTTGGCATGGTGCCGAGCTCCTCAAGGGTACACAGAGAGTCCATCGATTTTTAATCAGATTTTGAAAAAATGTTTGGAGACTTTGATTATGCCAGAAAAATCGGTTTTGGTTCAGTACATTGATGACCTACTGGTGGCATCAAAAACACGAGAGGCATGTGTGACAGATACAATTGCCTTACTGAATCATCTGGCAGAAGAGGGACACAAAGTGACACCAGCAAAATTACAGTTCTGTAAACAAGAGGTCCAATATTTGGGACACAAATTAGAGAAAGGAGTGAGAAAGGTGACACCAGAAAGGATCAGTGTGATTCAACAAATGAGCCCTCCTAAAACTCAGAAGGAAGTGAGAATGTTCCCGGGAATGGTTGGATACTGCAGACAGTAGATCAGTGGTTTTTCACTGATTGCAAAGCCTCTACAGAGGTTGACACACAAAGATGTGACTGATCCGATTGAATTGGACGATAAAAGCATGAATGCTTTTATTGAATTACGAGAGAGTCTTTGTTGAGCACCTGCATTGGGAATGCCATATTATACAAAGGATTTTGCGTTGTACTGTTGTGAGAGAGATGGGTGTGCACTTTCAGTTTTAACTCAGAGACATGGAATAGCACGACGTCCAGTGGCCTATTTTTCTGCTACTTTGGATTCAGTGGCTGCAGCGTTACCAGGTTGTTTAAAAGCAGTAGCTACTACTTGTGTGAGTTTGGAACAAAGTGAAGCGATTGTGATGGGACATCCAGTTAAAGTATGTGTGCCACATTCAGTTGAGATCTTTTTGACAAGGACACGTACGCATCACATGACCTATAGTCGGCTGACTAGGTATGAAAGAGTAATACTAGGTGCTGAAAATGTGACCGTAGTGAGATGTACGACAATAAATCTGGCGACATTGTTTGCCTGGTCCATTTTGTGAGGAGGTTAGAGAAGAAGCAGATCATGATTGTTTGGATGTGACAGATTTGTGCACGAAACCAAGGCCAGACATTAAGAATACCCCGTTAGAGGAATCAGATAGTGTGATGTTTGTTGATGGATCTTGTCTGAGAAATGAAAAAGGCGAATTGAGTTCTGCTTATGCAGTATGTACAGTGGCTGCGGTTCTGGAAGCATCCTGTCCAAAAGGGGTAAATTCTGCACAAATTACTGAGCTCATAGCTCTGATTAGAGCATGCAAAATTGGCAAAAATTTGAAAGTAACCATATTTACTGACAGTCAATATGGTTTTGGGGTGGTTCATGATTTCGGACAGTTATGGATGCAAAGGGGATTTCTGACTTCTTCAGGTTCTCCTATAAGAAATAGCAAAAATGTGAAAGATTTATTGGATGCTTTTAAATTGCCAAAGAAAATTGCAGTGGTCAAATGTTCTGCACATAAGTCAGGAAATGATTATGTGACAAGCGGCAACAGATACGCTGATCAAGTAGCGCGTTTCTGTGCACAAAATTCAATTGCGTTAAACAGAGGGGTGCAGAAGAAAAAAACGAATTGCCATCTAATGTTTTCTTCCTGGGAAACCTGGGATGAGATTAGACCGTTAAAAGAAGAGGCAAGTGATGAGGGAAAGGAAATTTGGAAAAAATCAGGCTGCAAGAAGAGAGCAGAAGATGAAGTTTGGGTGTATATAGATGAAAGACCAGTTATGCCAGATTCTTTACTATCCCACATGGCAAGGGTATAACATGGAATTGCACATGTTGGAAGAGATGCAATGATAAGGCTCTTCAAGCAGTCATGGTATAACCCTAAATTCAGGGTCATTGCAGAGAGTTTATGCCAAAGGTGTGTTACCTATCAGCAGCAAAATCCAGGCAGAAAGACAGTTGTGAGTTGGAGACGAATAGGAAAAGCAGCAGGACCATTTACGAGGCTCCAGCTGGGTTTCATCGAGCTTCCCCCATGTAACGGACTAATATATGTGTTAGTTGTTGTTTGCTTGTTTTCTCGTTGGGTAGAAGCTTATCCAACAAGAAGAAATGATCATTTGACTGTTGCGAAGCTGCTTCTAAGAGAACTAATTCCAAGGTTTGGTTTTCCAGCTACTTTAGAGACAGATAGGGGATCTCATCTTAATAATGAGATAATTTGGATGATCTGTGCAGCACTACAGACTGAGCAGAAGCTGCATTGTGCCTACAGACCAGAAGCATCTGGAGTGGTCGAGCAAATCAATGGCACTATAAAATCTAGATTGGGAAAAGTATGTGCATCCACAACTCTGAAGTGGCCTGACGCTTTACCCCCGGTATTGATGAGTCTTAGAAGCATCCCAGATAAAAAGACTGGATTGAGTCCTCATGATGTACTGATGGTAAGAGCAATGAGACAAGCGATTGTACCAGCAAACAAACTGATGAACATTTCTGATGATCTAGTGCTTGATTATTGCAAAGGATTGGCTGATCTGGTGCGTTCTGTGTCTCATCAGTATGGAGAAATTGCAACCACAACACAGCCGGATCAAGCACATGATCTGAGTCCAGGAGAGTGGGTTCTTGTCAAGAAACACGTGAGGAAGTCGTGTTTAGAACCCAGGTGGCATGGACCTTATCAGATTATTTTGGTGACAACAACAGCGGTGAAGTGTGGTGGCTTGCCAAACTGGATCCATGCCAGTCATACCAGAAGAGTCCCAAGTCCACTTGAAAAAGAAGGTGAGCAGCAACTGGTGAATAAAAATAAGAAAACAGAAGCTGAAGGTTGTGAAGCTAAAGAATCTAGAGTGACAGATTCTGACAAGCAAAATGATGAACAACCAAGCACAAGTCAAGTAGAGTGGGCACCAGCTACTGGGTCTCGTAAGAATGCTGTTGAGCAAGTAGAAAAGGAAGTTACAGAAGATCAAGAGCAAGTTCAACAAACAAAGGAACAAAATAAAAGAGCCTGTGAACCAGAAAGAAAGGGTGAAGAGGTGGTTCAAGCTAAGAGAGCGAAAAAGGGTGACAATTGGCCAAGTGGAGTAAAAAGACTGAAATACACTCTTGAAAAGAGAAGACCAGAACAAATAAATGAAGTATCAAGTCAAACTGAACAAGAAGAATCAGAGGAAGAATCAGTACGAAGAACAAGGAGAGTAAGAGTCCCAAGCAGGAAATACAGAGCTCTTGAATAAACATATGTTATTTTGGAAGAAATTGAAAGCACAGATCAAATAGCTGGTACTGGTACTGAGCAAATTGATGAAAGCAAACCAAGACCGCCTTAAAAGAGAACAGTGAAAAAGTAAGGTGCAACAAAATTTAGTGAAAATATTTGGGAATTTCCAGATGATCTGAAGAAGACTTTAAAAAGAAAAGAAAAAGAAAAGAAAGAAAAAGAGGGGGGTAAAGAAGAAGCTTTCTTCTTGAAGCGTTGGATACGCTATTTCTCCGGTGGTTTTTGGACAAGTTGGTCAAAAATATTTTTAGAAAGTCGTTCGGTTTTTCTTAGATTTTTATAGTATACAAAATGGCAGAAGATATAGTGACTGGAAATCAAGAACCTAGTTTTAACCGTAGATGTATTAAAGCTTGCTTATGTAGTGTCTTGCTATTAATGTTAATATGGTTAATACTAACTGTCTTTGTACCTGTTCTAATGGTAACTAATATCAAGAATAATACTAATAATGTGATTAATGAAAGAATGGACCCCCGTTACTAAAGAAACCCCTAAAACTAACAATGATCAAGTTGATGATAGCATTTATCATCATGATAAATCAATTAGTGATTTCTCGTTAAATGTCTTTACCAAATTGTTGTATGAATATGTGGACACGATGGATGTGAGAGATTGTTACGTGTGCATGCAATTACCTTTGTCTGTCTCAGAGGGGGTGACTTATCACCTTCCTTTAACATACGGTGTTTCATGTAGTGTTCTTACAAGTCTTTTTTACGTGACGGGGAAGTTGGAGTACTACTATTCAAATATGGATTTAGTGTTTTCAGAAATTCCTATTAGAAAAGATATGAATAAAGTGTATAGTAATAGAAATGCGGGATACAGGTGAGAATTTTTCCATATTACACATACAGTAGATCCAGTATATGCTCATAGAAATAATCTGACTTGTAGTTTGCGGGCGGAAGAGAAAGAATTCATTAACATGGTTGAAGATAGAAGACAGGATTTTCAAAGGAAAGCTGCTGAACAGAAGTCACATGTACCACCATGGGCTTTTAGAGAGGGAAATTAGAAGAAAGGCGAAACTTGCGCTGCAATGTCTCTGGATTGGTATCATAAAGGGAAACTTTGCTTACTGAGACTAAAAACTGACTATAATAATTATTTCATTGGTACTAGTGAGTGTGAACACACTTTCCTGATAACTGGTGGATGGGGATTAAAAGGTGGAACTGATCCTGAATTTCCTGGAATATATTATGTGTGTGGTAATAATGCTTACTATAGGTTGCCAGCAGACTGGTATGGTAGTTGTTATTTTGGCATCGTATTTCCTAAAGTTTACCATGTTGATAGAAATAATAAAATCAATGAAATAAAGAATGGACTAACACGTATAAAGAGAGCACGTTTTTCAGAAATAATTGGTGATATTTTTGGTGCACTGATACCCTCAGTTGGAGTCGTTCTAAATTCACATAAAATTCGAAAATTGTCTACAGTGGTTGATCGTTTATCAACAGACACTGCTGGTGGGTTTTTAATGATTGATACTGAAATGGTTGCAATTAGATCAATGGTTTTGCAAAATCGACTTGCCCTGGATATTTTATTGGCAAAAGAGGGCGGAGTCTGTGGCATGTTGAAAATACAACACTGCTGTACTTACATACCTGATAAAAGTAAAAGTCTGGAGGGGTATATAAAGAATATTACGAATTTACATGAAGATTTGACTCAACTGGAGGTTGACGGTGTTTGGGAGAAACTTGGTAAGAGTTTTTCCTCTATAGGTAAATGGTTTTCCACATTTGGGAGCAGCTTATTAGGTAAAATACTAATAGCAATTATTTTAGTAGCTGTAGTGATTCTGTTAATAATGATGGCATATAAATGTCGTAAGGGTAGATGTGGAAAGAAGGAGATGACAGAAGTAGATAATAAACGTAGAGCTAGGAAAAGAAGAGAAGAAATAGAATTAGAAGATATGAGAGGAAATTACTACGAAATGATGAAAAACTTAGATGAGAAAGTGGCAAAACGAGAAAAGAGTACAATCCTATAGATAAAAATAAAGGTGGTAATTAGTTTGATGGAGATTTTTGTGATGGTTCAAAAATGCCATCAAAGGGGGGAATTGATGGAGCAGGGGTTTGAGAAAAGTAAAACCTGCTCGGATTAATTCCTCAGTAACATTTACTAACCGTGTGCGGTGAAACTAACATGCAAAAACACAAAAAACACGGGGAAATGCTTGTGCGCATGCGTGCACTAATGCGTGGACTAATGCATGAAAAACTAGGCCGCATTCACGTTCTGCTCGAAATGTAAAATAATAATAATGCTGCTTTCTGTGCGTTAATGCTTTATTAAACGGATAACGTGGTTTAGTGCAACTGGTGGGTGGTAAACAGTGAGAATTATATTTCATGAAATTAATAAATGTCTGTGTTTTATTCATCATAGTGAAGCTTGCATGGACTTGCATCGTTTGCATGACGAATCAAGGGTTAACATGAGAAAAAGTCAAATAAAAGCTGAAAATCGAGCTCTGAGAGAGAAATGAAGAAGGCAATGTCAACGACCTTCGTGATCCATTGTTTGTCTGCCAAGTAACGGAAGGATGGCGGTGAGATCATGAGCAAATGTACAAACTTCTTCCGTGGAAGCTGTAGAGGCGGACAATAAAATATAGAGTTTCGAATCATGTTGCAAATTTAAGGAAGCTGTATTTGTGAAGCGTGGATTACATATTATTGAACAATGAATGCTGTGAAACCATGGACGTGACTATGGTGGTGTGATAGAACACCCCCTAAATTGACCAATGAGAGATAGATTCTGAAAATGTTGCTACAATGGTGGGATGGACATGTAGGTTTTTAGAGTATAACTGGGGTGTCTGGGAGGTGTTATGTAGGCGGGTTTGCTGAACAGTTCGAGAACTCTTGGGCGTGCCTCTTTGAAGAAGCTAGAGAGGGGAGACCGTCGCTGTCTGTCGGTTTGCTGTATGCAGATAGAGGCCTACCTGTTTCCTGTTCCTGTCCTATTCTTTGTTCCCTGAATCTTTCCCGGAGAACCCCCATCTATTCTCGTGGCCAGGGGGTAGATTTTCCACTAAGACATTTACGTTAGTATGGCTAAACCTGTATTTTGCATAAATATTTGCAAAAGTATATCTGTCTCTGAAACTTATGTCTCTTCATCTATCCACTCTTTCATTGCATTCTAATCATTGCGATAGGAGTTTGATATCTTTTTGCTTTGACAAATGTTCTCTCTCTGGGATTTATTCTTTGTTTGCCTTGTAAAACTGTACATGATGAGCATTTACCTTCACATTATTTGCGATAAATATTATTAACCTTATACTGAGTTTGTGCTTTATTCAGTAGTTTAGATCAATAGTTCGTTATCATCAACTTTTCAACTAATGGTCCATCGACCAGAGGAAAGAGAGTTGATTACAGGTTCAGATATGTATCTAGTGTTTTAGGATGAGCCTGTAGTTAGTGAACAACTGATTTAACGATTAAACTCTAAACAGTGCTATCAGGGATTTATGTTGGGTGTATGAGTATGGGCCAATGATTGTGTATTATTGATTATTGATCCCTGATTTGCACTGGATCACCTGTGCACTGTATTCTTGCATTGCACAATATGACGCTGGATAGAAAAGGAGCAAAACCTGACTTGTAAAAACAAATTGACACATTTAGTAGGCACTCTCACTGTGCTGTGCTCTGGCCGAGTTCTAGAGCACAGCATTGGAATTACAGGCGTCACTTGGAGAAAAGGCCTTTAACCGCATAAACTAAAGAATGAACGTGGGAACGCCAAAGCACCTCGAAATTGCTGAACCTAGGACTTTAACATACTAAAGTGGTCTGTTTAGCTTGAGCACATCCGTTGACAAGCTGTGACAACAAAGGCCCTTGGCACAAGGCATGTCTTCACCAAATGTAATGCAATGTACATTTAGCTTTTGATAGGCATAACAAATGCACTGTATAGATCTTTACTAGCTCAAGGTACATTCCCGTTTTAGCAACTGGCTGGCCCAGTAGTTTCCCCGTATTCATACCTTGACACTCGGCTGTGTGGCTGCCGTGCAACGTACAAAGTACGATGTGCAGCGGAAGTCAACGGAGTTCGGAGCTCGGCGCGTCCGATCGGAGCAGGATCAGGAGGCTTCATCGGTTCTGACAACGTGAGCGGTATCGGGAAGCTGCGCCGTACATACTCCAAGGAGTATATTCCAAGGAGCCCGATACGGCGATCGACAGTCAGGCTGCGCCATTCCATCTCTTCCCCGTGTTTTTGGCGGACGGGGAGTTTGGGAATTGGTTTGGCAGCGGCGGTGGCGGCGAAGCAAGTGGCGTGAACGCACCCGCTCCTGGGGGACTGGTGAGGGGGGGTTTTGAAGGAGTTTTGTATATCCAGGGTGGGGCCTAAAGCCCCCGACCCCCCGATCCAAGACCCCGGCCCCCAGGGAAAACATACAGAGGTGCCTCCAAGATACAAGCAGAATCACGGCCAGCCAGTTAACACACAGCAGAGGTAAGTGTCTTAATCATGTTATGAAAATCCGTGCTGATTTTAAAATATCCCAGTAGGTTCACCTGGGATCAGTCTAAGAAGAGCAAAGAAGTGGTGGTTTATCAGTGGCGCAAATTAGAAATTGAGTGGCGTAAGGAAGCTGAATTCCCCGCTTCCGGACTCAATACGTTATATTCCCTCACCCCATTTAACGTAATTGTAGCACGGACTACAGAAGATTTCCTAATAAGATGGCACCAAGGAAGACAAAAATAAGAAATGTACTCAAAGACCTCCAAACGCCGATTGGGACTACAGTTGAAAACGGGTTCCTAGGGGAGGGCATGGTTGGTCATGAGGAATATGAAAAGAGGGTTCATAAGAGGACTACAAAGAAGACCACCCTATCTGATAAATCTCAAGTCAGCATGAAAGGGGGGGGCCTAGTGTCAAAATCAATAAAGGACTTTGTGGGCAAACATTTTAAGAGGACACCAACGCCTGTGAATGATCAAGCTCAAGACTTTAATAAGGAGCAGCTAAATGTTGAGGAGGTTAACGAACACTGCGCCCCAAATCTTGACGAGTTATCCCTCACCCAAAGTGATTTAAGCCGAATCGACCCCGCCTTGGAACCAAGACTTTCATCATCCCCTCGGATTTTCTCCTCGTCTGGCGTCGAAGAAGTAGAAATTGAGGGGAATGTTTTTAAGGACTTGGGAGATCGAATTGACCTGCAGAACTCGGCTACAAGGCCTAAGTCCGACAAGAGCATGGGCCACTCAGGAACTCAAGGTTCTAAGTCCGTAGAGTCCATAAATGAAATGGTGCGTAATAGCACATTGGACTTCGATATAACTACAACACCCTCGGCTTCAATGTTGGACATAATGCTGATGCTGCAAAAAACCTTGCAAGGATTGTTAGAAGTTTCACTGTTAAATAATACCTTGCTAAATAATCACGAAATTAATCTTAAAAGAATGGTAGAAGAACTATAGGGGATTAGGGGTCATATGCCAACTATGGTTAGACCGGTGCCAGACCCCCCCCTCCGAAGGTAGTACTGGGGATTTAGCGCAAGTGAATAATCAGCACGACGTGGACGTCTCCAGATGTCCAATGTTGATAAGGAGACGGGGAGAGCTCTCTTGGAACAGGCTCCTGAACTCCCGATACTATCTAAGAAGGCAAATTCAGCCATAGGGAAGAAAGAAGGTTTTAAAAAAAAAAAGGGAGGGGTAAGGTGGAGCAGCCTCGAGTACAATCTCATGAGAAAGGAATTCCTACAAACAGTAGAAGGAAAAGGAGGAACCTAGAGAGTTCATCCAAATTGGTACCAGCAGAATCGGAAGGGAAAAGGGTCCAACAAAAATGTATTCAAAATGCCTCTAGGGAGGATAAAAGTTTGAAAATATGTGGAAATATGCAGGGAGGGAAAGAATCCCCAAGGAGTACAGCTGAGGGGGGAAACATAACAAATATACTATCTAGAAAGAAGGAAAAGTCGGGAAGAGAAAACGGGGATATAAAAGCATTATAATCCAGCGCTAAGCTGTGGTTATATTTTGAACCCATCGAAATCGAGAAGGGGAGGGAGAAAAAAAAAAAAAAGGAAGATCATACCTCTAAATCGCTCCCAACTTTTATTCTCTTTGGCAAAATGCCCAAGCCTGAAAGAAATTGGGTCTAAGGATCTGAGGCAGGTAGGTTTTAGCTTCAATAACAAAGGCATTGAATGCACAAAGGTCCAGGTTTACTCAGGGCTGGTTACGGCGGCAATTTTAAAAGCCGAAAAGGAGATATTAAAAGAAGTGATAAGGATAATATCAGAAGCAGAATTGGTAGGGGTAAAACAGCGAGGCAGTGCCTTTTTGAAATATCATGCAGGATTGGGGAAACGGCAAGTGAGACTGATAGCTGGGGCATGCAGAGAAAGGGCAAATATCACCATAGCGGTAGAGAACCCGGAGCCTAGGAAATAGCCATTTAAGCACATCCTCGTGGGATTTGAATGGGTCAGGGTGCCTCAGCGATATCGATTAGGGCACCGGGTTGTCGCATAGCTTGAAAATGATTTCTTGAAACATTAATGGGTTTGGAGGGCAAACAAAAGTGGAAAGTTTAAAATACGTAGCACAGTGTGCTGATATTATTTGTTTGCCGGAAACATGGCTATGCGACAACATCCCAGTAGTTGAAGGCTTTGTTCAAATTCATAAACCTGCCAGTAAAAAGAAAAGATTCGGCCGATCATCCGGGGGGGGATCATGACTCTTACCTCAACCAGGATCGCGAAAGAGGTGAAGCTAATAAATACAACATGTAAATGGTTGTTGGTTTGTAAGGTATCCCAATTGGTTACTGAAAAGAAGAATGTTCATCTGATTCTCATAAATGTCTATATTCAATGGGGTTCCCAAGAAGAATATGAAATTGAAATGGGGCTTTTTAAAGAAGATATGAAAACCTTAAGTGAAATGTATGAAAATGATCTAATGGTCGTAATGGGAGATTTTAACCATAAACTAAATTTTGAAAAGATAGACCCATGGTTTGATGAAATACTGAGCTCTTATGATAGAAGGTCAGCTGATTTCCCCACGTGCTCATCTACTAATCAGGATGAAGCGCTTGGGAAATTTTTAGGATCTAAAGGGTTAGTCTGCCTGAACGGTAGGATGGATCCCGACCGTCCAGCCACACAGACCTTTAGAGTAGGTAATCAATCGTGCCCCATAGACTACGTATTCATTCATGCCTGGAACTATGTTATGGTAAAAAGGTTCAGAGTAATCAGGCGCAAAGACAGCGATCATAATGCCCTGTATTGTGAATTGCTAAGGGGGCCAGCAAGCCACCGCGAAAGAGTTCTTCCTCAAAAATTGGTATACCCTAAATGCCCGACTACAAAACTAGCAGATGAGTACGTAGAGAAATTAGCAAGTTTCCAACAAAATTTAAAGATGGAATGTGCCAAAGATCAGAAGGTAGCATGGTTTGTGGGAAAAATAGAACAGGCTGTACAATGCCTTAGAGTTCACTTAAAAAGTAGGAAACATGATAATGAAAACACGCAATCCAGACAAGGAAGGCAATCCAGGTGGTTTGATCTAGCATTTCAGAACAAAAAAAGGACAATACGGAAAATAGAGAGACGCCTGAGGATAAGCTACGACCAGGAAAGCCTAGTTAACCTGACTACATTAAAGAAAGAATATAAAACTCTATTGAGGAAGCAGAAGAGGATTTTTAAAAGAAAAATGTTGGGAAAACCTTCTAGAAACAATAGAAGCTAAAAATGTCAAAGGGTTTTGGAGGTTGATACAGGACGCTTCAGGTAGGACCCCTGGAACCATGAGCTGCGTTGTGGAGGAGGCAGCATGGGTAAAATATTTAGGAAAACTATATGAGGCAAATAAAGTACCCGCAATAATTAAGGAAAGATCTTATTGGGGAGGGTCCATAGAAGTTTTAAAAATCAGCATTTACTGCAGAAAAAGTAAAGGAAACTATTAAGAAGCTAAACTTAACTCGTGCAGCAGGGCCCGACAATTTACCCGCCATTATAATTAAAACACAAATAAACTGGTGGACAGAATTCCTATCCCATATGTTCGCTGCTATATTAGATTCAGGCCATATCCCAAAATCCTGGAGAGGGGCGGTTATTAGACTTCTACATAAAAAGGGCGATAGGAAGGACCCAAAGAACTATAGATTGATTAATTTGTTAGATATAGGAGAGAAGGTATTCTCCAAAATAATCCTGGGCAGATTGAAGGAGTGGGTGGAGCGGCGGTCGATTGTGCCAGTGGAACAGGGAGGATTCAAGGAGGGACATTCTACTGTTGACCACTGCTTTGCCCTATGGGCAGTGGCGCGGACGTCCATGGAGCAGCAAGGTAAGCTGTATTGCTGCTTCGTGGACTTCCACGCAGCCTTTGATTTGGTGGATAGTGAGTGCTTATGGGAGACCCTGAGAAACTATGAGGTCCCTGAAGATCTCCTATTGGTAATCCAGGAGTTGCACAGCCCGAATTGGGCCCAGGTTATTAAAGACACGTTGGGGGGCCTGACACCTGAAATAGCGATTAACAATGGCCTCAGACAAGGCTGTGTTTTGGCCCCGCTTCTCTTCGCCATTTTTCTAGCAGACCTCCCATCCACTCTGGGGACTGTCAGAAGTGCTAGCAAAAAAGTGAATGGGATGCATTTATCCTGTTTGCTGTATGCCGACGATCTAGTAATCTTAGACCAGACTGAGATGGGTCTACAAAGGAAGCTAAATGTTTTTAGCTCATATTGTGCGGCAAAACGACTCACAGTAAATATGGATAAAACGAAAATCCTGTGCTTTGGGAAGAGAAATATGAAGTTTAATTGGTATTTGGGACAAACCAAATTAGATATTGTAAATGAGTACAAATACCTTGGAATATGGTTTGTCAATTCCTTAAAGTGGGGTACGGATTTGGAGGCACAGAAAGTAAAAGCCCAATTATCGGTATGTGGGCTGAAAATAATTCAATCGCAGTTATGGCGATATGCCCCATAGACCGCTGTAACGGCCTACAACGCTATGATCCCCCCGTAACTTCAGTATGGAGCAGAAATTCTTTGCCTAGACAGCAAAAGTTCCTGGGATAAGGATGAAGGGAAATGTTTAAAATCATTATTGTCCCTCCCTAGCTCTTCAATGATCCAGGCTATTAGATTGGAGCTAGGACTGACCGCATGGAATGTTCAGGTGCAAATAGGTCTACTTAGACTTTGGAAACGTCTGGGAACGGGGGAAGTTACGAAAGTGTCCCAATGGTGTATGAAGGAGATTCAGTTCAGTGAACTAAAATGGGCTAAAGCTACAAGAAGGAAACTTCATACCATTTGTGATCACTTGAAGGTGAAAATCGATCCGCAGACTTTGCACATTGACGAAACAAAGAGTGTACTTAAATTGTTAGGGAAAGAATTGTCTAGAGTGATAGATATGGAGTACCTGAGTAAGAAAGATTCTGTGAAGTTTATGAGAAATAGCTGGGAGAAAGAAATCTGGTCCCCCTATCTAGACACATTACCTAACCAATGGCTGAGAATGGAAGTATTAATGCTGAGAATTGGTATCAACCCGGCTATGTTAAATGGCAAAATAAAATCAGAATTGATGCGACCAGATGGTAAATGTACGTGTAAGATGGGTATGAAATGTAATATTTTACACTTTTTAATGGACTGTCAAAAATTGCTAGCTCAGCGAAAACAGCTTTTACGCCCAATCTTTTTAAAATATGATATTAGGTCGCGTACTCAAGCATGTGAGCTTCTCACTGATATGGAAAATCTCGATATTGCAATAGCTATTGGAAAGTATATGCAGGCTGTAAATAGGTCCCTAATGGAATAGGAAACTGCTTGGTTGCAAGTCTAGTGGAAGCAATGAGAACAGAGATTTTAATGACATTTTATTGCTTTAAAAATAATTTTATAACAGGACGTTAGTAGTATTTGGACTACGTATGTATTTTGCGTGTAAAAACAGTCATGAATGGAGTTTTTTGACAAATAGGAGTGCAATCTATGGAAATTTGGATTTTAGAATGGCACAGGATGATGAATTTGTATTGTTTTAGAATATTTATATAAAATGTTATGTTTTTATGTGGTTTAAAGACCAATGGTCTAAATAAACTTTATTTTTTGACTTTGAAATAAATAACTGGCTGCCAATCCATTTCTCTTTTCAAGCTGATGACTGCAAGTATGGCTTTCACACTTGATGCTCCTTGAAGTGGGGAGAAGGCAGGTACCCTGAAAGAGCTGATACTGCTGGAACGAACTCAGTATGCTCTGGGCAGTAAGTGCTGTCACCTTTCATATGAAAACAAGCACTGTCAAAGCCAATAGAACAACTGAAATGAACTCGGCATCATTTGGGCGGTAAGTGTAGGCACTTTTCGTTTGGAAACAAGGACTGACAAAGGCAATATGGTCCCCGACGAACTGAGAATAATCTGAACGCTAAGTGCGGGCACTTTACATTTGAAAACAAGGACTGTCAAAGCCAATAGGTCTCAAAATCTTCAAGAGCCGAATATGTGTTGATACATTAACATTGCAACTCACCTCGAAATGGAGCTACCGTTGGTAAAGGTAAATTGGGTGGTGCCTCAAATGACATGGCACCAACATTTTCACAAATTAATTTTCATTAAGATCAGAGCAGTGCCACAGAACAGGCCCATCACTGTACAAATAACTAACTGTCAGCGTGTTGAATAATATTCCCATGACTGAGGCCGAAAATGCCAAATTGTGCTATAACTACAGACAAATTATGCTGCATGCGGATGTGGAGTCAAGAGCAGGTATGCCCGAAATGAATGCAAAGAAGCTGTAAAGCTTTGGCTCTAGTGAGTTGAAGACTTGCTTCTGAATAATCAGGTAGTTGGATGCAGCGATAGAAAATGTACTGAAGTGTTGTAGCAAAAAAGGGACACTTCCTAAGCCCCCTTCATTCTCAAGAACACATCCCACAACCCACCTCTCTACTTGCCCAGCTCGAGTCAAGCTAATTTTAATGGTCAGCGACTCTTGAGAAAATCTTGGGCGAAGCAAACAGAATACACAGTTTGGGTGAATACTGGCCCAAGCACCCCTAGGTGCCGCTTCTCAAAGTGATGTCTGCCCTCGTTATGCACCAAAATAAAAGAACACAAATCCTATTAAAAGTTTCAATGTTCGGAAGTAACCAAAGCTGAGCAGCAGCAATGCCCAACATGTAAACTGCACATATGTCCGTGAAAAATGGCTGCCAAAACTCAGCAACCCTCCTGCAGGGTGTCTAAAGGGTGAAGCAACAGCAGGAAATATGCAACCTGGCCCAAGCTTGGGGCACACACCTCTGGAAAGTCACGGTCGCCGTTTTATCTCTACAAAGATGTATTGTAGAAAAGAGTGGAATAGTATTCCATTGGAGAGACACTCCAACGGGCAAAAACTCTGGGCCAGATGTACTACCCTTTTTTGAGCTCGCATAAGGGAGATCGGCCCATTGGCAACCACAATAAAAGGGTAATGGCATGTACAAACGCTATTTTGCGAGTCACTGACTCGCAAAATAGCGTTTGAAACTTTCGCTATTAGGAAGGGGCGTCCCTTCCTAATAGTGAGACTCACTGCCATGCTATTGTTTTGCAACCACATTTGCGGCCGCAAAACACTCGCAGTTTACCACCTACTTCAAGTAGGTGGTAAACCACTTGCAAACGGGAAGGGGTCCCAAGGGAACCCCTTCCCCTTTGTGAGTGTGTGAGAAAATATTTTTTAAGAGCAGGCAGTGGTCCCAGGGACAACTGCCTGCCCTTAAAAAATGAAACTGAAAAGTTTCATTTTTCTTTTTTTAAATGCATCCCGTTTTCCTTTAAGGAAAACGGGCTGCATTTAAAAAAAAAATTGCTTTATTTTAAAAGTAGTCCCAGACATGGTGGTCTGCAGACCCCAGCAGGCCACCATCCCTGGGAGTGCTAGCCATTCCCAATGTGGTCGCAAATTGCGCTTGCCTCATGAATATTGATGAGGCAGGCAATTTGCGACCCCATTGGGAATCGCTAACAGTGTCCGTGACACTGTTGTACATTGCATTTTGCGAGTCGCAAATTGAGAGTTGCAAAGCGACGCAATTTGCAAAATGTAAGAGTTGTACATTTGGCCCTTAGAAATGTCACCGACGGGTGATTTCCCCACACACCCTCTTGATGTCAGAGTGTGATTGAATATTTGGAGCTCTTGTGTAATCTTCGTAACATTTCAGAACTCTTTCAATGTCAGGAAGGCGTTTTTTGCCTAGTAAACTCATTAACAAGCATTGGCAAAGCTGTTAGGTCTGGATTTAAAGTGCCAATGCTTGTAAAACAGTTATTCTGTTTGCTGTTTACAGGCGTTGCAAGCACAAATGCTGTTTACCACATTAAAGCCCGTCCTACTGGCTGCGCTAGTGCTGGTGAAAAAGTAGCAAAAAGGGTATGCCTTCTATATAGAATGTAAATAAGAGATAACGTACTGATGATGACGTGTACTTTTCCAGATGTAAAATAGTCCCTCATATATTCCAATGGAAGCACTTACTGAAAGGAGGAATTATACACCAAATAGACACTACCATGAGGTGTGAGTGTAAAACTCTTCTAGGTGGAGCCAAAGCCATCTCGAAGAATATTTTAAATTATTGATAAAAGTGCAGTACTGTTAAGCTACACCTAAAGCATCTCTGCATAAATATGTAAAATCAATTGATGTGTGTGGAATCAAGTGCATGCACATCTTTGCTTTGGACAGTTATCTGAGAAATCTAAGGGGCATACTTGTGACAGGAGTTGTGTCGCCCTTGCACCACACAACGTGGGGCAAGCGTGCCACAAGTCCAAAATGAGATTTATGAAGCCACACAAGGCCATTTTGCACGGCCCTGGGGGGCTCCATTAATCTGGAGTAAAGTAACGCAGCACAAATCGCTGCGCTGCCTCACTCTGCCCTGGGAAGCCATTCCATGGGCGTTGCATGGGTTTTCCCCATGGATTTTGACGCATTCCCAGAATTGGTAAACCTGGTAATGAGCCAAAAAGATATGCCTTACCAGGAGAAACAAGGGGAAATTTCCTAATTTCTCCTCGTTACTTCCTCTTTCTATGTGTGGTGCATTCTGCAGCACACATAGAAAGAGGAACACGCCTCAGGATTATTTTTGTGCATGAAGGTGTTCCTTCCTGCACAAAAACAATCCAGCATGCAACGGAGCCACTCTTGCATGGTGCAAGGGTGCTTGCGTTGGCGCTACGCTACCAAAAGGGCAACAGCACAGGGGAAAAGGCAGAAATGTGCTGTATTGACTTAAATATGGTACATTACTACCCTTTCCCTGTCAAGCAGTGCAGCACGGCAAGGTGACTTGCTGCACTGACCTGCATGACAATTTCCTAAATCTACCCCAAAGTGTTCTTAGAAGCTGCAAATTCCAGAGGCAAGAGATAAGATCAGACCCATGCATTTAACAGGAGCTCAACTCAGTGAGCACAGTTATGATTAGTACACTGACTACCTTCAAACTGTATGACGCCCAACATGGCTGTTACTGGTTTGAGGTTGCTTTTGTTCACATTTAGAAGGGTCGTGGCCTGGTGGTACAGGTTGAACTGCTCCTACTGGGACAGGACCAAGTCTGGTTTGAAAATGGTTGGTCACTCACAACAGTTAGCAACAAGCATTGGCAAAGACAGGTGTCACCTATGCGATATCTATTTGTTTTGTACATTTTTTAGCCATGTTGTACAGCAGCATGGCTGCTGTACAGCATGGCTGAAAGTAAAAACAGAAAAAAAGCACTATGGTGTGGTCCATGTTGGCTGTGTCATAGCATTTTTTTTAGTTTTATTTCAACCATGCCATATAGCAGCCACGCTGCTGTACAACATTGTTTAAAAACACATTGACAATGCCAAATAATACAGATATTTGGCTTTGTCTATGTTGTTTTTGCCATGTTGTACAGCAGCACATCTGGGAGGGTGCAAGCGGCATTGGGCAAAAAACAACAATGGGGCAATCTTTGACAAAAGGGAAAGAAACAACAACAGAGCAACCACGACGGGGTAATAACAATGGGCAACAACAATTCAGAGCGGGATGCAGGAGTAGAAACTGCCTGAAGACATATGAACTCTTATGGAGCACTGCAATTTAATAAAAGAATAAGTACCTGAGAGAAAGTGCAAGCAGCAGAAGGACTATGGGCCCTGACAGAAACCAGTACTTGGGCCACGCTTCGGGGAAGGAAGAAACAAACTAAGAGGAACTGAAGCCGGCACACACTGACCAAACGGGGCTAGCATAAGAGTGACAATGAAGCCAACCAATGGTAAGCAATGGATGGGTCTAAGCCTCTTTAAGCTAACAGGTCTTGTGAGCAACAGAGCATGCGCTTTCTCAGGCATGGCATGGAATGAAGCCTAGAGTAAACACATCTGGCCGAGACTTATTGAGGCATTCCACTCATCAGTTGTTTGTTTGACCAAATGAGCAAATGCAGTGATGGCATTGTGGTCACAGCTTCTATAATTTAAAACCAAAAACTACTGGGATTTTCGTGAATCTGCATTCACGGTTCCACAGATCAAAGTCCATCTCAGTCAGTGGCAACAACAAGAACAGCAGATTAATGGCCTCTGAAGATGTACAGAAATCCAGAAGCACATGGCGTAACATGAAGTTTAGCAATAGTCCCCAAAATAGTCCACATGTTGGAGCTACACACTTCTTTCAAAAGCAAATGACATTGCGTGCAAAAGCAACGACGATCAGCATATCATTGACAACTGGATTAAAGTACATAAATCTACTGATAACACCTCTTAAAAGAACCAAAACTAAGTAGCAGTTGCTTGGTTAGCCAAATATGTGTCTCTCAAAAGTGCATACTCACTTTGAAGTGTCCTACCTGCTCTATATCTAGTTTGCCTTCATAACAAATGAAGCACTGGTTTAAAACACTGGCATTTGAGCTTACCTTTGTGGACGGTACTGTTTTAGCTGGTTCTGTTTTACTAAAAAGTCCCCCCTGCAAAAAACAGAAAAGGTACAGATTATAACCAGACACATAAGCTGATACAGGGCCGGACTGGCAGCAGTGGGCCTCGGGCGTTTCCCCGGGAGGCTGGGGGGCGGTTTTGCAGCGGTGCGGGCCAGTTTTGTTACTGAGGGCTGATATTGCAGCGGTGTGCTGCAATATCAGCCCTCAGTAACAAGAGCAGCAGTTCTTCACAGTTGCACCCCCTTCACCCTCCGGGGCTGGTCTGATAAAATTGCCAGGGCTGCTTTGAGTTCCCAGTCCGGCCCTCAGCCAAAAGCTCTTGCTAAAGCACAAAAGAAAACCAGATTTAGTAATGCATAATTCGGCCCAAAAGCTGAAGCTGTGCTAGGGAGACTTTCAGTATGTAACACCATAGATAATTCGTGGGAAGCCAGTGTCCTATCTACTTGGCAGTCGCGTTTGTTCAGCCATAAAAAGACACGCCCATTAAGTTTGTGTGCAGTTTTCTTAAAATTTGTTTGTCAAATGAGCACTCTTTGACGTCTATTTGTCAGCTGGGTTATTGACAAATCGTAGGATTTCATTTTATGCATAGAAATGTTTAACTCTTTTCAGATAATGCAAAAATTCTAAATAAACAAAATCTTCATGCCACAAATTTAGCATTGAAACTAAGGCACAGGGAGCGTTTTGCTAGAAAGTACTAAACAAAGCTAGTTGATCATTTACACTTAATATCAAATTTAAAGAAAAAGAAGGCACACCAATGCTTCAGAAAGAAAGATATGATGTATGTAACATAAAAATATAAAAACGAGTGCAACAAGCTAAAATACAAAAATACCTAGCATGAAGCACCGCTATCTCACTGTGGCAAAGTATCAAGAATCATTTTAAGGAGCTGCAAATGTCCACTGACCATCGATACCTGTATGACTGCTCAGCGCCAGCACCCTCCAGTCTCTGACCGAAGCACACGCAGCTCCACCAAGTAACTACACTGTGGGCTCGTGTAGTATCCTGCAGCTTGTGAATGTTATGATGCCAGAGCAACCAAGATATCTCTGGTTTTTTCATTAATGGGTGAGCGAATCACGAGAAGGGTTAAGGTTCAGTGCTGTGTCAGGCCCATAATCTCTTGAATGTGAGCCAACGCCTTCTACCAAAGATATATGTGAACAGTATTAGATCATAGCTGAGAACGTGCCACCTTGGTGGCCACTGAGGAAATAGACCTCAGACTAACCATAGGCATATTTCAAGACTCTCCAAAGTGGCAACTGCAATAAAAAAAGAATCAGAGCAAGTGCGGCTGTAGGGAGCGGCTTCATGTGGTGTTTGAACTTTGGTACCTCACTTCTTTTCATTTTTGACTAGAACCCCCTTCTAAACTTTTCCTTTTTAACTCTGCCATTAAGTATAGGTTTACAATGAACTAATATTATGATGAGACAAATCTTTTCCAAAATAGTAACTATGACCTATTGGCCGACGATACAACTATTTCAACAGAGTTGTGATATTTGATCTTTATACTATTACTTACAGTAATTATCAGCAAAAGTTCCCCAATATGAAAATAATATAATAAAAGAATTCCTTTTCCAAATGCTATTTTTTGTTTCCCCTACTTCTTAAAGACAAGCACGTTGCTAGGTGTTCTTGGAAGAGAGATGATTCTCAGATGCACGCATCCAACCGTTTGGACGTTAGAGACTAGCCTCGGTCATGTGTGCACGAAATGTCCCAAGCAAATTCATCTCAACTGATGTAAGCAAGTATCACTTCAGACTTAACGACCCCTAACATTAAGATACGTGCCAGGCCAGGCCTCAGAGTCCCAGGAACTATGGTGTTTCCAATGACTGCACAAGAATAAGGTTCCAGGATATGTTCCTTCCTATACCACCACTAGTGCAGTATTTCTCCATGTGGCCCAACATTTCTATGAGGAAGACAATGAGGTAATCCGAGATCAGAACAAAATGGCAGAGGCTCACACACGATGCACATCAACAAAGTGAGCCCCTTCCCCTGTGCCCATGATGTGTAGAGGATTGTTTAACAATCAAAGGCAACAAATCCAACCCGTATTAAAGGTAAAACGAAGAACCAGGAAAAAAGAGGAGAGATTGGACACTATATAAGTAGACACGACATTTTCAGTAATGATCTGATTTTGGAGATTAAAAGGAGAGAACAGTGCAATGAAAAACACATTGACAGAATAACCTGGTTTCCTGCATATGTTTAGTAACACTTTGTCAATCCACAGTTATATAAACATCTACCAATCCTGAATACCTGTCAAACAATTTTAGATACAGAATAAGAAAGAGTCCTAAACCTGGTAGGATCTCTTCACCCTTGTCCCCAGTTTTTTTGCTTTAACACAATGATACAACAAGCATTTGCAATGCAATAGGTCTCGCAATTGCGAGATTTTGAGATGTTGTCATTGTAAATGACAATACATTTATTATGTGCTTAAAAAATCTGCAATAATAAAAGGCATTTTCATTTACAATACCAATAGGTCAAAGTTTCAAAAATGCAAGACCTATTGCATTGCAAATGCTTGTTGTTTACAAGCGCCCCCATGCAGCGCTTTCACTTTAATAGAGGCCACGCCCCTTTCTTTAGACGAGCCGTGTCTAAAGAAAGGTCTGCGGCCGCTATTAAAGTGCAGTATGGGGGGCTTTTACCAGAAAAAGCATTTGTTTTTCAAGTTGACAAACAAATGTTTTTTTTGTAAAAGCGCCCCGTGAAAGCACGCATGACGCACTGTGTGTTGCAGGTAAGCATGTAGTGCCTGCAATAGGAGAAACACATTAAAGGAAATAGTGCTTACAGCCTAAATAAGATGTACTGAGTAACAACCAAAGTAAAAGGGCCAGTCCTCACGGGAGGTTACAAATGAAGACAAGGCGGTACTAAGGAGAGACTAACAAGCCTATTGACGATTCAGAAGCCAGCATTTACGAAGGACAATGACACAAGCCAATGACAAATATAGGCGGAGAGTGGCGGGGCTTCAAGTCCATACTCCAATACAGCATGGCTCGCAGTGCTCAGGCTCGACCTAAAAATGCTTAACTTCCTTCGATACCGAGGTTCTATTTACGTAAGTTTTCATTGTCAATTGTGCATGGCCAATACACCAAGATTTGGTTGTTGGCTCTGATTAGAGCAGGTTTTCAGACAAACAATAAGCTTTTGCACTCCACGACCTGAAGAGTCTACGAACATTATATTACTTTCATATATCAAACTTCAATACAAAAGGTTACAGAAGTAAACCTTGTTCCTATTGCTCCTTTTCCATATTTGCAGTGACCATTTTGTGAATTCATTTTCTTTGGGAAATCCTTGATCAACAGTCAAATTTCTCCCAGCTGAATTCAGAATTTCTCTAATTTTCATAAGTGTTTAGCATTCAGCCTTCATTCTTGGCTTTCACACATCTTTTCCCCACAAATTACAAGAAGCTAAAAACGGAAAAAGATGTAATATCGAGTGCCACTTACAAATGCGTTGAAATACGGAGAAAACCTTTATTTCCCCTTATTTCTAGTTTCAGAAAGCTGTGAATGGGATGAATTTCTCCCAGCAAACCATTTGTTTATGTGGTTTGAAATAAGGCTGCACTTTGCTGCTCAACACTTTTTAAAATAAAAAAAGTCATATTTTGGTTATTGTCTTGGAACCCTTAGACTAAATCAGAAACCATGGGTATCTTTAAAAGACCCATCAATAAGAAAAATATATTGCAACTTTGGCTTGGTTCTACAAAAGCATGGGAGGGTGTGGAGCAAATGGTGGAGTACCATGGATTGGGTGGGTGGGATCGATAATGTTTGGTTATGACACACGGAGGCTGTAGGATGATTACCGGAGCTGTAGCCCTGTATGTTTGTTGTGTCTTGTTACCTGTGGAAAAATCAATGAAACTGTTTTTTTGGGTGTAAAGGAAATTATGAAGACTTCAGTGTGAGTGTCCCAAATGCCAACGGGCTTAGCACTAGAGGAAAAGTCAGCAGCAGCAAGTGGATAATTTGTTTACCGAGATGTTATTTATTGAAATATCACAATCGAGAATGCTGCAGATTTATTTTTGGGGGAATCTGGGAGTAATATAAAGCACTGTAAATAATACTATTGATAAATCAAAATACCAGCAACCACTTCACCCCTGATAAAATACTGCCAGAACAAATCTGTTTACCTAATACACCATTTACGTCTAACAAATTAAAATACCACTAACACAAAACTCTCTTTATGATGTGAACTAAGAGACAAGTTGGTAGGGTTTCACCCTAGGAGACCATCTTGCATGTCCAGAAATAATGAATACACAAAAATATAAAAGAATGTGTCATTCTTTTTTTGTGCTATTTGATGTTTACCACTGTTTGGGGTTGTGGTGGCATAATGTTTTTCCATGTGTTTTCTTGTACATTTTTTTTGTTTTGTATGTCTAGGTTTTTTCCTGTTATGTCCATGTGACATCTGAATTTGAAGTCGAGATATATATATATATATATTTATATTTAACCTATGACGTCAACAGATTTGTGTCTGTGGGATTTGAATATATCAGCACTAACAGATGCCCACTGTGTTTTACTGTCAGCAGTCAACTGTGCAGTGCTTGATATTACTATAATACTGCAGAATATAATGTACTTCTCATTGTGATGAAGCTCGAAGTTTGGCTGATAGAAGCACATATCCAGTGCTTACTTTATAAAATATGTGTTGGTGTCCAAGGTTTTTCTCAGAAGCATGCAACAAAAAACGTCAAGGCTGCACTGGCTTGATTCCACTGCATGCCTCTTTTTTCCACCACATTACACTCTCTGCCCCTTTATTCCACTCTTTCAATTGCTTTTCAATCCCACTGTCTCTTCTTCTCGTGTTTTTTCTCTCGTTTATTTTGTGCAGTTTTATATAGCTTGAACTTTCCAATTAGAGCGCTTAACATGAGCACTAGATTACATTATTTCTTAAACATGTGGAGATTAAGAAATTTGCCCAAGATCAAATTATTTTGAGCGAGGCCGGGACTTGAGCTAGATTCCTCAACTGCGAAGTCGTCAGCTCTAGCCTTTATGCATCACCTCTTCCCCAAATACGCTTGTCGTTGGTTAATGTCTGATGGGTAAAAGTACATGCCGGTTCCCAAAAAACGAGTGCTGGTGGGCTACACCTGCAATTACCGCCTCAAATTAAGCACTGCCCAGAGTGTCTGTTTCAAGCCGGAAATGATGCAGCGCAGCGACAGTGGTTCAGCCACAGATGGCGCTACCACTTGCAGCTATGCTGGGCTACTCTACCGCAATTACTGCGTTCCTAGTCACGGTGAATTTAGTAAGACAATTATGCGTTAGTCGTGGTTTGGCCAGCTGGTCACTGCTGTCTGGGATTCATCCTCAGACGAGGTGAGTGGTGACAAATAGCTTCCTGAACTGGAGACGCCTGCCCCACAGGCATCAGCACAGAGGGAGGCAAGTTCTGAAGCCCCTAGAGAGTTGAAGTGCTACTCGGACCTAGATATGCACATGCACTGCGCGCGCGCCATATGAGTGATCAGGTTATTAGTCATAAACGGGCGTATCTTGTGTGTACTATTCACATTAAGCTATTTAGCTGCGTAAAGATGCGCCATATTGAATCACAAACATGAGTTGAGCAGCGTACAGGTCTGTAAGAAATACGCCTTTGTCAATGTAACCCATAATATAGGAAAGCCAACGCCCGTATGCTCGGTTTATCCAAATGTATGAGACACACTCAAAATCTTTTGCAAAATACATGAAAGTTTACGGAAATGTTTTCAATTTTTTTTGTGGAAACGAAAGTTAAAATCTGGTAGGAGCATATATATATATATATATATATATATATATATATATATATATATATATATATATATATATATATATATATATATATATAATGTGCGGAAATGACCGCGGGAGTGGATAGTAATTAATTTCTGCCAATTAATGATTTAAATAATATAAACAGCAAACAATAGTTATATTTATTTGGATTATTCCTGAGAGTTTTGGAAGCAAGTGGATTAAAAAATGGCTTGTCATCCTCCAAGTGTTATCTGGTCCTTCTCGCACCTGATCATAGCCTCCAGGATTGTGCCGATATCCGGCAGCAGCCTTAGGGCACCACCTACTGGCTGCAGCACATTACCGCTTTCTCTGGTATATTGGAGACATATTCTGCCATTACCGCAGGTGGGGTCAGCAGATCGATCCTACTGACAGCAGCCTTTGCAAACCTGTTTCTTTGCCCAGCCATTGCTATTTCCTTTGTGGTGCTTCCACACACGTGATCCCTTACTGCTGGGAATTTCTAAAATGTGGGCGGAGGAAGCGCTGGTCAAATACTCGTTAATTAGTCAAACCAAAGACAGCAAACGGCTTTGTTCATAATGGTGAAGACTGGAATACCCAGCAACTTACAGGACATCAAGACCTTGGGAGCAGTGTGGTAGATATCAGAGGACACCTAGGAAGATGATGGATTCGGCGGTCACTGCAACTTTAAAGTCAAAGGGCGAGTGCAGTATTTCTTGGTTCAAACGCTTCTCTGTGGGCTTTAGATGCGTGATTAGACTCAGACAAGACTCAGCCCCTGCCCTGTACTGGTGGCCTGCTGGACTGGCTGCATACATAAACATTCATTGGCAAGAGACCATAAACTAGGAAAGTTGCGCGCATCCTGCTCAAACGCCGCGAGCCATACACGTGCACATCGCCTGTCCGGGCGCGTGCACATCTCCTGTCCCCCTTCCAAAGCTAAAATCGACAACAATACATCTCGCAAGCGAGCAGCACATGCGCTGCGTCGCTAGGCGAGACCTAAAAATGGTTTCAAAATAGGCAAAATGTAAGCTGATGCACAGAAATATTTCAGTGATCCCAATTGGAGGCAGGGGTCATGGATGTAAGGGTTCATCTTAACCTTCATCCTGTTAACCCCACTATGCAGACTAGAGATCAACTACATCTTTGTAAACCCAACACCTTTGACCCCCAGCAACTAAAAACACAATGCCACCTGGCATAATTGTCACCCTGTCATGGAACACGAAGTCTATAATATCATCTCTAAGCTTAAACCATCCTCTCACACCAAAGACCCCATGCCCTCTAAACTTGTCCAAGACCTTAAACATATCATCGCTCCACTCTGGACCACCATTATTAACTCATCCCTGACCTCAGGGTGTGTTCCCGCCTCCCTCCAACTGGGTCAAATCACACCCATCCCCAAAAATCCCAACGCAGATCCCAACGACCCCAATAACCTCCGACCTATCTTTAACCTCCCTCTTCTCTCCAAAGCCCTTGAAAAATGCGCCCTGATTCAGTTGGATAATCACAAACACTTTCGACCTCTTTGACTCGCTGCAATCCGGCTTCAGAAAAGGATGCAGCACAGAATCTGCTATACTCAATATAGTGGACGACATTCATCACTCACTTGACAATGGCGAAGCTTGCCTACTCATTCTCCTCGACCTTTCCGCTGCTTTCGATACTGTTAACCACACTGCATTACTTAACACTCTTAAAGCCCGTTTCGGCCTCAATGGCCATGTCCTCAACTGGTTCACCTCCTTTCTCCAACATAGAACCCAACAAATCAAAATCGAGAACTGCCTCTCTAACCCCACTCCTGTCCCCCTCGGTGTCCCGCAGGGATCCATTTCTCTCCCCGCTCTCTTCAACCTATTCATGGAACCCCTCACCCTCATTCTCAAACAAGCAGGAATCAACTACCACCTCTATGCCGACGATACTCAACTCTACTATAAGATTAAATCCCACTCTGATGTGCTACACCTCAATGACACCCTAACAAAGATCCAATCTTGGTTCCACCAAAATCATCTCAAACTCAACCCTAAAAAAACAGAAATTATTCTCTTCTCCCCTAAAAACAACCCACTCCCCATACAAAACTGGATATCTGACCTTAATGCGCTCAACTGCTCTCTCACCACCTCCAATTCAGTTAAATCTCTAGGCATCACCATTGACAATAACCTTGACCATACCGCCCACATAAAAACCACAGCCAAAGGAGCACTCTTCACTCTCCGTCAACTCAAAAAAATCAAAACCTTCATCCCGATAGAGGACTTCAAAACTGTTGTCCAATCGCTGGTCCTATCGAGAATAGACTATGGTAACGCTATCCTCGCTGGAACCCCCAAAGTCCATCTTGCACCACTCAAATCTGTACTCAACCTAGCTGCTAGACTTATCTCTGACTATAAACGTTTCGACCACATCTCCCCTGCACTTAAAACCCTCAAATGGCTTCCCATCGAAGGCAGATCCACCTATAAGATTGCATGTATCACTCACAAAGCCCTTCACCAAAACACCCCACGTTACCTATCAGACAAACTCCACAACGCGGGCTGCACTCGACCAACAAGGAGCACCAACGCCCTCATTCTTATCCCCCCCCTGCTAAAGAAGAAATGCACACAAGCTCGATCCTTCTCTGGAAACGCTCCGTCCATATGGAACTCCCTGCCTAAAGACCTACGCTGCAACCCCTCCTACATCAACTTCAAAAAGACCTCAAATTGTTTCTCCTCAACAAATACTGGGGTCAATAATACCCCACTCTGGCAACGTATCCTACTCTGCGCCCCACCAGGCTCCCCCCTTGCCATCCTACTCTCTCACCCCCTCACTCTCCCTCCTAACTCCCCTCCCTCACGCTACTCCCTTCCCCTAGCAACCCCTCCTTGTCCCCACCTTTACCTATGCCATATAACCTACCGCACAGCCTCCCTCTGATCTCACATTCCCCCACTCACCTAACGCACACTCTCCTCATCCCCCTACTTTATCTCACCCTGTTCACCTCCACACACTCACCCGAACCTAATTAATCTCTACCCACGTGAGCTTATTATTTGACCTTTGTAAATAACATTCATATTTAGCTGCTCTCCTTATATTGGCTCTTATTGCAATGCTTTTGACCAAATGTATTGATTACTGTACCTCCTCATATTCCTGTAAAGCGCTCTGATACCCCTGGGTCTAGCCAGCGCTATATAGAACCTTTCAAATAAAATAAATAAATAAATAAAATCTTAATCAGAGGCAAAGTTGTCAAGAGATTGCACCTAAAGGTAGGACAGGACATTACAGTCATGCAAGGAAGCACAAGCCATACAGAGAGAAAATCAAAGGAAACACAAGGATCATTAGAGATGTTTCAGAAACAGCAGGGCTAGGCCACCATTTTGAGCAACATTTTGTGCAAGATAATCCTAGAATTTGCTTGGATATGCATGCTGCAACAATCTGATATGCGAAAATACAGCCAATCAGAAAGTAATCACACCTCAACACTTATATCGACCTGAGCAGCGTAGTCACAGCCATAGTCCTTTTATGACTGGACAGTAAAACATTTTAGCCACCTTTTCTACACAACTGTTTTATGATTTTTACAAAGTCATAACCATACTCCCCATGATGCCATGCAAAGGTTTCTCAAGAATGTTACAGGCTTGCTCATTTCTCGTCACTGACGCACATCACATGGTAATTGTGGAGAAAGTGGATATCTTACCTTTCCAGAGGATGTCAGACAGGAGAAAGATGTAAGATAGTTGACTGAAATGGCGACCATTTAGTTTAGAGGAGAGCAGGGATGGTAGGAGAGGAGTAGGTTCGAACATGTGAATGCCACAGCAAGGTTGTTGAACTCCACAATACATAACCCCAGAGTATGTCATTGAAATTCACGGATTCACTGGAATTCACGGATTCACTGTCTATTCTTGCACACTATGGGCTTGGGAAACAAATTCTGATGAATTTTGTAGTAATTTTTCAACAATTTGCTGAATGAGAATAGGGGTGGTGGGACGATAAAGAAATTGTTGGTCATGAAGATGTAGACTAACTGGTATAATTTAATACAGATTTTCATTAAACATGCCCATAATTGTTGTCATAGATATAAATAGATTGTACCCCATAGCAACTGTAAGACACACTCAAGCATATGCAGAGTAGTACAAAGTCTTGCGTTTGTATTCGGAAATCTCTTTATTTCCCTCACATGAAAAGGTGAGATCTCCCAATTCCTAAGCCCAATGCAAAACCAACCAAATTCTAAGATCAGCTAAACTTGCCTTCATACAAGTGCCGAGTTTCCAGCTTTACCTGAAAGGTGGGCCAGACATCCACATAAAAGAAGCTAGAGAATGAGACTCCTTTCCACTCAAAGACAGACAAATGCACAAACATCAGTTGCAAAGTCAGAAACTGACTCTTCGCTGATGTGTACGCACATATACCAAACCTGCTCCCCTCATTATCCTCTCCAAGAGCACTGAAGAAAATTCCATGCTAAGCTACGTATTGTAGCATAGTGAAAGCAACTCCTCTGGTGGAGAATCCAATGATGTAAATCACAAATATGAATGGAATTACAGTCTCACTGCTTTTAAGAGAACGCTACAATTTTCCACATCAGGCCTTTTGTCACTTTAGTTCTACCTAAGGAAGGACTCTTGTTTGCACCAGACTACTTGATGACACTTCATTTGATGTGGCTCATCTTGCTTTGTTCTTTTTAAAGTTAATGCTCCTTTAATCCTTTATCTGCTAGAGTCTTTTCTTTTCTGGTTCTGCATACTGTCATGCTCACGGGTGGATCACCAGGCTCTGGGTTTACATGGGGTTCATTTAACTAGTGTGCAGTTTACAGAATGATCCGAGTCATGTTGTGCCTTCTTTCACAAGCATTCCCTTTGCAGTGACCAGCTTGTCTATATACGCCATAGATATCTTAACAGCTGAAACTGAAAGCAGTATTCATTAGGATTGACAGACAGTAGAGTATATTTTGTCATAAACTGCATGGTGTCCTCTAGATGCTGACTGACATCGTGGCACTGGTATTCAAGGTGATAAATGCGATCTGCCGCCTGAGCACGTTTGAGAGACTGCCTCAATCAGTGAAAACAAAGAGACTGATTTAGCTTCCCACATAGCGGTTTGAACCAAAAGTGACGCACAGAAATATCAAGTTGCAGTATTACCTTGGCCTCTGCAGGCTTCATTGTGCTTTCTTTAGTCACAGGAGCAGCAGCTGCAGGTTGTTTCTGCAAAAACAAAGGCAAGCATAAAATATGAATGTAAACCCATCATAATTTTTATATTTCATTGTTATTGTATTACGTCATAAGTATGAGCCCAGAGACGAACATTAAAATGCTTTCGTGCAAGTAGCACTGCCTAAAGTCATCAGTGTAATTATTACAAGGAGCAAAATATTCAGAGTATCATCAGCCAACAAGAACTCAACAGCCCAAGATACTCTGAGCCATCTTTATGAATTTATCAAAGTTTAACCTAACAAATCCTGATGAAAGCGATTGAAAGGCATGAAAATTAAAATAGCAATGTGTAACCTAACAACATTTGAATAACAAAGATACTTATTTTTTTAATTAGTACTTTTTTTTAAATGTTTGCGTTGCCATAGGAGACCCATTGTGCCTTTCAATTTTGGTCCCCACCAATCACCCTCTTCATTTTGTTACCCAAGACCCATTATATGCTCATCTTGACCTCTTCTTTTCTATAGTCAGTTTAAACCTACATCCAAGCTTGTATGCTTTCACGTTTGAGCAATTTAATCAATATTCTCCCTTCCGTTGTTAATCGTGGCAAGGTTACAGATGCCAACATAGAAGAAAGATTTCTGATGCCCAGTCCTAAAACTTTTAAAATGCACTATTTTTTCGTTTTCATATTTATTTAACATAATACAAAAATCTTCTGAAAAATAACTGAGCCTTAAGGGAAGGTTTTAAGAGTTCAAGGCACAGAGGCTTATAATACCCTTAAAGCAACAATCGATGATAAAAATGGTTCCAATCTGCACCTCTGCTCAGTGCCTCAATGTGACAATTTCAGAGCTTGACAGAGCATTTAACAAGGTCATTTTGCAGCCTCCCAGGACTTAAGGCTTATACAGCGTTATCACCCTCTAATCACAGGGGCTAGAACACCAGTTGATGGTGGACAGATCTCCCAAGGTCGAACATGAGCCTTTGGGTAGCGAAGCTCTGGAGGTCTGGGGGAAATACATATATGTAGTCTTTGGCCACAGTTGGTTAACAATAACTCACTTAAGGCACATATGATCCAATTCTTTCATACGTACAGTGCATAGCGGAATGTCCCACTTCGATGCTCCGTTATACAGCTGCAACAATGTTCACCTTCCCAGTACTGAGACTGGTCATATTCACCTGTCTGCATCTGCTACCTCTACCTCGCTTATAGTATCCATCTCAGAGCTCACCCATACATCCTTTCGCCTGTGAGTAATTTGCAACAAATCAGACTAAACAAAACAAACAAGATGAGTAATCAAAACCCTCTCTCTCACTGAGTTACATCAGAGTAGTGACTGATGCACAGAAGGTGGATGGAAAGGATTTTGGGTGTTTTAGCTAAGTAAAATACCATGACTTTGTGCCAATGCCTCATACATTTACACCGGATACATTCTTGGATACTGTACAGCTGTGTTTGCTCCTATTTCCATTAAAGATAATGTACTTTTTGCAGAAAAATACTATATAAGAGTAAATCATCTTTCTTTTACTCAGTGTGTAAGTGATATTACTTTTACAGCTCTCGTCCAACCTGTTGCTTCATGCATTTAATTCTGGGAAAGTAAATAGACCTGCAAGGCATTAAGGTGTTTACTTCACATCCGCTTCATAATGTTATGCGATGCAGTGTCACCTTAAGGATTTTGGAGCCCCGGGTAAGACATAATTTAGGGGCCCCCTTAAGTAACAATTTGAATTTTTTTACCCATGTACTGCTAATTCAAGAACGCATGATGACAAACAATATTAAGCTTTAACAGGGTCACACAAAAACAGCTGAACTATGTCTTGCCTGGGACCCAAAATATCCTTAAGAGGACACTAGATAGATACAGAGACTCACAAGTAGGGGTAGACACAGAGGTAGATACGTTTAGATAGAGGGTTTCTGTGAGACAGTTCACTTTCCTGGGGGGCCTCTAGAAAGGTAGGGGCCCTTGGCAATTGCCCACTTTGCCCATATCTTAAAACATCTCCGATGCGATGCATTGATGTACTGAAGAACTGGATACTCTGGTGACTCTAGGCTATTATTCAACTGTATGTCATTGGCCCGTTTTTTGCTTCTTCCCGCACAGGTATTACGTGAATTTATTCTTATTATGGGCAAATATGAAAGGAAAATGCACTACTCTCTACAGCTGTACTACTGATGATAATAAATGATGGGGAAACCCCAAACATATCGCAGAAGATAAAGGTAGTCATGATAAATTCATGGAAGGAATGTCCGAAAGAAGGCAATACATGGAAATAGTTAAAAAGCAGTTGGTAATACCAAAGACAAGGAGGATGCTTATGCCAAGCACTTAAAATGCTTGAACAGAGACAGTCTAGATCTAAGAACACAATGATTAAATGTAGAAAGCAAGTGAATGTGTTCGACCAGTCTGGCTATTCTTCGTACGATAGGGTTGAGGTCTGTACTTTGGCTTGGCCATTCCAAAATCAGTATTCTTTTCTTTTTCAGCCATTCAGCTGTAGATCTACTGGTTGATTTTGGATCACTGTTCTGTTGCATGATGCACCTTTGGCTAAGATTTAGCTGCTGGGCAGATAGACTCACATTTTCCTCTTAAATGTGCTCGCATAAAGACAAATTCATAGTGGACTTAAAGATTGTGAGGCATCTATGTCCTTTGGCTGCAAAGCAAGTTCAAACCATCATCCGTCTACCACCACACTGGACAGCTGGTATGAGGTACTCCGTGATTGTTTTCCACCTAACAGGTCATGTATTACAGCTAAACAACTTCACTTTGGTCTCATCATTCCGGATGACATTGTTCCAGAAGTCTTGTGCTGTTATGCAAACCTCGGCCATACACAAATATTTTTTTGTCTACTCTTTTTTGGGCTAATCTTACACAGAAGACATGTTTGTTCAAACTTTTCTAATGGTATATTTGTGAACTCTAATATTTACTTTGTTGACAAGAGACCTGTTGGAATTAGGATGCACCTTTGGGCCCTAGGCACATCATACAGTCTGGTCTTGGGGTGAATGTGCCCGGATGTTCACTCCTGGGTGGATGGGAACCACTTTTGAAGCATCTCAATTTGTAAATAATTTTTCAGACTGGAATGATGGCCTTCACATTGTTAGGAAATAGCTCTATAATCCTTCACAGAGTGATAACCAGCGACAAGTATTGCTCTGGGTATGCAGTGCTTCCACTTATTTAAATGCTCAAGACCAAAATTACACAATTTCTACTTTTACATACAGATGGCAGCACCTCCTGCTAATCAAGTAATTGTGTACTTGTTTCCCAATACCCGACTCTAGTACCTTGCTAACCGATATGGAAGTAATAAGGGTGCACTCCTCACTTCTTCACACAAGGGTTCTGAATGTTAGCGGACTATTTTTTAAAGAAATAATGACAAGTGAAATGTGTGTATGTTATTTGTCACACGCGTTAGATTTGTATACTGTTAGAGCTTTCTGAGGACTAGAGGAAGATCAGATACATGCTAATGTGCAACTCTTCAAAGCGTGTATTTGATGCACTGCTGTCAAAGAGGCTGTGAAAAAGAGATTAAAAAGGAGAATGAAAGATAGCATGTATGTGTGACACTCCTTTTTTCTAACCAGCCTGGGGCCACCCAGCATGCCTTTGAATGGTCAGTTGTTGCCTGGTTGCATCCACTACCACTTGTGTGGGGGGAGTGGTACAGTGAGCGAGAGTGTGTGTATATATGTGTATATGTGTATGTGTGTGTGTGTGTGTGTGTGTGTGTTTGAATGTGTAAGAAATAGATATGTTTGCAAGGACCCATGAATGAGTGTTAGTGTGTGCAAATAAATTATACCTCACCTCATGTATGTGTATATGTGTATATGTGTATATGTGTGTGTGTGTGTGTGTGTGTGTGTGTTTGAATGTGTAAGAAATAGATATGTTTGCAAGGACCCATGAATGAGTGTTAGTGTGTGCAAATAAATTATCACCTCATGTACAACCAAATCCATTGCATGAAACATATACATCAGCACCCCTTTTCACTACTCCTCAAAAACAAAACATATCACACTCACCAGCACAACAAGATCTTCAAAGCACAACACCTCATAATACTTACCATCACAAAATACAACCATACACCCACCTTTCAAACACAAAGGAACCAACTCCAATGCCAAGCTTTCTCTCTTCCACCACACCTAACACACATACAGCAACACAGCAACTCTTCTAACCGCCTCTCATCCATTGGACAATTTAGAACTTCACTACATGACCAACATGCTGCACCACCAACCCTGACTCATACACCTTCCGCATTAAACACACGCAAACTATATAAGCAACATGCCATACCTCACAACTTCGCTTCCCCATGTCTACTTCACAATGTTACACCACAAAAACAACACAGTACTCCTACTCCCTCTCAAACACCATCTCCACCACATACACACGCAGACCCATCAAAATGCCTTCTTAGCATGCTGGATGAGGAACATGATATAGAACAGCTACACAATTGCTATCCTAATACAGCTAATACCAGCTCTAAAAACACACCTGCTACAAACCCACACATTACTGACCACTCTTCTACAAAACAAAGTCTCACAATCACCAAAGACCACTCTCTAAACTGTCTACTAATAAATGCTCGATCCCTCTCTAAAAACAAACATCACATCTATGACCTTCTCACAGATGCAAAACCAGACATACTATTCATAACTGAATCATGGTTGGGAGATGATATGGCTCCAGTCCTGCATGAAGCCATTCCTCTAGGCTATCAAACAATCACCCAAAATCGTATAGCCAAAAAAGGAGGTGGTCTAGCTGTTGTATTCAGGCAAACAATACAGATCACAAAAATTGACGACATCTCCATAAAGAATTGTGAGGCTCTTCTAACAAGATGCAATCCTACACCGTCTTCCTCCTTTAACTTCCTGCTCCTTTACAGACCTCCACCTAGCAAGGCGACATTCCCAGACGCACTTCTAGACACAGTTTCAAACCTGATAACAATACACTCCAACCTATGCGTTCTGGGTGACCTCAACATTTGGTTTGACAAACCCAATATGACCCATCCAAAAACAATAATCACTGGCCTAGACGCACTGAACCTCCATCAGATTGTCCACAAACCGACACACACCGCTGGACATATACTAGATGTCATTTTTGCTAATACTGAACTAGTTACCTTTCAAACTATAACTCCAGTCACATGGTCAGACCACCACTTGCTTGCTTTCCAACATAAAACAACACTAAGCGACTCACCTAAAACTACTTTACATCCATCCACCTATCGGCCGTGGAACAAACTCAATTTGGAACACTTAGAAACACAACTAACATCAAGTACAAATCTAGAAACAATAAATTCTGTTCAAAAACTATATGAGTGGCTACAAGAAGCTTTTGACATCCTGATACCACTCAAAACCACACAAAAGAACAAAAGAAAAAAAGCGCCTTGGAGAAACATAGAAATAAAAGACATAAAACAAATTAGAAAGCTGCAACGTACCTGGCTCAAAACAAACTCCAAACAAGACAAACTTCACCTACAAAAAATTTACAGATTATACAAGTCGGCTATCAAAAAAGCTAAGAAAAGGTACTATTCAGACAGAATTCAAAACGCTAAATGTGCAAATAAAGAATTCTATAAAATACTCAATGAATTTCGCAAACCAAATTCCCTAGAAAGAACTCATCCCGTTACTCAAGATTTCACAGACAAACTGGCAAATCATTACACGGACAAAGCAAACACGTTGGACTCATACTTAAAACAGAAACAAAGCACCAGCACTAACCCTTGTACAAAACAACAATCCAAGAATACTCTAACCAAGCCTCTCCGTTCCTTCCAACACATCTCACACGATGAATTTATGGACCTGGTCAAAGCAAGCAGGCCTGCCGGCAGCCCTTCTGACCCCTGTCCATCACAAATTTTCAAGACAATTCTTTTAACAACCTCTGCTGCCACTCCAGTAAGAAGAATCATCAACAACTCCTTCACAACCGGAATATTTCCAGAAGAACTTAAAAAATCACATACGCCCTTTACTGAAGAAAACAAACTTGGACCTGCTGAACCCTGACAACTACAGACCCATTACAAATGGACCTTTCCTGGGCAAACTGGTAGAAAGAGCAGCGTTCGCCCAGATGTCACAATTCATTGAAGAGAATGACATACTCTCAGACTTCCAAACAGGATTCCGTCCGGGGAGAGGCACTGAATCTGTCCTCCTTGCCATCTGGGATGACCTAAAAATACAGTTGACCGCAACGGAGTTGCTGCGCTACTCCTCTTGGACCTCTCAGCTGCCTTTGACACGGTTGACCATGACACTCTGAAACAAAGACTCTATGAATCCGGCATAGAGGGAACTGCTCTAGACTGGATCGCGTCCTACCTTCAAAACAGAACTAATGTCATCCATACCCCACCTTTCTCGTCCAAACCGTACTCCACAAAAGCAGGGGTCCCTCAAGGCTCTATCATCTTACCCATGCTTTTCAACATCTACATGAAGTCATTACCAGTACTGATCAATAAATTTCACCTCACGTGCTATAACTATGCAGATGACACGCAAATACTCCTTCAACTGGAATGCCCCAAAGACATTGGAAAATCACCAATTTTCAGCTGTCTCAGAGCCGTGGATCAGTGGATGACTTGGAGCCATCTCAAATTGAATACTTCAAAAACGGAAATACTCACGTGTGGCGATTGGAAACATTACAACCCGCTTGCCGCATGGCCTAATGAACTGGGATCACCACCTAAAGTATCGAAGGAAGTAAGAAACCTAGGAATGACCATGGACTCCAAGCTGTCGATGAATGCCCAAGTGGACAAACTAGCAAGATCAAGCTTTGTCACTATAAAAACGCTGCGACAAATTTTCCCTCATTTGGGATTTCCGCACAAGGTCCAAGCTACCATCTCCCTTGTCCTGTCCAAACTCGATTACGCCAATAGCCTCTACCACGGATCACCTTTGACGACCATGAAAAGACTACAACGGATTCAGAACTCGGCTGCAAGACTACTCTTACATATCAAACAGCGAGACCACATATCCCCTGCCTTGAAAGCCCTGCATTGGTTACCGGTTGCCAGAAGATCCACGTTCAAGCTGCTTTGTATCACCCACAAAGCAATACATGGAATGGGACCACTCTTCATCAGGAATAAAATCACCAAACACATTCAACAGAGGAACCTCCGCTCTAAAGGAGCATCTCGCCTCAAAATTCCAAGATACAAGAAAAAAACCATGGGTGGCACATCCTTCTCTGTTCAAGCAGCCAAACTATGGAACTCTTTACCCCCAACATAAGATCCACCGACAGCCACCTTATCTTCAGGAAACTACTCAAGAATTGGCTTTTCCCCACATAAGCACCATACGCAAACAGAAATTTACAGCATATCCCTCTGTATATAAGCATTTGTTTTCACTATAGACATGTACCTATCTTTGTGTATTGCTTTGTATAAACATGTACAATAATTATGTTGTTGAGAGAAAAAAATAAAAATAATAATAATAAATAAATATCATCTTTGGTCTACATGTACTAACTTCCATTGTGCATCTATGTACCTTCCATGTACTTGGAACTGTGTGTCTCTGTAACTTTTCTCCTGAAAAAGCATATCCAATGCACTACCCTATTTCTCATCCTGTGCCTCTATCCATATCTTTAATCTGCATATACTTACCTCCTTTATGTATCTATATACTTTCAATGTATTTATGGATCTATACATTTATCACTTTCTTCTAATTTAGCATTTCCAAGGCACTACCCTAGTTCTCAGCCTATACTTATCTCAATATATCTTCTAGCCCAACCTTCTGACTCATCTCAAACTTCTTTCTACTACTCTTTCCAATGCACTACCCTATCTCTCATCCTATACATCTATCAATATATCCTCTACATCCACACTCATTTATCCCAAACCCCATACCACTACTATGACCACCAAAATAACCCTTTCTAGACTCTCGCCTACTCTACCCTCCTTGCATCATCGGACACCTCTTTTACTATACCGATGCCCTAAAACAAACCTTTCTAAACTCTTCCCTGACTCCTCCCCTCAAACCCCCTTCTCCCCCTCCTACTGCTAAGACCTAAAAAAAAAAAATCCTTCACTCTTTTATCCCTCCACTATCCTTTTCAATCAGAATTAACAGTCTAACATATTCAATTTTCAACTATACTAATTCACCACTAATCCTTTATGGGTTCCAGAGTAGCGTGCTACTCGCCAATAAAGCGTCTCAACACCCCATCAGGGTTACAAGCGCTATATAAATGCAAACCTTTTTCCCTTTCTACCCTCCCCCAACCCTTCTCAATCCAAATAACTGACTAACATATCCACCACTAAAATTACTTTCATGTTTCACCATAATAATTCAACACTAATACTTCTGGGTTCCAGAGTAGCGTGCTACTTGTGCTTCAAAACCCCATCAGGGGTAGCAAGCGCTATATAAATACAAACCTCTTTCCCTCTTCTATCCCGCCACCTACCCTTCTCTACCCAAATAACTGAATAACATGTCCACTAATCAAAGTTACTTCATTTTTTACTAGACTAATGTTCAACACTAATCCTTAATGGGTTCCGGAGTGGCGTGCTACTCGCCAGAAAAGCGCTTCAACACTCATCAGGGGTAACAAGTGCTATATGAATGCAAACCTTTCTTCCCTTTTATCCCTCCGCTATCCTTCTCACTCCAAATAACTGACTAATATCCACCACTGAAACTACTTTCATATTTTCACCATATTAATTCACCACTAATCCTTGATGGGCTTCCAGAGTAGCATGCTTCAACACCCCATCAGGGGTAACCAGCGCTATATAAATACAAACCTTTTTTTCCTCCTCTATCCTTCTGCTATCATTCCAAATCCAAATAACTGCCTAACCTATCCATCACTTAAAATGTACTTGCATGTTTCACTATACTAATTCAACACTAATCCTCTATGGGTCCCGGAGTAGCGTGCTACTCGCCGAAAAAGCGCTTCGACGCCTCGTCAGGGGTAGTAAGCGCTATATAAATGCAATTACAATACAATACAATGTGTTCAGTCTCCTTTACTACCTCAACATCACGTATTTTGCTTTATGCTGGCTGCACCAAACAGACAGTATGGGCAAGTGAGTATGTATGCATGTGGTATCGTATGAACCTAGCCAAAAGGCGGTGAGTGAGCATAGGATAGTGAGTGTGAGGATGCAATCAATTTGTTCTTTGGTTGCCACATTTGAAAGTAGGTGTCTGGTTTTTTCATTGGTGTACATCTGGCACACCCCTACTGCTGCCACTCCCTTGGATTAGCCCCTCCAGCTTGTGTGCCACTCTTCTTTTACCACTCCATTTTAAACGAGTTTATGCTTTTGTGTGATCTGTATTTACAAAGATCTTTCTAGATGTGAGCCGAACATATCACAGATCAGGATAAATATTTTAACATTCATATCACAATGTCTCTGTGTATATTTGGGTACACTCTATTGATACCCTCTGGTGGAAATATTAAGTAGATTTTCTTAAGATTTTTGTAACATTTATTAAATCGTTTAAATGCAACTTTAGAAAGACAATTTGCTTAAGTTTAGAAGATCTTAAAATGTGTTTCTCTTAGTAGCAACTGCAACTTACAGAAGGCTTGCAATGCCAAGTCGGTAATCCAGTTACATCAAAGCTGAATGCTGACAATGCACATTCCAACTGCCCTGTTTGGGAACAGGTTTTGCTTCGTCTAATCTCTAGGTAATCCTTGCCAATCTTAGAAGTGAACGTATGGCCACAATTCAATTTTAGAAGTAAGAGAAAGCTGTACCGATAGAGAGAGCATGAATAAAATATTAAAATGCCATTTGCACGGATTGTTTTATCTCATTCAATTCATCTATCCCACCGACTCCCCCCCCCCCCTCCCCATGCCCTTTTTTCACCCTCATTACTTTGATCGTGGGGAGGAGTAGTGATCCTTGAAAACTGGCAGTAATCTGCTTGGTATCAAAGAACCGTCAAGGACAATGGTCTTCAAATTTTACATCTATAAAATGTAAATCTCTGTGCAAATTAAATCGTTTTAGTGGGGCTGTACGACACACCTTAAACAAAATTAGAGTAACCCTGTATCCAGTATTTTTCCATTGATCGCTATAAATATATGCAGTGAAAGACAAAGCAAACAATCCAAGTATTTCAAGGGGGAATCATGGTGTTGGTGGGCATTTTAAAAGGACAGACCAAAAGCAATGCTCCGAGTTACTTTGTTGACACATTAAATCCCTTGTGTGAACTTAAAATATATTTTAAGAGGGACTTTAGACGGGATCCAATAAATTTTGGCAGCATTTGATGTTCAGTCTTGCCTCTTATGTTTTTTTACACATCATCATACTTAGCAGGCAATAGGTCCCATGTCACGCATGACACCTTCAGTCAGGCCCTCCTTCTACACAAAAACACCCTCCAGGATTGCATTTTTAAGCCAATACTTAAAAAAGTTAAAAGTTAAGCTACAAGCCCAAAATGCAACATTTTTTAGGCTAACATATGAGGCTGATGAAGGTGTTTCACAATACACTAAGTCACTTGGTAGCTATGAACATATTTAACATTTTGAATACTGAAGTTATATTCAATAATCATAGCATACCCGAATACATGATTGTCAACATGCTATTGGCAGACTTGTCACATTATAAAAGTCCACAGTGTGATCTTCTATGAGAATTGAGGGGGTGAGGAGTTAGGAGTTATTTGGATGTGTCTATTTGACACCTAGTCCAAACAGGATATGACTGGCAAAGCATGGGCACTAATTTACAGCTCTGTATTTCCCCAGCACAATGTTTGCCTGTGCTCCCAAGGAAAAGACTGAGGGCCCGATTACGATGCCGGTCAGATGAGCGTCCGACCGGCATTGTTGCGGTAAAAGGATGCAGGGATGTTTAGAGGCCCATTGCTGAGGGCCAAAGGGGACAAGGGCCCTGCTAGGGTCCCCAAAAAAGCCTTTCCAACAGCTTTTTCACGTTGGAAGACCAGACATGAAATGGCTGGCGGAAAGGTGGATCGTAATCCCCACGATGGTGCTTGAGATGACACCGCCTCCATTGTGGGGAATTCGATCTGTCCGACCGACTGGCTCCTTGAGCCCGTCAGAAGCTGTCAGTCGGTCCCTGGAGCAATGTGGTCCAACAGACCGCATCTTAATGCAGCGGTCTGACCACAGACATAAATGTCGTTGGGACCGACGGCACGTCAGTGTTGGTCCTACCGACATCGTAATGAGGCCCCAAGTGCTTTGGCTATAACACCCCCCTAAGGCACCCCTTCATGAAGCCCAAAGAGGGTCTGCCCCACAGTTTGAAGACCTCTGCTCTATGGACTTTAGTGGAGTCATCCCTGTTAAGACACCTGCCCCCTTCATATTATATGCATGTGGATAGTTGGGGATGGGGTCAATACATTAGCATGTCACTGAGGAATCACCGACTTTAAACTCTCACCTGTCCCATGGGGACAGGCGGATGACAGATGTCAATGTTCTTGGGGGTTCACTTGCAGACTCTAAAAGGAAGCAGACTGTAAAAAGACAAACGACTATGATCCACAAGCAGACTGGTTTAAAAGGTATGATTCACACTACTTGAACCACAGAATGTTTTACACTGTTAAAGTGTTACCCTTTAAATGATTATGCATAAGCAGTAGAAATAATGGGAAGATAAGCTAATATTTTTCAAATAACATTAAAGCTTTATTGGACATAAGCAATATTAGGATGCGAGCAGGCAATTCTATAAGAAAATCTGAGGTTATTATGGTTGAGGCATTGTGGGATGAGAAAAAAAAAAACTCACACCTGGCAACAAGATTCTGGTTTCTGTTTGTAGTTGAAATTCTTTTTGAATTAAGAGCAAGGATTGTCAATCAAAGTGGAGACCATGAATTGTCCGTAAGCCATAAAATGCATCTAAATATCTCTATTCATAGGTTAGGAGACCTTCAAAAGAATTCCTTCAATAGTGGTCTTTACATGTTTCAGCAGAACCTGTTCTGGACAGAATGAATACCTGTCCCATACAAATCTATGCTGGGTTGAGTTTTTTTTTTATAAATCCTCATTTGTGTAAAGAGAGCAACTGTGCTATTTGGGCTTAAAAAGTGTCCAAAACTGGAGGCAAATTACTATAAATGGATTCCAGTTTGGACAGAAGTAAAAACCCTCTCTACATGGGCACATTTACTGCACAGCAGAAAGTGGTGGACTAATTTATTAAATCTACACACCTGCTGATGCCTTCCATCATCTAAGCTCTTTTATCAGATTGTCGTAGAGGAAGATATCACTAAATGAAATGGACCAGTGTTAAGTTGAGGGTTTCTCAATTATTTGTAGAAACTCCTGAATCATAAGATAAGGAGGCTTCTTTTTATGTTTACAATTGTGACTGTCCCCTGAAGAAAGTTTCAAAAATTCTAATCTGAGTTTAAAGTAAAGGAGGGAAGGTGTACATGTCTGCTCCAGAGAATATGGAATAACACATACTCCAAGCAACAAATGCTTGGAATACTCTGCCAATATACATCAAAACATCTCCTAATCTAATAGCATACAGGAAAGCCTTGATAACTACTTGGCTGTTTAAAAATGAGCAGGTTCTTTCTCCATTAGGATCCTGGCTACTAAAGAAAGGGAAAAAAATTATGATTAGAATCTCTCTCTTTCAGGATACCTTGCACTGCCATCTAAGCCAGCGCCAAGACACCCTTGGGTAATCGAGCACTTTACAAACTAATTAGCATAACATTTATCAATGGACTTCATATATTTTTTTAAATCATTATGTAAATTGCTCTGTTATGTTATGTTAAATTGTCTTGTTGAGCGCACATACACTGATTGGTTTCTTGGCGCTATTTATTGAATCTGCTGAAGCCCTGTTAATTTATTGTGTGCTTAATTCAGACATACGCTTGGATAAATAACCATGTCTTAAGGAGCATTCTAAATCTCAATAAATCCGTGCCGGCTCTAATATCAGCTGGAAGGGAGTTCCAGAATCTCCGTGCCAGCACAGCAAACCTGCTCTGCCCACTATTAAGTATGGTATGCTGTCACGATTATTAGTCCTTGATCTATTAGTAAATATTATTTTAAGATGGTGCTTTGTGGTTAGGAAGGTTCTGAAAAGATGTTGAACTGGTTTTAATCAAGTACTGATATATCTGTGAATGTAATTATTGGGGTTGTGGTTTTAAAAATGGCATATTTTAATATGTATTACTTTTTTAGTAACTACGTTTGATACACTGTCTAAATCATTAAATAGAAAAATTGAGTTTGAAATGAACTCCTACTTTTTTATTATATATATTTTTTTTTATTTTCAACAGTGCACATATAATAAAGTTTGTCCCATATCTTCAACTCCCCCTTAGTTTAACAGAATAAACAGTACCAAACTACTCCACAGTTATCTATAGAATGTCTCTTGCCACAGTGATCCCTGTATTAATTGCCACACCCTACTCACTTACATCTCCTCCGAACCTGCTTCTCCCCCCCAACGACTCTGTATTGGTTGAGGTGTCGACCAGACCATCAAATCATCAGTCACTTTGAAAGATGCTGCACCTGAGCCACTAAACAGTAGTACTCAATATCTGGGAGAGCCAGGGCACCCTGTTCGTGAGGCAATTTGACAGTGGGCAGTTTAATCCTACACCTTGATCAGGCATAAATCATTGAGGAGATCACGCTATCCAGCTTGGTGAACAGCACCCTTGATACCCGATACATCCTGCCCCGTAAGGTGCCACTGTGCCAATCAGAGACCACAGCGGAGTGATCCAACAACTAATGGATCTGCGAATACCTCCTGCCACTCTACCCATGTTCACTGAAATGCTCTCTTGGACAATGGACTCTTGCATTTTAATATCTTTAAAGTTATTACTTTACACTGCATGTTGGTAATGTTATTTGTGCGAAACTGTAGCTTAATTTATATTGCCCACCATGTTTTACTGTTTGCAGTACAATATTTTTGAAATGTTTTTAAATTAGGGAAACAAGACTAAGTCCACAGAGTCCTGCATGTGGCAACAGCAAGTGTAAGTCAGGTCGAGGGCTGAGGCAGCCATCAGGATTTTCCTTGTTCCCGTTCATCATGGTACCACTAGCATGTCCATTTTAAGGCTTAACAGATGGAGACAGGCTGGTTAAAATAAGGGGTTGCAACCGAAGAGCATGGGAGTGGTCTGGGCCATTCAAGCCTCATCTTACACTTTGTGTATCCTGTTTTCCTCAGTCCGACGCAGAATCTGTCGGACTGCTCTCCCAACGCTATTTTATAATATTGTCAGTTTCTGCTAGGTTTTATCAGATAGCCATATCGGCATGGCCTTCTTCGTTTGTACTAATCAGTGAGACTATGGTGGGCTATACAGAGCGCACCTTTATATGAGCATGAGCGGATTTATTTGGTAACCCTTGATGGTGAGTGGGGCCAGTTGGTGGGAAAGGTTACCTTTCACCTCCACCAGGCTGCCTCCTGGGATAAGTCTGGGAGATGGTTGTGACGCGTCTCGATCATGTGTGCCTGCTCTCTGTGCACTAATGTGTTCTGGACAGAAGCTCCGTTTTGAAAAATATAATGGTATTCTTTGTTTCTTCATGGCAGATTCTTCTTCAAAACTAAAAAATCGTAAGGCACATACTAAATAATATTATATAAATCTGAAACAAATAATAAACGCGTTCAAGGGCTTTTTTAACCGACAAATTACTTTGCAATTAAGGCCGTCCTGGCCTCCTTTGACTGGAAACCTGAACACTGTAGCCCCTGCAGCCAATCTAGACAGCTTTGTAGTGCGTGTGCATAACAAGGCCGGGCTCCAAATATTAAGAGGCTGCCTAGCAACTTCACAATAGCTCTCTGAGTCATGCTCTCAAACTTGGAAGGAGCACGTTTAGAGCGTCAGGGTAACGCCCCGACAGTGACAGGAGAGGAGCGCAGACTGTCGGGCGGTACCAACCGGACCAGTCTGCGGGGTGTGGCGAGGCATCCAAACAGTCTGCAGGGGAGGACACAGGAAAGGCCTCGAATGTTTTTTTTCTTCTTCAAAAGAGTCCAGATTAGTCCTCACATTTTGACTATGCTTTATGTTTTCTCCGTTATAAAACAGGACTGGGTCGCTGTTGTAACAATCGTACCGACAGCCTTAGACACCCCCTTACTCAGCGAGTTAATGCTCGGAGCACACAAAGGGCTGAACCGGCTTTACTGTGAGTCACGCTGTGGTATTCTCCCACGTCTGCATGCGAACCGGTCTTACTTTCAGAATAACCCGGTAAAAGCGAATGTTCCAAAGCGAAGAATGCGCGCGCGCAACGTGAAAATGTCCAAAGTGTTGCATCACTTATAAACAACGTTCATATTGCATTAAAATATATGTTTCGCAATTAATAATTATATTGATCAGAACGGTTCATGCCAGACCCGGGAACGCATCACAGCATGGAATAGGAGTAAAGTGAGAGACTGCCTGCTGAGGTGTAAGTGCTGAACACGCACGCACGCACGCACAGCAGACTAGAAATAAAGACAAGAGCGCGCGTGATTGAATACAACTGCTCCAGAAATTGTGTACGTTTTAGGGTCCAATACGGCTGGGGTCATAAGGCAGCCTTTCACCTATCTTATTTCAAAAAATGCAATTCCATTCTTTTAGAAATTTTATTGCCGTCGTTTGTAAACCTCTCCCAGGCGAGTCACCTCCCCCTCCCTTACCCATTTTCCAAACTGCGCCCCTTGACCCTTCACATACGCCAGGGACAACTTGCTTGGTGCCAAAAAAAAAAGTCGCAGTTTATTAACACAAACATTTCAACATTTTCTTCTTCGTGGTCATACATAACATTTTGTTGATTTATTTAACGATTTCGCCATAATATCTTATTTAGTCCATTCTTGTCTGTTATCTGTTTTTTGACAGATCACTTTCGGGGGAGGGGCCCAAATACCAAGGCCACTGCTGAACGGTGTTCGGCTTCAACTTGCTACCGATTTGGTGGGTGTCCGTCCTGACTCGACCGGGCCGCAAGTGCCGTCCCGCTTGCCTTCAAACCCATCTTGGCCCCTCCCTGCTCCTCTGGGTCCCTGCCGTGTGGCATCCCTAGGGCCCAGTGGGAGCCTCCCATCTACTTCTAGCAAATTCTCTCCTTTTTCTATTCTTCTATGTTTTTTCCGCCACGCTACCTACGGTTTTACCGATCGGAGGGAGCTTCCCCCTTTCCCTGCTATGCTCGCCCCCGTTTATGCGAACCCCATTTGTTCTAGCACCCCAACAATGATGAGCAGGAACATATCCATCCCCACCCCTGTTAGGTGCACCCCATCCTCCAGGCGGTAGCCTGGCGACCTCAGGTTTATGAAGCTGTGTCTTACAAAACCCCAGCCATTAGCCCTACATATCTTTGTCATCGTAATATTCAGTTTGCGCCTGGATTTTTCCACTGCCCCAGGTCTATGGCCCCCCCTCCAGGACTTCCGCACTATTATTTCCGAGAAGATTACCTCGGCCGGGCGCACCAGCTTCGCCACTGCCGCTAGACCCTCCTGCATGTTTGCTAGCAGGCCCCTCCTACCCATTTGGGCCAGGTCGTTGCCTCCTAGGTGGACTACCACCGCGTCCGGTTTGCCACCTCTCCCTACTGCTTCTCGCACCGCGGGTAGCAGTTGGTCCCGCTTCATTCCCGAACGACCCATCCAAACTATGTCAGTGTCACGCAGCCAAATCCAGCTGAATTCGCGCCTGGCCGCTGCCCACTGCTGCGCCCGTGTAACGTAGGAATGTCCCACTATCCACACCGTCCTGCGCCGCCTGGTCGGACCCATAAGGGGGGTGGGGAGGAGAAATTGGGCTCAGTACAAGGTGGGGTGTATATATATTGTTTGAACGCGCCAGACGCCCACCGCCCAATTCCCTTGATTTGCTCGCTGCCCATGCCCAGCCCGGCCGCTGTAGTTGCGGCCCCGATCCTGAATGAATGGGATCCGAAAGCCCTGGCTGGGAGCCCCATTGCCCCCAAGGCTCTCCTCATTACAGCTATAAATTGGAAGCGGCTGAGGAATGACCCATCTTTATGACTGAAAAGTGGCCCCTGTCTGGGTTCTACGGTTGCAATGTATTCCCGAACCAGGCATACCGGGCAGCAGGGTTCCCCCTCTATGCAATTTAGTCTGGTCCACCTCCCTTTACATGCTTGGTCAGTCTTTGACCTCCGCAGCAGGATTACCATGTGGTCCTCCGCGAGCTTGCGGTCGGTCCGGTGTATGCACGCCGTCCCTGGGTCCCTTACTGCTGGGGCCACCAGCTCGCTTACTCTGTATGCCCCGAAAAAACACCAGTGCGAAAGCTGCCCTGAAGAGCGTAGCCTCCCTCTCTGATGTACATAATCCCTTAAGGGCCCCTATCATCTGTTGCAGTATTCTGAAGTGAATGGGCCTTCTCGTGTCCTTTCTTGCCTCCTGCATCCTGCCCCAACCTTTCAGTGCCATTCTACATTGAAAACCCCTGGTAGGGTCCTCCTCTGTCTCCATCTTTGTGTAGTAGGCTGCTGCACTCAAATGGGCTTGGGCCCATGATTTCATACTACCCGACAGAAATGCCCATTCTATGAAGTTCAGGACCTCAACCTGCCCCGCCGGTTTACTTCTTGCTAGCCCTGTTATTGTAGTAAATGTTGCCCAGCACTTATGGTAGCTGTGCATTGTTTTTGGGGCCAGTGCGTTGTCCAGCATCTCTTCTAAACCGGATCTACCCATGCTACCTCCGGCACCAGGGTCATTCCTTGGTCTGCCTCCGGAGCGAGGACCCGGAATCTTGCCCACTGAAAACGAGAAATGGCATCCGCAACCGAGTTCTCTATTTCTGGGACATGTTGTGCCCTAAGCGCGATATTTGCCCTCAGCTGGCATTGAACCAATCTGCGCAGCAGGCTGACCACTGACGCACATTTTGCCGTCCCGGTGTTGACTGCCTGTACTACTGCGTGGTTGTCGGACCACAGTATTATCTGCCTGTTTGCTAGCCACTCTGCCCAAATGTGAAAGGTCACTACTATGGGGAACAGTTCCAACAGTGAAATGTTCGCTGTGGCCCCTGCTTGTCTCCAGGTCTCTGGCCATGACCCTGCCGTCCACTCTGTCCCTAGGATGGCCCTGAAGCCCCCTGCTGCATCTGTGTACAGCTCGAGCTGGGCCTCTGGTACCCGTGGCTCGCGCCACATGTGGGTGCCATTGAAATTAGACAGGAAGGATTCCCATTGTTCTAAGTCCGCTTTTACCCCCTGCGTTAGGCGGACCCTGTGGTGCCTCTGTATCATGCCCCTTGTAAACCAAGCCAGTCTTCTTGCAAACGCGCGGCCCGCCGGGATCACCCTTGTGGCGAAATTCAATTTTCCCAGCAGCTGCTGCACCTCTCCTAGCATGGCCTTCTTCTGTAGCTTCAGCCTACCCATGATCTCCTTAAGCTCTGCTACCTTGTTGGGTGGTAATTTGCATGTTCCTGCCACCGAGTCTAGCTCTATCCCTAAGAAAGGCAGCTTTGTGGTCGGGCCCTCTGTTTTGTCTTGCGCTAGCGGAATACCTAGCTCCTGTGCCAGCACTATGAAGCTCTGCAGGAGGTGAGCGCAATCTCCCGTTTCTGCTTTGCCGATGAAGAGGAAGTCGTCTAAGTAATGGACCTGCCCTCCCCGCGGGGCGCGTGTAGCTAGCTCCCACTCTAGGAAACTGCTAAATGCCTCGAAATATGCACATGATATTGAGCAACCCATTGGCAAGCATTTGTCGTAGTAGTATTCCCCGTCTAGCTGGAAGCCTAGCAAATGGTAGCTGTCTGGGTGGACCGGCAAGAGGCGGAAAGCCAACTGTCTGTTTTTGCTAACAGGGCCCCCCTCCCTTCCTGCCTTATCAGGTCCACTGCGTAGTCCACTGATGCATAAGCTACTGTGCAGGCGTCCTGTTCCAAACAGTGGTTTATGGAATCCCCCTGAGGGTGGGACAGATGGTGTATTAACCTGAATTTCCCTTCCTCCTTCTTGGGTACCACGCCTAGCGGTGAGACCACCAAGTCCTCCAGCGGGGGGGGGGGGGAGGTGAACAGACCGGCCACCCACCCCAGCTGAACTTCCTTGACCACCTTTTCTCGTGCAACCCCCGGGTTATCTCTTACAGATTTTAGGTTCCGGCTGTCCCGTGCACCCCTGGGTCCTTTGTAGGGTATTATGAAACCTTGTGTAAAACCTTCCACCAGCTTTTGTCTTTCTGTGACTTTGGGATATTGCCCCAATAAATATACCAGCCTGCTGGTTTTAATAGGGGTTGGTAGCAGCTGTCCCCTCCACTTGCCCCCTGCCTGCGGGGGCCTGCTCCTCACTTCTTTGTGCCGGCTTTCTCTTTGCCGGCTCCCGCTCCATGGTCCTGTCTGCAGCGGACAGCGGGGTGGTTTCCCCCGCAAGACCCACAAGCGTGCTTGAACCTGCATGCTGCCCCCCATTTCCAGTCGTCTTTGTTAAATTTCCAGCATAGTTTTCCGGACTTGGTACTGCCCTGGTTCCTGCCCTTGAACCCTTGACCTTCGTATTTGCCCTTACTCCCATAAGTGCGAAAACTGTTGTCCCTTGAGCTGACCCCTTCCCTGGCAGCCACCATGTGTGTTGAAAAGCCCTCCATGTCCTGCCAGTCCCATTCCATCACCGGCCAGGTTTGCATCTTCTCCCTGAAACCCTCATCGTATTTTAACCAGGCCTCCCCCTGATATTTTAGCTGTGCCTCATGCACCTTCTGTTCGTATAAGATGGGTGCCACTGCGCTCTGGGGGAATTTTTCCACAAAAACGCAAGCTAGGGTCCTGAAAGCTTTTAGCCAATTTTCTAGTGTTCTCTCCACCCTGGGTTTGCGTCTTTCCCTCCTATCGTCGTCTTTCTTGTCCTGGGTTGTCAGGTCTAAGCCTGCCTGACGTACCTCTAGCAGGGAAAAGATGTCTATGTACTCTTTCCTCCATATCCTTTCCTTCACTGCCAGCGGGATGAGATTGTCCAGCCCCAGGAGTTTTGTGGTTGTGGGCGGATCCCCTGGGGAGGGGCGCTGGTATGCGCTGGCTGGCTTCCCATTGGTATCTGGGCCTTCCCCTGACACCCCCTTCTCGCCTGCCTTGCTCGCCCCAGGGTTTGTTGTCCCCCCCCTTGTCCCGATGCTTCCTGGTTGTCCGTCCCGCCTGGTGTCGTTATTAGGGGTTCCTCCCTATCCTTGTCTGCTGCCGTCTTTGAGCCTCCCCTTTGATTTAAACTGTGCTCTTGTTCCTGGCTGCCCCCTTGTGTGCTTGAGCCCCATGGTGGGCCTGCTCCAAAGGGTGACCCTGCCCCAGGCCACTTCCACCAGGGCATCCAGGTTGGTTGGCCCCCACGCCTCGCCCTGGACAAACTGTTGGTCCCTCCCTTGTCCTGCTTGCCATGGGGGTTGGCAGGGCCAGGGCCATGCTAAGTTGCTCACACCCTGCTGCGTACCCAGGTTCACTATTTGCCTTGGCCTCCCTTCTGCTGGCGCGGCGCGCTGCCGCCTTCCATGCCCCCATTGGCATTTGGCGTGCATCGCTTACCCTTGACCGTGGCGGTTGCGTTGGGTCGACCTCTGCGTGATTCCTGAGGGGCCGCCGTGCTGGCTACAGACCTCTCATCCTCGCTGCTCCCTTCGGTCTCGGAGCTGGACACCAACTCGGGAGTCGCTGCCCGTCAACCCATCCTGGGTGCCGGTTTCTGTGCCTTTGATTTTGCAGTCTTCGCCGGGGCCGCAGTTCTGGCTACATGCCCCTTGACGCCAGGTTCCTTGGTGGGAGGCGCTGGAGCTGCTGTCTTATTCTTTTTCCCTTGGTTCCATCTTTAATTTGCTGGTCCACCCAGGTTTTCCCTTTCAGGGCTACCAACGCCCTGGCTCTGTCCAGCATTGCCTGAAGGTCCTCGTCCAGTTCCGGGCCATTTTCCCATCTTCTCCTTTTTAGCCCCTTCTGTGGGGCTTCTGCAGCCCCCTCCGTGTCCCTGAAGCGTGCCGGGGGCCTTGTCGCCCTCCCGGCTGTCCCCCCGCTTGCTGGCCATCCTGCCTGTCCTTGTTCAACACCCCCTTTTGCTGTCGGTGTGTGGTGGTAGTGGGGAAGCAGGCTTCTATGCAGCCCAACAGTTGAAGGAGAAAAACAAGCAAATCCAGCAGCTGCTCCCAACCGGGGCCCAGCAGTTGAAGAAGGATAAAAAAACAAGCAACCCAGCAGCTGCTCCCAAACAGCCTGCTGCTTTTCACAAGCCACCTGCGCTTTGAGCCAGTCTCTTCCTGCTTTGTTTTGGCACTTTGCCGGCGTGCTCCCTCCTTGCGCCGCTTCTGCCCAAAGTCGCTTGATGCCCAAAGGTTCTGCTGCTTTAAAAATGCCCCAGCCTGCCTCACCGTCGCTGCCGGGAAAGCCCTGGGGCCACTGCCCCTTTAAATCTTAGCGTGCCTTGAGGCTCCGGCCCCTTTAAGGCAGCCGACGGTGTTTCCGGCAGCCTCCGCTCCTCACAGCTTGTCGAAGCTCCTCCCGCTGCTCGTTGCTCTGCCGGCGTAGGTCCCGGTCGCCTCCGGCTGCTCCTGGTTGGATCCGGTTTTCCCCAGTCCCTTCGTCGATAGCGGGGCTGGCAAGGCCGGTCGCCAAAGGTACCAAGATCGAAAGGTACAGCCGTCGATAAACCGATGCAAGTCGGTCATTCCTTTGTCCATAAGCCGGAGGGGTTGAATGCTCCCTTCTTAACCCCCTCCGTGGCTTGTGGCCTGTCCCCCTGATTGGGGGAGGCCAAGTCCGGGGGGGTGGGGGGGAGGGAGAGGAGGCTTCCCGCCTCCGGGCGGTGTTTGTCCCGGGCCCCCATTGGGTCCGGCTTTGCCTTCCCCGGCCCGGGCTCCAAGCTACTGGTATAAAAATCTACTTTATTTGTAAATTTCGTCAGGCAACTGTTACCAAAGCTAACAGCTAAAGTTAATTAAATATTAAAGTGTGTCTAGTAGTGGTTCTTTCCGTTTCAAGGATGTTTGTATGCACTATGTCTTTTTTGGTAACTTACACAGACATATGTGCTGCTGTGCTCGCCTTGATGCTTTCGGAAAGTCTCATAGAATGCCAGTCCTTGCAGGAAGTGGAAAGCAGGCTGGTTATTATGTTATGTTATGTTACAGTGATTTATAGCGCGCACGGCTACTCATGAGTGTCCCGGCGCGGAATGCTAATGTTAGAAACTGTAAGGAGCTAAAAGGGGACACCAATTACATAAACAATTACATAAACAACAGTGTTTTTAGTCTTTTCTTGAACAGACAGAGATCGTGAATACAGCGCAGTTCAAGGGGGAGAGAGTTCCAAGCTTCGGCTGCTTTGAAGGATAGAGAACCGCCTCCCATTCTCACCAGCCGAAAGCGTGGGATCGATGCTAGGCACTGTGAGGCGGAACGCAAATGCCTTCGTGGAGTATAAAAACTAAACAGTTTCCTCAGATAGAGGGGCCCTGATCCATAAAGGGCTGAGTGGGCCATCGTGAAAGCCTTAAATTTGACTCTTTGAGCCACTGGGAGCCAGTGCAGATCCCGCAAATGGTGTTTTACGCTCGACCTGCCTGGAATGCCCATCAGAGCTCTGGCCGCAGCATTCTGAATTACTTGAAGTTTCTTAAGCTGATATCCTGGTAGGCCAATATAAAGTGCATTGGCATAGTCAAGGCGGCTAAGAATCAAAGCACGCATGACCATCTCCCTGGCAGACTTAGGTAGTAGAGGAAGAAACTTCCTAAGGGACTTCAGAGTGCCAAAGCATTGGCCTGCTAGTTTCTTTACTTGCGTAGAGAACCTGAGATTTTCCTCAAACCAAACACCCAGGTTCTTAACAGCCTGTCCCATAGAACTAGGGAGGGGGTATTCTGGCGGCCAGAGGGCTTCCCTAAACGGTGGGGGAAAGGATCCGTATAAAAGGATTTCTGACTTGTCCTCATTGCACTTTAACTGGGCAGCTGCAAGCCATTTAAAAACGGCTGTTAGACAGTTTTTTGCTCTCATTGGAGAGGTATCCCCATCCTTCCATGTAAAGAGCAGCTGGGTATCATCTGCGTAGGTGATGATCTTTGCTCCCAGCTCCTCAGCCAGATAGACCAAAGGGGTGACATATAAGTTAAATAGGAGGTGACTCAGGGTGGAACCCTGAGGAACTCCCGTAGCCGCCTTTTGTGGAGTAGATGAAAAAGGAGGTAGGCACACTTGTTGTGATCTATCTTCCAAAAATGATTTGATCCAGTCCCATGCTAGGCCAACTACACCAATATTTGCGAGATGCGCTAATAACAGAGAGTGTGGCACCGTTTCGAAGGCGGCAGAGAGGTCCAATAAAATCAGAGCCGCTCTCCCGCCCCCATCTAAACATTCTCTGAGAGCTTCAGACATTTCAACAAGCGTCGTCTCCGTGCTATAGGTAGCTCTAAACCCTGACTGGGTCGGATGTAATGCACCAGAGGCTTCTACAAAGTTGGCCAGCTGCTTAAAAACCGCCTTTTCACATACCTTGGCTACAGCTGGAAGGAGGGAAATGGGGCGATAGTTGGCAGGGTCAAGGGAAGGCTTTTTTAGCAAAGGAAGAAGTTTGGCTTGCTTCTATTCGGGCGGGACCGTGGCAGATTGGATGGACAGATTAATGAGAGTATTCACCTCAGGGTTAACAACTTCTGCCACCGCAGCTAGTACCCTGGCCTGGCAAGGGTCAGATGGAGAGCCTGACTTAAATAATTTCAAAATGGTCAGTGTATCTTGGTGAGCAACAGCAGAAAATTCAGACAAGGAGGAGGATGCGCTAGAAACATCATGGCAGAGACTGACCGTATTCGACGGAGTAAACCGTTCCTGGTCAGAACTAGAAGTAACAAAACTTGCTTGAATTAGCTGAATTTTAGCAAAGAAAAAAGCTCGAGAGTTGCTCGCACCAAATGGCCGACGAAGGTAGTAAAATATCCTCTGCCCTTGGGGTCACAAAACTTTGAACGATGGAAAAAATTTCCTTAGCGTTATTTCGAGACTGGGCTATGCGCTCTGCATAATGCTGACTTTTGGCTAAGTTTATGGAGGCGTAATATTCTTTCTGAGCCTTTCTAAGTGCTATTTTGGCCATTGGGCAGTATGCCACTCTCCAATTCCGTTCTAATTTTTTACAATATCGCTTTAGCTCTTTAAGCTCCTTTGAAAACCAGGGTTTGGATGGAGAGATTCTGACCCGCTTCGTTGAACCGGGCGGAGCTAGCTGTTATAAGAGAAAGTGTCTTAGTGTCTATTTCTCCCACAAAGTCTGCCCAGTTTCTATCCTCCCTGGGTTGTGGCTTGATCAGTGTCTGCCTTTTCTATTCCTTTTGTGTGTCAGTTACTCTATATTTAGTGAGTGTTGATTCATGGTTTTCCTTCATCACCACAGTGAGATATTCGAGAGGGTAAAGTTTCTTCTCGGTGATCTGTTGCCTACTACCTTGTGGTGTTGCCCCCTATGTGAGGCACGATATATTTGTAGTTTTTTCTGTCTTTGGACCCGCTCTGTATAATTGGTAAATGCCTGCTCATGCTTGTTGCCACCCATGCCAGGATTCTGTGGGGTAGGAGCTCCTCCAAAGTAAGTCCGTTTTTATATAGCGCAGCTACTCACCCTTAAGGGTCTCAAGGCGCTGGGGGCCGGAGTGGAAATTAAGTGAGCTATTGCCCAGAGTCACATGGTGCTGAGCTGAGCTGCCGCCGGAGCCGGGGATCGAACCGTGAACCCTGTGCTCCGAAGTCAGCTGCCCTGGCCGCTGCACCACACCTCTCCACACCACAAATCTCCAAAGGGATGACAGGCCTATGAGAAAGCTTTGTAGGGATTCTTTTCGAAGGCTTAGCTACTTGCTCTTAAAGTACCTGGATGCCAAGTGCAATTGGATCACTTTCTTTGATGTGTCACCAGAATTTAATTTAAATTACTTTTGAGTATTAAGCAACAGGAGAATTATCCCCAGAAATACTCTAGTGATTTGGGCAGTTTCTGGAAACACAAAAGAACTTGTTTGCAGAACTGTGGCCCTATCACAGATGGGGCACACTTTTCCTGTCTGCACCACGGCGCACCTTTAATAGGTGCACCGTGCACAAACAGGGATAGTACGCCCTATTATGGATAATGCGCTTCCCTCAGGGCAGTTGTGAATTTGCGCTGCCCTGGGGGCAGTGCATTCAAGTGAAATATGGAGCGACTGCTTCAAAGCCGCTCTGTGTTTCACAGTGCAGGCGGCAGCCCACCTGCACTTTAAAGTGGGATTAGAGATGCCCTTGCAGGCTGGTTCAGTGAGTGACTGCACCCGCATGCAAGGGGGTGTCTGGGGGGGTCCATGGGACCACCTGTTCCCCCTCCAGAGGGCTGCCATCAGGAGACACACTGACAGTGCGCCTCATGACAGCTTCTTTACCTTTGCATAATATGGCATGGGCGAAGAGGTAAAGAGATTCCCTCATTTGCATGGGGCCATGCCCCAGTACAAATGAGGGAACGCCCTCTTGAGATAGCTCTGGAGCGCATATAGCACCAGCACTATCTGTATTACAGAAGGGGCCGCACAAGCATCTGAGGCCCCTTGTGTCATACCAGAGTGCGCTGGGGGTTCGCACAGCAGGCACACATGCCTGTTGCGCCCCCTGGGCACTTTCTATATTATGGCCCCAGGAGAGTAGCGTTTCAAGACCAGCGTGTACTATATAAAATGTAATAGTAATGTTTGTGGATGGACTTGCAGCCATGTGTACACCCAGGCAAAGTACAGTAAAAGTAAAATTAGTGACTGCACACTCACAATCATAACTATCATAAATGCATCGATGCGCAGTGCAGCGGGAATCCAGTGAGTGTCTGCACACTCACAGTAGAAATGCCGAACATGCGCAGTGCATGCAAGTGACTGCCTGATCACAGGGTTCTCTTCTGTACATGCACAGATGGGTTACAGTGAATGACTACACATACAGTGTTATATGTAGATAAACACAGCTGTACAGTGAAGTCCAGAGAGAGCAAAGAATGACTGCTCACTCACAGCTGTATGTGTTGCGCAAGTACATATACTGACAGATCAGGGAATGACAGGCTAGCGTCAAAGAGATACTCAAATCTTTACTTCACTGAGTACCGACTTTCCACAGTCTTTTACATGAGTAAGAAAGAAAATGTATTGATTTTCTTTTTAATAATCATGCTCAGGTCAACTACAGATTCTACACTACTAGATTCTTTACTTTGTTAGGTGTTTTTGATACGAATATTAATGGGAAGAACATGTGTCAATAAACACACACTAAAAGTAGTTCACACTGTCCGCATAGCAGAACGTAAAACCACTGTGAGAATTTGGCCTGGTATATGATGTCTACTAATTAAAGTGGGCACCTTGCACCAGTCCAAACGACCCTTATGATGTATGAGGTCAAAGATAACCTTTAGAAAGCTATCCTAGTGGTAGCTGTGGAGAGCAGCCTTCAGGATTAATCTTGAAGGAACATAGAGCAGCTTCTTTTACCAGAATATCACCTTTAGTATTAATCAAATGAAAGGAGAACCACACAGTAGTTATAAAAATATGTATTTATTTATATAACACTCTCTAGTATCCTCTACACGAGGATACAACACAAAGCATACAATACTTTAGCAAAGAAGCACAAGTTACTAACTTGTGTAACGATATATCTGTAAGAGACAGTAGTTAGTGACAGATTCCTTACCTTAGAATATCCCCAGGCGTCAGGCTGGATCCGGAAAGTTTTTTGCGTAGCAGTACACTTGCGCATCGGTAGGCGGCGTCGTGCGGCTCCGCGTCCGTCGTCGGCGTCGTGATCGCCGGGATGACGTCGCGGGCAGTACTTAGACGCCGCCCCTGCGCGCTGACGTCAGTTCTGTACACGACTTTCCGCGCCAGGAACGCAGAGCCATGCAAGAAGCTGACATAGGTGTCTGAAAAATACTAGGGCCCTGAAAGGGATGTCCTTAACCCTAGAAATCAGTTCGCAGAACGGGGAGGATGGGTGGGGCGGTAAGGAATCTGTCACTAACTACCGTCTCTTACAGATATATCGTTACACAAGTTAGTAACTTGTGTATCTGAAAGAGACACGTTAGTGACAGATTCCTTACCTTAGAATAGATACCCCAGCAATACCAACCCCGGTGGTGGGTCTGCGAACAAAGATCAGACAAGGAAGTCCTGGAGGACAGAACGGCCAAAGAAGCCGTCCCTCCGGACCTGACTGTCAAGGCAGTAATGCTTTGTAAACGTGTGCAGCGAGGCCCACGTAGCTGCCTGACAGATAACCTGCAGCGGAACACCGCGGCCCAAAGCCGTGGTAGCAGCCGTTGCCCTGGTGGAATGGGCACGCAGCCCAACAGGAGGCTCCTTCTTAGCCAAAGAATAGCAGGCCTTGATGCACAAGGTAACCCAGCGGGAGATGGTTCGTTTGTGCACCGCCCGACCTTTTTTGGCGCCCACGTAGCCAACAAAGAGCTGGTCATCCACCCGGAAGTGTTTCGTGCGGTCGATATAGAAGGAGAGCGCACGTTTTGGGTCCAGACTGTGTAGCCTCTCTTCCTCTCTGGAAGGATGCGGAGGTGGAAAGAAGGTAGGCAAAGTGATGGTCTGCCCAATGTGGAAGGCAGTAACCACTTTTGGCAAGAAGGACGGACGCGTCCTAAGAACAACCTTGTCTGGATGGACAGACAGAAAGGGAGGTTTGCATGATAGAGCCTGGAGCTCACTCACCCGCCGAGCGGAGGTGATGGCCACCAGAAAGGCTGTCTTCAGAGTCAGAAGACGAAGAGGACAGTTATGGAGAGGCTCAAAGGGAGCGCACATTAAAAGGTAAGAACCAAGCTCAAGTCCCACTGAGGCATCACAAACGGAACAGGAGGGAAGAGGTGTGTAATGCCTTTTAAGAACCGGTTAACAACAGGGGACTTGAAAAGGAGGGCTGATCAGGGAGCCTGAGGAAGGCCGAGATAGCACAAAGATAACCCTTGATGGTACCCAGTGCAGAACCCTGTTGGGCCAGAGAAAGAAGGAACAAAAGGACCTCAGAAAGAGGGGCAGAAAGGGGATTCACAGCCTTTGCTGTGCACCATGCCACAAATTTGTTCCACCTGCAGGCGTATACCACCTTAGTGGAGGGACGCCTGGCTGCCAGAATCACATCACAAACTTCGGGAGGCAAGTCGAAAGGAATCAACTGCCGCTGCTCAATCTCCACGCAAGCAGGTGTAGACTGGACAGGTTCGGGTGGAGGACCGTCCCCTGCTGCTGCGACAGAAGATCCTCCCGAAGAGGCAGACGGATCGGGGATCTACGCTCATACTGAGTAGCTCGGGATACCAAACTCTTCGAGCCCAGTCCGGAGCCACAAGGATGACTTGGGCCCGGTCGTGCCGAATCTTCTTCAACACTCTGGGTAGAAGTGGTATAGGCGGAAAGGCGTACAACAGACCGCAACTCCACTCGCGAAAAGCGTCGCAGAGCGAGTGCCGCCTTGGAAATTCCAACGCGCAAAACTGATGACATTGCGCGTTCTCTTCGGTGGCGAATAGATCTAACCAAGGCTCTCCCCATTGTTGAAAGAGTCCTTGCGCCACTTCCGAGTGAAGACGCCATTCGTGATCCATCATGCACCTGCGGCTGAGTTTGTCCGCCCTGGCGTTCAGGGAACCTGCCAGGTGTTGAACCATCAGGAACATGTCCTGATGTTCCAGCCAAGTCCAGAGGCTCAGAGCCTCCTGACAGAGGGTCCACGACCCCACCCCGCCCTGTTTGTTGCAGTACCACATGGCGGTGGTGTTGTCTGTGAACACCTGCACTACCTTCCCTTTGACAGAGGGAAGGAATGCCTTGAGTGCAAGTCGGATCGCCCGGAGCTCCAGAATGTTGATATGGAGCCGGGACTCCGCCGGAGACCAGAGGCCTCTGATCTCCGCCTCTCCCATGTGACCGCCCCATCCCAGAAGGGACGCGTCCGTCACAACTGTGTGCTCTGGCTGGGGAAGGGAGAGGGATCTGCCCATGACCCATTGCCGGTTCGAGAGCCACCACTGCAACTGTTTTGCAGTCCCCACCGAGATCTGGACGTGATCGGACAGGTTGCCCTGGTGCTGCGCCCACTGGAACTTCAGGTCCCACTGCAGAGCCAGCATATGCCATCTGGCATGATCGACCAGCAGGATGCAGGAGGCCATGAGGCCCAGCAGCCTCAGGGTCATCCGTACCGAAACCCAGGATAAAGGCTGAAAGATCGGAATCATAGCCTGAATATCCCGGACTCGCCGTTCGGGAGGATAGGCCCGAAACTGCGTCGTGTCCAGAACTGCTCCGATGAAAAGGAGCTGTGGAGAAAGAACCAGATGCGACTTCGGCACATTGATGGAGAACCCCAGCGAGTGCAGGAGTTCGGCCGTAGTCTGGAGGTGGGAGAAGACTGCCTGGGACAAGCCCGCCTTCAGCAGCCAGTCGTCGAGGTAGGGGAAGACTGAAACCCCTGCCCGGCGCAGATGAGCTGCGACCACCGCCATCACTTTCGTGAACACCCGAGGGGCACTGGTAAGGCCAAAGGGGAGCACGGTGAACTGAAAGTGCTCGAGGCCTACCGTGAACCGTAGGTAACGCCGGTGGGCCGGCAGGACGGGGATGTGGAAATAAGCGTCCTGCAAGTCCAACGCTACCAGCCAGTCTCCAGGGTCGAGGGCAGTCAAGACCTGAGTCCTGGGAGGTCCAAGATAGGACGCATGTCCTCCTTGTCCTTTTTGGGCACCAGAAAGTAGTGGGAGTAGCAACCACGCCCTACTTCTGGGGTCGGAACATGCTCGATGGCCCTCTTGGCCAAGAGGGCCGTGTCTTCCTTCTGTAGAAGCACCAAGTGATCCCCTGACATGCGGTGGAACTGAGGTGGCATGGCTGGGGGGGGTGGTCTCGAAGGGGAGGGAGTAGCCCCTTCAGACAATGTCCAAGACCCACCTGTCCGAGGTGATGGGACGCCAGTGGTGAAGGTGATGGCGGACCCTGCCCCCTACTGGCGTGCTGTGCACCTGAAAGGAGGGACTAGGAGGGCTTGGAGGCCGCGGACGGGTTGGAGGTGGTGGCCTGACCCGCACGCTGGTTGCCCGAACCGCCACGGCGGTATCCACGTCCTCGGCCACGCGAAGGCGCTTGCTGCGCGGGCCGTTGGCCGGGCTGTTGACGTGACTGGGCGCCCCTCCCGTGGCCACGAAAGGGGCGAAAAGCAGACGTGAGCGGAGGGCGCACAACAGCAAGGCCCAGGGACTTGGCAGTAGCCCGCGAGTCCTTGAAACGCTCCAGCGCATGGTCTGCCTTCGAACCAAAAAGACCGACTCCATCAAAGGGCATGTCCATGAGTGTATTCTGGACATCCCCTGAAAAACCAGTGGTCCTCAGCCAGGCGTGGCGACGCAGCGCCACCGTCGTTGCAAGCGATCTGCCCAGCGAGTCGGCGGTATCAAGGCCACAGCGTATGGTGTATTTAGCCGCATCACGCCCTTCCGCAATGGCGCGGGTAAGCAGTGTCTGGACCTCCTCAGAACACTGCGGCAAAACAGTCTCCACCGAATCCCACAGGGAGTGGGTATATCGGCCCAAGAGGCAAGCGGTGTTGACAGACCGCAAGCCAGCACTGGAGGAAGAGAAAGCCTTCTTCCCAAAGTGGTCCAGGCGCTTGGATTCCCTATCCGGAGGGGCGGTAGGGAAGGCGGTTTGGGAGGCAGAGGCTTGGACAACCAAGCTCTCAGGGGTGGGGTGTTGGGAGAGAAACAGGGGGTCGCCCGGAGCAGGGCGATGGCGTCGGGCCACGTTCCTATCCACAGGAGCCCCTGTGGTGGGCTTGGTCCAGGCACCCAAAAGAACGTCAGTGAGTGCATCATTGAACGGCAACACAGTCTCCGAAGAGGAGGCCGCCGGCTGAAGCACTTCAGTCAGGAGGTTAGTCCTGACGGCCACAGTAGGCAACTGGAGATGCAAGGCTCCAGCAGCTCTACGCAACACCGTTGCAAAATTAGCCCCCTCCTCCGTAGCCACGGGAGGAGACAGCATGCCAGAGTCAGGGAGGTGTCCAGACCACTGGCATCCCCAAGTTCCTCAACCCAGTCCGGGTCAAACTCGCACTGTTGTGTGAGAGGGTCCTCAGACCCCTCCCAGCTCTCCTGGTCCTCCTCAGGTTCATAATATGGAGGAGGAGGGACATTAGGGACCCAAGGTCTCATCGGCGCCGGAACCGGCGTCGGGCGGCGTCGGTCCGGCTCCATGTCCGGAGCCGGGGAGACGAGCGCGCCGTCCGGAGCCCCGGACGGCGTCAGGAACGGCACCGGGGACATCGGGCGGAGGCGTGGTTAGGTCAACCGGCGTCGATGGGGGTTGCGGCACCACCGGAGCCGGGATCGAGGCCGCGGCCGGAGCCGAGGCCGGGATGAAGGCTGGTGGGACAGGCGACGCCGGGACCGGAGTCGGCGGCGACGCCGGAGCAACCCCATCAGGGCCCGCGGGGCCCGAAGGCGCACCGGAGGGACCTTGAGGCCCGAAGAGGCGGGCCATGGCCGACAGGAACTCCTGTACTTGGGCCGGAGTCGCCCCCGAACCCGGGAAGGACGGGTAATGCGGGGTGACTCGACAGGCACGTCCAGGGCCGCGGGAACGGTGCCGACAGGGGCCTCAGCCGAGTCGCGAGACCGGCGAGGCGAAGTCTTAGAGCGATGACGCCGCTTAGACTTCTTGTGCTTCAACTTACCGGAGGAGCGCGAAGACTTGGATTCCGACGAACGATGGGGGCTCCGCGACCGGCCCCTCGACCTCTCCCGTGACCGGGGCTTGGTGCGGCGCGGAGCCGACTGCCGGACCTCGAGCAGCTTTCGAGACCGCTCTCGCAAAGCCTTCGGATGAAGTTTCCGGCAGTCAGGGCACGACTCGTGTCGTGGTCTCGGCCGAGACAGAAGAGACACTCGAGGTGCGGGTCCGTGATGGACATCATACGGGCACAGACCTCGCAGGGCTTAAAGCCGGGCATCCCTACGACACCTTAGGAGTCGTGAAGACTCGTAGAAGAAAACAGTGAAAAATTCACAAAAAAGGTAGTCAAAAAGTGACTAGGGCACTGCTCTTCCCGGATCTGCGCTTACTGGCGCGGAAAAAGAAGAACTGACGTCAGCGCGCAGGGGCGGCGTCTAAGTACTGCCCGCGACGTCATCCCGGCGATCACGACGCCCGACGACGGACGCGGAGCCGCACGACGCCGCCTACCGGCAGCGCAAAGGTACTGCTACGCAAAAAACTTTCCGGATCCAGCCTGACGCCTGGGGATATTCTAAGGTAAGGAATCTGTCACTAACGTGTCTCTTTCAGATACAGTTGTAAGTAGCTCAATACACAGTGGGCTCCCGGGGGAGACCAAACCATATACTAAAATAGTGGTATAAGAACCACAACTTTAGTCGAGACAGTGTCTAGAGTACGTAGAATTGCTGGGACCCCAAAGAACCACCCAAGGTGAGTAAACAGGGACCCCACGGAGGACGGGTGCAGTGTGGCAACACGACCGCGGTCTCCATACAATTCTATGGGGAAGTCGCGGTTACAGTTTTAAAGTTTAAGGACCCTTCTCGGTGGACTTCGAAGAAACCCTTTGGAACTTAGGAGGTTGGAGAGCCACCCCACCCATGGATACCGGAGTACCTGAGTTACCTATGCCAGGGGAGCCGGGTGCATAGGTCTGAAGTGGTGTCGGAAACCACCGTCGTTTTCAATGGAGGGCTTCAAAGAAGAGCTGCTGCCAGGAAGGAAGAAAGTGTCTATTGGAATCCAAGGGTGGATTCGTGATGGAAGGAAACTGAAAGCAGAGGGGACAGAGTCTGGGTCACTTCAGGGTGACCAGGGGCTCAGTAGACAAATGCCCACCGATGCCGGGTGCTTCAGTTGCGAAGAGGGGATGCTTGCCTCTGCAGCCACAAGGACCAGGAAACGTCAAGGACGACCAGGAGCCGGATACGAGCTGTCCCACGCAGGATGTCGAGTGCGGAGGGGTCGGTGTCCGGCTGGAGCACCAACAAGCCTTGGCAACAGCAACCCATGCAGGAAGGTCAAGCAGGTTACGGTGTGGACCAGCAAGGTCCAGGGAACTCACCCAGCAATGGGGAGTCAGGGCACGTCTGGAGCAACCAGGGAAGCCCAACAGAATTCAAGATGACCCTCAGGAGGACCCACAGGCCGAATGACCAGGAGTCGCGAGGGGACCTTGAGCAAGATCACAAAGTACCAGCCCATGGTGCACTCGGTGCGAGGAGGCCAGAGTTCTTTGGTGGAAATACTGCTCAGGGTCATGACTACACAGAGAACAATGCACAAGCTCGGGAATCACCAACAAGCATATGCAAAAGTATGCGGTGCACAGGGGTTCGGGTTATGCGGTCCCCACGAGGGATACTGGCCTCAAACTCGGTGAGAGGGCAGCTCGACCTCAAGGAACGTAGGAACCCACCTCCTGTGTTGCTGGAGCCTTTGGAGTCCGCAGGAGCTCAGGATCAGCAGACCGGTCAGTTGCGTTACGGTGCCTGCGAATGCAGGGGAGTGACTCCTTCACCCCCAGGGAGATTCTTCAGATGTCCTTGATGCTCCACAGGTCCTGCACGGAGCCTGTATGGTGCACGGGCACAGACGATGCTTTGGACGGAGAGGGAGACGAAGTCGGGCCCAGTCGAAGTCCAGAGTGTCCAGACGGTCGAAGTTCAGTGGTTTCTTGTTCAGAACCTTGTCCACGTCAAATCTAAAGTCCTTCAGCCAGGTAAGCCCTTCTGTATCCACGGGAGAGGGTTGGACAGATTCAGGGGACCCTCCTAGGGGAGGGTCAGGACAGAGGGGAGGTTACTCCCATGTCCTTTGTCCAGTTTCGCGCCAGAGCAGGAGCCAACGGCTCCCAGAACTGGTTTGAACTGGACTATGCACAGGGACACCAAGTGTGCCCCAGATGCAGACTTTCAGGCACTTTGGAAGTGCACCCACCCCCAATACACTAAATCCTGTCAGGGAGGTGGTCACACCTCCCTGTGACAGGAGGCCTATTGTCCTGCCTTCCCCTGCTTGAGCTTGGTTCAGCAGCAGGAGGGCAGAAATGTGTCTCTGGTCGGCAGCAACCATTTTGTGTTGCCCGGGTCGAGAAGGCTGGTACCGGAAAGACCAGTGACCCCACGAAGCTCGCTTCAGAAGGGTGGAATCATACCTCCCACATCGGTTAGCGGTGTGGCGGTATGATTCCAAGGTGTTTGATACCAAACACGATATGTTTTGTTTCAGCCGTTTGAGATAGCATTTACCGCGAGGTTATAATGCACCTCTACCTATATGTCTGGTTGTGTCACAGACAACCCAGGAGAATGGTCTCCGAAGGCTGCAGAGGGGCTGCTCATGCAGGGGCACCCGCTCACGTAAAACCCAGCGCCCTGCCTTCAGGATTGTCAAGGCCTGCTATAGGGGTGAAGTTTTAAGTGTAGTGACCTATAGATATAGTGAACATATATCTAACGTAAGTTGTGCAAGCACCAGCCTACACAGGCTGCAATGGCAGACCTGTAATTCCATTTTGCATGGCCTCTCATGGGTGGCATAATACATGCTTCAGCCCATGGGAGGCCTCTGGGGTACCTATGCCCTGGGTACATGTGTACCATATACTAGGGACTTATAAGGGTACCCCAGTATCCAATCTGGAGTATACCCAAGTAGGTCATTACATTTTAGGGAGAAAGCAGTTAGACTGGGGTCCTGATTAGCAGGATCCCAGTCAGACTAGTCAAAAACAGTGTAACATCCAGCAAAAAGTGGGAGCAACCATAAGAAGCAGATCCTACTTTCCTACAACCACTTCATATACAAAAATCAGTGTGTAACCAGAATTATTATATTAAACCCCAATTCACTAATGTAGTGCTTTGACCCAGCCAAATATCGCCTTTATTTCAGTGATGCAGGCGTGCGAAAAGTTGCACCTTTAGTTTAATTTTTGCAGTTCCTTCTATTAATAACCTCTTATGTACCAAGAATAAAGGTTCACGTGAGACTGATAAATCAAAGTACGGCCCGGGTGCCACATGCGGCAATCCTGACCTTCACATGCGGCCGTGAACAACCGCATTGGCTGCATTTTACTTGAGAGAGAGAGAGAGAGAACTAACTTTCCACAGTATATTAAATAAACGGAGAAGCGTTTATTTACAAGTTTAACTAACCAAAAGAAAAGCAAATAAGGTATGCTGCAGCACATAACTTTAGAAACATTCATTTTTTTAAGACGTCTTGCAACACACGTTTAAAAATTACAAAGTCCCTTCAAAATGCCAAAAAAAGTATTTTATTGATTGACAGGAGTGTTTCACCTTAGTAAATCAGATTATATCAGTGCATTGAGAAGTATTTTTTTTTTTAAAGTGATCGTTTTCAAAAATGAGCAAAGAAACATTCATTCCAACTCCCACCCTACACCAATGCCAGTGGTGAAGTTGGAGCCAAGTCACTTGTCACTTCGAGCCCTCTGGGAGGCCTGGGTTGTTATTATACATGGACAATATTATAGTTTCTTAAATAAAACACAAGAGAAGTTGTTGTATGGTGCATATTCTTAACACATGAATTTCAAGGTGCTCTTACATGTGATAATGAGTAAAAAGGAGGCAAAGTGAAATACAACAATTGCCACGGATCACACAATTTGGCCAGGAAGGGAAGCCAGGATTGATTTTAGTTTTTCTGGCTGTACATTTTGCAATTCTATTTCATTCCAATTAATAATGAAGTTACTTCTTTTACTAGTTACTTGACTCTCCCAAGGTAGTGCTTGCAAGTAGAAAAGGCGTGGTAGAGAGATAGTAATTCAAATATAGCATAACAGTATTGTCAAATCTATGACTCTTCTAGAGACTGGGGCTTAATTTAGAGGGCAGTATGGAACGACAGCCTCAAAATAGCTCCATGACACATTGACTACACCACGTACATGCTCCGCTTACCCAAAGACAACCTTGCCTCTCCCCTCCAGCAAAGCCCCACTCCCACCCTGCTGTCTTCAATGCGGCCCTCGGGCACACTGGAGACCATACTTTGTGGACCCTGGGAAAATGTTTGTGAGTACTCATGAGTTAGTGTAATATCTGGAACTAAACCTCGCATCACACTGTAGAACAAAAGCATCATGTTGATTCCTGTTAAACACTACACTGACATCATGTGATATTACAGACACAAAAGTCAATCCAGGCACTTGGTCACTGCATCATCATTAGCATTTTTTTCTTTTTGCCTTCAGAGTCTTCAAGTGAAAAACACAGGGAGTACATTCAAGATGCAGGAAAAACTAACACATAGGGCCTCAAACAATCTAGAAATATGAATCCAGATCTAGAAACATGAATCCAGTCTGGCCATGTGTACACACTGAGGGTACACCCATGGCCTTCTCAAGGAAATGGTGGGGGTCTGAGACTGAAGCAGAGTGTACAATTGAGGCCTGCCAAGTGTACACTCCTCTGCACAGATGCAAACTGTTCCATTTAGTGCATGTGCATGGAACTGGACAGTTTTTTGTTAAATGAACTCACTGTCCCATCTGCATGTACTGCACCTATAGTGGCCGTTCCCATGTCAAAGTCAGAGCTGAGCACCAGACTGATATCACCGTATTTGAGATTTTTACTCACACTTTTCAACTAATGAGTTCAGCAGCTTGCACCTGAATTCTGAGACCTTATGGATCATTACGCAGGAACCTGGTGACCAGCCCAGGAATGCACTAGAAATGTCGGATATGAAGGAGGAATGAGATCTTCATCTAGTCATAGGTTGCACTGCAGAGGGGCAGGTAAGTCAGGAAATGTCAATTCAGAGATTATAAGACGGAGGAAGAAGAAAACATGAAGAGCAGCAATGGATGGAAGAGTGGTGTGGGCTGTACCAGCAACTGTTCTCCGGAAGCAAGTTCAAAGTGATGTAGCAGACATCTTAAAGAAGAGCACCAGAAGAACACCAGAGACTGCACTTGTTTTTCTTCATATAATCAAGTCAATAATTTCAAAATCAAAAAACAAGATAATACATTACATGTGCCAGCTCATATTTCTGCCCTCACGGACATCTCACATCAGTGGCATTTGCAATAGCTTTAAAACAAGAAGGCACTTTCCGATTGTCACCGTCTCATCTCGTGAGCCCGCCAATAGTAACAGTCTCCGGCCCCCTACCTTGCACAAACTTCCCCATTTCACGTGAACCACTCGTAGTGTGCAACCCCTGTGGGCCTTCTGGTCCCCTTGCACTACCCCTCCATTGCTGAACTTCCCTGGGTCTGTGCTGAGGGAGAGGAGGACTATGAATGATAGTTCAAGCCTGAGGAGTGCGACAGGACAGTTTGGGGGCAGCTTCCAGGAGGTGGGTGCTGTTTACTGGGTGGTATAAGGCTGTAGGTTGGTGATCACAGCATATTCTGAACAGCCAGGGGTAGAGTTTAGTGGATTGTGATCAACACTTAAGAAAGATCTGTTAAGCAGATGATCAGAGAATATTGTTGAAGTTCGCGCCTCTATTTGCTGGTGTTAACTGATGTGACAGCCAAAATGCTGCTGTTTATTGACAATTTCACTTCAAGCATAAAAACATGGACTAAAAATACATACTTTTCATTTCTACAAATTAACAGTCACACGGAACCCATGGATTACAGCACAAATTACCTAATTTTAACAGTAAAACACATTTTAACCAATTCGAATATCAGAAATAAGCATTACATAGGCACTCCTCAAAAATTCACTGTACTCTGACTTTTTAAAAGTAGGAAGTACAATATTCACACTTCAAAACCTTACTGCAACTCCGAGTACAATATCAGAAAGTAATGTCTTTAAACTCCTGAAACAGAAGATACATACTGTGCCTATACAAGTGCACAAGTGCATAGGCTCCAACAATGCCATAGGACAGTGGTGGAGCAACAGAGAATGTTTATATAGAGCTAGGCATAACTATCAGAAAAGTGAATGCTTAGTCCACAATGTACACGTCACGGTTTCTGCTTTTCAGCGATTATCGTGCATAGTTTAGAAGTCCAAATCTCCCAAAGGATAAGGGCACACTGGAGACCGTCCAGAGATGGGCTTCAGAACTGGAGTGTGGTTTAAAGAGGAGGAGCCAGTGAGTGTGGTTACGTCTGTTGTGTAGTTTGTAAAAGCAACCTCGTAAAGCCAATTGAACCCACCAGCTCAATGAGTGGCAGTTCAACAATCTTATGCAAGAATCCACAAATGTTTTATAAATAAAATACAATAACAAAAGCAAATCTGAAACAGGACTCAAAATATGATTGAAGCATTGAAAGACACAACCTTCCAGAGGAATAATTCCAGTTCTAACAAGTGCCCTTTGTGAGAACTAAAATAATAATAATAGTTACATACCTCATTCCGTTTGCATTTCTTTGCATACAAAACCCCAGATCAGTTCATAATGTGCTCGACTCCATGTATATGTACGGTGTCTTTCACCCATAGCTAGACAGTGCTGCTACCTTTCAACCTTCAGCAGACACAGCTACAGGGTTAGCAGACAGAAGTGGAGTTAACGCCTGGGTGTTTACACAGCTCCATGTGTAAGTAAACTGCTTCCACTGTCTCCAAGTGCCAGCACTATCAAGTAACAGAATCAGCTCATGAAATAAGTCCTTCCTCTTCATGTAAACAACGTGTAGAGTCACTTGAGGATTCCCCATTGCATTTCCATTTATTTCCATCTAATTTAGAATATCAAAAAGGCATATTTACAGAAAAATGGAGACCATAAATACATAGAATTATAGATGGGTAACCGTGCGTTACGGGCAGGGCCCTCTTAACAGCATTACCGGCCCTCAGGCAAGCAGTGCACCAGGCCCTGCCTTCACAACCACTCACAGGAATACAAATGTTTAATGGAAAATGAGTGTTAAATTCTGGTTGGCATGGGGCCCCTATGCTCGTGGGGCATCCGGGCAACTCACCAGCATGCCCATGCGTTAAGACGGCACTCATTAAGGGGATGTTTTCACCTCAGGGTTCAGAGTGACATTATAGACAACTCAAGCTTCGCTCTGGTTGTCTATTTGAGGTCACTCAGAACCCCTCAGCTTTTGTCTGCTACCCCTGTAGTTGTATCTGCTGCCAGTAGAAAGGTAGCAGCACTAGTAGCAATGGGTGGAAGTCACCGAACTCAAGCATAGAGGTGAGCACATTATGAACTAATCTGTGCTTTCTGTATGCAAAGACATGCAATCGGAATGAGGTATGTTGTTATTATTACTATTTTTGGTATCATAAAGTAAACTTGATAGAACTGGAATTATTCCACTGGAAGTTGTGTCTTTCAATGCATCATTTCATATTTTGAATCCGGTTTCAAATTTCAAATAGACAACAAGACCAAAGCTCGAGTTGTCTATGATATCACTCAGAACCTTGAGGTATAATCATCCCCATAACGGACTTTTTACCCGTCCATAATTTTATGTATGGCCCCAAAATAATCTTCCCCTGCTTTCAACTGCTAAACAGGGGCAGAGGAGTAATGGGGAAGCCATACATTACACAGCCTCTCCTCACAGTCCCAAATAAAAAAAACACAAATATAACAAACACACCCGAACCTGCAATCCCTAACCAACTAGACCACCTTCCCTGCCTTCCTTCCCCCTCCTGCGACTGTGCTTTCTGCTGTCATTCAAAACAGACAAGCAGAGCTGCACGAACAGGCTCTCAGAGAGCTCCTTCAGCCTGGCCTTGAAGGCCTTCATGACATCACAACAGTGGTAACCAGTTTTGTTCAACATACGTCTTCAGGTGGCTGGGTAATGATGTTGGCGCACACCTATCTCTACTATTTAAAAATTCAGTGTATACATAGATTATGCCACCACTGGTGCTCTAAAAGGAAAGCCTATTAGAACCACAATAGCTCTATTTGAAAAAGTCTTTGAGCAGGCAGAAAATGAAGTCCTACAACAAGATATTCTATTCTTTTGTTCTTTAATTATAGTCTTCAAGCCTCTAGCCAACACGTGTCCTTTCGTAATGGCGCCAAGCCTCTGACTTCAGAAGGGCTAAGGGCAAACAAAAACATTACTGATTTTGAGTCATCAAATTCCATACATGTAACTGTACAAAAACAATTAATAAAAACAAGCATTGGCATAGCCAATAGGTCTCGCCTTTGGGGCCTTATAAGTGTTTAGCCAGAGCTATTGACTTTGCCAATGTCTTCAAGCTGTGCTGTAGAGAAGTGTGGCTGCTGTGCGGCATGCTGAAAAGTTATAATAAAAAAGTGTCAGAAGCATTTTTGTTACTTTATATATGACCAAGAAGGCATTATGTAAAACTGAACGACCATATTAAAAAAAGTATTTACAATAAAAAATTCCCAGTTTTCTTTTGTTCTTGCAATGCTGGCAACTTGTTTCTGCCTATTGCAATGGTTGTTCGTTAAAGCTTTTTTTTTTTGAGGGGGCATAAACAATCGGAGGGTGAAGGTTGGGAACTAGTACCTGTATTATAACACTAGCAGCGGCCAGACGCTAGGGGAGAATCAACAGATGCCAGATTCCGAGAGCAGGCTGAGGTGGTGCTGAGTGATGCTGAGGTGGTAGTGGTGGTGGTGGTGACTGTTGCGGAGACGATGCTGAGGTGATGCTGAATGATACTCAGGTGTTGCCGAGTGATGCTGCGGCGGCGCCGAGTGATGCTGCGGCGGCGCCGAGTGATGCTGCGGCGGCGCCGAGTGATGCTGCGGCGGCGCCGAGTGATGCTGCGGCGGCGCCGAGTGATGCTGCGGCGGCGCCGAGTGATGCTGCGGCGGCGCCGAGTGATGCTGCGGCGGCCCCGAGTGATGCTGCGGCGGCCCCGGAGTGATGCTGCGGCGGCCCGAGTGATGCTGCGGCGGCCCCGAGTGATGCTGCGGCGGCCCCGAGTGATGCTGCGGCGGCCCCGAGTGATGCTGCGGCGGCCCCGAGTGATGCTGCGGCGGCCCCGAGTGATGCTGCGGCGGCCCCGAGTGATGCTGCGGCGGCCCCGAGTGATGCTGCGGCGGCCCCGAGTGATGCTGCGGCGGCCCCGAGTGATGCTGCGGCGGCCCCGAGGATGCTGCGGCGGCCCCGAGTGATGCTGCGGCGGCCCCGAGTGATGCTGCGGCGGCCCCGAGTGATGCTGCGGCGGCCCCGAGTGATGCTGCGGCGGCCCCGAGTGATGCTGCGGCGGCCCCGAGTGATGCTGCGGCGGCCCCGAGTGATGCTGCGGCGGCCCCGAGTGATGCTGCGGCGGCCCCGAGTGATGCTGCGGCGGCCCCGAGTGATGCTGCGGCGGCCCCGAGTGATGCTGCGGCGGCCCCGAGTGATGCTGCGGCTGCCCCGAGTGATGCTGCGGCTGCGCCGAGCGATGCTGTAGCGGCGCCGAGCGATGCTGTGGCGGCGCTGAGCGATGCTGTGGCGGCGCCGAGCGATGCTGTGGCGGCGCCGAGCGATGCTGTGGCGGCGCCGAGCGATGCTGTGGCGGCGCCGAGCGATGCTGTGGCGGCGCCGAGCGATGCTGTGGCGGCGCCGAGCGATGCTGTGGTGGCGCCGAGCGATGCTGTGGTGGCGCCGAGCGATGCTGTGGTGGCGCCGAGCGATGCTGTGGTGGCGCCGAGCGATGCTGTGGTGGCGCCGAGCGATGCTGTCGTGGCGCTGAGCGATGCTGTCGTGGCGCTGAGTGATGCTGTGGTTACGTTGCGTGATGCTGTGATGGCGTTGAGAGATGTTGTGTTGGTGCTGATTGATGCTGTGCTGGCTCTGATTGATGCTGTGCTGGCTCTGATTGATGCTGTGGTTGCGCTGAGTGATGCTGTGGTGTTGCCGAGTGAGAGATAGAGTGAAGATATAATGCCCAATTAGAGAGGGTGGTGAGAGAGAAAGAGAGAGAAAGGGTGTACATAGAATAAAGAGTGGAGCGGGATAGAGAGAGAGAAAGAAGGGGAGAGAGTGAATGAAGGAGTTTGAAAGAGAAACAGATAAAGGGGTGAGAGAGAATGAAAGGCTAAAAAAGATAGAGAGGGGAGAGTTAATTAAGTAGAGAGAGAATTAGAGAGGGAGAGAGAGAGAAGGAGAGAGACAATAAGATTGGGGGGGTGGAGTTTAAATAGAGTGAAGAAGTGACGCGGAAAAAGTAACCTTAAATATAGCTTTGTGCGAATAAATATTTTTTAAAAAAAACAGTGAGAGACAAAAATACTGGTAATTAGGCTGAGACTCCCAATATAAAACAAATAGCGATATAAGGTGAAATCAACCCACCGAAGCAATATTTCTAACTAGACAAAAAAAAGCTTGCATTTCAATGCTAATCGCTGTTGTTTTTCATGTGACTGTAGTCCTGGGCCCTGAGTTGGTAATGTGAGCTGCTGCTGCGATTGAAACATCAGAGTCCAGAGAGTTAATGAGCCATGACGAGGAAATGAGAAGAGATAGGAAACCCAGATGCCAGCTGCGCGTGCACGCCATCGTGAACTCAAGCTGGTCGCCAGCCGAAAGCCAGTGTTTGCACTTCCAAAACCCGCTTACTAAAACTCTCGGCCAGACCAGCGCAAGCGCTGGTGCAGGCCGAGACCTAAAAACATTTTTATGTGAACCAAAATATCCCAAAAACCGCTAATCACAATATTGCTGGTTTCTGCAATTTACATCATTGGGTTATCGAATACACCCAATTGTGGCACATCTAAAATTGCCGCTCTGTCACCAAGTGCAACAAAGTCAAAGAAAAGACTCCCCAGGTGTCCTGAAATAGGAAACCAATGTGTGCCAACCTAACATATACTGTGTACCATAAATACACCAAGAGTGACAACATAGCAAATTCCTACAATTGAAAATTCACCACGTAGTTTCTAAAAGAAACTAAATAAATAACAAATGAAAAATTATACATAGACTATGTATAGCCAAGAAACATTCATACTATGGACAGTGCAAATTACCAAATCTAGGTTGTATTCAAAATTTTGTATTGGTAAGTGTCTTCATTTAATACCTAGAAGAGTATACAGAAGTACAAACAAGTTTGCATTTGCACAGTCGCCAAAAATCTGCTTGATATTTGGAAAAAGACGAATTATTATACAAAAACGTATATCACCCTAGAGGTGTAATATAACTACACCTTCATCACCCTATTATTGTACCAGACCTCTAACAATATGCTGTAAATTATCTAAAGGCAAATTAGATCAATCATACCATTCAACAGTATTAATCAACCTGCCAAAAACATTGAGTGAAACATCAAAACCATATCCACCATTCAGTCTTTATCTGGTTTAAAACGTACCGAACAGAGAGTACTCCAGGCATCAAGTCAGATATCAGTATGGCGTTCTACTCAGGTGCCATATTGTCCCATTCGAAATAGTGTTAAATCCATGGAAAGCGGACAGCGACGTACAACTGCCATCTTGGTGTACCTCACGCAACAGCCCATACTAGTAACTAGTTGGACACCTATAGCTAAACAAATCAACACTTATTTAATAATGGCAAGCTACACTACATATAAATATTGAAAATGCAATCTAAGCAACCAAAATAAGATTTGGTTGTTTCAAGTCTGCGTCAATATGGTGTTCTACTCGGGCACGATATTGTCCCACTGCAACAAGTATTAAGTGCATAGAAAAAGGAAAAACATTATATGGCAGTCATCTTGGTATACCTCACAAACCAACCCATATTCATAACTGAGCTAGAGGTCGCTTATTTGTAAAAAAAAAATAAAAAAATAAAGATCAACCGCACACGGATTACAGTTGCGAGCTTATCAAAAGAAAATACATTTTGGCGATTTTAGGCTCACATAAACGGAAAGCGATCTTCAAATCAAGCCAATCAAACACACAAGACACAGCAACTGCGTCCGCCATCTTGATGTGTCGCAAACAATTCTTACTTGTTACACATCTATTGGCCATTTACCACATAAATGAAACACCAGTGTAAAAAGTATAAAGACAAAAGTATACGACCTGTAATAACATTGCCTAAAAACTGCATATTGATAATATGTTATAACCTTAATAATTCTATTTCTCCAGAAAACTGTGCATGTGTCATATACATGTTTTCTAATAAGCAGCTTTGTTATCGGCTGTTGCTATGTCATAGCAGTGAGTTATGACATTTAGAAACTGAAATAAACAATAGAGGCTCTCTATGAGAGCTAGGCCTCACAAAATGAAAACCGTTTGTAAACCGAGTTATTCATTCCAGCTTTATCACTATGAAATATCAGGAATAAGGTTTTGCTCTGCTGTGATACCGCGGTACTGGCCACTTGCACGAAAGGCAAAATACCAGTTGAGAAGTGGCATTAAGTATTTGTTGACTCCCAAAGATAACCAGAGTTGACCCCATGCCCCACCATTAGGCCCCAAGTAACCCCCATTTGCAGCTGAAAGTCTAAGAGGCGGCAAGGAGAGGGAACTAGAAAAAACAGTGAGGACTCCAGAACCCTGACTACCTTCCATTCCCACCACTGCCTTCATGATCCCTGACACCACTGGTGGCAAGGCAACCCCTGCCTTCCCTTAATGTACATCCATGAGGATTTATAGAGCATCACATTCCTTCAGTCACCAACTTGCAGCTACCAGGCTGGTACTACACAAGAGTCTGGCAGAGGGAATAGATCGTCATGTGGACTAGCAAGGGACACTGCTTGCAATCTTCGAGACTTTTAAAATATGTAATTAATAATTAGTACCTCTTACTAAACATTTAAAAAAATCATTTTAGGGAGGAATTTGCTAGATCAAGTAGTTTTGTGAGCCATATACCTGAAATGGATTCGGTCACATTTAGAAACGGTGCTTAATTTGTATTAATAAAAAGTACAGCGGCCGAAAGTTCTTCGAAGGAGCCCATAGTGGTGTCAGTTTCAAGCAATATGGAGGAAACAGCCGACCGATTTAATGACTGCATGAGGCAGGTCAATAAATGGATGCAGCTTAACTGCCTGAAGTTGAACGGTGATAAAACCGAAGTTATGCTGCTGGGATCCGATGCAGACTTTTGGTCTCCTAAATGGTGGCCAGACAGCCTGGGTGAGTGCCCAACCCCAGTGGACAAAGTCAGAAATTTGGGAGTCATATTTGATAATAAATTGACCTTCAACGCCCAGATAAATAAAGTGTCCTCAACTGTTTGGTACATTTTAAAAATGATCAGAAGAATACAGCCTTTTATCCCCCATGATTCATGTAAAACACTAGTTACGGCATTGGCCATGTCCAGATTGGATTATGGCAAAGCCTTGTATGCTGGGATACAAGTCCAACATCTAACTAAACTCCAGCGTCTGCAGAACGCAGCAGCAAGGCTGGTGCTGGATATTTCCAGATCAGAGCCAGTCGCCCACAGACTAAGAGCCCTACACTGGCTACAGATGGAGAAGAGGATTATGTTTAAAACAGTCTGTTTGGCCTACAAGGCCCTTCATGGTTCAGGACCGCAGTTTTTAAGAACACAGCTGAAACGGTACGAGCCAGCCAGAAGCCTGAGGTCTGTTCATGCAAAACTTTTACAGGTACCCAAGCTTAAGCAGGTCAGGTGGGGGGGGGAGAAGCTTCCTGTTGCGGACAGCCAAGACCTGGAACCTTCTCCCAATCACGATAAAAAGCAGCCCTTCGCTTCTGTCTTTTAGAAAAGCCGTAAAAACCTGGCTCTTTACCTCTTAAGTCAGCTCATTACCTTTTCGGCAATCTTTCGCACATCGATCCCTAGCGCCAAGACGCCTCCAGGCAATCGTGCGCTCTATACATTTTCAAATCAAATCATCGCAGCACAGCTGAATGGAGTGCTTGCCAAATACCTAGCCTTCCACCTCGTGCTTCTTTCTTCCACCAGTCTACACTTTATGTTTCTTTATTCGACTCTTGCAGGTTCTTTTTCATCTATGCTCACTCCCTTTTCTGTGTTTTCCTATTTTTATTTTCTTGCCTCTTTCATTCTTTTCTACCTTCCCTCTCTTAGAATGGGTCAAAGTCTGATGATTTAAAATAAGCCCTTGTCCCCGAGTATTGACAAGGCATATAGGTATCGCCTATGCGAGATCTATTGGCTTTGTCAATGTTTTTTAGCCATGTTGTACAGCAGCGCGGCTGCTATACATTATTGCTGAACGTTAAATAAAAAGTGATACGGCGTAGACTTTCAACCATGCTGCACAGCAGCAGTGCTGCTTCTGTACAACATGGCAAAAAAAATTGACAAAGCCAGTAGATTTCACATAGGCAAGACCTATTGGCTTTGCCAATGCTTAGGTAAAAAATAGCAATCATGTAGCCAGTGCTGCCTGCATCTAAGCACTTTTTTTCTTGCAGGGTGAAAGGTTCAAGCAACATTGAGGGGGAAAGAAGGGAGCAGGACTGGACAAATAATGACTGGGGAGGCAGGTGGGGGTATGGGGTAAGCAACTATTGAGGGACCGGGCAAGCAACGACAGGGAAGACCGGTGCAGGGGTGAACAGGGAAAGCAATGGGGGGGGAGTGGTGGGGAAACAGCTGAACCAACAATGTGGGAGTTGGATGGGGCAAGCAAAAACAAAGGGGCAACAATGCGGGAGGTGGGACGGGCAAATGGGTCAAGCTTTAAAGCGGGAGGGGGACAGGGAGAAGAAGGGAAGATGGCCTACAAGCACATGCACTAATAATGGAGTGCTACAACTTGCATTAAAAAAAAGTATCTCCAGAAACTAGCAACCAGCGGAAGGACACTGGCCATCGAGAGGAAGCAGGACTTGGCCCATGCTCAACAGAAGGGGAAAACACATGAAGAGAAAGTGAAACCAGCATGTGGTGACCAATGAGATAGAAGAAAATGAGAGAGATGATAAAGCCTACCAATTTTTAGTAAGTAATTGGCGGGCTTTAGGTTCCTTGCATATGAACAAAAATTCTCACAACTGACCATGCAGGTGAGACCTAAACATGAGTGTTGGTGCCCACCACCTGCAACCACTGGTACAAATTAAGCACTGGAGAATCGGGGAAGGTCAATAGCTGCGGACAGTGGCACTGGTATGTCTGCTTAAGTGACAGTAACAACGGATTAAGTGGATGTTTATGACATCAAAATCTTTATACAATTCCAAACTGCCATACTCTCTCAACATTACAAACGCCTTTCTCCAATCTTTACAATTGTTCTACAAATTTCACAGCCTTTCACTGAAATCTCCAGGGCCAAGTCCCAAAGCGGATTCCTCTTCTAAAGTAGACTAGAGCCAGAAAAAAGTATTAATGTAAAGAGATCGAGCATACATGATCCACAAATGCTCATGCAGAGCTATTCGGCTTTGTTAATGTTTTTAAAAGATGTTGCAGCTTTCTTTTATTATTATTATTATTTTTTTTTTACTTTGAGCGGGCTGCTCTGTATTTAGAAAACTTTGACAATGCCAATAGGCGAAACATATTGGCTTTGCCAATGCTTGTTTTATCTACGCTGTTCCCCCTGGTGTCTGGGTAGAGGCAGTTCTAAACAATCGGAGCTCTTCTAACAAGCATGTGACTGTTTCATAGTGAAGTGGTTATTTCAAGATAGAGGAAGACAAATGGACCACATGTTACGGGGTCCGCAGCAGTGCAAGCTGAGCTACACACACAACAGGTGCAGCACGGGAAGAGGCAGTGCATCCTTCCCTCCTACATTAAATGAGTACTGAACAGGCAGCAGTAGCAGTGCAAGCTCTCTCACAAACAGGGCAGGCAGCAAACAGCAGCAGTTTAAGATTCCCTACGACCAGGACAGATACTACACAGGCAACAATGGGGCAAGACCCCATACCTTGCACTGGGAACACACAAAGGACCATTAGAGCAAAGGGAGAACTAGTGCCTGCTTCCCTCAGACTGTGCAATAAAACAGGCAGCAGCAGAGCAAGCTTCCCTCACAGACAGGACAGCTAGAAACAGAAGCATTGGTGAATACGGTACGCAAGCAGAGTCAATACAGTACGAGCAGCAGTGGTACGAGCTACTCCCACAAACATGTCATGCACAGTGGAGGCAGTAGGAGGGCACGCCTCTTCCAGAAACATAGCATAGACTGACGTGGTGTCAGCTTGCCTTACAAAATGGGTCAGTTAAGCAAAGAAACAGTATTGCAAACTTTCACCTACACAGAAGCACTGGGGCACAAACACAAGCATGATAGGCACAGCACAGGCAATATTGGTGCAAGCGTTGCTAAAATATGGGAAAGGTGCAGCCAGAGTGGGCAGAAGTCATCTCACCAAAGGGGAGTGCTCAGGACAGGCATAAGCAGTGCAAGCTTCCCTCGGAAACAGGGCAGATTCAGCTCAGGCTCTGGTAGTGCACGTTTTCCTCCCAAATGGATCAACAGAGCACCGACAACAGTAGAGAAGGCTTCCCTCATGAAGGCGCACAGCTCAGGCCTCAGTGGTGCAAGCTTCCTTCTTGCCTATCCTCCTGAATACAGGGTTTTGTACACAATTGTGAATAATTTCTTAAACAGTTACTGTATGCAGCACTCAGTTTCATTCCATGTAGCGTTGCATACCATGGGCTCCAATCCGTACATACTTACATATATGCAGAAAGAAATGTAATCTTCGCTCAGAAACAGAACGGGTAAGCTAGGGCCGTAGCACTGCAAGCTTCTCATACAAAGATGTACAGCACAGGCATCAAAAGAGCAGGGTAATTAACAGACTGAGTTGTTGCAGCGGAGGCAGCACTGGTGAAAGCTTCCTTTACCAAAGAGCACAGCACAGGCCAAAGCGTTTTAAACAGGTCCAACACAACACATCCCCAGCGCAAAGATGGATACAAATCAGGCAGCACTGAGGCACACTTCCCACTCGCAGAACAAATACAGCACAGTCAGCACAGATGCAAGGTGCCTTCAAAAATGAACATCAATCCCTTAAGACACTCTACAGCCAGTGGCGGCCCCTCTGCTAAGGCGGAGGAGCATCGCCCCACTGAACAAAAGGAAAAATAAAATGATAGCGTATCATTATTTTAGTTTTCCTATTGCAGTCAGTGGCTCTCGGGGCAGGGCTGGCCGGAGTAGGTGGAGGAGTGGTTTGCACTCCTTAAGTGTGCACAACTGCATGGCCGTCCTATCCAAACAGTCATGCGCACTTTGCATCCTTCCCATCAGGCTGCATTACACAGCCTGGTGAGGAACATGCCCGGCCTCCCATTCCTTGTCTAAGCGCACAACACTGCATTGCAGCACTGTGATTGGCTCATGGGAGCCTGGGTGCTTCCTGCTGCCGGACCGGAGACAGGAAAAAGAGGACGGAGGAGAGGCGGTGACCGGCCCTTTAGAGGTAAGTGCTTTAAAAAAAAAAAAAATATATATATAATAATGATAATGATATATATATATATATATATATATATATATATATATATATATATATATATATATATATATAATAATAAAATAATAATAATAATAATTCGACCCCCGCTCCACCACCTGGGTCCGGTAGCAGCCGCTACTGCCTAGACTAGAGCATTATTTACACATCAGCAGGTGAACCGCATTTTTACCCTACGTTAACTGCTCATTCGGTTATCCAGTTTTGTAATGAACGCTGCTTTCTGCTGCTTGCTGTGTGAGAGGCCCAAAAAAACCACATGTTGATGCGGAGCCCGGGCGGAATCCCCTGTTCTAGAAGCTTTCACACGAGTCATGGATTTCAGGAATGCTTAGAGGGAAACTTACCCCTCGTAGCAAGCACTGGCACAGCTAGTTGGCCTGCTTCAATGAGCTAAAGCGTTAGCACATTAAATCAAGAACTGTTAGAAATGAAATCCAGTCTATATCGTAGGTTCCCTGACCTGGACTACAGTCCTATTTTGTTGTATGTGAAATGAAGTTCTGATGCCATGGGAGCCTTCATTATAGTCCTTCAACCATTTCTGTGTCATAGAAAGAAACAAAGGAGCATAATACAGAAGCAAAAAAATAACATTAATGGAGACAAGGAAGCCTTCAATGTCAACAAAAATATTAATGCGCAGACTCGGTTTCTCCAACCGATTGATAGGCAGGTAACAAACCAATCTCGGTGCAGTCATTCAGGAGACAACCTCTCCTATGCCAAGCGCAAAGTGGAAGGAATCTGAACCTCCTTACCAGGGGCGTAGGAGACACTAAAATTCTGGGGGGGACAGGGACAATCTTGTGGACTTTCCAGTGACCCTATACAAATCATCACCCGTTAAACAAATACAATCGCATAGTTTTGAAGTGAAATATTGAGAAAAGCAGGCATGCAGTCACAGTTTGCATGTATGCTTTATTGTTATTTACATTACATAGTAATCAGACCAAATGTTTAAAAAAACATGTATATGAATCTTGCATCTTCATGCACCAAGCAAACAAAGGTCGCTGACTTCGGGTGAGGGCGTCGTGTTTGCAAGTGCATTATGGTTTGAAAAGTACCTGCTGCTGCATTCCTGGTCTCCAGCAAGCAACAATAAAAATGTGAAGATTACTTTGGTGATTAATGTCCTTTATTGTGAGAGATCAGAGGTTTGTCTAGTGGAAGTTTTGACTCATGGTAAGGTAGCCACAGTGTGTTACTATGCCTGCTGCAAAGAATGTGTAACATGCAGATCACAAAATGCATATAATGTAAATAGGTCAGTGAGTTACTTCTTTTGTCTGAGAGATTCTTTTGCTATTTGCAGTTTATAAGTTAAAATCCTAACATTGAACAGTGAGCTATTAACCGTCATCAAAGAGCTGCATGAAAACTGCAAGGTATAGATTAGAGTATTATGATTTTTCCCCAGTCTTTCATTATTCTAATGTTGGAAAATGGGTTCATTAGGATGGAAATCAATTCTGATTATTAAAGAGAACCCCCATGGTGTTATGTTTTAAATTCTGAGTTTGTGCTTCTCTAGTGTTGCAAAGCCAACCTGTGCCCTGGGCACTCCCCAACTTTTTTTTGTTGACTGGTACTAGTGGTACCTGACTCTGACTGACCCTGGGCTCTGCCTAACCAGGCCCAGGACCAGTGCTATGCTGAAAGAGACACTTACAAGTACAGTGAAAACACCTACATACACTAGGGTACACTATGGGTTAGGGTACCCCTATGATTGGCATGACCTCTCCTATAAGGCCCTAGTACATAATAGGGCAGGGGGATTAGAACTACCTTTAAGTCCCTAGTATATAATAGGGAATGGCAGTTTAGAGGCCAGCAGCCCTTCCTGCGCTTGCATGTGTGCACTGCTGAAGCCTGAGGTCAGTTTAAAAGCAGGTGTGTGTTGCAGGACAGCTTTTAAAATGCAAATTGTGCCCAAACTTGACTTTTGAGTTTGGGGCACTTACAAATTGATAAACTACAATGTTGGGGCATATTAGGTATCCCCACGGTTTCACCTAGGTGTCCTAGGGGTGGGGGGGTCAGGTATCTACAAGAAGGACCCTAATAAAATGAGTTTTATATGCCCTGGGTTTAGTGAAATTGCACATTTCACTGCCTACGTTGTAGTAAAGTGCTTCCCAAAATCGACTTTTGTGCTAGGAGCACTGTAAAGTGAGGATCTGCAATATTTTGATATAATCAGAACCCCTAAAGTCTTTCCTAGGTGTTCCAGGGGTGGGGTGTCCTGTAGGTATAAGCAGGGTCCTTATATAGGCCCTGGTATTGGAGAAATTGGCCAGTTCATTTTTCCATTGCAGTTCCCCATCCATAGGTTAACATTGCAAGAGGTTATTAATTAATAACTGGAGAAAGTAAAGCCATAAAACTAGCATTAAAGGACTCAGAAGAATGTTAATGATAAAGGCAACAATGTGGTATTGTTGAATTTATTCTAAAATGTACAGACAAGAAGTTATACGACTTTCTTGTCTGTAAGCCACAATTCAGCCCTCTAGTGCTCTGCCTTTATTGGTCAGAGGTAAGTGGATTCGCCTGGCTGTTTGAAGAGGTGATAAATGGCCCCTGGGGTTAGGAAGCCTTTCTGGGAGGAGAGTTTGCTGGGCATGGGAATGCCAGAGCCAGGGTGAGGAGTAGTAAATAATGCTCTTCAAGGGAAGGAGGAGACAAGCTGGAGAAATCACTTCCATTTACACCTCTCCCCCCTTCCCCACAGCCGGATGGGGGGGGGGGATTAAGGAGGGATTCCCAGATGTAAGGGGAGTGGACCTATGTAGATGAAGCCATCCTCTAGGCTGGTTAAGTTAGTTTTGCTCCCTCTGCTGGAAAATCAGCCATGATGAATTTTGGAGAAATTGTGCTCTCTGTGAGAAAATAATGCCACACTTTAAAGGATGTAGTCATACCCTGGAGCGTTGCCCTGCACCTCATTCGACAGGAGTGACCTCCTTCTTGACACAGAGAACTTGGAATAAGTATCTGAGAGGGACAGAGCCTCTCAGATGATGCTGCTTGAAACATGCGAGAAGAAGGGTCCCTGCTGAGGAGTTTGATTTGCACCAACCAGGCCCTGGACTCTGAAGATTGCACCTATTGCACAATCTGGAATTACAGCCCTGTGGACTACCTTGCTTCATAAGGACTAAAGAGAGGACTCCCTGCAAGCTGAAGGTTAACAGAGCTCACCTGGACCAACACCATCAAGAATCCCTAGCCTGGAGTACTACCAGTAAATTTGTAGGGGTTTTGTCAAATTGGATTGTGGGAACTGAAGTCCCTTTCAAGGACCATCTTGGAGATTCCAGACCCTTGGAGTAAGTTTTGGACACTTTGAGACCCTTTGGAAAACTTCAGGAAGAAGTTCCAGAGGTTTGGAGCAACTTTGGAATAAGCTCCATAAGTGGACCGACTCGCTCTGGCCAGCCAAGCTGGCAACCATCGACCATGAGTTGGCCTGCCGTCCAGGTTCCTCCCGCTGAAAAGCTCCAGGGGTCCGACTTCCAGAGTTTGATCGGTTGTAGGCGGAAACCCAAGTGAGCAATCCCTCACTGAATCCAGCCTAGTGAAGAGCATCGAGGGACCCCACAAGAAAAAGCTTTGTAAAAGTTTCTAATTCCGAACGTAGAAAAGGTGACCGGGACCAACCACGAGAGCCAAGCCACCCACCATCAACTGTGTGCCGGCCTGGATCCCTGGCTCGTCCCGCCGGAAAACTCTAGCGGTTGGACTTCCATAAGTTTGACCGCAAGCTTGTTGCAAGGCAAGCCGGTGAATCCTCACCGAATCAGCGCTGGCTGAGAACTTCGAGGGACACACGGGAAGAAAAGCTCCAGAAAAGTTTCTAAGTCAGAAGGTAAAAACTTTGACCGAAACCTACCGCAAGGAGTAGCCCCGCAGGGCTTCATCGGGGTCGGCCTGAAACTTTGACTTTGAGCAGGTCTAGCGTGACCAGATGTACCAATAGGCGCTATACGTTGCTATGTGCTATATAGTGCTAAATCTTTAAAAAGTCATATCCCTGGTTCCCTACACTGGATTTTTTTCATTTTAAAGAGAAAAATATTTCCTATTTTTATAAATTGGTGTTGGATTTTTATTGTGTGTTGTGTCTTTATTTACTGAATTGGTATTTTTAAATGCTTTACATACCTGTCTTTGAAGTTAAGCCGGCCTGCTCACAGCCAAGCTACCAAGGGTTGAGCATGAGAATAATTTTTTAAGACCGGTACTGAGCCAGATATTGAGGTAGTGGCCTTATTGCCGGGGACAGATATATATTTGCCCCTACTAATAACCCACTTTCCAACATCCAGACCAAGCACTCTAAAACAATACTGTCTACAAGTATGGATGACATGCGACTCCTACACCCTGTAGTTTTATGTAACATTTCCTATACACTGATTTACACATCTATGATTGACTGCCTCTGTGTAGTGTGAGTGATGTAAAGTGCTGACACCCTGCACTGGTATGAGTGGTGCTATATAACTAATTAAATGCATCTGAGAGAGTGGTTCTGGAGACTTGAGGGGCATTGTTAAAGGGTGGTTGTTGGGGAATCCGTGGAAGAGCTGGGTTGTTGAATACCAAGGCTGTCTATTTGATTTCAGCTCCTGCCTCCTTCATCCACCAACATACTCTCCCGCCACATTATCTCACTCTTCCAGGTTCTTTCTCATCTTTGCTTTCTCCCTTTTCTCTGTTTTCCATATTTCCCTTCCTCCTTCTGCCCACACCCCTTGATGCCTTTCTCCCTCTTGTTCGGTTTCACAGTCCGATGGTTTAAAAAAGGTACCGGTCTCTAACAAAGAATGCAGTTGGGTCCCTTATGCAGCCATCAGCTTAAATTAGGCATCCTTAGCTTGCAGCCCACAAAGGAAATGCCAGAGTGGCTAGTCTGGCCCTTTCTGCATTTTATCTCCGGCCTGAAGAGCGGATCCACCCAGTTTCTGTCATCAGCACTTCTAGTCACTTATTCCACAAGTGCAGTTCAACCATGAATGGTAAAATATCCTAGTTTGAAAAATGTTTTCCACTTAATTATGGCTGTACCATATTTGCCACATAATACATCATCTGCTGCATAATCTAACAATTTCACCCAAAACTATTTTGTAGCTCAAACGGATCAAAAATTACTAAAAGAAATGTGACTTATGTTGCTGTGAAGTGTAGGACGCTTTGCAAAGGTTGACTGGTCACCTTTCTCACTGCTGCATTTGTATGTTACACAGGTACTAATGAGGCAAAAGCTTTGCAGAGGCTGTTAGTATGTATAAATAAGTCAAAATAATAAAGTATCATAAAATGTACCGCATTATGCTGCAGCCTTTTTTTTGCTGCATAATTTAGTCAACACTGCGACATAATTTTGGCCTCCATTGCTGCATAACTCCAGTGGCCCGAAAGCAGGCTGCACATGTTAAAAGTGTTTGTGCACGAAGCAGAAACCATGAAGTTTGCGAACTTAGGGGCTGATTACGATGGCAGGCGGACTTCAGTCCGTCCGCCATCGAATTGGGGAATGGGACCGCTCGCCTACAAAGCGTTGGCCCCACGATAGGCATTACAATGCGACCGCCACTACGGCGTTCGCAATGCCTACCTTTTACATTGCGGCAGGTGCTGCTGGCTGCATCACCCGCCACAATGTAAAAAGGGACATGTTGCATATATCACTGCACTACGTGACAGTGTCACATGGTGCAGTGATATGTGAGGGGCACCATAGGTGCCCCTCAGGTCCCATGTCTGCGGCTGGGGGTAAAGGGGCCTGCTACGGGCCCCCAATGCCCCTTTCTGCCAGCTTTTCTATGACTGGTGAACCACCATGGATAGGCTGGCGGGTAAGGGACATCGTAATCCCTACTGCGCGGCCTGGTAGGCACCACCAGCATTGTAGGAACTACGAGCCCCTCCGCCGCACAGGTGGGCTCCGTCGGGTGCGTGGCGATCGGTCTTTCCGACTGCCAGGGAACCGCCCGCCATTGTAATATGGCGGGCGGTGATGTAGTCACCGATGGCGGTGGGACCGTCACCGACGGGGTGATGTGGCGGTCCCACCGCCATTATAATCACCCCCATAAGTTTGGTGTGCATGCAAATCCTACATTGCCAACCCCTGGTAAGTTGCACTACTAGTGCTGAAAAAGGCCAATGGAGGTACCAATGGGTGAGGTGGACTAGCCTCAAGGGTCTTGTGACCTCAGTGACAGAGTCACTGTCGCTCTAGGGTGTGCTTCTTCGTATGCCTGCCCGCAAGACTTGAGGTGAACTGCATGGATTGTGGTGGACAGGCTTTCAAAGTTAACTTACACTTGCCACCGTTAGGGTCCACCTGCTGGTGCTAAGACACCAGGGCTTCTAAGGTCTATCGGGCCTTCTAAGGTGTAGCATCAGAATGTGCTCTGTCAGGAGAGTGGTCTGGTGGACTGATCATAAAGGCTGAACATGGTTCTCCAGTTCCAAATTCGGCAGCTCTGGCCAGAGTGCCACGTCCTCTCCCACACTGAACACCATACTGCCCCACTGGGAGAAACTTGCACTGCCTTCAGCTACAACCCAATTGTGCTGTGACTCAATTCAAATTATGCACTAGACAACAGTAAAATGCTGCCTGAAAAAAAGTAATAACACCCTGGAAAAAGCAAACACTCGTAGGGAGTGAAAGGATAAGCAAAGCATGTGAAATGTAAGCAGGAACAACATGGTTACCTTAACGGTTTTAAGCTCATTATTCAGATATCAGTAAGTGATTTTGCCTGAAAAGTTCAGGACATGACACAGGACCAGGAAGGGACCCGTTTCAATGTCCATTGCTTATATCCTTACAAAATGTAAGCAGTTTGGTTTAAAAAGACCACATCCCTAAACACAGAACCGCGGTACACATTTTATAAGCTAAAATAATTAAAACAGTTGAAAAAGATCATATTAAAAATTTTCCACTCCACCCATCAGCCAGGTATTGCAGTCCCTTTAGGAAAACAATGTTGTTCAAAGAAAGAAGATAAAAAGAAAGTAGCGCTTCACTGGCAACTTTTGTAAAGCGGCGCTAATGTGCGTGGGTGTAAATAACAACCTGGCCTGTCTGCTGACCACCCTGTGTTGCTTTAGTTCGGTATTTAATTATTTTTCGTATTTTGAAAAGGAGAGGCAAGAGAGAGTACGTAAGAGCTGTCTCTTGAAATCAGCACTTAAGGAGGAGCCAGACAGAGACAGAAAGAGATGGAGGAATAAAGAGAGAGAGAGAGGGGAGGAGGGCAGCTGCCAGAGGCAGAGCAGGAGAAGTGGACACTGTCCTTGCCTTCTCTGGGCATGACGGAAAAGAGACAGAGTTTGTTTTCCTTCTCTGCCTGTCCCAGAGTGGCTGAACCTTACTGCAGCATAACAAAGGGCAGAGGGCGGGTGGCCTCTTTGACTGCAGACAGGTCAAGTGCAGGGCCATTAAGTAGCGCTTTCGCGCGCTACTGGCCCTACGAATAACCGTAGGGAGAGGGGAAATTCTTTTGTCCCCTCGTACCCCCCACCCTTGTCCCCCGTGTCCCCCACACTCCAAAATCTGGGGGGGGATATATCCCCCGCGTCCCCCACACTTCCTACGCCCATGCTCCTTACCCAAATAAATCAAACCAAGAATAAATACAATATAAATACCACATACATACATAGGGCCTCATTTACTACAAAATGAAGGCAGCGCGGCGCTGCAAGCCATTTTGCTGCGCCATTTTAAAAGCACAGGGATGTGTCGTATTAACAATGATACGACGCATCCGTGTGCTTTCCCCTGCGCTGGCGCACAACTGACTGCCATGCGCCAGGGCAGGCACCCTTGCGGCATGTTGCAAGGGTGCCTGCTTTGCGGGGATAATTGTTTTTGTGCAGGAAGGCACACCTTGCTCCACAAAAATAACGATTAATGGTGTTTTCCTCTTTCTATGCGTGCTGAATGCAGCACGCATAGAAAGAGGAAAACCAAGGAGAAATAAAAGTATTTCTCGTTGCGCCACTCCTATGCCTCCCCTGGGGAGGTGTAGGATTCTGACGCATTCCCAGCTTTACAAAACTTTATAATTCTGGGAAGGTGTCAGGTTCCATGGATATTGCATTAGAACACCTACAGCAACACCCATGGAACGCCCCTTTCACGCAGAGCAATGCATGCAAGGGGCCCATATTACAAGCCCATGAAAAATCACGCAGGATGACTTTACGTGGCCTTGTAGGGGCAAGCCCACTGCGCCGCTGGTGCATCAAAAAAAGTGACGCACCAGCGGCGCAATGGGCTTGTAAATGAGGCCCATAGTTTCTCTTGCTATATACACCATCATTAAATGTTTCGGATATTTTACAGTAATTCATTTGGAGGTTTAAACTTATGCCGAAAAAGCCTTGCTATCTAACCTCAATGCATTTTGAAGCATGCACTTCTTCTTCAGTGTAAATCACATTTTAAATCCAGTTTAAATCTCAAAATAATCCAACCACAAAATATAAGTATTTTATACGGGTGGAATATTAGTCTAAAATGTTCCCCTCTTCAACGTTCAGAATCACCACATTTTATGTCGAAGTTTTTAAACCTGTGTAAAGTTCTCACTCACTCTCAATGAAAGGTGCTTTACTGTCCCAGTTTCTCACTATGTACGTGAACAACTGCCCAGTGTGTGTCAGCGTCGGCGTTACCTTGTGGGTCCAAACACCGGTTTAGTAACCACATTATTAGAACTTCTGTATCTACTGCAAAATCACAATCCACAGGTGTGAGTGCCTGCCTGCTAGTATTTCTTCCTTCTTCCTCCTTTATGTTCAAAGTTGGAAGACTTTTTCTGTGTTCCTGTAGATGCCAAATTACAGCCATCCTCAAATTCAGAGGACTTGTTTACTAGTATTTCCTTTACCTTCGTTATTCAAAATTGTTTTTTTTTTTATTGTTTTTGTTTTCCTGAATATAAAAACCATTCACCATTCTCCTCCACCATCTTGGATTCAAAACGGTATTGGCTGGTTCTCATTTTCTTCTATACCGGGCCGATTCAAATGGGAATAAAGTGAAAAATCGAAGTTAACAAAAGGAATCTGCCCAAACTTTAAATTCTTTATAAAGTAGTTTTCACATCAAATGTTAAATGAAACAACTTAAATCCTGATTCCGTTTGGCTCAATTTGCTTCCAAGAGTGTCATCCAATGGATTTCTTTTCATGATACTCTGTCGTCCCCACCTCAGTAGTCTTTTTGCATCGTTTCCAACAGCTGAAATTGCAGTTGTACTATTTGATGTGCATAATTACCACAGTGTTTTACCCAGCGGTGGCCCCTCCATTAGGGCGGAGGAGCGCCGCCCCCCTGGTCACCACCCTCAAATAAAATGGGTTTTAAACCCGTTTTAATTTTAATCCCCTGAATCCGCCCTCGGGACTTTGACAAGTCTTGGGGGCAGGTCCAGGGGGACGACACTGCTGGTGAGGGGAGTGGTGAGCACTGCCTTCACTGCGCATGAGGGTTTGGCCAGTCGTCTCAGGCCGGCCTAATCCTCATGCACAGTGAAGCTCTCTCCAGCCCCAGCTGCATTGCTGGGGCTGGAGAGAGCAGGCACAGGCTCCCAGTCTGCCAGGGAGCGCAAGTTGCCAGCGCTCAGGCCAATCCGGATGCTGCTTTCATGCAGTGTCAGGATTGGCCGCAGTGCAGTCTGGGAGCCTGTGTCCAGATGCAGGAAGAGAGCTATACGCGGGAGGCATTGAGGTAAGTTTCTTTATTTTTTTTTGTCCCTGAACTCCGCCTTCCCACCGCCCTCCCGCCACTTTTGCAGGGGACGGGCCACGACTGGTTTTAACAGTAATGATTTGAGATTCTTCATTCTCAAGTTTGGACTGTGTTCATACTACCAGATTTTTATTGCTCATTCTGTCATTCCTACATCCTAAAATACACATGTACATTTTATTTCATAGATAGAGTCCTTGCTAGCTCATGTAGCGAAACACTTTCATGTAATCTTTTCACCAGTGTAGGGGAGGTAGACTGTCCCTCCTGTCCAGACAAAATTATAATTTGTGTAGTTAAAACAAGATAATGTTCCCAGTTTTTCTTTTGCAAGAATCTTTGGCAAACTTGTCACTTTACTTGTTTCTCTAGTGATACCATCTCCTACACTTTTCACATTCTCAATTGCTACCAACGGTGATTCTTTTAAAAAGAACTTTCAAAGTGTCATCATATTCAATTATTTTCCAATTCCTGTAAAGTATATTTGTGATTTGTGTTGGCTGCTACAAATTTCTCAGAAGATAAGGTATTTTTCTTGATACTGTAATGGTCATTTCTGTTTAATAAGGAGGATTTTTGAACAGTTTTGCCTAGAATGCTCTTCGCATAGCCTCTCAGTTCTAACGTCTCATGTAAGGATTTCGTTTTTACTGTAAATTCTATGCACAGGAGATTTTTCTTTAATTTTTCTGCATGGAAACTTGAAGCCAGTAGCAAATTGTTTTAACTATAGGTTCTGTGTGCATATTGATTTCCAATCGATCATTGCCCTTTGTTACTTGCACATCCAGAATGTTAGACTGTCATTCTGTAGATTTTGTGTAAAGCGAACTGAAGAGATTTCATTTAATCTTTGTATGTTAGTATCTAATTATGTTTGTGTTCCAAACCACACCAGAAGAAGTCATCTATAAACCGCCCTTAGAAGGTTAATCCCTTCCTCCACTCATCAGTACTCAATATATATTGTTCGTAACAGTTCATAAGTATACTTGCTATACAAGGCACTGCATTAGAGCATTCTGAATCTCTAGTTACTTGTAGGAACTATTTATTCTGCCACTGAAAGAAACTGTCTCAGAGGACAATTTCTAAAAGATGCATGAAAAAGTTTTGGTTGCTTCTCAATAATGCTTGTTCTGTATATATTCTTGCACTTCGTCATGAGATATAGCCGCAAAATGGCTACTTATATCCATGGCGCACAGCAGGAAGTCTCTTAAACAGTTGATTGTGCCTAGTTTCCTCAGAAAATCGAAATCTGTTGTATCTTGAATATAAGCTCTCATGTTCTTTACAAGGCGATACAAATGGTGATCGAGGTTTAGGCCCACAGGTTGAAACACAGAGTTTAATCCAGCCAATACTGGGTGAAACGGTGGATCTGTTGGGTTTCCATGTATCTTACAGATCATATCCAGTAAAAGTGTGCTCGAGAATGATATCCAGTAATGTGCTTTGGCTTGCAACACCACTGTTCTAATTCGTCGTGAAGCAAGTCTGCAAGGTAAGTGCCTTTTTTTTTTTTTTTATTATCTTAGTGCCACCTGAATGTTGCCTATCACACCACCCTAAATATTTGCCAGCCGCCACTGCTTGTATTCAGAAGTAGGATTTATTTTTTTGCTGAGTAAGCCGTTGAATCCTCCTGATGTAGGCTGACATTCTATAATTAAACATCTGTATCCATTATAACCCCCAATCCCTTACTTGCCTTCTTTATTGTTATGGCTGTAATGGTTCTTAGTGTGTTGACCATTTGTCTCTCATTGTTGTGTTGTTCATTTTATGTTTAGATTTGAAACCTTTAATGATAGTATATAAAGCAAGAGAAACAAAAAGTAAAATAAAGTCGTGGTTACATACATTAAAGACGATACCCAGCCTTCAATGCATAGCACCTTTTATTTCTTGGAAGATGGGATTTCATTTGAGGATTGATTAATAAAGGCTCCCTTGCGATCCACTTAAAAAAAGAAAAAAATACCCTACACTGGTGGCACTAATGGGGAGACACTGGAAGGAAATGGTGGCCAGGGACAACAAGGAGCAATGGAGACAAGAAACAGGTAGGGGAGGAGGGAGGAACAAAAGAGTGGCAGAAAGGAGAAACTGAGTGAAACACATGGGGAAAGGGAGGATGTGGAAGAACAAACACGAGGGAGATGCAGGTTGGAGGAACAAGTTGCATCACACAGGGAAAAGAGGCAAAAAGGAGGAACGAGAGGAGGTGGTAGGTAGGAGAAACAAAGAGCAAGACAACAGGAAACATGGTGTGGCTGGGGTGGGTGAAGAGATGTGCAGGTAGGAGGAATGAGTGAGACACAAGAAGGGGGAAGGATGGGAGGGAGCAAGCAAACAGGAGCAGGCACAAGAGGGGAAAGTGGAAGAGATGGATGGATGAGAATGAGAATCAAGGTGCCAACAGAGAGGCTTTACTTTAAATAGTCCCACATGCACTTCATTGCAAGTACTCAACTGGCAGTGGAAGGATACACCCTGGCAACGAATAGCACAAGGTAAGAGAGCACTTACTTCTCTATGCTGGGCCACAATGTGATTGATAAATGCTCAAGCCAATGGCTCTATTGGGCCAGACAAACCAAGTCAATGGTTAGAAGGTGGTGACAATCTAAGCATGTTAGAGAAAACAGGTGTGTTTGATCAGGGATGCTGCATAAACCGAGTTCTAAAAATATACTCCTTCACTGTAGCACCAATTACGATTCCAAACCGCACTGAGCAGATCAGGAAACTGCATTACTCAGGAAACAGGATGTGCACTTGCAGTGAATTCTAGAGAAGTTTTGTAACATGTAATGAGCTTTCCCGCCAAGCTTATAAGAGATTATGATTTACAGCTCAATTGTTATGCTCCAAGAAGATGCTCTCCCCACTATCATTTAAGGTTAAAACAGGTCCCCATGTGTCCGAGGTGAATTTCTTTTAATTTACACTTAGTACACTTCTGCATTATTTTCATTTATCTACCGAAAATATATCTGGGACAGGATTGGTATCTGCTCTTCCAATTATTCTTTTTCTCACACCTATAATAACGCAAACAGGTGTCTATGTCCAAAGGAACGCACTTGCTAAACACCTAATAGCATATAAATGGCTAATGGTACTTGCCTGTACGCCTATATGTTGTTTATGGATGATAATCTTACAATGGTATATTTGAGTCTTAAATTATCAAGGTATTAATCACTATCAAAAAAAACATTGCATACCTGTCCCTAAATAAAGAAAGCAAGTAAGAGCATAGAAAACGAAAATGACCAGCGGTTTTTAGACCTCGCCCACCAGACAGCTTTTAGCTGCTTGACGTAAAGTCTGTGGGTTGAAGAGGTGGTACGAAAAGCCTTCATAAACCCATAAAATGATGTAAACATACATTCCTCACACATTCCCCACACCTCTTCTTCACTTACCCCTGCATGCCCCACATGCGTATAAATCGCATTGCGGGCATGGAGGAAACGGTGGAAACAGCTGACGCACCTTTTCCACACATTTTCTGTACATTTTCCTATTTTTTTTCCATAGCCTAAAGAGGTCAGTGGTGTCTGCAACAGGCAGCTGAGAGTGCAAAGACTCCTTTTATTTTCAGTCTGTTCTCAGGGAGCTCGCTCACAACGTAGCAGGACCCCAAACCATGGCCTACAAAGAGGACAAGTTAAATGGGAGCATCTAAGCCAAGTAACAAGGGGGATTATTAATAGCTAAAAGTTCTCGCATCTACCTCATGAGCTTTGCTGGTTTTCCGTGGTCCCTCTAGATATATGGAAAATATAATCATCCACCAACAAAGCAGACACCAAATCACTGCTCTAAAAGAAACTACTGGCAACATCAAGGGTCAAAGTGGCTACATATTGAGACAGCTGTGTCTCTATACAAGTTCCTTCCACCTACTATTCAACGTGAATAATCCCTACCCATGTAAAAAAATTGCTGTTTTTATTTTTTACAATTATATGTTGCACAAGCATGAAATATTGAGCTAAAAATTGATACTCGTTATATCACAAATATTTGTAAAGTACACACAGGTGAGTAATAAGAATTTACATTCAACCTTACCCGAACCACAAAGTCTGCATATTGTTTCTGTGTATGGCTTGCAGAGCCAAATGTTTATCGGGCTTAAGACACCGTAACCAAATTAGCTATGACTTAAAGTCTTTGACAATTTTGATACTAGTAGGTATTCTATCTACATTGATCAAAAAGACATAAAGGGCATACGTCCACATTCAGATGTCTCAGCCCCTTACAACACATGATCTTAACCCACAATTTTTGGCTGAAGAGTTTAATTTGCCTTAGGACATTAAAATAAATTTAGCTTAACGGGTTCCAAGCCACCTAGTTAGCTATATGTTTTACACTTCAACCGTACATCCATTTCAGTCATACTGGGCCCAAATATTCTCTCATCAACCTACATGTCAATCATCCTGAAGAAGGTGACTTACACCTAACACACCTGCATACATATCAAATGGCATTAAAGCTGCATAATGGGCAACAATACCTCAAAACATTCAACCTACTGAAGTAGAGCAATATACATATGTAAGCCCCTGCAGAACCTAAAGCCATGTTCTTCGGCACATGGATCTATGCACATGGCGCTCTCCAAAGTTCCATAACATGTTTGAGTTGGCTACTATTCAATGTAACCCACCATTAAACAATTTATTAATCTACTCCAACACTGTCAACAAGTTGCAGTATGTTTCACTGCTAAACAATATAAAACAGAATCAAATACAATATCAATAAACTAGCCTGACTCTCGTCATTAAGCGCCCAACGGCCGTAAAAGGGCACCAGACTGTCTCACTTCTGGACCATTCAAAAAGTTGGGAACACGCTGTACAAATGCACTTAACATAAGATAAGAAGGCCAATAGATCTCTGGGAGCACCCATTCAGAGCAACTTACCCCACACTTTGGCCCCATCTATTGCACAGAAGCCTTTGGAGTCCATTGAAGTACAGTATAATGACATCGCTCAGTAGACAAGACTCCTCGCTGCCAAGGTGGCCATGGCATGGTACACAGTGGACATACTATTTGGGAAGTCAATTTGATTACAGGGCAACATTCCATCGTTGGAAGCCCATCAAGTTTCCCCAATAATAACTTGGCACAAATTGGGTGCTTAGCATTACTAGATCTCTGAAGCTGCCTGGATGTAGTTTATCACACTATTTATAGACTTGCAATAGCAATGTGTCGTCCGAAGAGTCCAGACAAACATCAGTCTCTAGCACGACTTGAAAAACTGGTGACTTGACAGATCCGCACCAAAGGGGGTCTGCTTTTATCAAATTATTAGTTCAACTATCTGGACCAATAGCATTGGAACTTGTGCTGCCATCAATTGTTTTCATGATTTCAGTGGCCCATGCTGTCATTTTTTTATTCCTCAGCTTAACAACAGCATACTTATCTTGATTACTATCCCCATTCACTGTCTGCTTGTAACTGGGACCTTGAATTATAGATGTAGACACAGACACTGTGACAGGATGCTCTGAGCAATACAGCAAGACCACACAAACTGGAACAAAGGAACAGATACTGGGACAGGAGAAAACAACACTGGGGCATTTTAAGTGGAGAGATGCGGACACTCGAATACGGAAACACAACATAACAGGGAACACTTCCAATTGGCAGGAGACACGTACACAGTCAGGAAACACTGGGGCAGGGATTACATTGACACTGGAACGAACATAAACACTCTGATCGGAGCAGACAGATGATGGACAAAGAAGGCACATACTCTGGGACAGGAGACACTTACACCAGTACATGAATAGGAAAGCACTAGCCAATCACTTCTTTCTAATAAACATGGACATCTAGTTAACTAAGAAAGAAATGCCTGAAAAATCAGCAGACCCTTACACTGGAACAATATTACAGGTAAGGCACAGAAAATGCGATATTATTGGGCAGGTCACGCCCAGCCAAGCCAATCCCTTACATGCGATTCCTTTACAGACCTCCAAGCCCCCCACTCAGTCCATCCCATCCCATTCTCTTCAAGACTATCTACTCAAAGAACAATCTCACGCACGATCACCCATTTGGATCACATAAAGTATGCATCTTTAAGTCCATATTACTGCCCACTCTGAACTTTCCTCAGTCAGACTACTTCCATTCTGACCCCTTCCCAGTAATACTTTCCCTTCTGATCCCTCCCCAGTCATAACACTTCTCAGGAACCTGCTTACAGTACACAGGGTGCCGGTGTTGTAGAATACCGCATAAGCAACTCAAATATCCAGTCAACACATGACCCCTCTCTACCCCCACCTCTCCTGTATGTAATAGCAACATCTTCACATACAACACAGTGCCAATGGCCATCTCAGGGCAAATGGGTCAATACCAACAGTAGACTCACCCTACCCCCTCCACATGTTACCAGCCCATCTGTGAGTCCCAAATGCCACTGATTTTTAACAACCACTGCAGCTCCAAAGCTATCACACGAACACATGATCCTTAAAGTACTACAGTTATCCTTCTCGCCATCTTAGGCATGCTTCCATTCAGAAACCCTACCACAACTTTAAAGAGGGCATGTTCTGCATGACCACTTGATTGCGACAGCACATGCGGCCTTGCCCTACACCTTCACATGCACCAACCAAATTAAATCTCATCCTTGGGGTTGGCATACAAGCAATCTAGAGCCCTGGAGCAATGCAAACTTAGACAGCCCACATATATGCACTAACATGCATTTCACGCAACCGACAGCCTATGGATGCCAAGAACCCATGCCACAGCAGACACACACTAATCAAATACTGAATACCATGGAAGCAAAATGTGTTATTACAACTTCTTTTCGAGAGCTACAGTGTTCTGCATAAGCTTTCAAATAACTATGTTGTCTTCTAGTAAAAAATTATATTTCGTAATGTTCCATCTGCTCTATCAGTCTCTGAGGATGTACACTTAGTTAATAAAACGTGTTGATTTGGCACAGAGCCATGTCGTAGAATTCTTGGGAACTACAGGACTTCACTGTGCAGTTGAAAACTTGTTGTGTTCACAGCTATTTACTTTCACCACCCACAAAACTCCCTAAGCAGCTGCCTGACATTCCTGGAGGGGTGGATTTGAGAAGAACAGCCTGGGTAACACCAACAACCGTTCCAAGGCTTTTTGTAGTTGCATTGGTGTGCCACTTCATAGCCATGACAATGCGCTGCACCGCATTAGCGATGGGTAGCACACTATGCCGTGGAGGAGTTCCTGGTTGGAAGTTTGGCAATTTACCATGTGGCCTATGTCCAAAGCACCCTGGGTGAGTGACCGGAGTTGTGTTCTTGTCCTTTCTTAGGTCACTGTGCATAATAGTGTTGTGTCAGGAAGAAATGTGAGCGATAGAGCACACACACATTAATCAGTTATTCTGCAGGTCTCCATAGCACCCCCTAGAGGTTGAATGCCAGAATATCACATAATGCCAGATGATATTTATGCCACGATATTTTAGTTCCTTACACCCTCTTGGATGAGGGCTCAGCAACTCGCATTCTAGGACCGATGCAGCCATCAAGAACAATATTCTTACAGTGACAAGTGTGGGACAATCTGCAGTCCGCTCCCTGTGCCGGATACAGCAACCATGATAACATGCCCTTTATAGCGACTGGACAGATAGGTGAAGGGCAGCAAGATTGCCTTTCTTGAGAAGTTCTTGCGAGACAGGAAAAACCAGATCCGTGCCTCCCTCCTGACCCTCAGAACGTTTATGCTGCTTTACTTCGTCATTTCCGTATTCCACAGCAGGGCTCTGCCGTGCCACTATTCAATGTAAAGAAATGTATTCTTCTTACAGGTGCCAGTAGCAGGGCTGGCTCGGTTACTGGGGTGGGCTTTGACCCAGTCCCGATAAATAAAGGAACCACCAGAATCGAAAGTTCTCACGGCACATGCCAAGGTCCAGACATTGGGAGAGGGGGCCACACAAAATGTATTCATATTCATTTAACTCTGAAATCCTGAAACTAAAAACAGGACCAAAAAGCATTAATCTTTTCACCTTTAAACTGCAGCGTTGGTCGGATTCATTTGTTGGTTATTCCTCATGCAGGGTGTGCTTTTCAAAGTGCTCAGTGTGGGAGGGGAGAGAGGGTCACGAGGTCAGGGTTGGGGGGAAGGGGGGGTAAGAAATCACAAAGAAGTAACACGCCTTTACAAAACTTTATTCCTAAACTTTATGAGGCTAGCATTTTCAGCTTCAGGGAATTTATATTTATTGGAAGGATTTATGCAGATAAAGGATTCTTTATTAATGCTTCATACTAATTTTAACATCTTATGATAACCAACGATGTTAGAAATGGGGATTTCTGGTTGGCTAGGGCTTGCGCCTAAGCCAGGCAGAAACCACCACTCTAGTCAGGGCAAGGGCGTTACACGCTGAAGATAACCCCTGCTCACCCCCTTGGTAGCTTGGCACGAGCAGTCAGGCTTATCCCAGAGGCAATGTGTAAAGCGTTTGCGCAACACACACACACACAGCAGCAACACACTAGGCACACCACAAAAGAAACTCCACACAAGGTTATATCAAAAATAGCCTTTGTATTTATCATAAACACATTAGAAACATAATCACACATTTACACGGTGCCAACTGGCACTAGGCAATATTCACAGGGGATTATATACAGGACCAGGCCAATCGGGCCACGGTCAGAACCATCAGAATGCAGGTAGTAAATATAAAACACAACCAGTAACTACTGGTACCATAATGACCTAAGCATTATCACATTAGCATTAGACACCATCCTAAAACAACATAGCATGACATTAGGCATAACCACATTAGGCCCAAACCTCATTAGCATAAACACATTACGCAGTAGGGCTCTCCAGCCCAAACACATTTAGGCAATAATTATGGTGCATGATTAGGCCATCAACACATGGTGCATCATTACATTAGGCCTGTCCCCTATTAGGAATAAACCTAACCACAGTACTGACCCCAAGCCAACTGGCCTTCCACTGGGGCTCAAATGCCCTATGTCCAGAAATGTCAGGACTTGTAGATAGGGCTTCTCAATTAGCCCTGGGGCTGCCAAAGCAGCAACAACAAAGGGGCGCAATGCGCTAGGGCAGGAGTGTATCTCACCCCTTTCTTTTCCTTATAAACGAAATGCCCCCAAAGAAAAGAATGGCGCTGGCACTACTGTGCCTCCTGGGTCCCCACTGGGACTTTCTAACAAATGGCCCCCAACGTTGCAGCTGCCCGCAATTGCGGTGCAGCTGGGTACAAGAATGAGCCCCGGCACTACTGTGCCTCAAGAATCCCCTTTTCTGGGACCCTCCCGGTGCTGCTCCCTGGGATCACTGCTCAAAGGGGGAATTAGCACTCACTGTGCTTCTGGAACATTAACACTGCTCCGCACTCAGCCCCACGTTGCAGCGGCCCGCGCTCTCGCGGTGCCGCTGTAAAAACAAGCACTGCCACCACCGTGCCTGGGGAGCACAAAAAATGCTCCAAACTCAGCCCCACGTACCGGGACGCTTCTGGTGCCTCTGGCGGCACCCGTACTGCTTCAGAGGGCCCCCACTGGCAGGAAGAAGACACAGCCCCCTCTGAGCCCCACTCACCGGGGCTCTCTGTCGCGGCTCTCTGCCTCCTCCGGTCTCCACTCACTGGGGCCTTCTTGTAGACACCTCCCGTCTACAACTTGCAGGGCTCTCTCCTCTTCTGGCGATATGCAGGGCTCCCACCACTCACGGGGGCCCCGCTCAGAGAGACGCCGACTTCGGGACTTCTTCCCGACCCTCCGGACTTCCTCTGTCTCTCTCTGCTTCTCCGGACGGCTGATGCAAGCCCACGAGGCTCGGCTCCTTCCCGCTTCCTGTTTGCCACCACGCCCACAACCAGGCAACCGGCCTGACTTCCGGGTCGGCCGCGTTGACTTTTCTCCGGGTCGCGGCGGTGAAACGCGGGGTGGGCTCCCGCTTCAAATCAAGGCAATTGCGGGGTGGGCACCCGCTTTCCTGAATGAGCGCACAAGCGGGGTGGGCACCCGCCAGTAAACACCATAAGCGGGGTGGGCACCTGCTAAAGCACACAATGCGGGGTGGGCACCCGCTTAGATCAGCAAAACGAGGGGTGGGCTCCCGCTACAGCACACAATGCGGGGTAGGCTCCCGCCCATCGACACACACCAAAGCGGGGTGGGCTCCCGCTCTACTCCCACGCAAAGTAGGGGAATCCCCAGGTCGCAGCCCAGTGCTGCAAATAAAAATAGGAGCTCTCCTCTCTCCCAGCAATAAAAAGATAGCGCTCACGAGGCGCTTAGTCTAAAGTCCAGGGGGCAAAGGCTGGGCCCAGGTAGGCCAGCACACAGGGCACTCCAGCAGGGAGGCAGTCCCTTGTGGCGGTTGCTCCTGGAGCCCAGCAGCAGCAACAAGCCCCCAGTCACAAGAACAGCTCCACTCATGGGGTCACAGCCCCTACATTTATACTACATTTCTCCTTTGTCTGCAAAGCACAGGGCGGGGGGGGGGGGAGGAAACAGTCCCAACTGGTTCTGGGGTTTTTTGGAGCACTCTGTTTACAGGGCTCCTCTTCCCCTTTGTCAGGTGGGGGCTCGGTGATCAGACACACCACAGGGGGCGGAGCCAGCATTGTACAGGCTAGGCACAGGCCTTTTCAGGGACCAGGGACTTCTCCTCCCACTACTCCAAATGCAGATGTCCCATTCAGCCTAGCGCCGACTCACCCTGCCCCTCCTGGAGCCACACACACCTCACCAGCCCTTGTCACTCAAAAGCCAGACATGCAATTCACATCAGGCAGGCAGACACATAGCACACAGAAATGCCAACTTCTAAAAGTGGCATTTCTAAAATAGTTATAATAAATCTGCGCACACCATTGCGTAGCATTTATTATCACTATTCCAAATATACCAAACTTGACCACGCTGCTCCTCTCATATCAGGAATTACCACTGAAACACTTATCAGGGAATCCCCAATGCATTCCTATGGGAGGGCAGCCTCACAGCAGTGAGAAAACAAAATGGCTGTTTGTCACTACCAGGACATGTCACACACTTAAGGTACATGTCCTACCTTTTACCTACAATGCACCTTGCCCATAGGGCTAGCTAGGGCCTACCTTAGGGGTGACTGACATGTAGTAAAAGGGGGGTCACAGACATGGCACACACTTTAGGTGCCACGTCACAGCGGCAGTAACACTGCGCGCACAGGCCCTGCAATGGCAGAGGCCTGGGATAGGTTTGAAGGGCCACTTTGGTGGGTGGCGCAATCAGCGCTGCAAGCCCACCAGTAGCATTTAATTTACCAGCCCTGGGTATATGAGATACCACTTTACAAGGGACTGACAGGTAAATTAAATAGGCCAAACAGGTGTAGCCCAATCCTTACCATATTTATCACAGAGAGCACACGCACTTTACACTGGACAGTAGTGCTAAAGTGACCAGAGTCCTAAAACCACCAACACCATGTCAGAAAAAAGGCTAGGAGAAAGGCAAAAAGTTTAGGGATGACCCTGCAAAAAGGGCCAAGTCCAACACCAACGCATTAGCTTTCCTCGCCTCTTTTAGTAATTCTAACTAACCAGAGTTGAACTCTATCTTTTTGGAAGTTCTTTCCTCACAAGGCTTGCAGTTCACTCATTTGCTGCACTCTGGAAGCCCTCCTCTGTCCCCCAGGGAAATGAACAGAAGTGTCCTGGAGCTGTGCTGACTCTGGAATGGAGGGCACTATTTCCCAAAGGATTATAGCTGTGTGCCGCAGATTCATCAGAGACCACAGCCTAGGCCATGGCTTCTCTAATTCATAAGCGGGGGCACTGGCGAGGAGGATCCCGCCACTTGTTCTAGAAAGTATCAGAGTATAGCCCACAGGATGAGAGCCAAGAGCATCTGAGAGCCAGAGGAGTCAGCATTGTCACTGAAAGTCGGATTACAGAGCACAGTGTTGTCTACTCCACTGGCAAAGAGTAGGGAAACACCTAGAGTGCCTGGTCTGGGGGGCTGCCAGTGGGACCAGAGGCTCCGATTATGCTTCTCATTTCTCCACTGTTTATTCACAGCAGCCAATGAAAGAAAAGTAAAACAAACACTACAATACGCATGAACACCTCATTGTCACATGATCAACCATAGAGTATCCCCTATATAAGCTCTGACTAAGGTGACGGTGTCCTCTTTCTTTGCTGCTCCGCAGCCAGTTAAGTGCCTTCCCATTACTAGGATTGCTTGTTAGTTAACTTGCTATAGTTTATGGGATAATTTAATAATTATTTGGTGATTATTCTATTGCGATTGCACGCTGGTATTTTTCAGCTGATTGTACCTTGGTCAGATTATTACTCTGGTTTGATTTGAGCATATCGCTATAGTCTTCCGCTTTTTTATCGCGCGAGTAGCGCGTGATTGGGAGCGCTCTGCCTCCCAGACCGAGCGCTTCGCGCCCGGGTGTCTAATCAAGTGGAGCGGGAGGAAGGACGCGCATCGATCCGAAGCGCAGTCCTCTTTCTGCTTTATCCAGTGGCCTGCACCGCGCGGCAGCCATCTTTGCCCGTTTTAAGTTTCACTTTCGGGCTTAGACGACCGCGGGAGCAGCGTTTTTTCTGCTCTTATTCCGCAAGTGCTCGTGCAGGCTCCCAGTGACGCCCGACACCTGCTGCTGGTGTAGGGCTGTACAATTGTTGCATAGGCTTTGCCTAGAGTGGTTGGCAAGCCCTCCCTCCACATTTGAAACATTTGGGCAGTATTTCTCATTGCCTTATTGCCTGCGGTTGTGCCACTCCCCCTGATTGGTCTTAACCTTAAGACTTCACTAACCTTGCCTGGAAAATGTAACCCTTGTGTGGGAGTCAGGCAGTCCTCCGGTGGGGTAATTACCACACTACTGTGTACCATAATGTCAGAATATTTTTATGAGGAGGAGTACTACGAGGAGGAACCCTCTGGGTCCATGGAGCAAGACCTCGTTGAGGCACTTGATGCAGGAGTGCAGCACTCAGTAAATAGAGCCCTGGTGAGAGCCATAGATCCACTGAAGTGCCATCTAAGCGGCTAGGCTCAACAACAGGGATGGCGTCCTGGCTCAGGCAGCCGCCCCAAATCCAGTGGGAAAGGGGTCAGAAATCCCCATGCTGCGGACTTTGCAAAACTGGCCAAGGCCATTGCTAGTGACCAGGATTACAGTCCCCGATCTCATGAGACTACGGTCACGGAGATGCCCCAGGATGACGATGAGGATACCTCCTCTGACCATGTGTCAGAACAAGAAGAGGCCCCCAGACCCTCCAAGAGATCAAAGAAGGAGCGACACGCAGAGACCCCCTCCCAACCTAAGCTCCTTACTTTCGAGCCCGCAGAAATAATTCATCCCAATTCTTCCGCCTGGCTTCCGCCTCAGGAAGTGGCCGACTATGTGCAATCCGATATTCGGCAGGCCTTCAACAAGGACGTAAGGGCACGACTAAGATCAGAATGTCCAAGACCAAACCTGCCAGGTAAAGTGGTGGAGACTCCTGAGGTTGATCCCTCGATGCTAACGTATCGGAAAAAGTACTCCAAAGACCCTAAAAAGGGCATTGACCGGGCATGGAGATCATGCCAGGACAAACTTTTAGACATGACAGGCCCCTTGACGAAAATACTGGAGCTGGGCTTTACAGCCAAAGAATCCGCGCTAGCTATTGACCCGGAAGAATTGATTGGTTGGGCGCAGAGGGCATTATGCCAATTAGGAAATGCGAACTGCGAAATGTCCAGCGAGAGGCGCCGCTCAATCTTATTGAAGCTGGACCCCAAATTAGCAGAACTTTCCTCTTCTGAGTCAGGGCCTCTTGCTCAGGGCCTCCTTTTCGGCCAGCCTTTTCTTAAAGAGCTTACAAAATTTGTCGCCACCTTCAGTGGGTTGGACAAAGCACAAGGCTCTCTCAAACGTGTGTTCCGACCGGTTTTCGGCAGGGCCGGACGATACCGAGGGTGGTCGTTCGGCCGGGGCTACAACCAAGGCACCCCTCATGGTCAATACCACCAACAACGAGGTTACCAGGACTCCAATTACAATACTAACTCCTTCTTCTACCCGACCCGACGTGCCAAGAATAGATTCCGAAAGGGCAGATGCGGAGGAAATCAGGGTGGACAGCAAGATACCGGTAATTCAGGTGAGACTGATTCCATGTTCGGAAGTAATTCTGGGGAGCATTATCCAGTCATTTCTGCAAACTTGGCGCTCAATCTCGCAAGATGCCTGGATCCTAGAGACAATGCAAGGGTACAAGAAAGAACTTTACAGCTCCCCCAGTTAGGATTCTCCCAGCCCTCAAATGTATTTTTCCCAACAAGAGCAGGACTTTATCTCCGAAGAGATAGACTCTCTTTTAAGGAAAGGGGCCATAGTGATAACAGACCCTCACCCCGAGGCTTTACCAGCAATATCTTCCTTGTCGAGAAGAAAGGGGGTGGGATCCAGACTAGTCTTAAATCTAAAGGATTTCAAAGGATGGGTAGTATATCGACACTTCAAGGTGGAGGGCATCCATCTTCTGCGCAACCTCCTTCAAGAAGGGGAATGGATGGTCCGTTTGGACCTGAAAGATGCGTATCTATCAGTTCCCATCTACGCACCATATCATCGTTTTCTGCAGTTCCTCTGGCAGGGAGTTTGTTTCGAATACAAAGTCCTCCCCTTCGGCCTTTCGTCAGCACCATGGTTCTTAATGAAACTCCTTCGCCTAGTCATGGAATCATTGAGAGCACGGGGTGTTCGTCTAATAATTTACCTAGACGACATCATCTTCATGGCGCGCTGTCCTCAGCTAGTGGTGACACATCTCGAATGGACGATCAACCTCTTACAAAGTCTGGGATTCATTGTGAATCCTCAGAAATCGATTCCAAATCCAGCCCAATCTATCGAATTTCTAGGTTTTCAGATCGACTCACTGAGTTGCCAACTTCGCCTTCCAGTTCAGAAAGTCAGATCAATCAAGAGGGAGTTGAGATTGATTTTGAACAAGCAGAGTGTATTACTGAGATCTATAGCCCGGGTCGTCGGGCTGCTTGCCTCGTCGATTCAGGCGATCTTCCCGGGTCTCCTTCACTACTGAGCACTTCAAAGGCTAAAGATTCAGCATCTCTGGAAAGGCCTTGGATATGCGGAACAGATTCCCCTCTCAGGGGAGGCGAGGTGAGAGATGTTGTGGTGGCTAGACCACATGGAGGCTTGGAACGGGAGAGCCCTCTTCGGACCCTCCCCGGAAATAGTGAAAGAATCCGATGCCAGCCGTTGGGGTTGGGAAGCCCGTTGCGGCCAGATGTCCACTGGTGGCCGCTGGTCACAGGAGGAACTTTCATTACATATCAATTGTCTGGAGCTACTGGCGGGCTCCTTTGCGATTCGCTGTCTTTCTCCTCAGAAGACAGACTGTTGTATCCTCCTCCGCATGGACAATGTGTCAGCGGTACGCTACGTCAACAAACTAGGGGGGGGGGACGAGGTCCCGTATTCTGGCGGAAATCGCCAAGGATTTCTGGCATTTTTGCCTTCAGCACAGAATTTCAGTAGTGGCGGAATATCTCTCGGGCTGCAACAACAAGGTGGCCGAATGGCACTCCCGTCATCTGAGGGACTTCAGCGACTGGAGACTCCATCCCCGGGTTTTCCAGTCACTGAATTACCTTTGGGGCCTTTGCACGTTGGACCTGTTCGCATCTCGTCTCAACAGACAACTCCCAGCCTTTTACAGCTGGCGTCGGGATCCGGAGGAGATCGCCACGGATGCGTTCCTACAGGACTGGCTAACATCTCTGTGCTATGCCTTCCTTCCGTTTATGATCATTCCCAGAGTCCTAGCTCAGATCCGACGTCAACACTCGGAGCTAATACTGATCAACCCACTCTGGAGAGCCCAGGCATGGTTTCCAGTGCTCCTCGAAAGGTTATGTGCCGTACCAATCCTTCTTCCACAGAGTTGGAACCTATTGCTGGACCCTCAGAAAGCCCCTCATCCATTGATAGAATCGAAACAACTTCCTCTGGTTGCCTGGCGGGTTTCAGGGACAGATGGGAGGTCCCAGGCCTTTCACAAGACCCTGACAAATTTATTAGTGAAGCCTGGTCAGCTAACACCCACAAGTGGTACTCATCAGCTTGGAAACTATGGTGTGGCTGGTGCTCTCAACAGAAGTGGATTCCTCTAAGGCACATGTCTCTTTGATTGTAAATTTTTTGGCCTCTATTGCTGCGTCGGGCTTAGCTTATAGGACTGTAAACAATTTCCGGTCAGCCATCTCAGCAGGGCATGTACCAGTGGAGAGCAAACCGGTTGGAGAGTATCCTTAGGTGTGTAAACTGCTCAGGATATCCGGATGGGCAATACTCAGATTTGTGGGATGTGTCTACCGTCCTGAGATTCTTGGAAGCCTGGCCTTCCAATAAATATTTGTCAAGAAAACAGCTGTCTGCCAAGCTGACCATGCTGCTTTGTCTGGTGTCATGCAAGCGAGTCTCGGATGTCCGAGCGTTAGACTTAGCGGGACGTAGATTCTCCCCAGAGGGTGTGACTTTTGCTATCACTAAGCGAACTAAGTGGAATACCTCTTCGATATCTTACCCAGCTTTTCCTAATAATCCCAAGCTGTGTGTTGTGCAATGTTTAAAAGACTGAGGTGAGTACAGCTGAATTTCGTTCAGACATGAAGGGTCAATTGTTAATTGTGTTGCAAAAGCCTTTTCGCCCTGTGACTCCTGCCACTTTGTCAAGATGGGTGTGTTGGCTGATGGGAGAAGCGGGCATTAATATATCAAAGTTTGGAGCTCACTCAGCCAGAGGAGCTATGGCTTCTAAGTCTTTTTCGTTAGGTGTCAGCCTTACAGATATTATGAATGCAGCTGATTGGTCAACAGAGACCACTTTTAAGTCTTTCTATTATAAGCCTAGTGTGGATGTGGCTTCTGTCGTGGTGGCTAAGCTTTAAACAAGCATAATCGGAGCCTCCGGCCCGGACATAGAATTAAAAATTTGCAAACATTTGTGACAAGAATTTTCAATTCTATTAAGGACACGGAGGCGAGGATTATCCCACCCAAACGTTATGTATATCTGCATTGTAATTTGGCATAGTATGTTCATACTACATTATGAGTTCCTATATTTTTTCCCTTCCTGATTATAATGAGATATCAGATTTGGAGAATGGTGTTACGGTTTATCCTTTACACTTTCAGGTGCTGATAACAAGTAGAGTTTGATGGTGCACATCGATGTAAGGTCGTCGATTTCCAAAGAAGGATATCGAGACTCGTTGGTTCAAGAACCAGGTTCTGAGGTTGAGCCCCGTTGGGCTGCAAGTTGTCTCTTCAAGAGGAAGTTAGTCTACGACAAGGATGGTTTTACAAGATCAAGTTTGGTTTACGGACTTAACTGTTAAATGATCATACAAAGAAAGGAGGACACGGTCACCTTAGTCAGAGATTATATAGGGGATACTCTATGGTTGATCATGTGACAATGAGGTGTTCATGGGTATTGTAGTGTTTATTTTACTTTTCTTTCATTGGCTGCTGTGAATAAACAGTGAAGAAATGAGAAGCATAATCCTCTCCTCCGTGACCTTAATAGAATTGAAAATTCTTGTTAGAATGTTTGCAAATTTTTAACTCTAGCCTAACCAAGCAGACCTCAGAAATGCAACAAGGGAGTGTGTCAATCACGTCAGCCTGAGAAAGCAGGGAGCAGTCCCCATAGATGGGGAAAACCCAGAGGCTTTCACAAAATCCTGGGATGATGGTTTCCTTATAGCAAGTCTAAGGATTCTGGGCCTCAGATCTCTATATGGCTGGAACGTCTCAGTTCCACAGAGCATCTATCTGGCACGAGGCATTCCCTTGAATGCTTCTATCCAGAGGCAAGAAAGGAAGAGGAAGATGGCTTCCCACTCTAACTGCCTATAGGTGGCAGTACTAGAGGACATAATGAAATCCCAAACTACTATTAAAGCATGGCGCTTTGCTTTCACTGCCCATCCTGGTGTTACCACCACAGCTTGGATGTAATGGAAGCTCAGGGTAGGTACAGGAGCCTTTGCATTCACTACCATCTCTATCTGGATAGTGACTCCTCATGGTAAGAAGGTATTCTTTCTAAATACCAGGAAATCTTTGACAAAACACACATAATGTTACTTTACACGGCACCAAGAAAAAGCAGATACACACCATTTACACAATATGCAGTAAAGGAAAGACAACAAATAAACATAACATTCCTAGTAGAGCAGTTCCTATATTTAATGGGCAAAATTACTTTATTGAGCAGAACTGCGCCTTTGCTATGCACTGTAATAATTCTTGTGAAACAATACGGTTTAGTAAACCTAGGATTTCACGTTTCCAAAAATAATGACATTCTGGCCCGAGTATTCAAAAACACCTCTGGGGCAAAATACATCATGCACTATATTAAAAAGTACATGCTATGTTTCCGCGTAGTAATCAGTTTTGAATATGTGTGTTTTCAGTCCCAAAACTATACCTAGACTGATTGGCACATAATGCCTCCTTTGCACTTTATTGTCAAACATACCACCTAACAACTGTTTTCAAATTCCTTAAAAGTCGAAAAGAACAGTCAAGTGCTTATCTTACCAGGTATACAAACATGCTGTGACAATGGAAACAAGGTTTACCTAAGAAGAAAAAGCTTAAAAAGACCAGGCAATGAATGCATGCCTAACCCGTTTTTCCCATGTTTTCCTACAGCATCATGGTGCTCTTTTAAAAATATTTTTGTAGAGCAGCCACACTGCTCTACAGCATGGGAAAAAAAATTACCAAAGTCAATAGCTCCGATAGATGAGGCCTACCGGCTTTGGCAATGCTTGTTTTCCAAGTTTCCATACTGAGCACGACTACCATGGCTATTTTGGTGTTCTTTCAAGTTGCTTTGTATCATTAAAAAATACATGCTCTCCCTAGACTGTTGTCATTTTTACAAGTAGGCCACAGATAGGGCCACGTGCTTGGTTAGTGATGTTCAGTAGAACAAGGTCTGTGCTTCTGCTTTCCATATACAGGTGTAATATGGTTCATATATTTTGCTGGAAACTGCTAAACATTTCGCTTTAGCTACACCAGTGGTTCTTAACCTTTTGACTTCTGTGGACCCCCATTTAATCATTACTGGAACCCGAGGACTCCCTTTGAATCATTATTGAAAGCCGGGGACCCCGGCATAAGCATTTTCGATAACTTGACATGCAAAACAATACACAAAAATACAGAAACAAGCATTCATCAGCTAAACTGATAACTGGTGAAATATTTTATTTAATTCACAAACATTCATTTAAAAAAAATCTGAATTTTAATGGGAAGGTTAGCTTTTCAAAATTCAATTTAGGTCACTTATCATCCACACTATATTGTGTTTGATGCACTCGCATTGCTCCCATGAATCAATCTGAGGGAACTAACCTAATATTTAGCCTCCAATTTCAAATTCTTTCATATTTACAGAACTTTTTAAAATTTTCAACTTAAAATTTTGCTTCTTCATATACATACATTTTATTATTCTGATAATGTTATTTTGTTTTCTAAAACAACCATAGACGCACAGAGTAGCCTTTGTGGACCCCAGGCGTCCCTAGACCACAGGTTAAGAACCACTGAGCTACACCATGACTTCTCAAATCACCCAAGGTCTAAAGTTCACATAGCTCTGGTCTGTTTAACTATGAACGCTTCCATCATCTGTACATCACTTTGGTGGTATGTGGTATGGAGGTCTAACTCATGTCAAACCAGCAAGGGTGTACATACACTAAAATAACGAGACTCATAAGCTGGCAGTTCCTGCAGGAAAATTGATTACTGAAAGACTGGGTCATAGAAAAATGTTAATCTCTTTCCAACTTCAGAGTTTCTCCCACAGTGTTGATTCTGATTGGTGTCAAACAAAAGAATACAAAACTTGTCCACAAGCCAGTGTATCTGGTATATTTAACTTTTGGTAAAAAGACTAAATAGAACTTTTGCTGGCAATATATAGTGGACTTTTATAAGAAGATATGTAATTATAATCACAAATGCAATTACAACTATCTTCAGGGGCCACAGACTTCCTAAATGAGGTGAATAGAGATGATGGTATGGTAAGCGGGCGCGTCGTAACAGATGTGAAGTAGCTCACACTTGTGATCTACACCCCAGAAGACTACTTCAAGCTGCCTACGATGGTGATAAATTACGATTCCTGTCTGGGAGTGGCCACTTCTTTTGGATCAAGTCCAGTAAACAAACCCGTCCCCTTGCCCTGGGGTTTGTCTCCTAAAATCATCCTTCTTTGAAGTACCGAGAAGGAGAAGAAAAGAACAGGAGGAACTTCTGCCAACCAGATAAGACGGAAGTAATTTTGTTGTAAAGTTGGGTGTAGTTTACCCCATTAATAGCTTACCGTCTGTACACTTTAGACTTCGAACAATCACAAAATTAATCCCAACTTTTCCTCATAAAGAGCCTGGCTGGTGTTCATTGACTGACGCGGTCCTGGATCCCTCTGCCTTTTCCGGATTTCTGAGATATATAGAAGTCTGTTCTGCTATGCCAGAGTCCAGTGTGGATTCATATTACAGAGCTGCACCTGAGAGCTCACCAAATGACCTCTAAGAGCAGTAAGATACTCTGGCTGCATTTCTGCCCTGCCTCCCTGTTGTGAAATCCCAAATTACTTGTAGGTCTTTCTGGCCGTAGGGTAAACCCTTAAGTAAGGTTAAGAGCTGCGTGTCATCACCCCAGTGTCAGACCATATGCACTAGGAGTGGTGCACACATACTTTTGGCTTAGCGATTTGACAACCAGCCGAAAGAAGCCCGAGGCTGAAGCCGTTGGGCCTAAACACACCGCGGCAAGTGGGCGCAGAAGAACCACTGACACTGGGTGAAAGGAATCTTTTTCAAAGCTCTTCTATCCTGAGTCTGACGTTTGTGCATTTCAAGGCATTCAGCATCACTACATAAAATGGGTCTGTGACTACCAAAGTAACTGACTCTGCCCAGCCACACCATCCTGTGGGCACACTAAGCTCAGGCAGGCAGTGGAAAGCTGCCCACTCACCAAGACATGAGAACATAAGCTGGAGCTCTACTTTGAAGAGCTACAGCCACATCGACCTGGTTAGACCCTTACACTCCACGTTTTCAGTGTTGCGCTTAAAGCGGCTAATTTCCTGAAGGTTGGGGCAAACTCCAGTTCCCTGATGGAGTTCTGCTTGCATATTACCCTGCTTCTGCTGTTGATTTCACCAAGGTGGAAGCCCACAGCCCACTCAAAGTGTCTACAAATGATTACCCAGAGCACCAGGATTCCCTCTTTACCCTGTACGAGTAGACGAGAGGAGGGTTGCCATGATATACTGTAGGTAAAGGTGAGCGGGATGGTGACTGTGCCTGGCAAGCAAACTCTCTCCTTTGCCAAGATTTACTTGTTTCAACTCTGCAGAACATGCTGACGTTGCCCTTTCTTGGTAACTACTAGAACAGGCCAGTGGGCAAAAACTACAAGCCCACTACTGTTCTCAGTGGCATACAACCTAGTTGCTGGGTTCAACTCACAATTCACGGCTTTGTAGGGGTGCACTGAAGTGCTAGTTTGCTTGCTAACCAGATGCAGCGCTTGAAGAAACTCCTGACTGGTCTTTGTGTCCCCTTTGCTTTGCAGGGTCCACAATCCCATGATCGCCCAAAGGTAAGAACCCAGAGTGTTCCCTTCAGTATTACGACTTTTCCTTCCTGGGTGTGGAGACATTGACTCAATATAACCAGCAACTTTTGAGTTTCAAGAGCTACAACTTTTGAGTTTTTAAGATACTTTGAAAACCCTAACCCAACATTGGAAGACAGAGCAGATTTCCTGTAAAAAAATATATTGAAAGCAAACATGCAAAAGACGGAGAATCTTCCCACAGGTTGTCTACAGGATATTGTATTGTGATTGTAATTTTACTTGTGATCTTGTTCAACTGTTGATCATCAACAGTGTAGCAGGAGGTATAATTTTTGGTGGCAGGCTGGTAGTCAGTAGGGGTAGTGTTGGTCTTTGCTTCATAAGAAAGAGGCAGTGATTCATATATTTAAGACCACTCGATTACAAACAGCAGTTACCATGCTCATTAAAATGATCAGGAAATGTATGTTTTGATGGTGAAATGGTTGCCCAATGTTACTACTACTTTGTATTAATTGCTGACGTTCTGTGGTTTTAATGAGCGTGTTGCTTTATATTATTTGTTTTTACTTTAGTGTTATGCATATATATTTAATGTTTTCACTGGGTAGCAACTCTAGCTGGACATTTCTTCTGCATTGAAACTCAAACAACTGTGCTATACTGCATCTAGTCTCAGCCCCCCCCCCCCCAACTACCCTGTCAATAAGGCTTTAGAGGTCAAGCTCCTGTCTCCAACCAAGTACCCAGCATCCCGGCCAATGGGAGTCCGGTCCAGTCTCACCTTTGGTACCTGGGCACTGGACTGCCAAGCAGCACCGCACAAGCGTAAAAACAGAGTTAGTAGTGACAGTCACATTCGGCACTCGGGAGACAGGGGAGAGACTCACGAAGGAGTACTTTACCCTTGTGGGGGTGCCTCAGAGCTGTCCACGAATCACCCAACAGGGTTCGCAGAGGCAGGATAAACCAACCGTTCCTCCGAGCTCCCAAGCTACACGCATGGGGGTACAGTGAGTGAGGGATGGCCTCCTGACGCATGTGTAGTTGTCCCATCTTTAAAAGAAGCCCGTTATTAAGTAATGAACTGAGCTGTCCAGGTACATAATGTAAATGTGCAAAACAGAAACTTACATGGGAGGGCCTGAGAGATGTAAAATAGTTCTAAACGTGTAACATTCCTCTCCGGATCACCCCTCACAGCAGTTTATAATTAAATTACGCAGTCAGTTGAGAAACGTACTAAGAGGCCTAGAAGCCCACACCGTGGGTAAACCACGACCAAAGTTAAGTTCTTCCATCCCTCACACGTCACTTCCTGCTGGAGTGCCACTCCGCAGCCCCTCACAGAGGCAAAACCAGCGACTTCGGGGAGCATTTGAGTTAGCAAGTCAGTAGCTCTGCACCACTCAGACAAAAGCACTTCTCATTTACCACTCACAGGAACAGCCGTCTCGTCAGACAGAAGCTTGGACCACTTCCAGGGCTCGGCCAGAGCACAGGCAGCTGATGCCTCTGCGGGGACTACCCTCGGCGCCCTCAAGTCATGGAGTCACACTAACAGGGCGGTGCTCGGAGAACTTTTCACATGCATGTGCGCTGCCCTCACAAGCTGCCACGGAAGGAAGGTTCCGTTTGCACAGCTCACCACACCCTGCAATAAGCATCCGAGTGCTTTAAATGAAATGCCACCAAACTTTCAGCTAGAGTGCCACGGCTCTGCGGCATGAACCAGCTCACTGCCTGGCACGATAAAAGCTTTTCATTCCTTTACATGACTCCAAGGGGTTGAAAAACAACATATCGTAGTTTAGCACAAGTGCAGTGAAAGAGCCGCAAGTCACAGGGTAGGGTGCAGGCAAATGTTATTTGGGATCCCAGCAAACAGCACTGAGCAGAGTTGTTTATCGGAGGGAAATATTTCTAGGGCAGACGTGTTTGGTTTCCACCACGCTGTGTTTGTGTACACTGTGCCTCTCTGATACCAGCGAGCAAGAGCAGGGAACAGAAATGTCCCGCAGCGTCCAACATCCGCAGGAACCGGCAGCTCGTACGGCTCCGTTTGTAGAAGAGCCGAAAGTTAAAAGCAAGAATCCATTTCAATATGGAAAACGTCAAACTGCGGCGCAGCATTTCTCGATACCAAGTACTTACTGTGTCTTGTCCCTACTGGAAAATCAGTGTCAGAGCCAGCCTTCTCCAAGTCCCAGGCTAAACGCACTGCAGCATATAGATCCTGTACATTAGGTTGTCTCCATTGCAGCGCCTCCCCTGCCCTCTCTGACTTCAGTTTGGAGAAGTGCTCTGCTGACCAACCCTCCTGTCGGCACACGTGACGTGCCACGGCCCGGTCCCGCGCTGCGTCACTATTCCCCACCCGGGGCCCTCTGCTGCTCCACCTAGTTTATAATAATATGCGCATCTGTTTCTGAGAACAAACCCTATACATACGGTGTTAAGTCACTTCCTGCAATTGTGCGGCGCTTAGAATGTACATGTCATTGCACATACACGGTCGTATTCTGCGGTTGTTTTTTTGGAACGACGTAATACCAATCACCTACTCTTTTTATAATGCCTGACTAAAAAAGATGCATGCCAAATAAATGCTTACATGATAACATGTAATATTGGTTAAGAGAAACGGAATGAAGTTGTGCACGAGCCGAACCGGCGTTCAAAGCCAACACTAAAAGAGATAACACGTTTTTGGAATAGGCGCCTTCGCTGCTTAGCATTAGCAGTGTTACACCGAAGCAAAGAAGGGAAAAAGACCTAGTGTGAGATGCAATGAACCTTACCAGACCGACAGCTGCAGACGCCACTTTGAGAAAAAACACGGAAGTTCTGTAGAAGAACAGGGACACAGGAACCCAGTCTCAGAACGATTGCCTCGACCTTTTTTCTAACAATAAAGAGTGAAGAACCACACTCAGATCAAGCGAGAGTCTGAAGGACAGCCGGGAGTTCGTTCTTATGTTTTACTGTTTTCTATAGTGGGCACATTAGTATAGCAGAACGCTATCTGCGGCAGTCTTGCACATGGTCCCCTTTAACAACACAGTCAGTGCATTGTGAAATCTACAAGTTAACCTATACATGAGAAAACAAAGTAATGTAAGCCACAACGTATTGTGTGATGAGTGTGAAAACCATGGATGGCCCACTGTTTACTTTAGGTGGCAATAGGAGTGCCTCTCTCACACGCCTCTTCATTCATCACACTGCTATGTGTGGTGTCCTATAAGTCGATAACTGCACCTTGGTGGTCCTCATGCATGAAATGGAAACACTTCCCTCATAGGATCAATACAAAAGATAACACACTTCCAACCACACACCCTACATGGTGTAGCGCGCTACCCATGGAGGCCGGCACTTCAGGGCCCAACGGGGCGTAAGCCCGTGGTGGCTCCTCCGCTAAGGCGGAGGAGCGTCGCCCCACTGCTTTATGCAGTGTAAAAAAAGGAAAAATAAAATGAATCAAAACGAGTAAACTGGGGCAGTAGAACGCTTGCTTACCTGGGGGGAAAGTTACGGAACTCCCTTCCTCTTGCTCTCCGGTCACAGCCTAGCCTGCAGTTATTCAGAAAGCAGTTAAAGACCTGGCTGTTCCCACTTTAAATAACAGAGTCACTTAGACTTTAAACTCAGCTTGCTGCATTTCTTTTCGGCTCTTGATCTGCCTAGCGCTAAGACACCTTCGGGTAATGCACCCTCTATAAAACTATTTCATTCATTCATTCATTCATTCATAATAACTCAAGGTTATTATTTTATTTCTTCCCATTGCAGCGTCTTTGCTGGGCAGGACTGCTCTCAGAGCAGGGGGAGGAGTGGTTTGCACTCCCTATGTGAGCATGAGTGATTGGCCGACCCTCTCGGGCCGGCCAAACAGTCGTGCACATAGCATGTTCTCCATGCAGGCTGTATTACAGCCTGCTTGGAGAACATGCCTACCCCTCCAGCCCCTGGCTGAGCATTGTGTCACGTCGCTCAGACCAATCACAATGCTGCATTGCAGCGTTGTGATTGGCTGCGGGGAGCGTGGGAGCACTGGTGCTGCCTATTTCCTGTTACCCCCAAGTAGCCAGAAAGAGGACGCAGGAGAGGTGGCGGCCAGCCAGCCCACCAGGAGGTAAGTGATTATTTTATTTTACCCTGACTCCCCCCGCCCCACTGCTGCTTCCAGGTAGCAGCCGCCACTGGTGTAGGCGCTATTTAAATGTTGCAATATAATAGAATACAACAGCTATTAACAGCATTATGTTTAATTACCCTTTCTTGGTCCTGAAAAAGCGCTGCAGATCTTTTATAAACCACAGAGGTGCGAAACATGTTGACCCGCACCTTGTTTCACGACCTACTTGGACACATTACCAACCCTCAGAAGTAGCATCTACCATTTGATCTTTTGACCTGGAAGGGGAGTCTATATAATAAAAGCAAACCTGACATCTTCAGTTTTAGCTCACTACCAACACACTTCACGAATCACCCCACTTGGATACCTTCGCACTCATCAGACGGCAACAAAACCAAAAGATCTCCGCAAAAGTGACCCTTCGGGGGACCCATAGGGATTGCAGTGCTGGCCTGACGAGCAGCACCCGCCCGATGATAAAGCATGGCATCCCTAGGGATGTGTGAGGGCAACAAGAAACAGACTTGTTGACTTTCCTTTTTCTGATCTGTCCATAACCTATATTCTTTTCTTAGGAACTGTGACCTCCCGAGTTTGATTTGACTAATCAGACAAGACCAACACAACACCATGCACAGAGTGACTGAGGTAGAGGGCAGAGTGTTGGAGGTTGAGGACACCGTCAAATCGTATGAAGGTTGCTTGGTCACCCTGAAGCGCCTGGTGGGTCAGTGAGAAGCCCACGCTGAGGGGAAGTCCCGCAGGAACAATCTCCACATGGTGGGTATCCCACAGGGGGTGGCGGGCTCCACACCACCGAAATTCATATGGGAATGGCTGAACAGCTAGGTCCCCTAGGACGATGTGTCAAGAAGCTTCATTGTGGAGCGGGCGCACAGGGCATTGATTGCCAAGCCTCCGGTCAGAGCTTCATCCAGGCCGTTCATTGTACATGTACTCAACTAAACAGAGAGAGATGCTGTCCTTTGGGCTGCCCGCAGGGAGGCGGGAGCGCCGGTGGCCTTCCTACTGGCAAGGGATGGCTCGAGGATAACTGGCAGCGGGCCCATTATGAACTAGTTTGTGGCATACTACCATTCTTTATATGGTGCAGACTCACTGAGCCGTCGCCAAGACCTATATCAGTTTCTATCCGATAACCCGCTTTCCAGGTTGTCTTTGGAGAAACGCAAGGTATTGGAGGTGGACGTTACAAGTGATGAGCAGTGCACCGCCCTGGCCCAGCTTAACGCTGTTAACGCCCCTGGACCTAACGCTTTCCTGCCTGCATTTTGGCATCTGGTGTGGCCGCAGGCAGGCTCGCTGTTGTTGGACTTATTTCGGGAGGCCTTGGTGGAGTTGAAACAATATCTGTCCACATGGCAAGACTCTATCCTGAGTGACTCACTGCATACTCAAACCCTGCTTCGGCAGGAACTCACACAGCGAGGGAAGCCTGGTTAGCCATGCGCAGTAGACTATATCAATGGGGTGGCAAGGCTAGCAAGACACTGAATTGGTTGTGCAGCCCCAGGGAGGCGGGAGCGCCGGTGACCTTCCTACTGGCAGGGGATGGCTCGAGGATAACTGGCAGCGTGCCCATTATGAACTAGTTTGTGGCATACTACCATTCTTTATATGGTGCAGACTCACTGAGCCGTCGCCAAGACCTACATCAGTTTCTATCTGATATCCCGCTTTCCAGGTTGTCTTTGGAGAAACGCAAGGTATTGGAGGTGGACGTTACAAGTGATGAGCAGTGCGCCACCCTGGCCCAGCTTAACGCTGGTAAGGCGCCTGGACCTAACGCTTTCCCGCCTGCATGTTGGCATCTGGTGTGGCCGCAGGCAGGCTCACTGTTGTTGGACTTATTTCGGGAGGCCTTGGTGGAGGGAGAATGACCCCTCGACCTTCAGACAGCCAAAATAGTGGTATTGCCGAAGCCGGGTAGGGAGGGCACTCAGTGTGGCGATTTTTGTCCCATCTCACTTTTGAATACAGAGGATAAAATTTGGGCCAAGATGCTGGCCACTTGCTTGGCGGGGGTTATCCCTTGATTGGTCCATCCGGATCAGTCTGGGTTTATGCCCCAGCGCGCTACTCGTCCCACTCTTCGGAGAGTGCATAATTCAATAGCCTTGAGTGAGTCACAACCTGGACTCAGAGCCGTTTTATCCAATGAGTTCCGGAAGGTCTTTGAATCAGTGGATTGGGCATTTCTGTTTGCCCTCTTGTTCAGAGTCGGCTTTGGTCCCAAAATTCATACGATACATATGGCTTCTCTATACTGGCTTGGTGGCCAGGGTAAATGTCGGGGACGTGGCGTTGGATGGGGTTGGTTTTCCAATGGAGTGTGGCATCCGCCAGGGCTGCCCCCTTTCGCCTTTGCTCTTTGCGTTGGTGATAGAGCTCCTTGCGGCTTGGTTGAGGGTCGACGAGCTTCTGCAGAGCTTCAGCTGGTCAAAGGAAGCTTGAAATAAGATCTCCTTATATGCCGATGATGTTCTACTGTTTCTGGCAAATCTGGATGTGTCAGGCCCTAGGCACCTGAGATTCTGGCCATATATGGATCGTATTCCGACCTTCTGCTAAATGCTCGCAAAACAACGGCATCCCCTAATCCTCCGTGCCCGGCTGTCATGCCATGGGTGTCGGAGTTGCAGGTCCTTTCTCGTGGATTTAAGTACCTCAGAGTTTATGTCACTGTCGGCGTGACATGGTCCTATGAACAAAATCTGGCATTGCAGTTAGCGCGCTTTGGACGAGATGTCAAGTTTTGGTACTCTTTACCTTTATCTCTTTTGAGACAATCGGCCATCTTCAAGATGGTCTCCCTGCCATGCCTCCTTTATTATCTGCAGAATCACCCCTTCCTGCTTCTTTAGGAGCGTCAATGCACAGATTAGGCCGCTGCTCTGGAAGGGCAGAATCCCTCGTATTGCCCTTGGAAAGTGCTGCAAGCCAGCCTTTGAGGGCGGAATAGCTACGCCGAATATGCGCCTATACTACTGGGCAAAAGACACACAGATGATGGATGGAATGCAGAGCAAATCAAACATTCCTCAAGGTGAAACCCCGAAACCGGTCCTAGGATTCTTTTTTCCAGTCCAGGGAGGACCTGGCCTGGCAGTTCGGGCTGGACTGTTCCCATTGGGCGCAGGGTCAAGACTGATTTGCATATGGCTGGGTTCAAATTGGAATGGCATGGGGAGCAAAAAAAACGATGAATTTAGGCCCAGATCTCTGTACTGGGGTGAATGTATGACATTGTTCTTCATTCTATCCATCAATTGTTCTTTTTGCATTTGTCACCCGAGTGGGACGGGTATGCCCAGACGTGGGTCCTGTGCTCTCCATGCCACTGGAGTCAAGCTATCCTGGCTGATGAGAGGTGAAACCCCGAAACCGGCCATTAGATACTTGTTTCCAGTCCAGGGAGGACCTGGCCTGACAGTTTGGGCTGGACTGTTCCCTTTGGGTGCAGAGTCAAGACTGATTTGCATATGGTTGGGTTCAAATTGGAATGGAATGGGGAGCAAAAAACGATGAATTTAGGCCCAGATCTCTGTACTGGGGTGAATGTATGATATTGTTCTGCATTCTATCCATCAATTGCTCTTTTTGCATTTGTCACCCCGAGTGGGATGGAGGACCTGGCCTGGTAGTTTGGGCTGAACTGTTCCCATTGGGTGCAGGGTCAAGACTGATTTGCATATGACTGGGTTCAAATTGGAATGGCATGGGGAGCAAAAAAAACGATGGATTTAGGCCCAGATCTCTGTACTGGGGTGAATGTATGATATTGTTCTGCATTCTGTCCATCATTTGTTCTTTTTGCACCTATACTACTGGCCAGCACATCTGTTGGTTGTGAATGACTGGTGGTTCACAGGCTTTAGTGATCCAGCTTCAGCTGCATAGGGATGGATACTGGGAGATTGAGATTTCACTCATGTGCTCTATGGGGGGGGGAGGGGGGCTAAGCCCGCAAATCTCCCACCAGCTACACAGGTTGTATTTGATATTTGGAATGCGGCCCTCAGGAAGATGGGATGGGCGGACTGGGTTACACTGGAGGCTCCATTATGGTGGGGTACTAGGTTACCATAGGGGGCTGCATTGCCGGCGCCTTTTGTCCTGGGTTACTATAGGCATCTCAATGGTAGAGGATGTGCTCACGGGTGGGATGCTTAAATCTTTCCATGACTTGCAGGATGAGTTTGATTTGCACCACACCCAGTTCTTCCATTATCTCCAGCTCCAGCATACCCTCCTCCCCACAATGCAGTCTCTAGACACTATTCCCGAGTTCTCCCCATTGGAAGCCAAAATCCTGTTCACGCACCTCCTGGAGCACAAGCTGTCGGAGCTCTATAAAATGCTACTGCGCAACATGCTGGACCTCCTGGCGGGGGTTTGGGTGGCTTGAGAGGGAGACCTGGGCCTGTTGGAAAACAATGATTGGAGGGAGGCTGTGGAGGCCCCTAGAGAGGCAGTGATAGCATCCCAATTTCAGCTGATTCAACTAAAGGTGCTTCATATGGTGTACTTTACTGGAGTCAGACTTCACAAGATGGGCCTCATCCCAACGGGTGACTGCCTATGACGCGGCGATCCGAAGGGTGATCTGCCCCATACGTTCTGGCACTGCCCGGGATGGGCCCACTACTGGGGAAACATGCTGAGGAGGCTAGAGGGGGTGCTGGGTTGGGCTGTCCCCCGGGATCCCGAACATATACATCTTCACATCATGGATGACTTGGGGGGCACACAATACCAGAGGGCACTCCTGTGGCTGGGCTTAGTTGTTGTCAAGTGAGACATCGCTAGGGCATGGAAGGATTTGGAGGCGCCTGCGGTGAAAGCTTGGGCAAAGGGTATGGGCCATTGTATGGGGCTAGAGCACCCGATCTATCTGTCACGGGGATGTCCCCAGAAACATTTCAAGATATGTGGGGACTGGGCGGAACACAGAGGGATCTATCTGGATCCGAATAAGGACCGGCCATGGGAGGCAGAGGGGACCCGAGGAACTCAGAATGCAGTATTTCTACTGTATGATCATAGGTGAAGGGTTCAGGCATCGTTATTTTAAGGTACGTGATTTTGATGACTTCTGTGGGGAGACAATTTCACACGCTGTTATGTTCCATCTGGTACAGTATTATGGTGTTGTAGATGGATCTTTCGCTGAGCGCACTATTCTCGTTTATATAAAACTCAATAAAAAAATGTGTTTTTTTTAAAAGTTCTAACTTTATAACAATAGAAATGGCAGGAGTGGGGTTACGGCACTGTCGAACTTTGATGACTAAATGGAAATGGAGTCACCTCAAGTAGAACTTTTAAAATTTTGTTCAAGTGAATCACCTGCAAAAAAAAGTGAATCACCTGCTGCGGTGCCAGTGGGTTCAAATGCTAGGACATCAGCTCTTGCAAGTTTTAGCTGGTGTCACTGGACTTGCCCAACCATCCCTCTCGAACATATTTTCTTTTATATGTCTTGATGGTCAAAATCATCAGGCCTTATATGCTTCAGTATTATGACAATGCTGCTTCTGAGTCCTGCTACCCTCTTTGGGTTCACGTAAGAACAAACTGCATTTACTACTTGGTACGGAATCAATGGACATTTTTTAAATGTAGACCTTCGGATACAGGAATAAGATGTGGACTTACGACATCCCTCTTACTTATACCTTAAAATATGTGAAGACACTCCCAGGTTAGCCTTAATAACCCTGCAGTCATGTGATCAGCATTTCAGCTTAGCATACACAAATCAAAAGACAGACTCGTCGTAGTCATGCCAATAACATAAAATATAAAGTGACAAAAGAACCTGACATACCTACGCCTCTGCTGAAGGCGTCAAAAGAAAGGGTGGAGGAGGCCTTAGGGACATACCCTCTTTACTAATAGGTACATTAACTCAGTGGAGGTAATGTTGAAAGAATGTGATCATTCAACCCTGGGTTGGGTTTTTTACATACAACCCAATACCTCATCAGCGACGCTGGTCGGCATTAGTAAGGCTATACAACAGCTCTCTATAGATTCAAACCCCTGAAAACTCTGTAATCATATAGAATTGCATGATTCTTTTCCCTCTGTGTTACAAAGATATTTTCAGCACTACATTGGAGATCCAATTCCTTATTATAGCACGAAAAGGATAAATCAACGGACTCAGTGGTACCATGCGTGGATGAAGTCACAACTTGCCATATTCTGTAAAAGAAGGTTCTACACTGTTTGTAATTTAGAAATAGTGCATTGGTGTAACTGTAGCACCCGCACACAAGTTCCTGCTCAGTGTGCAAACCAATGCTACCAAGTTGTGCCCTCTCTGAAGCCTAAAGCCTCACTCTCACGCCCGCCAGCTCAGCGAAGAATTCTTGAATATCGTGCTCTGCAAGTTTTTGTTTTTCCATCAGTTTGAAGGGTGAATGTGTACTATACCATGACTATCCCATGATTTCAGTTTCTGCACCTCAACAGCTCTTTTTCTCTTGGTTTTGATTCATGGTTGCCATTGAAGCCCTGCGTAAGAAAACATATCTTTACATTCTGTACTTGTGTGTTTTAGTTGTTATGCTCACCAGGTGCAAGAGGATCCTCTTGTCACCTAGCTCTGCTTTTCACATATTACTTTTCTCTTGTTAATAAACCTTTTCAGCCTTCTGATTTATTATGAGCGCAGATTTCTTTGAACTGGTATGGTGAAAAGGGTTTGGTTGCCTGCCAGGGACTATTCAGGGACCAGGTCTGTGGGGGTTGCTTCTAGCTGACTGTGGAAAGATGAGATGCCACGTTGTATAGCCTGTAAATATCGCATGAAACTTTTATTTCCCTTTAAATTTCTAAAGGAAAAATAAGGCACACATAGTACTCTACAGCTGGTAGCATTCTGCCGTTGCTATTTGCAATGGCTATCGTGGGGTTTCATGCAGGGGAACCATAGTTCTCATCGTCAGAAGGAATGTAAAGTCAGATGACCAGCAGGCTGTTTTTCCAGGACCCACTCTTACTTCATCTATTTCTCTCTGAATTCCCTCTTTCTGTATTCCATTTGCCAATCTATATATATCGATTGCAACAAACAGGGGTAGCCCTGTACCCAAACCTGGGGCCAATAAACAATATAAGCACAACAATGGTTCAGGAATTAATTAGAAATAATAACAATTATAACATGTAATAGTCCATTCAAAGAACAAAAGAGTGAATAATCAAGTACCCACAAACGTATATCAAAAGATATTTTGTTAAAAAACAAATATGTAATACACAAATACACAATAATACAATGGTGCTCACAAGGTTACACAAACATATACAATTAAGAAAATACAAACTTAAGTGTAAACATAAAACAACAATGGCAGAGGAAAAAATACAAAGACAAGTTTGTCAGATGGCAAAAACAAAACACAATAAATGCTTCCTCTCAATTTTTTGCCAAGGAAGGCGTCGAAGGCATTTCGGCCTTGCTAATTTATCAGGTCATCATCAGGACATAATCAACGTACAGAGCAACTATCAAATAATCAAGCAATACTGATCCACTCTCAAATAAGAGATCTATGAGAGTCCTGCAATACGATCAATCCAACTATATTCGTGACATGAAGACATCCATTTCAGATACAGTGACAAGAGGAGCGGGCAGTGACTTAAGCAATTAAAATAGACACGTGATTTGGAACCGGGAGGTGACTCGGAGATAATTGCCTTGGACGTCTTCATGCCACATCAGGCCTTATTTGTCTTGCTTAAATTATAGTTTCATTATTATGTGTATTTTATATTTGTTTATTAACAAAAAATCTTTTGATATATGTTTGTGGGTATTTGATTATACACTCTTTTGTTCTTTGAATGGACTATATGTTATTATTGTTATTCTTTCTAATTAATTCCTGAACCATTGTTGCGCTTAGATAATATAACCTAGATATATATATCAGCATAACAACATTACCGTGGGCATAGCATGGCCAGGACTGATTTTTTTAACTGGTCTGCCACTGCCATTGCTCTAAAGTTATGTGTGAATCACAACAGTGAATGAATCTGTCAGTCTTCCAATCCCTAACTTTATATCTACTTACTGGTGCAGTTATTAAACATGTGTTTACTCTGGTATTGCTTTTTACTCACATACACATTTCGCAAACAATAGTCTCATAAATTAGTTGTCCAAAATTTGTCTGGGACCTTTATGTAGAACACATCAGTGGATCAATCAATCAATCAGGGTTTGTTAAAGCGCGACTACTCACCCGTAAGGGTCTCAAGGCGCTGGGGGGTGCAGGTTCCATTCCATCAAAGAGGGGGTCTGTCGAAGGATGTGGATGTGTGCCTGCTCTGATGTCATTCAATAATATACATTGTCATTATGTTCCTAAGTACCTTATAGCTCATGTTAAACATTTTATTCCAGAGGCTGCAGCTCTAAACCTTGATTATGCCATGTTGACTTGTTCAGGGTAGAATCTGCATGTCAGTAATGAGGCAATTATAGGGCAGATCCCAACTGTCAAATATGTGAGAGTAATCCAGCACCTTGCAGCCCCTGAGCTATCCACACATATGCTCAGTAATAGGTAATAACAGCTATAACAACTAATGTCTGTGCCTGGCGATGTCTGTCACATTTCCACCAATGGAGTTATTCAGTCTAGTCTAGAAACAGGCATTTGTGGCATATAGCTGCCTCCGCCTTGACCATTAATACCAAACTTCCAGTGCCTACACTTCAGTAGCAAATAGTAGCATAAATAAACTGTTTATGCTAGCAGAGCTGTTCTCTACATCCCTCTGGTAATAAACACACCTCAATGTAGGATCCCTTGCCAAAGATCTTTATGATTTAGGTCCCAAGCACCTTGACAAGTTGCTAAAGGACAGGGAGTGATCACAGTTAATAACAAATGGATGAAAAAGAAAGAAGTGTTTGTTGGTTGCTGTAAGTATTAGTCGGTGCAACCTGCTCACCTCAATCTTCATAGAAAGGAAGGAAAAAACTGAACTCAAGGCTGAGCTTTTGTATGACTATGAAACAAAAATATTGCACAAGTATACATGTTTAAAACAAAAATGAATTGAAGTTATGGTTATGTTTGCTTATAAAACCATAATGTATGTTTAAAAACCTCTAGAATTCACTGAAAAAACACTTATAAAAGAGTAATATTTACAAAACAAACACTTGAAATTTGCGCGCCATGGTTCTGTAAATCAACCATAACTTGCACCTCTGCATGCACATCGTATGACCTTGCATATTTTATCAGTCATGATATCTTAAATGACATCACTGATGACGTCACTGTTGACATCACTGTTGACATCATCTAAAGCTACCAAATACTCCACCATTAGCAATGTGTAGTGGGGGGTTAGCTGCATGACAAGGCCATGAGCCCAACTCTTTGTGAGCCACAATGCACTCAGCTTTTGGCAATGCGCAGCAAGGGTTGGCTGGTGAAGCTGTCCTTTAATCAGGCCCTGTGGACAAGATTCTACCGGTGGTTAACACATGCAGCACACAGCCCTTAGCTGTGCACAAACAGGGTTGGCCTCAGTCCTGGCAACATCCATGCCCTGAGCCAAACTGTCTCTGAGCAGCCCACTTTTCCAGTGCACGACGTTCAGCCATGTGCAGTAAAGCATGAATTTTGGGCAGGGCCTGCACCCAAACCTCCACAGGCGGTAAAACCCCACTACACATATCTCTTGTCCATGGTGGTAGCTTATGGCTGTAGGGGCTGTCCATGCACCAAGCTCACACAGGGAGGGAATCCCTGCTCCACTTGACCTTTGCGTGTGCGCAGTTGTGGTTGGCTTCAAGGCTCGGCTTTACAGCAGGAAATGCATTGAAATATTTCTGGCCAACCAACCCCGGCTGCACAAAGCTTTTAGCTCTGTGCAGAATGGTTTAGTGCCTGTGCCCATCCCTTTGTGTGTAGCAAATCCTTAGAGTGCTAGGCCTTCAGCTCAGTCCAGTGAGGACTAACTACAGGGCCTGGCCTATGGCCAATTCCCATACGAACTACTCTGTAGGCAGTAACGGAATACTGTATGCATTGGCCTCTTTTCCCCTATTTTCTTTTTTTATAATTTTGTTAGGGTTTGTGGGGTAATGTGAATATCAGTCTAATGGATGATGTCATCAGTGATCTCATTTGAGATGTCATCTGTGATGTCATCAATGATGCCATTTAATATGATGTAATTTGTGAAGTTATAAGTAGTGCATGACAGAAGCACACGTTATTGTTAATTTACTGAACCATAACTGGTGAATTTTGGTGTTTTTTAGGTTTTTGTTTTGTAATCATAACTTTCTTTTAACTGCTATTCAGCAAATTTCATACGTTTTTTTAAGCATACTTTTACAGTGTTATAAGCACACCTACAATAACTTCACTTTAACCTTTGTTTTTCCTGTGAAATTCTGTTTTTTATCATACTCCACATAGACCAGTTTATTAGACCTCAACCTCTGTTACGGCTAACTATCTCTGCACAAATACTTTGTCTGAATTTAAAAATATATTGATAGGGTAGAAACCACTCTATCACTGATAGAACGTGTACAAACTCCCCTGTCCGACAGGAGTATAAAAACCACAGTCATCTAAGAATTGCTCTGCTTCCCACTTCAATATTCCTCTGTTAGTCTGTCATCTGATCAGCGTTCCTGGTGTGTCATAGTGCAGCTTTTTGTTTTGCTTCAGATCAGCTGATATTGTTTCTCTGATCTTATTTCCTGGGCTTTCGCCAGTAAATATCTTTGCACCACACACCAGCCATGAATAGGTGAAGACTGCTTGATCAACAAAAAATACATATTTTGTTCATGTTAATCGTACCTACAAAGTGAGAATCAGCAGCAGATCCAGAAAGGATTGGGAAACTGGGAAAGAAAGAAATCAGTTGCTGTCCCATCAGATCAATGACAGAAAGAGTAAATGTAGCAGCTAGAGACATGGGCAGGTTAGCTGGCCCAGGTGGCCCTTATCTGGGATGCAAAGCTAAGTATATATTTATTACACTTGTTCGTTGGACGAAAAGCATCTCACAGTATGTTTTCTAGCATTGGTTGAGTGATGAGCCACTTCTGGAAGGGCAGTGATTCTGTGTGGTCCCATTCCAGTGCATTCCAGTGCAGAGCATGCTGGCCATTATAAACTGTAGCACAGCTTTTCTTCCACAGGAATTGTGAAGTGCCTAGAAGCTACAGTGTACAGTGAGCAGAAGACATAATGAAATGCAACAGTGATGCGAGCAGCTGTACAACCTGGCTACAGAAAGGCTGATAAAATACCCAAAAGAAAGCAAATTCCAGGAAGGAAAATATAGTAGGGAAACTGAGCAGTGAAATTTCCGCTTTCTCATGCTGTGGGTATCTACAACAACAGGTTGGAAAAACAGACGGGGGCTTGTTCAATTGACTTGCTGTAATTAGACCTCAGGAAAGCCTTCCATGTAGCACCACGCCTACAAATAGAAGGCACGCCGAGTAGCCCTGGAAAAAGAGTAATGCTGCCGCATGAGTTAAAAACTGATTGATATGCAGCGACACCACGGTAAACACTCAGTGCTCATGTAGAACGCGTGGGGTACCACCGGGATCAGGTTTTCCGAGAGTCTGGAGGATCAGGGTAGCTATTTTCAGATAACATGGAGGCCTGCCATGGGATTCATGCACCAGAGGGAGCACGTCACACGAGGCAGGATTAAAACCTAGCGGGGTTGTCCGGGAGGTGCAGATGTGTTTTAATGCAAGTGCAAAGTCCTACCTTTCTCTAAAGTCATACCTTTAGAGCTCACACCCAATCAAATAGGAACATTACATGAGGTCTTCAAAAAACATCAGAATGGAGGATTTGCCGTTATTGTATTGGATAATTTCAATATGACTAAACAATGCAGAAAAGTTATTGAGAAAGAGCGTCAAAGTCCACATGGGTCAGAATAGCGCCGAGAACAGATGCTGTATCAGTACTGTACACATCATTAGTAACATCTCATCTGAAGTACCGTATCCAGATTCGGAGACCACGTGCCGTTTCAACGCAAGAGGAACAACACTTGCCTGTACCACACATATGCCTTAACCATGCATATGCCTGAACCACACATATGCCTTAACCACGCATATGCGTGGTTAAGGCAGTCAGCGGTCTAGATACAGAGCGGATGGGCGGTCTAGATACAGAGCGGATGAGCGGGTATGTAGTGCGCTTTATAAGTGACATGATTGATTGATTGATTGATTGATGGGCGGGGAGGGGAACAGGAAGGATGGGGAGCGGCAGGACCGGGATACGGCTTTGTAAGTGGGGCCGGGTTTTAGGGCTAAGGGCGGGGGGGAAGGGGCAGTTTTCAGGGCTGGGTATCAGTTTTGGGGCTCAGGGCGAACGGCTGGGGTCGGGTAGTGTTTTTTGGCAGGGGGCTGGGTATTAGGGCTCAGAGTGGGGAGTCGGGGTCGTTTTTAGGGTTGGGGCGGGGTGGATTCCAGGGCTTGGGTATCGAGCTTTAGGTCTCAGGGTGTGGGGGGGAGCTGGGGAGTGATGTTTACCATGCATATCCCTTTTCCAATCATGCCTCTACAACAAAATTCATTGTAAAGGCATGCGTGATAAAGGCCTGCGTAGTAAAGACGTGGTGGTGGTTCAGACCGCGTTGTTTAGGCATGTGTAGATGAAGCATACGTTGTTGTGATCATACAACCCTAGTGCTTGATCCACTGTGCTATCCCTGTACCAAGGGGATTGTGCTTCATCTGCAAAGATGGGTGCCAAGGTCACCTGTCTTCCTTCGACTGTTTTTATATTATATTATTGTTGAGTTCAGATAAAGAGTCTTCAAAGCTTTAAAGCAAAAGAGATGCATATCAAGAACATCTCTTTCCGCTCTCTTCTGAGGTTGAACTTTCTCAAAACCACGTTCATGGGACCCTGAGATGTTAAGATGATTACGTGCTTTCTTTTCTACTGACATAAAAGGGGTGATTTTCCTGTGCTACACTCGCCGTTACTACTATTATATTCAGGTTTTTCTTTGTTGCTGTTTTATATAGCGCCAACTCTACCCGAAGGTATTGTAGCGCTACATGAGAACCAGTTACATTACACAAGGTATTAGCAAAGTCAGTGCCGGACTGGGAACAGAAACCGGCCCTGGCAAACTGCTCGCCGGCCCCCTGGGAGGGGATGGGGGGGGGGGGGGTGCAGCCGCGCTGTTTGCTACAGGGGGCCGATATTGCTGACCCCCGGTAACAAAAACGGCCCCCCAGGGGCCGAAAACTGGCCCCCACCCTGGCGGCCCACCGGGGAACCGCTGGTGCCCGCTACGGCCAGTCTGGCCCTGAGCAAAGTTGTTCGGGAATTATCGTTCTTTGTGTTTCTCCAATCCCTCAACTGGGTCAATTTATTGTTGAGTGTGGGCAGCCTTCTCTGCCGCTCCCCTCATCCCCGATTCTTGTTTATTTTAGGTGCTGCGGTGGCGATCCTCTGAGTTTATCTAGTGCTTAGTTGAATAGATCTCCTTTTGTGTGGGAGAAACGGTCAGAGATTGCTGGGATGGACGCGGTCTTACTTTGTTGACTTTAGACTGATGTAAATCAGCAGCTCGCAGGGCAATGTAAGGGGAAGCCTTGCACGGTGTACAGACCTGGGAGAGGAACTGTGCGGTTTTCACCATCACATCGGTCACTACTTGGAATGTGTGATGCAGGCACGTGCCAGTCTGGGGTATAGCATTATTCAGCTGTCCATTGTGATATTTTAAAGCTAGAGTTGAGAAAATTGGAATAAATAAAATGGAACTTTTGAAGCACCACTTATTTATTAAACTGCTGTACGTGTTTTTTAATAATGTTTTAAAATGAATTTCAGTGTTGTTTCCGAAGGCTTTCTTAGCAATGTTTGGATCACTTTCTGATCAGAGAGGCACATTCAATATTATATTATTATATTTATATTATATTATATCCATTATGTTGATCACTGAATAATTCCTTCGGTAGCGGTCTTCTGTTCTCCAGCCTCTTGACCAAGTAACTCGGTGAGAGTCCCCTTTCTGTGTCCTGCAGTCTGTATCACTTGATAAACATCTGTTGATATGTGAGTCATTTCAATGCTGTCACAGAGGTTTTCGAAGCTACTGTGACATCGCCCTAATCTAATACAAAAATATAGAATCGGGGATAGATGAGGCAGGTTAGGTTTACCCTTCCTACATGTCCCCCGCCTTACAATGCTCTTCAGCTCCTGCCATGCTGCCATATAGTATGTGTTTTCTATAACATTAATTTTGAACTGAATAACCTCTACTGTGTGAGGACTATGTTTCCCTGTTATTCTTCCAGGCATTTTAACTTACATTTATTCTTTTATAGTATTTTCAACTGCTCTTGAAGAACATTCCATTCCTTTTAAGCACTTGTTCTGTGAAAAAGATGAGATCCAAACGTTGTTGCTGAGTTGTTTCCAGTCACAGCCCCTTCCAGTCTCATATTTTGCCCCCTGTATTATGCAGGATCTACCACTGGAAAATGATTCCTACGTTTTAATGTTTTGTCCTTAAGGATTTAAAAGGCCTTATCATACCCCATTCATTTCTCCATTGTTTAGCGAGCACAACCCTAAATGCTTTAGCCAGTCTTCATAGGACTTGTGCTCCAAATATCACACTATTGTGGTAGCCCATCTGTGGACTGCCTACTACCCGTCTTTATCCTTTTGGAGGGTTGGACGTATAACAACGCATGCCTTAACCACGCATGCCTAAACAACGCTGTCTGAACCACAACTGTGTCGTTACCACGCATGCCTTTACAACAAATTTCATTGTAAAGGCATGATTGGTAAAGGGATATTCGTGGTAAAGATCACACCCCAGCCTCCCCGCCCTGAGCCCTAAAACCCGATACCCCAGCCCTGCAATCCCCCTGCCCCACCCTAAAAACTACCCAACTCCCCACCCTGAGCTCTAAAACCCGGCCCCCTGCCCAAAAAACGACCCTGACCCCAGCCCTAAACACTGCCCCTTCCCCCTGACCCAAGCCCTACTACCTGGCCCCAGCCTTAAAAACGACCCTAACCCCTCTGCCCTGAGCCATAAAACCACCCCAGACCTAAAAACTACCCCTCCAAAAACCCAGCCCATGCTCCACTTACCAGGCCGCGTCCCAGTCCTTCCTCTCCTTATCCTTCCTGTTCCTCTCCCTGCCCATCTGCTCTGCATCTAGACCGCTGACTGCCTTAACCAAGCATATGCATCGCTAAGGAATATGCGTGGTTCAGGCAAGCGTTGTTCCGCTTGCGTTTTTTTGTTTTTTTTTACGGAGTTTTATATAGCGCGAACTTGACACGGTATCAGGTATCAGAGCGCTTTACATAGCACCAGTTGCGTTACATGAGGACACATTCATCATTTTTTTTTGTTAGGCACGGGGAGATTAAGTGATTTGCCCAGAATCACAGGATGTTCAGCTGTCATTGCCGAGACTCGAACCCGGTTCCCCAGATTCGAGGTGGACCGCCCTAGCCGTTAGGCACGCGTGGCTGAGCTCGCGTTGTTAATGCAGTTTCCCAAGCACTACCCTCTTTCTACAAATGCTGATTGATGGGGCATTTACAAAACTCCACCTCAGGGAGACCAGCTGAGTCCACAGCATTATTCCACCCATCAGTCTATTCCTGCCCACTGGCTGCTTTTGGGCGCTAAGTGCCGCATGGCAGGCAGGAGAGGTTGTCCTGTGCAACCAAGTAAGAGATCAGCAACTTCTCTGTATCATGCTGAGCTTGCCCACCATAGAAACATCAGAGAAATGTTGATCTGCTACTGGCTTCTTGCCATGTCCAACACGAGTGCATTCTTATTACCAGAGCACTGATGAAATAAGACAGGAATGCTGGTGGGCACTGCCCAGTGGATGCCGGATGCCCGACTGAGCAGTTTTTCTTAATTGTCTCGCACTCTTGACATTTTTCATGCTCGTGCCAAAGTCATGACTGACACCTTTACCCAGTGTGACACATTTCGAGGGCCCTGATGAAATCACCCGTTTTTCCATGTATTAGAAATTGAAGCATCGGAGTTAGTGGAAACAGATGCTGACTCATTGGGACAGGCGGTTTCTTCACCATGTTACTAATGCTCATCATACTGCTGCATTTAGCAATAACCAGACTAGCAACATGACATCATCAAAACAGGACAGCCTGAAACTGGGCATAACATTTGGCCATCTCACTGTGTTTATGAAGCCATAAGATGAAGCAATAACATTCAACCTGAGGTTATCGCTTTTTTCTCAAAGTATACGGTACCCTAAATTTGTAATTCCTAAGATAGGACTCATAGCCCATGTAATATGGGTAACAACAGCCGCGGTCCGTGCAGGTAGCAGCGGTGGGGTGGTGGGGCCGGGTGAGGGGGGATTTCGAGGGACGATGCAGAGGGAAAATTAATTATTTATTTAATTTTCCCTCTGCATCGTCCCTCGAAATCCCCCCTCACCCGGCCCCACCGCCCCACCCTGCTACCTGTACGGACCGCGGCTGCTTACTCCTGTCCGTCCTATGTCGGACTCCACTCCCCCCCCCCCCACCCTGCCCCACCCTGCCCCTCCCCCGCCCCACCTCCCCGCAGCACTCCCTCGGTGAGCCGCCACTGGGTAACAAGACAGGCTGGTTCATCAATCAATCAATCAATCAGGGAATTGTAAGCGCGCTACTCACCCGTGAGGGTCTCAAGGCGCTGAGGGGGGGGGGGGCGGTCCGCAGATCTGTTTAGCCGAAGAGCCAGGTCTTGAGGGTCTTCCTGAAGGTGTTCAGGGAGGGGGCGCGTCTGATGTCTGCCGGTAGCTCGTTCCAGGTCTTGGCTGCAATGTGAGAGAAGGATCTTCCGCCTGCTCTGGCTCTGTGGATGCGCGGGGTTTCGGCCAGTGCGAGGTTGGAAGATCGGAGGTTTCTTTTGGGTACGTAGAAGTTGATTCTGTCGTTGAGGTATTTGCGTCCGTTGTTGTGTAGGCATTTGTAGGCGTGAGTGAGGATTTTGAAAGTGACTCTTTTCTCCACGGGGAGCCAGTGGAGACTTCGTAGGTGTTGGCTGATGTGTTCGTGTCGGGGGATGCCGAGGGACGAGTCTGGCGGCGGTGTTCTGTACTGTCTGGAGTTTGCGGAGTAGGGACTTGTTGATGCCGACGTAGAGTGCGTTTCCATAGTCCAGTCTGCTGGTGATGAGTGCGTGGGTGACTGTCTTCCTTGACTCAGGGGGATCCACTTGAACGTCTTGCGGAGGATGCGGAGGGTGTTGAAGCAGCTGGAGGTGACGGCGTTGACCTGTCGGTTCATGGAGAGTGATGAGTCGAGTACGATGCCGAGGTTCTTGGCGTGGTCTGAGGGGTTAGGTGGGCTTCCAAGGGCGGTCGGCCACCAGGTGCTGTCCCATGCAGAAGGGCTGGTACTGAGGACGAGGACTTCTGTCTTCTCGGCATTGAGCGTCAGGCAGCTGTTGGTCATCCAGACTGCGACGTCTTGCATTCCTTTCTGGAAGTTGAGTTTGGCAGTGGTGGGGTCTTTGGTGAGGAGAGGATGAGCTGGGTGTCGTCGGCGTAGGATACGATGTTGAGGCCGTGTTGTCGGACGATGGCTGCGAGGGGGCCATGTAAATGTTGAAGAGGGTGGGGCTCAGTGATTAACCCTGTGGGACTCCGCAGGTGATTTTCGTGGGGTCGGAGAGGAAGGGTGGGAGTCTGATCCTTTGGCTTCTTCCGGTGAGGAATGATCGGATCCAGTCCAGGGCTGTTCCTTGTATGCCTGCGTCGTGTAGTCTGACGACTAGTGTGCGATGGGAGACGGTGTCGAAGGCCGCTGATAGGTCGAGTAGGATGAGGGCTGCGGAGTGGCCTTGGTCCAGGAGGGTGCGGATGTCATCTGTGGCGGCGAGTAGGGGCGGTCTCTGTGCTGTGGTTGCTTCGGAATCCGGATTGGGACGGGTCGAGGACGGCGTTCACTTCAATGAATCGTGTCAGTTTCCTGTTGACTGTTTTCTCTGCAACTTTGGCTGCGAAGGGGAGGAGCGAGATGGGCCGATAGTTCTTGAGGTCGGTGGGGTCAGCTGTGGGCTTCTTGAGCAGGGGTCGGACTTCTGCGTGCTTCCAGTCGTCTGGGACGGTGCCTGTTTTGAAGGTGGTGTTGATGGTGCGTTGTAGTTTGGGTGCGATGGCGGCCACGGCTCGGTGGTAGATGTGAGGGGGGCAGGGGTCGGTGGGGGCCCCCGAGTGGATGCTTTTCATGGTCGAGGCGGTGTCTTCGGCCGTGATCGGTGTCCAGTTGGACATGGTGGGCTGGCTGGTGTTTCTGGGGGGCGGGGGGCCGTCTGTGGCGCCTGGTGGATGGTCAATGGTCGATGGTGGATGGTTCATCATCCTGTTTGATTAAACGCTGGGGTTTGAAAATTGGATGATCTATACTAAATTCAATTTGAATTGTTCAAGGTAATTGTTTTATAAGGCAAGGCAAGTAACCTTTAAACACATTTTAAATTATGTGTGTATATATCTAGCTATATAAATAAATGTATTTATATATATAGATATAGATATATATATACACACATAATTTAAAATGTGCTTAAAGGTTACTTACGTTATAAAACAATTACAAATAATATATATATATTTATGTATATATATATGTAAACATTAAAATGCAAATATTTTATCAGTCATAAAAATCCTATCCAGCAATATTCCAACTTAAAAAAGAGCTCATTTCAACTACAACAATTGAATTCTCATGGGTAGTAACACCACATTTGAAGAAAAAGGACGAAAATATATCACAATAGAATGGATGACAGATATCCTCAGTGCACTAAAAACAAACAATAGGCATTAGCTTCACTGACCGCCTCCGTGTAACATTTAACTGTCCATCCGGGGTTGCTCCCACACCCTCCATTTAAGGCTCTCCAATCTTAATTTCTGTCCTAGGAATTCTTATCAATATTTTATCCAGTAACAATACCCAAGAGGTGGAGTAAGTGGGTTATAGATTTCCTTCCCACAATTTATGCTGTGTTTGTTAAATAAATTAAATGGGAAATTAAATTCAGAGTATAACTTCACTTGCCTTTATTGTCACTGTACAATCCCTGGAAAACGGAACACTTTACAAAAGAGTGAAGATAGATTTTGCTATTCTGTGCTCTTCTGCTCATCGAAGGCTTCAAAAGTAGAGCAGACAGATTCATTCGAGATGACCCAGAAGTTCCCAGCAAACAGATAATAGCTCTACTTTTTCCTCCCAGACAGTAACAGCCGATTACTGTCTTATTACTTATATCATCATATCTTCTGAGAGTTCTGTTTCAGGACTTTCCCTTCTGCTCCCTGGATGTTGATCATTCTGTTTAGCACTAAAATAGGGCATCCATATACATCTAGAGATTCAGCCATGGATCTTATCACTCTTATCAATAGTGTCAATGATTAGCAGCAATAGAGCCTAATAAATTATCTAAGCCCAATAAGTTGGATGTTGCTTTTATGTCCACATTGTTTACATTGGTGTCGTAAGAGAAAGATCTAATGAAGATAATGTCTAGATAAGATTCTACAACCTCCAGTTTTACATTCCTGATCTACTCTTAATCATCCACTTGCAAAACCCCAGTATCTTGATGTTATCCTTGATCACAGTGAGATTATTGGCTACACTATAATCTTGCAGAGCCAAGGACATGTAATGCAAACCAATAGGGGTTCCGCCCAGCAGTGCACGATCATCTGCATATACTATTATCCTATGCATGTTTAACCCATCTTAGGACAAAATGAATTATAGGAGATCAGCACAGCAGGCAAATCTACTAAAAATCTGCCAATGCCAGCCTATTCCTGATGGGGATCTTTGCAGATAATTTCCCAGATAATTCTATTTGATCATGTACCCAATTCTGAGAGGGCAACATCTGAATAATTGATAACAAGTCCAAGGTTATCTTCCAGCGCCTTAGCTTATTCCCCAACTAGTCTGTTTACAGAATTGAAAGCTGCCTTAAAGTCTACAAAACAGCAATATAAGGCATAAATGCTCACTGGGCCTCTTGAAGACCTCCACAACACCAGGAATTATCAACTGTGAAACACAATGGCTAAAATCCTGCTTGTTTTACTGCGATCATTTGGTGAATTATCGGCCCAATACTTAAAAGTAACAAGATGATTTTTGTGAAGATTTTGTTATGGTGTCGAAAAAACCCCCATTAATCAGTGACAGATTGGGTGTGTACGTGAATCGTTTATAAGTATGGGTTTTATTTGCCCTCCTCCGTTCGTCAGGGTCCTTCCAACTTGAAAATCCATCTAAAAATAGACATACTTAGGCTGCACACCAATCTGGGTTACAGCCCAATATACACCTAAGTAAATTATCAGGGCCTGCTGTCCTACTTGGATTTCAGGAGGATATAAACTCTCACCTTCTCCTATGAAGATTAGTTCTAAGATCTCAGAATCCTGTAAGTATACATTATCTTCCCCCCTTGACTATTGGACCTGAAGAAACCTCTGCCAGGATCCTAACCCAATGGTCGTTGTTAAGACATGTCTACATTTATTCACATGAACCAAAACTTCCAAATTCCCTTATGCTTCAAGATTTCATGCATGTTTTTCCATTTCTTTTCATACATATCTGAGATTCAGATTTCATTCGCTTGTAAGTCAAGTTTTCTTTCGCGTTTTGAAACAGACATACCCATCTGTTACATCTTCTTAGAAATTTTCTATGATTGAATCTTTCTCTATCAAATAAGGTTTCATTACAAAGTTTATATATTACATTTAAAATTAGGGGCAATGAGACCCCAGAGTGCTCTATCAAATACTCCTTTATAACATTCTGAAGCAATTAATTCCTGGAATTTCAATTGTTGGCTCTAGGGCGGTAAACATAATTTACCATAAATCCTTTTCCCCGCAGGCTATTACAACGCGGTCGTTACAACGACCGCGTTGTAACAACGCATACCATTACCCCGCAAGTCATAACAACATCAGAAGGTGTTGGATTTAAAAACCAACACCTTCCCTACTGTTGCACAGACTGGAGTTGGAATAGTAAATTATACTATTCCAACATCCAGCGCCCCCCCTAGAGCAAGTTGTTGTTATGACTTGCGGGGTAATGGTATGCGTTGTTACAATGCGGTCGTTGTAACGACCGCGTTGTAATAGCCTGCGGGGAAAAGGCATGCATTGTAAGGAGGCATATTCCTCTAGGGCTTGAATCACTGTGCCTCTAAATTCCATAATATAGTCATGATTTCAGAAAAACTAGCAAAAAATTAATTATTCCATGATAAATAAATTGAATGGATCTTCAGTTTTTCACCAGTCACCTCTTTTGAGACTTGGAAACCATGTCCTTTAATGAAGCTTTGGATGAAATGTTGGGATTGTTTGGGTGTGTGATATAAATTCTGAGCAGTCATGAGTCAGAGAGATGAGACTTGCATTTGAGATAATTGACGAACAACCAATTTATGAACAGCACAGGATGGTGCCTCTGCTGTTCAATACATTGTTGACCCTCAGTATAAAAATCAGTGTTATTATTTACCATAGTAACACTCAGATGCTTTCTAAAAGGATGCTTACCTTTGATGAAGCACCTGCTCCACTTGCTTGCGCTCCTGGTGGTTGACTGGTGCCAGGGTTTGTAGGGCTCGTAGGGCTTGTGGGACTTTTGGGACTCGTAGGACTTGTAGGTTTTTTCTACAAAGAGATACATGATCATGGTCAGTCTTTGTTTTGAGGACCTTATCATGGGGGCACACATACATGTTACAAAGAAAATAAAACAATATTAATAATAATGTAGCATAAGGGCAATACATTCACTGAAAGGGAAAATAATGTAAAAAACAAGTCTAGTACCCTAGCATTCAACCATATAGGTATTCAGTATTTAAGTGGAGCAGGGTGAGTTTCAAATACTGGGGCCAACCTGGAAAATGTGTGTTACCTATCCCCCGACTGCTGGAGTCAAGCTTCACGGGTGGGGGAGTCTTACTTACTATAATGAGCTCAATATATATTCACCTGAGGTTTTTCAGAAACCTAGCTCCGAAAACCACCAAGTGGCAAGATGTGCAGTGGTTTAAAAACATTATCACCAACTTGTGCTTGATGTAAAAAACTTACTGGAAGCCTGTGATGATTTGAGATGATGTTTTAATACATGAACTCATCGTGACATTAAAAAAGCAGTGGCTAGCGTATTTACCTGTTTAACTGAAAGCTCTGGGTAGAGGGCAACAGTAGCCAAGACATGTTGATACCTCAGATAAAGTTTTGAGAGGTCCAGAAACAGTAATCTGACTTTAGCTGAGCTCTACATGTTGAACTTACAGTTAAATTCACACAACACTTTTGTGCACCTTAGACACATGTAAAGTGTGCATCTTGTTGCATGTATGGCAGATACAAGGGGTGTCTTCTGGGTATCTGTGGTAATGAGATGTATCCTATGATGTCGAAGTAAGCAATACCTATAGAATTGTTCATTGTAGAACTAAGGGGCTTCTTGGCTATTGTTCCATCGCCTCCTGATAGACAGTGCTGGCTGTCAACAAACCCAACATAACCAGTTCAACCAGCTATAGTTATCCATGGTGAATATGTTATTTACACTGCAAGTGACTGGAGATGTGATTCCTAAAGGGTTAGTGAGTGCTGATTGGTTCATGCCAAAGAACACACCAGCCTGGAGACTACATTCTCAGAGGAAGGTGGCATGCTGTAGGATAACACAGAATTAGTGACGGGAAAGCACTGTACCAAAACTATTGATGATAAGATCGATAAGAACAAAGAGCCATGGCCTGAAAGGATCTGAGCCTCAGGGTGTACAGTTAATCTCATCAGCAGTCTCTGACATCTGATTGACCAACCTTGCTTAACGGCTACAGCGCACCAACTCTTAAACCAGAATCACTGGCTTGAAATGAACGGTTTGATGAACAAATAAGCATTAAAATTCTGATTTACACTCTGCAGAGTGACCTACCTCAAATAAGATGTAGCTGGAACCGATCAACTTACCAATCGTGAACTAAAACACAATGGTTTGCAGGGTACCTGGTCATTCTGTTTAAAATGCTATTTTTATTCACTGCCCAGAGTTCTGCTGTACTCTTCATTGACCGCAGCAAAGTGACAACCGTTCATCACCCACCACATTTTTCATCAGTATTCTGCCCAGTAATATTGTCTGAAAAAAGTTTTGGTGAAATTGCTGGCTGGCACCTAACACCTTTACCGTGGAAAACCTAAGATTTAGGTGTACTGCTGTCAATAGCAGAACACAGCACAAAAGTGTACTGATCGGCTATCTCATGTGAAGTCTGACTAACAACAGAAGACATGGACTAGGTCGCCAAGGCCTCCTGGAAGCTGGTACCTTCTGTCTCTTCCACCGGAAGTAGTGTTCATGAAAACCACTGCATGGATGAAAAGAGAGAGGGGGATGCTTTGGACAACTGGCTATGTGACATGGTCATTAGTTCACATGTGAATTTCAAGCTTATTTTTTCAACAGTTACTATTGGGTGAACATGAGATTCGGTGAGTCCGAGCGTACCTATTAGGATATGATCAAACTGAGTTTGATTGACTCCATGGTAACCGAAAGGACCATAGTAAAGATGGGTCATATGCCCATGATCTTTGGTTGCCATACTCCTCTCCTCTCTGTCAGCCCACAACAGCACAATGTATGCTTTTGTGCTTAAATTACAAAACTCTGGGGTTAGGTTGTGAGGTAGATTTTATGTGAGACAGAAAAAAGATGATGAAGCCACCTCCACTTTTTAGGTCGAGCCTGGGCAGCGCATGCACTGCTCTGCGAGGCATGCTGTATTGGAGTATGGCCTTGAAGCCCCGCCCACTCTCCGCCCATATTTGTCATTGGCATGTGTCATTGTCCTCCGTAAATGCTGGATTCTGATTCGTTAATAGGCTTGTTAGTCCCTCCTTAGTACCACCTTGTCTTCATTTGTAACCTCCCATGAGGACTGGCCCGTTTACTTAGGTTGTTGCACGGTACGTCTTATTTAGTCTGCAAGCACTATTTTCTTTAATACATTTCTCCTACTTCAGGCACTACATGCTTTCCTGCAACATTCAGGGTTATATAACAATGGGGTAAACCCGAAAGGCCACTGGACCCGGGTAACTTGTGGTACAGAAAGGTAATGTCACAGTGGGAAACAATTACATATTATACCGAACACAAGAAAATATTATTACTTTAATCAAAATTAAATGCCACCATTTGAGTCATTCACCATCAATGGTTGTGATTTTATTGCATCACAAAGTTGCATGTTAGCCAGATTATAAACAACGTATGCCGAAATCAAACATTTATCAAATCTGGTGCAAAAGGGAGGGGTAGTGAGTGCATGAAAAGGATTGTGAAAGTGAAGTGCAAAAGGAAGGTAGTGTGCATATGTGACATCAATAATCAATATATACAGCCTATCCAGCCAGATGTCTGGCGAGTACGGAAATAATAAAACATAACACGGGGTATCCGATGCAGATAATGAATCTCTGTCATCAGTGTCTGAACAGAAGGAAAATGTCAACGTTTCGACCCCTGAAATAAACAGCTGATTTGGTGCCTTGTGAATGGGGTCTTCCTCAGGACGGGGGTGAGGGAGGTTAAAAAAAAAGCACCAGGAGGGTCAGCCAGAAAGCTTCAGTTGGAGGGTTCAACAGCTGGGCCTTGTGAGCTCTCAGATTGTTCACGGTTCTTCGTAGTTTTAAACGGTACGCCGAGGTTGATCAGTAACCTCTGACTGTTGGCTGCTGAGACATCTACTGGAAGTCAGCTAACTTGTGAATGACTCAAATGGTGGCGTTTAATTTTGATTAAAGTAATAATGTTTTCTTGTGTTCGGTATAATATGTAATTGTTTCCCACTGTGACATTACCTTTCTGTACCTTCCTGCAACATTCAGCGCATTCAGCACGCCATGCACACTTTCACTGGCGCTTTTACAAAAAAAAGCATTTGTTTGTCAACTTGACAAACAAATGCTTTTTTTGGTAAAAGTGCCCCATACCGCTCTTCCACTTTAATAGCGGCCTCGGACCTTTCTTTAGACACGGCTCGTCTAAAGAAAGGGGCGTGGCCTCTATTAACGTGAAAGCGGAGCATGGGACTCTTGTAAACAACAAGCATTTGCAATGCAATAGGTCTCGCATTTTAGAAACTTTGATCTATTGGTATTGTAAATGACAATGCCTTTTACTATTGCAGGTTTTTTAAATACATAAATAAAAGGCATTATCATTTACAATGCCAATAGCTCAAAATCTTGCAATTGCGAGACCTATTGCATTGCAAATACTTGTTGGAAAAGTCACGTTGAAACTACAATTGAGTATCTGCGTTCCCACAACTGGAAGTTGAACTATTACGTCGAATTTACTATTAAATAGGGAATAAGTGCAGAAACGGTGCATTTTTCCCACATTTAGAAGTGCAAAGTTAACACTAACATTCTAGTAGTCTAAAAAGCACAGATTTCCCAAGACGTTTAGTGGATTACCTTAATTTTGTGATCTTGCTACAGTTTCAGCTGTCTGTCAAAGACAGCATTCTACACAATACTACGCAAAGACGACTTTGTACCAATCTTTGCTAGTGATTAGATGGCTTTTTTGTCAATCTCAGTTCCCTCCTCTTTATTGGATGGCTACCCTCCGTATTCTGTTTTTGTATTGATCCTGGAGGATAGCATGTTTTGAATGGAAAAGGTTTATCTTTCTACTGCTGACGTTATGGCTCTATGCCATTCCCCCCCACCCCACCACTCTCCCAGTCCATGGTGGTAGCCGCTAATGTATTTGCCAATTCCAGATGCTTCAAAAAAATGCCATCATGCCAAAGCCAATAATGACAAATTGTGTCATTTACACCTCAGTATTGCCGCCAGGGATTTCTGGTTTTAAGGTGGCATTGAAAATTAGAAAAAAAGATATTTAAAGTATTTTCATTTTCAAAGTGTGTACTATTAAATAATATTGTATTGTTAATATCCTTTTACATACGGGCATGTTCAAATTATAGAAAACATTATTGTTTCATTGAAGACGGCTGCCGCATTGTGTGATGCAACATGTGTCGTCACGATAACCATGTTTTCTATACTTTCAAAATAGCAGCCAGATTGTGTTCTCATGTTGCATGGTCACGACATGTCACACACACGTTGTTTTCTATGCATTTAAAATTGCCACAAACTTGCATGGCACAAAATGAGGACTCAATGCATGTCACATCATGCAACTCACAACCATTCTTAAAGCAAGGCAGACAATGTTTTATATACTTTTAACATGGCCAGTCACCGCAACTGGCTTTGCCAATAATGGCTCAAATAAAACTGTAAATGAAAGGGGAATATGAAGCAGCCTTTAATAAAAGCTTTGTCTACCTGAATTAACTACATTTATCTTCTGTCAATCTTTGAACACACAGCTGCAATAGAAAACAAACAACCCCATTACTGCCCATTATCCTGCTGAGATCTTCCAAGGTCATGTGGATGTGCTTCAGCACCTGCCACCTTCTTATTTACAACGCCAATGTATCAGATGGATCATGTCCAAGGTCAGACTGGCCTGTTTTAAGGCCTGCTGGGCCAGTTTTTACTGAGGATTTCCCTGATATTAAAATAAACCTTTCTGCAGCAAGCTCAAATCCATGTACGCCCGCCCATACCTGCAAAACACGTATACAGATTATCTTTACAAGTTCAAAACTGCCCCAACTTGCAAACATGGACCTCTTTTTTATGCTAACTGATTTACTGGTGGGGTCCATTTTTATTTTGGTGCCCAGGCCTATTTTCTGTCCCAGTCTGACGCTGATCATGTCTCATCAAAGTAAATGAGCAGTTGGTTTGTAAGATGCAAATACCAGTGATCCTCTGGTTTTAGGGTCAGTGGGATATCTGATTGTTTATTTTAGTGGTAAAAGCTATCTCATGTTTGTGGCGTAAATGGTATGTATGGTCTAATAGTCTGTGTATTATTGATGTTTATAAGTGGATGATTTGTGTGTCACTGATGTGTATGATATGATGGTATGTATGTTAGTGTTGTGTATGACCTGACAATTTGTGTGGTCGACCATTAATTATCCAACGGTTTATTAGTGAGTGGTAAGGAGCGTCTGATGGTTAGTGTGTTAAGTCACAAGTATGAAATGATGGTTGTGGTTAGTGATGTGAATGATCTGCTGGTTTGTGTGTTGCTAATATTTACAACCTGTCAGTTTGCATGTGGTAGTGTTCTATATTAAGTATTGTTTTCTGTATTAGTGACTCCTATGCTCTGATTGTTTGTGTTCTAGTGGCATGTCTGCTCCAATGGTGTGTTCTTCAGTATTGTATCCAATAGCCAAGCTACAAGAACAACCCTCAAATCCATGAGAACCTGGGTATACAATTAAAGAAGACAACACTGTTTCACACAGATGTATCATATACACGACAATATAGTAAGTGAACAAAATTATATCAAAGATAATTAAACATGCCAGACTCCTTGGAACTTTCCAGTTCCAAGGAGTCTGGCATGTTTAATGATCTTCGATAATTTTTTGTTCACTTACTATATTGTTGTGTATATGATACTTGTCAGTTCCAAGGAGTCAGGCATGTCTAATAATCATAGATATTATTTTGTTCGCTTACTATATTGTCATGTATATGATACCTGTGTGAACAATTGTTGCCTTCTTTAATCAGTATTGTATACAGTCTCTTTGTCAGGGGCGGTTTCTCCATTATGGCTCTTGAGGTGCACTCCTCTGAAATTCCTACTCGTTTACCTCAAAAAACATTAAACAGATCGATTTATTTAGCGATACAATCATATATCTAAACAAATCAATGTATTTAGGTCTGGGCTGCCTGCCCCACCTCGCTCTGAAGCAGGAGACCGATGTCAGGCAGTAAATCAACTTTCTGCAATGTGACGCAAGATGCAGGGCTTACCTTTCTAAAGCCCTTTATTGTCATTGTAGTTTATAATGTATTCCACTGTAGGCCGGTGATGCATCACGGTTTCAGGCGTCAGAGTCTGCATCCCTGCGTGAGGCCAGACACCCATCATTCACAAGCATAGATCCCACCCTTTCCCATTTGTCTCATGGTAGGTCTAGATGGAAGCATGTGCCATTTGGCTCCTTGTCATCAATAATGGTAAGTGTTATAATGCTAATCTTTTGTTATGTATGCTGTGCTGCGACCCCTTGTCACGCTAACCTCCCTCACTGTGACACCGCAGGCCCTGGATGCAGGTCGCTGGCCCCTTTAGAATTGGAACTACTGTATTTGTTCCCCAGCGAAATTGATCCATAAGACAAGATGGGTTTTTGTTCCCTTGCGCAGATGATCCAAGTATCAGAGTCAATCGCAAAGGGAGACATATGTGCTTATAGGAAAGACAGGTACATGCTGTATGGCGTTAAAACTGGCCCTATATCCATGCCCTTAACATTAATGCCAAAAACATGAATTGATTTATGACCAATGAATGTTAAAACATTAAGGTAATGTATGTCAGCGATTTAGTACCCTTTTACTTTTCACGTTTTACCTAATCTTGCATGCCCCAAGTGTGTTAGCTATTATTGTAGTTATGTACTGGTGAGATGGTCAATGGTCGACCTGAGGAAAAGCGGGGAATCAGACGGCAAAAATGTCACCTGATAGTTCTATTAATGTCCTTTGGAGTGCACTCCCCTTTCTTGAGAAAATGCAGTACTAGAAAATGTGATTTATATAATGAAAGACATCCCGTTAGCACAAGATGAAGACATGATCACAGAGCACATAAAAACATTCCAAGGTCTTTGCCGATGCATCAATATGGGAGGCCATCTTGGATTTGTTTTCTTCTAATAAAGTAAAAGCTTTCAAAGACATGCGCCCATGTTTGCGCATGCGTGCACGTGCATTGTGATTGCACCGGCCATTTCGCTATTTTTTTAAAAACTTTATGGTTTCAAGCAGCCCTACTACCATTTTAGAATGATAAATTAAAAAACAAAAATATGATCTTGATTCTGCACAAAGAAATGGAAATGAGAGGCCCAGTAGCATAGTGCAGCTGCAGGGCTCTCCCCATCACAATTTAATTTAATATATATATATATATATATGGCGGAAGGCAAATAAAGAAAGAAAATTAACTGCATTTGAGTGTCTGCTTCGATTCGTTTATGCAGAAAAGTGAAAAGAGATCGCAAGAGTGATATATATATATATATAGAGATATATATATATAGCTGAATAAAAAGTGCAGCACAGGATTCAAAGGGATGGGGAGCAGAGTGGTGTTACACATCAAAACAAAGAGTGGTGATGCCAAGGGAAATGAGGAGTTGGGAGAGAGACATTCCCTTGGAGTGTTAAAAGAAAAAATTGCAAAGTAGTTCCATCATGTCAGGAGTGGAAGGATGCAACTTATCCTAAAAAGCGCATGGTAAAGAAGCTATGCTCTAGCAATAGGCCAAATCCAGAATTGGGAGGAAAGCCATTAAATAAAGAGCAATAAACTAAGATAGACAAGGAAGTCAGCCGATCATGACCTAGGAGCTCACACAAAGGCCTCTCTATGCATTGTTTATTCACAATACGTCTTCCACAACAACCAGCTAAAACTGCTTGTGGGCGAGACCTAAAAATCTGGTCTGCCAAGAAACCGATATAAAGGGTGACAAGACAAGTGTGGCCAGCTGCCACTGGCTTGTTAGTGACTTGTGAAAATTACAGTAATGATGCCCTAGATGCACAGTGGGTGAGCAGTCAGAGAGAGAGGGTGAAGGAGGTGAGGGGTGATTGAATACAATTCACCTTTTTCTTTAAATCTGTGCTATCTGCTTATTTACCCAGGACCGCACCGGGCGCTGACTTCGGGTAGGGGAGTCCTGTTTGCAAGTATATTACGGTTTTAAAAGCACCTGCTACAGCGTTCCTGGCCTCCAACAATTTACAGGCAACAATAAAAATGCCAAGATAACACCGGTTCTTCCTAGAGAGAGATTGAAGGTTTGTCTAGTGGAAGTTTTGACTCATGATAAGGTAGCGCAATGGGTTAGTATGGCTGCTGCAAAGAACGTGTACAATGCAGAACACAAAGTGCATATAATGTAAATAGGTCAGTGGGTTACTGCTTTTGTCTGAGAGATCCTTTTGTTACTTGCAGTTTATAAGTTAAAGCCCTAACATAGATCAGTGAGCTATTAACTGTCATCAAAGAGCTGCATGCAAACTGCAAGATACAGATTAGAGCATTAGAAATTTTTCCCCCAGTCCTTCATTATCCCAAAATAGGAAAAAGGGTTCATTTGGATAGAAATCAATTCTGTTTATTAAAGAGAACCCCCAACCATGGTGTTATGTTCTAAATTATACGTTTGTGCTTCTCCAGACCAAGCACTATTAAACTATACTGCCTACCAGTATGGATGACATGTGACTCCCACACCTTGTAGTCCTCTGTCTTATGTAATATTTCCGATACACTGATTAACACACGCATGATTGATTGTCTCTGTGTAGTGTGTATGACGTAAAGTGCTCTGATACCCTACACTGGTATGAGTGGCGCTATAAAACTAATTAAATGCATCTGAGAGAGAGTGGTTATGGAGACTTGAGGGGCACTGTTAAAGCGTGGTAGTAAGGGAATCCATGGCGAGGTGGTCATTGGGGGGCGCCAAAAAACATTGTCGCACTGGGCGCCACCAGCGCTAAAGTCGGCCCTGTATTTACCCATGGGCTTGTGTCTTAATCTCGTCCTTCATTGATAATGGCCCCAGTTTCTTTACACGTCCAGTCAATGATAGGACTCCTGGCACCTCCTGGGCAAACGTATTTGCTATAGCTCCACAGACACGTCAGTCCATGTTTGCTTGTTTGTTTAAATGCTGCCAAATAACCCAGGCCTTCTACTTAGAACAGATTCAAACTCTTTCTGCTGACAGACTGGCATTATCCCATTTTCTATTTTAAGGCCTATTTCAAGGCCAAGTAAACGCAAGTGTAGGTAACCAGCTGTTCGTGAAAGTATACATTACCATCCATACCCTCAGAATTAGATGGGTGTAGGAAAGGCAGACCTGACACTGTAATGCAGGGAGTACAATGGGTTTTAGTGTGAATGAACAGAAACACATAAAAACATTAGTGTCCTGGATTGACATCTGTTATAACTAAGGATAGCCTGAGGGGTCTTTCTATCCAAACACTGTTACCAAGTGGCCTCATCGTATAGACGAACTATAGCCCAGTCACAGGTTTCTCTTTGACATCTCACTCGCCTAAGGATGCACTCCCCACATGAGCAATTGACCAATACATCGGCTTAGGGGGAAACGCCACATTTGTTCGGAACGACTGCATACGCACTAACGTGTACCCAGATGGAAGTCAATACACTGCGTTTCTGTAATGGACATGCAATAATATTGTATCCAGAATATATATTACCACAGTAAAGGGAAGGTAACTATAGGTAAGTATAGATTTACTATTCTTAGCTTCATATCTACATTGATAGTATATATCTTCTCGCTATGTAGGTGTGGAGTTAAGATTAGTAAATCTTATCTATATATACTTACCTTCATGATATGTTGATATTCTGAAGGTGACATTATTGCAGGCCGATAATAAAAAATGATAAAGTGGTAGAATACCCTGATACTAATGTCCATTTTCTCCACTGCATATAGTTACTGCTTATTCATTTTCCCTTGTCTAGTGTTACCCAAGGCCACTGCTAAAGAGAAGGCCCCCCTTTTCCACCTACTCTACTGCCTACTCCCTACTCTCCTTCACATCCAACTAGGCCTGAAACCATGCCACCTATCTCCAGTGAAACACCCAGCTTGACGGATTTTGTTTTAGGCCGCCCTCCCAGCTATCATTGTTATTTTATTAATTTTCTCCGCTTTACTAATCCTTTCATATGACTTAAGAATCCCAAAATATTAATTTTATTTATTTATAAAGTTTTGTATAGCGCGAATATGACCCAGATGGGTATCAGAGCGCTTCACACTTTGGAAGGGTAGGAAATGATAAAGGGAAAAACCAGCATCATTTAAGTATGCAAGCAAGAACAATAAGAGAGGGGTATCAAAGAACATCACATTTAGCTAGTACAATAGCGTACTGGGAGAAGAACAAACATTACTTATATGAGTATAGCAGACGAGTCTCTGCTTCATAGGTGTTAGTCCAATACAGTAAGTAATCAGGGGGCGGTGAGTAAAACAGACGAGCCATAGCCATTTAAGGCAGGAACTTGTTCATTCGGATTATTTTTACTTTCTTTTTGAAAGAAGCCGTGGAAGAGATTCTGCGGACTTCTGGTGGGAGAGAGTTCCAGATCTTCGGGGCAGAGCCTGAGAAAGCTCTGTGGCTCGTTCTCTTTATTGCTGAGCAACCCCTACTAAATCAGTGATGGTATCTTTGTCGTTTACAAGTAAGCAGTGAATCCCTTGCAGCCAGGGAAGCATTGGTAATGTGTGCAATACCCTTGGATGACATCCTTGCCTATCCTGCCAGACCAGCAGCCGGCTTGCCACCTGTACACACCCACCTGCCTCAGGGCTAAGTGCCTACGATCTCTACCACTGCCAATGGAAAAACGGGTTTTTCTGCATGCACTTTGAGGACACAGCTTGCTTTTAAAAACTGTTGCTCATTTCAAGAACCATTAAAAGGTGTAATGTTGCTGGTTCATCAGCACAATGTATCACAACTGAACTTCCACTCTGCAAAGCACCAGGAATAATTTAGCAGTCTTCAAAAAGTTTGAGTACTGCATCAGCCTCAGCCTATGCCACCTGAATTGCTCATTTAAACCTCTTGAAAATATATTCAGCTGTGCCGAATACATTCCATAAACTCATAATTGTACTTCGCATTGTGAAAATTATAAAAAACGCTTAATTTCAAATATTCCTGCTAAGGAAACTGCACATTCAACAGGCAGCCTTCACAACAGCACTGTAGTCCCTAGTCCTCTAGGGCCGGACTGGCTACCGGGCGTTTTTTGCTGGGGTGGCAGGGTGGGGTCGAGGTGTACTGCTGAGGGGCTGGTTTTGTTGCTGGGAGCTGTCAGCGCCTCTAAATAAACAATGCAAAACAAATAGCTTTAAAGCGTGCTTTTTTAAACATTTGTCCTGCATTGTTTATTGAGGAAAGCCCGGTAGCCAGTCCGGCCCTGCTTCCACCGTGACAGGGCAATGGCCTACTTTAAGGTCCCCCAAAATCTACTCTGGTCCCCATAAAATCCCTTTCTGAGGCTGCAGCTCACCTCCTCAAAGGGGCAAAAAGATTAGACCACAAAACCCCAATTCTAAAATAACTACATTTGCCCCCCTCGAAGCCACAATTGAATTAAAAAGTTGACAACCACCCACATACAACACTACGTCTTGGCTTCTTCAGCTATTTGAAAGACAAGCTACGCAATGTAGGAGCTAGAGCGCAAGAGGTAAATCCCGCTTCCTACTGGAGATTCTGAAAGCCACAAAGACAGACACTGACGCTGGCATTTTCCTGCCAAACCCCAAGCCCTAGAGCAGCCCTACAACTCTCCCTTTTCAAATTGCAACTGCCAATCTAGATACGATAGCTGCAATATTGCTACAGTACCTCTTCGCTGTCAATGGTTATTATTGTTTGCTAAAGCACTCCTCACAAGTACTGTTACTTAAGACATAAATAAACACGTGCTGATACCCCCAGCTCCTTCTAAATCCGTGTTCATTTTACACTGATATCCCTGCGCATCCCTTTAAACACAAACCCACCCTAAGGTTTCACGTCACTTTACCTTCGGCACCACCCATAATGGAACCCCTCCTCCAAAGATCCGCCACCTCCTCGTGCACCTGCAGCACAGCTTTCAAATGACACATTCATCAACTCAAGGATCTGTCTTGTCTGGAACCAACTACCTCGTCGCCACTGTGTGCATCAGGATCATTATGTGCATGAAGTTTTATTTAACTACAGTAACCGCCTTCTTTTGCTCTGCTCAGCACGGTCTTCCTGCACATGACAATGAGCAGAAGAGCTTTTTTAAAATATCTTTAATATCATTTCTGTAGACCAAAGCAAACTCACTGATACAAAATACAGCGAGGCGTGAGTGAGTGGCTCTCTGACTGGATCCCTGGATCATCACTCTGAGGTCTTCATGTGCAGCGCACGCATCCAGAGGGTTTGGGATGCTACTGGGAGGTCGTTCTGAGCACGGATGGACATGGTTGGCCAGATGCAGGATATCCCTTACAGTGACTGGTCCATATTTCATTTCCTGACACCATTAACTAATCCTCCTACATTCTAGATACAGGCAAACCTCCAGTCATATTGGGACCATGCTCGCCCCCCTCAAGCATTTACATACATTGAGTAGTTCGAGAGTGCCACACCCCCTCTGGGTAAGTGCAGACAGTAGATCAGCATTTATTGACAAAACTGCCCCCCAGTTGTCTGTTAAGAGTGGGCGCCTTTCCATGCTCAGCCAGGTCTTGTTGAGTTGTTGGCAGGAGCAGGATGTCAGATGATCCAGAGGCTGCTGGGGAGGATGAAATGACATTGCATCTGCTTTTAATCCCTGCAGGTAACCTATTCCCAGACTTGAATACAAGCATCACTATGAAATGTGAGAATATGTTGAATTGCTGTGTACCGGGTTCATAAACACCATGAACCGTGAATCCATATGAATGAGAACACAGGGACCATAACCGGATCAGCTAAAGCTTTCTTGACCCGGACACACTATAATGTTTGTGTTACCACAGCCAAGATGGAAGAGGCCAGAACTGTGGTAACCCCTGATCCCTGAAAGTGTCTCCTCCACAGTAGTGATGTGACCTGTGGGTTTAAACCTCAAGCAGCAATTAACATTGACTCTCTGACAATGTGTCCTCCATTTATTTTAAAATACACATGAAGCGGGAAATTACCTGTAAAAACTCGCACTTTACGAAATGCGTCTTGATCTACACTAGGTACCCGAATGACTAGTACCACAAATTAATTCCAGCGATATTGAAAATTGATTTTGGAACTGGCAGCATATTTTCCCTCTTCTCATTACATCACTCCTTTATAATATGTATGTTTTTGACAGCATCTGTGTCTTGTGCCGACCAACCATTTGTAAATACTATTTCCCCACCCAGCTGTAAGTGACAAACATATAACCAGGGGACAGTGCCATTGGTGATGGAGCAAGCTGCTAAAATGCCAGCAAACCCTTTAGCAGAACTAACTATGTTGCCGGTCCAGTTTGCTCCCTTTAATGGTGTTGAGTACACACACTGATATTCCTTGTTGACGTTAGATCTGGTTTTGTTGTCTCAGCCCTGTAACTCCCAGGGTGTGGCCACGCGCTTATATAACTCATCTCTACAGAGGGTGACTAGCTGTTTTCAGATGGCCCTGAATCTGCCGTTCACTCATTCTAGAAGAACTAAACATTGTTCATGATGCTGGTAATTTGGAATATGTTACCACCTATTCATCTAGTTCACAGAGTTCATTATATGGTACCATGTTTCCCGGGGATGTCAGCTAGTGTCCAGACTGCCCATCATGGCTTCCCCCCACTTGAGGACTCAACGGGAGGCAGGTGAAGAGGATCTGAGCCAAATAAAATCGCAACAACCCCCTGCCTGCTATGTGGAGAAGCCACACACGTTTGTGTGAATTCCTGTGCTGAACAGAGTTAACGGGGCCATTAGGACACAGAGACAAACACTAAAATAGAGGTATATGGTACTTTCACCCCTTTAGCATCTGCAACCATTAGTACACAAGGACACATTGGCTCTTTACTGTGTTTGTGTAGCACATCCCACTAGGTTTTACGTAGTAGTAGTGAGCCTTTCAGTCAAGGTGCAAACAAATCTTGTAGTGGGAGGCGGATTTATCAATGGTTATTCTCTGTGCAGAGTTCCTAGTAAAACCTTCTCACGCTTACTTGGCCATTTAGGTCTATGAGGTAATAAAAGCTGCACAAACAGTTCAGTGCAATTGACATTTCCACGAGACAATAGGTCTGTTTCTGTACCTCACTATGGCAGTCAGTGAGGCGCTTAGCACTCTGTTTGTCCTTCCTTTCTCTTTGCACACAGTATTACACGGGCAGTTTCCATTCAACTCCTAATCGCTGCAAGTGTTAAAATGGGCAAAATTGCTATAGGCACCTGTTTCAGCAATTACATGCAGGTGTAAATGACCAGTTACGCCATGATTACAACTCTTGTGCTAATCCTCTTTAAGGGAAAAATTGGAATCTGCACCTGAAACATGCCCAGGATGTGCAAACTGCATATGTACTAATTGCACCCTTTAACCACTAACCTACAGGATCCTGGCTAGGTAAAACATGATGAGAGCCTTTGGGTCAACAAGCGCAAAATTCTGATTTGTGCGCCTCGGAATGTGAGCAACCATGCACCATGTGGTGGCATTCTCCATTTTAAAGTTTCCAACTTGGGTCTGGGTGCAAATTTGCATCCATTAATTGCAGCTCCCCACACAATCGGTCATCATCGGATGCACATGATTTATGCCTGCATTTTCCTCTACAGTTATAACTGGGCGCTGTGGCTTTTAGCCTGCTTTAGAGTCTGCAGAGATCCAACCACGAGAGCCTTTGAACTGAAGTCTGTTTAGGCACTATGTGTCTGCACACTGCAGTAGCGCCTCGTGTAGAGATTCTAGTTCTGGAGTATCTTCTCAGATCTGATTACCTGCTGGTGTCCTCTGTTCGTGGGACAACCTGAGGAGTATCAGGACAATGGAACCGTCTCATCTACATCTTTGATTCATGGGATGTTCGGCCTGAACTCTGGAAGTTACAAAAATGTTTCTCTTACTCTTTGCTGAATCAAAGGTGCAACATGTCAGCTAAATGATGATGAAGAAGAGACTGCCCTCATAGGATTTCTCTCTAGCACCTACTGACTGCCGATTTCAATGTATGCTTCATATCGAGTGGATCCAGGGCCCCGATCCAGGGCCCCGACCTGGAAGCCCCTCAGTACCTCTGAAATCTCTTCTATCGCGCCTTCCTTCACTTTCTCCAAACCACCATTTTGATCTTCAGTGCAATCCGCATATTGGTGTACTCAAAATATGGTTGCTGCATCTTTCCTTTCCTCAGTTTATATAAGTCCACGTCATCGTGTCACGCATTACACCAATACATGCCTGCTTATTACATGCAGCTTCATTCTAAAAGCTGAAATGTGGCAAATGAATCTTGGAGGGGGATTTTGTAGTCTGTTGCAGTAAACAAGGAGAGGAAGCCAGGATTACAAAACAAAAATGGGATCACCAAGAGCACTTGGGGCTCCCATGCACTTGGTGTCAGGCACTGCTGAACCAGTGCTTAATTTGTAAAAAAAGTGCCAAGGCCCTCGTCAGGAGGCCATTCCAGCTTGCAACACACATTGCCCCTGCCAGCGCTGCCAATGGCAGTACCAACACAATTACTAATCATCACACTCTTACAAATGTGACAATTCAGCTTACTCTAGGCCCTCAAAGCTACAAGAATGGCTTGGGCAGCAGTCAATAGTCATTTTTAGCAGCGCCACCATGTGGCAGACTGGTGCAAGCCATGGTGTTGACAATTAAGTGCCAGTGCTGAGCACCGGAAATCACAGGCTCAAATTAAGCACTGTGCTGAGCGGATCACTTCATGTGGTGCATGAATCTAGCAAGACAAGCAGTACTCAATGTGTATAAAGGAATCGCTGTACGGTAATAAGAGGGATTCTGCCGAATGGGGTGTCCACACCTCTTTACATGAGATTGTCTGGTAGGAGAAGAAGGCTGGTCCTTGGTCTGGAGAGGCTGCAGGGTTACCCTTGAATGTATGGCAAGATCTGACCTGAGAATGTCTTGGTTCACCTGCATCTATTCCAGTAGGGGTGCTTTGAAGTTTCCTGGTGCACTCAAAAGGACTGTTCAGCTCTGAGGCAGAGATGCTTGTGTCCATGTTACCTCGTGTACACTCTGTTTGTATTCCTCGAATCAGAATTCTTGTAAGGAGTTGTTATATAGGGATTGGTGCCTTCGACCAAATTTTCAAAGCAGACATACAGGAGCTCACTTTTCTACTAAGTCAGAGAACTAGACATGAGAGGGAGCCGGACAGAACGTCTACAGGGGGGCAGGCCCGGTTCTAGAGGGTGGGCCAGGCCCACCCAAACATGACCTCGGCCCTCGCAGTGACTGCATGAAGGCCAATTGAAAATGGCCACCGTAATTTAAAACGTTCCTCCGAACGTTGTTTTTGTTCCTGTTTTAGGAGTTGCGTGATTGGGCCTGGGCTCTTTCTCGTCAGGCACCCCCAATCACGCATCTCCTTTTAGGAAGGTGGGCTGTGTCCCTGCCCACTCGTGCAGGTACGATAGGGGGATGGGGAAGGGGACAAATCCTTTCTTTGGCACCGGGTAAACTTTGCCTTCTGTCCTGCATGGATATTTCCTTTTCTACTCAGTGCTGGAGGAAAGAAGTTTGTTTATCCTGATTCACCTTTCCTGGCCCCTGCAGCTGCTTATCAGATCGGGCTGTGACGAGGAACGGAGCAGGTAAGAGAATGTGTGGTTATTTGTTGCGTGGATGCAAGACAACAATAAAAAATGTGCAGATAACTCTGGTGATTTATGATCTTGCTGGAGAGAAATCATTAGTCTTTTGGTAGTTTTGAAATGCAGATAAACTGTATTTTATGTGGATAGCTCAGTGGGTTACTGCCTTTGTCACAGAGATCCCTGTGTTACTTGCAGTTCAGAAGTTACAATCCTAACATAGGACAGTGACCTATGAACTGTCATCAAAGAGCTGCATACAAACCTGAATGGTATAGTTAGAACTTTGCTTTTTTTTGTGTTGTGATATAGTTAGAACTTCCCCAGTCTTTCATTAGTCTAATGTTGATAAAAAGAGTTTGTTTGGGCAGATATACATTTTTATCGGTAAAGCTAACCCCCAACCAATGGAGTACTCTTTAAATCCTGAGTTTGTGTTTCCCCAGACCAAACCCTCTTAAAATATACTGCCCACCAGTATGGATGACAGGCGCGCAACGCCAATTGGGCTCAAAGGGCTTCAGCCCCACCCGTCGTGTGTGTCAGCCCAGGCTGATGCAGCTTCCCGGGCACACACACAGACAGTTTTTGAGCTTATCGCAGCCTCACCCGAGTACTTCACATGTCTTTAAAAGACCATTTACGTGTTAATGAGGCTTTGTTTCTTTTTTCACCCCTTCATCTCCACTCTGCCTATTGCTGGAAGAATTAGCCCCCCCCCCCCGAAATTTGACTCTAGTTGCGCCTCTGATGGATGACATGTGATTCCTACACCTTGTAATCCTCATATACGAGAAAAGGCATCCGGGTAAAAGAGGATTGCACTGCCAAGACTAGTCACAGAAGTAACACAATATTGCCCACCTCAGATGGTCAGCTGCCACATGACCACAAAGTTCAACATAAATTCAAACGGGTATGAGAGGCAATATATATACAAGGTAAACCATAAGTATGTACAGAGAGCAAAAGAAGAAATTCCACGTTGTTGTTTTTTGATCTTAAGGTGTCTTTTTATTAAAGATGCACTCGATTTTCGTATGTAGACAGCCAACGCGTTTTGCCCAGACATGGGCTTCTTCAGGGCGATAGTCTAGAGTAGTCAGTTCGCCAGGTAAGTTAAACCAGGTCCAAATTCTAATCAAGTCCGCGTCGGACAGTTGAAATTAGAGGAATTAACCTTTCAAGTTAGAAGCAAGAATAGTCCAATAGTTTAAGAGGACTCAGGTATTCGCCTTTGTTGCACCGATCCGTAGTAGAGGCCAAGAGTATTTGCAAGAAGAGCTCCGTATACGAGCCGTGTTCAGCGCCGTCTCGTCCCGGCGGGGAACTGACTACTCTAGACTATCGCCCTGAAGAAGCCCATGTCTGGGCGAAACGCGTTGGCTGTCTACATACGAAAATCGAGTGCATCTTTAATAAAAGACACCTTAAGATCAAAAAACAACAACGTGGAATTCCTTCTTTTGCTCTCTGTACATACTTATGGTTTACCTTGTATATATATTGCCTCTCATACCCTTTTGGATTTACCTTGTAATCCTCATTGGCTTATGTGACATTCCCTGTAGACTGATTTACATACTTGTATAATTCATTGTCTCTGTATAATCTGTGCGTGATGTAAATTACTGTGACACCCTACACTGATATGAGTAGCGCTATACAACAAATGAAATGCATATGAGAGGGGGCTACGGAGAGATGAGGGGCACTGGTGGAGGGTGGCAGTTAGGGAATCCAAGGAGGAGGTCATGGGGGGAGGGGCTTTGGAGAGATGAGGGGCACTGTTGGAGGGTTGCAGTGAGGGAATCCGAGGAGGAGGTCATGGGGGGAGCTACAGAGAGATGAGGGGCACTGGTGGAGGGTGGTAGTGAGGGAGTCTGAGGAGAGGCTATGGAGAGATGAGGGGCACTATTGGAGGGTGGTAGTGAGGGAGTCTGAGGAAAAGGTCATGAGGGGGAGAGGTTACGGAGAGATGAGGGGCACTGTTGGAGGGTGGTAGTAAAGGTATCTACCGAGAAAGAGGTCAGTGGTGGGGCACCAAAAAAGACTTTCACACCAGCGCTAAAACTGGCCATGTCACGGCCTTTCTATTTTTGTTTATTTCTATTTAATTAGCAATCGGGTCATTAGGGCAACTGAGGAACATATTTTAAAGTGCGTGCTAATTAGATTTACTGCTATATTCAATGTTTTAAGTTTTTAAGGTGATTTTCCTAATGTTTTTTACCGGGAATAATAAAAGTGGAACCGGATGGTGGCTCATATGGGGCTGGGGCCCAAGGTCAGCTGTGAGATAAGGTGCACTAGAGAGGCGTGGTAGAAAAGTGGATAATCAAGCTTGGAAGGGAGTGCATTGCAGAGTCCGGGGTCCGGTGGAGGTAGTAATGAAGAGGGATTCTCCCTGAAGGCTCGCACAGAGGGAGCCCGAGTAGTGTAACTTGCCTGATACTCCCACCTCAGAAAACCTCCTCTTTTCATCAATTACATGGAACAAAAACACTTTATTGAGAGTGATAACATTTAGAAAGAGATTTGGAAAATAGTGCGTCTTACTGGGCCTTGTAAGACTAAGGAGAGATAAAGGAGGGCCCTGAAGCAGGCCTGGCTAGACATATAAGCGACAAATCGGGCCCGCAGTGGCCCACCCAAATGCACCCTTGGCCCACCCAAATAAAAATTCCTGGAGCCGGGCCTGCAGGGGGGTCCGCTTGGAGTCTCCAGGCTTGAATGTCCATCTTGATCAAGAACAAAGAGACCAACAGAAAAGGAAAAAGGGTTTTCAGCCATAGCGGTCCAGTGAAAGTGCGCTGAAACACCATCCCTTAAAGAGATAGCCTTAGCCAAAGCACATTTTTAAAGGGAAGATAACAAGGACCATGGGGTGCAAAAGCAGGGAGGAAAAAACTCTATTTACAAGACAGACTTCTGTTACTCCCTCCTTATAGATGCGGGCAAAAAGCACAGAGCTGTAAACACGGAAGAGAGGACTTACTGCCATGCAGTGCCTTTAAGAAAAATATAATGCAGCCATTATAAATAATATAAAGTAAACATTGAACCGCAGTACACCATAGGAGCTGTGTACATGTAGTCACAGTGTCTGCCGTCACACGGATCACACCTTTACAGAGTATGGCATTCAGTACAGGTTTTAACGCATCCAAATTTAAAACTATCACAGAATATACTTTCCCAAGTCGAGTCTTCATGTGATACGGATGATTAGCATATGTCACAAGGGAGCGGCAAGCACTTTCATACACATGATATGGGAGTGCACCACGGTGCACGCATTCTGAGTGAGGGTGTACGGGGAGCTGACTGGAGTGGCTAGTGTCCAGAGTGCACTGTACCCGGTATTGACCTGCCCAAATATAAATGAGCCCAGTGCCACCTGGGTGTGATGGTGCAGCGCAGAGCTATAGTCCGAGCATGGGCAAGCGATAAGGCACCCCATCTGAATACTTGGGCATCGACTGGTGCATAGCAATGAAAAACAGATCTATGAAGGAAGAAGCCGCCCTAGGTGATGGGAATGGATAGGGGGTAATGGACAGACTGATGACTCGTATTGCACCAGTCAGAGAAGGCGATACAACTGGGCGGAAGGGATGAAAAGAAAGACTGGATTACATCTAGGTACTGTATACGTTTTTCTATGCAGTTTGGTTACAAGACAAATTAAAGCCACGCTAAACCCTACACTGCAATGCGTTGAATCACTAAGCTTGCAATAAATTATTTAAACAAACGTTTAAAGACCCATGTAGTAAACACCATTACCCCAAAACCAGCCCAATTGTTGTATTATAGTTGTTTTGCTGGTGGGAAATGCAGACCATTACAAACTATTTCACCCTCTTCTAGATACATATCTATATGTCTCAATATTTTGTTTCTCATTCAAAACGCTACTCACTTGCAATGCCCTTCAACTGGAAACAGCACTATTAGTTCCGGGCTACACCTGATCGCATTTAATGTTATATTCCACAAAAAATGATATTAGTGTTGTTTTGATAAAAAATCACATATACATGGGAACATTTACCAGAGATGGAGAGGCAGATTAACTACTCACAATACACACTTGGTCCCTGTATACCGCGCAATGCATGCGTTAAAACCCACCAGTATTACAACTCAAACAGTAAAACAGCAATGTGGAACATTAGAAGAAACTTCACTAGAGAGTGAATATAATGTCTTGTGATAAGAAACACTTGCCAGTTTCTTTGACTTCCCGAGAATTTGACAAAGAAGTCAATGAAAGCCAAATTTCAGTATTTTGTCATCTGAGTCATCTGCTATTTAAACTGGATCTGGTGCGCAGTGGATGAATGCATCTACTGCAGGGATCTACGTTTGGCATGATGGTCCCAGTGGATCCACTGAGCCTTTCATCCTTCCCAGGTCGATAAAACGAGTACCATTGAGTTGGGTAACTATAAAAATCTGTTATTTCAGCGCCAAGATACCCTTCATGGTGGATGTGCGCTTTAAAATATACGTTATGAGTATCAACATTTTTGAAGTGCTGACTCACAGGTTAGGCCTCTATGGGCACTGATCATCATCACAGGAAAGGTAAGAGAAAACAAATGAGGCAAAATGCAGAATACACAGTGAGCAAAGCTAGGGGATCAGGTTTTTCCTCATTCCATTCTGGAACGTGTAAAGATGTTTTCTCCCACTGAGGAGCTGCAATGGGTGGTTTCTTGTTTCTGTTGCTAGCCTTTGAAAGCTTCTTACTTTCTACAGATACAATTTAAATTGGAATCTTTCAGTATTGTCTACCTGTTCGTATTGAGCTGGTCTTGGCATACGTATTACAATCAGGGGCGGCTCCTCCGTTATGGCGGGGGAGCGTCGCCCCACTGCTGGAACCAGCAGATGCATGTAAAATAAAATGATAATTAAGCAGTTAATAAAACTGCTGTATTATCATTTTATTTTACTTCGGAGCCGAGCCGCGCCACAGCCGAGTATTGAGGGCGGGCCGCAGGAGGAGTGGTGGGCTCAGGGCACTGCCAGTGCGCATGTCAATTTGGCCGGCCATCCACTGCCGGTCAAACCAACATGAGCACTTGGATATCTCCAGGCTGTTGCTTGGAGATATCTGCAGGGCTCAGGAGTACAGGCTTCCAGTCCCTGCTGGAGCGTGGAACCAGTCCGCTCCGACCAATCCTTATGCTTCTCTTATGCTGAGTAATAACAGCATGAGAGTAGCGTCTTTTCTTGGCGCAAGAGACTCTGGTGAACATCATCGGAGCAGAACAGGCGGCGAGGTGGCGGATGCAGGCTGCAGGTAAGTTTTGTTTTTCTTTATTTTTTACCCCCGTGCTGCCCCACCGATTTCCCCTGCTAGCGGCCCTCACTGACTACATTTGTTAGAAGGCCAGGTAGGTCAGTTCCTAAGTAAAATATTAGGAGTTGTGCAGATTTCATAAAATGACTCTAGAGCTGTTACAAGGATAGACAGTGGATGGATATATTTGTGTCTCAGACATGATAGCCTTTAGGCTACCTCGGAGTATGTCTGCCGCTAGCATGCAATCACCGGTTGATGCCAGTGGTGGTCAAACCCATAATGTGTTCAATCCAAACTCAACCTGAGCCAGTGAATAAGGTATGCACTGTTTGTCTCATCCACAAGCCTTGTCCACTTGCGTCAATATATACAACAAACTCAAACCCACAAGAATGTATTATTAAGTGGCCAAATGAGACATGTTTGGTACTATGTGAAACAAATAAAATAAATGTGGGATCTATAATGTGGAGACAGTTTGGGTGGCAGAGATCTTGTGAGCCCTACTGAGCAGCACGTGTTGATCAGGAATGACAACAAGCAGCTGGTGCTTTCTTCAGTGGTGTCAATGTATTTGCAATGGCATCACATACCCTTAGAAAGGCTTCATCAGTGTAATGGTCAGTCTAAAGACCGGCTGAATACAATGAAGATGTCTGAACTTTACACGATGGATCTAAAAGGCTGTGGTCATCATCAACACGTGCAGTTAGTTACACAGCCTCATGAACCCATGTGCCAAGGGAAGGAAGGATCGAACTAGTCAAAGCAGAAATGTCTTCACAGATTTTCTGGATGCCAGGTAAGGGTCTGTAAATAGAAACGACTGTGATAAGGAATTTTAGGGCCCAGTGGAATGGGAAGTGAAGGCGTTCCAGCCAGCATGCGCCTGGCTGGATATCAGGATCATCAAAAGATGGTTCCTAGTGGGCAGTAGGATCGTGGTAGGATTATTAATGTTCAGTCAGGACTTTAAAACAATATTTAACTCTTTGCTCAATGAGTCACACTGCCTGGGTGTTCTGTTCAACACATGCATGAAGATGGAGGCGTTCATCTCAAGCACTGTATCCCAACCTTACCGGTCCACACCCGCAAGATCTGACCGCTGCCACCCCTCACCACTGGCAAAACACTCACCCACTCCCTGTGTTTACCCAGTTTACTACTGCACTACCCTACCTGTTGGCCTCCTGAACTGTTCGTATAAATCAATAAACAAATACATAAATAAATAAAATGTAAAGCCTTTTCCGCCTCTGTGACTGGCGAACATCCTTAAATGATGTCTGGTTATGGTTCGCAACCTCACATTTAAACCAATAGATTATAATATTATTTAGGATTTTACGTTGATAACGAGCTGGTTTCGGGTTGTTGGCTGTTTAATTTATCACAATACTGGGCTTTTCCATATACATTTTATCTCAATGCCTACCTGCAGTTAATTTAGAAAGTGTTGTAGTTCTCCAAAAAAGCTGTAGGTGTCAGTAAAAGGACACATATCGAAATCTCATTACTCCCAACTGCTGCTTCGACCGAACTCCGCGTGTTTCAATTCTTTTATACCGTGACCGCAGGAGGGAGACAGAGGGGCAGATTTACAATAACTGGCGCATCCCTGCAGACCAGCAGGGATGCGCCAGTTATTTTGTGTGACGTTAGGAACCCCTTGCGCCACCATGGATGCGCCGCATTTAGAATGCGGCGCACCATGGTGCAAGGAGAGACAGATGCGTGACGCATCGGTCAGTGTATAGGTGACGCAGTGCTGGAGTCGTGTCGCAAGCGCGACGCAACTCCAGCACTGCTCAGGGGCATCCTATACTTGTAATGCTGTGTCACTCCTTACGCCTGCTACAAGCAGGCGTAAGGGTCACCTGCTACAAGCAGGCGTAAGGTTTTGACGCAGCATGGACGTAAAAGTGACTCAGTGAAATCAGGAGCGTATATTGACATGTAAAAATCCCTCTTTAGAGGAGGTTATGGATATAGCAAGAAGCATTGAACGTTCTGTTAGTTCATCTAAGATTTTAACTGAGGGTGGTGCTTCCAGGCCTGTGGAGGGCACCAGTGTAATGCATGTGGCCGCAGTTAACAATGTAATCGAGTCAGATGTGAATGCGGTTACAAATAAGAGAAAAACAAGAAAAACGTTTGAAAGAAAACCTAACGCAACTTGCTATAGATGTAATTCAAAATATCATATGGGAAATAGCGCCAGTTGTCCTGCACAAAGGAAACGGTGCAACAATTGCAAAAAGATAGGGCATTTTGACACTGCGTGCAGATCCGCAAAGGATAATTGTAAAGTCAGTCAACTTGGTGTTGAGGATGAGTCAATTTCTGAAACATTGAACAATGTATTGTTAACTGTTGAGGTTAGCACATTAAGCAATTCTGGTAAAAGGTGCAAAGGACCTAATTGTGTGGTAAATATTGGTTCAATTGAAATTGGTGTCATGGCTGATTCTGGCTTGCCCATTACAATATTGGCTGAGAATACATTTGATAAATTTTGGTCCAACACTTTGTTAAAACCTACAGATGTCAATCCTAAGGAATTTGGCAAGTATGACATTATAATGAAGGGTTACTTTTCTGATGTCATCAAATTCAAAGGAAGAGAAATTTTCACTAAGGTATATGTTGCGCTCAATGGACGTGACATTTTAGGTTGGCAAGATCAAGCTAGGTTAGGTATAATACTTAGACCGGAACATCCTGAACCAGTGGTGTTGCGTGATGTGCCAGTTTTGTCGATTGACCAAAATTGTGAACATGATCAAAAGCTGCACGATCTGTTGACCAAATTTGCTGGTGTCTTTAGCAATGAAGTTGGGGCAGTTAAAGGTTTCCAACACACTATAAAGCTCAAAAGTAATGCTACTCCAGTTGCACAAAAAGTCAGACCAGTGCCCCTCTCTGCTAGGCAAGATCTTAAAAAGTTATTAGATCAGATGTGTTCTCAAGGGATAATAACACCTGTGGAGTCGTCTGAATGGGTTTCCAATGCTGTTGTCGCACGCAAACGTTCGGGGGACATACGCTTATGTGCGGATTTAAGAGTTCTCAATCGTAACATTGTGGTGGATTGTCACCCTCTTCCTAGGATTCCCGAGATGTTGTCTAAGTTAGGGGGAGTACGTTTTTTCACCACTATAGATCTCAGGTCAGCATACCACCAGATTCCCCTGTCAGTGGATTCGCAGCCTTTAACTACCTTTGTAACACCATTTTATGTGTACCTGTACAAAAGAATGCCCTTTCGGTTGGCATCGGCTGCCAGCGTCTTCCAAAGGCTTATGGATCAAATGTTTGGTGGAGAAGTTGGTATCCAAGATTTTCAGGATGATATACTCATTCACTCAGACTCAACATTATCTTCTCTTGGAGAAAGTGGTAAACAAATTGGAAATGCATGGTATGACAGTCAATGTGGGTAAATGTAGATTTGTCACACAAAGGGTGGAATATCTTGGTCACAACATCTCAGGTGAGGGTATTAAGCCAAAATCTTCTTTACTTGATACTATTAATGATGCACCCGTCCCATCTGACAAGGATTCTTTAGGGGCATTTCTGCGAGTGAGTATTATGCCAGATTTGTACAGGGTTACGCTGTAATTGTACAGCCACTTAGGAATTTGTTAAAAAAGAATGTCAAATATGTGTGGTCTGAAGAAACTCAAAATTCTTTTGTGTTTATTAAAAATGTAATAATGAATGCACCTGCCATCAGACCTTTCACCTATGGTGAAGGAAGCATTATCACTGTTGATGCCAGTGCTAAAGGGCTGGGGGCAGTGAAGGGACAAGAATGGACTATAGTGTTTGCCTCAAGAACGCTTACTGAAGCTGAGAAGAACTACAGTACTATAGAAAAGGAGGCCTTAGCGTGTTCATGGGCCGTAGAAAATTTTAGAATGTAAATTTGGGGCACAAAATTCCAGCTATACACCGACCACAAACCGCTGATTTACATGTTGGGGGATAGTTAGTCCAACAAAACTTCTTCGAGACTTATCAGATTACTTGCAAGATTACAGGAGTTTAATTTTGACATCAAGTATTTGCCAGGTGGAAAGAATGTGCAGGCTGACTGCCTGTCACATTTACCTGTGGAGTGTGGAGATGACTTAGATGTGGGGAGAAATGATGATGAGTGTGTGTTTACGGTGGATGATGTCATGCAAGACTCTAAGATTACTCAGGAAGAATGGTTTGAGAATTGTGAGAAGGATGGTGTTTGAAGAATGTGAAGAAGTTTTAGTTAAAGGTTGGCCTTGTGATAGGAGCATGTCAGGGGAGGAAAGAATGTTTTCCCAAGTGGCACCCGAATTGTCTATTGCTAATGATGTCTTGGTGAGGCAAGACAGGTTTGTACCTCCCATTGGGATGAGGGAAAAATAATATTCTTCGCTCATGATGGACATTTGGGTATAACTGCCACTGTTAGGAAGATCAAACAAATGTGTTAGTGGCCTGGGATTGATGGTCAGGTTAAGCATTTTGTAGAGAGGTGTGCAGAGTGCCTATGTTCTGACAAACAATGGAAGACTTCCACTGCACCCCTGTGTCCTATTGAATGGCCTAATGGTGCGTGGGAAAAGTTAGGTTTGGATTTTGCTGGACCATTTAATGTTTTAGGAGGGGACAAGAGATTTCTCATTGTGGCCATTGATTATTTTTCGAAATGGTTGTATTTTACCTTTGTCAAAAACGCGGATTCCAGTTCTGTCATTTCCTTTTTGGAGCGCCTATTTTGTATTGAAGGAACCACTAATGAAATTGTGACAGATAATGGGTCACATTTTGTGTCTGAAGAGGTAGGAATTTTTTTTAGGAAGAATGATATCAAACATACTCTTGTACCTTTGTATAGTCCAGCATCCAATGGACTTGTTGAGAGGGCGAATCGTATGTTGAAGGAAGGTGTGCAGACGGCTGTAGCTAACAGACTGGATGTTGCAAGTTATTTTCATCACAAAGTCTGGAGTTATAATATCACTCCTCATAGCACTACCAATGTTTCCCCCTATGTACTTTTAAGAGGGAGGAAACCCAACTCCAGGTTCAGTCCGGTGTGGTTATTGGACAGTCGGGCAATCCCATGATCTCGATTTAGATAAAGTGCAGGAGCATGTAAAAATGAAACAAGCTAATTACAAACGTGATTATGACAAACGTACGCATGTGAAAGAGAAAGAATTGGTTCCTGGCGACTGGGTCCTAATTAAAAAAACAGTTAAAGTTAGTAAAGGTCAATCCAAATTTTCAGTTCCTGTTAAGGTGATGAGAGTTTCTAGGATGACGATTTTATTGCAAAACAGAGGGTGGTGGAACAGAAATGCTCTGGTCAAATTAAGTAAAAAACAGGCTGCCATAATTGGTGAAAGAGTGAAGAGTCACGTTGACGCATGGAAGAGTGGGTTTGCAAGTGATGATTGGTATGATGTAGGGGAGTTAACTCGTTGTGCTCCAACCAATGCAGACAATACGCCTATGGGAACTCCTGGGTGTGCTGATGCTGATAGAGGAGATTACATGCGTGGGCTGTCCAACTCGGGTGTGCAAAGTGGGAGGTGTGGTGTCTCAAGAGGGGATGGAGATAGTATGCATAGAAGCAGTAGCAGGGTTAGAACATCTCCTGTTCATTTCAGAGACTATGGGGCTTATTTACAAGCCCCTTGCGCCACTTTTGCGTCATTTTTAACATGGGAGAAGTGACGTACGGGTGGCTCAAGGGGCTTGTAAATAAGCCCCATGTGAATTATTAGTTCTATGGAATTTTTCTTTGTTTGTTTTATAAAGGGGGGGTGTGTAGTATGGGTGTTGTATTAAGAGGTATGTATATTTAATAGTAGAGTTTACCAATGTCATTACTATGTCATTATTGTGGGGATTCTAGAATGTGGGGCTCTCTGGGCACTTCTTGTCCAGCTCTTGTCTCAAGCTGTCGTGGGCCCTGTTCTTGGAAATAAACCTCGCTTTAAGAATTACTTCTACTTGTCTGCGTTTGCATCTATAGCCGCATACTACACCGTGCCATCACTCTGTGTATGTGTGCACTTCATTGGTGTCAGTGGGCCCGCACACAACTGCCAGGGGACTCCACACTACCCGGAGTCACCCTCCTACACTGGTGACGAGGGACTTCCACACCCCTGCTGCTTTGCTTAGGCTTAATTTAGCTTTGCTAGCTGCACCTTATCGAGTCAAGCGCCGCCTAGAGCAGTCTGCCTCCGTGGCCCCGCCTCCTACACACGGCTCGTGCTCAGTGCTGGAGCTACTGAACAGGCCACCACCCTTTTGACTCGAGGGAGGCTGCACGCCTCGCCCTGCGGTATCTCCTGCCATCGGCACTCTCACTGCTGGTGCCTGCGCTCATAGCCTGTCAAGCACAGCGAGTCCTTCTGCCCGTGGTGGCATGCCACACCCTGTTTGCCATGCATCAAATAACTTCACTGTGCCGTCTAAAGACTGTGCGTGCACCGCTTCTGCAGCCTTCTCATCGGCCCGCCTTTGCCCTACATTGATTTTCTCATGGCACACCAGTCCCCAGTAGGTCTGACTTTCGCAATTAGTTTGTTGACAAATATTTCACATCCCTGGGCTCTGTTATTGCTGCAAGGACAGGGCCAGCCACACCAGGGGAAGGAGCGTTCCAAAGAGAGAAGAAAAGAAATTGTTCATGGAAGTACATGTCTATATCATATAGATGTCATCACCGAGTTGATGAAGTGAGGGATGACTACCATTATCAAAGGCTGCAGAGGGAGGAGAGACTAAGTGTGACACACCCCGTAACACATTGTACAAGAGGGCGCAGGCACACCTGAATTCCAAGTCCAAGAGCGTGAGTGGACACCTCACACACCACCCAGCCATGGCTGATGATGCAAATGCAGTGCCCCAGCATGCGTTAGTAGGGGTACTACAGCCATTCAGTGAGCTAGCTTACCCAGCAACGGCCTCACCATGCTGGTAAACATGGGTAGGAAGGCTGGACCATTACTTCATTGCCACCCGAGAAGCAGATGGGGCCATAAAGTGCTCCCTGCTACTCCATTATGGAGGGGAAAAAATCTACAAGTTATTTGAGCACCTCCCCAACACCAGCACGGGAAATTACTATGATGCGGCTGTGAGAGACCTCAACGTGCATTATGACCCCCAAATGAACCCAGACTTCGAACGCTTCAAACTTCGCCAAACTCGCCAATCAGAAGGGGAGTCCATAGACGCCTTTTGCGTGGATGCGCAAGCTAGCCTGCACGTGCACAGCAGATGACCAGCCAAAAGAAATAAGGGCTCAGATCATCCAAGGGTGCTGAAACAAGACCCTCAGAGGTCTCATCCCGAGACAACCAAACATCAGCCTGGATGATATCCTCATTATGGCATGATCCCATGATTTGTCAGACGTGAGAGCCACAGAGATGCACATTGCCAGTACCCAGACACCAGAAAAGGCTCCCACCATCAAAGTAGAATGAGCTGCTGCAGTACACATGAGAGGGAAGGTGAACGAATCCAGGAAACCTGCTTCCCCTCCGACAGGACCCCGCTGCAAGTATTGTGGCTGTGACAAACACTCTCTAGATGACTGCCCCGCGCAAGGTCGCACCTGCTTGAACTGTGGCAAGATTAATCACTTTTCAATGGTGTGCGAGGAGGGGTCAGAGAAAGGGTTGCTAGAGGAAGGTGAGGCCCGTCCAAAGCAATACTACAGCTATCACTGGATGAACCGGAACCTCAAGGGACAGCTAAATGTCCGCAGTGACACAGACATCGGATTGAGGACTCATCACCAGATGACGAAGAGGAAGTTTTCCTCATCTCGTTCACAAATGACCTGAAGCGACACAGAAGGCCACAACCCAAGTGTGTAGTGGAGATCGCCAAATCTCTACTGAAAGCCCTCATCGATACTGGTGCATTAGTGAACGTTTAGTGAACATGATGGGCATACAGCAGTACCGATGCCTACGGCCCAAGCCAACACTGCCACCGTCAAACACCAAAATATTTACATATGGGAACCAGTCCTCTCTACCTCTACAGGGGCCCCTGACCGTGAGCGTAAGATCAAATGACCAAGAGATCCTGGCGACATTCCACGTGGTTGACAAAGAAGCCGATACCCTGATAGGGAGCCACAGAGCAGAAAATGGGGGGCTCGTATCATTTGCATGGGACATAAAAGCCTATCAAATTGACGAAGTGCTAAGCCAATTCCTCGAACTGCTCAGCGGCTTAGGGTGTCTGAAAGCCCTACCGATTAGTTTGCACGATGACAAATCAATCAAACCTGTAGCCATGTGCCATCGTCGTGTGCCATTCCACCTAAGGCCACTGGTCGAACAAGAGCTGGATAAGCTTGAAAGCCAGGGGGGGACCAAGAAAGTGTTCAGGTCAACGCCCTTGGTATCTTCCATAGTCATAGCAGAAAAACCTAAGCAACCAGGAAAAGTACGCCTATGCATTGATATACGTCTCTCAAATAAAGCCATAATACTGGAGAGGCATATCACGCCCACAATGGATGATATTATTGCCAACCTAAAAGGCTTGAGGTGGTTCTTGAAACTAGATTTGAATGACCGATACCACCATCTACTCCTCTCGGAAGAGAGCAGATACATAGTGACTTTTCCCATGCACCTTGGGCTACACCGATACAAATGGCTGAATTTTGGCATCTCCTCAGTGGTGGAGGTGTTTCAGGATGTAATACAAGAGACACAGTCAGGGCTCCAATGTGTCATGAACATAAGCAATGATACCTTGAGCTACTCTCCGACCACTGAAGAACACCACAGACACCTGCAAGCTAAACTAAAGCGCCTCTGGGAAAATGGCATCACTGTGCACAGAAAGAAATGCTAGTTCTTCCAAACATCCATAGAGTTTTTCAGATACGTCTTTAATCAAGAAGGGGTACTGGTCAACCCCCAGAAGTCTCAAGCCATCAAACAAGCTTTAAGGCCGACCACTACGTCGGAGGTGTGCAGTTTCTTAGGCATGGCCACATACTGTGGCAGGTTTATTCTCAATCTCCTGACCATCGCTGAGCCTATAAGGGCCCTGACCAAGGTTGATGTCCCTTGGATATGGGGCCAAAAGGAGGACCATGCATTTCAGAAGAGAAAGATGGCACCCCTGAGTAAGACCAGAATGGTCTATTTTGACCCCAAAAAGCGACTGAGTTGCTCGTCGATGCAATCCCTGTAGGCCTCGGGCAGTACTCACCAAAGAGGTAGAACCTGGGAGGTGGGCGACGTTGGCGAAAGTCAGCAATGCACTTACACAGAATGACGCACAATACGCCCAAATTGAAAGAAAAGCCTTGGCCATCAAATGGGAATGTGGACACTTTCATCGATACCTTTGCGGGAGGCCCTTCAGAGTGGTTACCAGCCACCAGCCACTCGTCCCGTTGTTTCGAGGCGCGGCATCTCACCCACCGCCGGGAAATGAGTGCTGGGCCATCCAGCTACAACACTACCACATGGATGTTATTTATTATCAAAGGTCCAAAAACCCAGCACATTTTCTCTCACATCATCTGCCTCAAGCTACAGAAGGGAGTGCTAATAACACGGGGGCAGCGGAGGAATACATCAGCATGATATCCCAAGGAGCCTGCCCAAAGGCACTCAACTTATGTGAAATCGAGGAAGGCACGAAGACTGATGCAGTGCTGATGAAGGTGAAGGATGCCTTACAGAGGGGCTCCTGGCAGAACTTCCTATGAGATGCCAACGACTGGCATAGTCCGGATAAGGAGAGGCTTACCAAGCTGTGGAGTGTGCATGATGAACTCAGTGCCACTCAAGATGGCCTCATAATGCGAGGTTGCTGGCTGGTAATCCCTGAAAGCGTGCAACATCAAGTGACAATGCTAGCCCACAGAGGGCATCAAGAGGCAGTAAAGATGAAGTCATGTATGCGGGAGAAGGTGTAGTTCCCGAACCTTGAAACAGCAGTAGACTAAATGGAATAGCGACACACCCTTGCCAACTCACCAGCTCCCAAGAAGCTCCAGCATCCATTATCACAGAGGAACACTGCACTGCCCTGTGGTCCAAAGTGCGTTTGAATTTTGGAAGTTTCCCTAATGGAAAAGTCACGGTGGTCCTAGTGGACAGTTACTCAAAATACCCAGTTGTTGACATTGTCGACTCGACGGCATACGCTAGCGTCGCAATAGTGCTTGAGAGAGTCTTTGCACTGTTCGGCTTGCTGGACGACATCAAAACTAAAAATGGACCACCATTCCAAAGGTTGGAGTTCAAAGACCTGCTCAAACACCTGCTGATATGAAATTGCCATGTCATGCCTCAGTGGCCGCAGGCAAATGGAAAAGCTGAGCGGTTTATGCTGACCTTAAATAAAGCTCTCAGAATTGCCATGTTTGAAAGAACCAACCTCAAACTCAGCCTCCAGACGTTCTTACGAGAATACTGAGGAACACCTTATTGCACCACACAGTGCCTCCCGTGGGTGCTGATGTTCAACGGGCCCAAGAGAAACACCATCCCAGTTCACCCAGAATGGACTCAACCACCCTACGACCCTGTGAAGGCCCAAACACAGCACATGCAAAACAATGTGCACATAAGTCTGAAATGACGAGCAGCAACGCGACTGACCATGCCAAATGACAAAGTAATCATCAAAGACCGTAGACCTGGGTGGATTTTAGCAACACCTTTCAAACCAGGAGTGTGGACATTGTTCCGTGTTGAGGGCACTATGGTCACAGCTTGAAAAGGCAGTGGAACGGTTATGAGGAACATCTCTTGGTTTCGGAAGGTAGACCTTCCGAGTCGACAGGAGCCTGAAGAAGGAGAGGAAGATGCCATGGCGGATGACCCACCTGAGGATGAGAGGCCCCGTGGTAATACCCCCTGTGACAAAACTCCAGAGCAAACCTGTGAGAGAGACAAAAGTGGCACTCGCAGTTTCCTGAGCATGGAAGGACACCAGACTGCTCACACCATCAGCGATAAAACCTCAGGTCTAATCCACAGCTGAGCCAGCGGCACAAAGACTTTGTGTGCCAAACTCAATGGTAAAGTTAGATGCCAAGTTGGGAAGGGATGTAGTGAGCCACCTGGGTCTCTCCAGTGGCAGCCCCCTGCCCTGGATATGCACCTTGTACATCCTCTGGCTAGACGTGGCCAGAGACTAAATTAAAAAGGGGGTTGACCGCACGGGGTCTTCTGCCTGAACCATCACTCTGTGTATGTGTGTATTTCGTTGGTGTCAGTGGGCCCGCACACAACCGCCAGGGACCTCTGCACTACCTGGAGTCACCCTGCTACAGGCACCACACTTCATCCCGAGCAAATCCTAAACAAAAAGTGAGAAAGGCAACCCAGGTGATCAGAGACTGTAGGATTTGCCATCGGATTAAGCACCTAAAGGCTGTGGTAGGGCAGGAGATTTGTGTCCTTGAGCTCCCAAATTGTAAGCAGCAAATAGAGAGCAAAATACTCGAAATGTGATCATCTTTTTGAGGTAAAAAAACTGGACACACCGCACATCAAGACTGGAGCACTTTATTCTCCCGAAACCCAAGACCTGCATAAAAGCTGGTATCACAATATCCTGTTGGAATTAAAAAAGGTTTAAACCTCAGATAATTGACATGGGTATTCAGTGGTCAGTATTATTTCAAAGGAACAAATTGTAACAAATCGCTCATGCTCTAAAATTACCTCAAATTCCCCCAGAGTAGGAGCTGATGTCATTGCCATCAAAAAAAGTCTTGGCTGATAATAGCACTGGAGTGACCTCCTCCAGCAACTAAAAGTGGGGACCTTGCTGATGTGTGAGCAATAGGGTTAGAGGCCATACATGGACTTCAGGATGCAATAACAGGACTCCTGGAACAACTAGACAGATGCCCACTAGGTCTTTCCCAAAGTGTTTACCCACGCACGTTTCCAAGATCAGAGTTCAAAGTTTCAACAAACTAGCCAATTCTTCCCCTACCCTCTCCAGCTTTCAAACACTTTTGTAGCCTCCGTTCTCGATGACGGAGTAGTGTCCTTGCCATAGGGTGCTGGCCATAATTCCCTTACACTCTTAGGTAGAAGTGTTCCAGAAGAAGATTGCATTTGTTACTATCAAGGTGTGCCTGAGCTCTTGATGTGACAGTGCTGCGCTCATCACTTGCCCACACTGACACTGGATCCAAATCCAGTCCAGATTTAACATGGAAATTAGCATTATCAGAGCCCCTTTTTGAACTGCAGATTTCATCAGAATGAGGGACATATGCGGATTGAGATTCGACATCACTCCCTGGATGTCTGACTGCTGCCTTACGAGATGTAAACTAAGGCCCTTGGGTTTTGAATGGCCATGCGGAGGACCTGTCATGATGCCCACTCACTGCTCAGAGCCTCCTTTGGCTGCAGTGCCTCCACATCTCAATCACTCTCATCTTAGATGAGTGACAGGGCCAGGCTTCTTGACCACAGGGACCGCCCTCCACATGGTCAGGGATTGGCTGGTCAATCTCCTAGGAAGGCTGCCCATGCCTGGGAGGTCAGTTGGATTCCAGAACAGACGAAGGGCCTCAGTGGAGTGGCCTACGCAGGGGGTATGGCGCTGATGTGTGTGGGGTTAATTGGTAGTAAAAGAAAACACTTGTTTTCCAAGGGCAGCACTGGGACTTATGAGAATTGTAAGCAATGCTCTGCTCTTCCGCTTTGGCACGTCTTGAGAACATATTCTTGAGGGATCAGATACTGGTACAGTTACAAAGGGCACAGGGTCTGCAATCTTGATATTTTTAAAGTAACTTTGTTCAGATATTTTTATACCACGCCTCCACATCAGCTACGCTCTTCTGCCTTCAATGATAGATCCCTGCTATTGTCAGACAATCAGGAACTATGCGCTGCTTGTTATATTCTGGTTTAATCTGCGAGCCTCATATAAAACTCATTTGCATAACTTAATTCTCAAGTCAATTGAATAAAGTTTTTTTAGGAAACCAAACTCGAATTTTAATAGCAGGTAGCCCTAAATGAAAGACTAAAGGGAACCAGCCCCTAATCATGTGCAAAGTTCGCAGACAGATAAGAAAGCACCCACAAAAGCAAACACCAGCCCTGGAAATACAGCTGCAGCAAATAGTTCAAGGAAGCAATACAGTCACTTTTTATAGTACCTGTGATTCTTTCATCAAAGTTTTGTATTTTTATGCCTACTAAAAACATTCATTAGGCAATTGGAGGTTTTTGCAAATATGTTTTACCACGACAAACAGGTCATGATTTAGTGAACTTCGCTTGATATAAATGGCAACAAACCGCGAATAAAAGATAACTTGGGTAGGTCTGACTTTCGGAATTAGCTTTTTTACAAATAATTGAAATAAAGTAAATAAACATGCTCCCTTCTGACACCTTCAAAGTGCCTGTTTGTAGCATACAGTAGAGACTCAAACAAGTACATGCAATGGTTGCACGGAGCAGCAATACACAGGCATACACATTTACTTTACAAGAGTTGTGACCAGCGTGGGCCCAAAAGGCCAGATGCATGCCTGATCTTTAGGATAATCTCTTTAAGTAAATTAGTTCCATTGCGTGTCTCTATCCCAAACATACTGTACAGATACAGCTCTCCAGAACCTGCGGTGGACACCCCTGGTTCACAGAGTGCAAGTTATATAGGAATGTCTTGAGCAGTGTGTTAACAGGAAAGACAGGCTGGATGACAATTACATTTTTGTTTTATACCAAAGTGTATGAAAGCGTGAATGGTGCAATTATCTCCAGTCCAAGCTTTCCTGTACTGCAGAGCGTCAATCGATATGTGTTCTGGCTGGGTGGTGTAGGTGGTGGTGTTCTGCTGAAGTCGGGCGGCCTAGGAGTGTGTAAAGGGGCAGACAGATGTCTTCTGAAGCTAGGCTTCAATGCTCTGATCGCTGGCACATGCTGTACTGGCAGGGGACAGGGACACGGCTTGGGAGACTCCACATGTTATCAAGCTTGGGCAGCATGTGCAATGCTCTCCTCTTACTGTATGTTCACTCGCTCAGGGAGCAGTGGAACAGTTCGATCACTCACCATAACCCTGACTTACTCCTGCCTTTTCTGTTACAGAATTTATTTTTACTTGATGCCATGATCGTTCCTACTCGTTCAGTTCAATATCATTTGACCTGTGGCCCTGCTACGTCAATCTCTGATTTACTTCTCAGATCTTACCACACTCTAGCTCTTCAAGGCAGTTTCTTAATCCTTGGTGATGTTAAAGCCTGGGCTGAGAGCGCAAGACCTGCCATGCTACTTAGGACCTACTAGAGGCCGTCTCTACCTCTGGCTTCAACCTATGGGACAGTGGACCAACTCACATGGCATGTCACAGGACTGACCTTATGTTCACTAACTTCAATAACATCAGCATCAACCAGGCATTTCCTCATCATCGGACAGACCATGTATCCCTTACGTTTAATATTCCCTTCGAATCTGATTTCTAAATCTTTCTCTCTCCCCTCCAGAGCAGATGAGAGCTTAGTCTAAAACCTCTGATTCTAGTGTAAATATCATGCAGAAGCCAGACCACCGCTTGGCCAAGAAATAGTCACCATGGCGATAATTTTAATTATTGTCTTTACACACATCAGGACAAAACTGCACCTCTTGGAAATAAGCCCCTCCATTTCCTGGTTCACTCCTGAACTAGCAGAAGGAAAACGTTTTACGAAAAGGCAGAGATACTCTAGCGGTTCAAATATGACGCCAGCCACAAACACGCTTACAGGTTGGTCATGCATAAATATAAAGCATGAATGTGCAATACCTGGGCCCAGAGCTGAATCACAGTCACTGCCTCCAAAACGACTGTTTCTAATATCATCCCTTGACTGTCGAGCCCGTCAGCCTTCTCGACGGCCGTCCCCCATATGAGACCCTTTAGTCCTATATTTGTAATTTATTTTGCAATAAAATAGATAACATTAGAACATACTTCATACCAAGCTCTTGTTCGAGCAGGTCCTCTGGTGACTATGTGTACTCGTGTGTCTGCTTCATACTTTACTGTCGCCCTTTGCCCCGCCGTAACCTGCACACTTTCTTTCTTCCAGCTCAGCAAAAGAACACATGATGTATGATCATATGAGGAAAAGATCATATGACCTTTGACCATATGAGGAAAAGATCATATGACCTTTGACCATATGAGGAAAAGATCATACAGCTGAGATCATATGAGGAAAAGATCATGCAGCTGAGATCATATGAGGAAAAGATCATGCAGCTGAGATCATATGAGGAAAAGATCATACAGCTGAGATCATATGAGGAAAAGATCATGCAGCTGAGATCATATGAGGAAAAGATCATACAGCTGAGTTCATATGAGGAAAAGATCATGCAGCTGAGATCATATGAGGAAAAGATCATGCAGCTGAGATCATATGAGGAAAAGATCATACAGCTGAGTTCATATGAGGAAAAGATCATACAGCTGAGTTCATATGAGGAAAAGATCATGCAGCTGAGTTCATATGAGGAAAAGATCATATGACCTTTGACCATATGAGGAAAAGATCATATGACCTTTGACCATATGAGGAAAAGATCATACAGCTGAGATCATATGAGGAAAAGATCATGCAGCTGAGATCATATGAGGAAAAGATCATACAGCTGAGTTCATATGAGGAAAAGATCATGCAGCTGAGATCATATGAGGAAAAGATCATGCAGCTGAGTTCATATGAGGAAAAGATCATACAGCTGAGATCATATGAGGAAAAGATCATGCAGCTGAGATCATATGAGGAAAAGATCATACAGCTGAGTTCATATGAGGAAAAGATCATACAGCTGAGTTCATATGAGGAAAAGATCATGCAGCTGAGATCATATGAGGAAAAGATCATGCAGCTAAGATCATATGAGGAAAAGATCACATGGCCTAAAATCGTGTCTTTCAATGGTGGTTTCCTACTCGATCCCTAGTCTTTGCGAATTACGAAATTAGAAAAATAAGCAAATAATTCTGTGACTCTCATCTTCACTATCCTTTCTAGCCAGTATTAAGCATGTTTCATCCTAACTGGAAAAAAAATAGCAGTTGTGTCCCCTTTGAAAAAAGGAACTGATGATCTCTTAATATGTCCTAATTCTAACCCAGTCTCTTTCCTGCCCTTTCTGTTTAAGGTCACACACAGAATCATCAACAACCACCTCCCTCAACTTCTTGAAACCAATCACACACTAGATCAGTGTTGCCCAAACTGAAGGTTGCGACCCACTGGTGGTATTAAAACCAATTTCCACCCATTACCATTTGTGTGCGATATAGTTTTATCAGTACAACTGTGTGTCTGTGCTTATTTAGTGAACTTTTCAATTTAAATGTGCTATCTGTAAATGACAGTGCGGACCACACAATGCTTTAGTTACAGTAAAAAATCGCCCGCCTCATGTCCATTCTAGCTAGGTGATTTGTGAAGGTTTATTTCACTAAAATGTGTGTCATGGTTTTAAAATGTCTGGGAAGCACTGCCCTAGATTCTTCGCAGGCCAGTTTTAGACCCACACATTGCACTGAGTCTGTCCTTGTCCCAGTCTTAGATGATTGCTCAAATCTTGGACAGGGGTGAAACTCACCCTATTTGAGTTCTCTGCAAATTAAGACACTGTCTTTTATGCCATTCTCTTAGATCAGCTTCAAGAGATAAAAGTTAAGGATAGCACCCTGAATTGGCTTCATTATTTCCTCGCGGATTGTGCCAAAGTTGTGTCCCTTGCTCTGAATAAATCTACATCCAGGACCCTCTCAAGAGCTTGGCACACTGCGCAATGCTTTTTAGGTTTTGCTTGCACAGCGCTTGCGCAATCTCTAGTAATTAAGAAAAAAATCTTAAAAGGGACTTACAGCCCACCCATTACTTACTATTTGCTGGCTTGCTTGACAATCTGATTTCCTGGCTTTTAATTGGTTCTGCGGTTTCCTGTTTGTTTCTAGTTTATCTTCGTCTGCTCTCCTGTGTTTGCCTTTTCTGTGGAGCTTGGACCAAGTACTCCTTCCTTTTCAAGTCTTCATCTGCTTTTTTTGTTGGAGCTACATTTTGTTGTGTAATTAAGGTCATTTAGCTACTGCAAGTCTCTTTTTGTAGCTGTGCATTTTCCATCCCTGTGGTTTCACCTGGCTTGGCAGTTCAGGCTGGATTGTTCCCATGAGGCACAGGGTCAAGACTGATTTGCATATAGCTGGGTCTAAACTGGGGGGTCAAAGTGAGCTAAAGAATGATTATGGATTCAACCCAGATCTGTGACTGGGGGTGAGTGTCTGAAAAGTTTCAGCGCTCCGTCCATCATCTCCTTGTGTTTGCTTTGATCGCCCTTAGTTGACAGGGTATGCCCAGACGTGGGTCCCTTGCTCACTTTGCCACCGGATTCAAGCTAGCCTGGCTGATGAGGGGGTGTTACCCGAAATTGGCCCCAGGATGCTTGTTTCCGGTCCAGGGAAGACCTGGCTTGGCAGTTCGGGCTGGACTGTTCCCATGAGGCACAGGGTCAAGACTGATTTGCATATAGCTGGGTCTGAACTGAGGTGGCGAAGAGAGCTAAAGAATGATGGTGGACTCAACCCAGATCTGTGACTGTCTGAAAAGTTTCAGCACTCAGTTCATCATCTCCTTGTGTTTGCTTTGTTCACCCAGACCTCCCTCCCCCTCCCAGATGTCTTTCCTACCCTCCTTCCTCGTGTTACTTGACTCCCCACCCCTCAGTGTTGTTTTTTTATGGGGGACAGAATGTGCCTAAGGCCCTCTCTGACCATGCATAGAAGCACAGACTGCCCACACTCACTTCACAGACCTCCTCACTGTTAGCAAACACCCCTGCCCAGCTGATCCTACAAAGACTCCATAGCAAACTGCGAGCCTCCCTGAAAACCCGTTTTTTTGTTTTGCTTTTGTTTCTAATTTATGTTAGCTGTGCTTTTCTTCCTATTTTTTAAAAATTATTTTTGCCTCTTTTTTTGGAGTTATTTTGTCCCCAACCAGGGCCGGACTGGGAACAGCAACCAGCCCTGGCAGACTGCTGCTCGACCGGCCCTGGGGGTGGGCAGGGGCTAGCAAGAAGCACCGCTCTCGCTTTTGTTACATGGAGCCGATTTTGCAGCTGCAAAACCAGCCCCCAGTGACAAAACCGGCCCCACAGGCACAAAACCGGCCCCCACCCCACCGCGGAAATGCCCGGTGCCCGCTACGGCCTGTCCGGCCCTGTCCTCAACCTCCCTTCCCCACCCCTACTTCATGTTGTGTGTGCCCCCATTCTACAATTTGCTTGCTCTCTCCCATCTCCCACCTCTGCTGTTGATTGCTCCCTACTTCCATCCCTCCCACCATCCGTGACACCATGTTATGTCTCTTGGTGTGTTTTATGTCAAGGCAGAACGTGCAGTACAGACGGCAAACATGAGGTTCCTGGATTTGCCGCCAGTACGCCACAAAGAGAAGTGAGAGGTTTCTTCGCTATTATCCGTCCCTCATGATAAAAGTTCTTATCACGGGTTCTCACCCTGTCCTCCGTGTGTGTGGGTGTGTAATTGCAGCCAGCAAGGGAGATCCGTTAACGAGTCATGTCAGAACTGAAACCCTGACTCTGATTTACTGTATCATCATAGCCCTACCTGCCTTTCAGAGGCAACGGCCTCACATGGAGTGGACTTTCAATAGTGACACCACCAAGGCATGTGACAGACTCTGCCCCAGCCCATTCTGCCTTTTAAAGCCACTGCTCTACCCTGTGATGTCTGCTCCAGCCTCAATCGCCTTTCAGAGGCACTGGCTTAAAGCAATTAACATTGCCCCAGCCCTACCGGCCTCGCACATGACAGACTGTTGTCACTACCTACCTGGCAACATTTAGATAGGTGGTAGACTCTGCATCAGCCCTACCCACCTTTCAAAGATTTCTCTGAATGTTTAATGGATTCCGTCATGTTAATTAGATACGGTATTTAGCGTTTTTTTTTTTAGTAAATTCACCCTCCTGCTGGTGCGGTCACTTGTTTGTTGGAAACAGCAGGTGTGCATGTGACGTAGGAAAAAGTAAATAGCGCTACTCGTTACCAACCACAGAAGGATGAAATGTTGACAATTGGGCTGTTGCAGACATGCATGTCATGTACAGGTCTCTCAGCAGGCACAATAACCTGATGCATTGCCTTATTTGTTATAGGACCTGTAGCATATAGGTTATACAGATCTCTGCAGCATGTGCATGTACCCTATTGGCTACTTCACTGGGATTGGCACTGGTGATGTGCTTATTCACACTGATTGCGGGCACAGCTGCGTCAGCCCAGTGACCTACCATGTTGCAACTGGATCTGTAGCTTGTAGGTAGCACACGGATCTATATGGCAGGCACACTGACCCCATGAACTATCTCACTGGGTTTAGAATCTTTGTACCGTAGGTTGCGCACACCTGCTGCTACTGTTGCATTTGACCCACGAGCTATTCATTTTGGACTGGAGCCAGTAACCTGCAGGTTGCGCTACAGATCTTTGTGGTAGGTGCATTAACCATATGAACTCTGTTACTAGGGTTTGAGCATGTGGCCTACAAGTTGCACAAGGATATCTGTGGCAGGTGCATTGACCCAGTGAACTCAAACTACAGCTTAAGCCTGCAGACCTCTGCAGAAAGTGCATTAGATCCATAACGTATATTACTGTGACTGAAGCCAGTAACCTGCAACATCCTGGCAGGTAGATGTCTGCGGTAGAAGCAGACGCCAACCAACTACCTTACTAGGATTTGAATCCACAACTTGCAGGTTGCATGAAGGCAGTGCTTTAAATGGGCCGGTACTCACCGGTACTGAGTACCGGCACTTCTTTGATTTATCACTCTGAGTACCGGCACTTCTCTACTGCCCTGGAGAGTACCGGTACTCATGACATGAAAAGGTAGGCTCATTGGCTGTGCTGGTGAGCAGGAGTGAAACGTGTCTCTGGCAGCCAAGGCGCCGCTTCTGTAGCCCCGATCTGAGCTCCAGCTGAGCTATTCAGCAGGGCTCATTTGAATAATGTCCGGGTGCTCACCATCACGCTGTGCTTGACAGAGCAGGGTCCATTCAGGCCCTGTGCTGTCAATCACATTCACACTATCCTGTGCGTTCCTGCAAGCACAGGAATCATGTCAGTTCCCTGGCAGTGGCAATCAGGCTACGGCCAGTCCGGCCCTGGTGGCAATTAAAAAAGCCATGGTAGGTGAAGAGAAAAGATGACTTTTATCATATCCGAGTCTTTTGTGTGTCTGCTATGTTTGTGTGTATGCCTGTTTTTGTAAGAAAAAAGTGAAAGAAAGAGAGAGAATCAAAACACTCTCAGGAGGTATTTTAAAGAAAATGTGTGGCACTTTGTACATGTCTGCTCGACGACAAAGATTAATAAATAATGTAAAAGGGAGGGTTGGTGGGTGAGTGAGTGGATGGATGGATGAGTGAGCAAGGGTGGATGTATAGATGGATGGATGGATGAATAGATGGATGGATGAGTGAAAGCATGCATGGGTGAAAGAGGGTGGATGATTGGATAAAAGGGCGGATGATGGGTGGATAAGTGAAAGATTGGATGGATGAATGAAAGGTAGGGAGGATGGATGAAAGGGTGGATGATGGATGAGTGAAAGGAGGGATTGAGTGAAAAGGTGGATGGAATAAAGGAGTGAAAGGGTTGATGGATGGATGAGCGAAAGGATTGATGGATGAGGGAAAGGGTGGATAAAGAGATGGATGAGTGAAAGGATGAATGGATAGGTTTGGAGATAGATGGATGGATAGGTTTGGATATGAAGGGTGGATAGACGGAATGGTGAAAAACTGAATGATTGATGAAAGACTGAATAGACGATAGAATGTAAAGGTTAAATGGTGGACATCAGCAGGTAAATGGTAGGATGAAAGGATGAATGGATAGATTGATGGAAGAGACAAGAGATATCTTCTGGGGAGGGTCATGATGAGTTGCTTCATGTGCTTGGTGCCATAAGAGCTTTGGTGCGATGTGGGGGTATGTTCAGTTTCTTCCTACTCGCGTGCTCAAAAATATATAGTATTGTGCCAAACAACAATTAACAGTATGACATTAAGAAGGTGCAACTATTGCAAAAAAAGGAAATGTTAACATATTATTGCATTTCTCTTTCATTTTGTGTAATGAGTTAACCTGCTTTGTTTATATAAACACATTTCTCATGTGTTTTGGTATGTGCTGCAACTAATATAGAAGTTGTTAAGTATCATCATGTCTTGCCCTTAGCCCCGCCCCTAGCCCCGCCCCCTCACTACACCTCTAGCTCATTTTAATGAGTACCTGCACTTATTTTTTCCCATTTAAAGCACTGCATGAAGGTATGTGCGGCAGGTACATGAACGCAGTGAACTGTCTCCTTGGGATCCGGGGCTTTGATTCACTGGTTGCACACTGTTCTCTGCAGCCGGTGCATGAACCAGACTGGGGTCTGACTTTAGCGGGTTCCCGACGGAGGACAGATTGTCATATGTGCTCCATTAGTTTTCAGACCAGCAGCAGCGGGTGGTGACTCTAAAGTCCTGCCACTTTAAGCCTCTAATTCTTGCGTAATTCTACATAAGAGCTGTTTGGCTTTGTCAATTTTTTTTTAGCCATTTTGTGCAGTAGCAAGGCTGCTGCACTACATGACTGAAAGTAGAGGGAAAACAGTGCTATGCTGCAGCCAGTACTGAGCACATTATATCGTTTAGTTTTTTTTACTTCCCTCATGTTGCACAGCAGCTGTGCTGCTGTACAGCACGGCTATAAAAAAAATTCAAAACCAATAGATCTCGCATAGGCAAAACCTATCGCCTTCCTCGCTGCTCAGATTAGGTTGCATGGCTTAATATGGTTTCCCTGTGTGGACGATCCAGAGCTTATCATGTACATGACTGGTGGCACGCCTGCCAATCTGAAACACTTTAAAGATAGGTTACCCGACACAGCCAGTAGATGCACTTCCATAAACCAGACTGAATCCTGATAAAATCAGAGGTGCTGATCACTGAAGTCCAAGTCTTTGAGCAGCAGACTGGTGGTCCCGACATTAGGTGCTCAAACTCAGCCAGCTACAAATGTTTGCAATTTGGGCTTTAACTTTGACTCCAGTCTTTCACAGAAAACTCAAATAAACAAGGTCACCTGTAAACCCCCTGCTGCTTTTTCCTCATAAGGACTGTGAGGGAAATCTTATGTCTTATCCCCTCCTGTTGTCTCTTCTCTCCTTCCCTTGCTTCTTCTCCCCTCCTCTTGCTCCTTGAACTATAACACTGAGACTGTATTAGACTGTCACAAAGGTCCAGGACTGGAAACTCCATAATGACCTAGAAGGAGGTGGTGTGACTCTACATTCCATTCTAGCTACTGCACGATGCTATCTAGGCAGGGAGGTTTTTTCCTTTCTAAATGCTAAAATGTGGAACTTTTTACCATGTACAATCAGATGCACTGACAATGGGGAACATCCTTTACCACGCAGTCCATACCACGATCTGCCTTTACAACGCAGTCACTAACCTGACTACGACATTACCACAAGTTCCTTTACCACGCAAGTCGTTACGACTTGCTTTAGAGAGAGCGTTGTTGGACGGGTGTTGGATTTTAGGTCCAACACCTTCCCTTCTGTTGCGTAGACTGGAGTTAGAATAGTAAATTATACTATTTCAAAGTCCAGCGCCCCCCTAAGGCAAGTAATTGTAACGACTTGCGTGGCAAAGGAACCCGTGGTAACGTCGCAGTCAGGATAGAGACTGCATTGTAAAGGCATGCATGGTAAATGCATGTGGGATTCCGTCATACAACCGCTAGTGACCATATTTTGTTTTTGCAAGAAAACTAAAACCCGGCTTTTTGCTTCCTCTCCCAACACGTTTATGCTAATAGTGTTTCTCCTCCACTCTTCGGTGCCAGGGCACCCATCATGTGGGTAATAGCCACCAATTATAAACCTCTATCACATCATGGAAGGGATACTGGTTGAAAGTGTTAAACTGGGAGCAAAGCTCTTGTAAGATGTTCTGCTGAACCTCAGTCACAATTCAAAGAGTGCTCTGATGGCAGTTCATTTTGTTCTCTTTGCCAGGAGGAGCCTGACAGATATATTGTCATTGGTATGAAGGTGGGGCTGCAGTTGTTGTGAAACACCCTTTTCTAGCAGTTTGGAAATTTGTGGCATAAAGATTTGCCATGACACCTGTATGATCTGATTGTTTAATACATGAGAGACTATGGTGATTTATATAGGACGTACGTGGGATAATGAGCACTAGAGTTGCAAGGCTGTCATCAGGAACGTGCTGTATATCAGATGTTTGAAGTAAGCTGGGTTTGTGGTTTTGCTGATGTGTGTATAGTGTTGTGGGAAAAGCTTGTGGGTGCAATTTGTGGAAATGTCGGTAAATAGGAAATCTACAGTATTCAGTATAGCAACCGACTGAAAACAAATGGTTAACTAGTGTGCGTGTATGGCTACATTCTTAAGCTACTCAAAGCTTGAAGTTACGTTTCCCTTGCATAGTATATATTATTAACTGATGTGCCTAGAAACCTTGAAATACTTGCACAATGCACATTAGGTGCCAATGTACCCCAAAAAGTGCCTGTTTCATTTGCGTGAGAAGACCTGCAGTGTATTCACTTGCGGGCTCACTCCTCTCTCCCCCACATGTGTGCTGCTTTTCTTTCTGATCACTAGCACACTGGCTGGGCCTTCCATTGGGGAGACGTGCTTTGTTTATTAATCCAGGCCGCTTTCAGTCAAGAGTCACTGCTGATTCCTTCTCCACCCTAAGAGGCCAATATTAAAGTCCTAATGAGGAGGGTTGAGTATCTCAACCCCAGACTGACAGTAAACAGCTGAACGTGAGCACATGTCCCTCTGATAACCCACACTACATGCACAGAATCAGCCCAGGTGCTCATGGTTGTCCTGGGGGTGATGTAGTAGTGCGGTGATGGTGTTCCTCCAGTTTACCAGGGTGCCCGCTACTGTGCAGTACCCAGTATTATGCAGGGTTGTGTTTGCACATCTCCAAGTATCTGCTCCCACAGAGTGGCCCGCATAACGGCATGGCGCTGTGACCTCCCTTTCGCAGTTCTATGTCGTGCAGACAAATGTCAGCCTTTCAGGTCCCCTGACTCAGGGAAATGAACGGAAAGGTTGTTTTGCGCCCGACTCCTCCCTGGTGTTTGTTTTTTTCATTTCATCTGCCTCCTTGACCCTCTTGCTGGTCCCCTGTGAACTTCCCTTTGTTTTCTTTGCATTCCCCCTTGCTTGTCTTTGGCAGGGTAGGAACACCTGCGCTCCCTCATTCCTTCGTTCTCTCCCTCCCTTATTGCCATGTACCGAGAGCTCTCCACCTCTTCTGAACACTCTGGGCCCGATTCACAAAGATAAAATGAGACGAAAGTCTAACTTTACGACTTTCGGTATTCACAAGGGGCATTTACTACTAAGGTGACCAACTGTCCGTAGATTTCACAGACCGTCCGTAATTTGGACCTCACGTCTGTTGTCCGTGAGGATCCCTTTTACGGACGCCTTTTGTCTGTAATTTTGGCCATTGCAGGGAACAGCACTGTTCCCTGCATGAAGCCTCAGCACCCTAATGGGGCTGCCTCGCTCTCTTTCTGGGAGCACAAGAGCAGCCCCACCCCGCCCATTGTCATTCTGTATGCGGCTGATTGCCACATACAGAATGACAATGGGCCAGTTTGGAGTGTTACTGCATGTGGTGCCCTCCTCCTGCCACGGTCTAGGGCAGCGCATTCTGTCAGATGGAAGAAATGTGCAAAAACACCCATGCTGCAACATGAGAATCCAGTTCATGAAAAGAAGCTGGTGGAACAAGTTAAAAAGAAGGGGCTAGAGTTCTTTCAGTCTCATCATTTTAGAAAAGTGCATTTTCAATATTATATTCAACGCTAAAAGCACCGGGACATCGTTGCTGCAGCCGCCGCTGCTGCCGTGAGGGGAACGGCCAACTCTGATCACCATAGGCCGTGAGGGGAACGGCCCAACTACAATCCCCAGCAGCCCTCGCACCTCTGACGCTGTAATCGCGCCTGGAGGCGCGATAAAAACTCAGCTGTCCTCCCGCAGCGCGGGTCGCTAAAAGCACCGGGACATCGTTGCTGCAGCCGCCGCTGCTGCCGTGAGGGGAACGGCCAACTCTGATCACCATAGGCCATGAGGGGAACAGCCCAACTACAATCCCCAGCAGCCCTCGCACCTCTGACGCTGTAATCGTGCCTGGAGGCGCGATAAAAACTCCGCTGTCCTCCCGCAGCGCGGGTCGCACGCGGGCGTGCCCGGGCCAAGGGCGGGCCCGTCTGCGCCCGTCAGAGACCGGAGGAGGCCGGGCTGGGCAACCCCTCTGACAGGCATCATCCCTCAAGCTCCACTGTGGTGAGTTATATATTCTGTTACTACGAGCGCAGAAACACTACGCTATGGGGAAAGGCACCACCATACCAAGTTCCCGTACCTCTACCTCCATAGACAGTATGCTGGAAAGAGCAGTTAATATTGTTGCCACTGAGATTGAGTTAACCGAGAGGCGCTTGTCTCTGGGACTGGCAACCCCTCAGATTGCTCCCTTTGCTGTGGAAGGTGATTGTATTAGTTCTCCCCTGACAACGAACTTCAGGGACTTACAAGTTTTGGAAACTGGCTGCAATAAGGAAAGTAATCAGGGCAGCGAGGGTATTGGGGCTGTTGAGGACCCTTCAGGAGTTATCTGTAACAAAGACATTGTACCAAACATGAATGTTTCTCCGAACCCAGTAATTATCGGGGCAAAAAGAAAAAGGAAATTGACCAAACCTACGAGCTCCAAGAGGAAACAACCACCTCGTTTAAAACAACAACGTACTGCCCTGAGTTCCAGGATTCAAGACACAGTGATTTCAGCGGACACGATAACTACTAACGCCAATGTCACTGTTGATTTAACATCATCTGAAATATTAAATCACTCTATCCACACTCAGACTGAGTCTATGACAGGTCTTTCAACTCGCTTTAGACTTGGCGATACCTCAATCGACATTATAGTGGACACTGTGTATGAGCGCATTAGAGCCCTTGTTGATAAGAATTTTACTGCTCTTTGGAAACGCTTAGATCGTTTGGAGTCACTAATGAACAAACTAAGCTCACATACTAACACCCCTAAACTGACCCCACAACAAGGGGAGATCCCCAAATTTCAGCCCTCCGGCGCAACGAGTTCTAACAAGCAACAGCAAAACCCGACTTCTACACATCCTTCCTCTAACAGTACTACCAGTGTCTGTGATACTTGTTGTAAAGTTAGGGAATGTTTTATACCTAAATCCATCCCCGCACAGAATAAATCACTGATGACAGGTGTTATTAACAGCCCACATCCACCAGTTTACCCAGCCACCCATGTTGCCACCACAAATCTTGTAAACAACGCCACCCTAGTTTGTAAAAATCAGAGCGCGACACCCCCTACTGAGAATTATGTCAGTGAGTCTGCCGAGGCCAGTAAAGAAGTCCTTAGCCTACCTCCGGCAGCTTGTCCCTATGTCTTAGTCCTAGCAGGTGTTCCTCCCTTAAGAAAAAATCAGACTGAGACTTGGGACCAACTGCGAAATAAAAGTGCCGATTGGCTTATTAAACACAAAGGGCTTAGGGTGGCGAATATCAGTGACATCATAATGGTGCGCAGGGTAGGGTGGGTTGGATTCTCACCTAAGAACATCGAGGGAGATTGCGTTGTCATTAATTTTCACCGTCCATCACTGGTGAGATCAATATTAATGACACAGGAACTTAACAGCACTATTCCTACTCTTATTTGGTCATTATCCCTGGGCTTTTTCTATAAACCGATCCCGGGGCCAAACACATTTGTCATCCCCCCGCTTACGGCGTATAACAGATTTTCCGTTTTGTCTGGCTTAGACAGCTTGGATTGACTGCCGCTTATTCAAACATCATCTGAGCTCATTCCCTCGAGACCCATACCCAATTCTATAGAACATGACACCTCAGAACCACATGACTTAAACTTGCATGTGCTAAGCTGGAATATTGCCGGTTTAGCTTCTAAAATAAGTTCTGAAGAGTGGGTAAATATAGTAAAAAAATATGATATCCTCATGTTTCAAGAAACTTGGGCAACAAGGTATTTATACCTAGAGGGGTTTGCATGTTTTAATATTATTGTACCCACCCCCAAACAAGGTCGCCCATCTGGCGGACTTTCTATTTGGGTTAATATTTCTTCAGGTGGTAGTGTTAAAACCCTTGCCACAAACAACAACAATTATCAAGCCGTGATTTATACATGAGGGGCCTCAATTTGCTTCACTAATTTTTATAATAATGATTTTCTGACTGCACCAAATATGAATTTTTTTAATTTGTTTAATTTTGTCTCGGTTTTACAAAATCAAATGGCGTTTTATAATTTAGCTGGAATTTGCCTGGGTGGTGATTTTAACGCCAGGATGTTGAGGGCAAATGAGTTAGTTACTGTTCCTACTTCTGATGCATACACATGTAAAAGAGGGAAAGAACTGCTGGATCATCTGTCTAATCACAATCTACTGAATGTGATGGACTTTGCTGACGCACATTATAATGACAGCTGTCCTATCCCAACATATAGAGGTCGTGGTTGCGCCTTTACAATAGATTATGTTTTTATCTCTGCCTCGTTAGAAGATTTTTCACTAAAAGCCGAGGTCATATCCACTGTGCATGGCGACCATAATCCGATTTCAACTATAATTAGGTTTGCCCATAGACCTGTTTTCATTAAAGAGCCGGGAGCTAGTAATCTTATTTACCTCGACGGATAATTTGAGAGCAATCTGGAAGGGCATTGATAACGGCAAACTGTTTTTCAAAATGATAACAGCATATTCATCATCCATTGAGATTTGTTTGTCGCCTAATGACCCCAACCCAGAGGCAACCAATGCTTTTGGCCATCTATGTGCTGGTATTAAATGACTGATCTCGAGGCCTGCACTTAATAATAACCAAAACCCTAGATGGTTTAACAATGCTTGTTCACGAGCAAATAGAGAGCTCCGTTCTGCACTTGTAGCGGTACCTAGGGATGCAACTCTCGTTGGATCCTTGAGACAACATTATAAACAAGTGGTGAGGCAGCGTAAAGATGAGATCTTAAAAGAACGCTGGGACAAGCTTGCTTGTGCTGCCAGTCTCAACAATGGAAACGGTTTTTGGGCAGCAGTCAAAGACATGAGATCTATAGGCCTTACACTTACCCCTTTAAGCTGTAATATAACCAGTGAAGCCTGGGAAGCTCACTTTTCTAAAATTTATACAGCCCCCCCCAGAGTGAGGATCCCTTTGAGTCCCACGATGCTTCACGGATTCAGATATCGGTATCAGAAGTTGAGGATGCAATTAATCAAAGCTTAGGTAATAAGGCCCCTCGGCCCTGACGGGCTTCCCATTGACCTCATCAAGCACAAACCGGAGTTCTGGGCGCCCCTTTTACATAATGTTTTTAATAACCTAACAAATACTTTTATACCTAGCACATGGTATACCAGTATTATCGTCCCGATTTTTAAAAAAGGGGACCGATCCAACCCTAGCTGCTATAGACTGATCTCCCTGATTGATAACACACTTAAGATACTTGGGAGGATCCTGTTTAATAAAATTAGATCATGGGCTGAGGAGGAACACATTTTAAATAAATGCCAGCTAGGTTTTAGAAGTAAATTGGGAACGGTTGAACAATGCATAAATCTCAACCTGATTGTTGGTAAATATACCATAGCTCGGCAATCTCCCATTTACTTGGCCTTTATGGACCTCTCCTCAGCCTTCGATTTTGTAAACAGGTCACGTCTATGGTCAGTCCTTTTAAAGTATGGGTTAGACGAGGTTTTAGTTCACTTTTTAGCTTATTTGCACAGGGACTTGAAAGCACGGGTGAGGATTGGTAAGGACGGGGAGGTTTCAGGAAACATCAATATTGGTAGAGGGGTCAGGCAGGGGTGCGTACTGGCCCCACTCTTGTTTATTTTATACATCAATGATCTACACAATGTTTTGTTGGAACTTACCAATGATGTACCGAAAATTAATGGCAATACACTCCCCGTCTTACTATACGCGGACGATGCAGTCCTAATGGGCCGCACCCCGAATGCATTACGCACTTTAGTTAGGGGTTTTGTTGATTTTATGGCTGGCCTAGATCTTTGTACTAATTTTAAGAAATCGTTTATAATGAGTTGTGACCGCAAAAAGCACCTTATTAACTCAATCACCTCAGGATCTGAACGCCTTCTATGCACTCGCACTTTTCCATATTTGGGACTAATATTCACAGATAATGGTCTCTGGGCAGCTCATTTGGCGCACAGCAGGAGTAAATTCTTAAAGGCCATTAACTCAATTTTGTGTCTCCCGCAACCAAAAAGAACTGAGGTAGTGCTATCTTTAATTAAAATCTACAAAACACAGTGCATACCTACGGCAACATATGGTGCCGAAGTTTGGGGTTTCACAAAATGTAGCAGCATTCAGGGAGAAGAAAATAGATTTTGTCGAAAACTTCTGGGGGCCCCAATTTCTTCTTCAAATTTTATTTGCCACAATGAATTACAACTGTCTTATATTTAAGACTATATCAGGTCTCGCCCGGCTATATTTTGGCTAAAAGTTTGGCATTATCCGACAGCGACGCTAACTAGAGAAATTATAACGGACTGCCTCAAATGTGATAAGGGTGGGGACATACCGTGGCTTGCCGCTGTTAGAAACAGTCTGATCAGCGTGAATCTTGATCATATTTTCTTAAATCCAAGTAATATAGAGGGCATAACTAAGAAGACCCTTCAGGAGGCCCTATATGATCAATACAGCGACTCAAGACATGCAACAGAACTCTTGAAGTCGTCAGTTACAAGGTATATGTCTTTAGTGCCCGTTAATTGCCCCCCATCACATTTGCCATCCAGCTATCTCTTAAAGAACTTATGTCGCTGGGAGAGAAGCTTGCTCTTCCGCCTTAGGGCAGGCACCTTAAAATATCTACTGTACTTCCCTATTGGCTTTAACATCAACCTTGAGCAAACGCCCTGTCCCTGTGGCAATCAGAGCAACCAATCAATGTTACATTTTTTATTCTTTTGTAATTTTTATCTAAAATATACTAAACAATTCTTGATTCCTTTTTTCAAGGCAACTGCCACTGTTGACTACAGAATAGCCTATATGGAAATTCTTAATCTTAAGAGGGCAGAATCGATTTTTAGTGTAAGTTCTTTTCTGAAGGCGGCAGTTCGTTCACGAGCTTCAATGAGTACCTTATAAACACATTTGATTTCACTTAACTACATCTAGCTGCTATTTGTTGTGAATCATAAGCATATATGTTGGGCGGTGCTCTGTAGAAACTGTTGCCTTGTATATTAAGTTTATACTTGATTGCACTTTAACATACCATGCTGTTATTTGTTTATAATTGATCGTCCCTTTATTAATTTAAGTTGCTATTTGTTAACTGCCTAATTGTATTTTATTATATTATGCTGCTACCTATTATGGACAATTTAGCCATAAGATTTGAAGAAGTGGTTGCTTTACATATTTAGTTTTTTCTATAATATGTGTATTTACATTGCTGACTATGCCACATATTACAAGTCCCTGTTTATTTATTGTTTTTATTGTGTAACGTTTTATTGTGTAACGTTTTTAACGTAAGTATTTCTGCTGGTATTTTGATTTGTGCTTTTATGGATATTTTATATCCGAATAAAGATTTATTGAATTGAATATTATATTCAACGAAGCCATGGTTGCTGCATTTTTATTTTATGCAACTAACAACCATTGACAAAGCCAATAGTTCTGGCTTGTTGTAGGTGTAACGTTACTTGTTGTGTTATGTATCTGGATGCAATGAGAGAAGAGGCAAAATACCAGTCCGGCGGCACACAATGCTAAGCACAGATTTTTAGCTTAGGTGTTTTAAGGCACGCCCTTAATTACATCAAACACCCCCTTTGGAGAGACCCCCCCCTTTTTTCTCATCCCGCTTAAAGCTCTGGAAACAACACCATGTCACAGTCACCTCATGGCATGGCACTGTGCATCATGCATGACTCATGACTTCCACTTTTTCAGGCTGCCTATGTGCAGGGGCATAGTGAACCCTACCTCCACCCCACCCCTTGCTTTAGGAACTACAGCAAGGGTGACATTCTTGATGGGCCTCTTCTGTATGTAACTCTGCAGACAAAGGCTCAGCTCATAATTAATATTAAAAGGTGGGCGAGTGAGTGAGTGAAGGGATGGGTGGATGGCTGGATGGATTAGTGAAAGGGTGAATGGATGAATGAAAGGGTGAATGGATGGATTATGAGCGAAAGGATGGATGGATGAGTGAAAGGGTGGATGATGGGTGAGTGAAAGGGTGGATGGATGAGTGAAAGGATGGATGAGTGATAGGGTCAATGGATGGATTCATGAGTGGATGAGTAGAAGGATGGATGGATGGAAGGAAGGATAGCTAAGTGAAAGGGTCAATGGAGAGAGAAAGGGAGGATGGATGGATGACTGAAAAGGTGAATGGGTGGATGGATGAGTAAGTGAAAGGATGGCAGGATGGGTGAAAGGGTAAATGGCTGGATGGATGAGTGGATGGATGGGTGGAAGAGTGGATGGATGAGTGTGCCGATGGATAGGGTGAAAGGGTGGATGGATGGATGGATGGATGAGTGAAAGTGTGGATGGAGGGATGGATGGATGAGTGAAATGATGGACGGAAGGATACATGATGGATAGGTTTGCAAATGGATGAATATGTTTGGATATAGATGGGATTACTTATATACTATTGTGCGACCTCCTCTGATGTGTCTGTAAAACGTACCTTTTGTCCCGAAGTTTTGTCCTGAATTTTGACCTCCTGTCCTGAATTTTTGTCCTGAATTTTGACCCTTTGTCCTGAATTTTTACACTCACCGTCCTGAATTTGCACCCATGCCAGTTGGTCACCCTATTTACTACTCGTAAATGCCGTTTGTGAATACCAAAAGTCATAAAGTTAGACTTTGGCCTCAAATTACCTTTGTGAATCGGGCCCATTCTCTTCTACAACCCTCTCCATGCAACCCCTCCTTCCATGGCAGATGTCGGGGGTGAGTTTCGTTAACCTAGATATTTCTCTCTTTATAGACTCTTCCTCGTCGCCCCATGTGGCTGGCTCTTGCTCGTGCACCAATACTTTTAAAGAAAAATGCCCCCAAATCCTCTTTTGGGCATCTTTATTTTAAAGTAATTCATAGCTGCCAAGGTTTCAGATTGCTATGAGTGACATTTTCATAATTTCAGTGTAATTATGGGTGACATTTCAACAACTATGAGTGACACTTTCTCGCAAGCAAAATCAAGCAATGAAGACACGGGAAACATATAAATATCAGAAGTTATATCACTCATTTGAGCAACAAGAAGCTCTAATAGCTTAAAACTGCTGCAAAGCACCAGAAATGGAAATACATTAACCGGAGACAGACTGCGTGACTGCAGTCCTTAGTAACAGAGGGCATGCAGGCACTGCAGCTGCTCAGAACTGCCAAGCCTTTTGTGTGTTAAATAAAAACGATGCCACCTTGGTTTGGGCCATACAAACATACCTCTGTGCTGCACGTTTGAGCTCTCCCACATCTGCTTCTGGTGTGTCTTCCCGTAGTCTTATAACTTCACCATGACGTGGCCCAAGACACTGTGCTTGCAGAGGTGCCAGTGAAATGCAGAGTGGAGAAAACCGGCGCTAGCAGTTTTGACCATGGCAAGAGGCTTTAGACAGTTAATGACACTGTGTGGTGTGGAGGATTAGAATATTGGAGGCATGGGGCAACCATGAGCCTGCAGTGGACTCTGGGAGGAAGGCTCAGGCCACGAGCCACCGCGGTCCCCGCCTCCTTTGTTCAGTGCGTCCAGCGGCTGTCATCTTCTCCAAGCTCATCTTGGCCTTTAGGTAGGAGCAGGTGCGGGGTATCTCTGCAACTACTGAGCCTCACTGAAACAAAACCGTGCAAGGGTCACGGATTCCTGACCCGGGAGTAACTCTGGTCTAAAGGGTAAACAGAAAAGAGGTCGATTGTGGGCGCCCGGAACATTCTCTAGCAGGAGACAAGCTCATTTGAAGCAGAGAGTGGGAGGCCTAAGCCATCCTGGCAGTGGCCTTCATCGCTGGAACTGAAAACATCTCAAGAAGGCTCCGGCTGCCAGGAATCATATGCTGCCCTCGTGAGTCTGCTGCCCAGTGACAGAAGTCTGTCCTGAGCGACCGCTGCAAACGCGGTCACTGGCTCCGTGACGTGATGCCGCCCGCACTTGAATGATTGAATGCAGTGATGCCGCCCGGCAATGATTGAATGCCATGCGGGCGATTTTTGACGGCCCGGGACGACCGGAAGTCAATTCTGCGAGCGCCAGGAGTGCGGAGCCCGTCGACCAGTAACCAGCCCCTCGCAAAACAAACTCCCCGCCTTCGGCAGCAGTACGTGACGTCACCCGGTGGCGCCAGGTATGGCTTTATCTGACTGTGGCCCCCCTCCTGGCTGTGATATTAGTAGCCTTTGTGCAGCCGCACAGTACTACCATGCGAGAGCTGAGAGCCGCGCAGCGGACATTTATGATACATTGTAGCAGCCAGTGAGCTGCCTAGCAGCAGCCTTAGCCCAGCTACAGCACCAAGCCGGCAGGAGCAGCGCCGCGCTGCTAGCTGCCACACTCATAATATTACCGTTTTAGGCAGCGCTTCGCTGACGCTGACACTATGCAAATGCGTGACAATGCATTTCAGTGCGGTGATGCGGATCACCACACTGAAATGCGTTAGAGTCACGTCTGATGCGTAATACTTGGCAGGACTGGTAATTATTCATGAAAACCCCAGTATTTTAGGAATTGTATGAACCGCTTTACTTTTGGTTCCTCCGAACCCGGGATTTGACAGAGGGCCCCGAGGGTCCACGTGACCATAGTTTTTAAATTATAAGTGGCAGGTCGTTCCCTGACCATTCAGTGCCGTGACCTTTAGTGACATGGTACTCGGCAGCTGACAGCATCCTCGAAGCCTGCCTTCATCATAGTGACACAGACCGCTCTTCTGCCCCATATCTGTAAACATAAACACTCCCACACAGACCCGACCCTGGGGTATGCCCCCCCCCCAGTTTCAGATCCATGCCAGTGAACGACAGCTGTGTGCGGGCTGCTCTTGGACCGACAGACTCTCTCATGGCGGCCATGCCATCGGTTTCTAGGCTGGGCGGAGGTCAGAAACGGTATTGTACGAAGCCTGGGGTTTCATCGCCCTAGTATCGGGTTGTCGCCGACCCTCTGGCCCTCCACCAGGTAAAAGAAATATGCTGTGCTTAAATGAATCAGCCACCTCGCCTACATCACTCTTATGTTTCCTAATGGAATCACGTGCTTAGTCGTCAATGTTTCGCAGTGTCAGTGCTGGTCCAAGTTAATGGATATATTCGCCGGGAGAAATATTTGGAAGGTCATAGGAGGAAAGATGTTGATTACTCACTCTGTAATGACATATGCAATTAGCTCTAGGATAAACGTTGGCAAGGAGCCACTTATGATGCTCACCACCTCGCAGGTATGGAAGTTTAGGCATGTACAAGATGTGCCAGGCCACCCCACCCCACCCCAACCTGTTTCACTGGGAAGATGGCTCAGTGAGTTCAGCGCTCACTCCTAGCATCTAATGTGCACTCGAGGTCACAAGATCGTATCCTGTCCAGGCCAAGTCAACCTTTCAGCTTTCGAAGGTTGATAAACTGAGTGCTATTACTTTGGGTAATAGTAACATCTGTTATTTAAAGAGAATAGAAACAGTAAAAATGGTGCTATGAAGTGATATACACACACACATTTTTGTTTTTATAATATCCAACAACCTTCAATAATCCTTCCTTGTTATGCTACGTTCTGGTTTACAAAATTGTGACTCTGATTACAATAAGCCAATACAGTTGGATATTTTCTAAGTTAAAAGTGTATTTTTTATTGTCTAGTGACTTTCTGTGCTTGTTGTTTTGTAGCAGGATCAGTGGGTGAGGGAAGGATACGTCAAACATTGGATGCATCATGAGTACATGGATGGATGAATGAATGACTGAGTGCATGGATGCTAGTTGAATGCTGTATTGTTGTCAGCTAGCAAAGATGAATGACTGAAGACAACTTTGCAGCATACCCAATGGCAATTAATAATTAAAACAATAAATATACATAAATAATTTTTTTTACCGCAGGCTGTAGAAAAAGACAGACCTCGACACCTAAGTAAGAAAAATATGTAAGCATTGTGACAGCCTTCTCTTAGAACAGGGTTCTACAAATTTTTCAGTACGGGGGCCACATTGTATATTTTACAAATATTCACAGGCCGAAAAGAAATCGTTTTTTATAAATGAATGAATAAAATTTAAATGAATGAATAAGGTTTACTTGCATCTATTTTGTAATCAACATGATATGAATCAGAACAAAAGAGTAATGTGACAATTACAAAGAAACAAGTCTGTGCTTAATCTGAGAAATTATATGTAATGAGTCAGAATGTCAAACATTAGCAAATGCTCTGACAAAATAATCAATTGCTTAACTGTAGGTAAGACACGAGGGCTATTCATGTTTTAATTAATTTTAAATACTAAAAAATTGCATATTTACATGAAATAAGAATTTGTCCAATTTTGTGGCACACAATGACAAATAAACACACTCCAAGAAAGAACTTGAGCCATTAACAAAGGTCGAACAAAAATAGATTCAGTCTGCACCTTTCTACACAATTCTGGCAATTGGAGTTTTCAATCGAAAACAACAAAACATGGAGCAGAGGATTAATGGGAATGATGGAACAGATTTTTTTTATTTTAAGATACAAATGAACTGAGGTTTCAAGCTTGAGGAGCCAATTATTAGAAAAGGACTTCAAATGCTCCTCAGATAAATTTGCTCGATATTTGGTCTCAACATACTTCATTTTAGAAAATGTTTGTTAGAGTATAACGAGACATGCTTTCATTCTTTGTTTACAGGCCTATGTGTGTTAGCCAGATTGAAGGCAAAGTCAAAACATCTGTGTAAAATGAATCCCAGGAAGGTCACGTCATACAGTGCACTCTAAAGGACACATGCTCAGTCTGTAGCGTTCTGCAGCGTGGACTGTCTGCACTAGGAACTTGTGTTTTTCAAAGATCTAGCATACACAACATTGCTGGTCCAAAATTTACAATAGAGAAGATTCAAGAGGCTCTGCTGCCATCTACTGCCCGCCAAAGGCATTGGATATATATTTCTTTTGATCATCGGAATCTGAGGCTTTGGAAAACAACAGAGAGATTATATTATGGCCTATTAATGCTAAAGTTGCTGCAGGCCAGATAAAATCTTGCAGCGGGCCAGATGTGGCCGGCGTCATAGTTTGGAGACCCCTGTTAGATAAAGCTTGCTTTCTCATTCACTGTGCCAAACATGAAGCAATGAGCAGTCACTTTGTCAGAGATTTGCAATAAAAAGAACAGATTTCTAAAATTGAAGCGATGGAGAAAAATTGTAAATCCTTCTAGGTGAAAATAGTGAGATGAACGAAACGATAACTTGTGCCCTAAGGTAACTATAACTTGGGCCCCCTTCATGTACAGTTTTCTCATCAATAATGTTACTGCAAATGTTGCAGTAATATTATTAATTATTTCATAGACTATGTCATCAGTGATGTAATATGTGGGGCAAATAGCAGTGCATGGCAAGGGCGCAAGTTATAGTTACCTTAGGGCACAAGTTATCGTTTCTTCAAATAACTGAATTTCTATGGTTTTGTGTGTGCAAATTCTGAACCTTACTATAACATCCCTGACACCCTTGTTTTTTTGTGAATTTCTAAAGGTTTTTAAATTCTATTCCCTAACTATAATGTCCCCTGCCACCACTTGACGGATCATCCCCAAACTTTCAGACAGCAGCTGAAGTGTTTAGCATACTAGTTTTGAAAATTTCAGGAAGACTCGTAAAACGGCACCAAAGTTATAAGCAAACAAAAAACGTTTCGTCAATGGAAACAGGCTCCCATTCCACACACATTTTCTGCAAAACTGTGAACCTTAAGCTACTTACATCAAAAACTTAGAAAGAAGGGCATGGCTCATAAGAAACAACCTACTAATACATATGTAAATATACTGGGAAATTCATTTTCTAAAGGCAAAAAAAGGAATCCTTAATTAAAATAGAAATGTAATTTTTCTCAGAGAGGGACTATTTGAAGAGGCACCTCATTCGTTCAATGCCTTGTACACAAAAAGCATCCTGTCCTGGGCCAGTCCAATCCACATTTTGACACATGGGATGCCGCACCATGCTCTGGGCTATATGTGGCTAGTCCTGAACATGAAATGTACAGCGCCATAGACCCGGTCACAGTCCTGGCCATGAGATTCAGAAAATCATGGACTGGTACAAGTAATTTGAACTAAATGCAGCATGTACAGAGAAAGGTACCAGAAATGCTGCATTTAGCCCCATAGAATGCAAGCACAGCCCTGCACATGAAACGGAGTATGCACACACGTAAACGAGGAACAGCAAGCCACTTGAAATGCAGAATATGTTCTGGGACACATGCAAGGTACACCAATTTGCACATGGGATGGAGCATGCAATGGATCCATACAGGGCTCAGAACTTATGGCTGGCCATAGAAACATGCTATCAACATCTGTTAAGATGGCCGTTTACGCTATCAAGTTCCATTTTTACTAAAGCAGCTTGTGGTGCAACAGAAGGGCAGGAGGCAAGAATATTGTATTCAAAACTCCCTACTCCCTCCAGTGGTGCGTACAGTCTATCTATCCTCATGTGGATAAGGTGGGCTGCGGGGACATGTGCAGTGCGGCTGCTGTAATGCAGAGACTAGGTGCGCACCAATCAGAATTACCAGGCAAGCGAACGACGCACCAAAAGGTTGTGCTGAGATCCCCAAAGCCCTCTGCCCGGGCGCTGCTGTCAGCCTTGGCCTCCCCAGTTGAAGTCAAGCGCTGCTCCTTCTCTGTAGGGATTTCCTCGAGCAGTGCAGGTCTCAGGCTTCCCCTCTGCAGGCTTTACCACAGCGCGCCTAACAGGCTTTGGTCCCCCTATCTTGTAGTGAGCAGAATACTGTGAAATCCGCTAGAGGCCGTTGTTGTATAACATTTGGTAGCCCATTTACCGGCTCTCTTCGGAACTCCCCCTCATCATGCTGCTTTGTCATGGAGCGATCTATCCCAGCCCCAACCCTATTGGTGAGCTGCATCTCAGCAGGGACAAACGAAGCAAAGCGGAGCTAGATTTAGGCGGCGACCTCGTGTTTCAATTTGCACCGCTACTTCTAATATGAAGCAGCCTTTCGTTTACCCAGGGCCCACATATTGCCCTAAAGTACATTTAGGGCCAGCGAAGAGGGCGGGCAAGACATAAAAATTGTGAGATTTTTATCTCCCCATTATTTTTTTTCTGGGAACTCGGGCTGAGTCCTGAGTCCCAACATGGCTGTCACCACTTCCTGGTTGAAGTGGTGGCAGCCAATCAGATCTCATCATGAGATTTGTTCGGAGGCTCCGCCCAGATATCTATATTTCTTTTTTCGTTTATAACTCCAAAACTACTAAACGGATTTACATCAAATCACAAAAAGGGCTCTTTCTGGACCAACTAGCTTTCTGCCAAATTTGGAGTAAATCTGTCCAGCGTTTAAGGCTGTAGTTATGTCTAAAATCCCTATGGGAAATTGCATGGGGAAAATGCATTTTGAGACCCCCCCGCCTTTTTATCTGCCCCCACTTGACGGATCAACCCAAACTTTCAAGACAGCAGCTGAAATGACTGGTGTACTATGAGAGGCGAGGTCTCTGGTGGACCATAATCTCTTTCCCATCCAACAACGGTAACAAATAGCACATCATACTCTGCGCATCTGTAAATATGATTTATGTCATGCCTTTTTTTAACGTGTAATTGTTTTACCAAATGGAGTTTAGTCAAATCCAAGATTCAACGGTTAAATGTGTGGTGTAGGCAAAAAATCCCTTTATAAAGTAATCGATACATGCTGTCTATGGGTCTCCTTCATATTGTGCATGTATATCTATCTATCTATCTATCTATCTATCTGTCTGTCTATATACATACATACATATATATATGTACGTATATATATATGTGTGTATATATATATATATATACTATATATATATATATATATATATATATATATATATATATATATATAATATATATATATATTCTATATATATATATATATATATATATATATATATATATATATATATTCTATATATATTCTATGTTAAAACCCTCTCTATAATGCGCCAAATATACATCTTAAAGCTATGTTCTAAACTATGCGTATTTGAATGGTGTCAGTCAAGAGACAGCTCATCAAGGAAGCTTTCAGCAGCTAATGATTTAAATATTCATGGTAGGTGGCCTTAAGCGCCAAGTGATTTTTAACAGCCATAAAATGTGGCATGCCTACCCATATTGGCACCTACTTATGCATTATACTGCTGGTGAAGCTCAAAGTTGCCAACTCTTTACACGTCATAAATACGTCACAAAATGTTAATAGACACATGACATAAATGTGCACTTAGCACATGTTTCTTGTGTGGTTTAACAAATTAATGTAAGTGTTGCACTTGACATCATTATTAGAGAGTGCATTCACTGTAGAATTAGATTATTTACTCATATTATGTTTTTTACCTTCATTGATTGAGATCTGAATGAATTAAACCATCCTTACTTAGTAGATAATGTACCTACTATAAAGATGAAATTCGACTTTCATAACATGTGCTATAATATAGGAATAACATGTAATGATTTGAAAACTAAATAAAACCATCCTCATATATGTAGAATGTGATTTTACCTAAAACGATAAAGAATTTATGTAATGTGTGTTTGAATATTTCGTATATTTGATTTATAGTTCTTAGCCATACTTACATATGATTAAATTGAAGATTTACTATTTGCCACGTTATGCGCATCTAATGCATAGTAATAGAGACATATATTCATTTGTGTTTAAATGTGCACATGCATATTAATTGTGCACCATTGAGTTAATGCTTTAACTTGTCCTGACAATTTAGACTTGTATTTCACCATGCTGCATACATGCTAATTTCCATTTTCTGCTAACGTGACTTTTCTTGCAGGTATTCACATGCATTGTTTAGTTGTAGAATAGATACATTACTGTACTAGAGATAGGAGAAAGAGCCCGAGGAGGAGACCTTGACGAAAGAACATGGGGAACCAGAGTGTTAACTGAAAGGACTATTGAGCAAATGTTGCCATGTCCAGTGTGGGATAACCTGTTGATGTTGCAGTCTGCAACCTGAGAAATGGGCAAGAACAATGGAACCCCAATAGCACGTACAAAAGGGGTGTTGCCTAGTGGACTTTGTGTGTTATAGCATTGTGGTCACCCCGTTCGAGCCTCAGACTTCTTTCAGATTCTCTTGTGGAGCCTTCTAAACCCCTCTTTGCAGATCCCATCAGAACTTTCCCCAGATGCCCTCTAGCATACTTCTTTGCTGAACTCCATTCTGCAGACCCTATGTAGATCCCTCTTGCGAATTTCTTTGATGACATTTCACCTGTTTCCTCACTCCCTATGGACTTTTGAGAAGTTTAGACCTTACTGTTTACTCTGATTCTTTCCTAAGCGTGGCTTAGTGCTAACACTTATTCTGAGACCCAAAGAAGACTCTTGACCGAGCTTCTCAGATGCTGACACTCCTATACCTAATTTCCCTTACCTTGTCCAAATTTCCTTCACAGAAATTCCCTGATATGTGGGATTCTTCAGATGGCCGAACCATCCTTTGGACTTGGAAGATTTAGATTACTAATGTATAGACAACAAAACATGCAACTCTTTTCTGAGCATCAAATACTTTTGCATATTTTTTGTATTGCTGTGACTGAATTGCTTGTTTGCCTTATTTTATTTCCCCTTAATTTCTTTCACAGGCTTGGTTTGCCTCTGGTTATTCTGTACTTCCACATCATGGTCTTAAGAGTTGCATATTTGAACTTGATTTTGAATTTGTAATAAACCTCCTTAACCCATGGCTAGGATTCCTGGTCCTCATTGTGCAGACAATTGGGTTGCACTGTTAATTGATGTTGATTGATGTTAATGCTAACTCCCATCACCTCTCAGTCGGAGAAGAAGGTCCATTGGAGGACCAATGATAAGCAAGTGGGTCCAGAAAATGCTGGATCGCAACTCTACCCTGCCACTCCCATTGGTGCAGGGTAGAGTTGTTATATACACACATGGTGTTCAGGCAGGCTGGGGTTTATTCTACAGGGGAAGATCTTACCCACAAGTCTTTGAAAGCGATTTTACACCATCCATGTTCTCAAAACCTTGCGTCTTTAACGCCTGCGCACTCGTGCTTATGTCTCCACTTTATTCCTCCTCTGGCTCTTTAGCCCTGTTCATGGTTTCTCAAGAAAAAAACTGAAATAGTTTTCATCGTGAAGAAGTGATTCATAGATGTGTCAACACTACTTTGGGAAGGCGCAGCTCGCTCTGCCAGTTTAAGCGCGTCTGGGTGCGCTACACGTCATGTCTTGCACATGCCGAGAAGAGCACACAGAACACATACACGAGAAAAAAAACCACACACAAAGGGGACGGCGATTTCCAGCGTTCAAGTCAGGAAACCAAAGGGCGTTTTCAGCAATGGAAATCAAACAGGAGATAAACGTCTTGTTTGTAGAGTGAATATCAGATCTCTTGCCCCGTGGAGCAGCTGGCCTTTAAACCCACAGCCATACAGTACACACAGGCCTCAGCTAACACAGGGAGCCGGCACCGGGCCCCGGGGTATGAGCAGCACGTGCACGCGCAACAGATCATGGCGATGATTGTCATGCACGGCCGCGAGAACTACTCATAAATATTCATGAGTCAGGCTATGGTTCGCCTGAGCTTCACGGAAGACTTTCTGATGATCCTGGCACGTGGGCCAAGCATTACAAACTCAGTCAGTAATTCGAATGAATGAATGAATGTGATTACTTGTACAGCGCGCAGACCTCTAAGGCACCTTGGAGCTAAGACTGAAGTTCAATAGAATATCTGTAGTCTCCTTCTGTACTCTGAGACTCCCACCACCCACAATTTGCATATATAAAACTCAGCCAACTATACAGATGACTCCGGGAGGTAATTGTGGAAAGGTCAACTGCAAAGGTCAACACATGGCAGCAGCACAATCGTATCAGGCATTAAGGTATGAAGATAAGACCCCTGTTGCAGTAGTTCTTTTTCAGCTGAAATGCAAGACATGAAAACCGCAGGAACCACTACCAGGAGCGATACATAGTCACACTCTGTTATATGTATTCAAGACAATGGGTACAGGGAATTGTGTGGAGGGTGGTATCAGCTAACATTTGGTTAGACGCTGCTTCACTGTGCTACATAATGCAGTTTAGAGTTGTTTTAATTGTCTTCCTGGTTTTCAAACATAAATCTTTTAAAATGCATAGAAAATCTCATCACCAACTTGTTACATTTACATAAAGGTACAAGGCAGTAAAGGGCCGGATTTCTCTACTGACAACAGTCACTTTTAAAGAGAACCTTTATTTCTGGTTATTTCTGAGCCGGAGATGCAATGTGTTGTGTCTTTTCTGTATAAAAAGGAACGATTATGTAGCATGCACCCCAAGCTAAATAATTGTCTGCATTCTTAGGAATTGAATTTATTATTAACCACATAAACGGAATTCATTTTGGGTCACTTTCTCAACTTTTGCCAGCACCCTTTGTGAACGTTTGACTTTTTATTTCCCAGCACATGCTGGACTTCTTCTGCAGGTGGCTTTTCAATTGTATATATTCTCTGCAGGGGACTGGGATTGGGAGGAGAAAATGAGAAAACCCAACTGCACTCTAAACATTTTTTAACAGTAGCTAAAACAGACTTTTCGTTACTAAAAAAGACCGAGCTACAATAACAAATCGTTGATATATAAAAATATATCTTCAGAATTACTGGTGCTACTATGGGCGGTTGTCAGATATCAATCTAGTCCTACAAATCTTAATCTGCTTTACTGAGCATTTTACAAGAACCACTCAGAAAGTGAGGGCCCTTTTATGTCACTTCCTTAACCATCAATATTCCATATTTCTGTACTACCATCGAGTTTTGAAAATACTTTCAAGCCTACAGTTCGAGACAGGCTGAGCCAACAGTACTCTCTATTGGCTGCTCAATTTGTACTCTATTAAAATCCAGCTTAAAAAAGTTCAAATCATTCGAACTGATTTTAAATCCAAAGGCCTGAATCAGGTTCAAGCCGGCTCGCCCATCTCTAATTTGTAAACAGTGAAACAGCTCTTTGATGTCGCTTTACGGAGCGATTTAGGTACTTTTTCCAAGAAAGTGGTATTTATTCTGGCAAAAACTGAGTTTGCGCTCCAAACTGGATTACAAGTAGTTCACAACATTTTGATTGTTTGCACAGCAGAGGTTTGCCATGTAGTGCCTAGAAGCGTTTGTGCAGGAAAAAACAATATTCCGAGTTTCGCAGCTTGGTAGATGAGGAAAAGTGGTATTACCACATTATACTCGCTTGTGAGGTTAGCCCTGATTGTGAGGTACACAACTCAGGATTAGGAGGTAATGATGCACTCAACAATATCGTAACTGCCGCAATAGCTATTTACTGGACTTGGTCGTACCTTCCCCCCAAAAACCTCAATTTTAATGAGGTGCTTAGTGCTCCAAAAATGCCAGCCTGTAAATAATAATATAATGTAATTATATATTGACTTTGCGTTGATAATTGACACTCTTTTGAAATGTGTTTCTCAACTACCACTCATTGAATTATGTAAACTGAGCATGCTGGCCACAGCCTAGGATCACACTCACACACAACAAAGTATTTAACAATCAGCACTACTTGACACATTTTGATTGACAGATTTACCAGAGGGGCTATGGACTTCAAACTTCTGACTGCTGAATCACGCTCCCTTTTGCTCATTTCCCTCCAAATCAGGAATTCATATCACATTGAAGAGCTGAGACATGGCAGGCAGCATTTCTGATCTGCAGAACTGTAGACATGCATGGAATTTATGTACTCGCAAAAAAAACCCCAATAAGCACACGTGTAGGGCATTTAATTTCGGTGCTCTCCTCCAAAAGTTGTCACAGGATTCGGAGACAGTTTCACAGGCAAATCTCTCCATGTCCGTGGCTCAACCCTTTGGAACTCCCTGAGACGGCGCCTAAGGCTGGAGAGACAAGTCTTGGCATTTAGCAGGGCAGAGGCACACCTCCACCTCTTTTTGTACAGCTTGGATGAGATCTAACCTCCACCCTGCTTTATGGATGTCTCCTCACTTGTATCAAACTCTCCACGGATTGCAAGACCCCTAAAGTATACCAACATGACTCCACACATCCTGGCTCATGCAAAGCTGCCTTGACGTTCCTCTTTCAGCCCCAAGGGTTATCCACTGGCTTTAAGCTATTCAGAGGCCACAGAGTAAGAAGGGCGTTGCAAAACCACGCCCTTCCGTCTCTGTGTCTGGAATTCAGGGTCAACTACCACCAAAGCTGTTTGACTGCCTATTTTCATAAACCCTCTTCTTTGTACCTCCCTAAAGCACTAGTCATTCAGAAGTGTGAACAGAATGGCACAAAAGACAATGACTAATAGAACGGTTCAGAGCAAAAACATGAAAAAAGAAAGTTAAATCTGTATTTGTAAAAGGAACATTATCACCGGACAGGTAGAGGCTACTGGGCCGCAATGGAGGTGTTTGGGGGTAGTTCGCCAATGGAATTCTGGGGTGCATCCAACTACAGCTCTGCAAACTGGGCCAAGAACAATACACTTCACCCCTTGAGTCTTAGAGTACCAAGGTCAAGCAGTCAAAGGCAGAGCATGGAGGTGGCCTGGGTGAAGGTGACTCAGAACTCCTCCATTAATCATAGTCACAATAATTCCCTATCTAGCCCAGTGCTTGTTTTAATAAAAATAGAGATAGTTTAAAATCACACCAAACCAAAATACTACGTACATTAATGCAGATTCAGAGACAGGTTTCTACAATCCCATCAATGGCCCTAGCCAAATGACACCATTTATAATGCCCTCTCCCAATTCCATACTAGGCATTAGGTAACCCGTAGGTCAGATCTTTCAGATCATGCTGGCAGCGTTGATTTTCCTATGTGCAGACTTATATTTAAGAGTTAAAAATACAATCTCAGGCTACCTGTTACTTGTTCGCAGGTGTGGTGTTGGATGGTGCAATCCAAGAGCTCCCACCATAGACAGTTGTGTCAGCGGTGCAGGACCACATGCTGCAATCTTGGCCCTAACTCGGGCTGCTAGGACAAACAGTGTGATATGCTTGGTAGGTGGGTCCTCGTCTTCCGGGGTTGTAACATCCGGGCAGAGTGTCAGGCTGGCAGGTCATCCACAACTATGGTTCTTGCAGGATTTGGCATGCTTTGGACAGCGGAAGCACAAGCTCCTTTGATCATGCTGCAGGGGTGCTGGACAGCACCCCGTTGTTCTGGCTTGTAGTTTCTTCAAAACCCTTCACAACTCGAGTCAGTGCCATCTTCGCTCCCAATGTAAGTCAACTCTTCTGTGTGCTACAAACACCAGGAACTCAGCTGAGCTTCTCCTCCTGGATAGTCATTCCTCATGCAGAGCTACGCACTCTCCTTCCCTCTCTGAGCAGGCAGGTTCTTGGTGGTAGGCAGATTCACTGTTTCTTCAGCAAGATGAAAGGACTTCAGGTGATATCCCCTACCCCTGGGAGACTGGCTGTCTGGCATAAACCAGCACTCTCTCACAGCAATAGTTTGGATCCCAACATTATACTCATTTTGAGACGGATGTGTATTCACTGTAGAAGGTCCTGGATCTGGTTTGTGGTAATCCCCTTTCAAATGTCATTTTCTGGCTGTCGCGCAGATACAGCCTTTGTGCAAGGTGATGACTCTCACAGCAGATAGTGAAGAATCAAGCTGATCTTCCCCTCCTGGATAGTCTTTCCGCCTTCCCTTTCTGAGCGGGCAGACTTATTGGTGGTAGGCAGATTCACAACTTCTCCGGCAAGCTGCAAAGAAGCTTTCTGTTGACGAAGCACCAGTTTGTTTTGTTGATGGAATATTTCCTCCAATGGCCTGACAGAGTAGGGGCTGTCGGAGGAAGGGAATTACACCAATCGCTCAATTTAGGGTGGATGGAGTGATCTCCTTTTTTTTATGCCTGTCACCACCAGGTTGTAGGACCACAAAAAAAATAATGCCCCCACACACTAGGTGACAACTCCTAGGCACAGCCTTCCAAACTGTTCATGTTGGTGACACACCTTTTCAACAATCTTCATATTGCGACACGGTAATGCGAGCGAGCTTAGCGAGCGAGCCCGAACCACCTCAGAGGGGTTCGCGGGGGTTCTCCCCCGAGAAATTTAAAAAAAAATAGTGGGCAAATGGTGCATTTTCAAGCAAATTTGAGAAAGCAGGAAGGTTAATAAAGAAATTGTGAATCTGTTCTAACAAAGACAGTGACTGGCAAAACTGGGTGTAAGCAAGGTTAGGTTTGTGCCTGAAACAAGAATATAATCATGCACACATTGACACATGCCCCAGTGATTTACGGCACAAAAAGGGGGGGTGCACGCACTGCCAACCCTTTCAACCATGCACAAAGTCCGCCTGCTACCTTGCTGAATATGAGTTATACAAAAATCCGTTCAGGAAGGGGGAATTGTGAGTGGTAAAACAATCATGCAACTTATCAGCCGGTCTCTGCGCATTGAACTCAGGTTGGACCGCTTTCCTCATCGCAGCGCGCCAAAAGGCAACAGAAAATAAGACGAGTCATATGTTTTTCCATTCAGCACTTTGAGGTAAAATTAACTGGATATAAGAGATATTTTTAAATCAATTTAATGTGTCAGGTTAAAAAATGTTGTGTCTCAAATTGTGTAGAAACATGCAGAGATGTTTCTTTTCCAGTAATTGATATTCCTGATATATAATGGTGTCATCTATTTTACATTCTGTTTGCTGCAATCGTTTTGTAACACTGTAAGTGAGGGTAAGATAGACTATATAGGTTGGAAGTAATAATAATGTTAATCTAGATATATGTTTTTGTGTAGTGCTTGCTACGTGGATATGGCTGTTTGCGCAGTGCAGTGTTCACGTTTTTATTTTCACTCACCGAACTTGCCATGATTGCATGCCCCATTTCCCAGCAGCCTACCACTTCTTTTCGGACTTTTTCAGGCAGACAAGGGCCCTGCTGACCCCGAACCTAGTACCCCTGCACTCAGACATACACACTGCTCAAACAACCGCGCACACACACGAAAGCATAGCATGTACCCCAAACAAACCACTTCTGCACAGACATAGCGCGCGCAAGCACACAGTACATCCTTTTTCTATTCTCGCACAGAACACTCGTTTAGACACTCAGAGATGACATACAGCTCTTTCTCTCTTAGACACACAAAGCACACAGGCACTTTCGCTCGACCCCTCAAGCACGCCATATGCGCACACTTACATTCCCTCTCCCAGCACTCTGCATCGTATCTGCTCACATAAGATAGAGGACAAAAGCCCCCCTGCTCCCACCCCTCGCAAGGCACAGATGTAGGAAACAGTGCTTCTGCTCATCTTTGGCATACGCAGCAGGGGTAAAAATAAGCCCAGATCACACGTTTTTATTTTCACTCACCGACCTTGCCATGATTGCATGCCCCATTTCCCATTGCATGCCCCATTTCCCAGCAGCCTACCACTTCCTTTCGGACTTTTTCAGGCAGACAAGAGACCTGATTTTGATGGTTATCTCGAGTTTTTTTTTTCTATACTAGCCAGAATGGTAAAATACTTGTCGGGTAGCAACCCTACCTTGATGGATAGATGGTATTTATCACACCCGTTCAAATCTGATACCCAGGAGCCAAGCAGCTTTGACCTGCTGAAATCTACACTGGAGGGGGTTGGGGCTAGGGGAGGGGTAGTTCGGTCTTTAAACCAACCGGTAATTACAGGGTTTGTTGAAATCCGACCCACTTGTAAATGCAATCCCGTGCGGCCTAAACAGAGTTTTAAAATTTCGAAGATTTGGCTTACCGAGCGCCTGGGGAGCAGAGGCAGCTCCGTGGTATCTGCGTCGGAGAGGGAACAAGGCCTCGCGCTCAGCTTCTCCTTCCTCTGCGTACGTCGCTGTACTGTACTGCGTCACTGAATGCAAGCATTCGCCCTAATATGCCCCCGACGTCACGTCATCGTCGCGTGACACACCCACACATGGGAGGCGACACAGTACTGTGTCGCGACACACACTTTGGAAAGCTCTGACCTAGGGTATAGGGGTCATTAGTTTTTTTTTTCAAAAACAAAGTCCCACATGAGGGCTTTGTTTTTGAATAAAATGTTAAAAGCATTGCCCTTCAACATACAGAAATGATCCCTGGGCCAAGGCCATCTCTAAATTTGGTAGGCGTTAGTCCACCAGGGTGGCAAGGGTAATGTCTGCTGCCACCTTCATGGACTATACTCCGTCCCCCAAACCCTAAATCAGCCTCTTAATCCATATACTTTCAACATGTGGCATGATGTTAAACTGCTTCCATTTAACTCACTCTACTGTATCGAAAACCTTCTCTTGCCTTAGAGAGCATCATAGCACATAAAAATGTAAGCACACTGGCTATGAAACTCTTTCCCTGAGGTGAATGACACGTCACCGACATCTCCTATTCAAAAGATTGTAAATCACTCCCTTTCTGAATCTACACTCAAGTTTATACCCAAAAGCACCTAGTTAAAAAGCACAGATAATTACATTCCAACGAAATTACTAATTCCAACACGAAACCCATAAAATTAACCTTAACACTACCCCAACCCTAAAGCTTATCTTAACCATAATCATGCATCCTAATCTTAAACCCGAAAATGAACCCTTAGCCTACCTTTACCACTACTCTTAAACTCTTAACGTTTTTAGATGCTATTGTATGCTACGTGTATATTTCGATTAACAGTGCCATATTGTCATGTCTGGTGTACCAAGCTATCTTCGGATATTATTTCCCTATTTGAACCCAGTTCAGCCACTGTTGAGAGTGGTAACCAAAGACCACTTTGCTTCTGTCACCTATTTGGTAACTTGTTTTATTTCCCAGCAGCTAAGGGCAGTACGGGTATTATACACCGCCACATCCCTACGTGTCCTGCAGTGCAACTGTTCGCGTCCCCATCCTGACATGGTACAGAGCAGAGAGCACCTTTCATTATGATGATGGCTCAATACCCATCTCCTTGACAGATTCTTTGTTCAGTTTGAAAAAATACTGTCATGGCATACATACAACAAGGGCCTTGAGGGACACAGTATAGAATGTATTTTATGAGGCCTCTTTTCTCATTCTACTGCAATACAATGTAATTAAGAAGTTCAAAAACACATTCATTTTTCAGAGATCAGAAATGTGTCAACCTGGAGGCAGGGCACGCCTTCTGTAAGAATGTGAGTCTGGATTCCAGACCAGGGAGAGATACGCAGAACCCGGTCGGTCTGAAAAACCTGTTTCACTGGGTCAGTCGCTCACCTGTCTGTGCGGTGACATGTCTGTGAAATCAATTCTACACCTCATTACTTTTCTGCTGTTTTATAAATAACCAGTTTCCTAATTTGTAGCTTCAAAGTACTTGCTTGGTGAATTAGTTAAAAAGTGAATGTGTGCAGTTTTCACTACGACTTCAGTTTCCATACATTGCTGCCTTCACATTTTAAGCTGTGACTTGACTGACCCACAAGGGCCTTTCTCTTTAGACCAGTAGGAAACGGGGACATATTAGCTTGTGTGCTTCTCACTTCTTTGACTAGTTGCTGCATCTTGTATGCTGCCTTCTGTACGGTGCATCATGGCTATGCATCACTGAGTTTAATTTGTGTTTGAGTCAAGGTTAGGTTCTCTAGCCAGCCCAGGCCCTTCCTCGTGGCTGCGTTAGCCCAATCTCGGTGTCTCTGGCAGATTTAGAAAGTTTCTAAGCCCAGGTCCAGCTCCTTTACTCACTGAACATTGTGGGGGTGACTTTGGCTGATTCTGCAGCTGCAGTATGACAGCAAGCGGCAACTCTGCATCTTAGCACCATCTCCAGCAGGTCCACCTGATCCCCACACCCAGATATGGGGGCTCTCTAACCCTCTGGCACATTTATAGAGTTTTATGATAACTGGGTAAAACAGGGCTAATCAGCCGTAAAAAACAGCCATTGCTAGCTGTCAATGGGAACCGACTCAAGTACTGAAGGGACACTGCCTGGTAAACACACAGTGATGGTGAGTAATCAAAATGTAGTAAAGCTTAGAACATGTAAAGCATCAGAAATGGTGAGGGGAGGCTTCAGGTGTAAAGATAGGGAGCGCCTTACAAATAAGTGAGCAGAGCATTCACTTGGTGGCTATTCACAAAAATTAACATGCCTTTCGCACGTGCACTTATAAGCTCTCGCGGGATGGAACTAGGCGTAGGAAGTGCAGTAAACATATAAAAGTGTAAATAATGCCCCTTTTTTCAAGGGTGTCCAAGGAAATGGAAGTTCCAAATGGGAATTCGATTTCCATGCAAACTGAAATAAAAAAATAACAGCTCTCTGTGGAATTTGTGAAAAATGTCTTAAATTCACATATGTGAAATTTTCACAGTGTGTGACTACCATTCCACGTGAAAGGGAAGCTAGGAAAGCTCCGTCTGCAAGTGACAACGTCTTCTGCTTCCCCCTCAGTTGAAGAGACCCCCCTTGACCTGCAAGGAAGCAGTACTGACCCCGAGGGCACCACTCTAGCCACCCTCTTCCCTTACCCCCCGGCCGAGCCTCGCGCCTGCCCTCGGATGCACACATTGAAAGCTGTAAACTGCCCCAGAGGACGCCCGCCACTACGCAAGGCCGATTTCTCACCAATAAAAAACTAAGCCTGGGCGTAGTTCGCGAAGTAGCGCTACGCGAAGCTACGCAAAGTGCAGTTTGCACTACGCGAGCTACGCGTAGCACTACGCGAACTGCGTAGTGCACTGTTCGCAATGATTGCACAGTGCCGGATGCTTGTCCGCACTGTGCAATCATTGAAAACGGCATCTTGCACAGTGCGAGCTGTCTTTTACTGCCGCTCGAGTAGATTTTTACTCGAGCGGCAGCTTCTCAACGCGGACTGGTAGTTTCTCATCGCGAGCGGTCGCGAGCATACGCGACCACTCGCAATGAGAAACCTGACCTCCACGCGTTGAGAATCTCGCCGGGAGGTTTATTTTCCACGCTCGCGATCGGCAACTTGATGTTGCTGATCGCGAACGAGGAAAAAGTCTCGCCGGGATGTCATTTTGCTTGCTCGCGGTCGCCCACTTGACGTTGAGGACCGCGAGCAAGCAAAAAATGACCGCTACGCGTGTTTGCACTGTGCTACGTGCAATTCGCGTTGTGCGAAGTAGCGCAAACTTTGCAAACTACGCGAGCGTAGCGTAGTGCTTTGCCCAGGGTTACAAAAAACACAATTCAGTGCAAAATGGCAGATTTATGTTCTACACAGTGACTTCGGCTTTCTTGTTTGTTCATACCCTTACTTTTTAAAGCATGTTTAATGCTAAACTAATAAAATGCAGTAAACCTTTGCTTATCTGACAACAGGACTCCAACATCCAGTGAATTGTGTTGCAAAGGGTGCATGCACCACAAAAACAAATTACCCATTTTGAAACCGAATGAAAAAAACCACGACTTTATAGGTGATAGCATGAAACATGGCTCGATATAACTGATTGACACGTTTCTTGTGTAATTGCGCTAAACGTCAAGCACCTCACACCAGAGATGCCGCGTAGCTCTGTGGCTGCTCCCGTCAGCCCTTGCGCAAGTGTTCCACTGCAGGGCGTGGCACGGGGAGCGGCTGAGCCCACAACCCTCCCTTCCTAGGCATGTCTGAGCTGGCGAAATCACACAACACTGGGAAACACAATTTTACATTCAGCACCTGGTCTGTTGTCTCAAACAGGCATGCTTTATGGTTTTGCACCCAGGACATGGCTATTTTTAGGTCTAGCACCTAGAAGCGCCCAACATAAACCTGTTGACGCCATAAACCACAGGACAGTGAATGCAGACAACTACAATACACTAACAAGCATTGGCAAAGCCAACAGGTCTTGTTTTTCTTTGACAAGCCTAGCCAAAGTCAATAGGTCTGACTTATAACTGACAACGCTATCCAGGTCTATCTAATTGTTCATATTGCACAATGAATCCTACTAATTCAATTTTTGTACTTTGCATTTGCCAAAAATCACAAGATTGACATAAAGAGGAAAACAAAAAAAAACCCTTGCACAACTGTGGCATTTGCATGCACTCAAAGGTTTGAAAAGCTGTAATCTGCACTTTCCTGTTGATAGAGACCCCTGGAGTCAGACACAAGCGTTTTCTGAGGTACTCTGCAGTATCTTAGGTCGTTATTAGAGGTCCCTGGAGTTTGAAACAAGTCCTTTTTTCAGCAGGCTAAAATACCATCAGCGGCAGCTCCTCTGATGTGGCAAAGGAGCTCCCCCACCCCCCGCCAGCAGCCTGAAAACTTGAAAAAGAAAACGATTGGAAAACAAATTTATTATCGTTTTATTTTTCAAGTTCTAAGGGCCAAGTCTTGGTAGCGGAGCCATCGTGGGGCAGTCACGGAGGGGGAGTGGTGGGCACTGCTGTCAGTGCACATGTGGGTTTGCCCAGCTGTCTTAGGACGGCCAAACCGACATGCGCACTGAGATGTCTACAACCCGAGCTGCGTTGCCGGGTTGGAGACAGCAGGCACTCTGGGAGTGCAAATCCAGGGCGCTCAGGCCAAATCAGACGCTGTTCTCATGCTGCATGAGAGCAGCATCTGGATTGGCCGCAGCTGAGTCTGGGAGCCTGTACTGCAGTGGGGGACATGAGCAGAAGAGCGGCAATGCAGCGGGTGGCAGGTAACTTCTTTTCTTTTTCTCGTCGTACACCACTCTGCTCTGACTCCAGTCGCTACTGAGTACCATAAGCCTTTAGTAGAGGCCGTTCTCATTATACATATATGCTTGCTTAAGCAGGCTGCAGCAGTTTAAGATGTTATTAGAGGTATCTTGAACCAGACAGAGGTGCTTGCTGTAGAAGGGTGCACACCTTAGGCCATAACTAGTAAGGCGCTCGATTATCTCCTTTTGATGAAAGTAGAAACAAGCAATGGCAAAATCTTGAGTGTGACTATGTTTTCAGCAGGTCATATCATGGAAAAGTGTGGCTTCAACATAAATGTGCAAATTCACTTTTGCAAATGTAATTATTTTTCTTTGTTTTCTGTGTCCTAAATAAATATGCTGATGTTCGGTTACGTATATGAATTCATTACAAAGGCTCTTAATGCAACTTCTTCATTCAGGAAGATGTCACTCTAATATAGGCATTACCAAACCCTTGTATTTAAAAACTTCCAGCTTCTTATATTTGAGTCAGCTCTCCAGCTAGATCCCTGTTTTCTGGTCTTTTGGGTAACTGAAGTATTTGCTTGTTTTTCTGAAAGGTAGTTTCTCCTTGACAGGACATCCGTACCTGTCTGTGACTGCTGCGACTTGTTCCTGGGGGTAAGTTCTCCACCTATGTTATCAGACAACCCTGTAGGAAATGGCACAGAGTCAGCAGTTCCCATGGTATCTCTGATTAATTTTGGGATACAATGTGCACTTTTGCGCATTTCACTGGGGGATATGCACTTTTGGAGGTGCGGACATTGACTTCCCCTCTTTGTCATGCTACTGCCTTATACTTCACTTTGTGGCTTTGCTGCCTTTTGTAGGGTGATGATGCGATGGCACAGTTTTGTCCCCTCTTGGGGGTGGTAGGCAGTCTGACCTGTTGCAGTGCTCAATACGATTTGAGGATAGATGAGGAAGAAGAGGGAGATTGTTCTGATTAAGAAAGCATTTTGGAAAAAGTTTAATGTTACAACTGAAGAGAATGTCTATTAAGAATTTCCGGCAGAAGGGGATGTATGATGTTACCTTTACTTCAGAGCGGTGTGCACCCTGAATATCGAATCCTCAATATCGAAGGGACAGAATATCAAGGATAAAATAGAAAAAAAAATCAACAGGTAAGTCTGTCTACATTTTCTATACTTAACTCCGCATATGTGTACCTATGTGGTAGATATATCTTCAAAGTATGTAGATGTGGAGTTAGGAATAGTAAACCTATACTTCCCTATATGCACTTACATTACAATAACTTGTCCCTCGCTATTATGTTCTCGATATTCTTGTACCACAATTTCGTTTGTATCGATATTCAGTAATATAACCCTTCAGAACATTTATAAAACGTTTTCTTAATGAAAATATGATACATATGGAGAAGCCAATATTGCAAGATTATACCATACCTGCTTTACCTGAACTAATGGAAGTAGCTTCAACCATTCACATGTGTAACTCCTTCACAAATCTTTGTTGCATTGAAATCTTTCTTATGAGCTATTGATCCCAAATACAAGGAGGATAAAATTAATCAATGTAGGTGGAATTTGGAATGGGAAACGTCAATGTATGGTAGGTTTTAAGCAGGATGCAAAGAGGACTGAGAGGTTGTCGCTCCCACCAGATATCTTTGCTCTTGGTTCTAAGGACAGCCCATCGATTGTCGCCTATGCCAAAGATTTAGCCATGTAAAGGAAACTCGAGTGAATACTACTTGTAGGAATTGTGGAGTGGATGGGTAGAAAGCACAAGACTGTACTGCCTCTAAGAACTGTAGCATGTGTGGGGACGGTGGGCATCTTTTTAATGGTTGCCCAATGAGGAGGAACTCCCATGCTGAAGCTGCTGGTTCAAAGGTTGAGAGGACAGGTATACCTTTGCAAGACACACATTCGATAACAACTGAAGGGAAGCAATTCTTCAGATAAAGTTGTTGATATCATTGATAGCAATGGAATTGAATCAACACTCAGCACCACCAAACTATGATAAAGAGGAAGAGAATGTATATGATGCAAAGTTATTACTTTCCCTATTTGAACAGATAATTTCTGCACTCAGGATTCGACAGGCCAGCAAGGGAAAGTAGCCAATGACTTTTTGTTATCAGTGAGCAGGGGAAGGAAGCAGATGCGGATCAGACCAGTGGCTGTGATACAAGCCCTTCAGGAGGTAGTTTACAGTGTGGCACAAGAAGAGGTGGACAATCAAAGTGGGAAAAGTTGGAAAACAGCAGACAATTTTTGTATCAGTGCAAAATACAAACAAGGATTTGCAGTGCAATAGGTCTCGCATTGGTGAGCGTTTGAGCTATTGGCATTGTAAATACCAATGCCTTTTATTTATGTATTTAAAAATCATGCAAGCGGTGCATAAACACACACTTTGTACTTACACTCGTTGCTTACGAGAAGCAACGCTGGCAGTAACTATGTCTCTTTTACTGCCAGCCTTGCTTCTCGTAAGCAAGGACTATAAGTACAAAGTGTGTGTTTACGCACCACTTGAGGTTTTCTAAACACATAAATAAAAGGCATTGTCATTTACAATGCCAATAGCGCAAACTCTCGCAAATGCGAGACCTATTGCATTGCAAATGCTTGTTATAACTGCTCAAGAGCTCAGAAACTGCCCCTAAGTGGTGCCAATGAGAACAGCTTTTCTCAAGCAGCCGGCATCATTTATTCAATAAAAGCTCCTTTTGCATTCGAAGATAAGTGACTTGCAGCGGTATCTGATGGTCCGGTGCACTCCTCGGGGATTATGGACCGCTTTAATGGTGATCCCTCTCACGGGCCTTATGTTGGATGCAAGCGTCAACATTTACTCGTGTGAAGGGTGTGCCACCGTGCAAGGGAATAGTGTGAAAAACTCTCACCAGAGGTATGGACAAGTTACTCAATAAACATAACTGCCAAACACTACAATATCTCAATCTACGCAGCAGAACTAGAATCCTTTACACAAACAGTTCAACAGAAGCTCCATTCACAGTCATCACAGCACATAAACCTGCAGTGTAGGTGCCACTCCACACAACACAGAACATGGGGTGGCAGCAGTGACCAATGCAGAGAGAAATAGGTTTTGTAAGCCATACTTAACTTCATTTAAACAACAGCAAGCAATAAGTGCTGTCAGTCTATGAGGTTGGTGGGACGGCTCACAAGCGAGCCAGTCAGTGGGCATATAAAACAAGTGATTAAATATATATACAATAAATATATATATATATATATTTATTTATTTAAATAATCATAGATGCACTTAGAAAGACTGGGGCAAGCAGCACGGTGGCACATGAGCACGTCCTCTTTATTCTCTTTATTGCAAATCAGAGGCAGCCATGCTGGACTGCTGACAAAAACAGTGATGGCACGTGGAGTACATCTTCACGGCCATCATTAAGCTGAGAAAATATATCCAATGCAGTGAGGTATGGACTACATTTCTAGACCTAGCCACCAAAAACCTGAATTAGAATCCAGCCTTCAGCAATACGAGAAATGCACGACACTAGGCAAATCATTTCACTCTCTCTAAACAAAACTGCCAGTATGCAAAAAACAGCTGTACTGCCGATGAAATGTGACAGGATGGAACACAACACAGGTTACCTTGGAACCGGATATTTGGGTGAAATTTTTACTTGAAACACTTGAAGAAATTACTCTGATTCTGGGAAAATTACTTCATCCCCCTACATACCAAATTCATCTGAAATAAGTACTACCAGGATTCCATGGGTGCAGTGTTTTAAACAGTGGTCATCTGGTATTGTAGGACAAAAAAAGCATAGCATTGGAGCGCCCAGGACAGACAGTTAACACATATAATGGCTGTAAACAACTATGAAGTGAACATCAAAAACAAAGGCAAAAGCTGACAAGGACTGTTAGAGTTGGTCTACCAACATGGCAGCATACGAGTGTGATTCCCTTTTTGTCCCAAATCTGAGTTGACTCTTCACAAATAAATGAAAAGCAAAGGACCGTACAGCGAGGCTTCTATGTAGCTCCAGAAAGCCGTGGACATACGTTAGGAGCAGGATCAAAGTGCAGCTCTGGTGGACCTTAGATCCAAGAGAGCCGAGTTCAAATCCCAACCTTTGGTCAGATTATTGCAGCCAAACTCCATCTACCCTGCTCCATATTGAAAAAGTGGCAGCAGAACAATTAGGCATCTGGCGAGGCAGGCCATAGGCATAGGGGCATAGAAGATTCAGAAAGCCACTCGGATAGGTGAAAGGGAGAGATTTGAAACTTTCTACCTATAGTGTAAGAAAAACAGACAGGAAACCAAAGCATAACCCCGGCCACCGGGGTCTTTTTTATGCTTTGTAGGACTATAAACATACAGAAAGAACAGCTCTTCGACTCCCAAAATCACACTCTCTAAGGAAGGATAGTACAAGTGGAATTAAACGCTGTACTGCAGTGCTAAACAATGGCGCCACTGACTTACCATGACCGAGAAGCAGCCATGCGCACCCTTCAGTGAGTGCAGCAAACTTGGGCATCTGGCAGCGCATTCCTCCTCTGAGAGGCAGCAGGACCCGCAGACAAAGGGCGACCGCATTTATATGCGCCAGCAGCAGAGCAGGGAAAGGGAGCCAGTGACGGCAAAGAAAGAAATAATACTTTTAGAAGGGACGGCGAAAACAAAAAGCATGTGCACTGCAATAGGTCTCGCATATTGCATTGCAAATGTTTTTTGTTTACTAGCGCCCATGCGGCGCTTTCACATTTATGGGTGCCGCGTCCCCTTCTTTAGACAAGCCACGTCTAAAGAAAGGGGCGTGGCCACTATTAAAGTGAAACAGTTGCATGCGGCGCTTTGATTAAAAAAAGCATCTGTTTGTCAAGTTGACAAACAGGTGTTTTTTTTGTAAAAGCGCCCATGCCGTGCTTTCACTTTAAAAGCAAAAAGAACAATTGATGGACAGAATGCAGAACAATGTCATACATTCACCCCAGTACAGAGATCTGGGCTTAAATCCATTGTTTTTTTGCTCATCATGCCATCCCAGTTTGGACCCAGCCATATGCAAATCAGTCCTGACCCTGCGCCCAATGGGAACAGTCCAGCCCGAACTGCCAGGCCAGGTCCTCCCTGGACTGGAAACAAGCATCCTAGGACCGGTTTCGGGCTTTCAGCCCTCATCAGCCAGGATAGCTTGACTCCAGTGGCATGGAGAGCACGGGACCCACGTCTGGGCATACCCGTCCCACTCGGGGGGACAAATGCAAAAAGAACAATTGATGGACAGAATGCAGAACAATGTCAGTTTCAGTTTCAAATAGCTTTATTCGACAAATTAAGCCATAAAAGCATATAGGAACCATCCATCATAAAATACATGACCTAAAAAGAATATTTTAAAATATATACAATGTTGTAAAAAGTAATATGTTAAAACCAACTTTTAAAACATATAACATGTACATTTAATAATACATTAAAAGGACCTTTCCTTCAGAAATATTTATGATTACAAGACTTACAGGGCAGCTCTTAATATAGCTAGCTTATGCATTTCGTAGGTGATTTTATCTTAGAGCCCACGACCACCCTAGGTATTTCGCCATTGCTATGACAACAGGTGCTGTAGTATCCGAGCGCAATATTCTTTCAGCCTCCTGCGCCCTTCTTGTACCTATGAGCTTACAGATTGGCCGTAACCAAACACGGCGTGGTCTTTCATATCTGACACAGACAAATAATAAATGCGTCAGAGACTCAACACTATCTTTGCAAAATGGACAAGTTTTATCACCAGATACATTCCATCCCGCAGTAAAAGCTCTCAAGGGTAGGGAACCTACCCTAAACTGGAAATACAATTTCCGGTCCAATGGCTTTGTAATGAGGTCCCAATATGACTCCATCCTCGGGGTAGCTTTAAATTCCAAAAAGGAACCAGTCAAAGTGGAAGAATCACTGGTTCTAAAAACATTAAAATAGACCCATTCCCAATATAACTCCTTCATACATTTTTTTGAAGGGAAGCCAGAATTTTCTGGATCATTCCACAACTGGATCATGCCAATATTAAATAAAATATCTCTAACTGTCCGTAGCCACTTTATTGAGTGAAAGGTGTCGGCTCTAATTATATCCAGAAACCCTGCTGCATAACCTACAAGTTCTGGTACACTCCATACTCTACGCCAATATAGTAGAGGACGCAATTTCGCTAGAGCTGCAATCGGTTTTCTCCCCATATCATTCAATAATGGGCACATTGGAGTGCTTTGGGGTAGTTTAATAATATTCCTCAAGAATCTATTTTCAGAGGATGTAAGCACCACCAGATTTTCACAGCCCCACAGCTCCGAACCATAAAGGGCTGAACTAATAACTTTTGTGTTGTAAATCTCCAGGGCTGGACTTATGGGTTTTGTGTATGATTTATTATATTCAAGTTGAACCGCCCCCGCTAGTTGTCTATGCTTAAGGGATGCCAATTCTATCTGATGATTCCATTTCAGATTATTTTGGATGTTAACCCCCAGATAAGTGAACTCTTTTACATATTCTAACGGTCTATTATTCATAACAATTCCGCCCTTCAATACCTTTTGTGTGTTGAATGCCATCACTCTTGTTTTCGATACATTAACCTCTAATCCACGCAATAAGCAGAACTCCTCAAATATTTTGAGGGCCTTTCGCAGTCCGCTAGGGGTCTTGGAGATGATTAAAGTGTCGTCCGCAAACAACAGTATGGGGATTTTTACTCCAGCTAAACTTGGGGCATCCGTAGGGGTAGAGCTCATACTATTCACTATTCCATTAATATATAATGAGAATAGTGTCGGGGCCATCACACAACCTTGTCTCACCCCTCTTTCCACAGGGAACGACTCAGTCACTTCATCTTGATTCCCCCATCTTATCTTGGCACTATTCTCAACATGCAGCCTAATAATAAGTGACAGAAGCTCATGTGGCATCCCTAACTCATGTAACACCTTCCATAGTTTTGCTCGGGGAACTAGATCGAATGCTGACTTAAGATCAACGAACGCGGCGTATAATCTACCCTTACCCAAAGTAACAGTTTTCCAATAAAGCAAAACAAATCTAAACACCTGATCGATGGTGCTGGTTAATGCCCTAAACCCTGCTTGGAAGGGAGATAAAACATTGAGCTCATCGATCCAGGTCTGTACTTTATTCAATACCAATCTCCCCGTAACCTTTTGCATACAGTCAATCAGGCTGATTGGCCTGTAATTCCCGGGGCATGACCTATCCCCTTTCTTATAGACTGGTATAATTATTGCTCCTCTCCAGGATTCTGGTATTGGCGCCCCCTGAGCGATAGCATTTGTCAGCAAGAGGATATAACGGTTCCACTTATCTCTATCATAAAGGAAAACATCCCCCGGTATGCCATCCGGCCCTGGTGCTTTTCCCGCTGAGATTGCCCTAAGTGCTATGTTGACCTCTTCCTCACAAAAGGCTGGGCCTTGATATGGTGTAACGGTGAAGCCACCTTCCTCATAGACTATTTCTGAGGCATACTGGGGTCTAAAGTGAGCCACCCAGTCCTTTTGGGAAACATAATTCAGGGGCTGCTGGGCCTCCCCTCCCCCATTTGTAGACGTTCCAAAATTCCTTGGGATTTTTTAAGGCACAGGCCACCTTAAGCTCAAGTCATCTTTTGTCATCCCAGCTTCTCTTCGCTGAAGCCTGAGTTACTTTGTAAACACTTTTTGCCTTACGTACTACTATAGGGTCTCCTACCTTAATGGCTTTCCCTAACTCAAGCCGAGCTTCTCTACACTCTTTGTTAAACCAGCGCTCACCTTTCTGTCTATAGACCTTTTTTTGTCTCCCCTGCCTAAAAAAATAGGTACGTAAATCAGCAAAAAAAAGATTATGAGCACTTGTTATTTCGTCTAGTCCATTAGAACTTTTCACCTTCCTTTCGAGTTCGGTGGTAGCACTATCCACTCCCTTCTTTATGCAATCTAGTAATTCTGGTGTTTCGATAATTTGAGCCCATTTAAGACTTCGCATGTCATTCGAACAACTAACTTCATTTGCCACATTACTATCACTAGATCCCATTTGTGTCTTAGACCCCCACAGGTGAGTAGTTATGCACAGCGGATTGTGGTCACTTTCATCCCTATCAATTACTACCATATCATTCAAAAAATGCCATAGGTCCAAACTCAACAATACATAATCAATTCTACTGGAGCTGAATCCATTATTAAAAGTCTTGGCTCCAAACCTGTCGGAGTACGTACGCCCATTAACCGCCCTCAAACCCCTTTCCATACAGATAGTATTGATTTGGATGACCACATCTGTCCACTTTCTTATAGGGTCCAGTTCCAGCTTCGGGATACCCCAGAAAATATCTACGTCATCTAGGTGGTTACCTCCCTCCTGAACTAGAGGCTCGAATGTCATGTTAAAATCCCCAGCAATAATAGCTTTAGTAAATTCCTCGTTAGAATCTAGATGAGCATCCAAAACATCCAAGACTCCCGATGTCTTGCCTCTTGTGCCCCGCACATAGATGTTATAGATATCTATTATTTGACCTGTACTCAAAATCAGTCTAACTACCTGGATGTCGTTACTTTGAATTTGAATTTCCTTTATAGTTAACTGAAGATTTTGTCGCACCCAAATGGTCAAGCCCCCAGATGGCCTCCCTTTTTCTCCCCTGCAGGCTGGTGTGTGATAGTTTAAATACCCGTCACAGTACAATGGATTCTCTGCCCAGGTCTCTTGAAAAAGGCAGATATCATATTCTCTAATGAATGCATGCCATTCTGGGGAGACCATCTTTTTGCTCAACCCTGCAATATTCCATGACAAGATAGAATTCTTATAAAGAGAAGTATTCCAAGTCAAAGCCCCGTCTGCAGAAGGGTGGGACAAATGACCCTCCATCAAACTACTAACAGCCTGAGCTGGGCTGGCTAAACTTAACATGGAAGTCTGTGTCATTTCCACTGTTGAGACTTTTGGGTGCACAGAACTACCATTCTCATACACTTCCTTTACTAACAGTGTAGGAGCTTTATTAAACAGGGTAGATTGGGCCAAATCTGTCTCCCGAATGCAGAACAATGTCATACATTCACCCCAGTACAGAGATCTGGGCCTAAATCCATCGTTTTTTTGCTCACCATGCCATTCCAGTTTGGACCCAGCCATATGCAAATCAGTCTTGACCCTGCGCCCAATGGGAACAGTCCAGCCCGAACTGCCTCTGAGAGGCAGCAGGACCCGCAGACAAAGGGCGACCGCATTTATATGCGCCAGCAGCAGAGCAGGGAAAGGGAGCCAGTGACGGCAAACAAAGAAATAATACTTTTAGAAGGGACGGCGAAAACAAAAAGCATGTGCACTGCAATAGGTCTCGCATATTGCATTGCAAATGTTTTTTGTTTACTAGTGCCCATGCGGCGCTTTCACATTTATGGATGCCGCGTCCCCTTCTTTAGACGAGCCACGTCTAAAGAAAGGGGCGTGGCCACTATTAAAGTGAAACCGTTGCATGCAGCGCTTTGATTAAAAAAAGCATCTGTTTGTCAAGTTGACAAACAGGTGTTTTTTTTGTAAAAGCGCCCATGCCGTGCTTTCACTTTAAAAGCGGCCGCGCACCCTTCTTTAGACACGGTTTGTCTAAAGAAAGAGCGTGGCCTCCATAAATGTGAGAGCGCCGCAGGAAGGCTAGTGAACAAAAAAATTAAAAAATAAGTAAATGCGGCTGCTATACTTAAAGCGGACCGACATTAGTACGTTAAATAAATAAAGAAAGAAAGAAACACGGCCGCTATAGTTAAAGCAGACCGCGATTAATAAGTCAAATAAAAGCGGGCAGCGTGCTGCGACCAATTGGCCGGAATAGGAGCATAACATTAAACAAAATAGTGCTCACATCCAATATAATGCAGACCGTGTAACGAGCCAAGTTAAAGGTCCAGTCCTTATGGGCGGTAACAAATGGAGACAAGGCGGTACCAAGGAGGGACTAACAAGCCTCATAATCAATCGGAAGCCAGCGTTTACAAAGGACAATGACACAAGCCAATTAAAAATGTAGGCGGCGATTGGGCGGGGCTTCCACAGCATACTCTATTACAGCATGCCTCGCAGAGAGAGCAGCGCATGCACGCTGCCGCTAGGCTCAACCTAAAAAATGAACACAGCTTAAATGCCAAAGTGAGTACATCTGGGAGGGAGACTTCCGCTGAATGACTGAAAATGAAGCGCAGACAGCCATCGTGATAGCAGACGTCTCTGCATGGCCACTTTAGCATACTATGAAACAACTCGGATACCGCAGAGGGACAATCTGATGTCGAGCAAGTGAGCCAGGTCTCTGACTGACAAGCGACTTCTGATTTAAATGTTTTAACCTCCACTTTTCTAAAACTATGGAAGTGGTAGGAGATCCCACTACACTTGTTGACAGTGCGGAGAGCTGTACAACACATTGGTCTCTTTTATGATGTGATGTACTTTTCTCTTTCTTATGAATGTGTCCATTTCCATGATCAACTTCAAATGCTTAAAGATGAACGGTAGGAGGGATTCCATGCTGACAATCTGCAGAAATAATGTGTCTTTATGCATGCACTCTGGACTACCTTCTTGGAGTACATCTTTTATGCTAACTATTGGTCAAGAGTTCCTTCAGTGCGGTCAGGTTGAAAGACTAAACACAGGAGTGGTCATTCTCTTTGTACATACGATTTCCTTATTCTAGAAAAAAAGTATTCTTACCCGGGAGGGGCAGATATGCTTAAAGTTCAATACAATGTTAAGATTTTTAAACTATGCAATGTTTATGCACCATCTTTGGAAAAAAAGAAAGAAAATCATTGTTTAATATGTTTAAGACTTTTCTGACAGGATCATTCCCTGTTTATCTGATAAGGGATTTAAACTGTGTTCCATTTGATGCAGATCAACAGGGTGCTTCCATTTACAATGGACCAGAGAATAGGTCCAGGATCTGTAGAGAGCTGGTTTCCAATTTGGGCCTCTGGTTTCACATGGCAGTCCGATGTGGGTGTTAAATTCCAGCATTGATCATGTTTCTGTTCCCCTAAACGCCCCTGCTCACAACCTTATTGGTGTTCCTGTTCTTTTTTCGATAATGTCATGATTAATGCACACATTCTAGTTGGTGCTATAGACAATATGGGACCTGGACACTGGAAGATGAATTGTATTTTGATGGAGGGTGAGGAAATAGATACAGAAATGAACTGTCCTTTCAAACTTGGAAGTTTATATGCAAAAACATATAATATTGTCTCTAAGTCCAGTTATTTTCTTTTGTTAATTTATTGTGTGTGCGCGACGTTGTGCTATGGGCTGTCTGCAAGGAAGTGTATAAAGATGTCTTGGAATGTATCCCTGCATAAAAGACGAAATATGTCTAAGAAGTTCACAAAAAGGGGGCATATTTCCAGGGATATGAAGCTTTGCTTGCTCTCTTTTAGAGCAAATAGAATAATTTAGCAACCATACAAATTTCAGGGTCTCCACTCACCACATTAAAGTCCATGACGGCAAAGAAGCAAAACTAAATAATATACACGGCGTGCGTGCCAGCCTTGTGTAGAACTAAAGATTGTCTATACCAATATTTCATGCATCTTCGCCAAGAGTGAGTTGGAAGAAGACACCTGACATTTCTCGTCAAAGCAAACCCAACCCAAGGCAGGTATGCGTGCAGAGCGGGTGGTGATGATTGACTCTCTGTAATAGATACCAGGGATGAGTCTTCAAGGGTTGGAGGCAGGAGATGACACAGCATCGCGAGATCAATATTATCACCTATTGGTATTTCTAAATACACAAATTATTCATATATATTTTTAAAGATCATGTCAACTTTGTACAGGGATGAAAAATATGTTTATGTTTTGCATGTACACAATCTACACCCACATGAGCGCACTTTACAAATGCTTGACTACAGAAGGACCACACAGATCCCTTACACAATTCATAAATCCCTCACATAAGTCCATGGTATGCTACGTGTCTGCACTGTGCCTACTGCCAAGCACTACACATGTGTACAGCTAGGGTAGTAGGTGGGATTTCTTTTTACACTTTGATTAATTCTTATCAGTGCATAAATGATTTTGATTACTTGTCCCGCATCTTTTATCCGCCACCTGTTCTTTACATGATTTGGTGCAGTTCACCCACACTTACACAGCACTGACACCTTGACCACTCTGATGTAAGCCAGACATAGAGATAAAGGTAAAAGCTTGAGAAACGCACTGAAAAACAGATCTGCTAGCACCCACAGCTTTTCCACAGAGCCATTCTCGACCCTCCTCGTCTAAACTATATGAGAATAAACTGAATAAACCAAGCCCCAGGTTCATAATTGCCTGTTCCTGATCTGTGCAAGCGCGGATAGGGAAAAAGGGTGCATCTTACTCATGCTTCAATTCACCCATATAATTTGTGCATGTGGAAAATGCACTGAATTCATTCAAATGTCCCCCCCTAATTTACAGGCGGATGCACAGTAATGTGCACCAGCGGAATTCTTTGCCTAGCACAGCGCCACCACAGAAGACGTTGCAATGGAGACATTGGACAGATATGTCACTGCCTGCATCACAGACAAGTTGTTGCCACTCTTGTGCTATGAGTGGTGGATTACTGATTTACTTTCCCACCCCTAACTATAGGAGCGATGACAGTGTAAATCTAAGCATTGAATGGAAAGGGCCCTTTAAGACTTGTATGCGTGAGTTCCCCACGTTTGGGTGACGTGACTTGTGTATGAAGGCGGTATACTCATGTGGCTCATGGAAACCAATGTAAAACAGACCAGTGACTCCCACTGATGTGTATGCTTTGTATGGGGGGCTGGGCAAGAAATGTGAGCGCACCAATTGCTCCCTCTTCCTGGCCCTCCCACTGTCAGCAAGTTGCGTCTGCGAATGGGGACACGTAGCCCAAGCACATGTGGCGGGGCCACAGATGGGACTATTTGGCCATGCACTTAAACTCTTTTTGAATCGTGTGTAAAGTAGACTTGCTTAAATTATGGCTTTTTCTAGGTTCAAGTCTGACTTGCAGCTTTAACATTTTTCTTAATGAGCCCCTTCGTTTTTACACACAAAATGAAAAAGTGCTTCTTATCTTGGGAGAAATTGAAAACAATTTTTTCTTTAAAATACCTAAACCAATAAATACATTAAAAAAAACTTGACACAAATTCTTACTCTGAAATGAAAATCGTTTCCTTCCTGTTTTGGTGCTGTGAAGGAGTCCTGGCTAATTCATAAACTCAAGGATGCAATTAAAGAAGAGCTTTCTTAAATGGAAGGCGTGATATTATAATTGCGTTGTCTGTGATTAAATAAATGGCTGTCCAGGGACTTGAAGTGGTTTCAGATGCATGTGAGAAATAGGCATTTCAGTGAGCCACTGCAGCGGTTGGCGTTTCACGGAAAGTTAATGTTTTTTTTTAGAATATTCAACTTAAGACCTTCTCGCGGGAAAGGATAACGTGGGATCCATGCAGAGGAGGACAATGGTATTCACTGATTCGTTAAAGCTAGTGAAAGTAACAGAAATGTATGGTTATTAAATGTCGAGAATGAAAACGCCCACGTGGAAAGATAAGTCTGATATCTTAATTACAAGGGTAGATTAGAGAAATGTGTGAAGCTGAATCAGATATTGCATCAGGGTCCACTTTAAGGAGGATGTATTTGTTCTGCCTGATTAAACTCAATATACCATTGACAAAATGCATAAAATGAGTCATCTTTGCAGGGAATGTACTGGGATTTTAGGAAAAGCATTAGATCTAACCACTATGGCAGGAGTTTGGTGGGTGCCCCTTGAGAATTTAAAGATTTGGGGTCTCGTAGGGGTGCATGATTTGTTTACTCCGTGGTAAACACATTTCTGATTCCAAAACTGGAAATGGAGAGAAAAATCTCAACAAATGTATACAGAAATAGTTAGGTATGAGAAACCAAATGGTGTGAGGTCAGAAAGGAAAACATTTTACAGAACCTATATTTTATTTTTACAAATTAAGCCTTTGATTCTGGTCCAGGGAGATATTGGGCTCTGCTATTTAAAAGCACCAATGACCCCAGAGGACAATTGCAAACATGTATGGTTGATGACGCTATCACCTCCCAACTCCAAGAGTGGCATCTGATCTTTTGTACCAAAAGGCACCTAAAGTGGCATTTTCAGTCAGCCTGGGGTCAGCAGGACATCATCTTCTGTAGGAAGATGGTTAATTTTAAGTTTGTGAGTGTGTCCTTCTGGTTCCTTCCTAGACCTGGGGGTCAACTGTGCTCACTGCAACTTTTTCAGAAACAATGACCATTACCTCTTGACTGGGGAACTGTGCTGCTGCGTCCAAGGAAATGTGACATTAGAGTGAAAATGTGTATATGAGGGCGAATGGGCAGGACAAGAAATTCAGGACTACACTGTGTCCCTTTTTACCAAGATTCCTGTTGTCTCAATGCACATACATACAAGCATGGTGGAAACGTCTTTGCGTGATTGTTGTTCAAAAGAGTGCAGGGTACTTCAAATGTTAGTCACAAACAACAACAAAAAACAGTCAAGTTCTTAAATGCCAACTCGATGTGTTTTATTGCCAGTGATGAACAGACTTCCATGAGGATGACTTATACAAGTAAATTCCTTCAAAAGTCGAAAAAGTACTCCTTGTAGTCTTGCTGCTATGATTAACGTTAATGTTGACCTTTTATGGATTCACAAAAATCCTGGTAGTACTAACAGAAATCTATCCAACTCTTAGATTTCCATGTCTGTTCCTTTCCTCTGTATTTGCTCGTACAATGCAGCCAATCTAAATGAGCAAGTGTGCTAAAGCTGTGCATTGATACATAAAACACTCTTTTACTTTCTAATACAGAAAATCCTTTCCCCCTAGAGAAAACTTCTATTAAACACCCCAAAGTGTGCATTGTTCCCCTCCCTTGCCCATCCTGGCAACACACTACCCCTACATGTTTAGGGTACATTCATGAGTACTTTCAGTCTGGGAAAGGTAATAAATAAAGGTTGAGAATACCCAAGAAGTTACAATCTAATGGGTATTCCGTGCATTTCGAATGGCTGCAAAACAATCTATAATCAGCCTCACCATATACATCGAACATTTTGTGGTGTGCTGCACTTCAGCAGGAGCAACAAGAAATGCAGAGTGGGTGGTAACACGGGTGCAAACAGCAAACATGAAGTGTGTGAACATCAGTAGGTGTACACATTAATTTGATATCTAAATATTCTGCCCCGCATTATTCTTCTAATTGTTTTCCTCATTTGGGCTCACTTATAATCCAGCACTAACTCTAGAGGTGTTATCAGCGGCGTCACTAGGGTTGGTGTCACCCAGTGCGGTAACTCATGGTGTCACCCCCTCACGACTTACCCCATGACACCATCACATGGGGTGACACCTTTCCCAAATGAGACTATTTAATAAATAGTCTCATTTGGGAAAGGTGTCACCCCATGTGATGGTGTCATCACATGGGGGGACACCTTTCCCAAATGAGACTATTTAGTAAATAGTCTCATTTGGGAAAGGTGTCACCCCATGTGATGGTGTCACCCGGTGCGGTCCGCACCCCCCGCGCCCTCCTAGTGACGCCACTGGGTGTTATTACCCTGGTGCTGTGTTAACGTTACACTATAGTTATACCCTAGATTTAGTCTTCTGAATGAATAAATGGGGAATTACCTGTGGAACCAATATCACACATTTGGTACATTCATTTGCAATTAGTTTCCACTACATCTTTACTCATACAGAGTCTCCACCAGATGGAAATCCAAGGGAAAGTTCTTAAATGGATCTCATCCTTTTTCACCAGTAGAACCCAGAGCATCCGCCTCCAGCCTTTCTCCTCGGGCTGAAAGGACATCATCTGCGGCGTCCCACAAGGGTCATCTCTCAGCCCCACCCTTTCAACACATACATGGCCCCGCTGGGCACCCTTGTCAGAGCACATGAGATGAACATTATATCCTACGCAGACAACACTTAACTCATCCTATCCCTGTCCTCAGACTCCACCACCACCAAATCAAACTTTCACAGGTGCATGACCAGCGTTGCCAGGTGGATGCAGAACAACTGTCTCAAACCCAAAACCGTCAAAACTGAGGTAGTCATCTTCGGGAACAATACCTCCCCCTGGAATAAATCATGTGGCCAACCCAACTTGGCCCCCCACCGACACCCACAGAACACACAAGGAGCCTAGGCATCATACTCGACAGCAAGCTCACGATGAGGAAGCAGATAAATGCATTTGCGTCATCATGTTTCCTCATCCTATGCATGTTGAAGAAAATATTCAAATGGCTTCCCACCAACACCAGATGCATCGTCACCCGGACACACATTACCAGCCACCTGGACCATGGCAATGCCCTCTACGTGGGGCTCACTGCACAACTTCTAAACAGACTCCAGACCATTCTGAATGCAGCAATAAGGCTCATCCTCGTCCTCCCAAGGAGAAACCACATCACCCCTACCTCATAGCACTACAGTGGCTCCCCATCAACAAACGGTGCCAGTTCAAACTACTCACCCACACCTTCAAGGCCCTCCACAACAAGGTCCAGCCTAGCTCAACCACATAGTTAACTTCCACCAGCCCGTCAGACAGCTGCGCTTCGCATCTCTCTCCCTGGCACACAGACCACGCATTCACAGAAGCGGGAGAAGTGGCCGCGCTTTCTCCCACCTAGCTGCAAAGTCCTGGAACAACCTCCAGCTCTGGACAGCTTCGACCCTGCAGTAATTCAGGAGGGGCCTGAAGACCTGGTTGTTCGACGAATAGCCCTCAGCAGCAGTTCTTTCCCCACCTCAGCACCTGGATAGCCTCACAGGTGATAAGTGCTCTTTAAATCCTGATTGATTGCTTTTATTACGCATGCTCGCTAAATCGGCGTTATAATATAGTAGCACCACATTTCCCAAAATCCATGTTAATGGTAGAAATGCAGAGTAAAGATATTCCTAAACATTTATATAATTACTGTTAGAAGGTGGTTCTGACCATCTGAGCCGCCCGGATTTTTCGCTTTTTGAACACCTAATTGTTGAGCTTTTACTGTGGGAGAGCCTCATAAGTTGGGACTCACCCACAGTGAACTCATGATGAAAGAGACTGCATGTGGATTTTACCGGTGTCCCCCTGGTGAGAGTAGGCCGCTGCGCTGCAGCCGGAGTAAGGGGCACCGGGCTGGTTACATGCAGACATGTGTGTACATGCGTGTGCACACATGTCGGGGCTGCGCGGGGGAGATTCCTAGCGTGCGCAGCCCAGGAGCAGGTACAGATAGAATGGTGTGGCCGGAATTATGCAGAGTTGGGTGGTGAGATGGAATAGGCTTTATACTATGGGAAGACACATGTAAGGGAAAGTCAGTGTGCTTTACTGTTTTCACTGAAGGAACACTCCATTATTCTCCTATGAAGATGGGGACCACATGGGGTAGTTTCACTTGCCTAGGGCCTACAAATTCCAGACACGCACCAAAGTACACTGTAACTTATGTGAGAAGAAGTATTCTGCTGAGTCCAAAGCCATATCTGTACTGCTTATGGGTCATCCATAAATGTCATATTCCTCTGACTCTGCTCATAACCTGAGCCTGGCTGGGTGTGACCCTGCCAGGCTGGATTAATGGCCTTCCTCCCCAAGCTGTAGCATTCCAAGGGCGAAGGTCTTCTCTCCAAGAGGGAGAGAAGGTGGGTGGAGCTGCAGGTTATCCATCAGCAGCTGTCACCTGGTGCCAGGCACCAAGCTGCTCTGGAGAGAAGACCATGTGGCATGAGACCCCTGGACGATGCCATTTTGAACTATCCCAGAGGCCTGGGCAGGAAGGAGGGAGCAGGGGCAGAGAGGTGATGTGTCGCTGCCGGATAGGGCAGTGGAGCCTTCCTGCCAGTGCCCTCCAAATTCTTTTAAAAGGTCTTGCACAGGAAGAGGAGCTCTCTCTGGGGCTCGGTCTGCTGAGGAAGACTGGTGCCGGAGCCTGGCGCCATGGGCAGTTGGAAGGAAGAACCCCCTGACTGTCCCAGGACCCTGAATTGCGCCAAAAGTGGAGTCCAGGACCAGTGAGCAGAAGCCTGGGCCTCTGTGCAAGGAGAAGAGAGGCCCAGGAGAAGAGCTAGGTGAAAGGCTGGTGCAGGGAGCCAGTGAAGACAGCTCCCTGCTGAGTTCACACTCTTGGAGGCCAGGAGGGTGAAGGAAAGTGCTCCAGATGGCTAGGGCGGCTCATCCAGAGCAAGAAGAGGCCAAAATGGTGAAAATCATCGTCCACCTGGGGGCCGAGATACGCCCCCCAGAAGGTAGGCAACCTTTGACCCTTTAATTGGACCAACGACGAAGCGCGTGGGGCTCCGCCGCCGGTCTAAAATATGCCCCCAGGGTGGGTCAGGTCCCGGGGGCTGCCCCCAGAAGAAGAGGAAGTCGGGAGCGTGAAAATGCACTCAAGGGGGGTGCCAGGAGCCCACCCTGGCCCCAGAAGACACCGGAGGAAGGGGAGTGCCTTCGTGCCCCCCCTCCCCTCGAAGAGGTCTCTGGGGCCCGGGTCCCCCAACTCCGGGCCCCGCCAAAAATCAAGCTGGGGAGCGCCGCTGTGCTCCCCATGAAGGTCTAGGGGCCCGGGATCCCAACTCTGGGCCTCGGTGGGTGTGGTGCAGTGGAGGGGGCAGTGCCGTCGCACTACCCCCAGACGGAAGGATCCCTGAAGCCAAGTCGGGGAGCGCCGTCGCGCTCCCCGCCAAAGAATGCCTGGGGGCCCGGGACCCCATCTCCGGGACCCGAAGAACCGGCAGAAGTCGGGGGGCGCCGTCGTGCTCCCCGTGAAGATGTCTCTGTGGGAGGGGCCTGGGATCCCCAACTCCGGGCCCCGGTGTGGTGGAGGAAGGAGGGGGAATGCCGTCACACTCCCCCGAGGCCTCGCTGGGCCAGCGGCAGTCGGCATGTCTGTCCGCCGGAGCGGGCAGACCAGAATGGACGCGCCGGCTCCCGCGGCCGCACATGAAGGTGCGGGCGGGGAGCCGGCAGGAGCAGCCGGGGGTGGGCTCCCCGAGCTGCAGGCAACCTCACCTGAGATACGGGGTCCGGGTGGGACCGGGCCCCCAACGAGGTCTTGAAGCGGCGTGAGGCCGCCAGCCATGCAGCGCGGTTCTCCCTGGAGCAGCGGGAGAGCCGCTGCTCTAATATGCATGGAGCCGGGAGGAAGCGCCCCATAATGCTTTGCAGAGCCTGGGCAGGCCTGCATGAAAATGCCCGTTTTCCGCGTGTGGTGGCCCCAGGAGGATGGGGTCACCGCCAAAGTGCTGTAAAGGTGCAGGGGGAGCTGCAGGAGCCACGCAGTCTCCCCCAGCACGAAGAGGAGAAGTCCCTACCTAAGTCTCTGGGGACTCAATGGAAATAACCCCTCAAGGACTCAGCCATCTGCCAACAGCGACCTGTGGCTGGAACTTTTGTTCTTCAGCTGGGGGTGTGTTTGGGGACTGCACCAGGGTGTTAAGGGCTGAACTGGGGATGTCTGAAGAAGGGCCTCTTCAGGAGGTGAAGAGGTGCAGTTGCACGAGAAGTGCATTATTTAATGTTATTTCTGTTGAAGGACTAAAAGGCACATGTGTAATGTGAAGTCATAAGCAAAGTGGGGTTATGTTGCTGGACATTCCTGCTAGGGTGTCTGGCTGTATATGCTTAATCCGGTGATAATAACTGTGATGCCTTTTAGGGGCTTTTATTGTAATGCATTATAATGGTTATCAGCTATGATAAGTACTGTCATTTTAAGTGATGCTTAAACATGTATTCTTGCTGCTGCGTTAGGTGAAGAACAACCCAGACTGTTAGCCCCTAAGATGTAGATGGGTATACTGTATGGTCAGTATGAGATGCTCAGTCAGTGTTATGTGTCACCATGGCAGGTGTGCCCATTTTACATGTTTGTTGAGATAAAGGGGGTGGATCGCCACTTGGATGGTGCCAGTGGGCAAGGCCCTCACTCCAGGTTATGGTCAACCTACTACATTGGCGGCAAGATGATGTGCATACATAGCAGTGGTGGTACTAGACCCTCCCCCCCCCCCCCTTGCGGGAGGCGTGGGAATGTTATGCAATGTCACAAAGTAATTCCAACATCTTATGTATATTTGTAAATTGTTGCATAGTATTGATTAGTGTGTGTGTTTAATAAATGTACTCTTCCTTTTATAAAGCAAAGTACAGACTGGTCAATCAATTATTGAGTGTTATTTCTGCGTACTGGTAAATGGTGATTACTAGCCCACACCACCTCCCTTGAGTAAGCCCTGCAACGCTACCCTCTGAGAGTCAAGCGCTACAATGGGGTGTTTGGTTCCCAGTGAAGGACAAATGTAGTCATGTTATTTGTGCAGGCCTCACAGATACTGCCTCGTTTTCCAACAATTACTATCTAAAGGAGCATGAATGAAAGATGTTTGTATAATCTGGTAAATTAACTTCTCACATTCCAAGTGCCAATAAACTCCAAATCCCGAGTCATAATAAATAAAAAGAACACACAATGCTGTTGTCTTGGCTTTCAATTGCTTGCCAGTACATTTAATTGATGTGGGTCCAATTTTCATAAGTTTTCACAGGCTTTAATGGTACTTCCTTCTAATTATTTGGGTAAGAAATGCACGTTAGCATTTACACTCTTGTGTGGAGGTACTAAGATTCATCGCTTTGTGCCAAAGGATTCCTGTTGTCTCTGCATCGACCCACCTGCTGTGGGCGGTATACTGTTTCCAGCTGCCAGGCTGCAGCACGTGTTATGCACATGCACACAAAAAACACAGGCACACTTCTGAAGATCAGCACTCTCTTAAGTAATTCTCAAACCTGGATGCTTTCTTTTTCCAAGGCTTGGAAGAATGTGGCTCATTAGCAAAATAACACAGCATCTTTCACAATGAAATGCCTACCCACCCAGCCGAAACCTGAGATCCAAAGGAAAGGCGCTAGCACATGTACCAAGAATAAGGAAGGCTAGGATGGGTGGTCGGTCTTTTAGATACCTGGCAGCTAAGCACTGGAACACATTACCAGTTGACATAAGAACAGAGCCCTGTGAAGCTACCTTCCGTAAAAAGCTGAAGACATGGCTTTTCCCCACCGGTAAATTAGATTAGACTCCCGAGACCTCCTGTGATATGCCCATGGGCTGAGTGTTTAGTACTTTACTTTCAACTTTTGCCATCTAAAAGTCTGCTACTAGCGCGGGGACACACCGGTGGTGTAGCCATGCGCTCTATAAATGGATAAATAAATAAATACTTCTTCAAAATAGGCACCATAAGTCCACAAATGGCTTAATTGTTGCTCTCTGCGCCTTACCAGATATGAGCCCTTGAAGTGGACAGCTAATTTGGTAACACCCAGCTCAGTAAACTGAAAATAATCAAAGGAAAGATGCACCGCTCTTGACATAAATCCTCTTGAGAATCAAGATACGCTGAGGAAGGCTGAGGATAATCCATGCAGTGTTTTAAAGAGTAAGGCATTGAAAAAAAAAACCTTATGTAACATTACTTCCCCAATGGTGCATAAGCAGAAAACACAGACCTGCCTCATGATTAGAAAGTAAAAGTAAATTGACTTTTGGCACATTTTGAAGTCCGGTATCAGCAGTGTGAATGGGCGAATGCAACAATGTTTAAAAACTTTGGAGAAAGTTTGCTAAAAATTTGGATGCAAAACACAAACCACACCTATGCTTGTGTTCACAAGGAGAAGCAGAAGTTGCATAGCTCTCCTTGGGACCACCAATGATGTACCATGTTCACATCACCTTGTTAAACCCTTGTCCCATCCTAACCGGTGCAAGAGTTTCCAATCGGCTGCCGAAGAGCTGAATGCTGAAAATACAGAAAGAGGACATGGCCCTTAGAGCATTGTTTAATTTCTGTTCTTGTTCATATCTTCCTGATTCCTGAAAATAGGGTTAGCAGAGGCAAGAGCAAGTCAGTTGTAGCGTCTTCTACTCCTGGCTAGATGTAACTGAGGCCCACAAACCTCAGAGGGCTATGATTCAAGAATAACAAGCATTTGCAATGCAATCGGTCTCGCCTTTGGGACCTTATATGTATTTAGCTATGCAGCACATTAGCCTGGGTGCTGAAACATCTACTGTTCTTTAACATGGAGGGAAAGTAAGCACCAAACTGCGTGACACGCCAGGTATGGGAACACATGGAGAGAAATATTGCCTTTCAGCGGGAAATGGTATAGTCCAAAGCTCTGTTTTTAATATAAAATCAGGGCCTTCGGTGGTCATATCACTGAAAATACAAGATTTAAAAAATATTATTGTCTACGGGTGCTCGTGGGAGACAATTTCTATGGACTGGAATCTAGAGAATGCTAAAGTGATTCTGGTATTTTACTGACCTCTACTGGTCTTTTTTTATCAAGACAGTTAAATAGAGGCAGTTGAACAGGGAGGGGTGAATGAGCCCTTATAAGGCATCCAAGGGGTATTTATGATGTAAGAACCATCGACCCAACAATTCCAGGATGCAGTGTTTGATGGCTGAACTGTGGTGGCTGTACATAGATCCTTCTAGAAGAGCTACTAAGCAAAATAATAACCTAATGAAACATAAAAGAGACAATTTACAAAAGAATAAATATAAAACTATATAAAGATGCTGCCCTGAACAAACAGAATGGTACTGGATTACCATACCTTCCAGGGCTGGGGTGGAATCCAGCATTAAGCAGCCTTCCATTGGATAGAGAAAGCTGCCATACAATGATTGGCTGCTGTATATCCTCATGTGAGGGGATGAGCTATCAGCAGAGAGAAAAGAGCCACCATTGTGAAATGCTGTGAATTATTAAATGTATTATTACAGCAGGAAAAAGCTAGACTCGAGACGAAGGGCGTATCGTACAAACGAGCGTGTCTGGCGGTGGTATATAATTAATAATAATTCACATGCTTGTTAGATTGCTATTTTTGTTTCTTCAGCCTACAGTTTCTTCAGCGTACATAAAAGTCGTTTCTCCTTCATACTTTCAAAAACTTCATTTCCATTTCTATTTTCTTAGGCACTCATTTGGTTATAGGCTTTGTTACCTGGTACAGACAACACAATTCAGTTTAGAGAGAAGCATCATGGCAATATTTCATTAATATATTTATACATTTTTGCATTCATTCATGCTCTTATATGGTAGCGTTTGCTTCATGTATTGCAGACAAACGCTGTGTAGCGGACATGTCAATAGGGCATTTTTTTCAGAAAGTGTTATACTATGTAATTTGCCTTTTGTTTACAGCCGAATGCTGAATTCTCGTTGCACTGGGTATAATGCTAATCCGGTATCTAGAGCCACAGCGTGTACATTAAGTATAGCATAAAATAAAGAAAGCTCCCTTGCTGGCAGAGCAGGGAAGTGACTCTTGCTTAGCGGGGACTTATTTTTTGGCACGTGTAGCTATCTTATGTGATTACCATGCTCACCTGAGCACAAACTCCCTGCTGATGTGGAGCAGAGTGTTTAGCTGCATAAGATCCCACACACCATTTGGGCTAAGACGTTGGAAGTGATGCTGAAGCGCCTAAGTTGGCACCAGTAGAAAGCATGTGGGCCGGGGAGGTGAAGCTGGACCGGTGTGGGGCCCGCGACAAACCCCTGCAGGACAATGAGCGGGCAGCCGGTAAGCCCGGGAAATCGCCAGGCGCTGACTGGGCAGTGTGATTTAAATGGCCCAATAGGCAGGGGGCCCCCTGGGGGCACACCAGGATTTAAGGGTGTGGGGGGCCCCCACCCAGGACATGTGCCTTCGCCGTGGACCCACACACCCACACCTGTAATGCGGGTGTCGCAGCCGCAGGCAGCGGATGGGCTCAGGCAAGGCAGGGACAGCACAGAGGGACGGCCGACAGAGCTTAATAGCCAAAGAGGAGCCGCTCAAACCTGTGCCCTTGGGATGCCTTACGGCAGGGGCACAGGGAGCAGGCTTAGGGTCAGCATGGGGTCAGCAGAGGGCGGACACGGCACTTGCAGCCCGGACCAGGATGAGGGCCGCCCATAATACTTGGCAGCAAGGTGTAGCCTATAGGCCGCAAGAGAAGTGCTAGACCTGCTGAGAAGGGTCATTGGCTCAGGGCGCTGTCAAAAGGGCTGTGCTGTTAAAGTTAAGGATTGGACTGGAACTCCAAGCGATGAGGCGTGAACAACTGGTTTGAAAATAGATTGCATGTTTTGTATGACAATATGTAAGTAAAAGCTGCAGCCTTTTGCACCATCACCAAATTGCGTTATCTGTGAGCACATGGGAAAAGGGGCCGGGGACTTGCCCACCTAAGAGGGGTTTGGGTAACAACAGAGGCCCCAGTACATGAGGGTGGGAGAGAGGGCATATTCCGGGTGCTATCGAGCCAGGTAATGCTGGCATGGTACATTACATGATGGAGGAGACACGGGCAGAGAGGAGGCACTCTTGCCTTATCCCAGTGAGCTCTGGGGCAGTAGTCAGAAGGGGGCTTGATTGCTGTGATTGGGCCTATGAAGTTTGGAGCCGAAGAAATGTGGAAAGAAAACAAGAGCAGAAAAGTCACCTCAGAGGTGGGGTTATATTCGAGCTGAATAGACAATGCAGAGCTGCCGTTACTGAATGCTCGAAGGAGTCCATGTCTAAATCTGTAACTACGCAGCCCTATTGGTTGTGCAGTGGTGTTAAGCTATGTGATGTTATGCCATGTTATGTTATGCTGGACTAGGAATGGGCTGGCATAGTTCAATGGAATGCCCATGTGCAGGTCCAAAGAGGCATAGCTAAAAGGGAACTAGGTTTTCCAGTTCGATATCATTACTACAGCAGTCATACCCTAAGCTAAGAATTCCGACGCACCCATTAAGTAGGCAAACTTCCATCATGGATTTTATTTTAAAACAATAATGACTTGATGGCTTTACAAAATGACTTCAGACTATGTAGATAAAAGAAGGGAGATGTCCAAAGTTTAGTCGCCTGGTAGATGACGGATATTCCCCAAGGTTTTACTTGTTTTTTATTGGGTTATCAAAGCAAACTGACTTTAGTTGAAAATGAAATGAAATATTTTTGATTTTTCTATTTCTAATGTAGTCTTCAGAACTTGCCACACCTCATGATAAGGTGAAGTCACTTTTTTGAATTTCTTCCGGGAGTCAATGCCATGCGTGCACGAGTGGATTGAGGTTTTCCATTCCAGCCAAACTGGTTATTTTTCTGCACGCTATAGCTATGTGGCTCCAAGGAGTAAACAAATTGCTTTGACACTGTGAACCATAGTAATTATGATATGTTTCAAATATTCGATATACATAACAGGAAGTTCTCCATTATGGGACATCACACAGATGTAAACAGTGGCCACAGGAGTATTGCATAGCTCTCTAAATGGAAACTTTATAAACTGTCTTAGGTATTTGACATGTTAAAGAAGAAAAAATAGAAGTTGTGATTCGTGAGATTACACTGGTTTGACTACAAAAGTATCACATTGTCTAGATCACCTCTGGCAGTGTTGTAAAGCTGGAATGCCAAGGGCGTGAAGCAGAAGCAGACAGTATGTGCGAAAGTTCACATTTTAGCTCAGAGAAGTTGTGACAGCTGTGATTCTCAAGCACACCCATTGGAATGGATCCCTTTGACTCAAAGAGCACCAGTGGTTGAGTGAGTGATGAATCTGCCGACAGGCACCTAAGCTTTGCCTGGGGCGCACCTTCCGCAGGTGTCAGTGTAAGAAGCTTTAGTGTGGCGCAAGAGTCAGTCCCAGTTTAAAGCTGGAGAGAAGGGCCAGAGCTAGAAGCTGTCTTGAAGGTGCTTCTGTAGGACCATTCAAAGACTGGTATCTACTATATTCAGCTGATTAGAGGATTATATGAATCTGAGTCAAACCTTTCTGTAACTGACAGAATTTGGAACTCAAGAAAAACAAAGGGGGAAAGACAGGGCATTATAATGAACCTGGCAGTGTCAAATAGCGGTGATCAGACATTCCTTCCAAAAACGCCTCCCAGTCTGCAGAAGATGCTGGACTCCGTCTTCAGAATTCTCTTTTGCCCTACAGATCACAGGGCAGGTGTGGACCACTTTAGCCATCACAACCCGCTCAGTCTTGAGATAATTGGGTTGCCTGAATCATGGGAACATTATAAAGATTGCGTTCCAGTGGGTGGGCATGGAAAGATCCACCTCTGGTCCGAGGGTTGACACACAGTGAGTAGATTTAATTTAGGATGAAACCAAGGCTGCTCCTGCTGTGCATCTGGGATGGAGGTGTTCAGTTTTACCTACCCCAGCAGTACTTCAAGTCCCTCAAGTCCCAGGTGTGTAAAAACCAGTCGTTACAGACTGAGACGACTAAAGTAGGTGGTGGCATCATGGCCTCCTGTCTCGTTCCTGCTTGTTCTAGGCCATAGCAACATAACTCTACTGCAAGCGCTGGAACAGGTTCTGTCCTGAACCGCGTTGCCCAACTCTTCATGGGAGGAAAAGTATACAATCAACTAACTCCTTTTCTGTGCCAGCTGCATTGCCAGCCAACAAAATACTGGCTGTCAAAGAAGGTAACGTATAGCAGGGCAGACTACCTGTGCTACAAGAAAGAAAACTGCCATTGAAGAGACATCTCAACTGTTACATACTCATCTCAAACCACAACAAATGGTGAATCAAAATGAGATCCTGAAGCAAAGGCACACAAATGTGAAATCCAATGGCCTTTTGGCTGGAGACTAGAGGTTCTCTGCAGGGCTTTACCAGACAGATCAAGACCTGCCCTTTCCAGGCGGCCTTGTCTGCCTAGTGCCAATGCAAATCCTGTAACCAGAAGAAAAAACATTACTTAACATATTAACCCTGTTAGAATTGGGGGTCTCTAGTTGGCACAGGTAGGTACTTGTGACAATTAGGGACCCTCGCCTCTAGTCAGGGTATGGGGGTACACTCCTAAAATAACCCCTGCTCACCCCCTTGGTAGCTTGGCACGAGCAGACAGGCTTATCTCAGAGGCAGTGTGTAAAGCATTTGTGAGCACATACAGTAATCTAGTGACAACACTACAGATGGACACCACACAAGGTTTATATCAAAAATAAGTATTCTTTATGTAGTTTTAACACAAGACCATAAACGACAAAAATCCACAATACTGTACTTAAAATGGTAGGTTTAGCTTAGTTCTCTTAAGTTCTTAAAATGCGACACTTTGAGTCAATGTACCTTACGATGCGTCACGTTTCTACAACGAAAGTGTTGCAGAGATGGAGATGCGACAAAGTTCTGGTGCAAAGAAATAAAGACGAAAAGTTCTTCCTGATGCGGCACGCTTCTCCGATGTTGCGAGAAGTCTCGACTCGATGCGTCAGCTGCAGCGGCGACACCCTTGTTCCGTGATGCGACGACAGCGGCTTTGGCGGCGACACTCTTCTCCGACGTTGCGAGACGCTTCCGCTCGATGCGACAACTGCAGCGGCGACACCCTTGTTTCGTGATGCGACGGCAGCAGCTCCGACGGCGGCACGCTTCTCCGTGGATGCGAGGCGCTTCTCTCGATGCGGTGCATTGCGACAGCTACAGCGGCGACATCTACGATGCGACGGCAGCGGCTGCAATGGCGACACGCTTCTTCGGTGTTGCGGGACGTTTCTCGAGATGCGGTGCAATGCGACAGCTACAGCGGCGTCATCTCCGTGATGCGACGGCAGCGTCTGCGACGGCGACACGCTTCTCCCTCTTGAGTCGCGCTTCCAGCTCCTTGCGACACGCAGTCCCTTCAGAAGGCCCAAAACAGCAGCAGGCACTTCCAAAGGATTCTTGGGGAGCTGGTGGTTGAAGTCTGTTGTCCCTGAGACTTCAGCAGGAGGCAAGCTCTTTTCTCAAGCCCTTGGAGATCCTTCACAAGTTGAATAAAGTGCACACAAAGTCCTTTCTCCTTCCTTTGGCAGCCAGGCAACCACTGCAGGCAGATCCCTCTAGCTTAGGGATAGTCCTCTCCTCAGTTTCTTCTGGTTCCTCTCCTCAGCAAAGGTTTCTTCTTGTTTCCCAAAGTGATCTAATTTCCTAGGGGTCTGGGTCCCCTTTTTATACACAGTTTCTCTTTGTTCTCTGAAGGCAGAGAGGCCTCTGCCTAGTCCAAAACCAGTTCTGGTCAGTCCTGGAGCACTTTGTTTTTCTGACTCCTTCTTTCCTTTCAGAATGTGGGGCAGAGTGCTTAGCCGCCCGGCAGGAGGTGGAGCCAGCATTGTGGAAGGCAGGCGCAGCCCTATTCAGACCCAGGTGCAACTCCTCCCTCTACTCTGGGTGCAGATCTTTCTATTCAGCCCTGTGCTGACTCACCCTGTCTCCTGTAGCCACCCCCAGCCCCTGTCACTCAATCTCCAGACAAGGAATACACAACCTAGCAGATGCAGGCTTGGAAGTTTAGGCAAGAAAATGCCCACTTTCTAAAAGTGGTATTTTCAAACACAGAATGTTAAAACCAACTTCACTAAAATTTGTATTTTATCATTCTGAGTTCAGGCATACTAAATTCGTTTTTCTACCATGTTCCCTGGGTCAGTTCTGACTATAAGGTGTAATAGTCAGTCTGCCCATTCTGGCCTATGGGGAGCAGGTAGCCTTGTAATAGTGAAAAACGAAAATGGCTGTAATTCACTATTAGGACATGCCACACACACCAGGGCATGTCCTACCTTGTACTTACAATGCACCCTGCCCTAGGGCCTACTTTAGGGGTGACCAACATGCAGTAAAGGGAAGGTTTAGGGACTGGTAAGTGGGTGTATTCACCAAGTCTACATGGCAGCCCTAGGCTGCACACAGGCTCTGCAATGGCAGGCCTGAGACACATTTTACAAGCCGCTTCTGTGGGTGGCACAACCAGTGCTGCAAGCCCACCAGCGGCATTGGATTTACAAGCCCTGGGCACACTGAGTGCACTGTACTAGGGACTGACAAGTAAACCAATCATCCAATCATGGAGTCACTAATCCATCACACAATTTATCATAGGGAGCACTTGCACTGTGGCACTGAATAGCAGTGGCACAGTGCCCAAAGCATCTAACACCAGCAAAAACAGATCAATAACATAGGAGGCATCATAACAAAATGGAAGGGAGACCCACGCCAAGGATGCCAGGTCTAACACGTGTCCCCCCCAGCTGAAATGTGGGGAGAACTACCCTACCTCAGGGGAGTTCTCTTCACTAAGGCGGAAAAATCTGGACAGACCATCAGCATTGGCGTGTTCTGTACCAGGGCGGTGTTCCACCGTGAAATCCATCCCCTGTAGGGAAATGGACCACCTCAACAGCTTTGGATTCTCACCCCTCATCTGCATCAACCATCTGAGGGGCCTGTGGTCTGTCTGAACCCGGAAGTGAGTCCCAAACAGGTATGGTCTCAGCTTCTTCAGTGCCCAGACCACAGCAAATGCCTCACGCTCAATAGCACTCCACCTCTGTTCCCGTGGTAGTAACCTCCTACTGATGAAGGCTACGGGTTGATCTAGGCCCTCCTCATTCATCTGTGACAGAACAGCCCCCACAACATGCTCTGAAGCGTCTGTTTGTACTACGAACTCTTTGGAGAAGTTGGGTGCCAGGAGCACGGGCGCCGTGCACATGGCAGTTTTCAGGGCCTCAAAAGCTTTCTGACAGGTGTCAGTCCAAATCACTTTCCTGGGCTGCTTCTTGGAAGTCAGCTCTGTCAGGGGTGCAACGATGCTGCCATACCCCTTGACAAACCTCCTGTAGTAACCCGTGAGTCCTAAAAAGGCTCTCACCTCTGTCTGGGTTTTGGGGGGATCCCAATTCAGGATGGTTTCAATTTTGGGTTGTAGGGGCGCCACCTGGTCGCTCCCCACCTGGTGTCCCAAGTACACGTGTCCCGATCTGGCACTTACTCGCCTTGATCGTGAGGCCTGCTCTCCGCAGCGCCATCAACACTTCCCAGAGGTGGCGCAGATGTTCTTCCCAACTGGCGCTGAACACTGCGATGTCATCCAGGTAGGCGGCACTGAACGAGTCCAGTCCAGCCAACACCTGGTTGACCAACCTCTGGAAGGTGGCAGGGGCATTCTTCATCCCAAAGGGCATCACCCGGAAGTGGTAGTGCCCATCTGGTGTGGAGAATGCTGACCTCTCTCTTGCCCCATCAGTCAAGGCGATCTGCCAGTACCCAGACGTCAAGTCAAACGTGCTGAGGTACCGGGCAGCCCCTAGCCGATCTATGAGCTCATCAGCTCTGGGGATGGGGTGCGCGTCAGTCCTGGTGACTGAATTGAGCCCTCGGTAGTCCACACAGAACCGGAGTTCTGGTGTGGCACCCGGTGCGGCAGCCTTTGGGACCAAGACCACTGGGCTGGCCCAAGGACTGTTAGAGGACTCAATCACCCCTAACGCAAGCATTTTGGAGACCTCCTCCTTGATGCAAGCTCTCACCCTGTCAGTCACCCTGTAAGATTTGTGCTTCACAGGTGTACTGTCCCCAGTGTCCACATCATGGATGCACCAATCTGTGACACCGGGAACCAGGGAGAACAGATCAGAAAACTGTCCCAGCAACTGGCGGCAGTCATTCTGTTGCTCAGGGGTCAGGGTGGAAGATAGGTTGACACCATCCACTGACCCATCTTGCTCTGTTGCTGACAGGAGGTCAGGAAGAGGCTCGGTCTCCTCCTCCATCCCAGCATCTGTCGCTAAGAGCATGCCCACTTGGGACCTCTCCAAGTGGGGCTTCAGGCGGTTGACATGCAGGACCCTCAAGGGGTTCCTGGGAGACCGCAAGTCCACCAAGTAGGTAACCGGACTTTTGGGCTCTACAACCTCAAAGGGTCCGGTCCACTTATCCTGGCGCGCGCAGGGCTCCACTGGGGCCATGACCCACACTTTCTGACCAGGCTGAAGCTCTACCAGAGTGGCATTCTGGTCGTACCACCGCTTCATCTCCTCCTGGCTGGCTTCCAGATTCGCCTCAGCGAGTTGCCTGAAACGCCTAGTTTGGTTCCTAAAGGCCAGCATGTAACTGTATACATCCTGGGGAGGTTTCCTGGGAGATTGCTCCCAGCCTTCTTTGACCAAACTTAGAGGTCCTCTTACTGGGTGTCCATAGAGAAGCTCAAAGGGACTGAACCCTAGAGATTTCTGTGGCACCTCACGGTAAGCAAAGAGCAGGCATGGTAAGAGGACGTCCCACTTACGCCTCATAGGTTCCTCAAGACCCATAATCATGCCTTTGAGGGTTTGGTTGAACCTTTCAACCAATCCATTTCCTTGGGGGTGGTAAGGAGTGGTAAACTTGTAGGTTACCCCACACTCCTGCCACAGGGACTTCATATACTTGGAAATGAAGTTGGCCCCCCGGTCAGACACTACCTCTCTAGGGAATCCCACTCGGGAGAAAATTCCCATCAGTGCTCGTCCCACCACGGGGGCCGTCACTGTCCTCAGGGGTATGGCTTCAGGGTACCGGGTGGCATGGTCCACCAAGACCAGGATGAACCTGTTGCCCATGGCTGTCTTGGGGTCCAGTGGCCCCACAATGTCAATACCCACCCGTTCAAAGGGGGTGCTGACTACAGGGAATGGCTGGAGAGGAGCATTGCGCTTCCTCCCACTCTTTCCACTTGCCTGGCAAGTCTGACATGTCCTGCAGTGAGTGTCTGAACTCCTGCGCATTTGGGGCCAATAAAAGTGGGTGACAAGCCTCTCAAAGGTCTTGTTCTGCCCCAAATGTCCTGCCAATGGAACATCATGAACCAGCCCCAGTAGGAAGGCTCTGAGGCACTGGGGTACCACCAGCACACGGGCTGACCCAGGCTCAGCAACCTTAGGCTCAGTATACAGGAGATCATTCTCCCAATAGACCCAATGTGACCCAGACTGATCACCTGTTGCCTGGTCTGCGGCCTGTTGCCGCAGACCCACCAGAGAAGGGCATTCTTTCTGCTCCTTGCAGAATTCTTCCCTGGAGGGTCCTCCTTCTTGCTGCCAATGGGTCAGCTCAGGCAGGTCCCCCAGTTCAGCTACCTGTTCCCCTGTAGGCTCCAGGGCATCCCCCTCAAGGTCTGCCTCCTCCTGGACCGTGGGAACCTCGGGGGCCGGTTTCCCGCGCCCCCTGCCTCTTCTCGTGACGGCAGGTACCTGGGCCTCCCTCTCACGCTCCAGGTCCTCTTGAGCACCTTTACTTGCTGCCATGGACCGGGTGGTCACACACGCCCAGTCAGGCAAACCCAACATCTCTAAATGAGCACTTCGCTCCACCTTCGCCCATGGTGAGCTCTCCAAGTCGTTCCCTAACAAACAGTCAACAGGCATGGCGGGCCTCACAGCTACCTGAAGAGTACCAGAGACCGCCCCCCCACTCAAAGGGAACCTGAGCCACTTTGCAGTGACTCTCTGTGTTGTCAGCGGCAACAACGGGATAGAATGCATGGGGGACAACCTGCTCTTGAGACACCAGGTGACACTTGACAGCTGTCACACTGGCTCCTGTATCTCTAAGAGCCTCCACCCTATGGCCATTGATGGTCACCCACTGCCTGTATTTCTTAGTGTTGTCGGGCAGCGGGGTCCTGGGGACCACCTCACAGTCTCCTAATGAGACAAGGGACATCTGTGCGGGACCCCACCCCTCTTGGGCATCCATCTACTCACCCAGGGCTACACTAGCCATCTGCCGGGGGGCTGCACCAGGGGGTGCGGTCTTTCCAAACTGGCGGCACCTGGGATCACTCGCTATATGACCCAGGTCCCCACATTTGTAGCATCTCAGGGGTCCCCTTTGAACAGGTGGACCTGTCGGGGCCCCTGAGGGTTTCTGGGGGGAGGCTGGGAACCTTTCCCTTGGTTCCCTTGGGGACTACTTTGGGGCCTTCTTTGGAACTCCCTCTGTTTACCCTTGTCCCCCCCACTCTTCTGCTGGGGACCCTGCCCATCCTTGGCTGAGTCTCCCAAGTGACCCTTGTGGACCCTGGTACTGATCCAGCGTTCCGCCTCCTCAGCAAGCTTCCTAGGGATAGTCAGCCTGCTATCTATCAGGTGCTGGCGTAGCTCTGAAAAACAGTTACTTGACAAGTGCTCCCATGCAATCAAATCAAGGAGCCCCTGAAAATCATCAACTTTGCTACCCTTCACCCAACCATCCAATGCTCTGCAGAAAAAAGTGACATATTCAACCCAGGTACTGTTCTCTATCTTCTTGCAACCCCTGAACCTCTGCCTATACAATTCAGGAGTTAAACCATACCTAGACATTAAAGCATCCTTCATGTGGTGATATGAATTATGGACATCAGAAGGCAAATCTAGCAGTGTGTCCCGTCCCTCACTAAGGCACCGTCCCCACAACCCCGCTCCCCAATCCTTCTCAGGGACCCGGTGGGAAGACATGGCTACCTCATAGGCCTTGAACCACTGCCCAATGTCATCATTTTTTAAAAACTCTCTGACCACATCCTTAGGAATATACACTCTAGACTCCACAGGCATTGACGGTGTGCTGCCACCAGAGGGAGTAATTTCTAAGCTCCTAGCTTTCAAATCCAACTCCCTCAAACTTCTATCATGCTCAAGCTGTATCCTCTTTTCTTCCAGGGCCAGTTTCCTAATTTCCAATTGCCCATTCATTTTGGCCAGCTCTAACTCATGCATCCTATTTCTCTCCCTGTCCTCCAGCTCTTCTGTGGACAGACCTTTGGCAGAAACACTGCTACCCGCTGGGGAAGGTGCCTTCCTTTCCCCTGGACCCAATGGCCCTTCCAGCTGCACATCTGCATCATTATCCCCTTCCTCATTCTCAGGAGTTTTCCTTGCTTCTACCCAGGCCCTCAGCGCCTTATAGAACTCATCCTTCTTGGTGAGCCCGGTAATTGCAACATTAAATCTTTTGCAGAAGTGCTTCAGCTGCTTCGCATTGTAGCATTCTAGTTTCTCCTCTTCCCAATCAAAATCAACAGATGCTATGGATGCTGGTTTCATGATGGCTGAACTTGGCTAAAAATGGAAAGTCCCAGAAAAAAAATCTACCAAAAGTATGTGGTCGCGTTTTGGTCTGCACTCACTAGTAGTGTTCACCAATCACTGTACATGAGTCACAAATGCAAGTCCAGAATCCTCACCGCTGACCACCAATGTTAGAATTGGGGGTCTCTAGTTGGCACAGGTAGGTACTTGTGACAAATAGGGACCCTCGCCTCTAGTCAGGGTAGGGGGTACACTCCTAAAATAACCCCTGCTCACCCCCTTGGTAGCTTGGCACGAGCAGACAGGCTTATCTCAGAGGCAGTGTGTAAAGCATTTGTGAGCACATACAGTAATCTAGTGACAACACTACAGATGGACACCACACAAGGTTTATATCAAAAATAAGTATTCTTTATATAGTTTTAACACAAGACCATAAACGACAAAAATCCACAATACTGTACTTAAAATGGTAGGTTTAGCTTAGTTCTCTTAAGTTCTTAAAATGCGACACTTTGAGTCAATGTACCTTACGATGCGTCACGTTTCTACAACGAAAGTGTTGCAGAGATGGAGATGCGACAAAGTTCTGGTGCAAAGAAATAAAGACGTCAAGTTCTTCCTGATGCGGCACGCCTCTCCGATGTTGCGAGAAGTCTCGACTCGATGCGTCAGCTGCAGCGGCGACACCCTTGTTCCGTGATGCGATGACAGCGGCTTTGGCGGCGACACTCTTCTCTGACGTTGCGAGACGCTTCCGCTCGATGCGACAACTGCAGCGGCGACACCCTTGTTTCGTGATGCGACGGCAGCAGCTCCGACGGCGGCACGCTTCTCCGTGGATGCGAGGCGCTTCTCTCGATGCATGCGGTGCAATGCGACAGCTACAGCGGCGACATCTACGATGCGACGGCAGCGGCTGCGACACGCTTCTTCCTCGATGCGAGACTCTTCTCTTGATGCGGTGCAATGCGACAGCTACAGCGGCAACATCTACGATGCGACGGCAGCGGCTGCGACGGCGACACGCTTCTTCGGTGTTGCGGGATGTTTCTCGAGATGCGGTGCAATGCGACAGCTACAGCGGCGTCATCTCCGTGATGCGACGGCAGCGGCTGCGACGGCGACACGCTTCTCCCTCTTGAGTCGCGCTTCCAGCTCCTTGCGACACGCAGTCCCTTCAGAAGGCCCAAAACAGCAGCAGGCACTTCCAAAGGATTCTTGGGGAGCTGGTGATTGAAGTCTGTTGTCCCTGAGACTTCAGCAGGAGGCAAGCTCTTTTCTCAAGCCCTTGGAGATCCTTCACAAGTTGAATAAAGTGCACACAAAGTCCTTTCTCCTTCCTTTGGCAGTCAGGCAACCACTGCAGGCAGATCCCTCTAGCTTAGGGATAGTCCTCTCCTCAGTTTCTTCTGGTTCCTCTCCTCAGCAAAGGTTTCTTCTTGTTTCCCAAAGTGATCTAATTTCCTAGGGGTCTGGGTCCCCTTTTTATACACAGTTTCTCTTTGTTCTCTGAAGGCAGAGAGGCCTCTGCCTAGTCCAAAACCAGTTCTGGTCAGTCCTGGAGCACTTTGTTTTTCTGACTCCTTCTTTCCTTTCAGAATGTGGGGCAGAGTGCTCAGCCGCCCGGCAGGAGGTGGAGCCAGCATTGTGGAAGGCAGGCACAGCCCTATTCAGACCCAGGTGCAACTCCTCCCTCCACTCTGGGTGCAGATCTTTCTATTCAGCCCTGTGCTGACTCACCCTGTCTCCTGTAGCCACCCCCAGCCCCTGTCACTCAATCTCCAGACAAGGAATACACAACCTAGCAGAGGCAGGCTTGGAAGTTTAGGCAAGAAAATACCCACTTTCTAAAAGTGGTATTTTCAAACACAGAATGTTAAAACCAACTTCACTAAAATTTGTATTTTATCATTCTGAGTTCAGGCATACTAAATTTGTTTTTCTACCATGTTCCCTTGGTCAGTTCTGACTATTAGGTGTACTAGTCAGTCTGCCCATTCTGGCCTATGGGGAGCAGGTAGCCTTGCAATAGTGAAAAACGAAAATGGCTGTAATTCACTATTAGGACATGCCACACACACCAGGGCATGTCCTACCTTGTACTTACAATGCACCCTGCCCTAGGGCCTACTTTAGGGGTGACCAACATGCAGTAAAGGGAAGGTTTAGGGACTGGTAAGTGGGTGTACTCACCAAGTCGACATGGCAGCCCTAGGCTGCACACAGGCTCTGCAATGGCAGGCCTGAGACACATTTTACAAGCCGCTTCTGTGGGTGGCACAACCAGTGCTGCAAGCCCACCAGCGGCATTGGATTTACAAGCCCTGGGCACACTAAGTGCACTGTACTAGGGACTGACAAGTAAACCAATCATCCAATCATGGAGTCACTAATCCATGACACAATTTATCATAGGGAGCACTTGCACTGTGGCACTGAATAGCAGTGGCACAGTGCCCAAAGCATCTAACACCAGCAAAAACAGATCAATAACATAGGAGGCATCATAACAAAATGGAAGGGAGACCCACGCCAAGGATGCCAGGTCTAACAAACCCCAACATGGAATCACACCCAATGATGGTCCAACTGCTGCAGTTTAAATAGGAAGATTCCACCTCTCATCATTTCCAGAATGGAATCCACTGCAGTCTAAGAATGAGGATCATGGCCAATAAGAACACAACTAAACAGCCTCCTTACCCTCGCGCAACGACGACAGAGGGCCTTCGCTGCCTGTGCCAATGGACTACGTACAGATGCCACCACAGGACACACCACCATGCATCAAAAACCTTTATCAGTAAAATACTTCAAAGCAGAAGAGAATAATTTCACATAAATCTTAACTACATTCACTGAGATGAAAAAAACGATAATCGCATGTGTGTATGTGTAATGTAGTGTAGCCAAAGCAGTAAAGCAAGCTGTGATTCCCACACTGAGTGACAGCATGCAGGTTATTACAGACAGGCATTTCAACTCATAATTTAGTGTCAGGGTTATAGCAACAGTACCATGGGGCCTAATGCATGTAGGGTAAATGGGCCTTCTATCCTTGTTACTTGGTGGCAAAGCACAGCTGTAATGGGGGTGCAGGCCCCTCCTCCCACCTCTGAAGCTCGGTGCCACTGCACCTCTTGCACTAATGAAATCTACTTCCTTGCAAACTCTATTCAGACTATTCGCTGTTTCACAGACCTGCCAGGGGAAAGCAAGCAGATGGTCTTGCCTTCATGACAATGTGCGAACAAGAGAGCCCTTTGCGGAAAATAAGTCCAGTAACCCGGGGTTTTATCAGTCGAGTGTCCGCTATGGGGCCCAGCCACATACGTGCCCTGCCAACTCTGTGCAGGGCAGGTCTGCCTTGACTTTGCCTTCATGAATCCCTGAGATAATGCATTCTCAAAACAGACAGGCGCCTGCATGCATCTATATAATCTGCATTACAGTAAGAATGATGCTTATGAAATCCACTAATTATGCAGGACAACATTTCTCGAGCCTCAGTCCTTCTGCACACAAAGAAATATTTCAACAGTTTCGTGTCTGATTACCAAAATCTGTGAACAATGTATAACTCGCAGAATCGGCACAAAATGTAAATAGATATCTCCATTTTTGAAGATTCACAAAACTTCCCAAGAGCGAGCATGGAGCTCCATACAGACCTTCGATATTCATGCAGACTCCTACCGCTTTGTACTTACTCCAGGATGGATACCCCTGAGATGTCTTGCAGAGATATGCCTTAGGACAACCTTTTCTGTGGAGAGTTATTTTGCGAGCTGGAGAAATCTATTCTCCAACATCACAATAAATACTGCACCGTTTCATACTGAATTTGCCCTCTTACTCTAGGCAAAACATAGGTGCACAACTAAAACGTACTGGGAATGTTTCATTATAATACCCACAGTATTAAAAGTTTGTGCGAACTTGCTACGTTGACAATGCTCACCCAAACAGCCATGGAAATAGCCATATTTGCAGATTTTCCACATCTCCAACTTGAATTTGCATGTGGAAAACATCTGAATTTATTGCGACTGCAATTTTTCTGCACCTAAATAACCCTTAATTGCACAAGAAAAAAGCTTTTTAGACCATAGCTAAAGAAAAACTGCGGTAGGATCAATAATGGCCGTGCTCTCTGTTATTCTACCTACTAACCCATCACAACCACAGTGCTACTGTTTGAAACCTTAATGGCACTCAGAGTCTGGCTTTCCCAGTCCCTCTACTTTGTACATCGAAAATAAGCAGGGTGTCCCATGCACTTTGCACAGGTCTGTCCTGGTGAACCTCGAGGCGTGAACAAATGCAGAATATTAATTCCGTGCTCTAACGTCCACGGCCGTGTGCATGAACTCAGCACGCCAGCACACATTAACTAACTGTTCATTATACTGGGGGAGCGCTGTGCCATGTGTCAGCTACATACGCACAGCATGCACACGAGGCATGAGTCCTTAGTGCCACCATGTGCATAGTGACTTACAGCAATGTTTATCCATGAATTGTGCACCGCCATTTTTGTTGGTATGTGTAGGTGTAAACATTGGTTGTTACAGCCTCTCCCTTGAAAGGCACATGACCACAAGTACACTGGAGCTAAAAAGACAGAAGCGTGCATGCAAATCAGCAGCACCCATGGCACGAGTGGCATCACAGCACTTTCTGAACTACTGTCAAGCAGTATTGTGCCTAATCAGCAAATCAGTTCGCACTGTTTTTGCCTCTTGCTTGTCCTATCACAGGTTTGAACAAAAAAAAGCGAATTTCGAAGCCGACTCTGTGAGCTGAGCAGTCAGGAAGCGTCAGTACACTTTAAATGCCTCTTTTGGGTGTGGCTCAGGCAAAAAATCTTCCCAGGCAAGGTCTGAAATTAAACTTCTTGCTGCAAAATAAATACTTAACTCTGTCTTATCGTTATTCCAAATTAAAGATAATATAGTTAACACTATGCTTTTTTCTCAACATTTTACAGTAAAATCTGTAGACATTCTCCATGTGCGCAGCACGGACTAAGCTGCCTATATCATCAGGAATTCATTAGGGGCGATACCGGGGCCAGTACTGACGATTCCGTTTTTTTATCTCCTCCCCTAAATCCAGGCATTACTAAATAAAGTTTTGATACCACTCCAGCCACCTCGTGATGAAGGCCTAAGTTCCAAATGTATTTTCCCCACGTTTTCTTTTAAATAGAATACATTTCCATTCAGTCACCCAGCTACATTTGAGATGATCCATGCTACGTTTTAATCTAGCAGTGCTGGACTAGGTTTCCTGGTCCTGGCACACCAATCATGTGCCCCTTCACACGGACAGTCCATCAACACACCTTAACATCATCAAAAACTGTACATTGACATGCCTGTTATCAAGAATGTCATGGTGACCCCCAACCTTGATCTAGTTTGGAAATTGGTAAAACAGGAGTTAGAATAGTTAACTGGCGAGGTTAAAGTTACAAGTTGAGGAAATAGCCATGTTGCTGCAAAGATCTTAAGATATGTCACAATATATTTCTGTTAAAGTGTCAGTGTATCTGTAGTGAACACATACAACTCTGCATTTCCACCATAAGAATTTCAGGTAAGCAATACGCTACTTAAACATCTTTAACATCTAATAATCCCTAAACCTTCGCCTATTCTACAACACACCCTTCATATACTGACACTGAGTAACTTTTACCACTAACAAATCTCTCCATCAACCTTCTAACCTTTCCTAAGTAAAACAATTGCAACATCACACAACCTATCATAAACAATACATCAATTCATTAACCACAACCCAAATAATGTACAAACACAATATCACTTGCAAGAAAGAAACTGAAAATCAAGGTAAGGCACAAATGTATGATCACGACGTTCCTCATCATACCTTACCACCACAACTCCCTACACAAATCACTAGAAAACACAGAAGTTACAACACCATGACCCAATACAAAAAGACCCCCCCCCCACACACAAGCACATGCACATCTCAAAGTCCACATTTCTCTAACCAAACAAACTCTCTTCCACCTCCAACGACAGCCACTAGCACAATTTACTCCCAAACCAGCAACATCAAAATACCCTATCCCCCTCCATCTCCACCCTTACTACAGGGCAATTCATGGATGTCATTTGGGGTAGTCAGGGGTCAGAGCTGTGACATCTGCCTTGCTCCCTGCTACTCCTGGCACTTCCTTTGCACCCCTGGCTTCAGAGGGGGCAAAACCTTTGCTTCCTCTGAGGTCAGGGGTCTCAAAGGAAGTGCCAGGAGTAGCAGGGAGCAAGCTAGAGGCCACAACTGTGACCCCTGACTACCCCCAAATAAGGTCCATGCAGGACAGGCAGAAAAAAGGAACACAACAACTAAAATGGCTGTGAATCCTTGATGACAAGATGTCACCCAACTCCAAGTATTATCTATTCCCTCCTCTTAATATATACACTACCAGGCAACAATGCAAGATATTCTACTTAATACAGTAACCAACACCCATCTGCACCACCCATACCTGCCCATTCTAGGAGACCTCAACATGTGGTTTGACAAGAAGAATCTAACAACAACCACAGCTAACACAACCAACCTTGAACATAATGCATATATGCTATTAGGGTTGTCCATCATCAGCACTGTACAGCCAAAAAAAAAAAACATCACCAAATGGACAGTCATTGAATAACTGAAGAGATCTGTCACACCCTACTATACAATTTTGAAGGACTTGCATATAGTCCATCCACTGCAGGTTCCAAATGTCTATACAATCTGACTGCTTCTTTACATCTCACATACTCAGCTATGGGATGATATTAAAAATGCTAATCCCTACAGATCTCTTCACTTCTCTCTCCCTCCAACTATGCCTGCTCAGGATCACAACTATACACAAAATCTCAGATGGTACAACCCAGTGCAGTAACCATCTAAGCAGACTATATCAATGAAATACCATAAAGGGACCTGCAGAGCTGTTCAAAACTACAGCATACTTAAAAACATAAAGCTGCAAAACTGTCTCTTAAACTTCATCATCCAACACAGTGCAATGCGCTGCATCCCATAGCACAATAACCACACCTCAGTGGTCATCCCACATGACATAGAAACACTTCCCACATAGGATCAAAACAAAAACAACATCCTTTCAACCACACACCATAAATGGTGCAGCATGCTACTCATGTAGGCAAGCACTTCAGTACCCCACATAGGGGTATGAAGAATTATTTAAATGATGCAATGCAATACATTAGAATACATTCATATTTCCAACTGAAATCTTTGGAAATGTATTCAGAACTCGCCTGCCATCTAGATTCAAGACAAGATTTGTGTCTGGCATTACTCTTTTTATTCAGAAAACGACATTTACTAGTAGCATTTGCACAGCATTTTATCTACACCCTTGCAAGTTATAGATGGGTGGAGAAAACAGCACATTTGTTGCTCAGAACTCAGAACTAAAAGTGTCATTTTCAGACCTGTGATTTAAAAAACAACTTCACTAAAAGATGTGTTTTTAAACTGTGAGTCCAAAGACACCAAACTCCAATTTTCTATCTGCTCCCAATTGGAAGTTACACTTGTAAATGTGTTACAAGGTAGCTCCAATGCTAACCTATGGGAGAGATAGGCCTTGCTGTAGTGATAAACAAATTTAACAGTTTTTCCCTACCAGGACAGGTAAAACTTAAAAGCAAATGTCCTACCTTTTAATGTCACTGCACTTGGGCTACCCAGGCCTACATTAGGGGTGCCTTACATGTAATAAAATGGAAAGTTAGGACCTGGCAAGTATGTGAACTGCCAGGTCGACACAGGCTCTGCAGTGGCAGGCCTGAGACAGGTTGAAGGGCTACAAATGCGGGTGGCATAATCAGTGCTTCAGGCCCACTAGTAGCATTTGATTTACAGGCCCTGGGCACATGTAGTGCACTGTACTAGGGACTTATTAGTAAATCAAATATGACGATCATGGAGAAACCAAATACCATTAAATTTTAGACACAGAGTATATTCACTTTAGCACTGGTCAGCAAAAACAAAGTCAAAAACAGAGGAGGAAGAAGGCAAAATGTTTGGGGAAACCCCACAAATAAGGCCTTTTCCAAAAGCAATTCATCAAATGTGAGTTGATCCTATTTCGAGTAAGCTAAGTGTAAGTCTTTTATAACGGTCTAATATCTGTATAATATAGATCCCCATTTGCAGCTATATAACACAGGTTTATGTGATTGATGAAACGGTGTGATCATTCAAAGACGTCTGAGACTATCCACTGTGGAACAGTGTCTGCAATCAAAACATATTTGAAATGTTCCCAGCAGTGCTCAGATTCGGTGCATTGGTATCTGGTTCTGTGGCCCTTCGTGTAATGTATTTTTACTTCATGCTGTTCAGGGATGAAGATGGGCATGGTGGGAAAGTGGTGGAAATTGATTCAGCAGAAAGAAATTTCAGGAAAGACACACAGTAGTGATGCACGTCGCATTCAATTAACCAACTGCTAGATGTCAATTAGGCAATCTGCTCCTGGATCTACCTGCTGCCCTTTCACCCCTGGAACAAAGGTGGGGTTATAAGTCAACCAGACACAGAGGGCCTCATTTACAATAGAATGTCGCAGCGCGGTGCAGCACGCAATTTTGCAGCCCCGCCCTGCCTCATTCTAAAAGTGCAGGAATGCGCAGTATTTACAAGAATATGGTGCATTCCTGTATTGACCCATGTGCCGGCACTAAAAAAGCAGCCTAGCACCAACGCAGGCACTCTTGCGCCATCTTACAAGGGTGCCTGCTTGCGGGGATAATTTATTTTGTGCAGGAAGGGACACCTTTCTGCACAAATCAATCAATGGAGGTGATTTCCTCCTTCTGTATGTGCTGCAGAGAAAAAACATGGAGAAATAAGGATATTTCTCCTTGTTGCGCCTCCCTAACACCACCCATTGGACAGCATTAGAATCTGATGCATTCCCAGGTTAACGATTCCCCAGTAAATCTAGGAATGTTTCAGATTCCATGGGTGATGTGTGGGAACTCCCACAGCAACACCCATGGAACGCCCCTTTCATGCATTGCGCCACCGGAGCGTCAAAAAGGTGACGCTCTGGTGGTGCGAAAGTGGCGCAAGGGCCTCGTAAATGATGCCCAGAAGATATATCTCAGTGACTGTAGATATATAGTAGTTTTGCTTGATCAAACACTGTCCGGTTCAGGGCTGGGCTTGCTTTGGGATGCAAAGACTGCTCAGCCATAAGGTGCAGTGTACACACAGTTTTACCAAAGGCCAACTGAGAGGTCTGAATGTCAGTGTGCCCTTATGTATTCCTAAGCCCATGCCCAGCCCCAGAGACAGCCACACCTCCCTCCACCTAAACCTCCACAGGTAACATTTCTTTATAGTAACAATGTGACAGGCACTAGACAGTCGCGTTATCAGAACTGGATGAAATGCTGCCTCTTTCAGAAACATACACATGTGCTGCTCTGCAATATGCAGAAATGAGTACATAAAAAGGGATTGTGTATCTCACAGACACCGTTTTCTGGCACTGCTCTTTCAAAAGTCTAATTTGTTACTTAAAACTCCGCTAACCTTTTCGCTAACTTTAAACGTAAGCATGTTACATTTAGAAAAAATATTAAGCATGTATAGGCCAGTTAACAAAATGTTTTGGGCAAAACAATTGTTACTTACGTGCACAACAAGATGGATTTACCTTTGTAAATTCCAAATTCCGATTCACACTAGCAATATATGGGGATGTTACTCAGGTGTTAAAGCCTTGGGTAGACAATTGTGTATGATTATATCTGGCTTAGGGGTGCTAAAGCTGAGGGGATGGTTGAGGGGTATGAAGGATGGACCCTTGCAAATTCTTGTGAATCCCCACAACGTCCTAACTTTGTGAATATCTACACAGGCTTTTCAGGGTTTCGGTAACACTGGAAGACACTAAAAACTACTCCTGCAAAAGGGCGGACTAACTGTGTTTCCCAGTGGGACGGGGGGACCTCATGTTTAATGGAAGTGTTGGTCATGGAGTTTCTGCGCATAGAAAAGTATTTTCCCTTGTGCGGATAAAACAGGTTTTATGGGTACGTGAAAAACATCCTGTAAAGCTGTATCTGAAACTGGTTAGTGCAAGCAGGGCAGAGAAACCTGAGGTTTTATGCCTGAAAATCTCTGAATGTCATAGATTTCCAAATCTAACCTTCTGGGATTCAATGAATTTGCAAAAAACAAATCTAACGAAATTACAGACCAAATTCTAGTAGCCTGCATTTCCTCTCCTTTTGTGAATGCGCTCTGAAGTGGTGAGGTCATGTTACTTTACTAACCTCTAAATCATTCAAAAAGAGCCAACAGGTAGTGCCCACAAGATCAGTGATCCATGTCACTCATCCAGCTTCACAGCACCTAATGAAGGAACTAGCCTATTATTAAACGTATAGGAACAAGTTTAAGTCACAAGGAGCCACATGCAGAAATCGACATCACCCAAAACTGTTTCACTTGACCTGAATCCCAGTCATTAGATTTCAATTATATGAATTCCCATTATAGAACGTAAACTACTGTTCCTCTAATACACGCTATGTATACTACTTACAGACTATTTACGAGCTACAAAACTGCTCCCTTTTTGACATAAATGTATAAAGTGCATACATGAAAGTAGACGCCACAGGCAAAAAGGCATTTTTGTCTGTGTTATCAACCCCCCGGCAATACATCATCATTTGCTGCCCACTAATAGTGATGCCAAACGGCTGCACTTTACAATAGGGTCTTACCTCGCTTTATGAATATGGAGGCAGTGAGGGAAATTCTCTCTCTCTCTCTGATACTCCCCTCCCCCTCTGTGCTTGGTGCGTAGTCAGATTTTCTACTTCATAATGTTTTGTGTGCGACCCAACTGTTCTCCATGTCTGGAACACTTCCCTGTTTGTTCGCTCCGGAAGAAATGTATTCTACTTAGTCCTCTTTCTAAATAGAAACGGTTTCACTTCCCTTTGGCCAGCAACTTTTTATCTACAAGTTTCCATTATTTATGTAAAGAAAAAAACTAAGCCCATAGAACAGCCCTGTTGGGTCGCACTGAACTACCTAAGTACAGATTCCACACCTTACGGACCTCCCCTTGAAACACACTGCACAACTCTTAGACCACACTCTGTGGAGAAGATGATGTAGACATGATACTGCAATACGATATCAAATATTTTATTTCCAACAACTTTCCTTAATTAATTTATGGTTCTGAGATCTTCATTTTCTTTGTGTGGCTTTCAGCTATAATTTACTTCATAGGCAATTCTCCCTCATCACTCTGTACCCCCTTAACTCTACCCACTCAATTAGTATTAGACTTAAGTACAGCATGACCATTTTGGTGGTTCAAGGAGACTTTTGTAGTATACAACGGTATTCCTTACTACACTGACAACATTCACACCTTCCACATTTGTACTATATTTTGACATAGGAGTAACTCTTTGCATCAAACAATTGAAATAAGGGTGATATAAAGCAGCTGTCTCATGAATTATTGTGATCATGTAATTATTCATGGGCTTGATTCAGAAAAAAACTGAAAAAATACCCACAAAGGTTAACTTCCTCACACGGGTACAGAATAACGAATTGTAGGAATTCATAAATGTTTTTAAGAGTACTCATGGAAACCTGCAGAAGTATTTCTAGCTATCTTTTGTGAAATACTACCTTCCACCATGCAAAAGGGAATGCCACCCTTGCAGTTGAACGGAGTGAACAAAACACGGCACAGACACATGCTTTTTAACTTATGGAGTTGTACTTTATCTTTTTCCCTCAGTTCAAACCCCTTCCAATGCACCCCAAAAATATTGTGTCTCTTTCTTTCCTCTTCTTTCCATGTAAGTATTATACTCCTTTCATTGACAGAGGTATTTCTTTGTTTCCATGTTGGTTATGGCCAAGACAAATATCTGCAAATAAGCTGCAAAGTTATCTCACTGCTTCACTCAAGATGGCTGAACCCTTGATTGGTTCCTTGATGATTCTGAGCAATCTCAGAGAGGGAGGGAAATATTGACGAGTTCTTTAAACCCTTTACCACCATCAACAAGAAAGGACAGAGAGAGGTGGCTGCTTATTCGGAAATAAATGTTGTTGAGCTCTGTTAAGGTTCTACATGTGGATCTTGTAAAAAAAATACTTAATACTGAAGAAGATGTGAAAGCAGCGGAAAAGAAAGTTGAGAGCATTTCAACTCATGGGCGGGGATGGAATGTGAAATGACTCAAGCACTGGAAGACCAAAGACACAAAACCAAGAAGATATTAGAGCAGCTCAATATTTAAAAAAACTGTGCAATCCATAGTATTGTCAGCAGCAATACATCCAGTTGATATACATATTCACACTGTATTCAGTATAACCTACAAATTTGCTTAGAAAGTGAGCATTTTTAGCTTACTTCGTGATTATAGATGGAAATTTCTTCTGTTTCCCATACCTAACTCTTTGTGTAGCGTAGTGCCATCAGTATTTTTGGAAATGCTCCCTGGCGATCCTGCAATTGATAACTTTGCTTAAACCCAGTCAATTGACTTTTAGGACATCTCTCATTCCCTTAAAAGTGCAATTTCTTAACAGCTTTTAAATGGTAATTTGTTGCCCCAAGCTTCTTATCTGCAACCTATTTTTTTTAATTGTCACGGCCCTGCAAGTTGCTATAAATATATCTGCAGAGCACCATAACGCAGACCACATTACCTCAGAATTTCTCACATATATTGCCATGCAAAGGAGAAAAGAAAATGTGTGTGTTCCACCCTTTCAAGTTTGTCACTGCAATGTGTGTCTACCCTTCTTACTGACTCTCTCTAGCCTAATTCAACAATTGACACATCTTGATTTGAAATCTCAGTCTTAAACTCAAGAAGGTGAGTAGCCTATAGGTTACTCACCCTACATACCCTCCATCACAGCCAATTCTTACCAAGCCAACATGAAAAGGAATGCAAAGGCGGGAGGCAGATCCAACCCACCTGTACCCTTAAAGCCACAGATAATTGGATATTTGAAAGCATGGGCTAATCAAGAACTTCCAGTCCACATGTTATCATACTAGAAAAGCAGCAGTGAAAAGCGCAATATAGCAACAGTGGTTTGCAGCATGTTAATATGGGCTCACATCTTCTTTTGGACATTGCAAAGCATAATAAATACACATGCAAAGATGGTGTGGCTGGAGTAGTCCCCTATTATATTAGCAAAGGGATGATTTTCATTCAAGCGTTCGTCTGTTCTACTGCTGAGAAAAACTTATGTTCAAGTAAAAGACAATGGCTTCAGCAAATTTTCCAATCCACTTTTCAACAATCATAGACCGAACTCTCGATATATTAACAACACCATCAGAGCAGCATACAATGAAGTCGAAACTTTAAATCTATGAAAATACAGATAAGAGTGGTCTTTGGACAATCAATAGAGTAAAAAATCGAATCGATTTTAAAACGTACATCTCAGTACGCGGACACTAGTGAAAAGACATAAACAGTCCACTCAATGGATGGCATTATTGAACTGAGTTAAGATATTCTCCTGAGGGCTCGAAAGGGTGTTACATTTTAAGTATGAAACATGCTGTAATAAAGCACTTACTGTCGGAATGAGTAGCATGCAGGCTATTCATCTGCAGACTGCTAAGTAATGAGTGTCACAGTAAGACCTAGCATACTTCTATGTCTGCTCAGCTGAGTTTGTTGGTCTCTCTAACTCACTGTGAGGCAGACCTGGGTCCAAAGTGTGTCCAGACTTTCATGATAGCTATTCACTGTGTAAATGAGTTCTATTTAGATCTGTTGCCTCAGGTAGATGTATTGAAAGTCTGGTACTGCACATTCTGTGTCAACAACAGAGGCCACTTCGAATGCAACTGAATATAAAATAAAATATTAGGTGTAAACAGTTCCATTTTTATCCCTGGGATTTGTCTCCAACAAACATGATATCAATAACTATCGGTTTTCCTATTTCAGCTGAAACCGCTCCTGCTCTATCTTAGTAGATCAGCAAAGATATCAGCAGCGTTTGAGTAAAATCTAGTAAGCAGCATCCCATTTACCTCAGTTGCACCAGGTGCTTTCTGGTCAGCCGCGGGGGTGGATCCACCTGCTTTTTTATCGCCATGCTAAAAAAAAGAAAGTCATTGTTCAATGCTTGTTATTAATGCATTCAGTTTAACTTTAACATATTCTGTTTGGTAACTCTGTGTGCATTCCAGTCAGATCAATAATGCAGCATAATTTATGTTATTCAACAATGGGAATTCTTAGGAAATTGTCACCTGTGTCTGGTACTCTTGGTCAGTGGGATATTAACGTGTCCTTCCCAGCTGCTCAATTGTTTCATATGAAACATAGATACTTTCTTTAAATGTATTGGAAAACTGAGCATGTTCACAGTAATTCCGATTTATTTTGTCACACTTGTTACTAGAGAAAACATTGAAAGTGTGGCGACAATATAGGGCATTTGCATACTTCATATCACTCCTTCTACCCTGCCCTACATGGCCAGAAATACGATTTCATCATGATATTGGCATCATGACATTAACTAGCTGAGATATGATTGTATGTATTCTTGTACATAGTTTCACAAACTGAGACATGGTTGAATTACACTTGTACATAATTTCGTGACGTAGCACCAACACAAGAAAGTGGTTTGTCTCTTCGCACTTGTCCAATTCACCTTAGGTAACAGACACAGCCTGTCAGAAAATTCCTCATTATCCCATCAAACAAACAGATTACTTATCTATGTTAAAAGAAACCTTTTATAGCAAAGTATTTTAGTCCTTCATTGTTTAGGACTTTTCAGAATTTTCTCTGAAGGTCAGTTGACAGGCTGCTCTCTCTTTAGTTAAACTATATAGGCTTTATTCAAAACAGAAATGTCTGAAATCTGTTTCCATAGGATTTTTAATATGGCAGAAAAACGTTTCCAGCTTTTTAGGGATTCACTGTTGATTCCAGTAAGTATAACATTTCTGCATGTGAATTGTTCCCACCTGTTGGAAAATTCTGAATGGGTAAATGTGATGCAGGTGTATATTTGCAAATGTAACAGTTTTTGGGCCAGATGTATGAATGCATTTTCTGGTCACAAAAACTGCAACTCGGAAAATCAAGGTTTACGACAAGAAACTGTGTTTTTCTAATTTATCAATCCATAACATGTTATCGCTAAATGAGTTTAGGAAACCGTTAGGAATTGCTATTTGAAAGGGGTGTGTTTAGGGCCTCCCTTCCAAATAGCGATTGGTTATGGTTTGTATTAATCTGGTCACAAAATATTAATATTATACTGTCTACTGAACGTTAGTGGTAACCTGTTCTCAAACAGGTCAAAACATGTTTTTAGAGTAGGTAGTGGTCTATGGGACCAATACCTTTAAAGACATTTTTTTTTTTTTTTTTTAAACTCATCACATTTTCTTTCAAGGAAAATGGGCTGCATTTTTTTTTAAAATGGCTATATTTAAAAGCAATCACAGACATGGTGGTCTGCTGATCCCAGAAGGCCACTAGCCCTTTGGTGGCAGCAAATCATGGCGAGTCGCAAAAAAGCTAGAGTTGAATTGCGACTCACTGAGATTCGGTATTTTGCAAACCGACCTTTAAGTACATATGTTCTCCACCCAGTCCCGCATTGGAAAATTCCTACTCCTCCTTTAGAGAGGTACAAATTTGCTTCTAGTTCCATGGCCAAAAATATGTGTAACAGGTATGTTAATATCGACAAACATAGGCATAGTATACTATGCAAAATGTACACATTCGTGCTTCGTGTCCTATACTTTCAGATGCTGCAATACTGCCATGTATGCAGAATTTCCAAAATTATTAAGTATACTTCCTGAACACAATTTCCACTTATAAAAATTGGGGATTTACATTAGAATTTAGTTTTTCCTACTCAGGCTTAACTTAGAAACACGAAATGCTTTGTGATTTAGGCTTTCCCAATCTCTGCAAGGGATGTGATTACTCTCCTTTTGGTTGCAATGACTTCTTTTCAGGGCCTTTTCTTCCAAAAATATGGCCTCAAGAGGGTTTCTAATTTGTTGTCTGACATCGTTTCTTTAGTTTCTGATTTGGATGTCCCAACCCCTATACCACGTATGTCAAAATGCCTTTTTCTGGATCTCACAATATATTGTGATAAATTATGTCAGGATATGCTATTTTTAATTTCATAAAGTATTCAATCACCCCAAATGGTGTCTTGGTACTAACCAGCAAATGCTGATGATGAAAATATCCACCAGTAACTTTAAGAAGAAGTAAAAGCAGGCTTTATAGCACTCTGGACTATTAGCAAATTATAAATATACTGTTGGGAAGGAGATTACTATTATTCCACATGGCTGTGGCCAAGTTAGAAAATACTCTATCAATCTTAAAGTTAAACAGGACCTTGCTTGTAGGGAGTGATGGACAGTGCACATGCTCTTCAATAGATCTCGAATATGTATTGGATACCCACGAAGTGAGTGCAACAACTGTGTGATCAGTTTACTTTTTCATGCAACACACAGAAGATGGACTGCCACATTTGTAATAATCAAAGTCGAACAGGATAAGAGATTTTATTTAGCAAGCCTAAATCCAGTGTGGTGCTTTTTTAAAACATTTTATTACGTTTTTGAACAAACATATAACGGGTACATGCGCATCTTTCCGTAAATGCATTTGCAATGCTTTGCCATATTTCTTATGATAATCTAAAGGCACAGTTGCCCGGACAAGACTTGAAACGTGTACAATGTGGTGCTTTTCTCGATTATTGACCAAATGAAGGCAATGATTACAGCAGCTCTACAAGAGAATGTAAGGTAAGACAAGACTGGTCTGGGTGTTTCCAAATTTCAGAAAGAGGAAAGTGACGTGATTTGTGCATACCTAGTTAACGTATCATATATTAAAAAGCCAAGATTGAAAAGAATGGTGACGTCAAAGGCACATTCCTTGTGGTGTGAAGGTTACAAACTTCTGTCTTGGGAAAGTTAAGCTTGAGCAATTTGGTGTTCATCCATCCTTGGATCGCGAGTATGCAGTATTTGAAACTGTCCTGTAGCACGTGAAGCTCCATCCGAGTAAAGGTAAAACTACATGTTGTCAGCATAGATTAGGAAGTGACAGCCCAGGGACGGTTTACAAGACAGATCTCATACCATGTTTAGGAAAAAAACACCCGATAGTGATCTAGAAGAATGGTGGATTCCAGCAATTTACATAGCTGGATGGAGACTGCGTTTTCCGAAATGTTTGACGCACAAAGGTATTGATCTATAATTAGATAGGGTACTTAGACTGAGCAAAGTTTCTTTCAACCGAGGTGATGTCACGGCATGTCCACTCCAGTAGAAGACAAGGTTTTCATCATTGATTGAAGTGGATCTGATACCATAGGCAGGGGTTTCTATGGAAAACAAGTATGACTAATACCCATAGAAGGCAGAGTTGTAGACGGGGACCAATGATCTAATGCACTCGCTCCAGAATTGGATGATATGCTCTCTGTTCACTGCATCCTGCTTCAGGCAGATTTGTAGTGTGACCATACACTACCTCCTAAGGACCTTTCTACTTAACTTCATATGGAACCCACAGCTGTTTCATTGACCTATGGTGACGCGCCATTTCCTTTCCTGTTAAACATGCACATACGACCGCATGAGAAATGCCTAACCTCCCACCACTGATTTTTGTGAGGTTACTTTCTTCATCGGGGTCACTTAAACAGCCACAATGCCAGCTTTATCCTTGATAAGATGAAACACGTCTGGTGTTCTGTCTTCAACTGACCCAGTAATTTTGGGACCTTGAAAAACTGGAGTAAAAAAAAAAAGTATTATAAATAGTGTTCAGGAAATGTATTGCATACCTGTGACTGACATGATTAACTGGTACAGTGGGATCATATAAGTGTGCCACCTGCTGGTCCTATATTAACCTTGGCATGCCCAGGATGCCCACTAGGCTGGTGGTCACCCCAGTTTGAAATTGTATAGCTCTCAGCAACAAAATAATTGGGGTTTAGCACCTTTGATGTACAATTGATCCATAACTTTACTGAGATTGGCATTGCGGATGTGTGATTTCTCTTTCACGATGTGGAGCTTTTTGTAATAATTGTAGCCAAAGAAGAGTGGGGGAAGCTACAGCATTTTGCACAATGTGTCTCAAAACTGATAACTGCTGAAGAGTTGGCCACAAGAGAAAGGAATACGTCTTGGCGGCTAAAAAGTTGTACCAGGATGAGATTAAACGATACCACAAGGCCATACATCTGGCACGAGCAGCCTACCTCACTAACGAGATCAAGTCCAGCAAAAATCCTGTGAAAAGTATCTTTAAAATACTCAACGACTTTAAAAACAGGAAAGATCCCCCCACCTCGACGATCACGTCCGGGCAGCAATGCGAGGATCTGGCCACCTTCTTTGTTCAGAAGGTAGAAGCCATCTATAAATCCTTCCCCATATGCCCCATGGACCTCGTGGTTCCATTAGCTTCTCCTCCTACTACTACCTTGGCAGCAATACCCCCTATCTCTCAGGACGAGCTTCTTACATTGAGCACGAAGGTCAAATCAGGTTCCCCTCTGGATCCCATGAGGCCTGCCCAATTTAGAGACTGCTTACCGATACTTCTCACGCCCTTATGTCAGATGATCAATTCTTCTTTCACCACGGCGGTGGTGCCTTCGTCATGGAAGCAAGCAAGGGTGGTCCCCTTGCTGAAAAAACCCTCATTGGACCCTACTAAGCCGGAAAATTTTCGACCTATTTCTCTCCTGCCTTGGGTCGCTAAAATTGCTGAGGCCCACACCAATAAAGTGCTTTCGGGCTTTTTGAATAACAGCGGTACCTTAGACCGCTCCCAGAATGGTTTCCGTCCCGGTCACAGTACCGAGACGGCGCTTTTAGCAGTGAGTGAACATCTGTGGACCATTCTGGATGAGGGACAAACTGCGGCTCTGATACTGCTCGATCTCAGCGCCGCGTTTGAAACGGTCTCCCATCAGATCCTCCTGCGTCGCCTAGAGGAGGCGGGGGTAGTTGGTCTGGCACTGGATTGGTTCCGGTCCTTCTTATCTGATAGAGCTTTCCAGGTTTCTGCCCCCCCTTCCTCTCTCTCGCCCATTCCATCAAGCAGGGGGTTCCCCAGGGCTCGGCGCTAAGCCCTGTTCTGTTTAACCTCTACGTTCAACCCCTGGCGAGAGTGGCATGGGACCATGGCCTGACCATGGTTTCGTATGCTGATGACACGCAGCTGGTGGTGGCCCTCTCCGATGACCATTCTAGGGGCGCCACGCAGTTCCGGATTGGGCTAGAAGCGGTCACTTGCTGGATAACCACCAACTGCCTTCAACTTAACGCCAACAAGTCAGAAGTGCTGTTGGTGGGGAACGACAAGGGGCTCTGGAGTACGCAATGGTGGCCGGCGTCCTTGGGCAGCGCCCCCACCCCTAAGCCGGTGGTAAAGAACCTAGGGATCTGGCTCGACTCTACTCTTGGGTTCCAGGAGCATACCAAAAAGATCGCTGGTACCTGCTTTGGACTCTTACGGGGTCTGAGGCCTATATTGGGTTTCTTTGACCCAGCCACACGCCAGTTGATAGTACAGGCGACTATTTTGTCCAGACTGGACTATGCTAACTCATTGATGTTAGGCGCCAATAAGGCGGAAGTGAATCGCCTTCAACGAGTCCAGAATGCAGCCGCTCGAGTCCTGCTCAGGCTCCCAAGAACCTGCGCTACGTCGGGTGCTTTGCGGCACCTTCACTGGCTACCCGTTCCTAAGAGGATCGAATTCAAGGCACTTTGTCTGGCCTTCAAAATACTAAAACTCTCGTCTCCGGAGAATTTATCTAATTTGTTGGTCCCCTATGTTCCCGCACGCCAGCTACGCTCCGCTGAGCAATTTCTGGCCACGGTCCCCCGGGTGAAACGCATCAGAGCGGGGGGCCGGTCTTTTCGCTGTCTTGCCGCTAAATCGTGGAACTCTCTCCCTGTTCAGATTCGCCGTTTAGATTGCCTGCTACCCTTCCGTAAGGCCATCAAAACTCACTTGTTCCCTACAGTCTAGCCCCTGTTCTCTACCGACACTGCTATCAGCGCCGGGACGCCCCTTCGCTGGGGCAGCTGCGCGCTATACAAGCTTACCGAACTTACCGAACAAGAGTAATGCTCTTGCAAATGTCACAGCATTCATTGCGAAGTTCTTGGCAGTCACTCCCCAGGAATAATCACGGAAAGATCGTATTCAATATAGAAACATTTCCTGTCAAGGTTAAAGATAAAGTGAATAAAATGAAATTTTATTTGAAATAAAATGAAAGTTTGATTTCTCTTCAGAATGTTTCTGTACTGTTTCATGTGGGGAACTTCAACTGGCGCATTTCTTCCCTTCACATCACAAAAACCTTCGTGATAACCAGACAAGGACAAAGCAAAAAGGAGCCAAGACCACAGATGATTTACGTTTAAGTGGTAAAATATCCAAGAGAATGATCTGCAATAAGACTCGGAGCAGTTAATGACTCCCCGAGCTGCTTCAAGTTGATGCTGCCCTGTTTCCAGATAGGATTATATCTTCACGGCAAATCAACAGCTTATTTAATGGTGGCCAAATCATTTGCAGGTTAAATGACTTTTGTTTCTTTGTTATTCCCAAACACAACAGCGCTTCTAGTAGCCCTGTGATATCACCTTTCTGCTACTTGACTCCCTTACAAAAGCTGATGGAGATTTTGTCAAATGCAGACTCAAGAAGCCATTGTTTAAATTAAGAGAACCAGACACTATCAGCCCAGCCGACACTCTAACTAGAAAACTGATTAGGTTTATGAAATGCATTATACAGGACGACCTTAAGGCATTGAAATTCTCCATTCATCCATTCATCCAGATAATTCTAGAATCTGCCATCTTGTCTCAGATGCAGCTCGTTCTGAAAATCAAATCTAACTAACCTGCTTCATATCCAGTCAAGTCCTCACCCAGTGCCTGGAACTGAGATAGCTGTGACAACGGCTGCTAGCAGCCTCCTTTATCTCAACCTACTCGAGTTATAAAAGGTACTGTTTGTCAGAGCATTCTCCTGCATCACAGAATTACCAGAGTTATTCGTTTTTTACATTTACTTATTGAAGGTTTTTGAACTTGCACACAACAATAGTGCTCCTTCCAGGACCCCACAGTCAATCACGTTGGTACATAGTACATAGCGTATTGTTATCACACATCAGTATTTAAAGGGCATCAATCAGAACGGTTATTCACCAAAATATCTATAGCATATAAAGTACATTCACCTATTATAGCTAGGAGCCCTCCTACACATTCATTTCTGCTGTAAATCTCCAATTGTGTCATATGGAAGGTTGTATGCTGGAACAACGCATGCCTTTACCACACATGCCGTTACTCTGCAGTCTTTACAACAAATGCGTCTTTACCATGCATTCCTTGACCATGCATATCATTACAACGACATGCCTTAGGGAAAGCGCTGGACTTTGGAGTGGTATAATTTACTATCCCAACTCTAATCTGCGCAACAGCAGGGAAAGCGTTGAGCTTTAAAGTCCAACGCTGCTTTCCGTAAGGCATGTCGTTGTAACAACATGCGTGGTAAAGGAATGCGTGGTAAAGACGCATTTGTTGTAACAGCCACGTTGAAACTGCACCATGTAGTTCAGCCACCGTTGGTTTCCCCATAAGGAATGACTGGCCAAATACTAAGAGTCAGTGATGACAGTGAAAGGGTGTGTGTGTGTGTGTGTGGAGGGATGGGGGGGTTTGACCCTGCTTACTGGTCTCATCTAGAGTTGTTGCCTCCAGGGCTTGGCTATCATCGACTGCTGTGCAAGGTACCAAGTAACCGATCCCCAGATATCTTACAGTCAAGACTGTGCAGGCCTAGCATCCACAGAATAACTGGGCTATGGTAATTTTTGTGCACAAATTAAAATGAACCGGAGTTATTACCTGTATTTTGGAAATTTAGGGGCTGATTAGGATGTCAGGCGGACTAGTCCTTCACTCCGACCGCCGCAATTGGATGCATGCGGTCAATCCATCAGCCATCGGGGGAAAGATCGCTGCCTCAGCCAGGATCTACTGATCCTGAGGGGGCAGCGGTCGGAATCCCAATCCCAGTGATGGCAATGCTAAGGCAGGCAGTGCCATCGGGATTACGACTCCCCTTTCAGTCAGCCTTTTCATGGCAGTCCGATAGCCATTAAAAGGCTGTTGGCAACTGACTTTGAGCGCCCCAAGCAGGGTCCCGTCACTCGTGCACCGTGTGCCTGGCACACGGTGCATGGAACTGCACAAAGTGCTCTTTTACACTGCAGCTTGTGTTGCAGCCCTTTTCCGAAGGCCAGTCTGGTGGTCGCATCATAATTGGGTGGTCGGAACGCTGCCTGCTTGTGGGTCGGTCTCCTGACCAACATGACAGCGGGCGGTGATCCGACAGCCCGTTATTGTAAATAGGACCTTAGTTACTAATTTTATTAAATAAATTAAGTATTCAATTGATTACATTTGTAATAATTATAATGAATTATGAGGGGTACCATGCTATTTTGGAAAGTGAGAAAACGTAAGCAAGGCCAGCAACTAATGAGAGAATCAAACACAAATACATTAGGGAAAATCAAAAACTGTGGCGGCGAACACTACAGGCAAAAAGAAATTCCAGAGCAGGAACAAACTGGAAAGAGCAAACCTCTTGTCTTGCTGAGCTTTTAGTTTCCTACATCCCTCAAGTCAAAGCAACATGTGACCTGAATAAGGGAAAAGGTTGAGAAAGGAGCAAAGAAATAGTAAGACTCTACAAAAAGTTCGTCATGGGTTCTTGTGAGCACAATCCAGCCATCTTTCAGGCCAAAACAGAACCAATTATTCTTTATGGGACATTAGAAGACTTCACAAATAAAGTAGGATCTCTTCAGAGACAAATCTGAAAGAAGATACTCCGCCTGCTGTGGGCATTATTCTCAATATTATTGGAAGTGCAACGTGTAAATCAAAACCTTGATGTGGAGGAAAGCAAAAAGAAGCTTGGCTAAAACTTATCATCTCGGTGGCAAATGCTGGAATTGACTGCTTCCACATAGAAACAAGCCGCACACAAGATCATTTTCTAAAAGGAATACACAACCAGATCATTGTAGGTGACATGAACAATTTAATAGAGCAAACCCAAACCTCGGTAAGAAAGGCCTGCGTGGAACCAACATACCCAATATTGCAAGACAAAATGTTAAAGCCAAAAGGCTAGTCCAGTCATAGGTGGTATTTCTGTCCATGGCATAGAACCGCAGGGAGAGGTAGGTGATGTTTAAAGCTATAATGAGAGCATCAGGAGACAGGAAGAATTGACAAGATACATACTAGGGAACCAGTCTACCTATATGACTTGAAAAGTGGTACCCTGCATACTAAAAGTACCAAAGATAGGATAATACAATGTGTATGATACAACTGAGAAGATGTGACCACAACAAAAGAAACAAAAACTGCACAATTGTGATGTTGTTGGTGAGTGAATGCATCCTTCTGCTCCTTACACGGACCAACAATCGAAAAGATTTTTAATGATGACTATGCAGACAGCCGTTGTGAAAAAGTCACACCTGGAGTGATGTACTCTGCAGTTCTGCCCTGCATAAATCTACACTCGCTGCGTATCATTTATTTGCGCACCATTCTGCCTTCCTTTTTTCCTTTCACCTACTCGTTCTGGGATATGCAATTATTTGTAACATACTAAAAGACCACATAAAATTGATTTGACTAAGTTTCCAAAGTAGTTGCTTTGGTGATCAATAAATTTATATGTCAAAATTGACTTTTTTTCTCGTTGTAAGGGCACAAGTAACATTTTATTCCAAATAAATAAGATAGCATGTATTGGTCCTGCTGTCTAACTAGCAGAAGCCCCCCAGCCCGCCCCATGGCATTTTTAGGTTTCGCCTAGGCAGCGCATGCGCTGTCTCGGCGAGAGATGCTGTATACAGTATAGTGGGGGGAAGCTCCGCCCACTTTCCGGCCATAAATTTGATTGGCTACAATTGAAAATCCTGCATTTTGATTGGTTTTTAGAGTCTTAGTCCCGCCTCCTGACTGCCATGGCGTCATTTTTCCTCTTCCGAGGCTATCAGCCCCTTTACTAGTAAAACCGTTTTTCTCCCGTCTCACCCCGTTCCCTCCCGCAGTCTGTTACTTTTTGTACCACAACCACCCCCCCACCCCCTCCCGTTCGTGCCTTCTTTCATGCAGGCACTTACATTTAAAATGCAATAGGTCTCGGGTAAATCCGAATCCTATTGCATTTTCAATGCTTTTTGTCCCGTGATTGGTTGGTGACTATGCACTATGTTTTGCCTGACCTGTCCTAATGACATGCGCAATACAAACGGCTCTCTTAGTATGCCTCTGTCTGCCTCCGTGCCGGTGTAGCTAAAAAGGTAGTGCTGGCTGGGAGTGTGGTACATAACATGGGCCTTCTTCTCAGCTGTGACGGTGATAAAGCTTGTAACAAAACATGAGCAAGCCAGTGTTATTGTACAGGGAATCTAACTCGCACAAAGCCAGGGATCGCAGTTCTTCCTGAAAACCGCAGGTTAAATCTGTCCTGGGTGAGTTTTCCTTTTGGTTGCAGCCGCAGCCTTTGTGAGCAGAGGGAGTGGCCTGCCAGCAGCTATGCATGGCATGTAAGGGAGTTCCTCTGTTTGCTGGAAAGGTTGGTTAATTACTGCCACCCCTTTAACAGTTTCAATGCCTTGTTCTCACCGGGCCAGCTGGAAAAGAGCAGTGGGTGCCCGGGGTAAGAACCCCCCCCACCCAGCAGCACTGTAAGAGGCACAGAGATCACAGGTTACTAGGCACTACATCACGGCGCAGTAACTGTCCACAAACCAGCTACCTCTTAATCACTTGTTACAGCCCACAGACCATCCACATCTCAGTCACTTGTAACAGCCCACAGACCATCCACATCTCAGTCACTTGTAACAGCCCACAGACCTAGTGCCAATATCGGCAACACTCACCAGTCCTCCCACAGCAACATACATACATAATAAATAAGCAGACAAGACAAACTTTTGGTGGGAAAATTGCTGCAGGTTTATTAGCATACCAAATATGCCAACATGGTGGGTTATCTTACAGGCGATCCAAAGGCAAGCCGCCCCTAGCGGCCTACCACCTGATGGGCCAACTTGCATCGTGGCCTTAGCCAATCGGTGTTTAGCGGTTGTGGTGAGGGGATAGCCCCTCCCACTTCCGGTGAACCATCGGTCCACCCTATTACTCACGCCCCCCTACGAGGGGCGGAGCGTTCAAGCGACCCCCGGTTGTACAGGTTTCCAACCGCCCGTAGGACAGACGGGGCGCCGTCGCACCCCAGGGTCCACCGCACAGACTTCCTGGGGATATTAGGCCTCAGCACCCTTTGTGCTCCTGAAGAGGGTACCCCTGAGTACCTTTCCGCCTCCGGATCACCCTGTAACTCCGCCTGCAACACAAATAAAGAGGATTAGAAGAACCTCCCCCCCCACCCTGGAACGCAGGGTAAGCGGTAGGGAGGGAAACGGCGTCAGGGTGAGGGTCACAGAGGCCGCCAGGTGGGCGGGGGAGGCATTTATACCTCTCCCCTTCCCCCACCTCGGACGGAAGTGACGCGCAGGACCCCGAGGGGTCACCGGACACTAGACTGTCTAGTGTGCCATCTTGTGGCACTAGAGGGGCCTCCCTCTTATGAGGGTCCCCTGCGGGGACGAGTCGGTCAGCCCGCATAGTGCCAATATCGGCAACACTCACCAGTCCTCCCACAGCAACATACATACATAATAAATAAGCAGACAAGACAAACTTTTGGTGGGAAAATTGCTGCAGGTTTATTAGCATACCAAATATGCCAACATGGTGGGTTATCTTACAGGCGATCCAAAGGCAAGCCGCCCCTAGCGGCCTACCACCTGATGGGCCAACTTGCATCGTGGCCTTAGCAAATCGGTGTTTAGCGGTTGTGGTGAGGGGATAGCCCCTCCCACTTCCGGTGAACCATCGGTCCACCCTATTACTCACGCCCCCTACGAGGGGCGGAGCGTTCAAGCGACCCCCGGTTGTACAGGTTTCCAACCGCCCGTAGGACAGACGGGGCGCCGTCGCACCCCAGGGTCCACCACACAGACTTCCTGGGGATATTAGGCCTCAGCACCCTTTGTGCTCCTGAAGAGGGTACCCCTGAGTACCTTTCCGCCTCCGGATCCCCATGTAACTCCGCCACAGCCCTGGGTGTGGCGACCGTCGCAGCCAGGGCCCCCCACTAAGGCCGGCATTCCTACTTACATCCTGCTATTTCTAGGGCCTCTCCCCTAACCAGCAAGAACAGGTCCATGCTTATACTGGACAGATGTACCCCTTCGTCCTCAAAACACCCTGTGAATTTGGCGTGTAGCACTCCTGTCTAATGAAGCCAAATCCCCTCTGTTCAGTGAATTTACGCACAGCGCAGATGCACCTCCTGCGCGCAGGCTCCATCGCCTCCCCCGGCCGAGCTCCATGCGGGAGCCGGGGGGGTGATTCCCGACCACTGAAGTCACCTGTCCCCAACTGGTTGCTAAATTGCCCGTGTGGTCTTCTTCTAGGGTGCATTACTTCACCACACTGACCAGACAATTTCAAAGTTCTTTTCAATTTATCCCTGGTGAACATAGTAATGGTGTCACAGCAGGTTTGGGGGAATAAGTGTATGGTGCCCAATATTAGACACTGCACCCTTTCGTGAAGTGACAACTTACACAGCCTACCCTGCTTGCTGAACCTTCAACCGGTCACAGATGCCCGGTCACTGCTATCCCTTGTGACCCTTGATACTTACAGTGTCGGACTACATGACTGTGTCACATGTTTCGCTGTAGTCCCTTTGGTGGATCCACTGGGACCCTTCTGCATCCCTGCAAATGCTGTGTCACGCACTACAACCCTTTAATGCCCTTGCCCATCCCTCAAAGACACCCGACAGCCTGATGCCCCCGCAGCTTTGGTGAGGGGTTTTGGGCCCGGCACACCCCAGTCTGTGTTTCCCACATATATCCTTCCTAGAGGCTCCAGTTAGTGTGAGCGGCTATCCCTGTCCTGGCAAGGCATGTCAATGGCCATTCCCCCCCTTGGCAACTATCCTGCCATGTGATATGTGACCTTAAGCACGGGTGTCCTTGTGTACGTGACGTGTAAGGGGGTGAACAACCTGAACAAATACTTGCCCCTTCTTGAGCAGTGGGAACGCCAAAACCATCATTCTTCAATCCTAGTTATGCTCTGACCCCATGTTCCCCTCAGCTTATTGTACCGCAACCCACAAATTAGCTGGCAGTTTCCGCAAATGCCTGGCTCCCTGGCTATAGGGCGGGTGTTCTTGTCTGTCCTGGATGGTCTCGAGGATCCCTCTCTTGGTGCATGCTTGCAACCCGTAACATTTCCACATTAGTTGGACAAGACCCCTGCCTGGCTGCAAGCTTAGCTAAGCCCCTGCGGAAATCGCCTGCCTGTGCGAGCAGACCAAGATTCGTCGCTCCCCACTCCATCACCATCTTTCTTGCTTCCCCACGTAGGCGTTATGCCATCTATGGTGTTTAGCTTCCCTTTGCTCCAGGGGAGAGCAGCCCTGTCTGGCGATGTGTGTACTGAAGGAGATGTGTCCTGGAAGTACCATTGATATGAGTTTTACATGTCACTAGTTCGCCGTACTTGGTGTGTTTAATAAAATTAATAACAGGTCCAACCAATCACTCGGGCATTCCTTGCTTTCTTTAGGCATGTTGGATTTGAGGGGATTCGGCGAAAAATGTAAGCTATCTCCCTTGGCATGCCATCCCCTTAACACAGGATTTTCTTCTTTAGGCATGTCCCCGATTGTCTCCATCATGCGTTTAAGGCCAGTTAGAGTCTTGCTTAGGAAACATCCCTTCGAACACACCGTGTCGAGTAACTACTCATGTTTATCTCTTGACAAGTCGTCGCCGTTTGCCTGGCACTCGTTGGACCCAGGGAAGCTTATTAACAAGCGCCCTATACAAAAGTATATACATGTTGCGCAACTTGGGGCACTATTACTTCCTCACTACGTACTTCCAGACATGTCAATACTGACAAAGGTATCCCCACCTTGGTACCTGAATAACCACTAAATAAATACTATCTAAGTTAAAAGATTACTAGTGAACCTCGCCAAGGGCCCTCCACTGCGTGTGAAACCCTTGTTGTTGAGTTTCCGACTGATGATTTTGCCTGCCCACATCCGGACCCTTCAAGTAAAACCAGCCAAACCAAACGCAGGCCTTCCTGCCAGGACACAACCTACATGGCCATTAACGTGCCAACATGTGTCCGATGAGACTAAACAGTTATAGGCTTTATTGTATCAGCCAGACCCGGGGTGAAGCCAGAGCTGAATGGTCTTAGTGTGGGTCAGACTGGGGGAGGTATGTGTGGCTAACGCAGGCCAAAATTGTGCGAATTGATAATGCATTACCATAGTGCCAATGGGCCTGAGTGTAAGAAAATGGTGATGCTGTGATACAACTTATGTAAATGTGTGCAGTATTAAAAACCGACAGTTCATTTTCAAGTATATGTTCATTTTTAAGTACCCAGCGACACCTCCTGTGTAGCTGTAGACATCAATATCTCATGTGTAACTGCACAGTGTCCCTCATGTGTAACTGCACGCCGCGTTACCCCCTGTGTAACTGCACAAAGCGAAACCACATGTGTAACTGCACACAGCATCACCCCATGCGCAAATGCACACCACGTCACCTCATGCGCAAATGCACACCGCGTCACCTCATGCGCAAATGCACACCGCGTCACCTCATGCGCAAATGCACACCGCGTCACCTCATGCGCAAATGCACACCGTGTCACCTCATGCGCAAATGCACACCGTGTCACCTCATGCGTAATTTAACACATCACCTCTTGGGTACCCAAGGGAGCACTCATTTAATACACAGGGAGATAGAGGCAGGTGCACTCTTTTCACCGCCAAAGAGCACAGTCTACATTCTAACCTAGTAAAACGGGTAGCTGTTTCTCCCTCATGGAAGCTCTTCTCAGTTTGAGCAGGGCATAATTACTTCAAGTATGTAGGGTGCTGTCTGAAATGCCTGAAAATTTCAGACACCGGCGGTCCGACCCCAGACCGTCCTCGTTTGCGGCCCGAGTCACCTCGTGTGTGCTTGGACTCTGTCTAGACATGTGTACTCGCAACAGGGTCTCCTCCTGTGTACTTGCGAACCGTCACACCTCGTGTATACTTGCCCCAGTGACGTCTCCAATGTGAATGCCCCTGGTGTCCCTCCAGTGATTACGGCCATGCCTTGGAGACGCAAGGGATCGAGGGACAGCGCCCAAGTTTCCCTGCCCTAGAGCACCTTCACATTCTATCTATGGGAAAACGTGCAGCCTACACGCTCGTGTAACTAGACATCTCTGGGGACCAGTGACTTAGCTCTCGGCACCTGAGCCCACCTCTGATGGCCAAAATGCATCAGCAAATAGAAAAGCCCCTTGGCCAGTCCGACAAACTAACAGGATACTGCACAACATTTGGCTTGTAAAATACCTGACAGTGGGCTCTCTCACTGCAGGCGCATGTGAAACATAAGTGACGGCCTGATCCCCAGGAAAGTGCATGGGCCCCTGGAGATGCATGCTCAGGTTGCTCTGTGGTGTTTGCGCCCCAAGACTCCTCAGGCTGCTTAACTACTAGCGATGTGAGCGGTAGCCTACATTGATGGGTGCAACTCCCGCCCTAAATGAGCAGGTGCAACATAAATGCAAGAATCCGCTGGCAGGAACTGCAGCTAAATTCGTTACAGTTGTTTGCGCTTAGGCCTGTCGAAAGTAACTTATTCCATTAATAATATTGTGCAAGATCCCAATGGATGATTCTTGCTACCCCTTTGGTGGTACTCATAACCTCCCCAGGAGGATGAGATGCTGAGTGGGAGGCCCCCTCACGAAGGGATGGTCTGAATACTAGCTGCCCCAGTACTCGCCTTTGTGGGCAACAAAATTCCTTCTGCCGGGATTTCTCCACTAATACCTATGCTGCTGAACCAGGAAAGTGGAACCAACAAACTGTGTGTCCGCGCACCTTCTCCCCGAGTGATAACCTGGTGCTGCCTCACAGCTGTTTATTGCTACCCCCAGCTGCTGGTACTCATTTTAACAACCCCGGGATGATGAAAGGCAGAGTGAACGGCCCGGCCCCTCTTTGATTTGATGGCGTAATAGCTGCCCCTCTGAGGTTCCCCTATGCCCCATCTTGCTCACAGGGATGATTAGTGCGCGGGTTACTCTGAAGTTCTCTGCCCACAAACTTACCAGGCTGCTTGATTGTTCACAGCTAGGGTGGCTGATGGGGATGGCTGGTTGACTGATGGACGCATAAGTAGCAACAGCTATGGCTGCAATGTATGAATATTTGAACATGCTTCAGTTCTGGAGTGATGAGGCTGTGTGAGCTCGGGATCGGTCACCTCGGAAATACCTCACTAGGCATAACAGTTAGCCAAACTAACTTGCTCACTGTGTTACTCCATTCGTGTACCCTCACTAAGAGCCACCGTCGACACACATAGCTGCCAGCCACCACGCCTTCTGATGCTACTCTCCCAACACTCCTCTCTCGGTGGAGGAGCTGCACTGAAGTAACCCGTCCAGCGAGCATTAGGAAACCAGGTGACATCAGCCCGGTTGAGAAAAGCAGAAAAGTCCCATCTTGTGGCTATTCCATCACAGGGGGACAGGTGCCACAAACCTGTACTGCAAAAGGGGCCGAACCCTTTCTCTTGCGATCCGAAGTAAGCTGCCATATTAACATAGACCACGCCGACATTTTTAGTATTAACCCAGAGCAAGCTCCGAGCCCCTGCATTAGAGGCATGCGCGCCCCGCACTCAAAACTGCCCGCGAATGTTGCTGGTCACGTGGAATCTTCATGTCCTAATTTCACAAACCTTGGACTGGCGACTAGGGCAAACAAAGGGGATGTTAAGAAGACACTGCAACATCCTTGCCCAGTCAAGCACTGTTAGCCCCAGAAACCTCCGTATTTAAATAAGGGCTACGAATTCAATGGGTGATATGAACCAACACACGCGTGTGATGGTATGTATACCAGGACACAGCCCAACCCGGTGTTTGACTGTTCCGCGCAGCCCCTCACAACACCCTGTGGCAAATAAGGGAGGCATGGGAAGGGTGGCGCTTGATGGCTGCCCTGTTCAGTGTCCGGTACTCTTTCATGCTGCTCTCCGCGATGGGCCCCGGCAAGGTTGCCGGGATCCACGTGTGAGTCTGCTCCTGTTTGGCGCTGCACTCGGAGAAGCGGGGACACAATGACACCGAGTGTCGGTGTGAGGGACAGACAGGGCCATCTAATTGTCTAACAAAATCTCCTCCTTGTGGCGCAGCAGGACTGCCCGGACCCCTCCTCCGGCAGTGCAGAGAAAGCGAGCTCCCACTCCACTCAGGGCAGCGGGACCGTGCTACCACGGAACAAGGACACCACGCCCTGGTGTCAGCAGTCGGAAACCAGAACATCCCCTAACCACCACCATTGCTGGGGATCCTTAACACCCCTTAGAGAACCAACAAACCTTTCACTCTCTGTTAATGTCTAACTCTGGCTCATGGCGTAAGCGGTGGTCTCTGGTTCGCACATCACACATAGAACTCAAGCACGGCTGCAGTCCTGCAATGGCCCTGTACATTATATGATTAGAAAGCACACCCCATAGCTGTCCTGGTAATCAAACAGAGTGAGAAGGCAGCATTCACAGACCCATAATGTGCTGGTAACTGGCTGTTGCAGAGCGGGTCTGGCGCGAGGCCTATTTTATTAAATTTTTTTTTATTTTTTTCTCACCGCCACAATGCCACGCTTTCTACTTTTCTTAATCACCAAAACTGCATTGTAAACCCTTCCATTGGGAGACCCCAATTTCACTTCCTTACTAACACAAGCTGCGGTCGTCAATTACAAAGGTGTGCCTCGTGCGTGTGGAGCATCCAATCACGCAGTCTGTAGTAATCAACTTTTGATGTGCTTTGCCTAATGACGGCTAAATATAATTACATTTCGTGCTAAAACGGCATCTCCCTATTAACTTCCCAGGGCATTTTTTTTCTATATTCGGCCGAGTTCTAATCTCAGCTTCACCAAACTTAGTGCCTTGGACGAACCAACCTGTAGGAACACTACCAAGACATCACGGCTTTTGCCATAGCTTGCCTCTAGAGACTCCTTCTCCGGTTACACATGGCGAGACTTGGAGCGTTTTACATGGGCACTAGCTACATTGTACAGGACGTAATACTTCTTTAATCATATGATGTCTAGGCTCTAACTGCATCCCTGGTCCGTGTATGGGCTCCTACATAGGCCTGGGCGGTAAATTCCGTTCCGCTCGCGGAATTTGCGGAATTTGGGTAATTTCGCGTTCCGCGGAGAACGCGAAATTGCCCAAAATTCCGTCATCCGCAGCTTCGCGGAGTTTTTTGCTTGTTCGCGATTTCAAAATGCGTGTTCGCAAGATATTTCTCCCCGAGCACGCAAACAGCGTTCGCGAACAGGAAAAAAGCATCGCGAACGGGCGGAACAAGCAATTCCGCGTGTTCGCGGAACTTTTGCGTGCTCGCGGAGATTTTTTACCATTTCGCGGAGCTTTGCGTAGCGCGACTACGCAAATTCCGCCCACCCCTACTCCTACACCCCTTCACTGCCCTACGGTCGATATCCCCGGTGCCGCCCGGTCGAACGTCCCCATGGCCTCAAGCCCAAACTTGATTGCCCAGCTGCAGACTCCCTGTACCGCAGAGGGCTGTGCTGGGCCTGCGGTCCGGCCCCCTCAAAGGACCGGTGACCATGGCCGGACCGTGGTCCCTTGAAGACGGCCGGAAACTGAGGGCAAAACAGGAGCAGGCCAGCCCTTCTAACGGGGTGGAGAAAGTTTGCCTGGGACCCGCGGGTCAACGTAACCCCTGACGGCATCCTTAACCGCACTCACAATTTCCCCCGCGTCCGAGTCACCAACGCAAAAGAGCGCGGGCACTGGGGGCCACGCACCTCACGCCCAACTCCACCCGAACCAGGCTTCCCGGGCAGGGGGACCGGAGCCAAGGCCGAAGGAGGGATGTGGGGGGAGAGAACATGCCTCCGCCTACGCGGAGTCGCAAGACCAGGGAGCACAGCGGCGTGCCGGGCAGTAGTGAACCGGAGACACTGGAGCCCCCACCTCCGGAGAGACTGGAGCCCCCACCTCCGGAGAGACTGGAGCCCCAAACCAGCGCCTAGGACCCGCTCGGCCTCCCGGCAGCGGCCCTGGCGCTCGCCCAGCCTCAAAAGTGGTGCAGCAGAGGTGGAAAACACGATGACCCAGACCGGATGCCCCCCCACCCCCCGCAGCAAGCACGCCTACACGGGCCGTCGACCCGGGAATAGCGCGGCTGGCATGACCGCGCAGGGCGGGGGGAGGCAGGCATCGCTCTCTGTGTAGTGGACCGGGGCCCCGTGGCAGCAGGATCCTGGCTGGCCCAGCTACCGGAGGTGAGGGAGCTACACGGCGCCCGTTGCGCTCCACCCCCCCACCACGCGATAAGTGCTCCTGCCCCCACGCCATACTGGAGCGGGAGCCTGGCTGCACTCACTGTCCCTCTCACCCCCGGCGCACCCCGGGCCGGCACGGGGCCGGGTCCTGCCCCGGGCCGCACAACATGGCCGAGTGGCCTCTGCCGGGGATGCGGGCCTGTGCCCACCGGGCGCTGCCGAACCACCCCCTCACCCCCTAGGCGGACAGCAGCCTCAGCGATGGCCGGGCCAGACCCCCGGCCTGGGGAACTGCCCCTGTAATGGGGACGGAGGGGGGGTTGACTCACCAAGTGAAAAGCTCCTGGCAGTCTCGGCACATGTCCAAACGGCATCAGGGTGAGGGTCACAGAGGCCGCCAGGTGGGCGGGGGAGGCATTTATACCTCTCCCCTTCCCCCACCTCGGCCGGAAGTGATGCGCAGGACCCCGAGGGGTCACCGGACACTAGACTGTCTAGTGTGCCATCTTGTGGCACTAGAGGGGCCGCCCTCTTATGAGGCTCCCCTGCGGGGACGAGTCGGTCAGCCCGCAATCTACCTCTCAGTCACTTGTAACAGTCCACAGACCACCTACCTCTCAATCATTTGTTGTCCTTACCCTTGTCTGTGACCTTGAACCGCTCTATGCTGACCTTGGCTAGGTTTGCACTATACAAATCCCGCAGACATACGCCTGGTTGTTTCTTTTCTTAAGATATTCCTGGTAGCGCTGCCCTGATCCCAGAGAGCCTCGGAGCACTTTTCAAATACCATTTTTATTGTAGCTGGAGCCCCTCAAACACGAGGTGCTTTGTTTATGAACATATTGAATAAGGTGTGCTGCTGAGACCGGGTGACTGATGCTGCTGGTAACTGGAAGAGTTATTGGTTGCACTGATGTCATTGGTGTGATCTGCAGCCAGCTCTGTGTTTTTAGCCAAGACCGCTAGACATGCTGGGACTTCTAGTTCCTCTGTTTTCAATATGTGTTTGGGTCTTGAAGTGCCAACACCGACTGAAGCTCATCTTCGTGACATGGGGGCCAGCTGAGGGCTGTGATTTCCTGGGTTTTTTACAGTCCGCTTATTTTGAATTTAAACCACATGCAAAATAAGGTGATTGGCGCAGAACGGGGCGTTTGTTGGGTCAAACGCCAGTGCCCTTCTAGAAACAGGCCTCAGGGTGCCACGGTCGACCCAGTGGAGTAACGTTAAATGATGGGGCCCCCCTACAGAATGTGAAGAGGGGCCCATGAGTCTCCCATATCCCACAAATATACATTGGTTGTGAGGAATGGGGCCCCCTGCGCCACGCCCCAGGGGCGCGGAGAGGGGGGAGGGGCTGCTTGGACGCCAGCTCCCATCCCTTAATTCTGAAGGGTCTGATTCATGGAGCTTGTCCGTCTCACCCCTTATCCAGCCAGCACCGATGACTACCGTCGACCTTGGGCAGAGACGGGCTGTCTGTGCTCTACAGGCCGGAGTGTGCACGCCTCCCTAGTTTCGTGTGAGTACAGGGAAAAGACTGCAGGGCTGAGCCACAGACCCGAAAAGTTCTTTTTGACATCCGCCCTACTAATTTTTGACATTAATGTATACATTTTACGACGTGTTATTAATGAACCCAACAGTTTGACAGAAAACGCTAAGGAGAAGTTATCATTTTGAACAGCGCCTTAAAGCCCTTCCTGTGGTCACCCGCTGAGGCCACGCTCTAGGTGCACCGTGGATTTCCTTCTACAAACCATCATTTTGTAGTACTTTACTCTCATTCCCACGTCGAGCACTGATTTACTCCAGACCTTGGCCAGGAGTCGATGTTTGACAGTTTCTGTCCTGGAGTTTGGAGAAAGAAAATATGGTGACAGCCCACAAATTCACCAGTATGTCGATGGAACCACCTTTCCAGGCTATACCTGTCCCAAAACACCCGCTCCCCACCCACTGAGAGAGGTCTTGAAACTTAAAGGCAACACGTTTAACTACCTAATATCAGAGTAAATGTGTTCATTTGTATATACTCCTGTGGCAACTTTTTCTTGCGTTCCATGGCAGACATGGGTTACTGAGTCAATGTCGAGTCAGTGCTTTCTTGTAAGAGCAAAAGTAATTTACTTTCAAAACACAACACAATAGTGTACATACATACTCGGAGGGCTCAAGCAGTGTGAGGGAGTCCCCCGGTTCTAACTTTGGTTGCTACCCAATAGTAAGGTATCAAGAAAGACAGCGCAGGTGGAGGTGGGCGAGCGAGCCGAGCAAAGGGTCTGGTTTGGCACTTCGAGCCCTACACGAGCCGAGCCGAGCCCTTAAAGCGTTAACCATGCAACCAACCTAATAGAGTGGATTGTTGACCTTACTTTTCCAGGTCAGTCTGGGTGGTTAATCCCAGAAATTTTACATTTGTTGCAAAGCTGCTCAAGATGAGAAAACAGAAAAATCCAAACCTAATTTATGCTGGATCGTCAGAGCATTCATTCATCCCAATACTGTTGTGTTTTTTCATTAACTCTTTATTTCCAGTTTGTTTTCAGGCAGAGCGCATTTTAAAGACGTATAAATGTGGAATCTGCTCAATACAGTTTTTCTAGATATTTACAGGAAGTTGTACACATTTCATTAAATAATGTCCTTGTGTGGGGGACTTAAGCACATCTGATCACTTCTTGTGTATTTCCAGTGTTGCTGTGTTAGTGAATTTAGTTCAACCCTAGGATGCAGCCTAACGGCTAGGGCTGTCGACCTCAAATCTGGGGAACCGGGTTCGAGTCTCGGCAATGACGCTCAACATCCTGTGATTCTGGGCAAATCACTTGATCTTCCCGTGCCTAACAAAAACAAGCATTGGCATAGCCAATAGGTCTCGCCTTTGGGACCTTATAAGTATTTAATTATGCAGCACAATATCCTTGGTGCAACATCAACTGTTGCATGGCTAAACACTTATAATGTCCCAAAGGCGAGACCTATTGGCTATGCCAATGCTTGTTTAATTCGGACCGGTGGGTTTCAGAACACACAATGGATAAAAGTGCCAGGAAAGAGTCCTTTCCTTCCTGGTTCATTTACTGCATGTCTAAGGGAGAGCTTCTGGAAACACATGCCATTACTTGCACTGTTTTTATACACACTTGCATAGATGAGACCTTTCCTCTCAGTAGGAGTTTGAAATCAGAAGTATGCAGGCTAGGCCTTTTGATCCATTTGGGGATTAAATTAACCGCTACTCTGGGTAAATCTTGCAGAGCACGTTTGCTTTCCTGTGCTTATAAAGCAGTGTTGTTGCACTTATCGCACTTCTGACAGCCACTGGCAGGAAGGAGAGGTCAAATTTCTGTGGAATAGGCAATAAATACTCACACTTTAAAGAGGAAGCAGATTACCTAGCTGTTCCATCATGTCACTATCTCTATCAACGTCACAGACTAAAGGTAATACATTTAATAAACAAAATCTATAAAGCGGACATATTTGAGGAAGTCTTATGTTTATGACTGAAAATACATGTGTTCCATAGAAAATTCAAAATCAGGTTGCGATTCGGGGTGGACGGAACACGCAGAGTTTCACTTCGTGGAATTCTGCGAGTTATATAAAAACTCTGTGAGATTCCGTGGAGTTCCGTCAACGGGTGAAAAATACACAGCTCGTGTTGCTCGCAAAGTAATTTAGCAATGGTAGCATGAGCAGGAAATCAGCGTGAACGGCACCATGCGTTGTGCAAGAGAGCGTGGCCATTCGAGTTGATTTTGCTGCCACTTGAGTAGAAAATCTACTCAAGTGGCAGCAAATCTATTCGGGCCGCAGCCCTCTGATCGAATATGCGATGTTACATCGCATGCAGTACAACGCATGCGATTACAACGCAGTTGTTACAACGACCGCGTTTTTACAACTCATACCATTACATCGCAAGTCGTTTCTACGACTTGCTGTAGGGGGCGCGCTGGACTTAGGAATAGTATAATTTAGTATTCCAACTCCAGCCTGCGCAACAGTAGGGAAGGTGTTGGAATAGTAAATTATGCTATTCCTTAGTTTAGAGCGCCCCCTACAGCAAGTCGTAGAAACGACTTGCGTTGTAATGGTTAGCGTTGTAACAACGCGGTCGTTGCAACGACCATGTTGTAATCGCATGCGTTGTACCGCATGCGATGTAAATGCTGCTTCCTCCGTAAGCGCGAGTGCCGGTGTTAGAAAATAGCACTAGGGGATGCCAAATCTCTCTCGTCAGCTTGCATTTCCTGGAGCCTTGCAAGAGAAAATTTCCACAATGCGGTGACTGGCCGAATTTGGCCATAACTCTGCATTAAAGAGTGAAGCTGAGTGACCAAAATTCCGCAAACTCTATGGGCAGAATGAAACATTCCGCCCACCCCTAGTTGCGATTTAATATTTTTAAAATGTATACATTGTGGCTCCCTCCCATGCTGGGTAATAAGATGGCTATCCATTCCCAAGTCTCTTGGAACTAACATACACTTTCAGGAGCATTACTATTGTCGGACATTTCTCAAAAGTAAGCTGAACTTTTAGTGCCTTATTACGACACTGCAGCATGAACATTTGTGTGCACTGAACTGAAGTTGCCCCTGTTGTACACTGCTATCCTGGGACCACCTAGCAGCATACTATGCGGCATCAAACTGTTGTCGAATTTTGGACTTCAGGTAGGCCAGCTCCACAGTAAGCTCCACAATAAGAGGAAGCTAGACAGACTGTAGGCTGGCATATTATGTATTGCAGTACCCGAACCCTGCAGAGGATGGACATTATGAATAGAATGTTTTTCATCTGAAGAAAAAAAACAACCACTAACCACTGCACTAATCTATTGGTTACCCAAAGAAACTTCCGATCCACCAACCTCGTCCTCGCCGAAACCCCACGTATCCGCAGAGCCAAAACAGGAGGAAGAGTCTTCTCCTACATCGTGGCCAAGCCCTGGAACGAGCTCCCGATCGACATCAGACACGCCCCCTCCCTGAACACCGTCAGGAAGGCGCTCAAGACCTGGCTCTTTGGCTGAACGGAACTGCTGACCCCGCCCCCCCAGCGCCTTGAGACCCTCACGGGTGTGTTGCGCGCTCACAATTCCCCTGAGTGATTGATTGATTGATTGGGAGACTGTTATACCTGCTGCTCAGCCAGTGTGACTGTGTTGATGGAATGTTGGTGTGTGAGGTGGCAGTGGAATGTTGGTGAGTGAGAGAGCCAGTTGGTGGATGGGCTGAGCAGCAGGAAGGCTGCTCCTGGTGGGGCTTCTCTACATCGTAACATCTATCCTGAATAAATCTACTTGACTAATCTACATGGAACTGGACCTGTTTCTTCCACAACATATTTTGGTGACGATTTTACTAAGAAGAACCTGTGTGTGCTACCTGTATGGACTTTCACTTTGAAGCCTTAAAGTAACTTGAAACTGAAGATGATGAACTTGAAGAAGCTCCGCTTGTAACCTTGGCATGTACAGCAAGCCGGCAGCCCTTAGCCCCACCAGTGACCACAAGACCGGTCAGGCCCCAACTCGGGCTGCCAGTTTCTTCTGTAGTCTCTGTTACTAACAGCTTTAAGGAAGAAGGAGGTTCCCTTTGTCTTTGTGGGGAAGAGAGTTTGGGGTGCTGCATCTTGAAGACCTGCCCTTGTCGTGAGCAGCGTCAAGCCTCCAGAGCCCATGTGTGGAATTACCTATGGCTATGTGCTCAAATCAATTAGTGAAAGAAGTTCCCTGTTTGGGGGGCAGAGGAGCTCTTTGTTCGTGCTTTGAGTAGGAGCACTAGTGGCTGTGTCAAGTGGACCAACATGCGTGAGCAGCCCTGGAGTTCATGTCAAGAGCGCCTACATGCCTTTCAGATTGTCTGGGACAGCGTCGGTCCAAAGGTTCAACTTTCTTGCCACGTTCTTGCGTGGAACAGTGCTCCGTACGCTGTGGATTTGGCTCGCACTTAATGGAAGTCAGTGTGCCATGCAGAGCAATGTTGTTCTATCTACATGCAATTCTGTTGCTGGGCAATACACGGGTCTTTCTAATGGGGCATGGTTGCGGTGCCGGCCGAAGAAGTGGTACTTTTACTGTGAGTTGGTGCAATACTTCAACATGAGGCACACCTTTAAAATGTATTAGTGCCTATCTAGCACTGCGACTTAAAAGGTGCTGTTGGGAAGCCGGTTAAACCGTTCAGTTTAAATTACGGATTGAGCGCGTGCAGTTTTCAATGGTGTCACAAGTCAGGTAATGCACGCGCGCCCTTACCTTCTGATTCGGGTCGCGTGGAGCTTCTTCTTCTGTCACAGTTGCTACGCAGTTCCCCGAGCTGCTTTGGGACACTATGGTGCGTGGAGGAACCGAGAGCCATCCGGCACAGCGTCGCAAGCGTGCCGCCATTTTGGGTGTTGTACCGTCTTTCCACGGTCAAGCCGGGTGCAGAGCGTACGTTCTTCATGTTTTCGTAGCAGCAACAAGGTACTTTGGTGAGCGCTGCACTGGATTTCCGTTCAATGTGGTGGTGCATGTCCTTGACAACTTATGTGACCTTGAGTTGTCCAGATGGCAGCAATTCTCGACTTATGAGAAATATGACTTATGTCAACATTTATTTTTTCCGGCTTCATTTTTAGAGCATTTTGCACCATATTTATTCCGTGATGTAGCCCACAGTTCATGTGTGTTGGACTTGGCCCTTTTTCAGTGTCATCCCAGAACTTTTTGCCTTCCTCCGGTATTTTTTCTGACCTGTTGTTGGTGGTTTTATGACTCTGGGCACTTTACCACTGCTGATCAGTGCTAAAGTGCATATGCTCTCCCTGTAAATTGTTGTTATGGTTTGGTGTTCCCATGATTGGTTATTTGATTTGCTTGTCAGACCCTGGTACAGTGCACTATGTGTGCCCAGGGCTTGTAAATCAAATGCTGCTGGTGGGCTTGCAGCACTGATTGTGCCACCCACAGAAGCAGCTTGTAAACTGTTACTCAGGCCTGCCATTGCAGAGCCTGCGTGCAGTCTGGGACTGCCATGTCAACTTGGCAACTGCACACACTTGCCAGTTCCTAAACCTTCCTTTTTCTACATATTAGTCACCCCTAAGGTAGGCCCAAGGTACCCCTGTGGGCAGGGTGCATTGTATGTGAAAGGTAGGACATGCCCTGATGTGTGTGGCAAGTCCTGATAGTGAAATACTGCCTATTTCGTTTTTCACTATTGCAAGGCTATCTTTTCCCATAGGACAGAATGGGGAGTTTATTTATAACATCTTATAAACATAACTGACCCTAGGAACAAGATAGAAAAGTAAAGTTTAGTATGCCTGAACTCAGAATGTTAAAGTGCATCTTTTAGTGAGGGTGATTTTTACATTCTGTGTTTGAAAAAAACACTTTTAGAAAGTAGGTATTTTCTTGCCTAACCATCCAGTGTGCCTCTGCTAGGTTTGTGTATTGCATGCCTGGCTTTTGGATGACAGGGGCTGGAGAGGGGCAGCGGCTCCAGAAGTCTGATGAGTCAGGGCTGGGCTGAATAAGCTTGATCTGGATTTGGAGTGGTGGGAGGAGTAGCACCTTCACCTGAATAGGGCTGTGCCTGGCCTCCACAATGACGGCCTGTGGTGTGTCTGGAGCCAGGGCTCACACTGACAATGGAGGTTGTTGTGCACTTGCAAAGTGCCCCACAGAACTGGCTTTGGCTAGGTACAGACACTCTCTGCCTTCAGAGAACAAAGGATTTTGGTGTATAAAAAGAGGGGCCCAGACCCCAGACTTTTAGATTACTTCTGGGAAATCAAGAGGAACCTTTGCCAAGTAGAAGAGCCGGACAAGCTGAGGAGGAATACTGCCCATGTGCTGTTTGCTGTCTGGGGTTGGCCTGCAGTGGCTGCTTGCTGCCAAAGAAAGGAGAAAAAGGACTTTGCTGTTTGCTTTGTCACCTGCTTGAAGAAAAGATCTCCAAGAGCTTGAAACTGAGCTTGCCTCCTGTTCTGAAGTCTCAGGGACACAAAGACTTCACCACCAGCTCGCCTGAATTTCCCTGAATTTCCATGCTGGGAGTTCTGACCTGCAAAGAGGTGCCTGCTTTTGTTTTGGATCTCTAGAGACTGTTTTTCGCTGGGAGCTGGAAGAATCCACATATAGGCCCGGATCGTCGCATCGCATTGAGGCGCCAAGTTTGTCGCATCGTTGGGGGACACAGTAAGAAACCGACGCATCACCTCCCCACGCAGTAAGAAACCGACGCATCACCTCCTCTCCGGTAAGGAACCGACGCATCACCTATTTAAAGAAAGGAGATGTGTTATACCTGCTGCTCAGCCAGTGTGACTGTGTTGATGGAATGGTGGTGTGTGAGGTGGCAGTGGAATGTTGGTGAGTGAGAGAGTCAGTTGGTGGATGGGCTGAGCAGCAGGAAGGCTGCTCCTGGTGGAGCCTCTCTACATTGTAACATCTATCCTGAATAAATCTCCTCGACTAATCTACATGGAACTGGACCTGTTTCTTCCACAACAGAGACATACTGGTTTCAAAGTGGATCCTAATTTTTTTATCTTGTGTGCTAGGGACATATGATCGCTTAAGAGCTGAGGGAAAGAGTCCCTCAAGTAGCTTCTTCTTCTACTACACTTGTTTTAAGTTTTAGAGTTATTCAGCTGTAAACTGTTGTACTCATCCAGCATGTTGCTTCCTCTAAGATTTCATGGAGTGTTATGGTGGAGACAAGCTAATTGGAGAATCTAACATATATGTCAATTTTGTCAGCTATGCTTGGATGGCTATTTCTTGATTTTGAAAGATGCTGAACTATAAAGCCATGTAGATTTTCAAAAGTTATTGAAGGAGAGAACACCCCTGTAGGAGACTGTTTAGGCAGTCACAACCAATCCTCATCTCTTTGGTTGATGAAGTGGATGTTTAGTTGGTCATAGAGATTCTGAATGAAACAGAGATGGGATCCAGCATGCGTACAGTTAGAGGGAGAAGAGACTAATTTAAAGAGACTCCAGGAAGATTGGCCATCATATGTTTCCAAATATTCACTTTGCCTAGGTGATAGTGGCTTTACATTTCTATAAACATGCTTTGTAGGTATCCTTAGCATGACATCTCCGGAGTTTACTTCACTTGGATTCGGCTCTCCTGATAACTTGTCTCATGTGTTTACGTTCCATGCTATATCTGGGGGTGGAGTGAAGTTGACTCCCTGAGATCTAATTGGAGACTAGGCCAGTCATCAGTGTTGCTGTGGATTCTTCAAAGGCAGTAAAAGCTTGCTGGCAGGACCGGTGTTCATTTGTGAATTGAGTTTGGAGACAAAGGAAACCGTTATAGAAAAAATATCGGGAGATAGGTGCCTAAGATCTCTTTAAAAGTGGGACACTCTTGTTGATTTTTTGGTGACCTTGTTCAATATGTTGGTGGTCAAAATATACGAGATGTAGGTTGGATCAAAGTTTTGGCTGTAGTAGGACAACTCTTGTATGCATGTTTTAACTGAGGGAAAGCAGTTTCTTCTAATATACGTGGGTTCTGTCACAACTGGCACAACCGCTACTAGTTTGTCAAAGCTTGCAGGAAAATAGCTTCCTTTTGCACCTGATTTTTGTCAGATTTCTGATTAAAATTTCACAGCAGTACTAAGAATGGAGAATTAATAGAATACTTCTGTTATTGAGGAAAAACTGGAGAATATCATTATTCTGACAGGCAGCATCCAGCAGGGAACGGTTGCTAAACGGTCATTTTCCATAGCTTCCTGCCCTTGCTGGCAGCTAGAGATAGGGAGTTAAGTATATTTACTGATAAGTAGTGGGGTGCAGAATACCCCATATTCGGTTGCTGAGGTGAGCGCGCACTGATGGCTTCACAGTGACTGCGCTGACCCACGCTGCCTGCTAGGCACTGGAGTCCCAGAGGGTAGTGTATCCAAAGGGAGGAGCCTGCTTACTGTGGTGGGACATGCTCTGAAGGTAGATAATGGAGACCTGGTGGAGGAAGCAGAATTCTCTCAAGTAGAGACTGTTGCCCAGTTTACGAGAGGGTTGGATATGACTGACCCCCTGCGTAACCCTGTTTCCTGCTGGAATTTAAAGGGTGAAAACGTGCTATTTATTGCACTTTATACGTCCCGAACCCTTATGTGTTGGATTTTACTGTGTGCAACAAATACCGAGTATCATTCTGGGGCTCTCATAATAAGGATCTATGTGCTAGAAAACATCATTATTCCTACAACTATTCACATTTATGCAAAGACCCAAAAAATAACGAATCTATTTAAGAAATTCGATGTTTCTGCTATGTTGAACTTTAGCACCATAGGTCTAGTCTTTGGTATGGTGCAGACAAGCCAGGCCATGTAGTTAATATTAACAAGATTGAATGTAAGTATAGAGAAAAGTGGTGCCTCAGGCTGTAGTGCAGATTTACCCATCATTTCCTCCATTATAGGGAGAGAAATGTGATTTGGTTGAGTGGATAACATTGTTAGAAACGTGTGTGCATGTGAAACTGTTGAAAGGACAATTTGTGCTGAATATTATGAATTGCTTTTTAGAGGATTGGGACTCCTTTTAATAATTCTTTGGATTCCAGAAGACTCAACAATGCTCTCTAGTGGATATGTAGGAAAAAAACAATGGAACTGTCAGATGTACAGAAGGATTGCCATCATAATTAAATGTATTCAAAATGTACAATAAATCCCTTGCTCCTTTGCGATCTGCAACCAGGTACTGCACTCCATTCGTTTGCATTGATAACTAATAATGTGTTCCAACTATAATGGGGTGGAAAGGTAATTACTACTATCAGTTTGTCACATGTTTCTCTAGTTACAAAGGAGCCTATAAATAGTCTTGAGATGTGGCCAAAAATTCAAAAATGCCTATGGCTGTGACATACATAAAAGCACTCCTTGTGCAATATCCTATTGCTCACATGATCCCTGCTAGACCTGTCAGTCTTGGGGGTGGTCTTCCCTCCATCTTTCTGCTTTTCTCCTCTCTTTTGCTGATCCCGTTTTTGCTGGCCTTAGGAGTCTGCGCTCTTTACCACTGCTTACCAGTTTTAAAGTGCATGTGCTCACTCCTTAAAGCATAGTAACATTGGCCTATCCCCAAATTGGCATATTTAGTTCACTTCTAACTCCTTAGTAAAGTCGCACTACATGTGCCCCGGGACCGGTAAATTAAATGATACTAGTGGGCCTGCAGCACTGATTGTGCCAACCACTTAAGTAGCCCTTTAAAACATCTCAGGCTTGCCATTGCAGCCTGTGTGTGCAGTCTTTAACTGTCATGTCAAGCTGGCAAAATAACCCTTTTGCCAGGTCCAATTCATCCCTTTTTATACATATATGCCACTTCTAGGGTAGGCCCTGGGCAGCCCAGAGGGTAGGGTGCAGTGTACTTAAACGGTAGGACATGTACTTTTAAGTTTTACATGTCCTGGTAGTGAAACACTCTTGAATTCGTTTTTCACTGCTGCAAGGCCTACCGCTCCTATAAACTAACATTGGAGTTGCCTTACTACATTCAATAAGCTGTATTTCCAAAATGGGACCAGGTAATCAGTTCATGTTTGGTGTCTTTAGAATTGTCAAGAAAAATCCTAACTCATGGTAAAATCAGATTTTTTATTACGATTTTGAAAATGACACTTTTGGAAAGTTGACATTTTCCTGCCTTACCCATTTATTGTCTGTAGCCTGTACCTGGGTCACATGACTGGTTGTAGCTGACAGTTGAGCTTTGAGTGTTCCTTCTAAGCAGCCACTTACAATAGAGGGGCTTAGGTGTGCCGGGATGGGCAAACACTGGCAGGTTGGGAGGGAGGAGATGGGCATTGGCCCACTTACACTTGAATATGCTGTGTCCTGCCTCCACACAAAGGGCTGCTTACGCCCTGTAGTTAGTCTGGCACCAGGACAGGGAAGGCAGGATGTCTTGGGCCATCAAAGGGAAACCTACAGAAGCTTCTTGTGGTAAATTAAGATGTAGGGTAGCCAGTAGTATAGGTGAAACAGGATAAGGTTTATTATCAAGTTAGTAGACTCAGGATACAGGTAGAAGATGGTAGTAGGGATGCAGGAAAGCCCAACCAGAAGCAGCATCCTTGCTGCTCAGCCCACACATTCCAACTGACATTCTCTCAAACCATGCACACATCAACAATCTATTACCTCACACATTGGCTGAGCAGCAGGGGACATATAACTAAGGAGAGAATGCATGGCAAAGACATGAAGATACCACACATTTGCCTCCTTTATGGAAAAAAAGAAAATGCGAATACAGGTAAGAAAAGAATACATAACACCCATAGGATGAGCACAAAGGTGCAATGAAGATGGAATACTCAACATAAAAAAAAACACCTCTGGATAAGTAAAAATTCAATCATACAATATATAAAATAAACAGACCAGGGAAGACAATAATGATACAAGGTCAAGAATGACATACATACATCATACGTATTCCAACTGACACTCACTCAAACCACGCACATATCAACATTCTATTACCTCACACACACTGGGTGAGCAGGGGACATATAACGAAAGAGAAAATGCATAGCAAAGACATGAAGATACCACACTTCTCCCCACTTCAAAGGCACAACTGGGTATAAATACTAGACCTCAGACACCAACTCTTCAGTACACATCTGGACCTGTGGATTCTCTATCTGGAAAAAGGACTACTGTGCTGCTGAAGGACTTCCACTCTGTGGAACTGTACTCTGCTGGACTACTGCCTTGCTGTGGTACTGCTTTGCTGTGCTGACCTGCTGCCCTCCTGCCTGGGTGAGAAGGATTGGACCTACATTTCTTGAACACAGAACCCCAGAGTGACTCCCCGGGGTGCCTGGCTGGCCTCCTGACTGGAGCCTCAGGGACAGAAGGCTCCAATAACCTTGCACCTGCACCTGGACTGCCAAGTGGTGCCACCTCAGTCCTGGAAGTGGGCTTAAGGTGCTTTGCCAGCCTCAGCGGATCCATCAGAACTGATGTACCTCCTCTGCTGCACAGTGCAACCCCGAGCAGAACTGACACATGTCCACTGCTGCGTGGATTGGACCTGTTGCAAAGACCCGCATCAACACCATAGCTCACATCGCAATCGGAATTGCTGCTGCACCGTGTCCAGGAGAATGGTCACCCAGGCGCTAGTCAGCTGCAAGCTCGATTACAGCAATGCACTCTATTCCGGCACCACCCAAGAAACTCCAAAAGAAATTGCAGCACATTCAGAACGCCTCCGCCAGTCTTATCCTAGATATTCCCTGCTGCAGCCACATCTCCTGTTACCTGAGAGACATCTACTGGCTCCCGATCAACAAAAGAATCAGCTTCTTTTTTTTTATTTTCCAAAAAGTTTTTATTGGGTTTTCTAGAATAAAGCAAAGCAAAACAAAGGAAAAAGAGAGTGTGACAAGGCATTATAACTGATTACATAATCTTCAGACAACATGAACAGAATCCGATGGCCATCTGTAATTTCATACATAAGAAAAAAGCAAAATGTGAGACCAATATACATAGCATTGCAATAGTAATACAGAGTAGACATACAAAATAGAAACACAAAAAAGAAAGAGGAAGGAAATTATGAAGTGATTCACTGAAGGACCTCTCGCTGATGATTGTGTATGGTTCTAACGGTCGAGTATATGGAGATTTGGGTCCGAAAATAGAACATTTGCAAATGATGAATATGTATAGTTGTTTGAGTAATCCATATTTGGTGATAATAAGGGGACAAGATGGGTCCACAGAATATAGGGGTGTGATGATAGAAAGTTAACCCAGTGTCCGGGACCAGAGATGACACCCGCCCAGCGCACTAAGAGGAGAGCAGACCATGATCAAGAGGGATCAGGGAGGTTTTGTCATAGAGAAGTAGGTGTCCAGAGAAGTCCATACCCTGTTGTTTTGGGGTTTCCAAGGGGAATTCTGAAGAGAGATATTCTCCTCACCTCTAAAAAAAGAATCACCTTCAAGCTCTTCACACACACCTACAAAGCCCTCCACAACACCGGACCCGAATACCTCAATCATCGGCTCTCCTTCTACACCCCGGCCAGACATCTACACTCCGCCCATCTGGCCCGGCCACTATCCCATGGATCTGCAAGATACTGGCTAGAGGAAGGTCCTTCTCCTACCTTGTTGCAAAGACCTGGAACTCCCTGCTTCTGCATTGTAGGCAATCACCGTGACTGCCTCAATTCAGGAAGGACCTCAATACCTGGCTCTTCGACTGAACTGCAGAACCCCCCCTCCCCAGCGCCTTTAGAACCCTTACAGGTGATTTGCCGTGCTCTACAAGAACCCTGATTGATTGATTGTACGAAACATCCTTAACATCTCTCGTCGATGGCAGCTTCGACACCACCTCCAGAGTCCACATTGCAGCTTCGCAGCTCCTCTGAACTGACCCATCGCCCCGACTGCGCGTTGCATCCACAACTCCGGACTTCACACCACAAGCCCTCGTTGACGGGATCTTTGAACACGATGCAACACAACCTAACACTGCAGCCTCGCCGCATCTCGGAACCAACGCATTGCTTCAGCTGCACAATGCATCTTCAACGCGAATTCTCGCAATGCTCTGCAAACCAGCACTGAAGGTACTTTGTTCACCAGGGATAACTGGGTCGCTGTAGCCGCCCCACGCTCCATCGCAGTCAGCATGAACTTGTGACCTTGTCCCAGTCTGGCACGACCAGATATCCACAGTTGGCGCTTTACGGCTTTTGATGCTATTTTTACTAAAATCTTTAGAATATCTCTAGTTCTACTATTTGGATTTTTGTTGTTTTAGTCTTGTTTTATTTATCAAAAAATACTCTACATTTCTAGCGCTATTGTGGGCTCCTTTTGTGGTGTGTTTATACTGGGTCACTGTTGGAAGTGTTACACAATTACTTTACACATTGCCTTCGAGTTAAGCCTGGCTTCTTTGTGCCAGGCTACCCGAGGGTTGAGCACAGGCATATTTAGGGTTTGCTTGTGACTTCACCCTCAGAAGAATTGTGGTTGCTGCTTGAGAAGGGTTTCAGCCCACCTCAACCAATAACCCAATTTCTTACAATCACTATGTCACATTGCGACACAAAGGTGTCATTACAATTCTTGCTTCTTAAGGGTATAAATACTTGAATCTATATCCAGCGATGGAAACTGCTATCCAAAATTCACAATCGAGTGTAATGTATGGCAAAGTCATTACTCACCAAACAAATACCACTCTACAAATCTTTTGCTTGGCAAACAATATTTTCAGTCAAAGTGCAAAGTTTTGAATTTGCTGCAAAGGCTCTGTTCTCAGTCATGAGATGATTCCCGATAGTCGAAGACTGATCTCATTTCACCCATTAATATATATGATTCCAGAAACCCTTTGCTCATTCCAAACTATGGCTGACATTGAGGTCACACAACAGATATGCCTGATCTTTGAGATGAAAATACCCTCCTGCATATTCATTACTTGACATTGTCCATCACTCTTTCTATGCAGAATTTGGAATAGACTGGTTGCTTTGTCGGGATAATGGAATAAAACAAATAATACACAGCACAACCTTTGGGGCTTGAGAATTCAAACTCTGCACCTTGCATACTTACATGCCCTCGTAAAAATCCTTTCACTTACAATCCTGCCTATGGGTCTGATGAGCCAGAGATATGGATATGGCACCCCATCCTCAAGGCCCTCCCCGGTTTAGCCCTGATAGAATACATCATTCATTAATGGTGAAACTTAAAGGCCATTTACCACAAGCAGTATCTTGAAGAGGAACTGGAAATCAATTACAATGGAAATATAGAATGCCCCTGTCACAAAATTATCCACACTCCTTTCACTTCTATTCAGAAAATAACTTACACATTTACTTAAAAATTTACTTTTACCTATTTTCCTAAATATTATTTGGCTTACTATATGTCTATTTTAAAGCCATTGTTCTGTATTTATGAAGTTTGCTCTCATAATAACTCATACATAAAATATATACTAGATATGGTAATTCTCCCCCATCTATCAGCCACCATGATGTCCGTGGCTCTATAAAAATTCTACATTGTAATGGGTGTTCTTTTCACCAGCTTTGTTTGTTCTAAGGTTCCTGGGTACCTAGCTAAAAGCTTTCAATAGATTTACTTCTGATGATTTTTAAGAAACATTTGAAATGGGGGGATTAGATAAAAAAAAGATGTTTCAGCTATTATTAAATTTATAAACATATATTTTCGTATTTTCCTTTTAAAATCCTTTTGATTGATTATTTGCAAACACAGGCAGAGAAGTGAAATGGATGTCCCGAAATTAGATGAAAGCTCAGAACTGGCTGTATGAGGTGAAAAAGAAAGTCCTGAAACTTGTTATTGGTTACCTTGTAGCTTGCTTTAGACAGCAATTACTCCATTCACATTTTTTGTGAGTGAGAGATAGCAAGGTCTGTCCATTATTGTAGCCAGAAAAATAGGAGTTCTGTAAATAAATCTTACCCATACGAAAAGTCAGAAAAATAGTTTTGTCACACAAATAGTATAGCAACATTTATTTACCCTTGTAGTCAATCTGGCTACTGAGTTCTGGATAGATTGAAGAAACAAGGACTATTTAGAAAGTCCCTGGAAATTATAGATGCTATAATATAGGTGATGAAAAAATAAGATATTAGTGGCTATTCACATTCAGAATACACACTTCAAACAAGCCATCTCTAGGCACTATGCAACTACCCTATCTATCATTAGAGCACAAGTCTTCCAACTTTTTGATGCCAAGACCCCCTTGTCAAACTTTTTTATGTGCAAGGACCCCCTTCCGACAAACATTTCGAGAACCTGGTACTCACCATCAACAACTATCGACAACCATAAACGCCCACGATTCCCACAGCAAATACTTTTTACGGTGGGGAAATAATATTAAACAGTGTTTAGCAAACCAAAGGTCAGCGAGAGTGGGGGAGTAGTCAGAGGTGTAGCTAAAAACAAAGGGCCTCATTTATGAGGAATTGGCGTAGGGCAGCGCCGCAAGTCTTCTTGCAGCACTGCCCTATGCCAATGTGAAAGTGCAGGAATGCACCGTATTTATGAAATACGGTGCACTCCTGTCCTTTTCCCTTGCGTTGGCGCAAAAATTGCTGCCCAGCACCAACACAGGCAGAATTGTTTTTGCACAGGAAGGGGCACCTCCCTTCACAAAAACAATCCAGAGAGGCGTTTTCCTCTTTCTATGTGAGCTGCAGAATGCAACACACATGGAAAGAGGAAAAACGAGGAGAAATGAAAACATTTCTCCTCGTTACGCCTCTACTGGGGAGGTGTCTGTTTTTGGAGCTGCCCCAAGTTTACGTGATTTTGTAAATATGGGGCAGCATCAAAATCCATGGGTGTTGAGTGGGAACCCCATGCAAAGCCCATGGAACACCTCCTTGACGCCGAGTAAGGCAACACAGCGACTTGCGCTGCTATGTCTTACTCCATATCTATGAGGCCATGCAAAGCCATGCAGTGTGACTTTGCACCGCCTCATACATATGGTTGAGACGCTTGTGCCACCGAAGCGTCAAAAAAAGTGATGCTCTGGCAATGCAAGCCTCTCATAAATAAGCCTCAAAATATTTTTGTACGTTTTTAGGTCTTTCACCATCAGGTATCTACATAAAAAATAAAGGGCAGCGTAAATGAAAAATAAATAAAAAAAGTTGTTACTCAGTGGGAATTGCAATGTAGTACATTATGAAACCTCTATTAGTTAATGCACTGCAGAGATCTGTGTGTAACCAGAGAACCACTGAATTAAATCTTGATTGGTGCAGTGGAGAATAGTGATGTGTATTTTTAGTGCTACGAGGCCACAGCCTGTGACAGAAAGCACTGTGAATGTGTAAGTCATTATTTTATACTTGCATTACACACAATGTAAGACAGAATGCTGCAAAACGTGCACATAGTTTTACATACAATGGTGCTTCCAAAATGTAGAATTTAGGAATACCAGAGCATATGTAATCCAATTTATTTTTTACATAACTGTCCCTTCAACACCTCTTTAGGGGTATCAAGGGCTGTGTAAATGCAGTTAAAATTAAATTAAAAGCAAGCACTTCCAAGCCCAGTTGTTAACTCTTTGCACTTCCACTCAACAAAAACAAATCTTTGTCATCACAAAGCTTGGAGTGATTTGATCAATTAAAGCCAGAATCGCTCCCAAGCATCCTTTACACTTGCAGATTAACTGATAGGCACATTTGCATTTCATTCAGGCAAGCAACTGATACAGAACTAAATTAGCTGTGGGAATGCGCGACCCCCTTCCCAGGACTCCACGGCCCCCCTGGGGGTCTAGCCCCACAGATTGAAGACCTCTGCATTAGAGGAAGAGTGTGGCATCGTGCAACTATCCCTGTGTACTAGAGGAAGACTGAAAATATGGACTAGCCAAAACGAAAGATATTATCTTTTACAAACTGATCTAGGATTTGAATAATTAAGGATAGGTTGTGAAGAGAATGCCCATTGGTGTTGGCTGGGCCAGAAAAAAATGTCTTACCTACAGAAACATGGCACAGCCATTCCAACAGGTTACACCAGGAAGACATTCATTAAGGGACTTCTGGACCTTAGTCATCCTGTATGTTGAGCAGGCAATTTTGTCACTAGGTAACTCCTTTTTGACCAAAACAAAGCCTCACAAATGAAACCCTCTGACAAGACACCCTTCCACTCTCTGTGGACCTAGCACGAGCTGCATCAAATTTGTTGGCAGGCCTGCACAGAATATGGTACAGTTTTGAATTGGTCTTAGTCCTGTTCCACTTTCCCATTCGCAGTCTTGTATAACAAGAAGTATGGATTTTGTAATTACATTTATATAGCGCTTACTACCTCTGACGAGGCACTGAAGTGCTTTACACTGGGCAGCACACTGCTCCGGAACCCAGGTCAGTGGTTAGTCCAGTGTTATTGGTTACTGTTAGTTATTGGGATTGATTACATTAAAAAGAAGTGACAACGTCCTAATAGCGTCTTTCAACAGCAATGCAGCTCACCCTCGCAACCCTATTTATTTATTTTTAGGACTCTCACCCACTGTGTTCTCACTTCAGTGGCATGCTTCATTATCGAGTTCTCACCACATATATTAAGACCATATCTGTGTGGGCTCAACCGTGTGAGTCCAAGGAAGCTTTTCGAGTGACACCTTTTTTAGAGAAACAGGATCTAAATCATAAAATTGCCTCAGACTGCCTTCAACTACTTGTAGTATTCCCTTATTTTTCTGTGCCCCTTGACAAGGTTTAAAGCAGTGTGTTGATGCTTCAAGAGTTTCAATGATGTACTCTACATCAACCTCTGGTCCACATGTTTCAACCCTAGCGTTCCCTGATCGGGTCACTTGGCTTTCTTCAAGACCAAGCTACTTAGACCCCCACACAAGGTCGGATCGAAATCGTAACTTTATTGTTACTTGATGCCTCTATTTTGGTTTTGCATTCATACAATCATACTTGCATGCCACACACTTACTCAACACACTTACTCAACCATCTGAGGCACTTCCCCAGGCTAGTTCCTGTGGGTAAGAGAGAGACATATTTTTGTCAATCAACGTTACTGTAGCAACTATTTTAGTCTACTATAGAGCTTTTTGTAAGTTTGTAAGTAAGTTCTGTTAAAAATTGGGTTTCTAGTTGGCAGATGTATGCACCCTGTTCAAGTAGGGACCACAATCCTGCTAAGGGTAAGTCAGTTACACACACAATTAACCTGTGCTCAGCTTGGCATAGAGCAGGCAGGCTTAACTTAGGAGGCGATATGTTAAGTATTTGTGCAACAAACAGTGAAAACACCACACAAAAAGATATCACAGCTGGTTAGAAAAATAGAACTTCGTTTAATAAATAAAACAAGACTCAAAGTGACAAAAATCCAACAAGTAGACCCTAAGGTATGCAATTTTAAAGATTTAGGTGGAAATGGGGCATAAAAGTGCAAAGCGCCAACTGTGGTAATCTGGTCGTGCCAGACCGGGGCAAAGTCAGGAGTTCAGGCAGACCGCGATGGAGTACGGGCTGTAAACAGGGAACCACCTAGGCCCGCTGAATACAGTACCTTAAATCCTGATGTGCTGTCTGTGTGGCATTGTTTTGCGAGGCTTTGCAGCGGTTCCGATGAGGACCACAGAGGGCAGAGCACCTTAGACCCACTCCCGAGGGTCCAGGGCTTGGGTGGTACCACATAGAAGGGCAGACTCACAGATGGCAGAGTCCAGGTGCAGGAGCAGGTTGGTTGGAAGTCTTTTTGTCCCTGAGACTTCAGAAAACAGGAGACCAGTAGGTTGGCCCTTGAAGTCACTCAGGGTTCTGGGTTGTAGAGATGCAGGTCCAGTCCTTCTCACTTCCGGGCAAGAGGGCAGAAGGCACAGGTCAGCACAGCAAAGCAGGAGTCCGGCAAAGTAGCAGTCCAGCAGAGTGGCAGTCCTTTCAGCAGCACAGCAGTCCTTCTTTCTGGAGGAGCATTCACAGGGCCAAAAGTGTACTATAGTGATGGTGTCTGAGGTACTTCTTTTATACACAGATGTGCCTTTGAAGTGGGGAGAAGCTTCTAAAGGAATGCCTTTGAAGTGCACAGACCCTGCCTCCCCTGTCCTGGCTCCAAGCTGATTGAGGTGACAATGCAGGATCATTAAACCCTATTGCGTGTGGACAGGGCAAATCCTATTTAGGTGTAAGTTAGGCAGTACTTAGTTCCACCCCCCATCAAGCCAGTTATTGGCCTATTAAGGCCCATCAAGTCACACCTAAGCTCCCATTGTGTGGCTGTCTAGAGGAAATACACAAAGCCCAGCTGTCACCCACCCCAGACGTGCAATTATAGACAGGCAGAAGGCAACAAATGGCTAAAGTAAGAAAATGCCAACTTTCAAAAAGTGGTATTTTCAGAATTACAATTCAAAAATAGACTTCACCATAAGTTGTGATTTTAAATTGTGAGTCCAGAGACAATAAACTTGAAAAGTCCATCTTTTCCCATTTGGAAATTACACTTATAAAATGTAATAAGGTAATCCCAATGTTATCCTATGGGAGAGATATGCCTTGCGGTAGTGAAAAACGAATTGAAGAGTTTTTCACTACCAGGACATGTTAAACTTAAAAGTGCATATTCAACTTTTTAACTACATTGCACCCTGCTTAATAGTGCATTCCCTGTCATTCATCTCATACCTGCAATTTTCCCATAGGCATCGTGGGGGAGGTCAGACTCTAAAAGTAATGTCACAGGAACACAATCGTTTAGGTTAAAAAACAGCTCAAGGTATGGATTGTTTTCTAGCAACTGCAATTGGTGTCATTTATTTCATCAATGGTCTTAACCCTTAACCTGCGTTCTCACCTATTGTTTCCCTGCCGGAACCTGCATCTTAGAGATAAGATTGCCGCTACATCCTTTGACGCTTTGATGATTTGCTTCCGGGTCACATGACTCGTGTACGTGCATCAGTGATTTTACGCATGACATGACATCTCCTCAATTAGGAGCCTGTCCTTATCGTTGTGAGCCTTACTCTTACTTTGCTTGGATCCCAAGTTACTAGATTATGCCTGGAGGGATGTCTTATGATGATCATATTTATCTGGCATACAGAATACAATGGTTACAAATTCCATTATCATCCTGAGCTGAATAGAGATATTTTTCTCTGGTGTGTAAGTAGTCTAACATCTATTTAGATGTTGTAATAAAGGTCTACTCTTGAAGGGCATTCTGAATATTGGTCAGAGAGTAATAAAAAACAGGGACTCTTCCCGCAGGTTTGCATGACTTTAATTTCTTTGCAAATGTATTCCTAATATGCCCTTATGTTCTTCTAAGGACACTCCTTTTAGAGTCCCCGAATTGCCTAAGATGTTAAGCCTTCAGTTTGCAAGATAGCTATTATGCGTGTTGACTATATATTAGGGAGTATCCTATTCAGATGTTACAAGTGCCCTCTTTCATCATTGGTCAAAGAATATTTCTTAATTGTTTTTGTTACAGAAGACCATCTACCCCATGAGTCAGTATGACTTAATAGCCTCCTCACTGACTCCCCTGTGAGATACCCCCAAACACAAATGGGTTCATATCAACATAGAGCCCCAAGTCATCATTCAGCCCTTATATGTGAGATTGAAGTCAGAATACCCAACACTCTTCCTTTTCAAAAAGAGTTCTTTCAGGATCCTGGTGCCATTCTCTAGTTTTTCCAACACAACCCACTTCAAATCAGTCACAGAGGTGCCAATTGTAATATTTTGGTTTATCATTTTAGTTGTACTTTTCTTACATGTTACATTTCTCCTGTGTTCCCCTTTTCAGATCTTTATCTTCTTCAGCTCATACCTATGTATCTCAGTTTACAGGCACATGTTATCAAGTAAACAACATAAGCCAAGTTGAAATTTGTGTGTCGTTTTAGTACCCATGGCTTCTCAAATCCAACGTCTAGTGACGTTACATGTGTAGTCAAGGCACAAACACAACACCGACAACAAGGGAGGTGTGCTGTTACTTTGTCAGCATGCTGATTTCCAAGGCTGAGTACTTTTAAATCCTTCTCATGCCTCTTAAACTCACTACCAGACATTCCCTGCTGCTTTATCTCACTCTAGCAGGTTCCTTCTTTCTCCCTTTGTGATGGCTTTTCTGTCTTTCCCTTCCTTCTTTCCCCTTTGTGTGTTTTTCCTAACTTGCTCTTGTAAATGTCTGATTTGAAGAAATATGCCTTATGTGATGGACCCTATGTAGATTTTAGTGAAAGTCTGCCATCCAATAAGACTCTGAAATCTTTCACCTTCTCCTTTAGGATAATGAGGTTGCCCAAATGTGGCAGTTTTTAGTGTACCATAGTTTGAAAGTCTCTGATATTTCGTTAATATCGAATTTGGTAAGAACAGGCCTAATTAACCACCATAATTTCCAACGGTGGCTACTCATCCTCGGGGCATATTACAGAATATGGCACGCTTTCTTTGTTTGCACTGGATGCACCTTTCAAAAGGTGCGTCCTGCGCAAACAAGGAGAGTGCAGTGTATTATATTGAATGTGCTGTCCCCAGGGCTGCCGCAAAGTTGTGCTGCCCTGGGGTCAGTGCATTCAAGTGAAATATGGAGCGGCTTTGAAGCAGTCTCTCCGTGTTTCACTGTGCAGGTGGAAACCTGCCTGCACTTTTAAGGGGGGATAAGAGATCCCCTTGCAGGTGGGTGCAGTGAGTGATTGCACCCACCTGCAAGGGGATGTCTGGGGGATCCACACGACCCCTTTCTCCCCTCAAGAGGGCTGCTATCAGGGGGAGCCCTTTTAGGTGGCGCACTGTCAGTGCTTCTCCTGGAAGCTTCTCTGCCTCTGCGCCTGCATCTAGAAACCGGCGCAGGTGCAGAGGCAAAGGGATTCCCTCATTTGCATGGGGCCACGCCCCCATGCAAATGAGGGAACACCCTCTGGTGATAGCGCTGGCGCTACATTTGCGCCAGCGCTATCTGTATTACAGAAAGCGCCGCACAAGAATCTGCAGCCCTTTCTGTAATACCAAAGTGCCCCGGGGCACATGCCCGTTGCGCCCCAGGGCCCTTTCCATAATATGTCCCCTGGAGTGTTGTTCCTAAGATCACTGACAATAGGATACAAAACAAAGCACCATGCCAAAACACTTGCAATCACATAGAGGAGCAAACCCCATTTATACGGTTAGTAAACCCAACATGTGCTTCTGCTCCAATGACAGCGAGATCTGACTGAAGAAAAGACATGACTTACAAACCTCTAAATCCAATTCTGGATTCTAGATCACTCCAACTGCAATAATGGATACAGTTCTCAAAGCAGCATATCCATTGACGTGCAAGTGAGCATTCATAGCTGGCAACACAGAAACCACTCTTAGTAAAATCCCTAGCAACAATGCAATTCATAACATATGGAAAATCTAAAAAAAAATCCTTTAATTTGAAAACATTGCAAGTTGAGCTCACAAAACAAACATCAGACTTGCAAAAATAGAAAAAGAAACTATTTTCAAAAGTTAAAACTTATTTCTGCTCATTATTCAATCCAATCCTAGAACCTATCAAATGCCAAGCACTACTTCTAAAACAGTAAACTTTACATGTGGCATCCATCATAGCAATACAGGTAACCCACACTTTGGTGTATACACAACTCTCTTTACACTGCAGTACATTATCAGCTTTCTAGCCTGGGAAGCAGGCGGGTGGAGTTGTTGACAAGAAAAACTACCCAAAAACACATAGTACAGAGAAAGCCACACCACTAGAGTAAACATGAGTAGGACTGGTATGGACTGGGGAAGGGTGCTATCAGCAGCATACCTGTAGAAGTCTGAACCTTGAACTCCAGGCAGCACAGGGAGATCCCTGATACATGCTTATCCCAATCTGTTTACTGCAGGTACTCAAATAAAACACTGAAAGAGGCACTCCTCTTTTTGTCCATTTGTGCTGCGCCTAGAAAGCAGTCAAGATATTCGTCCATTACTATTGATAATGGCATTACTCCTAGTCCTACTCCCTCGCCTTCCTTCGTCACAAAGGAGGCCCCGCCTCCCTCTAGACCCACCCCCAGCCCATAAAAACTCTGCCCGCCCCCACCTCTACCTGTACGTAAACAAGCAGAGCTAGCACTCAGATATACCACACCGGGAGGGAGGGAGGGTCCCAGAAGGAAGGCGAGGGAGTAGGACTAGGAGTAATGCCATTATCAGTAGTAATGGACGCATTACCTCCCGTCCCTCCCTCGCCTTCCTTCGTCACAAAGGAGGACATAGCAAGCAGAAGAAAACAGAGACGGACAACGGAGTGATAAAGAACACAAAAAATCAAGAACGTGCCCCAAACACAGTAGATCAACATCTCCAGCCCCTCACAGAGGACAAGACCCAGCGGCCCAGAACATTATCCAAACGCACCAGACCAGCAATCCGACAGCGACGGACAAATGCAGAAGGAGAAGACCAGGTCACAGCCCTACAGAACTCCACCACAGAGGTACCCCGCAACCCAGCAACCGCAGCAGTCAAACAGCGAGAAGAACGGCCTGAACCCCAACCGGGGGAACCTCCCCACGCAGCCAATAAGCCAGCAAAACCGTGGACCGAATCCAACGACTCAAAGTAGCCGTGGAAGGCAGCACACCCTTCACAGCAGGACAAAAAGTAACAAACAAAGCGACCCCCTACCGGAAGGCCTACACAACCAGCAGGCACCACAGTAAAGCCCGCCGCACCTAAAGACAGAGCAAACGAGATTCCTCAGCTGAGGAAGGAGCAGGACAGAAGTCAGGCAAAATCACCACCTGACCAAGATGAAACGCCGAATTGACCCTAGGCACAAAGGACGGCACCAGCACCAAAACCACCCGATCCGAAAAGACCTTGCAGAAGGGAAACCTACAAGACAAAGACCCCAACACACCCAAGCGTCGAGCCAAGGTGATGGCCACCAAAAAACAAGTCTTAAAAGTCAACAGTTTCAACTCGAGACCCTCCAGGGGCTCAAAGGGAGGACCGGACAGGACATCCAACACCAGCTGCAAATTCCAAGAAGGAAAGGAACAGACAGGGCGAGGAAACAAATTCAACAGACCCAGAAAAAAACGAGGCATCAGGCCCTCGTCATCCCTCAAATTACGCCAGGAGCCCCGAAAAGCCTGAATGGCAGCCCACTGCACCCGAAGAGAAGCCACCGACAACCCCAGATGAGCCCCATCTTGAAGGAACTGCATCTCCAAAAAGAGGCCAGCCACCGTGGGATCAACCTCCGTAACAGCACACCAGGCCAAAAAGGCCCTCCAATGCCTAGCATAGGACAGAAGAGTGGAGGACCTCAGAGAAGCCTGCAAAGTAACAGCCAAATGGTCAGGGACCCCAAAAACAGCTAAGCCCCGCCGCTCCACTGCCAGGCCGTCAGGTGTAACCGCCGCAAGGAGCCCAGGGGAAGGGCCGGAAACACCAAAGGAGACGGAACCACCGGAAGGACCCACTCCCGGTCGCAACACAACCCGGCCAGGAGAGGAAACCAAAGCGCCCGAGACCAACGTGGTGCAAACAACACCACCTGAGCACGGTCCCACCAATCCCGAACCAGAAAGGCCCGGAGCAGTGGAAGGGGGAGAAGGCACACAGAAGACCTCGAGGCCAAGGAGAGGCCAGGCCGCCGACACCTAGAGCCCCAGGACACCGGCCCAGCGAACAAAACAGGCCGACCATGGCATAGACTGGGTCCGCAAACAGGCCCACCACAGGGAGGCCCCAATGACCCACCAACAGGCCGAACAAACCGGGAAGGAGGGAGAAATCCTGTGACGAGGGAACATCCCTGCTCAACAGATCCGCCCGCACATCGTCCCCCCCCAACATAGAGAACAGACAGACCCAGCACCCAGACCTGAGCCCACAGGAAGACGCCGCCGGCAATCAAGTTCAAGGACCTGGACCCACCCTGACGGGCGACAAAGGACTTAGCCACCAGAATGACCGTTTGAACCAACACCCAAAGGCCCCGCAGAGAGTCCTGAAAGAGAACCAGGGCCAGCCAAACTGCCCTCAACTCCTGCCAGGCCGAAGACCTCCGGGAGTCCAGCAGGGACCAGCCCCCCTGAACCCGCCCAGACCCCAGCCCAGCACCACTCTGGACTGGCTGGCAGCAGAAGACACAACAAGCGGAGCCGGGGGAGCCAAGGAAATCCCAGCCAGAAGAAAACGCCAGCAGAGCCACCAGGAGAGCCCCACACGGAACAGGACAGACATAGGCAGCGGAGACAAAAGACCTAGAGACCCTGGAGACCAACACAACAGGATCCAGCCGGCCAGGCGAAGAAGGTGATGACGGGCCCAGGGCACCAGAAACACCACAGAAGCCAAAAGCCCCTGCACCCACAGCCACAGAACTTCGAGAGTTTCCACCCCCACCCACTGAGAGAAAACCTCCCGTATGGCCAGTTCCTCCAAATAAGAAGAAACTGCAGTCACACGCAAGACTACCTAAAGCAGTCCACAGACCTGGCTAGCAAACTCAGCGAACGAGGATATGCGGACAGAATTATCCGGACCACTAAAAAACAAGCACGTAACCAGCATAGAGAGGCCCTGCTCGAGGACAACAAACGAGAGATCAACACCATCCCCCTCACGTGTGTCACTACATACAACCAAGCTTCTAATCGAGTGGCTAAAATCATCTGCAAAAACTGGCGCATCCTTAATACAGGTGCACTAAGATGGGACCCACCCCTTTTCTCATACAGGAGAGCGGGCAGCCTAAAAGATCGTCTAGTGTCCACTCGCCCTAGAAAATCGCAGGCACCAGCGGACAATACCGTCCTGAATGCATGGGGTTTACCCAACATAGTGGGTCACTACCCATGTGGAAACTGCTGCGTTTGCCACCTCACCAAAGCTACTAAAACACTTGATCTGGAAGAGGGCAAAATATGGCACCAGAGGAAACATACCAACTGCAACTTGACACATGTGGTGTACCTTATAGAATGCCCCTGCAAACTCCGCTACATCGGGATGACTAGCCGAAAAATCAAGACCAGGATAGGGGAACATCGCAGCAACATACGTTGCAAAAAAAACACAACAAAGATGACGGATCACTTTATCCAAAGAGGACATACACCCAATGACCTGAGGTGGACCATAATCGAACAAATCGAGATCAACAACCTAACAGATGACAAAACCCTACTCCAGAAAAAACAACGTTGGATCTACCGCCTTTCCACCCATATAGTGGGACTCAACAACAATATCCCGTGGAATACCCTCAGTAGCCGTTGACACCCAACTACATGATTATTTGCATGTACATATTCAGCCAACGGTTGAAAAAGCTGGCACTCCAGTCCACACAGGCGTCCAGTACCTTCTTTTAAAATGGGCCACCATTACATTAGTGTTCTCTCTCCATGACATTATGACCAACCGGACAAATCCCTATCTGGAACCTATACATACTGTATAGGCGCTGAGAGATACCGCACCAAACCCAAGCATAACCCCCACGGCCAAATAAGAGTGTCTTCAATACACTGTGGGAACACACAACGGTGGGCATTTCGGCTGATTGACCACTCCACTCCAGAGACGGACACAGAACACACATAACCCCTTCATGACATGTAATTATGACAGCAGCATGTTCATCTTGTCCTAACTGACATACCAGCACTCTTTCCCGACGATTCCTCTTCAGGAATTTCTCCAGACACGAGCTGGAGTGCACGCTGTCCATTCCGCCTGCCTTATACATCATGGTGACGGCGACATGCTTTATATAAAACCTACAAGCTTTATTCATGAGGATCTATTACAACCTTACTCTCATTCTTCTCAAAACTTTATTCGCCTGACATCAACCACGCGCTACATGCGCAGTCAATGCAGTCCGTTTTCAGTTTCAGTACTTTCGGGCATTTCCCCAGACACAAGCGGAAACCCGATTAGTCTATTTACTCTGTCCACTACACGGTGGTGACAACATGCTTAATTAACTAAATAGCACTACTAGCACCATATTTACTTATGAGCATAAATTACAACCTGACTCATTTTCCTCACAAAACTTTACTCGATTGACACCAACATACGGGCGACGCGCGCAGTCAACGCAATCCTCCTTCAGTTTCAACAGCCCTGCCAGTGGACGCTACTCAAGAACACTCGATGGCTAATGAGGCACACCTGCCCTGATGCAAGGCACCTGGCTAACACGTAGGGTATTTAAACCCTCTTCCGGTTACCTGCACACAACGACGGAATCCCGGTAGAAGGCCTTAGTAGGTATGGAGAGTGGGCTGGAGACCTTGATGAAGTAAGTGGGGCACTCTGGGGGTCTTTCATTCTGCCAGCCGGTGGACATGAACCCATATGCGGCTGGGTTTCACGCTGCAACTGTTTTTGTTTTTCTCTCCTTTCACACACACAGTGTGTGACTACAGGTCCGGCCCCCCCTGCGGGATTCATGGGGCTCATTCTGAAAGTTTCAGAGTAAGCATAACCCTTTCATTCGTAGCACTCGTCACTCTGATATTGATTGCTTATCTGACGCCATTTATTTACAGCACAGTAGCGCATAAATCGGCATTAGCAATCAGCCACTTTTCTACAAGCGTCACGTTCTGTTCCACTAATGCTCATTTACCCGCATAGTGTACGGACACGACGTTTACCCAGTCACATGATTAATGTGGAAGAAGAAGCTTTTTACTGCCTGAATGTTTATGTCTGTGTGTTTTGTTTGTCCCCCCCTCTTTTACTTCTCAACAGGTATTGAGCAACTAAAGGAATACCTCCTCTTCCAATTAACGCACCTTAGCGCGTGCGACACATTTTGGTTGAAATACACAATGTTTTGACCATCACTAATCCTCAACTCACATAGGTCCTGACGAAAGCCAGCACAACTCTGATATCTGGCTGAAACATGTAGACCACACAGGATACTGGAGACATAATTTACCTCCACATATATCCGCCGCTCTGTTTTTAATACTGCCAAGGGCCCTTCATTAAATTTCTCCAATCCTTGGGACTCTTTGGACAGTTTTTAAACCACACTCTCTTCACTTCACTGCCACTCACTGCACAAAACCTGCTCCGCTGTAATCAGGCGTTGAAGCACACCCGAGGTGCACTCTGCGCCTTGGGTGGGACCCGATGATGAAACATGCCACCAACTAGGTTGGTGGGTGAGGGTCTTGAGTTTTTTCTCCCAAACATAAACGCCTAGCTTCTACACAAATGGCTAGTTCTCATTGATATTTACTTACAGTACCAGGGGAAGTGAACTAGTACACCTTTCCTCTCTCTCTCGCTTGATATACATTCCCACAGCCACACCCCCGTAGGAGGAGCCCCCAGGGACAACAAGGCCAGAACCAGTGACTGAAGAGAGACCAGGCGCCGGACAGACAATGCAACTCGGCCGACCAGAGACCGGAAACGAGCCCCGAAGATCACCATGTCTCGAGAGGGGGACAAAAAAAACCTCACTGTACACCAAAAAGCTGTGCCCCTGCAGAACCACCAAGGCTGATCCGACCTGAGCGAGCAAAAGAGACTCAACGGCAGCATGCAGCAAGAGGCCGACCAAGAAGGCTGAATGAGCACCCCCTCCGTAGGAAGCAGAGCCATGAGAGGAGCCAGGACCCACGTGAAGACAACGGGAGAGGATTCGAGGCCGAAGGGTAGAACGCAAAATCGAAAATGGGCGCTGTTAAACTTGGCACCATTGGCGTGGGTCTCCCTTCCATTTTTTTGCTCTTGCCTCATCTGTTTTTGCTGGTTTAGATGCTTTTGGGCACTGTGCCACTGCTGTTCAGTGCCACAGTGCAAGTGCTCCCTACTGTAAATTGTTGTATGGATTAGTGGTTCCATGATTGGCTTGTTTGATTTACTTGTCAGACCCTAGTACAGTGCACCACGTGTGCCCAGGGCCTGTAAATCAAATGCTGCTGGTGGGCTTGCAGCACTGGTTGTGCCACCCACAGAAGCAGCTTGTAAAGTGTGTCTCAGGCCTGCCATCGCAGAGCCTGTGTGCAGTCTGTGACTGCTATGTCGACTTGGCAAGTGCACCCACTTGCCAGTCCCTAAACCTTCCCTTATCTTCATATCAGACACCCCTAAGGTAGGCCCAAGGGCAGGGTGCATTGTAAATATAAGGTAGGACATGCCCTGGTGTGTGTGGCATGTCCTAATAGTGAATTACAGCCATTTTCGTTTTTCACTATTGCAAGGCTACCTGTTCCCCATAGGCCAGAATGGGCAGTTTGATTATAACACCTTATAATGCTAACTGACCCAGGGAACATGGTAGAAAAACGAATTTAGTATGCCTGAACTCAGAATGATAAAATACATCTTTTAGTAAAGTTGGTTTTAACATTCTGTGTTTGAAATTACCACTTTTAGAAAGTAGGTATTTTCTTGCCTATCTGTCCAAGCCTGCCTCTGCTAGGTTGTGAATTGTGTGTCTGGCTTTGTGAGTGACAGGGGCTGGGGGATTCCAGGAGACAGGGTGAGTCAGCACAGAGCTGAATAGACCTTCCTGCATATAGAGTGGTGGGAGGAGTTGCACCTAGGTCTGAATGGGGCTCTGCCTGCCTTCCACAATGCTGGCTCCACCTCCTGCCGGGCGGCTGATGACTCTGCCCCTCACTCACAAAGGTTGAAGGTGTCTCCTGACAGAATGCACCCAGAACTGGTTTGGACCAGGTACAGGACCCTCTGCCTTCAGAGGACAAAGGATTTTTGACCATAAATACTGGGGCCCAGACCCCATGAAATTAGATCACTTCTGGGAAATCAAGAAACCTGTTGCCAAGGAGAAGAACCGGAGAAACTGCCCCTGTGCTGTTTTGCTGATTGGGGTTGGCCTGCAGTGGTTGCTTTCTGCCAAGGACAGGAGAAAAGACTTTGCTGTGCTTTATCATCTTGAAGAAGAGAATCTCCAAGGGCTTGAACTGAGCTTGCCTCCTGCTTGAAGTCACAGGGACACAACGACTTCACCCCTTCTGTTTGCCTGCACCTAGAACTGCTGTTTTAGCTGCTAACAGAAGGAAATTGCAATACCGACGCCGGCGAGCGACGCCGTAACCTGCACCGAAGCCGTGGGCACCGCTCGTGAAGAGCACGATGCACCGCCCCGACTTGCACCGTAGGCCCGATGCCATGCGACATCGACTCCAAAGCCGTCACCGAGGCCTGCACCGGAGCCGAGGACACCGCTCGTGACGCTCACGACGCACCGTCCCGACTCGCACCGCAGCCCGACTTCACCGACGCCAGGGCTTCATCACCGCAGAGCCGATCCTCGACGTGGGTGACCCCCGAATCCATTGACACCGCACCATCGTAAGGAACCGACGCCTCGCCGCCATTCGTGACGTCACCTCCCCGACACAGTAAGGAACCAACGCCTCACCTCCCCTGCGCTGCAGTAAGGAACCGAGACATCACCTCCCCTGGGGTCGTAAGGAACCAACGCCGCCGGCGCCAACGGAGCATCACCTCCCCGACTCCGTGCACCGTCTTTGTTTTCATCGAATTCCAGGTACTGTTCTTTGTGGGTCTGCTTGACTCCGGGCCCGACGCCGCGCACCTCGCGGTCGGCGCCGTACTTTGGGATTTTCACCGGTCACGACGTTGTGATAACTCCAAGTGAAGTTATTTGTTGCTACAAGCTTTATTTAATTGACTATCCTATTTTTGAAGATAACGTGAACTGTCATTTTAAATCTATTTTAGATTACAGTATTGTGGATTTTTGCTATTGGGTCTTGTGTTAAGTCTATATAAAGATTACTTATTTTTACATACAACCTTTGTGGTGTCCATCTGTAGTGTTTTCACTGTATTGCTGTATGTGTTCACAAATGCTTTACACACTGCCTCTGAGATAAGCCTGTCTGCTCGTGCCAAGCTACCAGGGGGTGAGCAGGGGTTATTTTAGGAGTGTATCCCCCTTACCCTGACTAGAAGCAAGGGTCCCTATTTGGACAAAGGTGCAAACCATTGCCAACTAGAGACCCCCAGTTCTAACAGGCGCCTCCCAATGTGAGCCTCAGAAACGCTGAGAAGAGGCGGCGACAGGAATGCGGAGAGAGGCGTCCCTGAAAACCAGGGAGGCAAAAAACTCGCCCGGCCGAACCAGAGGAAGAACCGCCGGAAGGGCCAACACACAGAAGGGAACAGCCCGAACCCAGGAGTTGACCCAATGGAGACCCAGAACGGGCCGAAAAACCGGCAGACACCGACTGCCCCGGGAACAGAAAGGAAGAGGCCCCAGCGCCGACGTCCGCGACCGGAACCCGACAGAGGGCCCAATTGGCAAGCAAACTGGACACCCCATCCAGCAGAGCCACTCTGCGCGGACTGGAGAGAGGCACAGGAGTCAACCGAACCCCCGCATCCGGAGGAACCTGCCAAAAGACGACCACGTAACCAATGGCAACAGAGCGCAGGACCCAGCAATCCGAAACGTCCCAGCGCCACCCCGGAAGAAAAAGTCGGAGCCGGACACACACAGGCAGGGAATCGCCCAGACAGTAGCAGCAAGTACCCTACTGAGCATAGGCGTGGAGGCAGCGCGCCTGGGAGAAAAACGGGGCCGAAACCCCCCTACTGGAAAGACGGACGAGACACCCACTTCGGGGGACGACCGAGAGACCCCAGTCCAAGGCACACCAGACGAAGCCGAACGCCCCGCACAAGGCAAGGCACGCAGAGGCTCCAATGCGGCCAGAAGGACAGAGTACACCGAGCCACCCTGAACAGCCGCCGGCAAGGCCACGAAATCCTGCACCAAGTAGGGCACAGAAGAAGCAGAGAACAGGCCAGTCCCCAGCGCCAAGTCAGCAGCCGCAAACGCCTTTCCAAGGACAGAGACCACCAACCTATCCGTCGCAGCAGACAGTTACAAACCACAGGCAGAACAGCCGTCTCGCCAATCAGCATGGCCAGGATAGAGTCCAACCGCACAACGTGATGAAAGGGGTCGACCCCCTCAAACAAGCAAGTGTCCGTAGGAAGCGAGGGACTCCCAGCTCGTCCATCGCAGGCCACTCACACAGCACCATCTCCCGCACTGGGCCCGAAGGGGCAAGCCCAACCGGGAGGTCTCAGTGCACCAAAGAAAAAGAGTCCCACAGTCCTCCCCCAGCAGGAAATGAGGAAAACCCAAATAGTCCCACACAGGAGCCAGAAGGTCCCACATCACCACCCTGGAGACATACACACCACCAAGGGCGGGAGAAGGACCCTCCCCAAGTGAAGGGGGCCAGTCGCCCACAGGATCCAATGGACGAGGACGGGACGGACCAGTAGGCACCAGCCGAGCCCGCAGAGCACTGGACACAGCAGCCTCAATCAAGCCCTGCACCAACCGTAGACATGAGAGGCACTACAACCCCCACTGGGTCCTGGCGACCAGGGTGCTCCAGGGGGACCGGAGACCCAACAGCAGAGGACGAAGAAGAGGACACCAGAACTGCCCCACTGAAACAACCTCATGCGACCCATGACTGAAATAAACCGGAGATATCACTCCCCAGCAGCCCCATGACAAGGCAGAGAAATGATCACGCTGGCAACCAAGAAAAAATCGCCACCGAAAACGCCCCCAAACAGCCAAAAGAAACAAATAATGGGCTAAAACCCCGGCCTACCAGGTCTCCAGCGATGTGCACCGTAAAGGCCGCCATGCAGTCCCAACCCGGAAACACAGCCCCAGCCACAGGAGGACCGCCGGACTTCGTCGCGGCTTCCTATGCAAGTGCTCCGCCCCTCGCCCACGAGGAGACCGTGGAGACACAGCATGCCGGGAGAACGCTGCCAAGGGCACCGCCGACTGAGAGAACCAAACCGAAGACCCCCCTGCACCGCCACAGGGAGAAAGGTAAGTCTCACCTAAGGAGACAAAAAAGAACAGGTAGAGGTGGGGGCGGGCAGAGTTTTTATGGGCTGGGGGTGGGTCTAGAGGGAGGCGGGGCCTCCTTTGTGACGAAGGAAGGTGAGGGAGGGATGGGAGGTAATGCTCCTTTCAGCCATGCACTCACCTTCACGCCCCCGTGAAAACACAGATCTAGTCGACAAGGCACGCTTCATTCAAAATTAAGTTCAACATATTGTTTTCTTTCTCTAAGCTGCAGGTTTATGGCTCCACCCTGTGTGATATGAAAGTGGTTAAGCAGAGCTTCATAAGTCTGGTCAGAGGTGAGTTACAGCCGACTGACTCTAAGATTCACAGCACATTTTAAACCTGTAATCGAAACCTTTTAGAAGTACACAAAGTAAAAGGAAACAATTAGTAATTTAAGGGCTAAACTCCTCAACAATGGTCATACTCTATGCACATAAACATGAAAGCAATGGTCTGATACGACCTATTCTTGACCAATCAAATTGATATTTATAATAACCCCTGGTTCTTCTGTGGCTCTTCATACAGACACCTGTTTGAGCCCCCTGTGTGTCCACCTCTAGTACAGCAAAATCCCATTGCATTAGAAGAGATTCATCTTAAACGGAGAAAGAGCATTCCGAATAATCAAACTCCCTATAAATATTATCAGACTAACCAAAATAAATACTTTATAATCCGGCACTTCACAAAAAGAGATAGAACATGATGAAGGGGCGGCATGTTGTTCATGAGCAGAAGATAAAACATATGGAATGTGAAACCTATGACTGAACTCTGCTACTGCCCTCTGTACTTTTCAAATGTCAACCAGTGTCTGAAAAATCATGTTGATAAGCCAAGCACTGTCAATGCTCCATCACCTACAGAGGTCTGCCCCATTCTGGGAGTACACCTGCTCACAGATAGCCTAGACAGTCTGGGCTTGCCAAAGAATAGAGGAAAGATGCTACCCCATGCTGTGTGTTTATTTACAATACCACTACAATGCAAAATTAAATTCATAGGTATGTGCATTTACTTCATGCCGCACACTAGTTTCAGCATGGTATCCGCTATGGTTAGAATCTTTTTAAAATGCTAAAGGTGATCAATGGTCATGGTACCTTATGTTGTGTAGGTCAACCATGCACCCGGCGATCTCCTGAAGTAGCATTTTTGGACAGCTCTTAGAGTATTGAATGTGTTACCTCTTCTATCCTAAATCATTCCAAAGTGAAAATATACTATACAGCTACAAGCTAAGATTTTATGTTTTGCCTTTGAGTAATTTAAGGAACTTGCATATTCAGCTATCTGAAGACACGTGCAGCGAATCTTAGCCGGCTCCTAGTTACTGGTTTACATAGAGTCATAATCCTGGTGTGAGACTTGATCCTATCAGTGCACAGTGACAGAGGACTAGATGTGCCAAGGCCATTGGGAGTTGAGGGAGGTTGTAGCATTGCAGGGTTGGGTTTATGTTTGACAATGCCGCCATATATTGGATTGTACTTTGTTTTATACAAAGGAACCCAGCCACCAGACATCCCCCTCTTATGTGGCTACAAGGTTAGATCAAGGATGGGATGCCCTAGAGATTGTGTTTATCTTTACTGTAGCATCGCTGTGCCTGACCCGCCTGTAACGTCAGGGTCAGGCATAGCCGGAAGAGGAAGGGGAGGAGCGGGGAACGTAACGGGAGATAGGGATCTGCAAGCGAGGAATAAAGACGTATCCACAGTAGCTGGTGTCCGAGCCTTATTTAATGCGAAGGACTTGAAATCTGGCGACGAGGGTGGGATGCGGAGACACCCCCCTCTAATTGGAATACTCGGCATACTCGGCATACGCCGACAACGCGCTGCACTGCCTGCTGTAAATCGAGCGTTTCACCGTTGATGGGAGCGCGAGCGGCGGCTCCCGCTGCAATGAGGAACTGACTGCGAAGGCTGCCAGCAGTTTAACTTTGGAGGACATTCTGGAGCTCGAGCTGGGGTGAGCCTCACTTGTTTCATTATCGAGGCTGGTGTGCAGAGGTCGCACTCAGCGGCCATTTTGAAGTCAGGCACACCATACCAGAGGGCCTGATCACTAGTCCGGCGGCCATCTTAGAGTCAGGCAAAAGAGGAAAAGCCTGTCGGTGCCTGCCAAAACACAATTTGAAACCCCTGCAGACGCTGCCGCAAGTTACTGGAGTGGAGTGTGAGGTCAGCTGTGCCTCATCATGTCTACACGACCTGACTCCTCACAAAATGCACCACCTGGCCCGGCGCGAACTGCCCAGCCCCGACCAATACTGATGGGGGTCCTGCGCCCGCCTGAACCCCTGATGCTGACCTCCGGAAACAGCATGGGTCCTAAATGGCAAAGCTAGATAGAAGACTTTGAAGACTTTATGAAGGGTTCCCAAGTCAGCGATCCCGACCAACAACTCATCGCCTTGCGAAATTTGGTGGGCAAAGATGTCGGACAAATCATTAAAGAATTATCACCGGCTAATGCCGCGTCATACACAGATGTGAGAGAAGCATTAAACAGGAAGTTTCTTCACAAGCGAAACCTGGACTATGAACCCTACACCTTCAACCTCGCGTCTCAAGAGCGAGAGGAATCCATGGGTGACTTCATCTCTCGCCTCAAGCGCCTGGCCCGCTACTGTGAATTTGACAATTTCAACACTGAAGATGCGCTGCGGTTACGAATCATTGAGGGGTGCCAGTCTGAATCACTGTGCCGCCGTTTGCTGAAGAAGCACTACTCGCTCGACATCGAGGAGCTCACACGAATAAATGACCAAGCGGAGGAGCATGCGAAAAAGATGGAAGCTAGCAAGACGCAGAAACGTGAACAAGCCTTCCGAATACAGTCTCAAACAGACTGAAGACGCCAACTGGATCATCGGAAACCTGACAAATTCACAAATTCGTCCCGCAGCAGAAACAAGAGCAGTAACAATTGGAAACAACCGCTGCAATGCTATCGATGCGGCCAGGACTACCCCCACACGGGCCCCTGCCCAGCCATCGGACAACAGTGCCATGGATGCGGGAAAGACAACCACTTCGAAGCAGCGTGTCAAACCCGTCGCAAGGAATCCGGGCCGACCATGAGAAGCACAGGATCACGCCACCACATGAGGGCAGTGCAAGGGAGAAAAGACCGCCCAACGAGCTTGTGGAGATCCAGCACCCGGTCACAAGGTTCATATCGATCCCGACGATCAACCTCAAGAGAATCGTCCGCCCTCACTCTCATATCACAAGACAGTGATGAGTACGTATGCATGGTAGCGGACCCCGACCGACTAAAGAAATACCCACGATTACACATTCACATGGGAAATCACGATGCGAAGTTCGTCTTAGATACCGGAGCGTCGCTCAACTACATATGCACGACTGAGTACAAAAAGATGAACCCGAAGCCTAAGTTAGAACCAGCCGCAGTGCATGTCTACACGTGGATGTCCAAAGAACCGCTGCCGTGTTTTGGACAATTTCGTACGTCTCTGACCTACATAGACAGGACAGTCCATGCGCAAATCCATGTGATAGAAGGCCCTGAAGCAGCTGACTGCCTTCTCAGCTTACCAACGGCCGAACGTCTGAAGCTAGTAGAGATTCTATACAAAGTCGACGATTTGCCTGACATCATCAGCAAGTTCCCAAAGCTTTCTCTGGCCTAGGAAAACTAGCTCATTTCAAAGTCCGATTGCACATTAACAAACAGGTGGCGCCTGTGGCCCAGCACCATAGGAAAGTACCATTCCACCTTCAACAAGCAGTGGATGATGAGCTCCAAGACCTGCTGAGAGCAGACATCATAGAAAGGTCAACAGGACCTACTCTGTGGGTGTCGCCGGTAGTAGTCGTGCCCAAACGAGGACAAGAAAATAAAGTGCGCTTGTGTGTGGACATGCGAGCCCCGAACACAGCCATTGAGCGGGAGCGGCATCCAGGACCCCATATCAGCGACATGATCACTCGCCTCAATGGAGCAACTGTCTTCTCAAAATTGGATCTCAACAAGGGGTTCCACCAGCTCGAACTTCACGAGAAGTCTCGGTACATCACCACGTTCACCACACACCAAGGACTCTTCAGATACAAGCGCCTCAATTTTGGAATCTCTTCGGCAGCAGAGATCTTTCAAGAGGTAGTACGGCGCGTAATCCAGCACATCCCGAACTCATTTAATTACAGCGATGACATCCTAGTGTTCGGTGAAACCCACAAGGATCACGACAAAGCACTTGATGGCGTATGTCATGCCCTTCTCAATGCCAACCTCACACTTAACCGAGATAAATGTGAGTTCCACAAGTCAACTCTAAAATTCTACGGTCACATCTTCTCCAAAGACGGCATGAGACCCGATCCTGAAAAAGTCTCAGTGCTATCTGATACGCCACAACCCCAAGACGTCAGTGACATTCGATCTTTCCTAGGCATGGCTAGCTACTGTGCCCGGTACATCAAAGACTATGCGACCATCAGCTATCCGTTACGAGAACTCACAAGACAAGGCCAAAGCTTCCACTGGTCAGCCAAGTGCGAACACGCTTTCAATAAAATCAAAACAGCTGTGAGTTCTGCCATCAACCTAGCATATTTTAACCCTCGGAGAAAGACAGAGATCACAGTAGACGCTAGCCCGGTCGGACTTGGCTCTATTCTAGCTCAGTATGATGACGAAGGAGAACAACGCCACATTGTAGCATACGCTAGTCGTAGCCTCACCGACACGGAGAAAGCCTACTCACAGCCTGAAAAGGAAAGCCTGGCGGTCGTGTGGGCGTGTGAGCACTTCCATTTATTTGTATATGGGAAACACTTCACACTCATCACTGATAACCATCTTCGGAAACCCCCGAGCGAAGATGCCTCCACGAATTGAACGATGGGGGATCCGCCTCCAAGACTACACATATACCATCATTCACAAGCCGGGGAAGGCGGAGAATCCGGCGGATTACATATCACGACATCCACAAGCTCTGACGCGGACGAGTGGCTCACTAGCAGAAGAATATCTCCATTTTGTCATCGATCAGGCACGACCACCCGCCGTCCCATTGGACGCCATTATAGAAGCCACTGCCAAGGATGCCACGCTCCAAAACATCAAGCATCGAATCCGCACAGACTCGTGGAGACATCTGGAGGACCCGCAGAACAACGACATCATCAACACGCAAGAACTCATATCGTTCAGACACGTCAAGGACGATCTCACGATCAGTGCCAATGGATTATTACTGAGAGACAGGAGTATCGTCATTCCTCAACAACTGAGACAAGGAACCGTCAACCTAGCACACAAAGGACACAGAGGTGTAGTGGCCACGAAGAAAGCGTTGCGAGAACGAGTCTGGTTCCCGTCCCTCGACCAGATGGTAGAAGCCACACTTCAAGACTGCCCGCAATGTCAACTAGTGGGGCGTGACAAACCACACCCCCGCTGCAAATGTCTGACCTCCCAGATAGCGTGTGTGTTAGACTTGGCATCTTTTGGCGTGTTTCCCCCGAGTTTTTGCTTTCTGCCCTCCCGGTTTTGACTCTGTTTTTGCTGGTGTAACGTTTCTGCGCGCTTTTCGCACTGCTGATCAGTGGTAAAGTGCTGGTGCTCCTGTGGTAAATTGTGTTATGATTGGATGTTTGACTTACTTGTCAGTCCCCAGTAAAGGGCACTGTGGGTGCCGGGGCTTGTGAGTCAACCGCTACTCGTGGGCCTGCAGCACGGATTGTGCCACCCACGTACGTAGCCCGAAAAAGGTATAAGTGAGTGAAGTTTGGTATGCCTGAACTCAGCGTCTAAAGACGCAGCCTTTAGCGAGGGTGCCCTTTTCATTCTGAGTTCATAAAGGCCACTTTTAGAAAGTGGGTATTATTTTGCTCGGTCATCCCGTGTGCCTCTGCTGGAATGTGGATTGCCTGTCTGGGTTTTGGACGACAGATGGCTAGGAAGCAGGGTGGCTCCCGATAGTCTAGGTAGGTCAGGAAAGGGCTAAATAGACATGGGCTGCGAAGGGGGGAAGAGGGAGGAGATTTCCTCGCACCTCAAAGGGCCTGGTCTGCCTCTGACAAAGCCATCTCCACCTCCTGCCAGGAATTCACACTAGAGAAGGCCGAACTGGTTCTGGCCGGGCACAGACACCCTCTGCCTGGAAGATCAAAGGATTTTTTTGTACAAATACTGGGGCCCAGACCCCTGAACTTTAGAACTCAACTGGATCAAGAAGACTGCCAAGAAGAAGAGCCGGAGAAGCTGCAAGAAGGAACGACTGCTTTGCTGCGTGCTTTGCTGGGCCGACCTGCAGTGGCTGCTTCTGTCTTGGGCAGTGAAAGGCCTGGACTGGACTTTCTGCAACCGCATTGGTGAGACTCTCCAAGGGCTTGAAGTAGAGTTTGCCCCCTGTTCACGGAGTCTCAGGAACATCAAAGACTCCAGGTTCTTCGACCCGCAGCACTGGGGACTGTGTGTTTCGTACTGCAACCCGAAGAACACCACCTCGACGACGCCTACGACGACCCTGCCGACCCCGTGTCCTGAAGGCACAGCACAGGGCACCGCCGCAATGCCGCACCGCGACCCTGGTCTCCCCGACGACGACGCTGATGCCATCGCCTAGCTGCTGCTCGCACCGCGACCTGTGGCCACCGCACTCCGCACCGCCTTGCTTCATGCCGAAGCTTTGGCACCGCAGAGGGCACCGCCGCACTGCGACCCTGGTCTCACCGACGACGCCTGCTGACGCCATCACCGAGCCGCTGCTCGCACCGCGACCTGTGGGCACCGCACTCTGCACCACCTCGCTACACGGCGACGCCGTGGCCTTCCTGACACCGCCACTTCCTGCCGAGATCGACGCCGCTGCTTGCACCGTGGTTCCGGGGCACCGCTCGTAAGTTACACGACGCACCGCCCTCATCCCACACTGCAGCCTTGGCCCACCGACGCCGGTGCCATCGACTCCCGCTCATCAACCGACGACAGCGCTTCAGCAACGACGACGCCGCTGCTTGCACCGTGACCTGCTAGCACCGTGACGAGCACCGCCTCCATCTCGTACCGCGACCCTGGTCTCACCGACGACGCCATCTGACGACGCCACCGAGCCGCTGCTCGCACCGCGACCTAGGGGCACCGCACACCGCACCGCTGCCCTTCGCCCCGCAGCACCCGACGCCTGTCGGCGCCAGCGCTCCTGATCCCATCAGAAAGGAGCTCGACCTGCAACGCGAGTGACTTCAAGGGCCACATCGCCCTGCATCTCTGAAAGGTACTGTTTGCGGGTCTTCCCGACACCGTAGCAGGGCTGCGACCCCACGGTCAGCCAGAACTGTTTTTGGATTTGTGTGTTCATGACGCCGTGGTAGCCCGGACGGAGATATCCACACAAGGAACTCTTTTTAATCAGCGTATTGTTGAACTGTGAACTTTTAAGTATAGTATTGTGGCTTTTTATCGTTTTTGGTCTTGTTTTAATTATATAAAAATATTGGATATTTTTCTAGACTGGTGTGGTGTCCGTTTGTAGTGCGTACACTGTATTACTGTTGGTTATGTGCAAATGCTTTACACACTGCCTCTAAGATAAGCCTGGCTGCTCGTGCCAAGCTACCAAGGGGGTGAGCAGGGGTTATTTTAGACGTGTAACTCCCTTATCCTGACTAGAGTGGTGGTTTTTGCCTGACTTTGGCCCACGCCCTAGGCTACCAAAAATCCAATTTCTAACATTGGTTGTCAGTGGTGAGGATAGGACTTGCGTTTGCACTTGACTTACAGTGATTGGTGTGCACTACTACCATATCGCAGACCATTACGTGCCACATACTAACCCGGTTTCTTTTTGGCCGATTTTTGTGATCTTGCCAGGTGAACTTTCTGCTTCATCATGCCGGAATCAATAGCATCATCCATTGCATCCATGGACATTGCCTTTGAGGAGGATAGATTGGAGCTCTACACTGTTCGGGAATTGAAATCTGTGTGCAAAAACCTAAAAGTCCAAATCAGAGGCCTCACTAGAAAGGACGAGCTACAAAAGGCGCTGAGGGCCTGGGTAGCAGCCAGAGACGCAAGTGGGCAATCTGGTGACCTTAGTGGAGAGGCGGGGGAGCCTAGTCCTAGGATGGATGTGCTTTTGGGAGGGGGGGAACCCTTCCGACCAGGCAGCAGTGGCCTGTCCCCAGAGGAGCTGGAGGACAGGCGGGAAGCAAGGAGAGCCGCCACGGAGCTAGAAAAGATTAGATTGGCCATGGAAGAGAAGAGAATGCTATTGGAGCATGAACGAGGTCTTAAAGAGCTGGAGCTGAGGAGTAGGCCTGGCTCGGATGGTGGCAGCAACTCGTCAAGGCAGACAGACCGAATCGTACACATCCCTAAGAATGTGGGCAGAGAGTTCAAGAAGGGGGATGACATACAGAGGTGGTTTCAGGGTTATGAGGCAGCGATACACATGAATGGGGTCCCTGAGGAGAATTGGGGAGCAGGATTGTGGTCTCTGTTTCCAAAGGAAGCCAGGGATACTTTGACAGCTTTGGATAAGGGGCCTAACCTCACCTATGCTGATATGAAGGAAGCCCTCCTCACTAGGTATGGTCTCACTCCTGAAAAGTACAGGGATCAGTTTAGGTCCTGGAAGAAATCTGATGCCAACATGTGGCTGGAATGTGTGGATGGGTTTTGTCGATCGTTGGATGGCTGGGTGAAGGGCAGTAATGTGACAGATTTTAAGGGGCTCTACAATTTGATTGCGTGGGAGCACCTGTCCAGTCTATGTTTTGCAGATCTGCGCCAGCACCTAGTAGATAGTAAGCTGACTGACCCCAGGAAGCTTGCTATGGAGGCGGACCGCTGGGTGAGTACCAGGGTCCACAAGAAAGCGTTTGGGGAGACTCAGCCAAAGGTGGGCAGGGTCCCCAGCCGAAAAGTGGGGGACAAGGGTAAAACACAGGAGTTCTCGAAAGGGCCCCAAAATAACTCCCAGGGTAAAGGTTCCCATCCCCCCAGAGATAAGAAGCCAGGGGTCTCGACAGGAAAGCCTGCCGAGACCGGCCCCGCAAGTGTTTTGCATGTGACCAGGTGGGGCACATGAAGGGAGACCCCAGGTGCCCAAAGGGGACACAGCCACCCACCGGTGGACCGTTCAAAGTATTGGCTAGTGTAGCGCTTGGGGAGGAGGAGGAGTCCCCACAGGAGGGTGGGGACTCCGCAGAAATGACCCTCGTCTCACTAGGGGACAGTGAGATGGTCCCAGGAGCCCAGGTGCCCCCTAACACAAAGAAATACAGCACCATCAACGGGAAAAGGGTAGAGGCTCTCAGGGATACGGGAGCCAGTGTGACCTCAGTTCGGTGTCACCTGGTCCCTGAGACGCAGGTAGTCCCCGGGGCATTCCACCAGGTGATTGCAGTCGACAATTCAGAGCGCCAGTGTCTGGTGGCGCAGGTTCCCTTCGAGTGGGGGGGGTCTTAGGTCCTTTAAGGGTAGTTGTGAGCCCTTCCATGCCTGTCGATTGTCTGCTCGGTAACGACCTGGAGCAGTCCTTATGGAAGGATGTTGAGCTCAGGTCCCACTTGGAAATGCTGGGGTTGCCAGAGTGGGGCCTGCGTGTCCACTCGGTCGATGGCGGCCAAAGATGGTGATCAAAGGGACCCGGAGCCTGAAACAGTGGCCCAGGTCGCTGCCAAAAGAAAGGGCAAGGGGCGTGGGAAACCAGCCCCTGAAGTTCCCACGGCCCGGGAGGAGGCGGACCTCGAGGGAGACGCCCTGGTGCCTACAGGGGAGCAGGTAGCCGAACTGGGGGACATCTCTGAGCTGACCCATTGGCAGCAAGAAGGGGGTCCCACCAGGGAGGAGTTCTGCCGGGAGCAGAAAGAGTGCCCTTCTCTGGAGGGTCTGCAGCAGCAGGCCGCAGCCCAGGCGACTGGTGATCAGTCCGGATCACATTGGATATATTGGGAGAATGATCTCCTGTACAGCGAGCCTAAGGTCGCGGAACCTGGGTCAGCCCGTGTGATGATGGTACCCCAGCGCTTTCGGACCTTCCTACTGGGTCTGGCTCACGACGTGCCTTTGGCAGGACATTTGGGGCAAGACAAGACCTTTGACCGGCTTGTCACCCGCTTCTTCTGGCCTCAAATGCGAAGGCAGTCGGATGTGCATTGTCGGTCTTGCCAAACGTGCCAGGCCAGTGGCAAGAGTGGGAGGAAGGTCAAAGCTCCTCTCCAACCGTTCCCCGTCGACACCCTTTGAAAGGGTAGGGATGGACATCGTGGGGCCACTGGACCCCAAGACAGCCATGGGCAACAGGTACATCCTGGTCTTGGTGGACCATGCCACCCGGTACCCGGAGGCAATCCCTCTCAGGACAACGACGGCGCCAGTGGTGGGCCGGGCGTTAATGGGGATCTTTTCCCGCGTGGGGTTCCCCAGAGAGGTGGTTTCCGACAGGGGGAATAATTTCATATCGAAGTATATGACATCCCTGTGGAAGGAGTGTGATGTTACATACAAGTTCACCACTCCTTACCACCCCCAAGGTAACGGTCTGGTGGAAAGGTTCAACCAGACCTTGAAAGGCATGATCAAGGGTCTCACTGAACCCCTGAGGCGTAAGTGGGACGTCCTCTTACCGTGCCTTCTCTTTGCATATAGGGAGGTACCCCAGAAGTCTCTCGGGTTCAGTCCCTTCAAGCTTTTGTACGGTCACCCCGTGCGGGGACCTCTAAGTTTGGAGAAGGAAGGCTGGGAGGCCGCTCCCAGGAAGACATCCTAGGATGTGTTCATCTACATGCTGGCCTTCCGCAACCAAACTGCCCGCTTCAGGAAACTCGCTCAGGCGAACCTCGAGGCCAGCCAGGAAGAAATGAAGAAGTGGTATGACCAGAATGCCACTCTGGTCGAATTTCAACCTGGACAGAAAGTGTGGGTCACGGCCCCTGTGGAACCTTGTGCCTTGCAGGACAAGTGGACGGGGCCCTTTGAGGTGGTGGAGCGCAAAAGTGAGGTCACCTACCTGGTGGATTTGCAGGCTCCTCGGAACCCGTTACGGGTCCTCCACGTGAACCGCCTCAAACCGCACTTCGAGAGGTCCAAAGTGAGCATGCTCTTGGCGACGGACGACCGGGAGGAAGCGGAGAGTGAGCCTCTCCCGGACCTCCTGTCTGCCCAAGAGGGGGATGGGTCGGTAGATGGTGTGACCCTGACCGCTGAGCAACAGAGCGAGTGTTGCCAGTTGTTGGGGCAGTTTGCCCCACTGTTCTCCTTGACCCCAGGTGTTACTCACTGGGGTACCCACGACGTGGATACCGGTGACAGCCCCCCGGTGAAACACAAGATTTACCAGCTAGCTGACCGGGTCAAGGCCAGCATCAAAGAGGAGGTCTCGAAGATGTTGGCGTTGGGGGTGGTTGAGCCGTCCAGCAGCCCATGGGCCAGCCCCGTGGTCTTGGTCCCGAAGGCAACGGCATTCTGTGTGGACTATCGGGGGCTCAATGCCTTCACGCGGACGGACGCACACCCTATCCCCTGAGCTGACGAGCTCATCGATCGGTTGGGAGCGGCCAGATTCCTGAGTACGTTCGATTTGACGTCAGGGTACTGACAGATCGCTCTAACCGAGGTAGCCAAAGAGAGATCAGCATTCTCAACTCCGGACGGGCATTACCAGTGATGCCCTTCGGATTGAAGAATGCCCCTGCCACCTTTCAGAGGTTGGTCAACCGGGTGTTGGCCGGGCTGGAGGAATTCAGCGCCTGGACGGCATTGCGGTGTTCAGCTCCAGTTGGGACGAACACCTACAACACCTCAGGGAAGTGTTGAGGGCGCTGCAGACGGCAGGCTTCACGATTAAGGCCAGTAAGTGCCTTCCTGACGCCGCCACTTCCCGCCGAGATTGACGCCGCTGCTTGCACCGTGGTTCGGGGGCACCGCTCGTAAGTTACACGACGCACCGCCCTCATCCCACACCGCAGCCTTGGCCCACCGACGCCAGTGCCATCGACTCCCGCTCGCCAACCGACGACAGCGCTTCAGCAACGACGACGCCGCTGCTTGCACCGTGACCTGCTAGCACCGTGACGAGCACCGCCTCCATCTCGCACCGCGACCCTGGTCTCACCAACGCCGCCACCACCGAGCCGCTGCTCACACCGCACGCCACACCGCTGCCCTTCGCCCCGCAGCACCCGATGCCTGTCAGCGCCAGTGCTCCTGATCCCATCAGAAAGGAGCTCGACCTGCAACGCGAGTGACTTCAAGGGCCACATCGCCCTGCATCTCTGAAAGGTACTGTTTGCGGGTCTTCCCGACACCGTAGCTGGCCTGCAACCCCGCGGTCATCCAGAACAGTTTTTGGATTTGTGTGTTCACGACGCCGTGGTAGCCTGGACGGAGCTATCCACACAAGGAACTCTTTTTAATCAGCGTATTGTTGAACTGTGAACTTTTAAGTATAGTATTGTGGCTTTTTATCGTTTTTGGTCTTGTTTTAATTATATAAAAATATTGGATATTTTTCTAGACTGGTGTGGTGTCCGTTTGTAGTGCGTACACTGTATTACTGTTGGTTATGTGCAAATGCTTTACACACTCTAAGATAAGCCTGGCTGCTCGTGCCAAGCTACCAAGGGGGTGAGCAGGGGTTATTTTAGACGTGTAACTCCCTTATCCTGACTAGAGTGGTGGTTTTTGCCTGACTTTGGCCCACGCCCTAGCCTACCAAAAATCCCATTTCTCACAGTGTGGCAGCAAGTAGCTGTTGATTTCTTCGGTCCGCTGAAGTCAGGGAAATACATCATCGTCATCATGGATGAGTACTCCCGATTCCCCATTGTGCAACAAGTTTCTTCCACAAGAGCAACCGCCGTCATACCCGTCATCGATGAAGCATTTGCGGCGTGGGGAATCCCCGCGGTAGTGAATTACAGACAACGGGCCACCATTCAACGGGCATGAATTTGCAGAGTTCGCGAGTCACCTGAACTTCAAACACAGAAAGATCACTCCCCTGTGGCCCCAGGCCAATGGGATGGTTGAACGATTCATGGCCACCATAAAGAAAACGATACAGCAAGCTGAACTGACTCAACGCAACATCCAACCAGCGCTCAATGAAGTACTATGAGCGTACAGGACCACACCACATAGCACCACCAATAGATGCCCCGCCACTCTGATGCTTGGAAGAACCCCACGCACCAGGATACCGACTGCGGACGTCGTCATGCAGTCCAGATCCCCAACCTCGGACCATGAGACCCTAGTGAATCTTGACAAGACCAAGAAAGCAAAGATGAAAGAGTATGCTGATAATCATCGACATGCCAAGACATCTGACATCCGAGAAGGAGACTGGGTGCTGGTAAGGCAGGAGCGGAAAACCATGGCCGACAGTCGATACTGTGCTCAACCGCTGCAAGTAACGAGGCGGAAAGGAACTATGATTACAGCCGCCTCTGAGACTAAGAGGACAACAAGAAACGTGTCACACTTCAAGAAATGCAATCCGGCAGTGTATGCTCGAACAGAAGGCCCTGAGTGGGACATGGACGAATCAAGCCAAGAGATGGACGATGAAGAAGAACCCCGATTTGTGGTGGATACAAAAGAGCTGAGAGAAGGGCGTCTCTCTCGCCGACCATGGAGAACCATCCAGAGACCCACCCGGCTCATTGAAGAACTTTAAGAAAGTAAACCTGGGACACTTAAAATAAAAAGGGGGGAGATGTAGCATCGCTGTGCCTGACCCGCCTGTAACGTCAGGGTCAGGCATGGCCGGAAGAGGAAGGGGAGGAGCGGGGAACGTAACGGGAGATAGGGATCTGCAAGCGAGGAATAAAGACGTATCCACAGTAGCTGGTGTCCGAGCCTTATTTAATGCGAAGGACTTGAAAGTTCCTATGCTGATTTTTGCAACACAGCATAATAGCCAGCCTGTCATGGTAAAACTAAGCCACTGGCTCCTAGGCTTGTCCATATATATAGCCCCATTGTATGGAGTTGAGGGTTCATTCTCTCTACGCTGTGATGAATTACCGTCTAGTGAGTCTATCTCGCAGAACGTGACGCTGCTTCCAGAGGCTACTGGTAGTGGCGTGCATTCTTATAAATCTCTTTTGTACATATCGTCTACAGTCAGGTCAGCTATTGAAGCTCTTATCTCGCTAATATGGGGTTTTACAGGATTATGTTGTCTCTTTTATAAAAGGATATAAGATGAGAGGATTCATGTTAAGGGGTTTTCTGGCCTTTTCTTTAACTCCCTTTCCTGATCATTATGGCCCTGTGTGGCTGGATGGACATGTACCCTCAGCAGTCTTGTGTTTGGGCTCTCAGATGGTTGCCTGGGAGTGTGGGGGTTCCACTGATATTGGGTTATGGTGAGGCTATACTATCTGTACTTAAATAGTGCCTCGGTCTGCCTTATTGAAGTTCCCTGGTAACGAGGAAGGAATTAATCATGCTTATGAATCACCTGAATGTACTCACTGACACCATGCGCTGGTTACGTTAACAAGTACAAGAAAGAACCCGCAAGGTGGCATGCCAGGTGCAAATGATAACAATGGGCCTGATCCACAAAGACTGTCCTGTGCCCTTCTCCTGCAATGCTTCTGAAGCTGAATTCCAGGCGTAACCAAGACTACGCATGGCTGCCCTTAAAATTCACAAGTATGCCAGGAATACTATAAGAGTAAGTCACACCTTCTCATACAATAATCAATGTAAATCAGACCCAACGTAAATAAAAAATCAGCAAAACATTTAATTCATTGTTCATTATTAAACCTTTGGTGTTAAATGGCATATCAGACGCAAGCTCATTCCTAGTGAACATTCATAAGCGGTAATGACCCCTAACATAATAACCAAATTTCCTGATTAAAATAAACTGAATAGAGATTGAAAAAGAGCGATTATTTAACTATAAGATCTCTTTTTTATTTCAATAAATTCTTCTAGCAATAAAATTCTACAAATCGCTATGGTTGATTTTTTATGCGGCGTTAAAACGCCGCCGGTCTCATAATTTCACACCTCGAACATATATTAGGTGGACATTATAGAAAACTACATGCAACTGTCTTGATGCTCTCTCAAAAAATTACTCAAATGTCGGTAATTACTTTTTTCGGGCAAAGAAATTCATAAAAGCTCATTCTAATTTGATGAATTTTCATAAAGTAAATAAAGGGAAGTTTCACCAGCACAGGAAACTTCCAGCAATAAAGAACTGACTTGGCATTCACTGGATCTTGTTAGCAGCATTGTTTTTCTTCTTTCGAGCCTTTTATTATGCACTTCCGGCTGTTTTTTTTTTGTTGCACAGACTAAAACCAAACATCAGAACCTTAAACTTAATAAACGTTAACACCTTAAGACATTGTAACCATAGTTAAAACAGAGGAATAGCTAATACTACCCTCAAAGGCATATTACATCTTCTCAGGAGGGATCTGAAAAGAATTTTGCTGCAAGGTTAAAGATCGCCAGAGAAGGCAGGGATTTCAAACTAGGATGGGCTGTTCACCACACGGGAATGCTGACCAGTCCTACCATCTGCCAAGGGGCTAAGTGACACCCACATATCTTTCACAAGTTGAAATGTAATTGAAATAACAGGTTTTTCAACTCGTTTTTGAAAACATATGATAAACTTATTCTGGTACGTGGGTGTACTTCCCAAGAAGGCCTGTGTTAGGATTTGTGGTATTTTTGTTTTGTATTTTCGTAATGTGGTACTTCTGGTTTGTATTGTTGTGTCATTGATGTTCCTTAGCTTTAATCCTTCTCATGTAATACATACATTCTTCTCATACATTACCAACTACATAAATCCATGTTCGTGAAACAGTGTCAACCAGGATTAACAGGCGCAAAAGGTCTGGCCATTTAACAATTAAATGTGCTTGTGCATTAAAGTAGGAGATGTACTTAGTCTATAGTTTCTTAACTTGTTTTGATGACGATGTAGTACACTTGCTATACGACTGATATTTTGTTTTGAAGAGTGACTTCTTCTATGTGATATCTGCATAGTGCCGCTTTACGAAAAGGCAATGATTGCACTTTTTAAAGGCGTGTGTATTAAGGGCTGTGTCAAGTGTACTGTCAGTTGAATTTTTAAAAGGCATTGCTTTTTTTTAATTGACACATTTCATCATTGGCTGTGCTTTTTATTGGCACCTCACATATCACTAAGCTTTCCTGATTCCAGTGTTTATTTTTTTGTGGATTTCAATGGGTTGTTCTCAGTGTTTTCAAAATCTTTTGGAATAATTGTTCCTCTGTGTTCATACAGCTGCATAACCCCCTGAAATAAACTATAACTATTTTTCCAGTTTTTACAAAACATGTTGTTTTTTGCCGTGATTGTTATAAAGCACATATTTAATTTAAAGGGGAAACTATTCGACTATGCGGTGTCTTCCTATTGGCAGTGTCTTCATTTGGCTTGAGTGTGACTGCTTTAAGCTGAGAAAGTCTGTGTATTGCACTCTCATTCAAACTCACATCTCATTACCTCGCACACTCACTCTGTCAGGAATATCTCACTCACTCACTCTGTCAGGAATCTCTGTGTGGTTTATAGGGCTATTAATGGATTAACAAATAAGAGTGCTATAGTCAAATGTTTTAATAAACACATTTCTGGACATAGTTGGGGGGTCATTCACCTACTCCTTACTGAATATTGTGACATTATAGGGGTGGTCAACCCTGCCAACAGCATAGTACCTTGTGAAACCCTTACAATTTTGAATTACACCAGATTAATTTGTAGCCCTACATTCTAAGGCATGTGAAACTTGATGCTTTAAGCATTCTCGTCACTGCTTGCACTCTTTGAGTGACTACATTAAGGTGGTGCTGCCATTGTGTGGACATTCATTCGTGGCAAATATCTCACTTTATCTCAGCCCTGACCTTTTAACAGACATCACATTGTATTCTGGGTCTTGAAATTGTGCTGTTAACATTTAAATTATTGGCTCAAAAGCCACCAGCAGTAGAGTGCAGTTGGGCAAAAATAAAATGTCAGCTGAAAATATCACACGTCACATTAATATACCTTGCAGCTATGATTTTGTTTTGTAGGTGGAATGTCATGTGTCATGTTTTCACCACTATCCCATTTGCATGGTGGCAGCACTCTTTTCACTGGTACCTGCCATTACATCTTGCATTGAATGTTTAAAGACTGGGGTGTATGGCAGTAGACCTATTATCAATCCAGACTTCTCGAAAAAGGGGCTGATGTATTAAAGGGTTTTAGCCATTCCACGTTTGCCGGAAACTGTGACAGTAGATACTGGCCAAGATTATTATGAGCCAGCCATTCACTGACCAGTGAAATAATTAAACACTGCCAAAAGATCAAACATGATTTTAATATTCCCAGGTTCTCGGCAGTGTACAAAATAAATAGATCAGACCTAAAACATACTTCTAAACAATGCACGTTTAATTCAAGCACACAAAACTGGAAGAAGAAACAATATTTTTTTGATATCCCTAAACAACAAATCTCAAGCAAAATAATCGAAGACCAGTCTTTCTTGCTGCTACCTTGTACAATATTGTTACAGTGTGTTGGCCCCTTCATGAAGAAATAAAAATGACTCATTCTCTATCACTTTCCTTTCTTTGAATTGCAGTTTAGTTTGTGGTTGTGCAGGTGTCAGTGTTTATCCGTTAGACTGATGAAGCTGTGCTACCTTTGGTGGGGTTTTATCCATTAATATAGGTTTAAACTTAAAACAGGATAGTCTACATATCACTTAGAGTGGTCCTTTACAATTTTCTTTAAATATACTCTGTTATGTTAAGCTAATGGAATTTATATAGTGCTCATACACCAGAGTATCTTGGTGCTAATTACCTGATACAGATAGTGCAATGAGTGTTGGAGTGCCAAGTTAGAATGGAAAGAGAAAGGTTTTCAAAGGCTGACTTCAAAAGTCAGTTCCGGACAAAGAGCAGCAGTGAGTTCCAAGCTTTGGCAGCAGCAACTGAGAAGCAATCATCGCCTAAGAAAGAGGTTGAGATCTTAGCACAGCCAATAGAAATTATTTCATTTATTTATTTAATTTATACCCCTTTTCTGTCATTGCACCTGGGATTTTATGTTTATGAACTCACGTATGACATCACTCATTACATGTTCTATTACATCATTTTTGACATCACTGATGACACTGATGCCTGCGGCCAGGCCCTGTGGCCAACCTCCACATGCAGCCAACTCACCACATGCAGCCAACTCCACAGTGTGCATGGCCTTCGGTTTGGCCACAGGGCCTGGCCCTAGGGACCCCATCCCCCAGGGTCTTTATTTTTTAAAAGTGGAGGGGGGCTCGTGGCCCTCCTCCCTGAGCCTCATTAGGCCCAGGGGACCCTGTTCCCCAATGTCTTTTTTATAAGGGGGAGGAGGGCCCACATGGCCCCCCTCCCGAGCCTCATTAGGCCCTGGTGACCTTATCCCCCAGGGCATTTTTTTATGAAAGGGGAGGGGGCGGCATGCCCCCCCTTCCTGAGCCTTGTTAGGTCCTGGGGACTCCATCCTCCAGGGCCACTTCTTTAAATAAAGGGGAGGGGAATGCGCATGGCCTCCCCACCCCAGGATGATTTTGGCCCTGGGAACCCCATCACTCGGCACCAAGCATGATTATCCCCCCTCCACGGGCAGACTTCAACCCCGGGGACCCCATACCCTGGGGCCCAGCATTATTATCAGGAAGAGGGGGCGTGTGGCCCCCCTCCCGGGCCAATTTCAGCTGCAGGGATTCATCCCCAGGGGCCCTCACACTTTAAACGGAGGAGCCTTGGTGCCTTCTCAAGGCACCAACCATACATTAGTTGGGGGCTGCAAGGGAGCAGAGCCGGCTCCCTGCATACAACAGGAGCAGGCATTGCTCCCTCACGCAGGGAGTAGTTATTAATGCTGCTCCCTGCAGGAGGGAAAAATATTCTGATCTGTTTCCCTACCCACTTCAGTGCAAGAAGGGAAACAGATCAAAAGTCTGCTTCTAGTGGACGGAGCATTTTCAAAGCTCCCACCCGCTAGGAGCGGACTTGGCGCCAAGCGAGAGCAAACACAGCTGTTCGTCCACACACTGCTGTGGGCAGAGAGACCGCTATGTCCTGGTGGTGGGGTCCCTGGGGCCATTAGTAATCATGGAGGGGGGACTCCCTTCCTTAAAGTAATCGGCCCTGGGAGTGGGCTACCCGGGGCCTTGCGGCCACCCTCCCCAAGTTGAACAATTTCGGCCTGGGAGTCCCCGGGGCCTTTAGAGGTTCGGGTGGGGGGAGGTCACACAACCTCCCTCCCCACTTTGCAAAATTTTGGCCTCGGAGAAGGGCTCCCCGGGGCCTGCCATGGCTTGGGGAACGGGGCTGCCCATCCCCCCTCCCCATACACAATATGTTCGGCCCTGAGGTTGGGCTCCTTGGTGCCTCTAATGGCTTGGGCAGGGGGGCAGTGTGCCCCCCGCTCCCTGTACACAATATGTTCAGTCCCGGGGTTGGGCTCCCCGGGGCCTTTGATGGCTTGGGGAGGAGGGGCCACATCCAAACTCCCCATAAACAATGTTTTTGGTCCTTGGGGTGGGCTCCCTAGGGCCTCGGGAAGCTCGGGATGGGGGCCATGCAGTACACCTCCCCTTTATGACTACAGCCTTGGAGGTGGGCTCTCCGAAGCTTATAGTTAATAAATGCAGCCCGCTGCCATTTTTTTCGATGCCTCAAGAGTCTTGGGGGATTGCCATATATTTTTTTTTTTGGGCCCTGGGGGAGGGGGGGGGTCCCTCTGGGTCCTCCCAGGGACCCTACAGGGTTAGGGGATCCCTACCCTGCCCCGTATATTATTGTTTTTTTTTAACATCAGTCTCAGAGTCCTGTAATGGCTGTCAGCAATATTTTTCTCAAGTTGCTGGCAGCCAATCAGAGCGCTCGCTTCCGCAAAAGTCTGACTACCGTGGGAGTGAGATGGCCCAAGGAAAATAAAGCTCCCTGAGCCGATCAGAACGCTCTATTTTTAAATCAGCGCTCCCGCCAGAGTCTCTCGAGACTCTTGTGGACCCAACCTTCCAGATATACAATTATTTCTGGCATTTAGTGCCTTGACCTTCTTTTCTTTGCTGTATACAATTATTTCTGTCTCTTAATTTCTTAAAAACTAATGAACAGATTTACACCAAATCAGAAAAAGCACAATCTGTGGACAAAGATCTAGCTTCCTGCCAAATCTGGTGTAATTGCGTTCAGCAGTTTTTTCTCTAGCCTTGTCTAAAGACTTTTATAGAAAATGCATGAGAATTTTGCATTTTGGCACCCCCTCTTTTCTCACCGCCCCCACCCCCCTCCCTTGACAGATCACCCCAAAGCATTTCAGGAACCAGCTGAAGTGGAAGACCTTTTTTTGGAACGTTTTGTCTAACTGGGCCAAACTTATTAGCAAACTAAAAACATTCTTTCTATGGAAAAGCAGCCCTAACTATAACTACCTATTGAATGGTTTTGTAAAAATATGTGAAAGATATATAAGTAGTTTTCATAGTGTCTAGACAAATATGTAATGATTGCATTTTAAATTGACAGCCTTGAAAAAGTCATCTTTTCGACGAAACACGTGTCGGCTGTGTGTTTTTCATCTGATACTGACCTACGTGTCAACAGACGTTGGATTCTTTGAAAATTAAAAGTTGGATCTGCTAGATTGGCAGAACAAAATTTCTATACTTGTGTTGTGCTCTGGATTTCTCAACAATAACTACTTAGTGATGACTGCCACTAGGCAATATATATAAATATATATATATTTTTTTGTTGCAGAATAAACACCTAGTTTGTATATCCCAAACCGGAGTGGTTCGTTATTCTTACCTGAAACCGGTAGGAATTCTCATATATATATATAAATATAAATATATATATATACATATATGTTCCTATGAAAACAAAATAACACCGACGTAATTAGGGGCTCTATTATGAAAGAACGTCACAAACATGCAGCCATCGTGTTAATGCAAATTTGCTACCTTCATCAATTCACAAGAATTTCCAGAAGTAGGCCTGGAACCAGGTCAGGAGTAAATTTTCAATCTTTCCCAGTGTGGGAAGAGATTTCAGGAGAGTTGGAGAAAACCCTTACACATGCAAGTTTGTAGGTATGCACAGACTGAAAATGATATTACAACCCTGAAACTACCACTTCTCGCTACTTCCAGCCCCAGCATGTAGATTTGAGGAAAGGTGGCAAATCAGGGCATTGCTAGAACACAAACCCTGCTATAACACTAGTCCTGGAATAATCATAGAAACCTTTATCTGAGCTCTGATATAATGAGAAAGCTGCCGTAACTTGCCACCTTACATGTCACCAAAGGGACAAGTGGATTCTTTTACAGGACAAGTAGTTTTAAGAAGCATCCTGTCCAATGGACAAGCAGATATTTTAGGAAATTCCAACATGCTGTGGCCAACTGTGCAGATCTCTAGATTTGGACCTTTTTAGAGAAAAAGAGTCCAGTTCACAGAATGGAGAGGTGGGAGGGTCGGTGAGGAATCTTCTGTTAGATAGAGCATCCACCAGATAGACAGTTATTCTAGGTAAATAACTTGTAATTCTGATGGATACTTCTAACTTCAGATTCCTCACCTTGTGAATACATAATGCAGCAGTACCTCCCCAGGTGACAGGTCTGTGAACTGGCTCATACAAAAAAATACCTGCAGGATCGAGAGGGCAAAATGCCTATCTCGACAGACCTGACTGTCAAGTCAGTAGTGCTCTTAGAACGCGTGCAACGAAGCTCACTTAGCCGCCTGACAAATATCCCGGACAGGTATTCCACATGCCAACGCAGTGGTAGCATCTTTGACTATGGCAGAATGAACCTGCAGGCCTTCCGGAGGCTGCTTCTTGGCCAGTGAATAGTAGAACTTGATGCAGACGACCAACCTATGAGAGATGGTCTGCTTCTCTACTGCCTTGCCCTTCTTTGTGCCATCAAACCACACAAAGAGCTGATGATACATACAATGTTCCTTGGTGCGATACATGTAAAAACAGAGTGCTTTCTTGGTGGGATCTAAACTATGGAGCGTCTCTTTTGAGGGAGGAGGCGGAGCTAGGATTGGCAGTAATGCGATAGCCTGTTTGATGTGAAACGATGTTAACACTGTTAGTAGAAAAGAAACTTGGGTCCTTAGCACCAGCTTATCTGGGAAGAACATGGTATAAAGGTTGTTGGACAGAGCCTGAAACTCGCTCACACACCAAGCTGATGTTATGGCAATCAGGAAGACCATTTTGAGGGTGATGAGATGTAATGAACAACTGTGCATTGGCTCAAAGGGAGTACACATTAAAGGTAAGAACCAATTTTAAATCACACAGTGGCATCACAAAGGGCTTTGTAGGAAATAAATGTTGCAAGCTGTTAGAAATGGGGGTCATTAGTTGGCAGCAGCTTGCACCCTGTTCAAGTAGGGACCCTTCCTTCTCGTCAGGGTAAGGGGATTACACACCCAAGATAACTCCTGCTCACCCACTTGGCAGCTTGGCATGAGCAGTCATGCTTATCTCAGAGGCAATGTGTAAAGAATTTGGACAAAAACACACAATAATGCAGTGATATCACTACAAATGGACACCACACCAGTTTAGACAAAATAACCAATATTTATCTGAATGAAACAAGACCAAAATGACAAAAATCCAACATACTATTGATTATCTGTGTGAGGCATTTAATTTACATGAGGTGTCCTAATTGGCGATTGCTTCTTTTATGTTGTCTTTATTGTATGTTTATAATAAAAAGATTTATAAAAAAAAAATAATAATCCAACATACACAAGCAAAGATATCACTTTTAAAAGTTTACAAATTTTTCAGTCCGTAGGAAAGTATGGATGCGCCACTTTTAGCACAAAGTATCTGGGATGCATCAAAATCAAGGACGAAAACAGGTGTAGGGGACGTGAGATAAAGAAAAAGAAGTAATGCATCGGTTCCTTACTCCTAGTGGAGGTGATGCGTTGGTTCCTTACTGCCAGGGGAGGTGATGCGTCGGTTCCATACTGCAGCGCAGGGGAGGTGAAGTGTCAATTCCTTACTGTCAGGGGAGGTGATGCGTTGGTTCCTTACTGTGAGGGGAGTTGATGCGTCGACTTCCAGACAGGCAGCCTTGGTCTTAATACTGGGCTGCATCGATGAAGAACTGGCTCACCGGTGTGATGCGTTGAAAAACTGAACGCTCTGGGTCGATGCGACGGTGGCGAAACAGGCGCTGTGTTGATTTTTCAGCCGCATGGCAGGTGATGCATCGAGTTCTTAAGCCGCACAGCAGGACCTGTGTAGAAGTCGAAGCAGGTGCCATGGATGTCGGTGATAGGGCTCGAGACTCGGGCTGCAGCGATCTTTCAGCCGCACGGCAGGCGCTGCATAGATTCTTCAGCCGCACGGCGGCGATGCAGCGATTTTTCAGCCGCATGGCGAGGCTGCATAGGAAAAACAGGCACTGAAGAGCGATGTGTGGGTTTTCATGCTTCTTTGCAGCAAAACCATCTCCAAGGGCCTATAACTGGAATTGGCACCCCTTGGCAGGTCAGAACTCCAAGCAGAGGAGTTCAGGGGCTGCAGATGAAGTCTTTGATGGCCCTGAGACTTCTTAACAGGAGGCAAGCACACACAAGCCCTTGGAGAACTTTGGCAAGAAGGATACAAAAAGCAAAGTCCAGTCCTTTTACTGCCCAAGATAGAGGCAGCAAGCAGTAGGTCAGCACAACACAGCAACAAGCAGAGTGACAGTTTCACTCCTACAGCTTCTCCAGCTCTTCTTCTTGGCAGAATCTCCTCTTAATATAGAAGTGTACTGAAGCTATGGTGTCACAGCACCAGCACTCATCCCAGTTTCTGAATTTGAAGTAGGCAAACTTTGAAGGAAAGTCTTATAGTGCACAAGATTGTGCCTTTCCCTGACCTGGCTCCAGACACACTACAGTGGAGTAGAGACAGCTTTGTGTGAGATCAGGCACAGCCCTATTCTGCTGTCAGTGACAACTCCTCCCACCACTCTTGCTCAGGAAGACCCATCAGCCTGGTGATGGGCCATCAGGATATGCATCACAAACCTCAGCTCACTTTGTGTGACTGTCTAGAGTGAATGCACAAACGGCCCAACTGTCAGTCTAAACCAGACGTTGATTCCACAGGCAGGAAGAGACACAGAATGACAAAGCAAAAAACTGCCCAATTTCTACAAGTGGCATTTTCAGATACACAATTTAAAAACCAACTTCAATGCAAGATGCTTTTTTAAATTCTGAGTTTGGGGAACCTAAACTCCAAATTTCTACCTCTTTCCAATTGAAAGGTACACTTTTAAAATGTTACAAGGCAGCACCAATGATAACCTATGGGAGATATAGTCCTTGCAATAGTGGAAAATGAAATTGGCAATATTTCACTATCAGGACATGTAAAACACACCAGTACATGTCCTACCTTTGACATACACTGCACCCTTCCCTTGGGGATACCTTGGGCCTACCTTAGGGGTGCCTTACATGTAGAAAAAGGCAAAGTTGGTGCCTGCCAAGTGGGTACACTTGCCAGGTCGACATGGCAGTTTAAAACTGCACACACAGACACTGCAGTGGCAGGTCTGAGACATGATTATAGGGCTACTCCTGTGGGTGGCAAAATCAGTGCTGCAGGCCCATTAGTAGCATTTGAATTACAGGCACTGGGCACACATAGTGCACTTTAATAGGGACTTACCAGCAAAACAAATTTGCCAATCATGGAAAACCAAATCATCAATACAATTTAGACAGAGAGCATATGCACTTTAGCACTGACCAGCAGTGGTGAAGTGCCCAAAGTCCTAAAGCCAACAAGAATAGGTCAGACAAAAAAGTAAGAAGAAGGCAAAAAGTTTGGGGATAACCCTGCAAAAAGGGCCAGGTCCAACACAAGCCTTTAATAAATCTTATCACAATGGGTGATTTAAACAATGAAGGCTAATCCAGCACCTGAAAAAAAGCAGAGAGGGCCGACAAATAGCCTTTAACAGTGTCCAAAGCAAGTCCTTGCTGGGCCAGAGACAAAACAAACAACAAAACTACTGACAACTTGACCAGCAGCAGGTCAGCCTGGTGAGTGCCACACCAATAAAGAATCTGTCCATATATCCATTTTGTTGAGAGACGCCTCACCGCCAAGATGATATTAAAGACCTGAGGAGGAAGGTCAAATGAGGTCAACTGCCATTGCTCAATCTCCAAGCATGGGGATGCGGTTGTGCATGCCCAGCTGCATCACTCTGTCCTGCTGCTGTGACAGAAGATCCTCTCGAAGCAGCAGCTAAACCAAAAGACAGATGATCATACTCAGAAGTTCCAAATACCATGTTGTCCTGGCCCAATCCAGTGCCACTAGGATGACTTGGGCCTGGTCATTCCTGATCATCTTCAGAACTCGAGACGGGAACAGTGGTGGGCAGACATACAAGAGTCTGAAGCTCCACTGTATGTGGCTCAGAGAGACAGCCTCCTTGGGAACTCCAAAGTTTGGGCTGGAGTTTTCCTCAGTGATGACCAAGGCAGTCAATCGTGTTTAAACCAGACCGGATAAAAAATGTTGCTGCATCTTGGATAGCTTGGCTCAGGGACACCTGGAAGTCGTCCTCAACTGCAGGTAAAACTTGGGCCACTGTGTCCCAAAGGGCAATGGAGTAGCAGTCTACAAGACAGCTGGCATTGTAGACCACAGATCAAAGTTGTAGATGATAAGATGCACCTTGACAATGGTCTCTAGCTCTTTAGATTGACAATCAGGTGAGGTGGTGGGAAAGGTGTTAGGATTTACCTTACTGGTGGACACCTGTGCCACCAAGCTTTCTGGTGGTGGGTGCTGTGTAAGGAAATCAGGGTCTCCTGGTGCTGGGCAATGCATTGAGTGACCTTTCCATTGACTGTTGGTCCCAAACATGGTTTTGTCCAAGAAATGGCAACGGAGGTTCCATCGATGCTTGACGAGGCTGGAGGACCTCTGTAAGAACATTAGAATTTACCTCTAATGTTAGCGAAGGAGGCACTTTCTTCAGTAGCAGGGCTGGGAGGAGAAATAAGGCCAGTATCTGGGGAAGCATACAGACCACTAGCGTCTTGTAGTTTTCTATACCAATTGGTCTCATGATATTAGAGGATGAAATCATCTGCTTCATCAAATTGTCATTGCCCGAATCAGTGCTGAAACGTTGCATGAAGTCTAAGCTCTACCTCATCATAAGGACAAAGTATCAGATTCTGAGGGGTTGCAGGCTGGCTGCACTCCGGAGGGACCAGGAGATGGCCTCAGTTGAGGTCAGAATGGATTCTGTGGATTCTGCTCAATGTTAAAGAGCACAATGGGTTGCAAATCCTCCTTCAACATCAGAGGAGGAGTCACCGGCAACGATGCAAAGGGAACCAATGCAGCGGGTATCGCCAGACCCAAAGTAGGCTCCAGAGCCAATGCTGAATCAGAAGCAAGTCTGAGGGGTACGGATGGTGCTGAGGGTGGATCTGCCACTGGAACTTCGACTGAAGGCCCAGGTAGAATCCTCTGGCCTGAAGGCATGCCAGAGGGGATCAGTAAAGTGCCAGAATGCACAGAATGGCCTCCCTAAAGGCTTCAATTTGCTGCATCATCGCCGGTGAACCTGAAAATTTAGGGAGCTTCGGAACCAAGTTCAGAATCTGCTCCCCTGGAAATCGGAATAAGACCAAGTGGCATGCTGATGCCCTTGCACCCTCTCTGGAATTTGAGAATGGGGAGAAGGGGCTGATTCCCACTTAGATTTCTTATGCTTCTTTTTAAAAATACCCGACCACTTTGACCACAATGAAGATCTGTTGTGGGAATGAGTTAGGGAGCGGGAACAGGACTTTGCTTTTGACCTTGACCAGTCACAGCATGGAGTCTTCTGATGTTTGGTGATATAAACTTCGCCTCACGGTTGAATATGGCCTTCGAGTTCATCTGGGTAAATCAGTCGTAGGTCTAGGAGTCTTGTTCTAATCACAGGCACCACAGACAAAAGTTGTTGGAGTCTGTCAAAGACATCTGTTTGTGACAGCTCCTGCATGGTTTGAAACCTGTCATCTTGGGAGCTGACATCTTCCCTTGTACAATGAAAAACAATTAGAATTTTTGGTCATGAAAAGACTTTAAAAAATTAAGGAGTGGCTCCGGATCCACTTCTAAAGACATGGAACGAAAGGGACCGACATAAGCACGATTGGGTGGCATTTACATGCAGTTCTGCACGGCACTCGAGTGGAATGACGTTGGCGCAGAGCCACAAGATGCCTCCTACTGGTGTGCAAAAAGTACTGGATTACATTTTCCGGACACAGCCTGATGCCAGGGGAATATTCACAAAGTAAGAAATCTGTGGTTAGAAGTATGTCACATTGATTGATTTGTATTGTGCACTAAGCCCAGAGAGGGTATCCAGGCGCTTGGGCAGGTGTGTGGTCCCCAAGATGCTAATACGAAGAGCTATATCTTTAGCTTCTAGCGGGACTCAAGAAGCGAAGAGGAGGCTCTGATATGTTGAGGGAGGTCGTTCCATGTCTTGGGTGCGATGTAGGAGAAGGAGCGACCTCCATTTTTGCTTTTACGGATATAGGGTATGTGTATGAATGAGAGTGAGGCAGAGTATAGGTGTCTGGTGGGTTGGTGAAAGCATATGCAGCTGTTCAGGTATTCTGCTCCTGTGTTGTGTAGGGTTTTGTATTATTGTGTGAGAAGTCTGAATTGGTTGTGCGTATGAAAGGGGAGCCAGTGAAGCTTCTTGAGGTGTGGTGTGATGTGGGTATGGCATGGGAGGTCGGGTATGAGTCTTGAGTATCCATCAAAATATTCGTTTCCAATGGTATCTACTAGTTTATTATAGTATTTTTTATTAAACCAGGAGAATTTACTGTGTTTTTCTTTGAAATTGTACAGTTCACTATCTAAATACTCAATTGCAACAACTAAACCCAATGAAAACTATTAGTAACTGGCAAACTGGAATTCCCTGCAGAACAGCCATTAACCTGGAGACAATGGTTCACCATGATAGATCATGTAAATGTGGAATATCCTGAAACTGGAATACTCAGGTTGCTGACACTCTTGGGTTGCCACAAGATATCTAGATTGTGGTCATACTGTTGCGACACATGCCTCCCCATCTTTATAAAAGAATGTGAAGACAGATATTGGCTTTCTCCATTCTTCCATTTAATCTCGGGAAAGGTAACCATTGGTGGAGAACATACTTCTCCATGACAGTCAACTCTCCTGACGCCATGAGGGGACCTTCTGCCAGTCTTCGTTTTTCATCCAACAGCAATAAACATTATTTTAATGGCTTGCCCATAAATTGAACATTGAAACTACAAATCCTTGAATGTGTATAGTGTAGGCTAGAAAACCAGGACTGGTTGAAGTTATCCGACCAGGTAATAGATTTCCTGTCCCATTTTTAGACAGGTAAAGTGTAATGTTTTGCAAACCGCCACATAGTCCCAAAGTCATACCAAGACACAGAAGTATTTTTGGTACAAGTTGGTTGGTGCCTTACTGACTTTGTTCCACCATGCATGCAGGTGGTTGTCATGATGCAGAGGTGTCCCTACAGGTCATGCCATATTAGCAGAATAATATGTCTTCCTGAGGGCTAGGACACTCAAGTCGTGCACTAGCCTACCTGTAAACGTGTGAGGATGGTCTTTATAGGCTTACAATTGATATTTTATGAATGGGCTGATAAGATGTTCTGCAACACGTTAAATTGTGTTTATTTTGGATCGTCGCCAGTGCACTGGAGGTGCATAATCATACAATATCTATTATACCAATACAGTGGTGCTGGAAAAATTTCAAAGTGGGCGTGCTGCCATCAATATTATGTCAATGAAGTCATAGGCTATGCGGAAAACTCAGGCGTCACACAAAGAACAAGAGAGGATGTAGCCTTACGGCTAGAGCGGTCGACCACGAAGCTGGGGAACCAGGTTCGAGTCTCGGCAACAACGCTCAACATCCTGTGAATCTGGGCAAAATACTTAATCTCCCCGTGCCTAACAAAAAGAAATTAATGTGTCCTTCTGTAACGAAACTGGTGCTCATGTAAAGCGCTCTGATACCCGATGTCTCAAGTCTAGTTCGCACTCTTTAAAAAAAAATGTTTTTAAAGTGTGGGAAATGAGCAACACTCAGTCAAGAGAGTATTAAGGGTGTGGTATGTAGCTGGTGGTGCACTTTGGAGCACCCTGTCACACATATATTAATGCATCATGGTGTGGTAGTGCACAGTCATTAACAGACTGCACATTTTCCATTGAAATGGGCACTAAATTTGCATAATCAAAAAATCAAAGGGGGGTGGGGAGTGAAGAGGAAAAAGGTAGAATCGTCCTCCTCTTAATATTGTTATTCAACACAGGGATTCTACCATTTATTACATGGATCTATATGTGCATATGTGTGTGCTATTCTTATTTAAGGTGTTAATCATACGTAAATGATGGTGTCATAAAAAGATCTAAGCACCTTCTCTTAATTTCAGGAAGGGCGATATTTCAAAAATTCCGGTGAGCCACGAGAAGGTAATTCCTTGGTGACCGCGCTCCTTCCAGCATTGTCTAATTGAAGGCGCCCTTACACCTCTCGTGACAGCTCAAGGAGCGGTAACGATAACACACGGATGTTTTTTTTTGCAGGATATACTACTGGTATATTTTGTCAACTGCCCAAATAGGGAGCAGTGGAAAGTACTTGTAACCAGCAGGCATATGTACATTCATTATTATATCACCCAGTGAGGTGTAACAGGGATCGTTTTTTGGTCCTGAGGAAGAAAGCCAAGGGGATGGCTTCTGAAACATGTCGACCTTGTAGAAGGTGACTCATCATAGAACACCATCTACACCTCCCCATTTTTACTATTCTCAGCTAGGGAAGGCAATAAAATATATTTTTCCACTAGCCAGAGAATTTTTAATCATTGCACACTTTTTTCACGATCCCACGCACTACACATATTCACTAATCACTAAATAAAGTGCTCCCGCGTCTACGTAGGTCGTAGCACGCCCCGTCCCGTAGAGGGCGGGAAGACTCCAATGATGAAGCATGACACTGAATCAGGTTTCAGTGTGTGAGGGGTATTTTACAATTTTTGAAATATTGCCCTTCCTGAAATTAAGAGAAGGTGCTTAGATCTTTTTATGACACCATCATTTACGTATGACTAACACCTTAAATAAGAATAGCACACACATATGCACGTATAGATCCATGTAATAAATGGTAGAATCCCTGTGTTCAATAACTAAATTTGCATAGACATACAGTTTTACTGATAAAACGACATTTCACACAAATGATAATGAGTGGAAAATTTTACAAAAAATGTATCATTTGCGAATCACAAAATAAAGTGCCTTGATTAAAAGGGCTTAGTTTGTGCTTTCCTGACTGCTGATATCTGTCGAAAAATGTGTGCAGTTCATCTACAGGCAGGGCTTTAAGTGGGCCGGGTCTCACTGGTGCTGAGCACCAGCAGTTTTTTAAAGGGGGCCTCGAAACGGGTCTCTATTGGGCTCTGTTTTGTGCCCTGGCACAGGCGGTCCATTTTTTTCGGACTGCAGTGACAGCAGGCACATTGATGTGCCCTGCTCACAGGGCTCACTTCTCACTAGTGGAGAAGTTACGGCATGACGTCATGCCAGGTGAGCCTTGTAGGGGAAGGGAAATCCTTTAAAGAGAGTCATTTTCTCTCTGGATTTCCCTTCTCTTTTTGAAACTCAGGAGCAGCAACATTGTTGTGGTGTCACCAGGGCTTTAAGTGGAAGCTTTTTTAATATTATATACAAGCCATAGTTGCTGCTTATTTATCTTATGCAACTAACAAAAATTGACAAAGCCAATAGTCCTGACTTGTTGTAGGTATGAAGTTACTTGTTGTATCATATATCTGGATGCAATGACAGAAACAGCAAAATACAAGTCGGGCGGCACACTATGCTAAGCACAGAATTTTAGCTTACCAGTTTTTAAGCCACGCCCTTAATTACATTGGTCACGCCCCTTTTAGAGACCCCCCCCCAGTTTTTTCATCCCACTTAAAGCCCTGTCTACAGGTAATTTCAGATGTTGTGTGTTAAATAATTGACATCCTCGAGCCTTTCCTTTCACACTCCCTGTACCACAGCAAGATTGCCATATAATTCACTTTACAGAATGCTCACACTGCAGTCAGTGAAAGAAAACACCAATATCCAGGTTAAAAAACTAAGCAGCAATTTGACAGAAATCATAACCTGACATTTGACCTCACGGCACATGTGGCAAAATGAAAATAAAACTTTTAAAGGCTTCTTTATTGCTCATTCACCTTCCGAACGCCATTATGATTACTTTGGGGGCGCTCTGGCACCCCGTGCACCCCTACTTCCAGGGCCTGTGTATCAATAGGACTATTGCAATACTTGACATTTCTGCCATTAGTCAGCTGGTGCTCAGGAAGCATACATTCGGTTATTGGCCTTCCAACACACGGACAGAAATTACACTTTTCTGAAGTTCTTTTAACCCACCAGGCAAAGAGTGTGTTAAGTTTAGATCTTCAGGCAGTTCGTAACATAAGCAACGCTTCCCATCTCATAACATCAGTTCGCGGCCTGCTTTCCTTAGCTCTATACGCAAGAACCATGATGTAAGCAGCCTTTTCCTGCAGCTTTTCACCAGCCCCCGAAGCTAGCCTGGTTAAGCCGTCAATAATAGCTGCTTGGTTAATTCTCTGCCCGAACTCGTCCTGACATAAAATAAATCAAATCCAGCTCGTCAGGCAGCAGCTGGATTCTCGCACAGGGGCTGGCTTGCTCAGGTAGAGCACACACACTCTAACCTTCAGCCCAGAAAGGCATTCATTCCTGAGAGTGCAGAGCTCACATTCCAGGCATGCATCCGCGCTCGTTCTAAGCCCCCACAGAAACCAAGAGGAGAAAGGCTGCCAAACAACATGAAAGCAAATAAAGGAATAAAGGAATACAGCAAACATTTACCGTGGCGTTCCACCAACTCGCGTAAGCCATAGTCCCCGCTCTTTCTTTTACTCCCTCTAAGCTCTGTGTGCCACAAGGCCAGGCGCTATGCTATGTCTGTGGTGTGCACCGGTGCTGGGAGGTGTGTGCGCTGCAGACGCTGCCGCCCGCCGCACCCCGCCTGTTATCTACACTAGGGTGGAGAGGATACTGCCCGACGCGGGCTCCCAGCCTGCTGGGGCTGTCACTCCCTTAATTGTCTGGAACGGAATTCCTCACAGCTTCCTCACTGTCTCTTGTGAAACTAGGAGTCAGCCTGGCAGCCCGCGCCTGGCCTCGTGCCAGGGGTGGCCCTGACAGGTATGGGGAGTGTAGGACAGCGAGTGGCTGCCCACGCCCAGACACCCCCACTCCTCGCCCCCGACTCAATTCCTGGCCTATCTCCACCCTGCCTGGCCTGCACTCGGAGCGCAGTCCGGCGCAGCCCCGGACCCGCTCACATCCTAACTTTGCTGCGATTTCCTTTCGCTCAAGCCCTGCCATGTTCTAGTGACTCACAGCGCATGTATCGTGATTACTGCCCTGCAAGCCGGGCACACACCACCATTAAAAGCAATTACTTTTATTGCGCAGTTCAAGCGCAGTCATCTACGCAGGTCGATAGCAGGGGCATAAATCACCACAGCAGTCACTCGTTTTGCTGGACTGCAGATACGCTAGATAAAAATCTTTTTCTTAGCCAGAATCGCAGAAAGCACGTTGCACCTTATCGCCACTCTGCCCTTACCTCTTTCGATCCCTTGCCAGCCCCCGATGAACGTCTTCTCCCTTTATTTGGCTTAGACATGCTGTTTGCTGGACTGTTCTAACGTCTCCTTTTTTGGGGAATTCGCTGGGAGCAGCAAAGTGAGAGAGTCAAGTTACAATGCAACTTCCTACTGCGTGAAGCGACTTTTCCGACTCAGAGAGTGGCCAGTTCTGCAGAAGTTCCTCCTTCGCCCTCTGTGTGCCAGGAGCCCTCCGAGCTTCGACGCTGCAGCAGGCTAAGTCCTCCGTAGCTTTGTTTACTTGCTCAGTCGGCAGCATTGGACTTGGGTATTACTGTAAACCTGTCCAGGCGTATTTTCTAGCTTGCCGAAGGGGCTAGGCGTTGCCCGGTTTCTGAAGTCGTGTGTGTTTTTCCTTTGCAGCAGCAGAAGGGTTAAGACCGACAGGGCAGTCTAACACAACATACTGCATTCTTGTTCATTACTGTACTGGGGACACTCCCTCGCCGTACACACCCTCGCTCTGACTGTTGTGTTAGTGTTGGGGTGTTTGCTGTTGCTGTGGTTGCGGGCAGCTGGGATCATGGGCACCCAGGAATTGAGTGCTTTGTTAATATGAACAATTGTGTTTTATATAAAGCTCATCAAGCCAGATTGTTGCTGTAGTGCTGCAATGTTAAGATTGTGTCAACACATTTCTCTGTGTCCTACTCTCGCTTATCTCCATTACGCAATGAGACTCCTGTGCCTGTAGACATACCCCCTGCCACTATAAACTGTTACCACCCCCTGCACACCTCCTGCATGAAGCAAGCCTCCATAGACACAGTTAGCTTGACAACCGGGAGGGAGGGTCATAATGGAGCAGTGGCCTAGCTGAGCACTCTGCCGTCCGCGGGGGGTAAATTCTGCGTTTGCCACCCCTGCGGCAAACGCATGTAAGAGCAGGGGGGAGTGGAGCCGCCCCCAAAACTCGTGCTGCCCAGGGTGGACTACCCCCCCCCCACACCCCTGTTGCTACGCCACTGCAATGGAGATAAGCGAGAGTAGGACACAGAGTAATGCAATTACCGGTAAGTAAAGAAGCATTACCTCCGTGTCCCTCTTGCTTATCTCCATTACGCAATGAGACATACCAAGCCAAAAAAGACCAGGTCAACTGTACAATTTCATGCCGAGATATACCCAAACAAATGCACAGAAATGGTCAAACAAAAAGTAAAGACAGCCCAGTTCCAACACAGTGGACAGAACCACGGAGCCAAACACCAGATCCCAAACACATGAAAGAATAGAGAAAGACAACAAGTCAAGCTCCCCCAATCGGCGAGCAGACATTACCGCCATGAGAAAAACACCACCAGCAAAACAGAAGGAGCAAACCCACAGACGACAGAAGCCCACCCGGGGGACACTGGAGAGCCCACAAAACCAGTAGTATATCCAAAGAGAGACCCACCACCTGAGGGAAAGGATGTAGAGTGAACTACCCCATAAAGATCCAGGAGACCAGACCCAGACTGACCAACAGACCACCACAATGGGACCGGAAAGCCTTAAAAGCCCATCCTGGAGGGATTCCAGCACCCGGGGAAGAGAAACCGAAAACTGAACCACATGTGGCCAATCACACCAAGCCTGAAACAACTCCCAGTGCCGAGCATGAGAAGACCTGGCAGAAACCTTCCGGAAGTCAGCAAAGAAGAGAAGACAGAGGCTGAGAGACCCTGCACAACAAGCCACCCCGCACAACCTCCTAGACATCAATTAGTGACTCGCCAGAGATGGCATCAGGAGAGATAGAACCAAGGGAAGCCGTCACTCCAGACCCGCCATCGTTACCCGCAACAGCGAAAACCAGACAGAGCGGGACCATGCCGGAGCACCCACCCGAACCAGACCACTGGATCAAAGGAAATGGAGGGAAGCGAACAACTGACCAACGGTCAAGGACATGGCAGGGCATCCAACCCCGAAACCAACAAACCGTGGCAAACATCCGAGGAACAAGGCAACCACATCCAAATGGAGACTGCCTGAACAGAAGCCCAACCAAGCTGAACGAACCTACAGCATTCATGCGGCCTGGCAATGTTATACAATGCCCAGAAACGCCCGGAACAGGGCTTCCAACAAAAACGTGATCCCGAAGGGAACTCACGGTGACTACTGTGCAGTCACACAGAAATCATGAGAAGACCGAAGAACCAGACCCGTCAGTACTTGTGAATAAAAAAACAAGGGAAAAGAAGCCCCAAGCACCCACAGTCGTCCAGACACGGGAAGAAGGAAATCTCCTGCAGATGAAGAACTGCCATTAGGGGAGCTGTGGAAATGTGCCTTTTTAGGGGCACACCGGTGCAGGGGTCACCCTTCTCTGTCCACGGGTCCGTAGACCAACAAAGTAGAGATCAACACTGAAGCTGGAATTCAAAATAACAACTTTATTAACTTCTCATGAGTGGAACCACGTCCAACAACACTCTCAAGTGTTGCAGGAGGTGGCACATTGAAGTCACAGAACACAGGCCTTATATACAGCTTTTTCTGCACTGGTAAGCATGTAGTTACAAATAGAAGGTACAAGCATACACAAGAATAACTACCTACAAACATGGGCAGATGGATATTACTTAGTCAGCAAAGTGGGAGGGGGAGCAGAACTGCTTACAGTTGCAAGACACAGTTGACAGTTATGTCTTAAGTCAGGTGCATTCTAGCAGCTACAGGCCTTTGCTCAGCACATTGCTTTTAGCTCAGTACAGAAGGAGTTAACTAGAGTTGATGACACAAGCAGAATAGAAAAGCAAGCAACAGTGAAGACGGAAGAATTACATAGCTAACAAAATGGATGCCACAAACAAGATGGCTTCAGCTCATGCTAACAGCAATTATTTTCGATTCCCACAGACGGCCCTTTTAGCATTGGCTGAAGTCATTTCTACGATTTAGAAGGGGCATGGAAGATATCCTGTACATCTATTCTTATGAGTTCATTAATTTCCTGGTCCATTGCTAGGCGGGCATTTACATTCTTGACATTTTGTTTAGTCAGTATACATGAGGTACAGGTAGAAATACAAAGGGAACAGAGCATCGGGCCACATTGGATACATAGGCAACAGGTGAAAAGAATTACAAAAAATATACATAGGGCTGACAATAGCTTCCAGCCCCATACAGTAAACATGTTCCATAGCCATCCAGTCAAAGTCCAAGTTCCTGAATCCTGATGTATTTCAGTGGCTATGTTATGCAGTTTGGAAATAGTCAACAGCACATGTCTGATGCAATGTCTAAATTAAAACATTATCTTGATAGACCTTCCGGTGTTCTTCTTTATGAGGGCTAGAGTACCAATGATATGTTCAGGGGGGGGGCGGAGTAGTACTTATCAAAGTGTGCACAAGATATTTTTCTTGCAGAAAAAACAGTATTCCAAATATGAATATTAAAGCAAACATAATAATTGTCACAAAAACAATCTTTGTTTTGGGGGACCAGGAGGACCAAACAGGGCCATGGGAATTAGGGCGAGGAGCCGCAAAGGTCTGCTCCTCCTCAAAAGTGGGACGACCAAAGGGGTACATTGCTAACAAACAAAATACTTGGGGAATTGAAGCCACTGTACAACCAGCCAGAGGGGAGTCTTCTCCCTGTGTCCGTCTGAGCCTCACAGGCAGGCTCTTATCGTTCATCAAGTATTGACTCTCCCACGGTGGAGCTGCACAACTTGCAATCCAGAAAAACAATCGCAGGCCAGGCTTAAGGAAAAAGTCTTTCTTTCAGGATAGGGCAATCACCCTCAATGATCCTGTCCAGTGCCTCAGGCAGTGCACCAGTAGTTTTCAATCTAATATAACAGGCACCAGAGACACAGCACCTGTACCCTAAACTCTAGTCCTTCCCTAACTCCTGTGTTGCCCCGCTGGCGCACTGCTCTTTCATCGGGGCCGCAGATTGTACCTAGTGTTCCCAGGCACCTCCTTATCAGCAAACAAAGGTGCAGACTTGCATTCACTTGGGGACCGGGACTCAGAGGCCTGATGCACAGAAACTGGAGTATCTGAAGCAACCCTTGCTTCAGAGGGGGTCCCCTCAGGCAAAACCTCCTTGCTCTTGTTATCGGTCTGTGCCTCTCTTAGCTAGGCATAAAAAAAAAGAACAAAGCAAGGAATCAGCTCTCCGTCCTGATTTGTGACCCCGTCTTTCACCCAAGAATTATCCGACAGTGGTAGGGGTACACGTTTCTTCCGGCCTTCCACCTTCACCGCTGTTATAGTGGCCAGCAACACCTGGGCTGGGTTCCTTCACCTTGGCTCCAAATTAGACTTGCGCTTAGTCCCCTGGTTGGATCTGATATCATGGCCCCTCTGGCAATGGTTGTAGGACAGCAGATATCTGTTAGTGAACAGAACGGAAATCTTTAGACAAAACATACAAATAATCAATCAAAAGAGGATATTCAATTTCAGAAACGCCTCTATATTATTCATCTGAAGAACCTAAAAAAAAAGGAATTTCAAAACAACTATTCTTTTAACAAACTTGTACTTAATAAGTCATAGAAATCACGATACAGCTTCTACTTTGTGAACCTTCAATATTGTGCAAAAACTGCAGACACCTCTAAAATTCTTTTCCTTGCATAAGAACAACCATGTTTTGCACTTATGACCATGCTCTCATATTATAGGTGTAGCGGGAAACTCTAAAACTGTGAATGTAACAGAGATCCATATTACATGAATAACTGATAAATTAAACATAACGTAGTAGGTACATGAATTTTCCAGCAGAACTTGTTTGTGGCAGACAAGAAAACAAGCAAAGAACATTTTGTTCTTAAAAATGTGTGCTAAGGGCATATGGGCATCTTTCCTAGCATTGTGAACCATGTGCATCATACTTTTCACGATCCGGGCCATGTAACATCATATTCAGGGAGAAACCTATTCACCAACTCTAGCAAGGGCTGTCAGCTCGATTACATAGACTAACTAATAAGGGACTCGTGATGCCTCTGTGACTTATGTAGTGCTGCAAAAACATAAAGAATAATGGTGTTACCACCTGGGAATTTGGAACAAAAACCACCAACATATAGTTCCCCTTAAAGGTCAAATAAGGGAACATCAGTCTATTCTGCCCATCCTTTCATCCTTATCCAATTCCAATTTCATCAGTTTACAGAAAGGAGGGGTAGTAACATGGCGTATTTATTTATTCATTTTGTTAATTCTAACAATTTGTTCAAACAGTATTACTTAATAGCCAATTAGACGTGCACTGGTGAGGTGCTTTGTCTCTATTTATTCAAGAACATATTCACAGCATCCTGTGAAATGAATGAATGACTAAAACGAGCCCAACCGATTGTCTCATGGCCGTTCCTAGACAGCTCAGGCAGGCGAGAGAGAGAGAACACAACAACAAGCTGCCCTGCGTACTTTCCACGCAGAATAGCTCACAATAATACACATAATAGGCACATAAACCAAGAAAAAAGGACACAATAATACATATACCAAGCACAAAAACCCAAAAACACAGTGTGTTACTTAATTTTACTTACTCTTAATTTGCCCAGGAGCTAGTCTCCTACCCCCCTTCGACAGTAGGTAACCTAAGCAGGTGACCTCCTGTCGACAATAGTTACCCCCTTTGGCAGCTGGGCACGGACAGACTTGTAGGAGGTAAATAGCTAGGGGAAACCACACCAAGGAGGCCATGTCCAATACTATTGGACTGTACCACTTTGTACATTTTGCTGTACAAGCACATTGAGCTAACTAGAAAACATGAATCCAATGACCAACTACCAATTCCTTTAGCTATTGTGCTGTTTAACATGATGGTGCATTAATGCAAACTTTATTTTATTGCCTCCTCATCTGGCCCTGGCACAGCAACCTTAAATTAAAACCATTATTCTGTATGCATGGCAGAGCTGTTCTCTGTGTCAGGAGCTGTACATGGCCCACAGATGCTGCTGCCCCTCCTTCCCTCTTATGGCTTCATAGAACCTGCCCGGTCTTTTGCCAAAAAATAATAAGCAGAGCCTCCCCTCTCTCTCTACGCTCTGGCCCCCTCCTTCGGAATGTCTTCCAAGGTCGAAGTGCCAGAGCAAGCCTGCCAGAAACAAACCCTCCTTCTGTTTCATAGAGGGGGAGAGCACATTCCTACATGCACTTTTAAAATACGTGTCTCTTTAAGCACAGAGATACACAGCACTGTGTAATTTAAACGCGCATTTTTCTTTACATTTTTCAAAAGTTGCACTTTTCCTATGTCAAAACAAATGTACATTGTTACTAGTATTTCTGATCAAACCATATTGTTATTTATGTATTATTATTTATTCATTCTTCAAAATTTAAAGTGTAATTCTTCCAATGGCATCTGCAGAACACAATGACGACAACAAACCAAATTGAGCTCATTCCAGACATTTTCAAGAAGGGGCCACACACTCATAACACACAACACAGCTTGCTAAGGCAAGCCATCCTTACACAAAGAGCACAGTCGCTACTCACTCAAACAAGTACTTCACAAGCATCACCACCGGTGTCAGTCCACAAACTTCATAGACACTCAAACACACAATCAAACCACAAATCAACACCAGGCCAAAACAAAAGGCAGCCCACAGACTGCACTCAAACCAAACCAATTGTAAATCATATTTACAAACAAAAAGAGCTCTCAAAAGCAGTCCAGAAACTGCACCAAGACAAGTAAACAGCCCAAAGACTGTTCCATGTTCAAGAAGACAGGGTCTAGCCCCAGACCTTTTCCAAAATACGCCGAATTACCAGTTGGTCTGGCAGAGTGTTCGCAAACACTCTGTGTCTTTACCAAATCATACTTATTCCAGAAGGCATGCCTATTACAGGGGTCCGCAGACCCACCCAAAACAAGATAGGGTAAAACCCCCAAGCCTTTGCAAGAAGAGACCGAATTACCAATTGGCCTGGCGGAACACTCAAGAGCGCTCCGTATCACCATTTACGAATTTTACTAAATGCAGGCGTGTTCTTCCAAGTATACCCATTCAAACAAATATCATAAGGAGAAAAATCCCCACATTACCTGCCCTCACTTTTTGCAAAAAATGAATAATAAACCAAACCAAAATCTTGGCCAAGCAAATCAAAAGTGCCACTTCAGTGACCTTACCAAACAGAAGTCTTCAACTCCCACCTGCTGATCTCTGGTCGACCTAATGGTCACTGCAAAAATAACGCCAAAGGATACCTCAGTCAGGACCGGCCGCCACCTGGAGGGTCAAATCGAAAAACCGGAAAAGTCACTTTGGCTGCAAAGACAAGGGTCTCCTCATGCAGGACGTCTCCTCGGTAATATTCCACTCTTCCGTCAAGACCACTCCTTCAGACGGCCGCGTCCTTGATGAGGCCCCACGTGTCAGGCGCCAAACTGTGGAAATGTGCCTTTTTAGGGGCACACCGGTGCAGGGGTCATGCTTCTCTGTCCACGGGTCCGTAGACCAACAAAGTAGAGATCAACACTGAAGCTGGAATTCAAAATAACAATTTTATTAACTTCTCATGAGTGGAACCACATCCAACAACACTCTCAAGTGTTGCAGGAGGTGGCACATTAAAGTCACAGAACACAGGCCTTATATACAGCTTTTTCTGCACTGGTAAGCATGTAGTTACAAATAGAAGGTGCAAGCATACACAAGAATAACTACCTACAAACATGGGCAGATGGATATTACTTAGTCAGCAAAGTGGGAGGGGGAGCAGAACTGCTTACAGTTGCAAGACACAGTTGACAGTTATGTCTTTAGTCAGGTGCATTCTAGCAGCTACAGGCCTTTGCTCAGCACATTGCTTTTAGCTCAGTACAGAAGGAGTTAACTAGAGTTGATGACACAAGCAGAATAGAAAAGCAAGCAACAGTGAAGACGGAAGAATTACATAGTTAACAAAATGGATGCCACAAACAAGATGGCTTCAGCTCATGCTAGCAGCAATTATTTTCGATTCCCACAGAGCGAACGTGAAGGCACGCAACATGCCCAACGAGTGCAGTCAGGCAGACCTCAGGGAAAAGTGCAGTTGCAAGGATAGCCACTAGAACAGAATGGACACCACCCAGTCATAGAGGAGTGACAGAACCAACACATGCCGAAACCCCCGACATATACTGCAGCAGAAACCGACAACCAGTCAACCACAGGACTCGTGGTCACAGGACATCCATAGGCAGGAGCACTGACCTGAGGGCCCTGCCCAGGTGGCAACATCCAGCAGCCAATCCACCCTGGGCCAAAAACTGAACCACACAGAAAGAACAGGAATGGAAGCCTCCACGAATGAAACCTGTGCCCCCCTAGCATTTAAGCGATACTAAGGTATAGAAGATGCGCTGGAAGAGGTCTCGTAGGACCATGAGACATCCGCTCCTGGAAGAACGCCTTCCAGGTCCACAACCAGAGGAATCGCCTGGCCAGGAAGAACAGACGCTCGCAAAGGATAGCCACTGACATATCAGCCAAGAAATTAGCCAATAGCCCCACCTGGTCCAGGGCAGCCAACACCCTCGACCCCCCTGGCAAGACTTCTGCCCGAGCACAGAGGCCATGAAAGATATCCACAGGCCCCCCAACCACTTCACAATCCAAGGACAACAGACACCAGTGTAGGAAAGTGCCCCTTTTTTGCATGGTTAACCCCTACCTTTTTGCCAGATACCTGATGCCAACTTGGCTGAGTGTCTGCTGGGATCCTGCTAACCAGGCCCCAGCACCTATGTTCCTTCCCAAAACTGTACCTTTGTACCTACAACTGGCACATCCCTGGGCACAGGTAAGCCCCTTGTAAAAGGTACCATGGGTACCAAGGGCCCTGTGACCAGGGAAGGCCTCTAAGGACTGCAGCACCTATTGGGCCATCCTTAGAAACCCTACACCTTAACACCCCCACACTGTCATTGCAGACTGTGTGTTTTGGTGCAGAGAAAAGTGAAGAGTCGACATGGCACACATCTCTGTGTGCCATGCCTGCAACCCACTGCCTGTGGCCTAGGTAAGTCACCCCTCTAGCTGGGCGCACTAGACCACAGGTGAGGGTACAGTTTCATGAGCAATGTACCCCTACAGTGTCTAAGTCCATTCTTAGACATTGTAGGTGCAGTAAAGCCATAAAGAGCATATGGTTTTGGAGTTTGTCAGTACAAACTCTACAGCTCCATAATGGCTTTACTGAAATCTGAGAAGTTTGGTAGAAAACTTCTTAGCACATTAAGCCCACACTGATGCCAGTGTGGGTTTTAATCTAAAATACACTCAGAGGGCATCTTAGAGATGCCCCCTGAAAAACGACCAGCCCTGGTGTGGTTTCTGAATGTCTACTCGCCATTTATAACCACCAGACAGGTTTCTGGACCCTGGGGTAGAGGGCCTCCACTCTCTGGGTCCAGAAACAAAGCCCATCCTGGGCAGAGGTGTCATGCCTCCTCCCCCAGGATAGGCTGGGTCCACAAAGGGGAAGCTTCAAAGGCCTGCCACCTTTGTTAGCTGACCCTGACTTTTGCTGCACCCAGCAACTGGCTCCCACCGGTCTGACCACCACTTTGGGAAGGAGAATCAGCGGGAAAACCAAGACAGGAAGAGAGGTGTGCCCTCCTTTGCCAACCCCACCTCTCAGGTGGGGAAGGCGAGGTGAACCACCCATCTCAGTCCCCTCCATCTTGAAGATGAGGGGACACACCCAATCAGAGAGAGGCTCATGCCCCCCTCCCACTGGAGGGTGGCATAATAGGGGATTGTTGGACTTGGCCCTTTTTGACTAAAGTTCCTTAAACTTTTTGCCTTCTTCCTAGACCTTTTCCTGACATAATGTTGCCGACTTAGATGCTTTGGGCACTTTGCCACTGCTGATCAGTGTCAAAGTTCAAGTGCTCCCTGTATAAGGTGTTATGGTAATTGGTTGTCCATAATTGGTATGTTTGCCTTACTAGTGAAGTCCCTAGTAAAGGGCACTATGTGTGCCAGGGCTGGTAATGCAAATGCTACTAGTGGGCCCGCAGCACTAATTGTGCCACCCACACAAGTAGCCCTAAAGAGAGAGCTCAGGCCTGCCACTGCAGTGCCTGCGCGCAGTTTGTTAACTGCCTTGTTGTCCTGGCAAGTGCACCCACTTGCCAGGCCTTACCTTCCCTTTTTATGCACATCAGACACCCCTATATTAGGCCCAAGGTACCCCCCTGGGCAGGGTACAGTGTATGTGAAAGGTAGGACATGTACTGTGGTGTGTACCATGTCCTGACAGTGAAATACTGCCAAATTCGTTTTTCACTGTTGCAAGGCCATCTTGCCCATAGGACAGAATGGGGAATGCTGTGTCCCATGTTTCCAGCATATCTTCCCATAGGCATAAGATGGAGAGATGGAGTTTAGTGTGCCTGAACTCAGAATTTAATAACACATCTTTTTGTGAAGATGGTTTTTGAATTGTGTGTTTAGAAACCACGCTTTCAGAAGTGGCTGGTTTCTTGTCTTAAACCATCCTGTGTGCCTCTGCCTGATTGTATATTGCCTGCCTGGGTTTAGACGTGACAGGGTCTGGGAAGTGTCCTGACCCCAGGGAGGAGAAGGTGAGACAGCAACAGGCTGGCCTGCATTTGATGTGGGGGGAGGAGTAGCCCCCTGGATGTGAAGAGGGCTGTGTTGCTGCCACAAAGGATGGCTCCACCTCCTGCTGAGCGTCTGGGCCCCAGACCCTGACTATCAAAGGAGGAGGGTGTGCACTGGCAGGAAGACACCCAGGTCTGGTTTGGACCGAGGTCAGAGCCCCCTGAACACAAAGACTTCAAAGGCATTTAGGGGTATAAATGTAAGAGCTGAAACCCCTGAACTCAAGACTGAAATCCATATTGAAAAAGGATTGAACCTACTTGGTGATCAAGAGGAACCTCTGCCAAAGAAGAACAGCTGAAGAGACTGAAGAGAAGGACTGCCCTTGCTGTGTGTTCTGGGGCTGGCCTGCAGTTTGCTGGTTTGACTAAGGAGAGGACAAGGGACTTTGCTCTGTGCTGTGTCCCCCTGCTTGTGAGGACTTTGCTTTGTGCTGTGTCCTGAAGTAGCATGTGTGAGAAGTTGGCCTGGTATATGCTGTCCACTAATTAAAGTGGGCACCTTGCACCAGTCCAAACGACCCTTATTGATGATTCGGTTAAAGACAACCTTTATAGAAAGCTATCCTAGTGGTAGCTGTGGAGAGCAGCCTTCAGGCTAAGTCTTGAAGGAATGTAAAGCAGCTTCTTTTACCAATATATAACCTCTTGAATGACCAAATGAAAGGAGAACCACACCAGGTATATATAAAATATATGTATTTATTACTAAACACTCTCTACTAACCTCTTTATGAGATTAGAGAACAAGGCACACAATATTACAGTACTAGAACGACAGTAAATAGCACAATACACGTGGGCTCCAGGGGGAGACCAAACCATATATTAAGAAAGTGGTATAACAACCCCGACTTGACTAGACACAATGCCTAGAGCACGTAGAATCGCTGGGACCCCAAGGAACCACCCAAGGTAGTGACACAGGGGACCCACGGAGGACGGGTGCAGTGAGGGAACACAGACGCGAGCTCCGTACAACTCTATGGGAAAGTCGCGGTTGGAAATTTAGAGTTTAAGGACACTTCGGAGAGGACTTCAAGCAAACCCAGTTAAACTTAGAAGGTCCTAAGGCCAGCACCCTTGTGAGTACCGAGGTACCTGAGTTACCTATCCCAGAGGAGCCGGGTGCATAGGGGTCAAGTGGTGTCGGAGACCCTCGTTGTTTTCAATGGCGTAATGTGAAGACGTGCTGCTGCCGTGGAGAAGAAAAGTGTCCGGTGTGACCCAAGCCTGGATCGGAGATGAGAAGAACCTGAAAGCAGAGGGGACAAAGTCTGGGTCACTTCACGTGACCAGGAGCGGAGCAATCGAATGCCCACCGATGTTGGGTGCTTCAGGTGCGAAGAGGTGAAGCTTGACTCTGCAGCCACGGGGACCAGGAGTCGTTGACGACAACCAGATTCCGCAATCAAGCTACCCCACAAAGGATGTTGAGTGCTGGGGGGTCAGTTTCCATATTAGAGACCAACAAGCCTTGGCAACTGCAACCCACGCGGTCAAAGAAAAGATGCTTCGTTGAGGACCAGCAAGGTCCTGGGGACTCCCCAAGCTATGGAGAGTCAGGGCACATCTGGAGCAACCAGGAAAGCCCACTGAAAGTTAAAGTTGCCTTCTCAGGGACCCACAGGTCAATGGACCAGGGATCGCAAAGGGACCTCGAGAGGAATCGCACAATACCAGCCCACGGAACACTCGTGGAGTGTAGGCCAGTAATCTTCAGTGGAAACACTGCTTGGGGCTTGGACTACAAGTAGCCCAAAGCACAACCTCAGGGATCGCCTAAAAGCATATGCTGCTGCAAATGTGCACGGTGTCCAGGGGTTTGGGTTGCACGGTCCCCACAAGGGCTGCGGGTCTCAGGTTTGCTGAGAGCACTAGTCAGCCTCGGGGAAGCTTGGGCACCCACCTCCTGTGTTGCAAAATCTTTGGAGTCCTTCGGGAGCTGCGTAGATGCAAACCGGTCAGATGCGTTGAGGTGCCTGCTTTGCAGGGGAGTAACTCCTTTACTCCAAGGGAGATTCTTCAGTCGTCCAGCAAAGCGTAGATCGTCGAAGGTTACTTGGTTTCTGTAGCAGAGTTTAGTCCAGGTAATATCTAAAGTCCTGTAGTCAGGGTTCCTATTTTATACCCAAGGAAGGGGTGGGACAAACTCTGGGGACCCACCTATGGGAGGGTCAGGACAGAGGGGTGGCTACACCCATGTCCTTTGTCCAGTTTCACGCCAGAGCAGGGGCTGGTAGCCCCTGCAACCGGTTTGAGCTGGACTATGCACAGGGACACCAAATGTGCCCCCAGTGCAGACATCAAAGCACTCTGAGAGTGCACCAACCCAGCCCCAATACACTAAAGCCTGTCTGGGAGGTGGTCACACCTCCCTGTGACAGGAAACCTATTGTCAATCCTTCCCCTGCCGGAGTTTCGTCCAGCAGCAGGAGGGCAGACTCGTGTCTGTGGCCGGCAGCATCCATTTTGTGATGCCAGGGCTCTGTGAAGCTGGTACCGGGTGTACCGGTGCTGTCATATTTCTCCCTCTAGGAGGGAGGCATCATACCTCCCACACCAGTTACTGGTGTTGAGGTATGATTCCAAGGTGTTTGACACCAAACACAACATAATTCCTTGCAGTCGTTTTAAAGTTAGCATTTACCGCGAGGTTAAAATGCACTTAAGAGTATATGGTTGGCTGCATCACAGACAACCCCGGAATAGTGGCTCCGAAGGCTGCAGAGGGGCTCTGCTCATGCATGGGCACCCTCTCACATAAAACCCAACACCCTGCCTTCAGGATTGATAAGGCCTGCCGTAGGGATGACTGATAGGCTTATATGTGCAGTGATTAGGATAGATATAGTGAACCTATATCTAAGGAAGGGGTGCATGTACCACCTTACACAGGCTGCAGTAGCAGACCTGTTGTGTCATTTTGAATGGCCTCTCAGGGGTGGCATAATACATGCTGCAGCCCCTGGGAGGCCTCTGGGGTACCTATGCCCTGGGTACATAGTATACCATATACTAGGGACTTATAAGGGTACCCCAGAATCCAATCTGGAGTGTACCTAAAGTACATGCAATCAATTTAGAGGAGAAAGCAGATAGACTGGGGTCCTGAATAGCAGGATCCCAGTCAGACTAAGTCGAAGACAGTGAAACATCAGCAAAAAGTGGGGGTAACTATAAGAAGCAGATCCTACTCTCCTACACAGCCCCCCAAACGTCAGGACATTAAACTAACCTTGACCAGTTGAGTCTTCATGTTCTAAGTGGAAATATCTGGAGAGTCCATCTGCATTGGCATGGTTACTCCCAGGTCTATGTTCCACTGTATAGTCCATCCCCTGCAGGGAAATGGACCACCTCAAAAGTTTGGGGTTTTCACCCTTCATATGTTTTAGCCATAAGAGGGGCTTGTGGTCTGTCTGAACAATGAAGTGAGTGCCAAACAAGTATGGCCTCAGCTTCTTCAAGGCCCAAACCACAGCAAAGGCATCCCTCTCAATGGCTGACCAACGTTTCTCTCTGGGGGTCAGCCTTCTGCTAATAAAATCTACTGGCTGATCCTGACCTTCATCATTCAATTGTGATAACACAGCCCCTACCCCCAACTCAGATGCATCTGTTTGGACAATGAATTGTTTGGAGTAGTCTGGACTTTGCAGAATGGGAGCAGTGCACATGGCCTGCTTCAGGTCATCAAATGCTTTTTGACAGCTGACTGTCCACTGAACTTTCTTTGGCATTCTCTTGGAAGTTAAGTCATTCAAAGGGGTCACTATGGATCCATATCCTTTGACAAACCTCCTATAGGACCCAGTCAGGCCCAAGAAAGCTCTGACCTGAGTCTGGGTGGTTGGAGCAACCCAGTCCATGATGGTCTGGATTTTGCTCTGCAATGGTTGAACCTGGCCTCCACCCACAAGGTGGCCCAGGTATACAACTTGGCTCTGCCCTATCTGGCACTTGCTGGCCTTGATAGTGAGGCCTTCTTTCTGCAGGGCCTCCAAAACATTTCTCAGGTGGACCAGGTGATCCTCCCAGGTGGAGCTAAAGACAGCAATATCATCTAGATATGCTGCACTATAGGCTTCCAGGCCTGTAAGGACTTTGTTCACCAACCTTTGAAAAGTGGCAGGTGCATTCTTCAAACCAAAGGGCATCACCACAAATTGGCAGTGCCGACTAGGGGTTGAAAATGCTGTTTTGGCTTTTGCATCCTCAGCTAGTCTGATCTGCCAGTAGCCAGCTGTCAGATCAAATGTGCTCAGAAACTTGGCTGAGGCCAAAGTATCTATAAGCTCATCTGCCCTAGGGATTGGATGGGCATCAGTCCTAGTGACTGCATTGAGACCTCTGTAGTCAACACAAAACCTCATCTCTCTCTTACCACCCTGGGTATGAGGTTTAGGTACCAAGACTACTGGACTAGCCCAAGGGCTATCTGAGGGTTCAATCACACCCAAATCCAACATCTTCTGGACTTCAGTCCTGATGCAGTCCCTGACATGGTCAGGTTGCCTGTAAATCTTATTTTTAACAGGCAGACTGTCCCCAGTGTCCACTTCATGAGTGCACCAGGTAGTCTGACTTGGAGTCAGTGAGAACATATGTCTAAACTGGTTGAGAACTTTTCTGCAATCCGTTTGCTGCTGGTCAGTGAGGCTGCCTGCCAAGGCTACACCATCTACTGAACCATCATCAGGGTTCTGTGAGAGCAGGTCAGGGAGTGGATCACTCTCTTCCTCCGGTCCCTCATCAGTAGCCATGAGCAAGCCCATGTCTGCCCTGTCAACATATGGTTTGAGCCTGTTGACATGGAACACCCTATGGGGGCTCCTGGGAGTTCCAAGGTCCACCAGGTAGGTAACCTCTCCCTTTTGCTCAATTATTGTATGAGGGCCACTCCACTTGTCTTAGAGGGCTGCTGGGGCCACAGGCTCCAACACCCATACTTTCTGTCCTGGCTGATAAACAGTCAACACAGCCTTTTGGTCATGCCAGGCCTTTTGCAATTCCTGGCTAGCCTCAAGGTTTTTAGTTGCCTTCTTCATGTACTCAGCCATCCGGAAGCGGAGACCAAGTACATAGTCCACAATATCCTGTTTAGGGGGTTTGAGAGGTAACTCCCATCCCTCCTTCACTAGACACAAGGGACCCCTAACTGGATGTCCAAACAGAAGCTCAAATGGGCTGTAACCAACCCCCTTCTGTGGAACCTCTCTGTAGGCAAAGAGAAGGCAGGGCAAAAGTATGTCCCATCTGCGCCTAAGCTTTTCTGGGAGACCTTTAATCATGCCCTTTAAGGTTTTGTTGAACCTTTCAACTAAACCATTGCATTGTGGGTGATAAGGGGTTGTAAATTTGTAATTTACACCACACTCCTTCCACATAGCAGTTAAGTAACTAGACATGAAGTTGGAACCTCTGTCTGATACTACCTCCTTAGGAAAACCCACCCTGGAAAAGATTCCCAGGAGGGCCCTTGCCACCACAGGAGCTGTGGTGGTTCTAAGGGGAATTGCCTCTGGATACCTAGTGGCATGGTCCACCACCACCAGTATAAATCTGTGCCCAGATGCAGTTTGAGGATCTAGGGGACCAACAATGTCAATCCCTACCCTCTCAAAGGGAACCCCACCACAGGTAGTGGTATCAGGGGGCCTTTGTAGTGTTACCTGCCTTACCACTGGCTTGACAGGTGACACAGGAGCGACACAACTCCTTGGTGTCTTCAGACATATGAGGCCAATGAAAGTGAGGGACAATTCTGTCCCAAGTCTTGTTTTGGCCTAGGTGACCTGCTAATGGGATATCATGTGCTAGTGTCAATAGGAAGCTCCTAAACTTCAGAGGTATAACCAACCTCCTGGTGGCTCCAGGCTTGGGGTCTCTACACTCTGAGTAAAGGAGTCCATCATCCCAGTAAATCCTGTGGGACCCACTAGCACTCCCAGCAGCCTCAGCAGCAGCTTGCTGTCTGAGGGGTTCAAGAGAGGGCAGCTCAGTTGCTCCTGGCTCAGATCTGCCCTGGAAGGGCCCCTGTCCCCAAGAACTCAACCTGATCAGGTTCAAGCTCATCTGGGACAGTTCCTTCTTCAGGACCAAGATCAGCTCCCTCAAGAGACTGATCTGGATTCTGAGGCAGGGGGGAAGACACTGCCTTAACCCTACCGCTCCTTCTCTTGGAAGGTGCCTGGTCCCCTTTTCCAGGATCCAGGACCTGTTCAGTGTTAGACATTTTTGCCTGTGACCTGGTCATAGCAAACACATCTGCAGAGATACCCAACATTTCTGCATGAGTCCTGAGTTCCACTTCAGCCCAAGCTGAAGTTTCTAAATCATTGCCCAACAAGCATTCAATAGGGAGGTCTGCACTTACCACAACCTTTTTAGGGCCAGTTACCCCTCCCCAGGAGAAATTAACAACTGCCAAGGAATGGTCTGTCCTGACATTGCTAGCATTGGTCACTTGGTACATCTCACCAAGTATGATTTGCTCAGGAGCCACAAGATCTTTTGTCACCATTGTGACACTTGCTCCTGTGTCCCTGAATGCCAAGCCTCCTTTCCATTGATTATAGGCTGTTGTCTGTATTTGCCCAGATTACTGGGGCTTACAAATAAGGAGGCCATATCCATGCCTCCATCACAGATCAACATAGCCTGAGTTGGAACTCTGACTAGGCCAGAGTCCATCTCAGATCCCAGGGTTAACCCTACTACACCCTTATTTGGAACACCACCACTTGGAGCTGAACTAGGGGGAACAGTTGCCTTAGGGGCAGTGGTGGTTGGAGTGGAGTCCTTGGACTTGTTACAATCACTTGCCCAATGGGTCTTCTGTTTACAGATTTGACACCATGGCTTCTTCTTGCCTTTTCCCTTGTTGGATTGTGACTCCCCACCAGATGCAGATTTTTGGGGCCCTTGAGAAGACTTCTGGTTTTTACCCTTCTCCCCACCCTTATCAGAGTTTTTAGAATCCTGCTTCTTGGAGTCACCACCTTGGTTCTGAACCTTCTGCCTCACCCTGGTTCTGACCCATTTGTCTGCCTTCTGGCCCAATTCTTGGGGAGAGGTCAGATCAGAGTCCACCAGGTACTGATGCAACAGTTGGTTTTGACAGTTATTAAGGATCTGCTCTCTCATGATTAAATTATACAATCCTTTGAAATCACACACCTTACTGCCAAGTAACCAGCCTTCCAGAGCCTTAGTAGCACAATCAACAAAGTCAACCCAGTACTGAGTCTGTGCCTTTTGGGTGTCTCTGAACTTTAACCTGTATTGTTCAGTGGTTAGGCCAAACCCATCAATCAGAGCACTCTTCAGGACTTTGTAATTATCAGCATCCTCTTCTCTTACAGTGAGGAGCTTGTCTCTACCTTTGTCTGCAAAGGAGAGCCACAAGATTGCTGCCCACTGCTCCTGAGGGACCCTCTGTACCTTACAGGCCCTCTCCAGTGCAGTTATCCATTTGTGGATGTCATCCCCACTCTGGTAGGGAGGGACAATCTTGTTCAGGTTCCTATGGTCATGAGTATTTTCTCTACCTCTAGGGACACTGTGGCTGCCACCATGGGGCTCCAGCCCCAACTTCTGAGAAGCTCTCTGAAGCTCCAGGGATTCCCTCTATAAGGCCAATTGCTCTCTCTTGATTCGAGCTCTCTCAAACTCAAGCAGTTGGCATTTCTTCTCATAAGAGTATTCCCTTTTATGAGAAGCAGAGGTCCCCTACAGAAGTACCAGAATGATCAGATTCCTGAGAAGGAGATCTTGATCTTCTTGGTAGACTGTTAATCCTTCCTGGGGGAGTGAAGAGAGGGCCACTGAGGCCTTCCTCACCTGAAGGAAGAATTGGATTGTCCAGGTTAGAATCATCTTGATCCCCCTGGTCAGCATTGGAGTCCAGGTCATAGAAGTTTTCACTTCCTGGCCTTTCTTCCTCTGCTGCCCCACCCAACTTGCCTGCCTCATCAGACCCTGGGGTCTTTATGAGGTCATCTAACAGCAAAGCCTCTATGAGGCGTTGAGTGCTTGCATGTCTCCCTGTCTTCAGTTTCCTAGATGTTCACATATTTCTCAATTCTTGGAATGTGAGATTGTCATACCTAGTTGGCAAGGAGTCACTGATTTCAGGCCTTGAAGACATTCTAGTGTGGTGTGGTGTATGCACCTACCTACTCTAGTGGGAACTGAGACTCTCTTGAGTTGGAGAAAAGGGTGTGCTAGACCCTTTGGCTACCCAACTCCAAGTTCAGTAGAACTTACTTTATTCTAGACTTGATTTATATGTACCTAAGTACCTTTAGTGGTTTTCAGTTAGTCACTCACTGAGATTATCTGGTAAAACAATAGCAAGCTTGAATCCCACCCGCTGCACACCAATGTGAGAAGTTGGCCTGGTATATGCTGTCCACTAATTAAAGTGCAAAAACAACAGTTGATGGACAGAATGCAGAACAATGTCATACATTCACCCCAGTACAGAGATCTGGGCCTAAATCCATCGTTTTTTTGCTCACCATGCCATTCCAGTTTGAACCCAGCAATATGCAAATCAGTCTTGACCCTGTGCCTCATGGGAACAGTCCAGCCCGAACTGCCAAGCCAGGTCCTCCCTGGACTGGAAACAAGCATCCTAGGACCGGTTTCGGGGTTTCACCCCTCTTCAGCCAGGATAGCTTGATTCCAGTGGCATGGAGAGCACGGGACCCACGTCTGGGCATACCCGTCCCACTCGGGGTGACAAATGCAAAAACAACAGTTGATGGACAGAATGCAGAACAATGTCATACATTCACCCCAGTACAGAGATCTGGGCCTAAATGCATCGTTTTTTGCTCACCATGCCATTCCAGTTTGAAGCCAGCCATATGCAAATCAGTCTTGACCCTGTGCCTCATGGGAACAGTCCAGCCCGAACTGCCAAGCCAGGTCCTCCCTGGACTGGAAACAAGCATCCTAGGACCGGTTTCGGGGTTTCACCCCTCTTCAGCCAGGATAGCTTGATTCCAGTGGCATGGAGAGCACGGGACCCACGTCTGGGCATACCCGTCCCACTCGGGGTGACAAATGCAAAAACAACAGTTGATGGACAGAATGCAGAACAATGTCATACATTCACCCCAGAACAGAGATCTGGGCCTAAATCCATCGTTTTTTGCTCACCATGCCATTCCAGTTTGAACCCAGCCATATGCAAATCAGTCTTGACCCTGTGCCTCATGGGAACAGTCCAGCCCGAACTGCCAAACCAGGTCCTCCCTGGACTGGAAACAAGCATCCTAGGACCGGTTTCGGGGTTTCACCCTCTTCAGCCAGGATAGCTTGATTCCAGTGGCATGGAGAGCACGGGACCCACGTCTGGGCATACCCGTCCCACTCGGGGTGACAAATGCAAAAACAACAGTTGATGGACAGAATGCAGAACAATGTGATACATTCACCCCAGTACAGAGATCTGGGCCTAAATCCATCGTTTTTTGCTCACCATGCCATTCCAGTTTGAACCCAGCCATATGCAAATCAGTCTTGACCCTGTGCCTCATGGGAACAGTCCAGCCCGAACTGCCAAGCCAGGTCCTCCCTGGACTGGAAACAAGCATCCTAGGACCGGTGTCGGGGTTTCACCCCTCTTCAGCCAGGATAGCTTGATTCCAGTGGCATGGAGAGCACGGGAACCACGTCTGGGCATACCCGTCCCACTCGGGGTGACAAATGCAAAAACAACAGTTGATGGACAGAATGCAGAACAATGTCATACATTCACCCCAGTACAGAGATCTGGGCCTAAATCCATCGTTTTTGCTCACCATGCCATTCCAGTTTGAACCCAGCAATATGCAAATCAGTCTTGACCCTGTGCCTCATGGGAACAGTCCAGCCCGAACTGCCAAGCCAGGTCCTCCCTGGACTGGAAACAAGCATCCTAGGACCGGTTTCGGGGTTTCACCCCTCTTCAGCCAGGATAGCTTGATTCCAGTGGCATGGAGAGCACGGGACCCACGTCTGGGCATACCCGTCCCACTCGGGTGACAAATGCAAAACATATGGCTATGTCTGAACTGGGGTGGCGTGGTGAAGCAAAATAACGATGGATTAAACCCAGATCTGTGACTGGGGGTGAATGGTTGCCAATGTGCAACATTCCGTCCATCATCTTGTGTGTTTTGCATTTCGCCCTAAGTGGGAAGGGTATGCCCAGACGTGGCTCCCGTGCTCACTATGCCACTGGAGTCAAGCTATCCTGGCTGATGAGGGCTGAAAGCCCGAAACCGGTCCTGGGATGCTTGATTCCGGTCCAGGGAAGACATGGCTTGGCAATTCGGTCTGGACTGTTCCCATGAGGCACAGGGTCAAGACTGATTTGCATATGGCTATGTCTGAACTGGGGTGGCGTGGTGAAGCAAAATAACGATGGATTAAACCCAGATCTGTGACTGGGGATGAATGTTTGCCAATGTGCAACATTCCGTCCATCATCTTGTGTGTTTTGCATTTCGCCCTAAGTGGGAAGGGTATGCCCAGACGTGGGTCCCGTGCTCACTATGCCACTGGAGTCAAGCTATCCTGGCTGATGAGGGCTGAAAGCCCGAAACCGGTCCTGGGATGCTTGATTCCGGTCCAGGGAAGACATGGCTTGGCAGTTCGGTCTGGACTGTTCCCATGAGGCACAGGGTCAAGACTGATTTGCATATGGCTATGTCTGAACTGAGGTGGCGTGGTGAAGCAAAATAACGATGGATTAAACCCAGATCTGTGACTGGGGGTGAATGTTTGCCAATGTGCAACATTCCGTCCATCATCTTGTGTGTTTTGCACTAATTAAAGTGGGCACCTTGCACCAGTCCAAACGACCCTTATTGATGATTCGGTTAAAGACAACCTTTATAGAAAGCTATCCTAGTGGTAGCTGTGGAGAGCAGCCTTCAGGCTAAGTCTTGAAGGAATGTAAAGCAGCTTGTTTTACCAGTATATAACCTCTTGAATGACCAAATGTAAGGAGAACCACACCAGGTATATACAAAATATATGTATTTATTACTAAACACTCTCTACTAACCTCTTTATGAGATTAGAGAACAAGGCACACAATATTACAGTACTAGAACGACAGTAAATAGCACAATACACAGTGGGCTCCAGGGGGAGACCAAACCATATATTAAGAAAGTGGTATAACAACCCCGACTTGACTAGACACAGTACCTAGAGCACGTAGAATCGCTGGGACCCCAAGAAACCACCCAAGGTAGTGACACAGGGGACCCACGGAGGACGGGTGCAGTGTGGGAACACAGACGCGAGCTCCGTACAACTCTATGGGAAAGTCGCGGTTGGAAATTTAGAGTTTAAGGACACTTCGGAGAGGACTTCAAGCAAACCCAGTTAAACTTAGACGGTCCTAAGGCCAGCACCCTTGTGAGTACCGAGGTACCCGAGTTACCTATCCCAGAGGAGCCGGGTGCATAGGGGTCAAGTGGTGTCGGAAACACTCGTCGTTTTCAATGGCGTGATGCAAAGACGTGCTGCTGCCGTGGAGAAGAAAAGTGTCCGGTGTGACCCAAGCCTGGATCGGAGATGAGAAGAACTTGAAAGCAGAGGGGACAAAGTCTGGGTCACTTCACGTGACCAGGAGCGGAGCAATCGAATGCCCACCAATGTCGGGTGCTTCAGGTGCGAAGAGGTAAAGCTTGACTCTGCAGCCACGGGGACCAGGAGACATCGACAATGACCAGATTCCGCAGGCGAGCTGCCCCACAAAGGATGTCGAGTGCTGGGGGTCAGTTTCCGGATTGGAGACCAACAAGCCTTGGCAACTGCAACCCACGTGGTCAGAGAAAAGATGCTTCGTTGAGGACCAGCAAGGTCCTGGGGACTTCCCAAGCTACGGAGAGTCAGGGCACGTCTGGAGCAACCACAAAAGCCAGCTGAAAGTTAAAGTTGCCTTCTCAGGGACCCACAGGTCAATGGACCAGGGATCGCAAAGGGACCTCGAGAGGAATCACACAATACCAGCCCACGGAACACTCGTGGAGTGTAGGCCAGTAATCTTCAGTGGAAACACTGCTCGGGGCTTGGACTACAAGCAGCCCAAAGCACAGCTTCAGGTATCGCCTAAAAGCATATGTTGCTGCAAATGTGCACGGTGTCCAGGGGTTCGGGTTGCACAGTCCCCACGAGGGCTGCGGATCTCAGGTTTGCTGAGAGCACTAGTCGGCCTCAGGGAAGCTTGGGCACCCACCTCCTGTGTTGCAAAATCTTCGGAGTCCGTCGGGATCTGCGTAGATGCAAACCGGTCATATGCGTTGAGGTGCCTGCTTTGCAGGGGAGTAACTCCTTTACTCCAAGGGAGATTCTTCAGTCGTCCAGCAAAGCGTAGATCGTCGAAGGTTACTTGGTTTCTGTAGCAGAGTTTAGTCCAGGTAATATCTAAAGTCCTGTAGTCAGGGTTCCTACTTTATACCCAAGGAAGGGGTGGGACAAACTCTGGGGACCCACCTATGGGAGGGTCAGGACAGAGGGGTGGCTACACCCATGTCCTTTGTCCAGTTTCGTGCCAGAGCAGAGGCTGGTAGCCCCTGCAACCAGTTTGAGCTGGACTATGCACAGGGACACCAAATGTGCCCCCAGTGCAGACATCAAAGCACTCTGAGAGTGCACCCACCCAGCCCCAATACACTAAAGCCTGTCTGGGAGGTGGTCACACCTCCCTGTGACAGGAAACCTATTGTCAAGCCTTCCCCTGCCGGAGTTTCGTCCAGCAGCAGGAGGGCAGACTCGTGTCTGTGGCTGGCAGCATCCATTTTGTGATGCCAGGGCTCTGTGAAGCTGGTACCGTGTCTACCGGTGCTGTCATATTTCTCCCTCTAGGAGGGAGGAATCATACCTCCCACACCAGTTACTGGTGTGGAGGAATGATTCCAAGGTGTTTGACACCAAACAGGACATAATTCCTTGCAGTCGTTTTAAAGTTAGCATTACCCTGGCTTTAGGCTGGGAGGGGGTTGTGTTGGACTTGGCCCTTTTTGGCTAAAGTTCCTTAAACTTTTTGCCTTCCTCCTAGACCTTTTCCTGACATAATTTTGCCGACTTAGATGCTTTGGGCACTTTGCCACTGCTGATCAGTGTCAAAGTGCAAGTGCTCCCTGTATAAAGTGTTATGGTAATTGGTTGTCCATAATTGGTATGTTTGCCTTAGTAGTGAAGTCCCTAGTAAAGGGCACTATGTGTGCCAGGGCTGGTAATGCAAATGCTACTAGTGGGCCTGCAGCACTAATTGTGCCACCCACACAAGTAGCCCTAAAGAGAGATCTCAGGCCTGCTACTGCAGTGCCTGTGCGCAGTTTGTTAACTGCCTTGTTGTCCTGGCAAGTGCACCCACTTGCCAGGCCTTACCTTCCCTTTTTATGCACATCAGACACCCCTATACTAGGCCCAAGGTACCCCCCTGGGCAGGGTGCAGTGTATGTGAAAGGTAGGACATGTACTGAGGTGTGTACCATGTCCTGACAGTGAAATACCTCCAAATTCTTTTTTCACTGTTGCAAGGCCATCTTGCCCATAGGACAGAATGGGGAATTCTGTGTCCCATGTTTCCAGCATATCTTCCCATAGGCATAAGATGGAGAGATGGAGTTTAGTGTGCCTGAACTCAGAATTTAATAACACATCTTTTTGTGAAATTGGTTTTTGAATTGTGTGTTTAGAAACCACGCTTTCAGAAGCGGCTGGTTTCTTGTCTTAAACCATCCTGTGTGCCTCTGCCTGATTGTATATTGCCTGCCTGGGTTTAGACGTGACAGGGTCTGGGAAGTGTCCTGACCCCAGGGAGGAGAAGGTGAGACAGCAACAGGCTGGCCTGCATTTGATGTGGGGGGGAGGAGTAGCCCCCTGGATGTGAAGAGGGCTGTGTTGCTGCCACAAAAGGATGGCTCCACCTCCTGCTGAGCATCTGGGCCCCAGACCCTGACTATCAAAGGAGGAGGGTGTGCACTGGCAGGAAGACACCCAGGTCTGGTTTGGACCGAGGTCAGAGCCCCCTGAACACAAAGACTTCAAAGGCATTTAGGGGTATACATGTAAGAGCTGAAACCCCTGAACTCAAGACTGAAATCCATATTGAAAAAGGATTGAACCTACTTGGTGATCAAGAGGAACCTCTGCCAAAGAAGAACAGCTGAAGAGACTGAAGAGAAGGACTGCCCTTGCTGTGTGTTCTGGGGCTGGCCTGCAGTTTGCTGGTTTGACTAAGGAGAGGACAAGGGACTTTGCTGTGTGCTGTGTCCCCCTGCTTGTGAGGACTTTGTTGTGTGCCTTGTCCTGAAGTAGCGTGTCTCCAAGGGCCCGAGGAGAGCTGGTCCCCTGTTGTGGAAACTCAGGAACACAAAAGTTTTAAACCGTGTCTCAGCGACACTGTGTGCGTGGTGTTCTTGCACGCCTGAGACTGCCGTGTGGTCCGTGGTACTGTTTACGAGGTGCCCCGTGATCGCACTGCCCCCGCAGCGTGAAACATCGTCCACGCTGCTGCCTTGCTGTTGTGGCCCGAGCCGTCATCGTACCTGAGGCTGTGAGGAAGGATCACCGCCGCCGGCCCGAGCTGCAACGTGCCAAAGGATTGTGTGAAACTAAGAACCGAGTCTCTGCGACGCTGTGTGTGTGGTGCTCTTGCACGCCTGAGACTGCCGTGTGGTCCGTGGTACTGTTTACGAGGTGCCCCGTGATCGCATTGCCCCCGCAGCATGAAACATCGTCCACGCTGCTGTATTGCTGTTTGTGGCCCGAGCCGTCATCGTAAGTGAGGCTGTGAGTAAAGATCGCCGCCGCCAGCCCAAGCCGCAACGTGCTAACGGGGCCCTTGAAACTGGGGACCGAGTCTCAGCGACACTGTGTGCGTGGTGCTCTTGCACGCCTGAGACTGCCGTGTGGTCCGTGGTACTGTTTACAAGGTGCCCCGTGATCACATTGCCCCCGCAGCGTGAAACATCGTCCACGCTGCTGTATTGCTGTTTGTGGCCCGAGCCGTCATCGTAACTGAGGCTGTGAGTGAGGATCACCGCTGCCGGCCCGAGCCGCAACGTGCAAAAGGATTTCTTGAAGCTAAGGAAGCTACAAGGTGAAAGGGATCATGATCGTTGTTCATCGAAAGGAATCTGCCCCAGATCATCAACGACAGAGAAGGCTGTGCCGTAACCTGTCCGGCTACAGCGTCGCCTAGCAACAGAGCCACAACGTGATCGGGATCGCCCAGCAGGACGTCCGACGAGCGGGAGAGAGAGAGAGCGAGGCAGCGCACCCCCAGGTAAGGCTTGGACTCCGGTCGGGAGCCGCAAGCGTGTGTGGCCTGGGGAGGCGTGCAGGAGGAGTACAGGAGTGCTCCAAGCTCTCTCCCGCTGCACCGCGTTAGACGCGCTGAGTCCCCGAGCGGCCCGGACCTGCCCAGCAGGACCGGGGCCGTCCCTGTAAGCCTATGACCATTGTCTCTGCTGTTGGGGCCTAGTGGTGCCCGAGTTGACCGTGCAGATTGCATCACGAACCTCATTATTATTGCATTAGGAACTGCCTGATTCTTGCATCACGAACCGCATTATTATTGCATTACGAACTGCCTGATTCTTGCATCACGAACCGCATTATTATTGCATTACGAACTGCCTGATTCTTGCATCACAAACCGCATTATTATTGCATTACGAACTGCCTGATTCTTGCATTACGAATCGCATTATTATTGCATTACGAACTGCCTGATTCTTGCATTAAGGACTGTCCTATTATTACATTACGAGCTGCATTACGAACTGCATAACATTACATTAGGACTGCATTAGAGATCGTAAATTGCTCATTAATACCGCAAGAACCTACAAGTGATTGCTGGCCTAATAACCGGCCAAGTGAATTATTACGAATACGCATATGTTTGTTTTCTATCGTTTGGTCTCATCGTATTCCTTTTTATAAACATACTGCTATTTTTATGAAACCAGTGTGGTGTCCATTTGTGGTGTTATCACTGTGTTACTGGGAGTGTGGTTGCAAATACTTTACACATTGCCTTGGAGATAAGCCTGGCTGCTCGTGCCAAGCTACCAGGGGGTGAGCAGGGGTTATGTAAGGGTGTGTCCCTCCTTACCCTGACTAGAAGCAAGGGTCCCTATTTGGACTAAGGTACATACCTCAGCCAACTAGAGAACCCCAGTTCTAACAGGGATGTACTCACCCCAAGGATGGGACCCATTGTTTCCAACCTGCACACCCCTATAACGCCCCTATATTTAGTATTTAGGGGTGACCCTGAACCCTGCCTCCTTAGAATGAAGAAGAATAAAGACAGAAGAGCCGTGCTGAAAGAGGAAGAAGAGAAAACAAATGCTTTGGCCACAGCCCTTCAGGCCTGTCCCGACTTCGACCTGCTCCCAGCGAAACCCTGGCATGTCCTGCAGCCATCCAGAGCCTGGAGGACCTGCCCTGTCTTCACCAAACAGACTCTGTCTCCCGTGAGCAGCGGATTTGCTCCAACCAGACTCCAACACAGACCCCGGATCCAGCCAAATCCGTGGTTCTGCACCACTCTGCACCCAAGGCCCGAGTTCGAGTGGCCCAACACCACGAGGAGGTCTCCCCAGCAATCTTGACCTGGGATCCGGTGACCCCCGACCTGCCTCGACCTTCTGCCCGACGCCTGCAGCCTCAATCTGAGGGGTCCCCTCGACCGCGACCGGAGCTGGTAAGGAAATCCGTCGCCCAAAGACACCCCTGCACCTGATGTCCCACGGCCTTGGGTGGCTCAACCACCAGTGCCAAGGAATCCCCCAGCAATCCAACTTACCTCTCTTGCCAGTGGTCGCCCTCAGGAAACCTCCTTGACTGAGCCTGCAGCATTTCTTCAGAACCGGAGGTCTCCATTGGAAACAACAGGGCTCCCGGCGTCTTCTTGGTACTTTGCATCCGGCAGGCTTCGTGCCGCTGGTGGTGCAGCTCCTCGGCTGATAGTTGGCCCCTGCAGTGCTGATCTTAACCCCACCAGGAGCTTTGTTCCCACAACTGAGTGGCCTGCGCATAAGCAGCCCCTAACCGACGGCCCCTTAGCCCCATTGGCTAACATTGGGCCCCTGCACTCTGCACCCGGCCACACTAGTGCCGCTGGTGATGCAACCTGAGTGCCTTCTTGAACCTTGGGAAACCTTTGTTCTATCCCCAGACACCCAGCCTTCTAAGTCATTTACTTACCTGCAAACCAATAACATTCTTTTTCTCAATAGGAACCCTTGTTGTGGTTTTTCCTCAGAAAAATTCTGTCAACCTGTTTTTCTTGTATGAAACAAAAGTAGCTGCACTTTGAATAGTGAATTGTCTTACTTAGCTTTGTGTTGTAGGACCCATAGTGTGATATCTAGGCATATCACCCCAAGTAGTCGATGTAATTAAACAGTAACGCAAAAGTAATCCAAAGTATTTTCAAAGTATTCTGAACTGTTTTTAAAGCAAATACAAACCTGTAACAATTCCAAATCCATCCACAATTGCATTTCTGTGAACAGCCTTGCATTTGAAAGTATATTTTACCTACCTGTGCTAGGTTCTGCTTGGTTCTGGAAATAAAACATAAGTATACCTTTTTTATACTTACCTAATTGGTCTGGATTCAGTCTCTATGTGTGTGCCATCAGTTCTTGCCTGAGTAAATACAATAAATGCTTAACACACCCTCTGATAAGCCAAACTGCTCGACCACACTACCACAAAGAGAGCTGTTAGTGATTATCTAATTTAGCCTCTGCTATACCTCTGGGGATCCACTGGACTCTGTGCACACTATACCTTACATTGGTTTAGTATATACAGAACCCGGCAACAACATAACCCCACTGACCCATGTAAAGGACTGATGAAGCAAACGGGTAAGCAGGCAGCGCCCAGACTCCACCCAGGACTCAATGATCGTCACCCCACAAATAGGGTGCAATGGCAATGCCAGCACCCCAGGCCCAGCCAAAATGCAGAAAAATAACTGCAGCAGCCCCCTCCACTAGAGGCGGCACCCTTCCCAGAATGACACCAAAAGGAGGAACAAGGCCCACCAGACCATTCCCAGAAAGGACTACCCACCAGGCACCACATGCCTCGCAGGGACGGATGAAGATGCAGAATCCGGAGCAACCACCAACAGGACTGAAGCCTGCAAAGCATAGGCATGGAGGCACCAGCGACCACAGCACCAAACATTAACAACGACCGCAGAGAGTATGATACACTCACAAAATGCAGAGAAACTTCCCCTCCAGCAGCTTGCGACTTACCAGTGAAGCGGCCAGAAAAGGCGCTAAGAGGCAGAGCAGGACACCATATAAGCACGTGTGAAGGCGCCCACATTATCAGTCACCATGCCTGGACTACAAAACCGAAACACCTTACGATGCCCTGTGTAAATCAACAGACACAGGGCTGCAGAGACAGCAAGGCCTCACCACCTTGAGAGCCCAAGACAGTAACCACTATGCCACAATGACTCCTATCACCTCAAAAGAAGGAGCTGATATAAACATGCCAGACGCCTAACAGAAGGAACAACCAGCAGACAGACTGTCAAAGCCAAACACTGGTTAATATTGAGTGAAACACGGCCCAAGGACATTGGCGTGCCTGCCTGGAGCACCAGACTACACCAGCAACACAAGGGCCGACCACGGACCATAAGCACAGGGAAATATTTATTTGCCAGAAACACCAGATGCAGAGCAGACGCCAGGATTTGAACTCCAATAGGCCACATCACAGGACTAAGATAGAACAGGAGCCCCAAACGCCTTATGGAGGGACAGACAGGAACGAACCCTAGCAACAGTGGAGACCCCAACACCACAACCCTCAGCTATAGCCCCAGGAACATCAGGAAGCCATGGCAACTGAAACATACTCACCTCTGCCTGAGAAATGCACAGTAGACCACCAGCCGGGCGAACAGAACAGAACACCACAGTAGTGCTGCCAACAGGTCCCACCAGACACAGGCATACACATTTGTGGCCCCCTGCAGGCGCATAGCTGCCCACAGATTAACCCATTGCATGCCTCTGCCACCACTGCCCCATCAGGCAGAGAACAGGGCAGCGCGGCAACACAGGGCCAAGCCAGACTTAAAAACCAAACCAGGCAACCTCCACAGAGGACGCCGAAAGCCAGCCTCCATTTCCCACCACCGCAATCAGGAACAGAGAGGCACCACCTAGCAGCAACTACAGGCCAGTGGAAAGGCAACCCGGCCCTCAAGAACCGCAACACAGACGCGGAGCCGTACAAATTGTGAAATAGAAATGAAGTGAAGACATAGTCCAAAAACACAACACAGCCCTCAACATAGGCAGCTGTCGCACAGGCCGAACAACTAGGACAGCCACATACTGTGCCCAATAGGGCTCCAGTGACACCGGCTGCTAAAAGCAGACACCGAAACATTCTGGCACCGCCCAAAATGGCTCTCATAAATCAAAACACAGTGCCTAGCCCAAGATCCACCAGTGCTGGTGCGTGTGTTCCCCTATGCAACAAAGGAGACACACCAAACTACTGCTGTTATACCTGGCATCCTTGGCGTGGTTTCCCCTGTCTTTTTGCCTCTGCCTCCTGGATTTTCACTGTGTGTTGGATTTTGTTCGTACTGGTCTAGATGCTTTGGGCACTTTGCCACTGCTGATCAGTGCCAAAGTGCATCCTGTATAAATTATTGTGATATGATTGGTTATCCATGATTGGCATATTTTATTTACTGGTAAGTTCCTAGTAAAGTTCACTGTGTGTGCCGGGGCCTGTAAATCAAATGCTACTAGTGGGTTTGCAGCACTGGTTGTGCCATCCCCATGAGTAGCCCTGTAAATGTGTCTCAGACCTACCACTGTAGTGTCTGCACGCTCAGTTGTAAACTGCCATGTTGCCCTGGCACGTGCACCCTCTTGCCAGGCCCAAACATTTTAAAAGAGGAAGTTTTTGAGTAAGTTCTGTCGTTTGAAAACAAAGGGGCATATTTGCAATGCACCTGTGGCACTTTCACGCCGCCGGAGCGTCACTTTTGTGGCACTCCAGAGGCGCAGCATGCCAGTCCATATTTACAAGGCCACGTAAAGCCACCCTGTGTGGCTTTTCATGGCCTTGTAAATATGGCGCCCTTTAACGCATTACTCTGCGTGAAAGGGGCATTCCATGGGTGTTGCTGTGGGTGTTCCCACGCAACAGCCATAGAATCTGATGCATTCCCAGATTTACAAGGTGTCATAAACCTGGGAATGAGTCAGATTCCAATGCCTTCCAGGGGAGGCGTTAAACTGACGCAAGAAGCAGAAATACCTTTATTTCTCCTCGTTTTTTGCTCTCTCTATGTGTGCTGCATTCTGCAGCACACATAGGAGGAAAACGCCATCAATGATTGCTTTTGTACAGGAAAGTGTCCCTTCCTGCACAAAAACAATCATCACTGCAGTGCAGGCACCCTTTCACCATGGTGCAAGGGTGCCTGCATTGGCGCTAGGCAGCCAATTGTGCACCAGCGCAGAAGAAAGCACAGGGATGCTTCGTATTGCTGTAAATATGGCACATCCCTGACCTTTCCAAATGATGCAGCTGAGCACAGCAAAATGGCTTGCAGTGCCGTGCTGCGTGAGTTTCTAGCAATTATGCCCCATAGTTTCATTTGCTCGCAGGAAAAACCTTTATTTAAAATGTAGTCAATAAAATAAAATATTTAGATGTTTAAGACTGGTTCTGTAATGTTTTCCCTTGTGACCCAAAAGTTCTCAAACTTTCAAGGAAGTCTTCCTGGACACCATCCCACAGCTTTGAGAAAGAAAAACGTTTTTCCCAATTCAATCAGGTCACAATAAAATTACCACTGTTAATAAATATTTTCCGCAACATGAATGCAGCCCCTTCTGTGTCTCAGATAGTTCTTCCTTGCCCAATCAGAGAAAATAATGTTCTACAGCAGACAAGCTTCTTTTGGGCAGACCTGGACCATCATCTTGTTATAGAGCAGCAAAAGTTCAACTTCCCTGTCCCTCGGAAATGCCTTTCAGATCCAAAGATTCAAGAAAAAGCAAGAATCCCTTCTCCTTAGGCGTAATAAATGTTCTATAGCTTAATTTGGAGAGACCAATCAATCAAGTAATTCTAAAGTGGTTTTATAACACTGTTACATATTTTCTGCCTCAGCTAGACATTTTACGAAAAATGTTATCTAGGACTTTTCTGTGTTTCAGAAATCCATCATGGTACACCTTGATGTCAATGACATTCCTCTCCCTCTCTGTCCAACCTCCTCATAAAGCCAGTCCACTTCAGCACTAGAAGGTCATCCAAAAATTGCACTCCTCTTAGACACATCTGTTTCCACCCATTTTATAGAAGGCAAGTGTTATGGGTCCCCATTGCTATGGTGGTGTGACAGCAAAGGCTTTGTTTAGAGAATAATTTGAAGTATGGCAGGAGGTAATCTAGCTTCCTGGGCAATTAGATGCGTATGAACACCAGTTACCTTGAACCCTGGGGTTCTGCCACAAGCAGATCAAGTTACTATTGCGTTTCCTGTGAAGATTCCATTTGCTGCTGGGACAATTCCATTTCTCATGTACTGCCCTTAGCCATGACTACAGTCATTGCAGGTCTGAGAGACATCTACTTTTGTTTTGGTAGTGGTGGTACCGCTGTTGATCCAGGAATAATACTCCTCACAGCGTCTTCATGCCCAGTGGATGATGCAGCAGGTGCACTGCATTTACAGAAAAAGGATGAGAGGTTGATGCTAGTGGTGGCACTGGCAACAGACTACTTCTCCTCACTGACCATTTTTATTTGGCAGGAAACTACTTCTTTAGGACCATCTTCTTTACTTCTTGTATGGGTCAGCAACATAAGCAGAAACACTTAGCAGAGTCTCTGGACTCCAACGTCATCTAATTCACAGACTTATCCCCGTACAAGTCTGTAATATCCAGTGCACTTGCAGGTAATAAAGAAGGAAGAGAGTGAGACTTGGCAACTTTGTTCAATGAAATACATGTATTCATTCACCACTGCCATCATCACCATAACATTATTAGAAAAATCGATTAAATTAATATACACATAACTTGTGTCCCTCAAGGTCCAATTGGGGCCCATGTGGGAGGCAGGCAAAAATGGAATAAATTAATTTTATAAATGGCTTTAAAAAGTAAAATAAAAAACTCCACAGAACGGTGGTTGTTCACCTCATGGCATTGGCCAGCAAGGAAGAAGGCATGGAGTTTAAAGACAAAATGGGCACCTATAACACACACACAAACACACTCTGGCTCCACAAAATGGCCATTGCTTCATGACTAGCAAAGAAGGAGGTACAGAGAACGAAGACAAAATTGCCACCTATCAGACACACACACACACACACCCATAACATACCTGTTATTATGAGGATCGACCATTGACCGTATTGAAGTGTGTAATTACTATTCTAACTCCACGCGCGATTTGATAGTAGGGAAGGTTATAAAGCGTACCAAGGCAAATCTAACTGCACTTTTAGTTTTTTTATACACTTGCTCGGAAGTACCTAAACACACTACTATGGCCGGTCGTTACACTGCACCGGTCCTCACAAGGATAGTGTTTATCAGGATACGGCTGCATTTGTTGAACGATGGATCAGGACCTGATGCCGGGGTCCTCCCTGTCGTCTTATTTCACCATTGAGAGAACACATCGCATTCCCTCACAGAGGCCAGCCCCGGGCTCGAGCCCTCGGCCGTTCATCTTCAAGGTGTTGCACTATCAGGACAGGGACTCCATTCTATGAGAGGCCAGGAGACTACAGGATCTCAGGCTGGACAATGCACGCATAATGTTCTTTCCAGACTACACTCTGGGGGTGCAATGCCAAAGCAGCTCCTTTTTGACAGTTAAGAAGCAACTACGAACACTGAACATTAAATATTCCTTAATAATCCCAGCGAGGCTCCGTGTAGTGACTGTGGACAAGATAAGATTCTTTGATACACCACAGGATGCATGGGCCTGGCTTGAGTCTTATGGGCAATTTCCTGGTCCCCGAACGAATGATAGGGGAGGGGGTGGGAGACTGCAGGGGACCCACCCAGATCATGTCGGCCGTGCAGAAAATGCTGTCCCCTAAGCCCAGTGGCAGTGCCGAACTTGGAACAGATTATTATGGAATGCAAGTTGGCGGTTCAGGAGGCGGCGCGGATTTCGATCCCTTCCTCAGCTCTGACCGGGATGTGGCATCTGTACGATTGTCTGGGGACGAGGGGTCATCCGTGGCCTGCCGATTGGACACTGACTAGACGAACCTGCCAGTTATCACACTGCAGATGTCCGACGACATTATTTGATTTGTAATCTGTCTTTCCACTGATTACTGTATTATGCTGGTCACACAGCATGCCTGCCCTATATATTCCCAACTTATAGCTTACGAATGTTGTCTCTCATGGGCCGTGAGGGGTGGGCTCTGAGGATGGCGGAGGTGCTCGCTCTGCTCCCCCGCACTTGTGGGCGGGTGTACCTGGGCAGGGACTTGGCTACTGGCTACTGCCTGATTTGCTTCCTGAGACTATGTTCACTCCTTGCATTATTAGGGATACTGATCTGTTCAGTCTGCGGAGCAACTCACCCCCTTACTCACACTTTTGAGAGTTTGTTTGGATTGCCACAGTTGGTGACTTATTTGGGGAGACTTTGCTGTGGTCCGCTCATTTGATATTGACGATACGCCATGTTGGCGCCAGGTTCAAGCAACATGTTATTTTGGTTCTGCTGTGTTCACTCGCCACAGTTCTTCGACCTTGCTCTTCTCTACAGTAACATGTACGCTCTCAGATCACAGTGCTATGCGCTCCACCACTTAGGCATCACATGACACCCCAATGCATTGTCATCTGGAATGTTCGAGCTATACGTGCTCCTTCTCACCGGTACGCAGTGTACTCCTATCTCAAGTGGCATCATGCCCGAATTGTCCTACTGCAGAAGTCACACTTGACACACCGTGGAACGACTAGATTACAATGTAGGTGAAGGGGACTAGTGTTTGCCACAAACTACTCCTCTTATGCTCGTGGAGTGTTAATCTGGGTCCTCCCAGGAGTTCCTTTCCAGGCTGAGGAGGTAGTGTCGGATGCTGACAGCAGATATATTTTCAATAAAGGACGGCTCGACTGCCGTCACCTTCCATTAGCTAATATTTATGCCCCTAACACTGACCAGGGCTCCTTTCTATGGTCACTGTCGCAGCTGCTTTCCAAATGGTGTGATCCCCTGTGGCTGGTGGGTGGGGATTTTAATAGTGTTTTGGGCACAAGCCTTGACCGCTTATGCCCCCCTTTGCAGAGCACAGTGGCCTCCACTAATTCCTAACTCCTCTACTTGGAGATTGGATGCGCCAGTGGGGATTGGAGAACATATAGAGGTTCCGTAATCCGTCGACAAAGGTATACTCCTTCTATTCTCCCCCACATAAATTATATGTCCGAATAGACAGAATACTATGCATGCCCAATCTACTGCCTTCTGTCACTCATGCTGACTATTTAGGCCGCACTAATTCCGATCACAATCTGCAATATATCAATATCGCCTAGGACACTAGACCTTCCTCGGTTCCCAATTGGGAACATGCTGGAAGACCCCCCCTTTCCATGAATCTCTACACAATGCTATCTCGGAGTACTTTGGCCACAACACGGACACAGCGTCATTGACCCTGATAGAATGGGGGCCATTGAAAGTGACCCTACGGGATTGCTGTCTGGGATTGAGATGCGGCATGCTTAGACAAGTGGGGGATGACCTGTTGGCACTCGAGATGCACTCTGTTACTCACTCTACTCAAGAGCCAAACCTCACAGAGGTAAAGAAAAAGCATGCAGTCTCACTTGAGCGCTTGCGGTGTCTGAATTACACAGCACATTCTGTGAGGATACAGGCGAATGCAGATCGGTCCGGTTCACTCTTAGCTTGGCTGGTCAGTCAAGAACGGCCGGTGCAACAAATTACCATTCTTAGGTCTCCCGGGAGTACGATGCATTATACGCAACATGAAATCCACGACGAAGTGGTTTTTCGTTACACTGCCCTCTACCAATCGAGGCTGGTGGCACCAATGTCAGATATTGACTCCTTTTTGTTGGACCTTCCATTCCCCACACTGACTCCAGACCAACGTGGGGACCTTGATGCCCCCATTACCTCTGTCGAGATCCGGTATGCAATGAGGACTCTTGCTACTGGGAAGGTGCCGGGCCCAGATGGTTTCCCATCTGAATTTTATAAAGCATATGCAGACTTACTGGCCCCACACTTGCAGCGAGTATATGATGAGGGGTTCCTCTCCACCCACCTCCCTGACTCTCTTTGCGAGGCCATGCTAGTCTCTCTGCTGAAGCCTGACAGAGATCCAACACTTCTGGGCTCCTATCATCCACTGGCATTACTGAACACGGACTGCAAGATATTGGCCAGGATTTTGGCGGAGAGGCTGTCCCCACTGGCGCCGTACCTCATACATGCTGATCAAAACATGTTTGTTCCGGCATGTACTACTTTTAACCTGCAACGCCTCTTCCAACTGAAGCGTTACACCCCTCATGCCTGACCGTGGTTGGGATGTCTTGTCCTTGATCTGGAGAAGGCATTTGACACCATTGAATTGCCTTATCTTTTTGAGGTTCTTCAGAAATATGGCATCGGACTCAGATTTATACATCTGGTGAAACTTCTCTATTATAGCGTGACCCTGAGGGTCTGAATGGGAAACCTCATCTCGGCACTGCTACAAGTCTGTAGGGGCACTATGCAGGGTTGCCCCTTTTCCCCCCTCCTGTTCTCTTTAGCCATAGAGCCCCAGGCTCTGGTCATTCGTGCTTCAGCAGGAACCTGGAGAATACCACTGGGTGGGGAAATGCATGCAATTTCACTGCATGCAGACGATTTGCCTCTATATATTAGAGATGTATACTTTGTCCCGGGTGTCTTATAAAAATGATAGTACTTCCGCGTCTTTTTTATTTTTTCACTAATCTGCCGCTGTAACTCCCTCCGTCCTTCTTCCGCTCACTTGAACGTATGCTGCGAGACCTTATATGGAACAGAACTCGCTGCAGGATGGCGCTCTCAAAATTGTATCTACCTTTGGCCCAAGGAGGGTTAGGAGTACCTAATTTGGAGCAATATTATTTAGCGTCTCAGATTAAATGGGTGGCTCGCTGGATGGCGGGGTTGCACATTTCCGACACAGCGGCGGATGGTCTTCCCTGTCGACTACACTCAATTCTTCATCTGTTTCACCCCTGCTCAAAACCTTCCCGGCCCTGTCCTCTGCCACTACAGGTAGCCTATTGTTGCTTCCGGAGATGCTTGTTCCTCACCAAACATGTTACGCTTTATGCCCCACAACCCCCTTGCATGGTATGCCCAGGGGTGGCAGGATGACATCAACGTTTGAGCTCTTGGCATGCAACAGGTTTACATACAATGGGGGATCTGTATCATGACGGAGCACTCGTGCCATATGGGGTACTGACGCCGGAGGAGGGGTTGCTCCCAGGACATTTCATTAGTCTCGCCTCTTGGATTGGTACACTGCAGCGCCAATGGGGGGAGGTCAGGCAGGAACCACCAACTCACCTCACACTAAAATACTTACACGTCATGGTAGAAGGGTGGCATTTCACTCGGTGGGTGGTGGACGTGCTTCGGCTACACACCACCAGAACTCTGACCTTGCTGCGAAATAGCTGGGAGACGGACCTGTCCCATCCTTGCACTTCCAAGGAATTGAGTTTGATTTTGGTGGGACCCACATACATCCTTCGGAATGCAAAATTCCGGATGATACTATTCTCCATAATGCATAAGGCGTATCTTACTCCAGCCAAAACCAATGGTTATTTCCGCAGGCTGGATGCGGAATGCCCCCACTGCAGTCATCCGGAAGCGGATATTTTACATATGTTGTGGTAATGCCCATCACTACAGCAGTAGTGGGAGGGGTTAAATCAATACTTATCGACCTGAACCGACCAACAGTTTGCATGCACGTGGGAGGTCTGTATACTAGGCATAATCCTGAGAGAATAGAGGCATAGGGCCACTACACGTTTTTTGGATCTCGGCTTCATAGTAGCAAAACGCCTCATTACCAGGTGCTGGAAGGCTAGTGAGCCACCGTCTATAAAAGCTTGGTCACATTCCATCCTCACCTGGGCCAGAGCAGGGGGGACATCTCTCTGACGGGAGGACACACTAGGAATACACAAATACCCCATCTTATCTAAATGGGACGCAATTTTGACCGCCGTTTAAAATGCATTATACCCTGAGATGCATGTTGAAGTTTACGCTACAGCTTAGCTTATACCCACACATCCATGACCACATACGTTATGAAGACATTAACAATGACGCTTCATTGTATATATAGCATGATGTGTACTATTTGATACTGAGTTTTAACTGAGAGGATAGTAACTCACCCAAAGGTATATTAGAATCTGCATTGAGAGCCGGTGAGCCCTACCTGTTTTTCCCTTGTCCCAATCCCATCACCCCACGCCCCCACCTGTGATGTTCCTTTTTGTTCTTTTCGAGCTTACTGGTAACTCCCAGTTTAGTGGTTTAAATATGTTTGACGCAATTGCCATGGGATGTTATGGAAAACACAATTGCATATTGTCTACTTACCTAGTGAGACACCTCTAGCCCCTGAGTTGTGTCGTGTACAGCAATACTTTCTGGAACTGTAGATTTGCATGTACTAGACTGGGTATAGCTGATTCTATTATGCACCCTAGGTCCTGATATGCAAAATATTGAAACCCTTGTATTTTTACTGTGCTTACATCTGATTTGTAAGTGTATTATGACAATGTAATAAACAGATCAACAAAAAAAATTAACATTTTCCATAGGCACCCCAAAAAATAAATAAAAGGGAAATGTTTGGCTACATGCGCTGATACTCTTGGAGCCACCCAACCATAGCCACCAACAGGCAAATGCAGACAAAAACTAGTCTAAATTTGCCATGAATACAAGACCCTAAAATAAAATAAAAAATCTCTAGCACACAAGCAGTGAGAATGTGAACAATGTATTCAAAATAGGCCCCAAGGCCTACAGCATATTAGGCCCCAAAAAGTAAAACACACCACAATATGAAGACAATTCTGAACAAAATTCACAAAAATGCATGAAAGTTTGTATATTTTATTAACCCCAGACCACCACCATTCAAAAATGTCCATTATCTAATCTTTCATCGATCTTCCTGCACCCTCCCTAACTTAAACTCCAGGCCATCAGCAACAAACAAAATGAAGAAAAAAAATTAAAAAGGAACAAACACAGTGGTGCCTCCCAACCCAAACATTTTGCAAAGATCTGCATCCCAGCTTACTTGATTTTCTAAACAAAAGTACAAATTCCAATTTCCGAGGGCGGATGAGGTAGTACAGATTGCTGACAAAGGAAGTGCTATGCTTTCCCCCCAAAACTAAATCCAAATTGATCAAGGGCTGGACAAAGCACAAGGAGGAGTCTTCAGGACAGCAAAAAGAAGTTAAAACTGTATGTACAAGTAGCAACAGTAAAGTGCAAGGTCCAGCACTCACTCCTACTGTTAGAATACCCAAGTTTAGTTCGGGTGGACCACTCCAAGGGAGTTTGGACCTTCCGCTCTCCAATGTAATAGTAGTAGGAAAAGAATTAGGTGTGGCCTCCCATTAAAATAAACCAAAATCCATTCTTTTTTGTAATTTATTAAATATTCTATTATTTTACAAAGAATTTTAACGTGTACTACTTGCTGTACAAAGAGCCGACCCATGTTTCGCCCCCTGTGGCTCATAAGCCTGGGGCTTTCTCAAGGCTGCAGAAGAGAGGAAAGAACAAGCAACGGTAAGTAATGAAAATTCTATTTCCCAATAATGCTGTATGTACAGTATTGTAATTGTAATTGTAATTGCATTTATATAGCGCTTACTACCCCTGACGAGGCGTCGAAGCGCTTTTCGGCGAGTAGCACGCTACTCCGGGACCCATAGAGGATTAGTGTTGAATTAGTATAGTGAAACATGCAAGTACATTTTAAGTGGTGGATAGGTTAGTCAGTTATTTGGATTTGGAAGGATAGCAGAAGGATAGAAGAGGGAAAAAAAAAGCTTTGTATTTATATAGCGCTTGTTACCCTTGATGGGGTGTTGAAGCACGCTACTCCGGAAACCCATAAAGGATTAGTGCTGAATTAGTATGGTGAAATATGAAAGTAATTTGAGTGGTGGGTATTAGTCAGTTATTTGGAGTGAGAAGGGTAGCGGAGGGATAAAAGGGAAGAAAGGTTTGCATTCATGTAGCACCTGTTACCCCTGATGGGTGTTGAAGTGCTTTTCTGGCGAGTAGGACGCTACTCCGGAACCCATAAAGGATTAGTGTTGAAAATTAGTATAGTGAAGTATGAAGTAATTTGAGTGGTGGATATGTTATTCAGTTATTTGGATAGAGAAGGGTAGGTTGCGGGATAGAAGAGGGAAAGAGGTTTGTATTTATATAGCGCTTGCTACCCCTTGATGAGGTTTTGAAGCACTTTATTGGCGAGTAGCACGCTACTCTGGAACCCATAAGGATTACTGTTGAATTAGTATGGCGAAACATGAAAGTAATTTTAGTGGTGGATATGTTAGTCAGTTATTTGGATTGAGAAGGGTTGGGGAGGGGTAGAAAAGGGAAAAAGGTTTGCGTTTATATAGCGCTGGTAACCCTGATGGGGTGTTGAAACGCTTCATTGGCGAGTAGCACGCTACTTTGGAACCCATAAAGGATTAGTGGTGAATTAGTATAGTGAAATATGGAAATTGAGAAGTGAACGTGTTAGTCTGTTATTTTGATTGAAAAGGATAGTGGAGGAACAGAAGAGTGAGATTTTTTTTTGAGGTCATAGCAGTAGGAGGATGCTTTTGGATGAGTAAAAGGGGTTTTTGAGGGGAAGAGTCAGAGGGGAGAGTTTATAAAGGTTTGTTTTGGGGGATCGGTATAGTAAAAGAGGTGTCAGATGATGCAAGGAGGGTAGAGTAGGAGAGAGTCTAGAAAGGGTTATTTTGGGATCATAGTAGTGGTATGGGATAAATGAGAGAGTGGATGTAGAGGATATATTGATAGATGTATAGGGTGAGAGATAGGGTAGTGCATTGGAAAGAGTAGTAAAAAGAAGATTGAGATGAGTCAGAAGGTTGGGCCAGAGGATATATTGAGAGAAGTATTGGCTTAGAAATAGGGTAGTGCATTTGAAATGCTAAATTAGAAGAAAGTGATAAATATATAGATCCATAAGTACATTGAAAGCATATAGATGCATAAAGGAGGTAAGTATATATAGATTAAAGATATTGATAGAGGTACAGGATGAAAAATAGGGCAGTGCATTGGATATGCTTTTTCAGGAGAAAGGTAACAAACACACAGATCCAAGTACATGGAAGGTACATAGATGCACAATGGAAGTAAGTACATGTAGACCAAAGATGATTTTTATTTATTTATTTATTTACAACAACATAATTATTCTACATGTTTATACAAAGCAATACACAAAGATAGGTAAATATCTATAGTGAAAATAAATGCTTATATAAAGAGGAATATGCTGTAAATTTCTGTTTGCGTATGGTGCTTATGTGGGGAAGAGCCAATTCTTGAGTAGTTTTCTGAAGATAAGGTGGTTGTCGGTGGATCTTATGTTGGGGGGTAATGAGTTCCATAGTTTGGCTGCTTGAACAGAGAAGGATGTGCCACCCATGTTTTTTTTCTTGTATCTTGGGATTTTGAGGCGAGATGCCCCTTTAGAGCGTAGGTCCCTTTGTTGAATGTGTTTGGTGATTTTATTCCTGATGAAGAGCGGTCCCATCCCATGTATTGCTTTGTGGGTGATACAAAGTAGCTTGAACGTGGATCTTCTGGCAACCGGTAACCAATGCAGGGCTTTCAAGGCAGGTGAGATGTGGTCTCGCGGTCTGATATGCAAGAGTAGTCTGGCAGCCGAGTTCTGAATCCGTTGTAGTCTTTTCATGGTCGTTAAAGGTGATCCGTGGAAGAGGCTATTGGCGTAATCGAGTTTGGACAGAGCAAGGGAGATGGTAGCTTGGACCTTGTGTGGAAATCCCAAATGAGGGAAAATTCGTCGCAGCGTTTTTAAAGTGACAAAGCTTGATTTTGCTAGTTTGTCCACTTGGGCATTCATCGACAGCTTGGAGTCCATGGTTATTCCGAGGTTTCTTACTTCCTTCGATAATTTAGGTGGTGATCCCAGTTCATCAGGCCAGGCGGCAAGCGGGTCGTAATGTTTCCAATCGCCACACGTGAGTATTTCCGTTTTTGAAGCATTCAATTTGAGATGGCTCCAAGTCATCCACTGATCCACGGCTCTGAGACAACTGAAAATTGGGCATTTTTCAATGTCTTTGGGGCATTCCAGTTGAAGGAGTATTTGCGTGTGATCTGCATAGTTATAGCACGTGAGGTGAAATTGATTGATCAGTACCGGTAATTACTTCATGTAGATGTTGAAAAGCATGGGCGAGATGATAGAACCTTGAGGGACCCCTGCTTTTGTGGAGTATGGTTTGGACGAGAAAGGTGGGGTATGGATGACATTAGTTCTGTTTCGAAGGTAGGACGCGATCCAGTCTAGAGCAGTTCCCTCTATGCCGGCTTCATAGAGTCTTTGTTTCAGAGTGTCATGGTCAACCGTGTCAAAGGCAGCCGAGAGGTCCAAGAGGAGTAGCGCAGCAACCCCGCTGCGGTCAACTGTATTCTTCAGGTCATCCCAGATGGCAAGAAGGGCAGATTCAGTGCCTCTTCCCGGACGGAATCCTGTTTGGAAGTCTGAGAGTATGTCATTCTCTTCAATGAATTGTGACATCTGGGCGAACGCTGCTCTTTCTATCAGTTTGCCCAGGAAAGGTCCATTTGTAATGGGTCTGTAGTTGTCAGGGTTCAGCGGGTCCAAGTTTGTTTTCTTCAGTAAAGGGCGTTTGTGTGATTTTTTGAGTTCTTCTGGAAATATTCCGCTAGTTAAGGAATCGTTGATGATTCTTCTTACTGGAGTGGCAGCAGAGGTTGTTAAAAGAATTGTCTTGAAAGTTTGTGGTGGGCAGGGGTCAGAAGGGCTGCCGGTAGGCCTGCTTGCTTTGACCAGGTCCATAAATTCATTGTGTGAGATGTGTTGGAAGGAACGGAGAGGCTGGGTTAGAGTATTCTTGGATTGTTGTTTTGTACAGGGGTTAGTGCTGGTGCTTTGTTTCTGTTTTAAGTATGAGTCCAATGTGTCTGCTTTGTCCGTGTAATGATTTGCCAGTTTGTCTGTGAAATCTTGAGTAACAGGATGAGTTCCTTCTAGGCAATTTGGTTTGCGAAATTCATTGAGTATTTTATAGAATTCTTTATTTGCACATTTAGCATTTTGAATTCTGTCTGAATAGTACCTTTTCTTGGCTTTTTTGATAGCTGACTTGTAAAATCTGTTAATTTTTTGTAGGTGAAGTTTGTCTTGTTTGGCGTTTGTTTTGAGCCAGGTACGTTGCAGCTTTCTAATTTGTTGTTTTATGTCTTTTATTTCTACGTTTCTCCAAGGCTCTTTTTTTCTTTTGTGCTGTTGTGTGGTTTTGAGTGGTATCAGGATGTCAAAAGCTTCCTGTAGCCACTCATATAGATTTTGAACCGAAGTTATTGTTTCCAGATTTGTACTTGATGTTAGTTGTGTTTCTAAGTGTTCCAAATTGAGTTTGTTCCATGGCCGATAGGTGGATGGATGTAAGCTAGTTTTTGGTGAGTCCCTTTGGTCTGACCATGTGACTGGAGTTATAGTTTGAAAGGTAACTAGTTCAGTATTAGCAAAAATGACATCTAGGATATGTCCAGCGATGTGTGTGGGTTTGTGGACAATCTGATGCAGGTTCAGTGCCTCTAGGCCAGTGATTATTGTTTTTGGATGGGTCATATTGGGTTTGTCAAACCAAATGTTGAGGTCACCCAGAACGCATAAGTTGGAGTGTATTGTTATCAGGTTTGAAACTGTGTCTAGAAGTGCATCTGGGAATGTCGCCTTGCTAGGTGGGGGTCTGTAAAGGAGCAGGAAGTTACAGGATGAAGACGGTGTAGTATTGCATCTTGTTAGAAGAGCCTCACAATTCTTTATGGAGATGTCATCAACTTTAGTGATATGTAATGTTTGCCTGAACACAACAGCTAGACCACCTCCTTTTTTGCCTATACGATTTTGGGTGATCGTTTGATAGCCTAGAGGAATGGCTTCATGCAGGACTGGAGCCATATCATCTCCCAACCATGATTCAGTTATGAATAGTATGTCTGGTTTTGCATCTGTGAGAAGGTCGTAGACGTGATGTTTGTTTTTAGAGAGGGATCGAGCATTTATTAGTAGACAGTTTAGAGAATGGCCTTTGGTGATAGTGAGACTTTGTTTTGTAGTAGAGTGAACAGTATTGTGTGTTTGCAGCAGGTGTGTTTTTAGTGCTGGCATTAGCTGTATTAGGATAGCAATCGTGTAGCTGTTCTGTATCATGTTAGTCACCCAGCATGCTAAGAAGGCATTTTGATGGGTCTGTGTGTGTATGTGGTGGAGATGGTGTTTGAGAGTGAGTTGGTGTGCTATGTTGTTTTCGTGGTGTAACATTGTTGTGCAGTAGACATGGGGAAGCAAAGTTGTGAGGTGTGGCACGTCGCTTATGTTGTTTGCGTGTGTTTATGGTGGAAGGTGTATGAGTCAGGGGTGGTGGTGCAGCATGTGGGTCATGTAGTAAGGTTCTAAATTGTCCAATGGATGAGAGGCGGTTAGAAGCCTCACTGTCACACATTTCCCCCTAAATTTTGGCACCAATGCCTCTCCCTCACTATGTAGCTCTTATTAAAAAAAAAGCACACAAAGTGAGACTTTTTTTAGACTTCCTAAAGTTTATTTATAGGTATTGTTTTGCCAATATCGTATTTATTTGTTCTGACTTTTTTTAATGTTCTTGTAAGTTGTCATCAGTAAAATAAATGTCATCAATATACAAAATCACTTCAGGATCCTCCTGTGGAAATTTCATTATGCTATCCCAGGACAGCCCAATGCTGTCCATGTGATCTTAAGGCAAAGGTGTTTAGGCATACTGAACACCCCAGCATTTAAAACAGTTGAGTACTGTGACTCTCTTGCAACGTTCTGATTGGAAAAAAGTTTCCAATGTCAAGAGCCATATTTTTTTACAAACTAAATTTGTCATGAGTCCAGAACTGGGGGCATTTGACACTGCATGGGTGCATGTGGAAGTTGAGGTTTCTATAGTCTAGTACGAGACAGTAAGATCCATTTGGTTTAACTACCGGAACAAGAGGCGTCTTCATTGTTGAAGTTCATGGTACATTTACTCACTTACATTGTAACTCTGCTAGAATGGCTTTTCTGTCACACTTTGCTTCCGGTTTTAAAGACTGCATTCCATTCTTTAGAGGAATTACTTGTGGTATTGAGCCCTTATTACATCCCACTTGCTTCTTATTTAATTCCGGGGTGGAGGCCATTCAGCCTCAGCAAGGATGATAATATAGACTTTCAGTAAATTTGACCAGAAAAGCGTTTTCTTCGTACCTGTTATGCTGCCTTCCATATTGAAATCTGTGTCATGTGTGTCCACGTGGTCTGAGGGGTTCAGTAGACCAAAAAGCATGTCGGTTTAACTGAATTCACCAGTCAGAGTTGTGGCCAGAAGCTCCTGAAATGTCTGTTAGGCCATTGTGATTTCGACCGTGTTGTCTTGGAGTGCCATCACCCAAGTCACATTCCACAGGAGAACTCTCCTATTCTGAGAAGTGGTGCGTCTTCTTGCTGGCTAGTCAATCAGCTTTCTTATTCTTGAAATGGGTGTTTTGATCCAAAGCTTTCTCTTCTCTTTTAATACTCTGAACATAGTCCTATGGTCAGAGTTGCATTTTGTCTGAAACTCTTTTCCTAGAATATCTCTCCTTTCTTCAGTAGTCAGTTCAGTCACTCTTTCTTTACTCTGAGCTTTGGTCCCTGTGTTTGCTCTCTGGAGTGATGTGTGGATATTATGAATAATGGTCATCAGTGTATTGCTATAGATCTGGCTGTTTTAAATTTAAGATCCATCAATTGGTAGCCCTCCGACCTGACTCTGGTCAACCCGAGATTTGGCTCTATCAATTTCCCCGTTCTCTCTCCCAGGTCCCTGTACATCGGCTTTTGCCTGGATTTGCAGTTTTGGTGGGCAACCAAGGTATCTTGGTCCATAGAGGTATACATTTCTAAAATGACTGTAGGTAGTTCTATGTCACTTTGGTCATGGGGCACTTGCAAGCTAGTGGTGTATGGCGGCATTACACTTTGAATGCTGCTGAGAACAATCTCAGAAACATTTCCACCAATTTCATCCCCAGATCCCCCAGTGGGAATGCTTCATGTTCACCCTGAATTTGTTTTAAGTCCTCTGGAATTACTGCTATGTGCGGGGTCAGGGCACAATCCCCACGAGGAGATAAATGGTCAATGTTATATCCTTCTCTTGGGCACAGCCTGAAAGTATACCACATCCACTTGATTAGTTTTTCAGGCTCAAAAAGACATAATTTCACACTTTGTGGGCACTTTCCCGTTACTTGACATTGCTTTCAACTGTGGCTCAGTTAAATTTTGTATATTCTGCTAATAATGGACAAGTTGCCCCTGGAGGTGTTAATGGTCCCAACCAAACTGGTGAAATAGTGGAGCAGTGAGCTCCTATTCCATCAGAGGGAAGGAATTTTATCAAGATTTAACCAGATGACTCAGTATTGGTATTTGTTGTTGCTTCTTCAGTATACTCTGTATATAGCACCACATGTGGTGGGTGCCAATTATACATTATTACGTCATCTTGATCACACCAAGGTGAAAGTGTACCACCTTTCTATGTGCAACAGTGGAAAAACAGACAGGTGTTCAAAGACTTACATGAAGAAAAGATCCATAAAGGGGCTGCAAACAGTCCTACAAGAGACAGATTATAGATGATTCCCTTCACACTGTTAGCACACATATATGTCATCTGGACTAGTATTATTAGAGGCTTCTATTTAAAGGTGACCGCATGCAGAATATATGTAAAATAATAGTGACAAATACCATGTCTGCTATGGCAACAGCAAAAACAAAGAACATATATATTTTTTAAAATAAAATTAACATGATATTAGTAGGTATTTATTCATTCTAGAACTCCCCTGAGACTAATCATCAGTATTTATAAGTCTGCAGTTAGGAAAAGTATAGTACAGAATCTGGTGTCAAAGGCGAGTGACCGGAGGTAACCCAGCCTACTGTCAGTGTCTGACCCTGCCTGCTAATATCCCTTGGAGACATGATCTTACTTGGAGCAGACCAATGCCCTCTCTGCCCAGGACCGAACATGGCATCCATTGTATAGCCATGTATCATAAGGTCATGACAAGGTGTCCTTCTGATGCTGACATATGGTGAAAACAATGGCATGAGAGTTTGTGCTGTGATGTATTCCCTTACAGATAAATGGCAGTCATAGGTCTAAATACAACAGGGACCTATTTCGATGTATCCATATAAAATGAAGTCAGACTATCTTAAACTACCAGAATAACGAATATAATATTATGTAATTTCATGCAAAAATAATACCGTATACATTGAAGACCAGAGGCCAAAATACATCTAGTGTAGATGATAGCGCACCCAGTAGGTATGGTTTCCCCATCTCATGAAGGGTTGGCAGAACATCTGGATTTTAAGCAGAGAAGTCTCAGCTGGCTTTGCCATTAGAAGCTCTTGAGCTTGCAACCCGTCAATTACAAACAACTTCCCGTGTTTGCAAAAAATAACATAAATGTTCAGCTGTGCAGAATGCACTCAAAGCTCAGTGATCCTGACCAGGCAGGTAGGGATCTGTAAGTAAAGTGGGAGGTCTACTGCTGAGGGGGCAAAGAGGGGCTTGGGCTGACTCATGGAGCATTGTAGGCTGCCCGCTGTGCTTTAAATTAAGCCCAAGCTCTATAAGAAGAATTAGGTCACACAAAAAGCATTAGGTGATTACAAGTTACTGATCCTACTAATGTGAGATAGTCTTTTGTAGGGAGGAATGGGGGCGCTCTGTGGGAAAGTAAGGGAGAGACATGTTCAGTGCTTCTTCCTCCAGCAGATTGTCCTCCAGGGGTCTTTAGTATTACCCTGCCAATCAGAGCTCAGGCCTCGGTGGGGAGTGAACTGGTGAGTGAACTGCTGAGTGAACTGCTGAGTGAACTGCTGATGTTTGCCAGCTCAGCCACTATGCTGTGAAGGCGGAGCGCTGGAGTGACTTTGTCAGCCTTTGGGTCAGTGGAGCATGTTGGGGGTGCACAAGGAGCATATTGGTGGTGAGTTTGCACCAGCATTACTTTGCCAAGAGGGACAGCAGACCACAGCATCAAGTAAATGTGTTACACTACTTAAATTGTTTACCTTAGGGAATAGGTACCAGCGTTTTGCTACTTTTATTTGGCAGTTGATAAAGCTCATTTGTGTGCCTTTTGGCATGACTTAAATGGTAAATATAAGTAGTGTAGTGGGAGGTATATAGGGACGCATGAGGGAGGCCAGGTTCTCTAGATGGGGGGGATGGGAGAGTAGGGTTCACTTGAGGGAGATCCCTTTAGAATGATCTGTAGACTCACTAATGACAATGTACCACAGAAAAGTAATATATGATGCCATATATGTATTGCCAACCAGAGAATGTAATAATGATGTGCACTAACGCTGACGTTTGTTTAATAAAAAGACGTTTAAAAAAAATATATAAGTAGTGTAAATATGTTGAAAACAACAGTATAGCGGCGCGCCATATTCTACTGTTACGTGTGTCCATCACAGACTTGGGCCGCACGTGAAGAGCCTGTGGGTGCAACAGGTATTTGCACATCATTTTTTTTAATTTTTTTTTATTTTTTATTGGTTATTTTCCCCTTTTTTTTAATGCAAGGAATATACAAAACAAAACAATTACTGACAGTCACAACTAAGGTCAACAAACAGAATAAAAAAAACATATGAGACAGCATATGCAGGAATCACACCAGGTCAATATATACCCATAATACAAAATCCGAATTATTTTAACAAACCACGTGAAGGAATTTCTGCCAAAAGAGACATAACTGTCGAATATTAGCTATTAGATCCATTCCGTGATAGCAGCCCAGATCTTAGCTCCCATAGCTCTCTTCCTTCTCCCCTTAATCTTATATATAGCAAGTTCTAAATTATACATGGCAAGTAATCTTGCCCGCCAACATGAAAAAGACGGAGGATTAGGATTTATCCAATCCTTCGTGATACAAGCTCGAACCACAGCCATACAAATAAATAGAAAAGATTCCGATGCCTTAGACAATGTATAAGATAAAGTATCTGAAATTAAGCCAATCAAAACCAATTCCCCAGTTATGTGCACTGATGACCCCATAATTAAACCTAAAAAACGTTCAATAGACAAAAATTATTCAGCTAATTTCGGACATGAAAAAAACATGTGAACTGCATCTGCTGCAAATAGCCCACACCTATTACAGCTAGTCCCAGCAGAGGTCCCCCATTTAGAGATCTTACTTGGAGTATAATACAAATCATATATAGCCATATAGTGCTGAGTGCGCATCCTCCCAGACATCAAAACTTTGTTTGCAAGATTTAGGGAATTAATAACATTAATCCCCTCTTGCCCGAGCTTCGTTACCCACTTATCTTGACATGTCACCACATCATCTGGGAGTTCTTCAATCAATAAAGAGTAGAATTGGCCGATTGATGATTTTTTTTCATCCTTTCTATAAAGGGGAACTTTCTAAATTGAAAGTCCACATCGGGGCCAAGCGACTTTAAATAGCTACGGACCTGAAGGTATTTAAAAAATTCATGTTTAGCCAGACCATATTTTATTTGTAACTCGGCAAATGAAACCATCTGACCATCATCCCACAAATCCCCTAAAGAAAAAATTCCTTTTGAGCTCCAGCCAATAGATGTTTGGTCCCGAAAAATCAATGGGAGTGACCCAGTAACTGAAAATGGAGTATATGCATTTAACTTTGCAACCCCAAATTGCCGTTTAACAGACCTCCAGACAAAGTAAGCCGCTTTAAGAATTTTAAATTTGGTTTTCTTAAAATAACTGGGTTCTAAAACTTTGACCAGACACCCATTGGCCGCATCGCCCAACCCAAACTCATAAATTAAGGGGCTATGACATGGCAAAATCTTGGCCCGATCCCCCACTACCAAAGGACTAATGAATGGCAGGACTGCTGCCCAATAATAGAAAATAAAATTGGGTATACCCCAGCCGCCACGGTTCTTCGGCAAAATCATCTTTTTATAAGCCCTTCTCTGACGTCTATAGCCCCACAAAAATCTAGAACTGATCCTCTCTAGCCTCTTAAAACACAAGATTGGAAATTCCAATGGAATTGTTCTGAACATATAAAGAAACTTTGGCAAAACTAACATTTTTAAGACATTAGATCTACCATAAAGGGACAAGTGTAAATGATCCAACCTCTCCAACATTGAATTTACTTTAGTAAGCACAGGATTCATATTCAATTCTGGGATCTTGCTAATTGGTAAGGAGATTTTAATTCCTAAATACGTGACTTCAGGAACAGTTGTTATATTTTCAGGAGGTTCCTCTCCAATAAATAAAATCTGTGTTTTAGAGATATTTAATTTATATCCCGAAAACCCTCCAAACTTAGATGCCAATCCATCGATTGCGGGTAAAGCAGTGACTATATCAGTGGTGACCACGACGACATCATCCGCGTATGCCAAAGCTCTATAATCAATATGGCACAATTGGACCGGTTTAATATCAATAGCCTGATTTAATTTAACCAGAAAAAAATCAATATATAAGGCAAATAATAGAGGTGAGCACGGACATCCTTGCCGAGTACCACGACTGATAGTAAACATACCCGATTCTTGGCCAGCGATTCGAATACAGGCTACTGGAGACAGATATAATGATTGCAACGCCTGCCGAATCAAGGGACCGAAGCCCTTCAACCTTAAAACCTCCCACATATATAACCAAGAAACCCTGTCGAATGCCTTCTCGGCATCCAACAGGGTTATCCCCATTATAGTATTAGTTGCTTGAGCCCAATCAATAAATGATATTAAACGCCTAACATGATCTGCGGTATCGCGTCCAGGAATGAACCCATGTTGAAATTGTGATACCAACGTAGAAATAATGTCCGATATACGTGTGGCTAATATTTTAGAATAAACTTTGCTATCAGAGTTAATTAAAGAAATGGGTCGATATGATGACGGCATTAAGGGAGGTTAAGGGCGGTGGAGGCAAGATGGCAGACACGTCCGTGTCCGAGTGAGGCAGGCGAAGAGTGCTCTCCTTCATTGATCCCCCCCTACTCCCTCGGGGTTGCTGGAATCTGTCGCAAGGAAGCCCCTGGCGAAAACTACGATTTTGAGTTGCTAGGAATGCTGTTACTTCTGATACATTTGTATCAACAACGTTGCCAGCGCGCTTGGCGTTTCGTTCCTTACCGTGTAGATTGGCGGAGCAGGACTGTTGCCGGAGCCCGATCTCGTGAGGAGAGAAGGGCGGCTGCGGCTGTTGCTGAGTATTCCTGGGGTCTGCTGGAAGATCTGGCCTGGAGCAGGATGGGTCCCAAGAACGCCAACGGTAATCTGAAGGGCACACGGACTCGGGCTGCAGCTGCTGTTACTGTGTCAGCCCCTGGACACGATGGGGGTTTATCGTCGGAAGGGATAGTCGATGCAGCTGTCAAGGTGCCCGGTCATGATCCTGCTGGGGATAACATAAAGATTCCTGGGATTTAAAAAAAAAAAACGCCAGGTAAAGCTAAGACATTAGTTACTGAGCAAGTGATGGGCGCCACGGATCCCCCGCAATCGGATCACTCGCTCAATAAAGCTTTTGATACAAGCAAAGTGTCGAGAAATATTTCTGTGCCCTCGGCGAGCTCGAATGCTCTTGCGAGATCAGATGAGATGGAAAGTGGGCAAGAAAGGGAGGAAGCTGTTGCGGTAAATTCTAGTGTGGCTGATTCATTAGAAGTTGATGTAGAGAACGCAGAGAACGTCGTCTCTTCCCAGGTTACTTCAGGGGGCTCAATTAATTCTCTAAGTGCCCCACCTTCAACACGGCCCAATAATTCGAATCTTGATGAAATTCTTCAGGGGTCTGCGACTGGAAGTGACATACCCAGCAGAGTCGGGGTAATAGAGGCAGACTCCGGGGATTCAGGTGGAAATTTCTATTCCATGTCTGATCTGTCCAATACCTCGGAGCTGGAGAGTGCTGATGGTGACTGGGTAGATGATAGAAGCTTGTCTAGCTCTGTTCCACTGGATGAAGAAGAAAATACTTTGCTCACTGTGGAAGGAACCACTGTGCGTAAGGCAAAGGATAGATTTAATTTGTCATCCAGGGACGGTTCAGGCAATGACGGGTCCCCTTTATTGAATTATACCCCTTCATTACATCCTGGGGAGGCGAATGTCAGTAGGGGGACGCGGTTGACATACATGGAGGTCCTGTCTGTACGGGCGAATTGATAGCAAATGAGATCACCTTAACCACTATTTACCAAGCAATAATGTCACATCGTGAGGAGACAAAAGCAGAAGGTTTGCGGATGCAGGGCGCCGTCCGCAAGCTTCAGAATACGGTTCGTCGTGTGGTTAAGACATGTACTGAGATGTCAGCCAGGATTGGGGAAGCGGAGGGTAGAATCTCCTTAATCGAGGATGACATTGTACATCAAAAACAGCTGTATCCTCCTTACAATCCCTTCGTGACGATATAAATTGGAAATTAACCAATTTAGAAAATAGATCTAGAAGGAACAATTTGCGTGTATTAGGTATTCCGGAAGGAATGGAAGGGAAGGATGTGCGTCAATTTATCATCGATTTATTTTCAGAAGCTTTTCCTGAACTGCATCAATGGAAATGGGAACTTGAGCTGCAGCGTGTGCATAGATTTCCTTTTCAGAGGCGTGCTGGTACTAGAGAGGTGGACGTTAAACCAAGAGCTATATTGATTTGTTTAAATAATTTTTTGCTCCGTGAATCTTTGTATGATCTCGCTAGGCCAGACCGTAAGAGAAAGGGGCAGGGTTGCAAATTCTTTGTGCGCCCCGACTACTGTCAAGCCACAGTTCAGCAGAGGTGGCACCTGCGTCAATTGATTCCGTTGTTTCAAGCTAAAGGGGCACAGTCCTATTTGCTTAATCCTTCAAAACTTAAAATTATCTATAAGGATAAAACATTATTTTTCACTTCTGAGATCGCAGCAAAGGAGTTTTTGAGCACTATTTAGGGGGATGGTTGTAGTATAGAGTATTTAGCCAATTTAAACAGTTTTCCCCTTCCCCTTTTTACTCTCTTCTTCTCTTTTTTCTTTCTTTTTTGTCTTTGTCGGGGGGTGGGGGGGATCATGGGAGGGCACTTAATCCTTTCTCTCCATCGCAATAGGGACCGCTCAGTCCCTCTGCCTCATTTGGGTGGGTGTAAGGGTGGGGGGGAGGTTAGGTGGGTTGATGAGGGTGGTGTGGGTGGGGTGGGTAGTTGGCGGTGCAAGGAATAGTAAAGTTGTGTTTTTGTATTTGTTTGGCAGCAAGGACTTTGTGAATATAGATGTTATAAATGTAGTACCTGTACTAATAAGTCTAATGGTAAATGATTGGCAAAGTCTTATATCCTAAGTACTACATTTATATGTAATCAGCCTAGGTCCTCCTAGCTGCTCAGCCAGAGTGAGAGTTGGTTACGGAATGTTGGTGTGACTGTGATGAATGGAATGCCTGGGTGCCTGAGTGGATGAGTGGTGACAGTTAGAGATGGGTTGAGCAGCTAGGCAGGCTGCTCCTGGTGGGGCTGGTACATGGCTAGTACCTGACTAGAGCTGGCTGGACTATGTTTGATACTACCCTGACATGGAACCAATAAAGAAGACTTGAAATATACAACATGGCTACCAGTGTCTCTATGTACAGGGTACAACATTATTTTGGCGACGAGTGGACCTGGACCCAAGCGTAAGGATAGTACAGAAACAATGAAACTAGAAAGGATTTTCACCAACCAACAAAAGTAAGAGAAACTAAAGCATCTATAAGAAGGAGAATGGAGTAAAAGGCAAGCCAGCCCCACCAGTGTCCATGTCATCGGACAGCGGAACGCGCGAGCTCGCCTACCTTCACCATGGCGGTCGCGCGTTGCTTCTTCAGGTGACGTCCTCTCTCGTCCTCTCTACCTTCGAGCCGTCAGCTGTGACGTCTGTGGAAGTCTCATCAACATGGTATGCCTTTCACGTTTTGGTGCATGTACGCACCGTGAGCCACTCTGCAGCGACGTCCAAAGCGTGCCGCCATCTTTAGGTTGGCTTTGGCTCCATGCAACTTGTTGGTGCTTGGCTTCTTCTCGCCAACACGGAAGGAGTCGAAGGCACGGAAGATGCTTACGCTGACTGCAGAATCACCAGTACGCTTTGTGCTTTTTAGTGTGTCATCATTGGAATGAGTGCAGAGCTTGGGGCAGGGACTCAGCCTTCCAGCGATCACGGTGGACTTTGGCAATCGTTCCGAAACACAACGGAATGTCTGGTTTGGGTATGTTCTCCTGCCATTTCCAGGTTGCGACACACTCGTGGAAAAAAGGTACTTTCTTTTAATTTATACTCACAGCGGTCTAGTTGGTTGTCCCAGCGCCCAGCTTTGATAGTATCCTGCCGTGTCATGCTGCATGTTGAGTCAAAGGAAAGTATACACAGGAGAAATTTATTGTGTGTCATCTTCAGCCCGTTTTAAAAGACTGTACTCACAGCTCTAATCACCATTAGGACAGTCTTGTTGAGAATTTTGTTGTGTCTCTATGGTTTAACTAGTTACACTCTTGCTTACATATGAAGGTTCACTACTTGCATTCAATTGTGCTGTGTTTTATATGCTACTCATCTGCAACTTTTTCGTGATTTTCTATCTCTAGGTTAATACAGTGAACTTTAGTCGTCACATGCAAGGGGTATTTGGAATTGTCTATATGTCACTTGTATCTACATTTGTTCATCTAGTTTTAGGTGGGGTGCACAAGCTTAGTATGTATTCTGTGTAGTTGTATTCGGGTGAGAAATCGCTCACCGGCGTGGTGCACAGTTCGCTAATGTTCTACAATTATTGGAATTGTATGTGTATTTTCCTTCCAACAGTTTAGTGTATAGTGATGCCACAGTTTTGTGCTGATTATGATTGGGTCGTCCTTGTGTTTGTGGGTGGTCATCACTGTTATCCCTTAAATGAGGGATGGGTTTGGGTAATCGTCCCTTCACAGTTGATCCCTTTTGTCAGGGATTGGATTGGGTTTGAGTCCCAGTTAGTGAGCTCTACATGAAGTTTGGGTTAGTTCCCATACTTAATCGTTATATAGTACAACCCTTACACAGGGTGAGGATATGGGTTTAGACCCCATTTACATGTTGCGCGCAGTACTGAGGTTCAACCCTACATAGGGTGGGTGTTATGGGTGCTAGCCCCATACACAGTTTCCATGGGTCGTTGTCCCATATCTTGCTAGTTCCCTTGTAGTTGGGATTAGTGTCGCAGGGTGTTTTCCCTTTGCGTCGCCCCACATATCTTCTTTGGGATTGGATGTGGGGTGTGTTATTCTATGTTACGAAGTATTACTATTTGTACTTGTATTTCTACAAGTTTACGCTTCATAATGTTTTAATAATTTTCATGGGGGATATTGATGCTCATATATTTTGATGTTGTATTTGTCCCATCTTTTCTTGAGTTGCTTTGTTCACTCTCTTGTGATGTTTTGCTTTGAGTTGCATCCCTGAGTTCTGAACATTACCGTTTTCTTGTGTACAGTTCTCTTTTAGAATTGTTATTTTTGTTTTTATTTAAAGGAAAGGGATAATGTTATATCCTAAGTACTACATTTATATGTAATCAGCCTAGGTCCTCCTAGCTGCTCAGCCAGAGTGAGAGTTGGTTACGGAATGTTGGTGTGACTGTGATGAATGGAATGCCTGGGTGCCTGAGTGGATGAGTGGTGACAGTTAGAGATGGGCTGAGCAGCTAGGCAGGCTGCTCCTGGTGGGGCTGGTACATGGCTAGTACCTGACTAGAGCTGGCTGGACTATGTTTGATACTACCCTGACATGGAACCAATAAAGAAGACTTGAAATATACAACATGGCTACCAGTGTCTCTATGTACAGGGTACAACACAAAGGGATACAGTTATGTTAAAATGTCTTTTGTTTGAGGATGGGTAAATTTACTGTTTGTACCTGGAATATATGTGGCCTGAACGATCGAAAAAAAAGAGGGATTTCGGCCCAGATTCTTAGAACTATGAGGGTGGATCTGCTTTGTGTACAGGAGACTCACATTGCATGGAACAATCGGAGGTGGTTAAAGGACCTGGGGTTGGATCTTGTGGGTTGTACACGTCAAGGATCAACAACGAGAGGGGTGGCAATTTTGAAAAGACCCGGGTGGGGGAAGTGTAAACGTGTAAAAGAAGATCTTTATGGCCGCTGGGTAATCATTGAATTAGTGATAGAGGATCTTTCTATGACTATTTGTTCAATTTATGGCTCGAACTTGGATGACCCTGGAATATTGGAGGGCCTTAGCATTGAGCTAGTTGATTGGCCAGCCCCTTTGATTTTATGTGGGGATTTTAATTTCCATCTGGCAGGGAATATAGATATCACAAGTAATTTTCTTTATGATGGGAAGAAAAAGAAAACGTTCAAAGCTATTAGGGGTCTTGTTAAAGAATTTGGGCTGGTTGATATATGGTGGCTCAAAGGAAGGGGCGCTCCTGGGAATACCTTCTACTCTGCACCTCATCGCAAGCATGTACGGTTAGATTACTTTTTTGCTACCCAGGAACTTGCTGGTAAAGCTAAGATTGATATCCAACCTAAAATAATCTCCGATCATAATCCCGTTCTCCTAGAAGTAGAAATAAGTTTTAGGTCTCCCATAAGGGCCTGGACCTTTGAACGAAAATTGTTGGTCGATCCCGTCTATTGTAAACATATGTGCAAATGGATAGGGGATTTTTTCAACAATCCCCGTGGATCTGCATCTATCCACATGGTATGGGATGCTTTTAAGTCAGGTGTTCGGGGGGAGACACTAAGCTATTCCGTTAATAAGCAACGTACACTCCAAGCAGAATATTTGGTCGAAATGAAAAAATTGCGGCTGTTAGAAAATGAGTTTATGCTGGCAGTTAGTAATGGCCAAGATTCTGAACAGATTTCAAGCGATTTAGCTATCCAAAAAATGAGATTATACCAGAACTTTGCTACAAAATTGGCAGCGCAAGTTGCAGTATACCGCTCTGAGATTTATGAGGTGGGAGAAAACTCTGGCCGAACATTAGCCAAAAGATTACATCAAAAAGATGTTGCTAAAAGGATCAATAATATTCAAGACGAGCAAGGGCAAATTCGGGAGAAACCTCCTGAAGTGCTAGAGGTTTTTAGGAAGTTTTATAGTCAACTGTATACAGATGAGGTCATTTTAGGTGTTGAAGATAAAGTAGTGGAATTTTGTGGGGATATCGAAATTTCTAAACTGACATATGAGCAAATGGATGAATTAGATCTCGATATCACTTGGGAGGAAGTCGAAGCAGCGATTATTTCTCTGGCTGTTGGTAAGGCGGTGGGACCTGATGGTATCCCGCTAGAATTTTATAGAACTTTTCGGCATGTGCTGAAAGAGGATATGTTATCAACTTTTGTGTCAGCACAAAAGGGGACAGTGCCATTGTCCTGGTCGAAATCCGTTATAGTGGTCTTTCTAAAAAAAGATTTGCACATCATTTATGCACACTATGTTTTACAATAGTCAGTGGCTGCATGGACCCTTCTGTAATATGGATTGCATCGATGAACATTTTGCGTCTGCACGATCTGAAAAGTGTATTCCCTCACTTACATAGTGTTGTGACCCCATGCAAATGAGAGAACTTCTTTGGCCCCACGTCTTCTCTATATTACCTATTTAGATACAGAGGGGCAAAGAATATGTCCTCAGGCACACTGAAGGTGCACTATATAGTAGTTAGTTTATAGTTAGTGCACCCCAGAGAAGGCACAGAGGTCCCAGGGTCCCTTCCAAACTTCGTCTAACAGACAGGTGAGGTTGCACAGCGCACCTGACTTTACTGTGATCATTGTCCCTCTTTCATCTTAGCCCTGTCTCTTTTCGTTAAAAGGTAGACCATCTTTTAATGCTGCACTGTAATCAAAGCAACTACAGTTTCACACCTTTCACTGAGGCCAGTACTTTTTAGGTCGAGCCTAGGCAGCGTGCATGCGCTGTCTGCAACACCTGGTGTAAGCAGTATACAGAGTGTAATCCCGCCTGCTGCTTGCCATTGGTTAACACCTTCATTGATCTTCTTTCCTGGCTCCTTATTGGTTCGCGCTCCAGATACATCACTTCCGTTGTATCGCCAGGAGCACCGACCAACTACAGTTTTGTTACGCTGTGTTGTTTAGGGACTACTTCTTTTGCTTTGTGCTAGTGATATTCTATCACCACGGTGCCTAGCATGGCGCCCGGTTTCATGTTTTTTTTTATCACCATGGCACCCGTTCATGGGCTGCCATGCACTCAACTTAAATATGCACGGGAGCTACACCTTATGTTTTAGCACGGCACCCGCTTTTATATTTACAACACGGGCGCAGCGCTTTATGTTTGAGCAGGGCGCCCGCTTTTATGTTTAAGAAAGCAATAGCTTTAAGTCTTGCAAATGCAATACCTATTGCATTGCAGATGCTTGTTTGTAATTGGAACCTCTGGTACGATCTGAGCCAGGCACACCAAACGACGGTGCACACCAGCATTGGAAATGGGGCAGTGCATCCGATATGTACCTTGGGCCAAATTTATGTTATCCAATCTCAGCTGAATCCCATACATCATACTGTTCCATTTACAGAATCTTACATTTGAGATGCTCCTGTTATCATGCAGTTTTTCTCTATAAACCCATCAGGTGTTGCATGGACGGTGGCCCACACTACTTAGAATAAACTAAAAAAATGTATAATATCCAGTTAGTCTAAATTATCTGGAGAAGTACTTTGAGTGACTGAATGCTAGCAAGAGTTGGACGGAATGAATCTGCTGTCATCAATCACGGTGTTTTGAGCTACTCTGCAGGTCAGGAGAGCCAGGGTTCAGGTGGCGAGTAGTATCAGCAATAGTGCTTGCAGTGTTTGTGTGTTTTACCAACCGGGATTTCTGGGGGACTATGGGAATTCTGAAGCACAGAGATGATAACTGACTGGTATGGTCTGGTGCAGAGGTTGGCATGACTGGGGATATTTGAAGCTCTGGGTGAATAGATTAGAGTGTTATCCTGAGATAAGACGATCTTGCTGTAGTTGCTGGGTGGATGACAACTAACTGCCTCCAACTGAACGCCAGCAAGTTGGAGGTGTTGCTGGTGGGTAAGGATCATGGGCTATGGAATGAGCATTGGTGGCCTACGACTTTAGGCACCCCCCCCCCAACAGGTTGTAAAGAACTTGGGGGTTTGGATGGACGCCTCCCTCAATTTTCAGATTCAAACGAAAAAGGTGGCGGGTACCTGTTTTGGCTTGCTGCGTGGACTCAAACCGATCTTGGGTCTTTTTGACGCTCCGACCAGACAGATCATCATTCAGGCTCTGATTACATCTAGGCTTGATTATGCGAGCTCTCTGTACTTGGGGGCCAATAAGGCGGAAGTACATAGACTACAGAGAGTACAGAATGCCGCAGCTAGATCTCTCCTTGGTCTACGTAGAGTTTGTTCAGTGACCAACACTATCCGCCGTCTTCATTGGTTGCCTGTGGCTAGACGGATCGAGTTCAAGGCTCTTTGTATAGCCTTTAAAATCTTGAAGTTCGCCTCCCCTAACATTTTGACCGGCTTGCTCTCTCCTTATGTACCCTCCCGTCAGCTTCGCTCTATGGGCCAACATTTGCTAGTGGTCCCTCGAGTCAGGAGGATTTGGGCCGGAGGGCGCTCTTTTCGGTATAGAGCGACGACGCTCTGGAACACACTGCCCCTCCATATTCGAGGCCTTAGTAATTTTCTTGAATTCAGGAAAGCTATTAAAACTTTCCTTTTTCCCGTGGTGTAGGCCTTTCTGGCCCCCTTCTGTGTTGTGGTCTCCTATTTGCTGTTAGCGCCGGGACGCCTCTTGGCTGGGGCAGCTGTCGCGCTTTAGAAATCTTTCAAATAGAAATAGAAATAGAAGAGCTATGCGAGTTGGGTATTACCAAGAGTGATTTCTGAGTTGGTTTGGCTGTTTGTTAAAATGAGCAGTGCTCTGAATGACCCTTTGTGTTATCATGTCCAGATTCAAAACAAGTCTGTGCCTCATTTATGAGGGTTTTACGTAGGGCAGTGCCGCAATGATTCTTGCTGCGCTTCCCTGCGACCAAACAAAAGGGCAGGAATGCACCGTATCCATGTGATACGGCGCATTCCTGTACTTTTCCCCAGCGCTGGTGCACAATGAGCTGCCATGCACCAAGCAGGCACCCTTGCACCATGGTCCAATGGTGCCTGCGTTGCGGGGCTGATTGATTTTGTACACAAAGGGACACCTTCCTGCACAAAATCAATAAATTCAGGCGATTTCTTTTTTCTATGTGTGCTGCAGAATGTAGTACACATAGAAAAAGGAAGGCACGAGGAGAAATAAAAACATTTCTCCTTGTTGCGCCACCCTAACGCCAACCCTGGGGTGGTGTTATGTTCTGACACATTCCAGGTTTACAGTTTCTCTCTGTTTCATTGACTCTGGGTATTACAAATCCTAAATCAATTTTTTAGTATTATAACAAGCAAGAACACAACACATATTCTCACAGTGCAGAACCTTGCAAACACAAACAGTTTTGTCTGAGCCTACATCCAAAAAAAGATCTGGGAATTCTAAAAAATATATGTTTTCCTTTAAAGTCCTCAGTGGAGTTGTAGTATGATAAAAATATTGCTAGGTAATCGAGATGATGGTTTTATTTTGCTGTGCAATACCCTGGGACAAAATTATGAACTATGTCATCTGATATGGTGTAAACCTAATATTTCGAGGTACAGTATTCTGAGGCGCATTATTCAATTGCACAATTCCACTCTGGGGCATTATTTCTATTTGGAATGTAGTATTTCTCATAGCAGTATAGTTCCAGTCACAGTAATCCTATGCTGATTTTTAATCACAGTATGTGCTGGTCGGTCTGTTAATCACGTCTAGTGGATACAACACATTTTGGACTCTTATGCCCTTGGTGCACCAAAATCACTTTAAAAAACTTGCACATCACAGTTTGAGAGATTAAGCTGAATCAGCAAACTTCCGCCGATAAGCTGTGAGTACAGCACACAAGTGCAGCGGCGGCTGCCTCTGAACAGGGATGGTAAGTGAGGGGGGTTAAAAGAAAAAAAAAACTTACCTTCTCCGACGCCCCAGCATGCCTCTCCTCGTCTGTGCTCTTCTGCAGCCCTGGAAGCACCCAGGCTTCCCTACTCTGCCAGCCAATCACGATGCTGCAGGCACAGCATCGTGATTGGTCTGAGTGTCCTGTTTGAACGCTCATGCATTGCCTCGGGAGGCTGGGCATGTTCTCCACGGGGCTGTGCGACACACCCAATGGAGAACATGCCAAGTGCGTGTGACGGTTTGGCCGGCGTCATTGCGCACTTAGGAGTGGCCAAACCACTCCTGCTCCTTCTGATGGGGGAGCCCTGCCCCACCCGCACCGCCCGCACCGCCCGACCTGGCTGGATTTTAAAGAAAAATAAAATGATAATAACTGCTTGTTATTATCATTTTCTTTTTCTTTTGCACTGCTCAAATCAGCAGTGGGGAGACGCTCCTCCGCCTTAGCGGAGGAGCCGCCACTGCACAAGTGTCCAAAAATTGGAGATGTATGCTACAGTCTGCTGCTCCAGCCACCATTCTGCTGTAACCAATGATCTTCAACTATGCAACTGCTAGACTCTTTCAGGCTTATACACTTACAATCAGGTTAATATTTCCTACCGTGGCCTAATTTTACAGACCCCAAATGTGAGCCTATCTAGAAAAGTCTACGAAAGGCATTATTAGTAAACAAACCCGCACTGGAAATACACAACAGGCAAGAGGAGGAGGATTGTGGTATCATAGGGGTAACAAAGACCAGGTTCCCTTAAGATGCAGCTCCCACTCTCGATAACCTTTTTTCTACTAGGCTTAAATCATTATAAAAAATAGACATGAAGACAGAGCTGAGGGTCTGGCTCCTGTCCATCATGAGTCACTATCCGGCACAGAGATCCCTGGGTCAGTCTGCAACTCTTTTGAATAGATCACATTGCACGTAACAACACGCCCCAGCGTGTCCTTCATCAGCATTTTTATGTCGCATCCTACCAGACAGCAAAGCTGTCTTGTTTCCTAAAGACATCTTGGGGACTTCCAGAAAGTTGACCTAGGAATGCATTCTGCCCATTGCTTACCTTTGGGTTTGTGGTTTGTAACTTACGCTTTCTGGCTTTCTATTTGCTGACTTTGTTTGCTTTAGGCTGAACCGGTCCAGTTCGTCCCTCCCGTTGCCTAAACCTTGTTTACTGCAGTCTTCCACAAACTTGCTTTCTGTAAACAGGCATTTAAATCTTCTTCTCATCTTGTCACATTTACTGTGCATACAAAGACAGAGGTCCAATGTCAGTCTCTCTCTTCCAGGGAGCATGGTGTTTATTTTCCTTTCTCTGACTTCAAAGTGAGAGAATTTATGTGACAATCCTGCTGAGCACCCATGTAAGACAATAAGGATGTTCTTCTTTTTTCTAGCACACAGCAGACAAAAATAAACTGTGCTGATGTTTCAGAATATGTCAGAATTAGTAGAAATGAAGCATCTGAAGTGCAGTGGAAACAAATATTTGAATACAATCAAAACACATCAATAGACTAGGTTATAACATTTGCACACATTATCGTTTGTATGCAGTAAAACCATATTTCGGTGCAAATGTAATGCTCATTTCAATTGAAATGTGTTTCTGTAATGGCAGTGCTCTACCACACCACTCATACTCCACACTATGCCCCTCCACTCAATCTAACCAAATCAACCCCACCACACTCTAATCTACCCCACTCCACCCCAATCTACTGCACTTCACTCAAATCTACCCCACTTTGCTCCTATCTACACCAGTCTACTCCACTCCACTCCAATCTACCACACTCTAATCTACCCTAATCCACCCCACTCCAATATTCCTCAATCTAAGCCACTCCACCCCAATCTACCCGAATCCTCTCAATCTACCCCACTCCAATCTACTTTTGTCCACTTCAATCTACCCGAATCCACTCCAATCTACTCCATTCCAATCTACTTCATTCCAATCTGCCCTACCCCAATTTACCTCACTCCATTCCAATTTACCCCACTCCAAACTCCACTGCAATCTACCCAGCTCCTCTCCACTCTATTCTACCTCACTCCACTCCAATCTACCCCACTACCCATAATCCACCCCACTCCAACCTACCTCAATCTAACATACTCCATTCTACCACAATCTACCCCACTCCACTTTACCACACTCCACCCCATCCTACCCAAATCTACCCACTCCACTGCACTTCAATCTACCCCACTCTCTCAAATCTACCCCACTCCAATCTAACCAGCTCAACCCCAATGCACCCCACTTCAATCTATGACACCCCACTCTATCCCAATTACCCTACTTCAATCCACCCCTCTCCAATCTATCCCACCCCAATCCTAATCCAATCCAATCAACCTAACTCCAAACTACCCTACTCCAATCATCCCTCTTCAATCTACCTCACTCCAATCTACCCCACTCCATTCCAATGTATTCTACCCTAATCCACCCAATCTACCCCACTGTACCCCAGCCTAATCTACCCCATTACAGTTCACTACAGTCTACCCCACTCCACTCTATTCTTCCCCAATCTATCTCCCTCCACTCCATTCTATCTAGCTCCACTCCATCCCACTCCAGTCTACACCACTCCACTCTACCCCAATCTACCCCACTCTATTCCACTCTACCCACTCTACCCTTCTACTTCACTTTAAACTTCTATATGCCACTCAAATATACCCCACTCCAGTCCAATCTGACCCACCCCACCCCAATCCATCCCCACTCCAATCTACCCTACCCCACTCCACTTCAAACTACCCAACTCCAAACTACCCCATCCAATCTGCCCACTCCGATTTACACCACTTCAATCTATCCCACTCCAATCTACCCCACCCTAAACTATCCCACTCCTATCTCACTCCAATCTACCCCACTCCAATCCAGTCTACCCCACTTTACTCCAATCTTCCACACCATAATCCTCCAAATCTATCCCATTCCAATCTACCCCACTCCACACTAATCTACCTCACTCCACCCTAATCTATCCAACTCCATTCCAATCTACTCCTCTCCACTCCAATCTACCTCACTCCACTCCACTCCACTCCACTCCACTCCAATATACCTCAATCCAAGCCACTCCACTCAAATCTACCCGAATCCTCTCTAATCTAGCCCACTCTAATCCATTTTTCTCCACTCCAATCTACCCGAATACACACCAATCCACCCCATTCCAATCTACTCCATTCCAGTCTACTCCACTCCAATTTACCCCACTCCAAACTCCACTGCAATCTATCCAACTCCTCTCCACTCTATTCTACTTCACTCCACTCCAATCGACCCCACTCCCCCACAATCTACCCCACTTCAACCTACCACAATCTAACACACTCCATTCTTCCACAATCTACCCCACTCCACTTTGCCACACTCCACTCCACTCTACCCAGATCTACCCCACTCCACTGCACTCCAATCTGCCCCATTCCAATCTACCACACGCCTCTCAAATCTACCCCACTCCAATCTAACCCACTCCACCTGAATACACCCCACTCCAATCTCCCCCACTCCACTCTGTACCCCAATTACCCTACTTCAATCTACCCCTCGCCAATCTATCCCACCCCAATCCTACTCCACTTCAATCTACCCCACTTCAAACTACCCTACTGCAGTCATCCCTCTTCAATCTACCTCAATCCATTCTAACCCACTCCATTCCAATTTACCCTACCCTAATCCACCCAATCTACCCCACTGTACCCCAGCCTAATCTACCCCACTACAATCCACTCCAGTCTACCCCACCCCACTCCACTCTTCCCTAATCTATCTCCCTCCACTCCAATCTATCCAGCTCCATTCCCTCCCCTCCAATCTACCCCACTCCACCCCAAACTACCCCATTCCAGTCTACCCACTCCAATCCACCCAATCTACCCCACTCCACTCTACCCAAATCTTCCACACTCTGTTCCACTCTACCCAATCTACCCCACTAATTCACTCTATTCTACAACATGCCACTCAAATCTACCCCACCCCAGTTCAATCTAACTCACCCCACCCCAATCCAATCCACCCCACTCCAATCTACCCTACCCCACCCCTCTCTAAACTACCCAACTCCAATCTTGCCCATCCAGTCCGCCCCACTCCAATCTACCCCACTCCACTCCAATCTACCTAACTGGAAACTATCCCACTCCTATCTTACTCCAATGTATCCCACTCCACTCCAGTCTACCCCACTCAAATCTACCCCACAATAATCCACCCAAACTATCACACTCCAATCTACCCCACTCCACCCTAATCTACCCCACTCCATTTCAGTCTACTCCTCTCCAATTTACCCCCTTCACTCCAGTCTACCGCACTCCACTTCAATCTACTCCTCCCCACTCCAATCTAGCCCACTACACTCCAATGTATCCCACTCCAGTCTCCCCAACTTCACTCCAATCTACCCCAATCCAATCTTCCCTAATCTAACCCACTCTGCTCCAATCTACCCCAATATATCTCCCTACACTCTACCCCGATCTACCCCACTCCAATATACTCCACTCCAATCAATCCCACTCCCCTCCAATCTACTCCACTCTACCCAAAATAAATCTACCCACTCCAATCTACACCACTCTACACCACTCTACCCCAATCTAATCTACTTTACCCCGCTCTACCTCAATCTACCCCACTCTACCCCACTCCAATCTATCCCACAGCACTCCAATCTACCCCACTCTCCTAGGTTATCACCCTCCACTCTACCCAAATCTAACCCACCCACTACACTCCAATCTACCTCACTCCAATCTACCACACTCTAATCAAATGTACCCCACTCCACTCCAGTCTAACACACTCCACCCCAGTCCACCCCACTCCAATCTATACCACTCCACTCCACCCCAATCTACCCTACTCCAATCTACCCTACTTCAATCTACTCTACCCAAATCTACTACCCCCAAATCTACTCCACTCTAATCTACTGCACTCCAATCTACTCTACCCCATTCTACTCCACTTCACCCCACTCCACCCCACCCCGCTGCAATCTACCCCACCCTACCCTACACCACCCCACTTTACCCCAACCCACTGTGCTTCACTCCAATCTGCCCCACGCCAGTCCAATCTACCTCACTCCAGTCTATCCCACTCCAATCTACCCCACTCCAATCATTCCTCTTCAATCTACCCCATTCCATTCTACCCTACTCTAATCCACCAAACCTACCCCACTCCACCCTAATCTACTCCACTACACTACACTCTTCCCCAATTTATCTCACTCCACTCCAATCTATCGAACTCCACTTCGCCCCATTTCCACTCCAATCTACCCCACTGCACTGTACCCCAATCTACCCCACTCCAATCAACCCACTCAAATCCACCCAATCCACCCCATTCCACTCTACCTCAATCTACCACACTTAATTCTACTCTACTCAATCTACCCCACTCTACTTCACTCTAATTTACCACATGCCACTCAAATCTATCCCACTTCAGTCCAATCTAACCCACTTCACCCAAATCCGCCCCACTGCAGTCTACTTGACCACACTCCACCCCAAACTACCCTACTCCAATCTACCCCATTCAATCCGCACCACTCCAATCTACCCCAATCTACTACACTCCACTCCAGTCTACTTCACTCCAATCTACCCAACCCTAACCTAATCTGCCCCACTCAAGTCTACTCCACCCCATTCCAATCTACCCTACACCACTCTATACAACTCCAATCCAACCTACTCCACTCCAGTCAACCCCACTCCACTCCAGTCTACAGCAATCTACAGAACTCCTATGCATCTCACTCCAATCTAAGCCACTTTATCCTAATCTATCCCACTCCACTCCAATCGACCTAACTCTCCTCCAATCTACCCCACTCTAATCTACCCCACTCCACTCTAATCTGCTCCACTCCAATCTACCCCGATCCACTATGCTCCACTCTTCTCCAGTCTACCGCACTTCACTCCAATCTACCCCAATATATCCCAGTCCAATCTACCCCATTCCACTCCAATTTACCCCACTTCACCCCAACCTACCCCACTCCACCACAATCTACCCCAATTCAATCTACCACACTCAATCTACCATGCTAAACTACCCAGCTCCCATACTCCAACCTACCCCATCCACCCCACTCCAGTCTACCCCACTCTACTCTACACCAATTTACTCCACTCTGCTCTACCAATCTACCCTATTCCATTCTACCCCAGTCTACCCCACTCCAATCCACCCCACCCACTCCAAGCCACTAACCTTCAGCCATGCTGAACAGCAGCCACACTGGTGTACAACATGGCTAAAACAGAATCATAGGCAAGACCTATTGGCTTTGCGATGCGTGCTAAAGATACTGCCCATTAGCATCTTTGTTCTCTCTGTGCATATCACAAGTAACACATTGATTTCAGAGGTTGTGGCGCATCTAGGTATTCTCACTAACCATTAGTCAGAACACACTTTGCGCTTTGTGTTCGTCTTCAGAATGCCTAAACCAAATTAATGGCCACCCCTACTCATCTACAGATCAATATCTAATCATGTTTCATACAAAAACTGAATGCAACCTTACAGATTTGACTTTTCCCTTTCCTCTAAAGTACTGGAGAAAGGTTTCTCTAATTAGGTTCTGTGAGGTTTTTACCTTTGTCAGTAAACCACTCTCATCAACTGACAATATTCCAGAGACTCATCTGGAGACCATCTATCAAATATTATCCAAAACTCCTTTTGTAGTGTCCTTCCTTCAACCTAAAAAGTCAAGGAAGACCGAATGAAAAGGTGGTCAACAAGTGGTTAACCTCAGAGTTTGACAACATGAAAAACTGGAAAAATGTTAGAGTAAAACCTAAATGATATCTAACAGAGAGTGGTGTAAATATCATATGAGGGAATTCAATAGATCAATCTAGGAAGCAAAGAAGAAGACCTCCTTTGCTACTACAATCAATAAGGCACATAACCATATGAGAACATTATTTAATATTTTCTAGCAAATAGCAGAACTGTAAAATGCCCCAGATGAACACTGAGAGTCATTCTTTAAATCCAAGATAAAGGATGAGACGCTAAGGAAATTAAAGCTTCCCATTTACTTGGAGAGCCATGCCCAGCAACTTGTCTGAAACAATCTTCCTATCTTTCAAAGCTGATATCACAAATATAACTAACGCTTCTTTTCTAACCAGTACAGTCTCCACTTGAATGAAATGTGGAATCATAACCCCACTCCAGAAGAAACCTCTGGCAGACTGTCTATTGCTGTCCAGTTAGCAATTATAACCAAATGTTTGTAACTGAGCAAAATCCTTGAAGAAGAACTGCTTAAAAGCTTCAATAGTATATAAAGTAGAACCTCATTCTGAAAGATGAAAGTCTGGATAAAAATTATTGCAAGCACAGAATCAACTCTACCAAATTTCCTGGGAGACCTTCTCCATGCTTTCCTTCACCCATCAGCAGCCTAGGAAATGGTGGGTGACACCACTTTGTTCCGGAGGCTTGAAGCATAGGAGGGGTATCAGAGCAGGTCCTTAATTTGCCTCAACCATTCTTCTGCAACTAGAGTCAGCAAATACAATTATGATCTTTTACTTAATCTTCTCTCAAAGTGTAATGCTCAGTACTACTGGCTCCCTCCCTCTCCACTCGCCTCTTCACACCTATATGCTCCCAACAAACACAAGTCCTAGATCCGCATCAGGTGTCGTTCTAGATGTAGGCTGATGATACTCCTATTCATAATGTCTAAAAAAACAGCTCAAAGTCAATGTTAGCATTAGGAAATGTCTTGATCAAATCAACCACTGGATGACGGTATTTTTGGTTGCCTAAATGGAGCAAAGGCAGAAGCCTTAATCATGAGCTGTGTAGCCCTTGAGTTGCTCCCTCTCAATGAGCCTACTATCACAGGCCTTCCATTTACCTTCACGAACAGCCCCAAAATATGGAGATCATTTTGAAATCAGACCTTACTTACTTTATCCCGCAAATCAATTCAGGCATCAAGGGAGTAATATTTCAACTTTGACTCCACCAAGAAAAGACTCCTACTCCTCCTAATCTCACAACAGAGCTACCTCAAGTTCTGTTTGGAGAATTTCTAGACTACTTCAACACCAGCCTGCCTTAACAACTGCTCATCAGGCAGCTTGAATGTGCCTATTACAAAGAGGTGGTAATGTCAAGCCAGCCTTCAGGACACATTACTGGCTTCTGAAGGTATCAAGGATAAAATGTAAAGCACTGCATTATGGACAAACCATATTGGAACAAACCTCCTGTCTAATGCAAAAAACAGTTCATCATCAGCAGCTGGGTTTCTCTCTTGATCTAACAATGTTTTTCCATGAGATTAAAGTATCAATATTTGGCCCAACACTCAGTACCACCCTTAAGCCTTAGCTCTGAGACATATGTAGGTTTCGTCAGTCCTCAATCTTGAAAGCAGAACTTTTCAGATCAGCATTCAGGTAGGACCTAATGCACAAATCAAGGGATTGAAGATTTTGGTTCCACGACAGTCTGACTCATCCTGCAGGATTATAACTATATAAAGCTTAGAGATACACCACAACAATAATCCAAAAATATGAACAAGGATGTGATTCTTGTCTTTATTTTCTTCTTTCTTTTTTTGTTGTTGAAAAAATAGCACATATTTGCAGTGAAGACAGCCAATGCATTTTGTCCATAAAATGGACTTCTTCAGGGCAAGTGTAAACACAAAAGAAGTTCAGCCTAGTCGAAGCATCGCGGTATGGTTTCAAAATGGAACCACAGTAATATACTTCATCAGTATTCTGAATTATACATCGCAAATATTATTAACCATTGTCCTTCTTTTTTTTAGCCATTAGTATGACACAATACAGTACAAATCAAAGAGAAGCAAAATAGGTAGAACATATGTTTCATACAAACGCTAGCAAAGTTCGCATCACATGATTCCAAATCAGTAAGTTACTCCATTGTAGCCAGAAAAGAGGAAAAAGAAGAAAAAGAAAACAAACAAGTGAGAAACGGCAGCTAGTTTAAAATTAAAATTAGAACTAGAATTAGAATTAGAATTTAAGAGGGAACAATAACAAAGCATATATGATAAAGTGACAGTGAGACGTTAATCCCATTGAAGACTAGACCAAATCCTTTTGAATTTAAGCCAAGAACGGGGCCCTCTGGCCTTAGCCAAAGCTAGTTCCATCTCATACACCTGTCTGAGTAAAGCCCAAGCTTCATTGACATTTGGGCTAACATTATTGATCCAGGCTCTGGCAATACATAAGCGGGCACATGCAATTATAATAGTGGCTCGTAAACTCTCATAACTAGCTACCTCACACTTAATTCCAAGGAATATTTCCTTTTCAGTAAGCTGAGAGTTACGGCCGAGGTGTAGCATGAGAATAGAAGAGACCTCACTCCAGAATATGTTAAGCCTAGGGCAGTCAATAAGCATGTGCCTTAAGTCTGCAGCAAAAAGTTGACATTTTGGGCAGAATGACTTAACAGAAGATCGAGATGTAGCCCATTTGGAGATAAGCTCCGTCATGTAGTACAGCATAAAGACTGTCCGATGCTGTTGTAATTTCAAATTGAGAGAGGCTACTACTCGGTCTAAAGTACCCATTGACTCCTGTATTTCCTCAACTGTTATGTCGGTTTTAAGAACCCGGCTTAGTTTGGTAGCTATCTGTAAGTCGTCATCACTAACAGCTGCAAGAAATTTCTGGTAAACTGCACCAATAGTACCTCGGCCGGAACACGTATGTATTCCAGACAGTATTTCCGATGGGTTTGGCATTACTAATAGCCTTTGACCAGGTAAAAAAAAGTCCCTTATTTGTAAATATTTTAAAAAGGTACTTTGCGGAAGCCCAAACTCATCTTTTAATGCAGCAAGGATCGAAACCCCCGTCCATCATACAGTTGTCCTACTCGATTAATGGCCCCTACGTTGCCAGCCTCTTCCGATATGATCCTGAAATATATCGGGCAACATGGGGTTACCACCGTGTATTGATGCAGTGAGGGCAAAGAATATTACTTACAAATATCTTGCCAGATCCTAGTGATATCTTTGACTACCTTCAACCTGACATGCTTATAGTACTTAGGATCAGAAGTCTTATATAGTATGAGCCCAACGGACGGTCCACAGGCTAGCTGATAAGGCAACAAAGCCGTGCCAGCATCAAGCCCGTTAAGCAAGCCCCGGATCCGGCCAACGAATGCAGCCCAGTAGTAAAACTTAAAGTCTGGGAGCTTAAAACTCCCTTGTGTATACGTTAGTTTAATAAATCTGAGAGCCCTCCTGGCACGTCTGTACCCCCAGATAAAGCTGCCTATGACACTGTCTAGACGCTTAAAAAAAGACCATGGAGCCCGCAGGGGTATTGAGCGATATAAATATAAGAATTTAGGAAGGATGTTCATTCTTATTATGTTACACCTTCCGTATATACTAAGAGGGAGCCGATGCCAGCTGTGCAACTTAGCCGGAACTATTTTAAGAAGTGGCTCGTAGGTCAAGAAAACAATGTCCTCGACTTGACTTCTAAGACAAACGCCTAGATATGTAGCCGTTTTTGTAATCCCTAATGCGGTAGGCGAAGTTTCAAGTTGGATATTTAAAATTGTCTGAGTCTTAGCTAAATTTAGCTTGTAGCCGGAGAAAGAGCCGAAGAGCTCGGCCTCCCGTGTAATGTCGGCTATAGCGTCTCCTGGATCGGCAGAGAAGACGGCGATATCATCTGCGTACACGGTCACCTTAAGTTCCATACCGTTGAGACACACTGGGGAGATCCCTCCATTCTGCAACAGGTGTCTTATAAAAGGCTCGATGTAAAGGGCAAACAATAAAGGGGAAAGTGGGTAACACTGCCGTGTGCCCCTTTGGACGGCAAAGAGGGCTGATGACATGCCATTCAACTTAACTGTTGCTACCGGGTTTTTATAAAGTTTCTGAACAGAGGAGATGAACCTAGAGCCGAGGCCAAATGCTGACAAAGTGAGCCAGAGTGCTTCCCAGGCAACTCTGTCAAAAGCCTTTTCCGCATCAAGCATGACCAACCCTATCTGTTTGTTGAGTTTGCCGGAGACATCGAAGGCGGCAATAGCTGTGTTGATATGAGCCGTCGTGTCTCTGCCACGGACGAAGCCATGCTGTTGCTCCGAAACTAACTGATGGATAAGAGGAGCCAGGCGTGAGGCCAGGATTTTAGAATTTGTTTTGCATCAGCATTAATTAGCGATATTGGATGATAAGAACCTCTGTCATCAATTGGTTTCTCCTTCTTAGGGAATACCACGATATTAGTGGCACACCATGAAGCAGGGGCATCGCCCCCATTAGTAATGCCGATACTCAATTGCAGAAAGACAGGTGCCAGAATATCCCTGAAGGTTTTATAGAATTTGAGTGGGATAGTATCCTCACCAACCGCCTTTCCTGAGGGTAAAGACTTAATTGCATCCTCTACCTCAACTAGCTCTATATCTTTTTGTAATCCTACAGACTCCGAAGGGTCGAGTCATGGCAGGTGGCTCTCCTGCAAGTACTCGAGAAAAATATGGTTATTACATGAGGCTGAATCACAGTATAGGTTGGCGTAAAATAGTCTAAACTGTTCGACTATGTCCTGTGGCCGAGTATAAGACAGACCGCCTTCTCCTTTAATTAGTTTGATGTTAGATCTAGCCTTCTGGTCGGCAATCTGAATAGCCAACAAGCGACCAACCCTCTCTCCGTATTCATACTGCAGGTTTTATGCTTGTGATATTTGGTAGCAACTTTATCTGTTAGGCCTCTATTAAGCTTAGATCGGACTTCTAGGAGCCGGAGGTATATTGATATCTCCGCTGGATCCCTTGCTACAATTGTCTTTGCCTGCTGGTGTTCCAAATCTAAGTAGTCAAGGCGATCCTGTTCTGCCTCCTGAGTTACCCGCCGATTCTGTGCTAGAATGAACTGGAGAGTAGCCCCTCTGACAAAGGCTTTCATACAATCCCATACCGTCGAGATAGAAGCAGTGCCCATATTGTTTCTTAAGTACTCCTTCAATGCTCTTCTAATGTGTGCCTGATACTCTGGATTGCTAAATAAATGTCTAGGAAATGAAAAGACACGAAGAGCCTCTATGGCCCCCAACTGTTTCTGCAAGGTTAGCATAATTGGATTATGGTCAGATGTAATTTTAGGGCAGACCTCTATATGTGCGTTTTCCAATAGCGACCTCTTAATGAAAATCATGTCAATACGAGAGTACTGTTTATGTGGATGTGAGTAAAACGTATACCCTGGCAACGTTGGAAACAGTGTCCTCCAAGCATCTTCTAGCTGATGTATACGCAATAGTTCAAACATAGCTGCCCTAGTCCTAACCCTTCTGGCTCGCATTTAACTATTAGTAGTATCTATTTTATTATCCATGATGCAGTTAAAGTCTCCCATGATTATCAAATCCCCAGCCCACCCCAACAGTTCGGAGCTTAAGTGGTAGAAGACATCAGGACAATCCGTGTTAGGGCCATACACTACACAAATCGTAACCTTACGCCCTGATATCAGCAGCTGAACTATCGCCCATCTTCCCTTAGGATCGGCTAGTGTGCGCAAAACTGTAACCGCTAAATTCCTAGATTTCAACATAGCAACCCCACGGATAGAGACAGCCTGTGAGGTACATATTAGTGTGTCAAACCCAAGTTGTCTCAGCTGAGATCTATCCTTATACGCAACATGAGTCTCGGTTAGGCCGAGTAAGTGTGGCTTGAATACACAAAGTTCCTCCCCAATTAATCGCCGCTTTCTAGCTTGATTCAACCCCGCCACGTTCCAACACATTAGTTTTAGAACAGACATTGCATAGTTTTAATTCAGCCGCCTCCCACCTGATTCCGTCCTCTTGCACCTTTTGTTCTGCAAATACATTTCTAGCCGTTGATTGGCTACTTAACACCCTCCCCTCCCCTCCCAACCCCCCTACCCCAACCCACCGACAGCATGATGAAAAGCCACTATCCAGCGATACCACCCCCCAACCTACCCCTACTGAACCCACCCCCGGTACCTGCAGAAAGGAATCATCCCCTTCCCTGCTGTCGCTGACTGACAGCCTGAAGAGAGCATCCTACCCGCCCCCGAGACTCAATGCCCCCACCTTCCCCCCGCATCCCCCACCAGTGTGTAAAAAAAGAGAGTGTCTCAAGCAAGAAAGAAAAATATTTGAGGGGGGGTCCTAAAAGAGAAAAAAAAGAGAACAGCTCCGTGTCCCCTTTACATGCCTGCCCTTCTCTTTTGCATTCATCCAGCAGATTCAGACTGCCATTTTGAAAGCGCTTGCCTAGCATAATATTCAGTGTGAAAAAGTGCGAGTGCCCGTTTTTGATGATCTTTAGGCGAGCTGGTTCCTGCAAAAAGACTTGTGAGCAGACAGCCTTGAAGGGATCCATTAGCTGACGAAGCTTCCACTGCTTGTCCATTGTAGATTTGCACAGATCTGAGCGCACAAACATAGAGATTGTATCCAGTTTGACAGGAGTGGAAGGACGGGCTTTAACATAAATTGCCTAGCGAAGTAAAAGATAGCCCAGAAATACCAGTATTGGGCGTGGATGAGATGACTTGGCTTGATTCCCTTGTGGGATAGTAAGAGGTAGTCGATGCACCCGATGGACTTGTGAGTCCATATCCCAGTCCGCCAGGTCTGGGAACGAATGCTGGAATAGACTAACAATGTAAGCCCGAGGGTCAGATCCTTCCCTCCCTTCCGGTATGCCGAAGATCCTTAGATTATGTCAACGTTGGCGATTTTCGAGATCTTCGACTTTTGCCTGTAGAAATGCCATCTGAGTCTCACAGGTTTTAGCCACTCTTGAGGTGAAGGTGTTGGCTTCTTCTACTGCTGCGACCCGCTCTTGCAGATCTGTAACTTCCGAGAACAGTGAGGCGACCTTAGTGGTGACATCCGTCAGTGCCTGTTTAATCTCCCTGCTATCGGCTTTAGCTTGAAGGTAGTATTCTTGAGCCTCAGCTCTCTGGATAGACAGTGCCTGCAAGATTGTAGACAAGGAGGGCTCATCACGCTCGAAAGATTGTAGATCACCAGCACATGGCACTTCCGTAGGATCGGCATGCTCTATTGATGTAAGAGGTGCGGATGCAGAGCCAAGAGCTTCAGGAGCTCTGCTTGAGTTCCCGTCAGAACTGCCCGGTTGAGCCGATAGCAAGGCCACAGTGTTCGGGCAAGAGTGAGAGAATGGTAATAGGTCTACCCCCTCAGCTGCCGCAGATGCCGCAGCCTCCATACTGCCAGAGTTAGATAGTCGAGAGATAAAAGCTTTGAACTCTCCCTTTGAAGCCACCAATTTACGTAGAGGACTAAAGCCTGGACCAGCCTTTGTACCCCTCAGGGCAGAGTCCTTGAGTCGCCCCACTGCGGCAGTAGGTAAAGGTTTAGTGCCGCCACGGCCTTTGCCTCCTATAGCCCCTCTGGAACTTTTGGGACCTTTCGCCTTTACACATTTCTCCCCCACTGGGGTACATACTTTTAAAGTATTAGACTCTGGGACCTCATCAGTCTCATCAGCCTCGTCGGTTGCGTCCATCTGCTGAGCCATGGGCTCTAGCTGGGTGCAGGCCCGAGTGTATGGGAGAGGATTAGCAAGATGGATAAGCTCAGATCCTGCGGATGCCTCAGGCCCAAGATTGCTGGTTACTATACGCGGTTGTAGTTGGCACTCAGAACCAGAAATGATGTCAGTTTGAGGGCTAGAGTCCGCAGTGTCGGGCATAGTCGTGCTTAGACTGCTTGTACAAAGCTGTGATTGAGACTGCGATTGCGTAGGCAGACCAGATTTAATAGTGGATGGTAAAGAAGAGCTATGACAGACTGATTCTGAGCCAACAGATTTTGGGGCATATTATCAAGAAACGGCGTTAAAATTATCGCCGCTTTAGCGGCAGAAAACTGCTGCTAAAGCGGCGATAATGGGCTTGATAATATGCCCTTGAGAATTCCAATAGAAGCCCATGTTCTGGTGTCAACATGGGCTTCTATTGGAATTCTCAAGGGCATATTATCAATCCCATTATCGCCGCTTTAGCGGCAGTTTTCTGCCGCTAAAGCGGCGATAATTTTAACGCCGTTCTTGATAATATGCCCCAGATTTTATTTGTTCTGAGTAGTTCTCTCTTTCTCCTTATATTACCATATTTTTATCCATAGTGTTCAAGTATGCTGTGGGGAAGCCATTTCCCCTGCCATTCCCCTGCTGTCCGAGTGCTAAAGATGCTGTGCCTATAGCTGGTCAGGCCAGGGGGTCACCCTTATCCCCCCAACCTTCCTGCACTGCGGAGATCAGGACATCGGCCATCTCGGTTCCCGGAATGGATGTCTCTGAACCGCAGGACCGGAGCAAGCCGCCGGCCCTGCCTGAATGCAGCAGACAAAGAATCGGCTTTCCGAGCTGGGAGCAGGAAGCCGCGTCCGAAGCTGCAGCTGAGTCTTTATCCATTTCACTGCTGATTTCAACACACCCTCTACCCAGAGCGAGGCACCCGTGGCCAGAGCTTGTTGTTGCCGTTATCGATGCCGCTTATAGATCCTTGGCACGGCCTCGTCCCTTTGTGGCGGCAGGTCGTTGAGGAGCCATTCCTTTGGGGAGTGTAGCTGAGGCCTGCCTGCAGTCGGGGACCCGGAAAGTGGACCTTGAAGCGGGAGAAGAAAATGAGCCGGTTTGAAACCACCGCGCTGATCTGTTCGAAAAGATAAAGTTGCAGACGGCTATTGAGCCAAGCCGGCACATCAGGATTCAAGGTACCAGCAGTAGCCGCCGTTAGATATCGCTCCATGGTTTATCCGTACACTGGGGACATAGTTAATAACGAGGTTGATCCCCCTCGCTATAGCAAGTAGTTTCACGTTCTAATTGTTCGTGGGGGAGTGGGGAACGTCAGGGGCAGTGAAGTCAACAGGAGAGGTCAGCGGGAGGCACTCTCTGGAGCGGACTCAGTCCGCCATCTTCCTTTCCTTCTGACCATTGTCATTCTAATCAAGAGTGATATGTGCCACAAGAATGACAACCCAAATTGAGTCATAACAATAGTTACAAGGACATGGGGCCTATTAGTCCTGATAAGCACTGCGATGGGTGCTATTATAGCCAACGTCTGTCCGCTGCACCCGGTGTGTGCGTGGACGATAGGGCCCGCTGCTCTTGCTCCATTGGTAAAAGACTATAACTATCTTGACATTTTTCTCTTGATTATCTTGTTAGTTTGCTCTTGTCAATGCTTTTTACTAATAAATTAAAAGTGCGCAGATGCACGATCAGGCCGTGTGAGTCTCAGTAGACAGTAGCCCTGTGCCATTAAAGAAAACTGTCACAGGGCAATATTTGAAGCTGTTTTATTCAAATGTGAGAGTCAGTACATTGTCGTGTAGTTCCTAATAATACATAGGATCTGCGCATTTAGACAACATTAACTAAGGGATTGGTGTCCAGAATGATTCCAGACAGCCCCAAAGGATATGTTAGCCTTTAGACCAGCTAGCTCACAGTGCCACTAAAAGCCTCCTAACCTTACCAAGGAGAGAATAGTTTCTGGCAACTTTCGAACATGACAACCCTTGATCCTTCAGGGATGTGGAAACAGTACAGTACTTTTCGTTCAGTCACTCGTGCTCTCTTTTTCTCAAAGAGATATACATAATAAACGATGGAGACGTTTTCAATAAGCATTTTTTTGAACCAGCGTCATTCTAGTACAAAATAGGTGTACTCTTAAGATGCGAACCCTATCTAAGTGTACATAAGTGTACCTAGCATGTATGTAGGTGTGAAGCCAAGAATCCTCCTAGGAAAGAGCCAACCCCATTACCTGATGGGAAAGAACGAAGGACCCTGTCTTGGTCCTGAGTTAGACACTGCACAAGGGATGTCAGACCAATGCAAGCTGGAGGTTCTTCTACGTGTAGGGACTCCAGCGTCTTATGTCAGCATGGAAGTTTCTCCTCTGGTTTGCCCAGCGAAGTTGTGGTGCCTATATACTCAAAAGGTACCCTCAGGGGTCTACCTAGAATGGTACTGTGGGCCTGTCGTTCAAGGATGACGATAGCGGTGACTTTTGTACAGAGTTATTTTACAGAAGATGGTAATCCTGCTGTGATACTAAGAATCCTCATGCATAATAAATGAGGCTAGTTTTTGAAGAAAACCACACAACATTTGTTCGGAACATAACTAGGTAAAAGGTCAGCGCCAGAACCGTTATGTAGAGCAAGGTAGGACAAATGTAGGTAAAAGGTTGTGCATCTACCTTGAAAAGTCAAGGAAAGTCTTAAGTATAAATCACCAAGCAGAAGGACATAGAAACTCCTCAGTTCCTAAGGCAAGAAAAGTCTCAGTATAAATCTGGTAGACAGATTAACGTAGAGTCAGTTCGTAAAGCAAAAAAGAAAATTCTGCCAAACATCCCAATTCAGCTTGACACAAAAAAAACAAGTCATGAAATTAATTCTATTTTGCTTACTTTTCGAAAGGCAAAAACTCAGAAAAGATACATTCACGTAGGAAACTCATTTATGCAATTTAAAAAGCAACCTGCAAAACGAATGTTCATGCAGGTTGTCTTTGGCCTAGTCATATCAACTGAAACCTGGCTTTGTTAACTAAAACACATTAAAATGAAGCATTCGTTTCTACCCATTAAAATGTGCTGGCACTCTGAAATGGCCCTGGCGATGTGTGATAAGTAAAACTCTTAATAGGCAAAACAACAAACGAATGAATGGATGAATAAATAAATAAATGTTAGTTGGCTTGTTCCCCGTACTGCAAAGGCAGTTTGACACAGTCTAGGGACCTCTGTAAATACATGAGCTGCGATTCCCAGCTCATTTAAAGATGATCAGATTGGAGCTGGGCTTTAAACCCAACCGAGCTCGTTCCTGTTGACAATGTTTAAGTTGTTCTTTGACCTCTCAGTAGGTACTATATTTGCGCTGGGAAAAGCACATGAAATCATCTACCAAGGTCATGGCCCCCTTCATGCTTCTCTTCAAATATTGCCTGTCGAGGCAAAATATAAGTGAAACGGTTTCTGATTTAAATGCAATAAAATATTAATTTTATTTAAAAAAATAAAAAATAAAAAGCTGCCAGGAGCAGGGGTGTGCTTTCAGAGAAGCGGGTCTGCATATTTATCATGCAATCTATGTTATGCCACATACAATCACAACTTGGTACGTGAGGCGTTGCTATTTACTCGCAATGTTCTTCAGAATCAAAGCTTATGCTTCTCTTGTTTGAATATTCGCCAGAGGTGGATGTTAAGGGTGCGTGGGAGGGAATACAGAAGGAGAAGAGGTTCTGTAGTGTCTGCAAATTGGAGTGTGAGGCTCTTGAACACATTTCATTTCACTCTAGCAAGTCTGAACAAAAGTGTTTTATAAACATATATAGTCGCTGTTATGAAACCGATGAACGTTATATTATAATTGAGTTATTTTGTAATTAATTAAAACAATGTTCCTGATTAAAATAACAATGCAAGAGTAAATATTAACTTAATTAAAAAAATTAACAACAGGCACATTGTAATACAATTATGGACTAGGTAACATAAAGTTCAAGTAATGAAAGACCTGAAGATATGTAAATTATATTAAACAACTAACACTAAGGATGGTAATGGAAATAAGGAAATATACACCAAAACATTGCTTATGCTAATTCTGTTTGGAATATAAAAAACCTCATAAAAGAGGCCTGATATAGAGGAGGACAGTAAGGGAAAATCTGCACAAAACCCTGAAGTTACACAACCCACCCTGGAGGAGCTGAATTATAAATGTGCTGTAAATCAAGAATTACAGATTCTCTTAGCCGGTAGTGAGGGAGAGTCCAGATTTAATTAAAAACAAACGAGGTGTTGCAGTCTCCTTTCTCACTGTTTATTATTTACATGTTTTAAACAGTACACAATACTGACAATCCTGCACACCCAGGCAGGAAGTGACATAAAGAGAAGTCATCATCCCAGAGTATAAATAGAGCCAATTACAAATTACCATCCTCTTTTCTTGATGTGTACATGAAGACAACAAGCCAAGTGTCAAGCGAAATAACAAAAATAGCAGATAAAAAGTCAATCAGAAACCACCTTAGTTCCTACTGTCCTTTCCGCATTTCCACATGAGATGGCAGTAATCTCTTCCAGGTCTTTTAAATTTCGACAGTTTTAGCCTTCAGTTTGGTTAAAACCACTGGTAGAAATAATAAAAAAAAATATATTAACCATAAATTCCAGGACAGGTTATCTATAGAGCAGTGGCAGCTGGTGAAGTTTGTGAGTGGTGTGGCTGCACTTGGTCGGGGGGGGTGGAGTAGGGGATTGGGGGTGCATGTTAGAGATGTTAGAGGTGCGCGAAATATTTTTGATAGGCTGGTCGCCATTTCCTGTGCGAAACGTATTTAACAAAAATGGGATAAAACAATGCTTTTTTCTGCCCTAGGTTTTTAGGTCGAGCTTTAGCGGCAGCGCGCATGCGCTGCTCGCTCTGCGAGGCATGCAGTAGTAGAGCATGGGAGACAAGCTGCCCTCACTCTCCGCCCATATTTTTCATTGACTTCTGTGTTTGTCCTTCGTAAATTCTGTCTTCTGATTGATTATGAGGCTTGTTAGTACCGCCTTATTAAGCCATGTCGTCATTTGTACCCTCCCATGGCTATTGGCCCCTTTACTTCGAGTGTTACACTGTACGGATGTGTTATTTAGAGCACTTTTTTCCGTGCCTTTTTCCCCCTCCCCCGCACTCCCGTTGTCCGTGCCTTCTAGCACCCCCGACCACCCCCGTACTGCCGCTGTCCGTGCCTTCGCGCCCCCTGCCCCCGCCAGCCAGAACTCCCGTTTGCAATGCAATAGGTCTCGTGTAAATGAGAGTCCTATTGCATTGCAGATGCTTGTTTAGAGTTTATTTATACCTCCTTAATGTCAGCCTCCAGGCGGGTTCAATTATTTGTGCACACTGGGCACTGTGTATGCGGATTCCCTGCGTCCCCAAATAAAACTACCACAGCATCCCTGTCTGTGTCTGATTTTGGAGAGTTTTAGTAGCTCTAACTAACTTTTGGGGTGGGAAGTCGCGCGTTGCCGTCTGCGAGCCCAGCCGTGCATGTGCACAGCTCCACGGTGGGTTGCGTAGGAAGCCAAAACCGATCACCTCGGAACCCCCCACCCCTTTATGTCTGATATTTGAAGGGGGTTAAGTACTTTAGAAATTTGGGGGTGCACCCGTGCAACCCGGCGTGGCCGGCAGCGCGCTCCACGGCGGGTGTTTTGGGGTGACAAGGGAGGCGTCTCTGAGCTCCCGCTCAGCCGGTGACTTCCATGAACCCACTTTTTATTCACTCTTAATATAACTGCCATGTCTCGCGTTTCCATTCCGACAGCGGTGCAGCCGGGAGGACGCAGAGAAGCCGAGGTTACGTTCACTTTGGCTGCGCGAAGTGTGGGTTGAGGTAGCTGGTCTACCAAGCTATCGGACTTAAAATTAGCCAGGCCAGCAAAATCTTATTTACTTCGTGTTGGGTGCGTGTGTGCCTAAAAATATGTGTATGCGACTGCATGTGTACATTTCAAGAAACTAGCATTTTTGTGCTAGGGAGCACGTTTATTTATTGTATGTGTGTGATTAAACATTTTTGTGTTTGGGCATCTGTTTATGCATATCGTGCGTTGCACTGTTTCTGTGAGAGTACGTTTCTAAATATATTCATATGTGTGTGTGAGAATTGTATGCTTCAGAGTGCATTCCTACGCACATGTGTATATATATATATAGTGGGCAGAAAGTAATTTGGAGGCATCAGTGCGGCTGGTTATCATACTTATCAAATATGCAGAAATAGACCGCGCAAACACACTGAAGGAAATAGACCGCGTCAATCGAGAGCTTGATTCATTTGATCAAAAAGACTTAGGGGCCGATTCCGATTCAGGCCGGAAATCTTTCTGACCGAGCCGGACCCGGAGAGATTTCCGACCGAATCGGACTCTGGCAGTCCGACCGAACGAGTACGATGCGCACGCATGCAATCGGACTCGAGTCGGTCGGACTCCCATTGAGTCAATGGGAGCCGGACGTACAACGCGTACGCGGGCTCCCATTGACCCAATGGGTGCGAGGCGAACAAGGGTGCCCCCTACAGCGGGTACGCCTCGAAGCGACTCGCGGCGTACATGCACAGGTAGGGGGGACCCATGGGTCCCCCCTGTGTGTGACTCGCGTGGCTATGCGTACAGGGGGGTCCGACACGGACCCCCAAAGTGCGGCTCCGACTGCTCTTTCGAGCCGGACGGCGTGAGTCGGTCGGACTGCTCGCGGCGCGCATTGTACTTGCCCGGCCGGGGAACGTCTCCATCGCGCGGTGCAAGTCGTGTCCGTGCAAGTCGGTCGGAGCGCTTCGGACTTGCGAACAAGTCGGTCGGCGATTTCGCGTATGCTCGCATCGTACTCGCATCGTACTCGCTCGGCCGGACGCACGTACGAATCGGTCGGGAAAGAGGGCTCCGAATCGGATCCGGTTAAGCCGAATCCGATTCGGTGCCCTACCGGCCGAGATCGGAATCGGCCCCTTAATATCAAAAGGTAGAGATGAAATCAATACCCGCCTAAAAAATCATGAGGAGACAATTAAAAGGCGGAAAGTCTTCAAATTTGCCCGCGACAAAACAGACTACGAATGCGGCCAAATATTCACTTTTGCCAGGCGGTATGCCGCGGTTAAAAAACAAAGAATGAATAAACCTGCCCAACAAACACAAGGACTATCAACAGCCATGTCTGTTGACCTTCGGTGGTCATGGCTTATACAAAGCCAGGGTGCCCTGCCATAAGAAGGGCACCCACAGGGAAGTCGGATATAACATCCAGCAGGAGGCGAGGGGTATGGAAGCACAGTGACTGTGATTGGAGGCGGTGGCAGTGGCATTTCGAAAGCACGGAATGGAGCATTAAGGCCCGGATAACAGCGTATCGTGCCGGAAGTGCGGACACCCCACCGCCGGCCTCTGGGGAATACAGCTCTCCCATTGGCTAAAGTACCACCAATTAGATTGACTGGAGTCTGTTTTCACTTGTATGATGACTCCTTCACTCGCATATGCTTTCTATGTCTATTGACCTTGAGAATGCTTTTTAAACACAGCCACTTCCGGGTTACGGAGTGACTTTGACAAAGACCATGAGGTTGAAACGCGTCAGTCAATAAATTGTTATTTTCCTATCGAATCCTGAGTGCGACTTTATCTTATGGACGAGTGACGTAAGGACATGCAAATACAATAGCGGGTCCAGCGCCCGCCTGTCGGCACCAACCCCGTCTGGTGGAAGTGGTCAGAAGAAAGGCTGGAAGTTTCTGCGCAGGATATATATATATATATATATAATTACTATTCAAATGTAATGCTGAACTTGGACTGTTTTACCACTCTTCAGGGTACATTATTTGGTTTAAACATTGGTTTTAATGATATATATCTATTTGTGTCATGTATGTTGTGATATTTTGCACTTGCACTTTAATATCCATCAGCAACATTATCATGTATAAATAGAGTGATGACAGATATATCTCTGAAAAAACGTATTAAGCAACGAATAGAAGTGGTATAGGCATTTAGAAATTTTCTGATCTTTGAGTTAGTTGCAGTGGATTTAGTAACATAACATCAATGTGTACTGGTGCTATTGGATTCTATTTCTATTTTTTGATTGTATTAATCTTATCTTACACCATTAACTTCAATGGGTGGTTCTTGATCTTCCCCACTAGAGGGTGTCTGTTTTGTAATATGATTTGCATAATAGTATTGTCTATTTAGTTTAATTCTCTATAGAGTATCTCTTTCTTTTTTATTTTTTTCACATATTTGTAATTGTACCTATGGGCCTATCTATGATTTGAATAGCGGCCGAGATATAAGTGGGTTAAACCCTGTTTCTTTGTTTATTATTATTATTATTTTATTTTTCAATTTTTAAGCACTTGCACTTTAACTTTATGGTGTTTATTTGGATTTAGCCTCCAGTGCTGTCAGCCATAACCGCACACGATATTTTGTAGGATCAGGAAATTTTAGGATGTATTATGAACCATTGCGGTAATTATTTATAATATGTGCATAATATTTACTTAATTCCATTTGTAAATATATATATTTTTTTTCTTCTGATTTTTAATAATATGTTGTTTAGTCCTATTGTGTGAGGTTATTGGCTAAGTAGGGAGGAGGGTACTTTGTGTGACTATTTAAAGAAAAAACGACTTCTAGCGTGTCATGTGATCAAGGTCGTGGTAACACGGCCGAAACGCGTCATGCCGATTTGCACGGAATAAAATTGCACTGAAATATCTACCAGCAGCACGTTGTGGTCTGTACCTGTGTTTCTTCATCAAGTGTGAAGTTGGGACTGTGTTCTCGTCTATTCCTGGCAAGGTACGGCTGTCCTTGCCTTCACGGACCCTCCCTGTGCTCTGCGGCAGGCTTGCTTACGGCCAACATCGCGGATGCGATACTTGTGTGACCCGGAAGGAGTTTCTTTGCAAGCCAGCCCCCCGCAGCCGAGAGTTTGCTGTATTTTGAGTCCCGGCGGTTCCAACGAGGACGGAAGATTCGAGGGGAGTCGTAGGACGCCAACGGACCATCCATCTTCCTTGATGGTAAGCCTGGACCGTTACAGATTTGTGGCATATGCGGGCGGCAGGGATAGTGCTGCAAAAGTAAGGGAACGCGCTCCAGTATTGGAGTCGATAACCCAAGTGCAAAAGTAATTTTTATCCCGGCAACTATGTCTAATTTGGCACGCGCTTCGGAATCGAGAGGCTGTAGCGGATTCTTTATTCGACAATCTACCTGAAATTGACGAGACACCTGTGGGCAAAAATGAGAACAATCCCAAATCCATAAGAGAGGTAAAAACGCATCTCAAGACGTTAGAAAAACTTCTCCGCACCGAGTTGACCAAATGGTGGGAGAAGCGTTCGCTAGAAAAGTATAAAGAGGTGGGGCGAGTACCACGAGGGCTGAGGATTTTAATTGCTCCTTCATTTGAAAATCCCAACCCGTTAATGCTAAAAGAATGGGCAACTAACAACCTTGAATCCTCCATGAATCTGGTCACTATATTAATCAAATATGCGGCAATTGACAGGGAGGAGACATTAAAACAGATTGACTCCCTTAATCTAATACTGGCGGCCCATGAACAACAAGAGTTCATTAAAAAGAGTAAAGCTGAGATTGATTTGCGCTTACAAAAACATGAGGAAACTATCAAAGCCCGTAAGATATTCAAATTTGCAAGGGATAAAAAGATTACGAATCTGGCAGAATATTTACCTTTGCACGCAAATTTGATATAGCTAAAAGGCAAGCAATGGGGTCCAAAAATCCATTAGCCCCTACTATGGGTTTGCGCAACACTGTAACATGTGAGACAGATCTCAGTTCTGCTGCTAGTAGTACTGGATCTGAGGACAGTGGACTCAATAACATACCGTCCCTAACTCCAAACAGCTTTTCACCATCGGAGAAACTTGGTTTTTTAGTGGAGTATCGCCGCCAAACACTGCGGCAGAGCACCCAGGAGAAGAGAGGTGCAGACGGAGGAACAAATGTAGAAAACAAAGGCGCCAAAGCAGGATCAGGAAACAACAGGGGAAGATGGCGAAATGCAAAGAAGAAAAATTGAACACCGACCATAAGACGCTTATGGATAACACTGTCATTAATCTAACTAATATCAATCTTACTGCAGCAGAAATCCAACTATTGACACTGGGTTTGTCGTTTTGCTCGCCCAATCGATTCAAATATGTTCAAACTCGAATCGATACGTTTAAATTTATACGGAAGCTCAAACTTCTTAAACATTTTAAACTAAATAAAGCCTCCACCAGGGCTTCTAATATCTTGGCAACTGATAAACCCAGTATTCAACTACAAGTGAGTGACATTACTGACCTTAAAAATATACATGCTCTTGTGGATAACTCTGATGATATTGCCGTGTCTACACAAGATCAACTGGTAAATCTTGGCACCTCTGGTAATCTACCTGCCCCTAGTCCTTTTCGTCCACCATCTACTTTTATCCCTCTTATGCCCAAAGATGCTATTGACACGTTCAGCGATTGTGTCATAAGCGACTTAAAAGCTCTCAATCGTAAAGTATTGGCTAGAACAAAACATCGTTCCTATAGGGATAATCAATATTTAACATTAATGAAGAAACTAAGAGAAAATGTTGACACAATTGTAACCAAGGCAGACAAAGGGGGCAATATTGTGCTATGGCCAAAAACGCAGTATCTACCAGAGGCATATCGTCATCTCAATGATGTCTCGTGTTATAGAAAGGCCAAGGCTAATGATATGAAACAACTGAAGGACGTAGTTCATAAAGAACTTGGTCAATGGAAAAGGGATGGTTTATTGAACAAAAATGAATACAGTTTTCTAAAAGTTGATTTTCCCATCACAGCGGTTCTGTATTTCATCCCTAAGGTACATAAACAAATGATTCCCATTCCGGGCAGACCTATTATATCGGCCCAGAAGAGTTTATTTGAAGCTATGTCTAAATACGTGGATTACTTCCTACATGAATTTGTCGAGGAGCTACCTTCGTTTATTAAAGACACTGGGCATTTTTTATCTACTGTACAATCGGTTAACTGGCATGAAGAATATTTGTTTATTGTGATGGACATCTGTTCGTTGTACACCAGCATACGTCACACTGACGGTCTGAATGCAGTTAAGTTTTATTTGGAGAAAAGAAACATCAATTTTTACCACACATGATTGAACTATGTTTAAATAACAACTATTTTATGTTCAACAATGAGGTCTTCCAGCAGCTGCGAGGTGTGGCTATGGGGGCTTGCTTCTCCCCTAGTTATGCGTGTCTTCATGTTGGCTGGTGGGAGGAGCATGTCCTCAGGCAGACCCACAGAGAGCTGTATGAAGCCCATGTCATCCGATGGTGGCGATTCATTGATGATATTTGTATTATCTGGAAAGGGACAAATGAATCAGCCACTGAATTTGTGCAGTGTATTAATAATAACACACTAAACCTGGAGTTTACTGCTCAGATTAGTCCAGAAAAGGTTCAATTCCTGGATGTAGAACTATATACTGAGATGAACATATTACAAACTAAGCTTCACAGAAAAATTACGGCAGGAAATTCAATACTTCATGCCCAGAGCTCTCACCCCCATCATCTTGTGAAAAGTATACCATATGGGGAATTCTTACGTATAAGGCGTATTTGTAGTTCCAATAGTGACCTTGTAAGCTGTCAAAATGACTCTTTTCAAAGATTTTTAGCCCGTGGGTATAAAAGCAATGATTTGAAGCATGCTATGTTAAAAGCTAACAGTCTGAATCGTATTGATTATTTGGGAACAGTGTCCAACAAAACCACACATAAAGCAATATTGAATACCAGTACTACCTCCCAAGATCCAGTTTCTGTTCGGTTCATTACTACTTTTTGCAGTCAGGACAAGGAAATAAGAAAAATTATCTATAAAAACTGGCCCATTGTCCAAACTGATCTCACTATGTCTCAATTGGTAGCTAATCTACCTCAGGTTACCTTCAGGCGGGCGCCCTCTATGAGGGATGCCTTGGTTAGAACTAGTCCTGAGATAACTAAGATCGATACTTGGCTGTCTAAACGCACAGGGTTTTTTAAATGCAGTACGTGTAGGGCCTGTAAATTTGGCACCACAACATTTGAGTTTACAAATGCCTTTGAAACCAATTCCACGAAAATAAAAGTTTTTTTACTTGTAAAACGGACCATGCAGTGTACATACTTGAGTGCTCCTGCAAGTTGAAATATGTTGGTAGCACTAAGTTACAGGTATTCACCCGCATTTTACAACACCTGCGGGCCATTGTGAATTCCGACCCAAGTTACCCTGTGGCGCGACATTTTAAACTAGTCCACCACAATAACCTAAATGAATTAAGATACTTTGTTATTGATGCGGTACCTAAACGATCAAGAGGGGGTAACAGAGAAAAAGATTAAGGCAACTGGAATCACATTATATATTGCTGCTAGATACCAAGATGCCCCATGGGCTCAATACAGGAGAGGACCTGCACAATTTCTTATGAGCACTCTCTGTTGTGTCGTGTCATGACTATTCAGCTATACTTTTACAGATGAATTTTAGTGTGAGCGTTATTATAGCCGATCTTTGGGCCGGTTCATGCTCTAGTTTTAACCTGATTTTAACCTTTTGGTTTTGTTAGGTTTTTTTGGGGCTTCTTTACTGGTTTTTTAGACGGTTTTTATGATGCGGCACTAATATTTTATTCTATTCTATCATCTGCGACTTTAATCTATGTCTTATATGTAAGATGTGTTTCCCTCATGCTGCTAGTTTCTTGCTATTTTGCACAGTTTTGCCATTTTGCACATTCATTATTGTTAGTTTGGTTTTGTTTGGATTGTTCTCTTTGTGCTGCTCATAAACTGCCCTTTCGCATAAAGCTAAATTTGTAGTACATATAGTATCCATGAGTACATATTACGAGGCCATATACTGCTAAGACTTATCGGTGTTAGTGCACTTGCACTTTATATAATTACTATTCAAATGTAATGCTGAACTTGGACTGTTTTACAACTCTTCAGGGTACATTATTTGGTTTAAACATTGGTTTTAATGATATATATCTATTTGTGTCATGTATGTTGTGATATTTTGCACTTGCACTTTAATATCCATCAGCAACATTATCATGTATAAATAGAGTGATGACAGATATATCTCTGAAAAAACGTATTAAGCAACGAATAGAAGTGGTATAGGCATTTAGAAATTTTCTGATCTTTGAGTTAGTTGCAGTGGATTTAGTAACATAACATCAATGTGTACTGGTGCTATTGGATTCTATTTCTATTTTTTGATTGTATTAATCTTATCTTACACCATTAACTTCAATGGGTGGTTCTTGATCTTCCCCACTAGAGGGTGTCTGTTTTGTAAAATGATTTGCATAATAGTATTGTCTATTTAGTTTAATTCGCTATAGAGTATCTCTTGCTTTTTTATTTTTTTCACATATTTGTAATTGTACCTATGGGCCTATCTATGATTTGAATAGCGGCCGAGCTATAAGTGGGTTAAACCCTGTTTCTTTGTTTATTATTATTATTATTTTATTTTTCAATTTTTAAGCACTTGCACTTTAACTTTATGGTGTTTATTTGGATTTAGCCTCCAGTGCTGTCAGCCATAACCGCACACGATATTTTGTAGGATCAGGAAATTTTAGGATGTATTATGAACCATTGCGGTAATTATTTATAATATGTGCATAATATTTACTTAATTCCATTTGTAAATATATATGTTTTTTTTCCTGATTTTTAATAATATGTTGTTTAGTCCTATTGTGTGAGGTTATTGGCTAAGTAAGGAGGAGGGTACTTTGTGTGACTATTTAAAGAAAAAACTACTTCTAGCGTGTCATGTGATCAAGGTCGTGGTAACACGGCCAAAACGCGTCATGCTGATTTGCACAGAATAAAATTGCACTGAAATATCTACCAGCAGCACGTTGTGGTCTGTACCTGTGTTTCTTCATCAAGTGTGAAGTTGGGACTGTGTTCTCTATATATATATATATATATATATATATATATATATATATATATATATAATACAAAAAGAGCTGCCTCTAGGTGGGATGCACTCCCAGGTGGAAATTACGCCAAAGCAAGGGCACACGCCATGAACAAAGTCCTTTTCTGGTTACCTGCCAGACACGTTTCGGGCCAACGCCCTCCTCAGTGGCAGACCATGTGACGTGCCGGCATGCGGCAACCACCAGTAAATCCCCGTAATAATTATGCTCAGGTGAACCACCTGAAGCAATGCTTCCTGGGACTGGTGGTTCAGTAAAACCCAAGTGGGTGGCCGCCAGCACTCACATTCAAAAATGTCTTAAAAGGATTGCGAACATCGGCAATCCTTTTAAAGACATTTTATATATATATATACACCACTTCTGAATCTCCCTGATGAATCGGACACTGACACGGGGGTAGCGTTGGCAATTTCGTCTCTCGTTTAAGTCATGTACGCTGTTATATATATATATATATATATATATAGGCGTGGGTGTGTGTGCGCACATATATATATATAATATATATTGTGCATTGACATATTATGTGTATGTTTGTGATGTGTGTGTTCTGTATATGTGAGTGAATGACATTCTGTGACAAGTAATTGAATCACATTTAAATAATGATATCTCTGTATGTTAAAATATCTCTCCGTTGGTGTGTGTGGTTGGCGTTGGTCCACAGAAAGGTGCCTTCGCTATCAAAGAACGCTGATGTAAAACCAGATGTCAGTGCTTCCTCGGCCCCTGCTAGGCACCTCGGCCGACCCTACAGAGACTGATACAATATTGAAAGCTGCCTGCTCCACGGGACATACAATCTGTTCCACTCTTTCTGAATTGACACACTCTGGGCTCTTCTGTTGTGTTTGAAGTACTGTTACTTTCCATCCCCTTATCTCCAGTTTTTCTTTTTTTTCTCACGAGAAATGGTTGAAGCCAATAGGACTTGGGGGGGAGGGGGGCTGCACGCAGTCAAGCTGACAAGTGTTCTGGTGGATAAGTCTGATGGCCTAACCAATTTTTTTGCGATCTTGGGCACACTGTGCTTAGCTTCTTTAACTGACAGTACACTCTTTGGGACGCGTAGAGCCATACAAAACTTGATAATTACATTTAAATAAGGGCCGATCCGTCGGTGTCTCCACTACTGTATTGTTTAAACAAGTTCACACTTTTTCTTGGCGTGTAAGCAGATCACACAACTTACTGTTTATGCGCCAGAACGCAGGCTGGTTCGTAGCAATAACATCCACACTGTTGCCGGTGACACAAGGTCTGTGGAACCCCGCCATCTCCCAGTCCCTGCAGGTCCGCTCACATCCCTCCCAGCGCTGGTTCACAGGGATCTGGAGCTCGCACTAGAGAACCAACATGTTAACTCGTTTGCAAGTTAACTTGCATCCTTGTATCCACTGACCTCGCTCTGAGTGCTTAACAGCCAATAGAGGATGTGGCATAAGGGTCAGAGCTGCCAACTTTGCAATTTGGGAACCAGGGGGTCTATTACGATGGCGGTCGGGAAACCTCCCCGACCGCCATGGTAGCGGGAAAAGACCGCCCGCATGTACCGCGACATCACCGCCGGTCGAATTACGATGACCCGCTGTTGAAATCCAACCGCGGCGGTCGGATCGCGGGCATTAACATTGCAGCGGTTGCTGCTGCCCGCAGCACTGCTGCGATGCCGAAAGGAGCATGTCCTGCATTTCCCTGCACTGCGTGGCAGGCACTGCACAGTGCCTGCCACCTGGTACAGGGACATGTACAGGGACATGTAGGGGTACCCCCCAGTGCACCCACACTCCCCCAACACATTGGGGGCCCACAACGGGCCCCCGGAAGACAATCACCGCATGCCTTTCAATGGCGGTCTGACCGCTGAGGAAAGGCTGGCTACCGCCGGCATCATAATCCTGCCGGCGGAGCCTGCTCTGCACTGCCACCATTATCCCGGTCCTGCTCCGTCCGCCAGGCAGGAGTGCGGATGGCAACCGGCGGTTAAGCGGCAGTCGGAATTTCCCACCGCCGCGGTCACCACCGCCATCCTAATGTGACCAGCGGTTTTCCTGGTTGCGATGGCGGGCGGATGTCCACCGCCGGTACGGCGGGCGCCACTGCCGGCCCGGCTGTGGACATCCGACCACCATCGTAATAGACCCCCATGTTTGAGTCTTGGCGTCAGCTCAACATCCTGTGATTCTGAACAACTCACTTAATCTCCCCATGCCTACAAAAATGAATGTGCCCTTGTGTAATGCAACTGGTGCTGATGTAAAGCACTCCAACACCTGCGGGTCGAGTTCGCGCTATATAAAACGGCAAAACAAACAAAAAAAATATGGGCACACGAAAGTAGGTATAAAACTGCCACGTTTCCATTCCCACCAGCCCTGTTGATGTTTTTGTTTCTGAAGATGTCCAACATTTGGGTGGCGAATGGGAACAAACTGTCCAGGAGACTTGGGTTGGAATTCTTGGCGTCTCCACCTGATCTAATTGCGAGATCCTAGTCAATTCACTTGCTAAATCCACTCTCTGCAAAAATAAAATAAAATAAATAAATAGGCGATCTACCTACTGACAGTTAATTCAAGGTTTGAACATTGTCAGATACATCATTAACACACACATCCATTCAGCAATCCATCCATCTTGGTTGAGTTTTGTCAAATGAGGTGACGGAGGCACGGAGAGTTCACCCTGTTTTTGAAGGGGTCGGGTGGGATTTGAACCCAGGCCTGGTATGCCATCTAGATTGTTACTCTTCGAATCTTTAAATCTACACTTATGTTCAAAGTGTGTATTGCCTTCTTCCTATCTGAGCAGCTGCACAGTAACTGGAACTGCATAGAAGGGGCACGCAGAGTGACGTGACGTGGCCGTTACTGTGAGCGTCGGCAGATATTGCAAAAGCACAAGGAGAGATGTTGGGTGCTGTGGTTTTTGATCTGTGCTGAAATGCGCGGCACTGGAAGGCAGTGCCTGTACACATACCAGTGCTGGCTAATAGCTGTGTGATCTTGGTCTACGCTCTGTGAGTGGAGCCTAGTATTTGATGCTCACCCCGGCAGAGGCCTGGCACTCGCCCACTCTGCCGTCCGCCACCCCCCGCCCTTGTCCCGGCTGGGACAGAGTGGGGGTCAAGGGTCTCTTTGGGATCAATTTGAGATTGCTAAGGGGGAGTTCGGTTCGGGAGTGATAATTTCGGAATATGTGGGGGTTGTTTCAGAATAGGAAGGGGCTGTTTCGCGTGGGTCACAACCTCGGATCTGGCGCCCACAGACGCGAAGCCAAGGCTCGCCCCACTGATCCCCGGCGCATACTACACATACTACGCATGTGCTCTCGTGCCATCTTTGAGTGATCCTCATCCCCGCAGCCACCCCATCCATATTTGAACCCGAGACTGCTTGGCGCTCCCTCTGAAGTGCCAGTCCCAGGACCACAGGGAATGTTTGCTTTTTTTTTTGTTGCAGATTTATATAGCGCGAACTCGATTCGAAGGTATTGGAGCGCTTTACATAAGCACCAGTTACGTTATACAAGGACACATTCATATTTTTGGTAGGCATTCATTTTTTTGCTTTGCCCGTTCCCTCCACTCTGACGGATCGATGGTCTGAGAGCGGTCCTGATTCTAGTGCAGGGGTCCCCAGGGCTTGCAGGGGAGAGCATTGGACGCGGTGCTCGCAGTCCAACTCTCTAGACCCTTGCTGGGGATCACACTGTATCTGTGCAGGGCTGCCGGGCACATGAAGCACTACAGCGCCTGCTGCCGCAGTAAGTTACTTTATGTCTCCATTCGTTCACGGGCTCTCATTCCAGACTACGTATAGCTAGACAATGCCAATTTACCATACATGCATACATTAATCCTGCCGCAATGTGTCTATATACCTGTATATCAACCTGTACGCCTACCAGTCAACCACAAACAAACACGAGCACCATCTTTCTGTCTAACGCTCTATTATTGTATTTACCTATCTGTATGCATTTCAATTAGAACTTTTCGCTATTCATCCGTCCGTCCCTTCGTCTGTCCGTCCACCAGTTAGTCAGTCTGTCAGTGTGTCTGACTCCCCTTACTTAGGATTAATCTATCTATCTATCTATCTATCTATCTATCTGTCCATTCGTCCATCCGTCCGTCTATCTAGCTATCTTCTACGTATCTATACGTTGACCGTTCGAACTATCTGCTTATCAATCTGTGCCCTCATCAAACTACCTCTACACCTACCTGTCTGTATGCTCAGATATCTTCCCACCCACCCATTATAGCTAGACAGTGGGACACCTTATTTGTGTGCACGTATGTAGATACATGCATAGGCGCGTATTTATGTTTATATAAAAGTATATGATTCTATGTATTTTAAATGGCTTTATCGATTTATCATCACACCTAAAAAATGGATGCACACATACATATTGAATAAATGGTATACCTTTATATTTTTGCCTGTATTTATACATCTAATATTTCCTTAACATCTGTACTGACAGTATGGAATTTGTATTTCATTGTGTAACTTTTACATTTTCCTACCTTTTTAGGTCAAGCCTAGGCAGCGCGCATGCGCTGTCTGCAAGACCTGTTGTTATCTCCTCTATCGGCTTTTGGCATGCCCATGAATTGCCATTTGTTCGTTGTTGTGCCATTTAGAAATACAGGGTTTTTCTTTGCGTGCTTGGGTCACGCCCAGGTGATTTCACTCATTGTTTGCTTGTTTTGGCCATCCCAATACATCCGGTTCCTCCTGGTCATCCTGATCTGCCTTTTTATTTTGTAGGCTATCAACAACGTTTTAGGCTTTCAGGCCGTTTCACAGAGCAATGCTCTGTTCAGCGCCTTTAAAGTGGCAATTTCTGTCCGGTAGCTGTTGAGCTATGCCAATAGCTCTAACTCAAAAAATGCGAGACCTATTGCATTTCAAATGCTTGTTTTAAATAAAGCAATAGTCTTTCCTTCATTATGTGCCCTTACCTTTGGCTTAAACGCATAATTATTAGCACTTAATGCCTTTTATCAAAGGCATTTACTGCTATTAATGACCGGAGTAGTTGTAAATAATACTTTAATAGTCAATGTTACTCTCTTTTTCACACAAAAATGTTTAAGGTTTCTCCCTTGTCAAGCTGCAACTACTTTGAACATGACTATTTACACACCTTTTACAGTTTTAAGCTTCTCTCAATTTACTATGTTTTCACATGCCGAGACATCATACACAATAGTTACACCTAAGAGGACAGAGACCTACTCGACCTTTGCCTCACACAGCAAATTTATCTCTAAAGTGACCACAATTTTGAAAACTTTAGAATTAGACAACAGAACTATCAGTCAATATCCACAGATGTCTCACTATTTCTGGATCTACACATCAGTAGCTCATTGCCTCCAATTGCTTGCTTTGACTTCTGGTATTTGTAGTCATGTTTATCTCATTATAGACCAAGACTAAAATTCCAAAATGCAATGAAAATACGTGGAGTGGATGGTATAATCACCATTGGACTTAGAAACCTTTAGAACCATACATGCTCAGATTGAACAGATATGGTCTTAAAGTAGCAGAGCCCTCATCCCTCCTACATAAACAGATGGTGCTCGTGCCTGGCTGAGCCCCTCACTGCTCACAGATGCATAGCTTGATAAACCAGCCCTTAGCCGTGAAGAATAGTCTGAAACTGGGTTGTTTAATAACATAAATTGAAGCCTTCTGGCGCTAACAAATAATTGGCTGGTTGCCCCTCTCCAGTTTTACTCGACAATCAAAACGGACCTTTCAGAAATCTGGAATTTCCTCTGGTTCTCTCTATTAATATTAATGTAGTGCATGATAGACAATGCCTCATTTAGTAACATATTCATTTTATCCTGAGTAGAGGCATTCTTCTTTAACACCACATTTGCATACGATATAAACAAGATGCAAAACACCAACATACATGCGTGACAGCCTGTGACTGCTCCGGGACTGCTGAGAGTCATTTCCTCAGGCAAGGGTGTGACGGCAGAGAGGCTATATCAGTCCTTCAAGGCCAATGGTACCAATGAATGCGGGGTTGTAATAAGGTCCCTGCTGCACTGAGGGGGTTGGGGGGGTCCCAACTCTTCAAAGGGGCTGTATTCAGTCCATTCCAACTGAAACAGCCCCACTCTACTGCTCTACTGGGTCAGATGATGATTGCAAAGCAGATGAAAAAACAATGACCGGCAGTTGTTCTGCCCCGAGTATATAATCTGGTCAAACAGTATTTTAATTTAGACCTTTCTAACTTTTACATACTTACAAGAGGAGGCATTTTAACATGGAAACACATGCAAATCATATACCTTAAACAGCTAACATTAAACAATTGTGGACATATTAGCCACTAGAGAGGAATGGGACAAAGGTATCGCACAATGGTAGTTTGAGTACATTTTACAATTTTATTATATGGTGGCGTCTTCTGGGCACTGACTCACAGGGAAGCAGGGATTCAACATTTGTATTCCCACCTGCTAGTTAGGAGAGAGGATGACCACAACTGGAAACCATAATCTTTCTTTCGATGCAGAGCTAACTTTGAAAAGGAAGACAAAAGCATGCCTTTTATGAAATTCAAATTCAAAATCAACAACTCTGCCCTAAACTTTATGAACTGTTCAGCCTTCCTAACTACGACAACAACAGCAATTAAACACATATGATTATATGCCGTCCCCAGCCTCCTATTGTGACTCCTGGCTTCGTGCAATAAATTACAAAGAAACAGGAAACGCATTCATTTGAAGGTGGGCCCAATAATAACTAATCAAATGGGCCGGTCCCGGCAGCTGGCACTTTTTTTTAACCTCACCTGCTGAACTGGAGGAAAGCTGCCTTCAAGCCAGGCTAGGTGACCCCAACTCCGACTCATTTCACGACAAGAACTGATTGAAATGCGCATAACACCTTGATCGTCGCTCCCCCAGTGTCGTCACCAATCCAAATCACTAGTAGCTGGTAGTAAATGGATTCAGTGTTTGAAGACTACAGACGCACACTGGAGCTGAAATGATGTCCAGCTCCAGCATTAGCTCACGCTGTGCGGGAAGCAAGTCGAGTCTGCACAGTATGTCTTAAAGTCCCGATGACAAACTACGCAGACTCGATTTCCTGGCTTCAGTGCTCTCCACTCCCTGATTGACATGGAAGGTTAGCACTCTGGGGCTTGAATTTGAAATGCCATGGGCTAACTTAACCTCCACATCATCTGGGGGTGGTGTCATATCCCTCCCGCCGCTTACATGAACCCTGTCTCACCTTGTTACGGGCAGAACACTTTCCCCCCCTCCTCCTCTCTCCTCGTTTCATCGAAGACGCTACGTTCACCGAGACGCGGCTAGCTACACGTCCCATGAGCCTCTGCAAAGGCACTTCGCCTTCGGGGAGAGGGGAAAGGGTCAAAAGCACATCCGCTTCCCCGCAGCGCTGCTGATTATTCTGGGAGTATCCAGGAAGGATTTCGGACGTTTCGAGTGCTGCTTTGGATTGCTCCTTGGGAAGTCCGGTAAGGGTGTCGTGGCACCACCATTACTTGCTTTGGTCGCAGTCAGTCGTGCGTGGACTTAGCTACGCCGAAGGAGGAACTTTCCTACAAGTCAGTTTCCTCACATATTTTCCATACCGCGGTGTCCCTCCCTGTTGGTGACACACACTTTTGTTGTCTTGTGCAGGTGGTAGGGATACCAGTGTTTTCTGGTACTATAATTACTTAACTCGTGGTCTTATCGAGTTACCCAGGCCAGGAAGAGGCTCTATCGGGCAAAACTGTAACTCGATTTTTTCATTGAACCAAAGATCGTATAAAGCAAACTGAGAACTGTACTTTGGGTATTATATAGTGCTGATACCGCGAGTGCGCTTTAATTCTCAGACCCATATTATGTGTTTGTTTTTTATTTGTGTTGTCCTTGTCGTATTTTGAAGTGTGCTTCACATGGCATGACGAGTATAATGCTTTGGGCATATAACGATTGTAAATCCTACAGGATGTCTCACTGAGAATTAATTGAGAGAGGAATTGGGTTTAGTTTTCAATCGGTAGCCTGACGTGAATCATATATAATTATGTACTCTTCTCTATGCTCAGGCCTCACACAATAACAGGGAATTGTGAGCTCATCTGAAACGTTAACCTTCTTTTCCTTTACAGGTAGTTATTGATTACATAAGCATCTATATGTATAGTAGGAAGCATATAACCTGTTACTCATAGGCTCACTGTTTACTGTTATTCCAGGTCTCCTTCCCCGATGTTCCCACCCTTTCCTTCCCTCGCTTGATCGCTTCACTGATCTGTGCTATAATAGCATGCAGACTTGAAGCTATCGAGAGGTGGACCATTTTTGAGCATCGGTCCGATCCCGGGGAGTTGGTGACACGACCGGTGGAGACTGGCCCTTGATGCTATGTATTTGCCTATTGATGACCTCACAGACCTCAGGGCTATGATATTGTCAGCACGGCAAATACTCTAGACTTTAGGGCCGCCCAGGTGAGCAAGTTTAGGGAAAACGCCATGACACACTAGTGTCATTGTCACAACAGTACAACGGTGAGTGGCAGACAGTGTTACTGTTGTACAGCAGGCATGTGTGTACACAAGTTTTTTTGGTTTTTTTAAAGCAGATTTAGCATTTTTTTTACGGTGAATGTAAAGGGGGCAGAGCCCCTGCACCCTTGCACAGAAACCGCCACTGCTATAGAGTTAGGATAATACTTGCCTCCTTTGTTCTTAATAGAATCAGGACTATCCTTCACTACTAGCTAGGAGAAGTTGTAACTTTATTACAAGACAGTGGGCTTATATTATGCATGTTCAAAACATATCCACAGCAGTCATTGTTGCATGATCTACAGGTCTACAATAGAATGTTTTAGAATTTGACACTCTAGACCAGTCTGCCACCTTCAGTCCTCTAACTGAGCTCCAGCCTAGAATGCTTTAGCACCCATAGCACCCCTAGCTGAATGCGCCCCAAAGTGTTCTGTATCCACTCCAACCAAAGTCATCACCCCTTTCCACCATCCAGTCAACTGGGTTGATGTCAATGGGGTAATGGCTTATGTAGAGCAATCAATAACTGTGGAGCCATTGTTCTTAAATATTTAGTTACTTGTACATACTGTTCAAGGCACCTTACCACACATAACTTTGGATGTGAAGATTTGAAGACTTCCTAATTGTACCCCCTGGTAGTAAACCTGTGCTCAATATTCTTCAGTGAGGTAGCAAAAATTAATTTCAAGGCTACACTTATGTCTCATGCACACCATTTCCAAGTAGGGTATTGGGAAATGTGATTCTTTGGAGGAGCATTTTAGGCATGAAATATATAGTTGCATGCTTTGTAATTCTTCTATAGGCTGTGGTGTACTTGTCTCTTATGCACAAATAGCTCAATGTCCAGGAAATCTATTGATATCTTGCTATAAGACGCAAAGGGGGAAAGAGGAACAGAAATGAAAACTTGTTTTATTATGAGGAAACTTGTTGTTTGCGTCTTAGATTTTTGGCACTGGTAATTTTTACTGTATAGCGACATACTGCAAAGTGGACTTTAGCATTACCCCCACTTACTTGATTAACCTGTACATTGCACTTTAACTAAATTTAGAGCTAGAGGTGGGTGTAAGAATCAGCAACATTGGAGATTAGTCCACTCTCTACCTCTAGTCTCGAGCTCTCCGCGCAAACAACCATTTTTGCATGAGGGTCCTTTGGACGGTCAAGTTGTTCGTGAACAGACTTGCACAGCTCTATATAGGTACAACAGCTGCATGTCCCTGCTAGTAGTACGCACAGCTGGCCCGCCAAAGGATGTGACTGACATGCTACCCGTTTTGCCTCACACATTAGCTATACCAGAGAAGAAATACTACGGTTGAATAACGGGGAGGTAAGCAAGACAATTATGACTATAAAACCCTCTAATGAGTTAAAAGTACAACAGGATCATAAGATTATAAGAGATACAGGGCTTAACTGTGTACTTTCAAATTGCTGTTCCCTGAACAAGCACACATTGGAGATTGCTCTCCTATGTTCTAGAGTTTAGCGTGTTGGGCTCTTTTGTTACTATAATCTTGACTGTTTTATTCTTCTCTCTTTTACCCTGTGCTACCATCAAACCTATTTGGTCCTCCTAACGATCTTGTTCTGTGCTGAAAGGGACTGGAATATTCAGAGGATAAGCAATTATTGAATGAGGACCAGGAATAAGATAATTGCTATCATATAATTTTATACATGAAAACAGAAAAAACAGCGGCCGACCAAGTTTAAGCCCTTGAATCCCAGGTGTTTCGTATATTGAAGTTCGGTGCAACTACTTCTAGCACCCGCAGTTGAAAGGTGCCACTGATATGAAAGAGTTCATTGAAAAGGAAGGTGCACCAAAGAATTATTCAGAAGAACAAGTTCAGTCCGTCAGTCTTCTTTATTCAAAGTGATATTTAAAAACTGGCACACAGACAACGCGTTTCGTTCCTTTGTGCAGAAGGAACTTCATCAGGGCTTAAAATGAGATGTAAAATGGTTATTGTAGCAACCACTATTTAATATCTGTGTATTCCGGGTATCGTAGTCACATAGGGATGGAATAGTATTCAATCAAGGCGTCGATTCTTAATTTATTGCGAATTTTCATGCACCATCCATGTGTTGAATGGACAACAAAGATCATGAAGTCCCGGAGTTCCACTCAAAGACGGAAAGAAAAATGATTCGATCCTCACTAAGAAATTTGTAGAAAACAGCAAAATTAAAGAAACAGCATGGTAACCGGCAGCAATTATACATTTATCACTCAAAATCCCCCATATTTAATTCTGGTGAGAACATTAATCAAATGAGTTTACCCACAAGTGAATAATGAGTAAGAATCAGCAGAGTTAGTTAAATCTCAAATTTTAGTATTTCATACTAGCTTCAAATAAATGGCATACAATCCTAAATTTAAATTAAATCTGGTTTGATAAAGCATTAGAAAACTCTGCGAGATCCAAATATATAGGAATTGATCTTCCTCAGCCTAGGGAGATTATTTGTTTTAACAAGAGCAGGGAAAATCAGTCGTGCCTCATACAAACCCTTAGGTGAGTTTAGTGAGTTCCAAATGACCAGTTCCATTTAATTTAAGACAGAATATCTGTCTCTGTCCGTCACTGCAGCAATAATGCCACAGCTGTACGACGCGAAACCTGTCAGCCGAAAAGGTTCCACTACGCTAGCATACCTGCCGGCAGCAGATTGCAGTATTACGTCACAGTTCGCCTTGTTCCTGGAAGTCCATATTGTCAATCTTTGCATCACAAGATGAGTAAGGAAGCCTCTCTTCAGTTCCAAAATCTGAGCAATTATACTTCATCAGTTCCAGGTTTTCACCCCTTGACATCACTGAATTTGTTAGACCACTCTGTCCCATTGGTCGCCTTCGATAGGATGAAATGATGTAGTAGGTAAAAAGTATACAAATCTGGAAGAATTAAGTAATCCATAACTCGTGATTTTCCTTAAAATCATTCTAGGTTTAGTCATATAAACAATGTGGCACTCAGGAAATAGAGGAATGCATGCTCTCATCTTTTGTCTGTCAGTTTCTCAAGCATCCGTTCTAGCATGTAATGGTTTTTGTTGCAAGTTTAATCGAACTGTGCTACAAGTGTCAAAGGAACAATTGAAAGTTAGAACACAAATGGTAACTTTACGAAAAGTTCCCAAAGGCTTCAGACTACTCCGTTCATAAGTTCATATTGGAAAGGAAGCAAGGTTGAGGCCTTCATAAAATACAGCTCATGCACAATGAAATTGTGCTAAATTATGAATCTCGCATTGCATAGGGTAATATATTAATCTTTCGGTTAAATGTATTAATATCAATTCAATAAGATTGCAATTACTTCATGTAAGTATAGAGTACTCATAACATTTTTCCAAATGTCACTGTCACATATATTTTGTAAGTTACTCTTTCACATCATATGTTATTAAAACATACATGATTAAAGGCACATCAAAAGAAAGATTCACAAATGCAATTTTTAGCTAAACTCGTGTAGCGCTTACTTTTCTTTTGTCATTTTCAGTGCCCACGTTACACATTCTAATATACTATTCATTTCTAACATGTGAAACGTTTAATTCTCATATGTGAATTTCTGTGTTATCGTTATTATCACATTATCTAATCACAAGATCACGTCATTAAGGTGTTAAAATTCACATCTATTCAGTAAATATAAAGTGTAATATAAACTTGTTCTAACAATCTGCATGCTTTTACGATGCAGTATCTAAATCAGAACTACATTTTGTCATTTCTTGAAACGTTGAGCTTAACACATGCTTTTTCATTTCCACGTAAAAGAGTGTCACAAATCATGTCTGTTTTAATTGTCGTAAATTAGTGAGAGGAAATCCTCTGCTCTATCACCTACTTCAGACTGGCAACCTAGACATTTTATGCTTAAGAGAAACTTGATTGAAGGACCGAATACATAAGTAGATATTTCTGCGGAGAATAATATATAGGGCCGGCTTTAGGGCAGTGCAACGGGTGCGGCCGCACTGGGCGCTAACCTGGGGAGGGGGGCGCTGACCTCAGGGGGACACTGTGTTTAGCAATAACTTATGATTTAAAAACACCTGCAGCAGAGTTCCTTGTGTTCAGTTTTCAGGCAGCATTAAAAATGTCAAGATAACTCTTCTGATTAAGGTTCCTGCTAGAGAGAGAGAACAGAGTTTTGTCTAGTGTCAGTTTTCACTTGCCATAAAGTAGCACATAAGGTTAATATGCCTGCTGCAAAGAACTCATACCGTACAGATCACAGATCTGTATTTTATGTGGATAGGTGAGTGGATTACTGCTTTTGTCACAGAGATCCTTTTGTTATCGCAATTCATAAGATACAACTCTAATACAGAACAGTGACTGTTACGAACTGTCACCAAAGAGTTGCATGCAGACTGTGTAAAATAGGTTAGGACCATATGTTTTTTTGCCCAGTCTTTCATTATCTATTCTTAATGTTGCTCAAAGGTTTTGTTTAGGTAGAAACGCATCCTTATTAGGAAAGTCAACCTTTACAAGTGCTTTAAAACAAATTAAATGTATGTGAGAGAGTGTCTATGGGGAGATGAGAGGCACATTTGCCCAGTGGTCATGAGGGAATTCAAGGAAGAGGTCATGGGGGCGCAAAAAATGATTGTCGCACCGGGCGTGAAAACAGCTCTAAAGCTGGCCCTGATAATATAATTAGAAAGGAGAGAGTAACAGACACAGGTGGAGGCGTAGGTGTTATTTTGTAGGTCTAACTTGACCATAAATAGAAGTTGAGGTAATAAATACTGCTTTTTTACATTATTCTTATACAATAATATACCTGGACAGGCTTATTACTGGCATACTCCAGGCTTTTGTGCCAATTGTAGCTCTTCCTTAGCTAATCTGCTTGTGCTGATTTTATTAAAATCAACCAATTTTAGTTTATTGGGAGACTTCAACATATGGTGGCATGACCAGGCTGCGGATTTATGGCTCTCAATGTCTGCTTTAAATGTGGAACTAGTGCTTTCACCCACACATAAAAAGGGGCATTTCATTGACCTTATGTTCACAATTAATGAAACTAAAGGAGTGGGAGAACCAGTATAAGTGGTACGGTTAGACCACCATGGCATTCCATGTACAATAAAAGTTAGTAAGCAGAGTTTACTACACACTAAAGAAAGGCAATCACTAGGTTGGTCCTGGTCAAAAATATCAAGTTTCTCTTGAGCAAATCATTCAACTTATAAACAACCAGGAAAATGACCTCTCCCAAAAAGTGGATGAATTTAACAAATTGGTCAATAAGGCACTAGAATTAATCACTTCACTAAATATAAAGGGCCTCATTTATGAGGAATTGGCATAGGGCAGTGCCACAAGTCTTCTTGCTGCGCTGCCCTACGCCAATCTGAAAGGGCAGCAATGGACTGTATTTATGAAATATGGTGCATTTCTGTCCTTTCCCCCTGCGCTGGTGCACAATTTGCTACCTAGTGCCAACATAGGCACCCTTGCACCATGGTCCAAGGGTGTCTCCGTTGCAGGCAGAATTTTTTTTGTGCAAGAAGGGCCACCTTCCTGCACAGAAACAATCCAGAGAGACATTTTCCAGCACACATGGAAAAAGGAAAAAATTAGGAGAAATAAAAATACTTCTCCTCATTAAGCCTGCTCTGGAGAGGCATAAGGTTTTAGTGCTGCCCCAGGTTTACGTGATTAAGTAAATCTGGGGCAGTGTCAAAATCTATGGGTGTTGCGTGGGAAATCCCACTGCAACGCCCATGGAATGCCTCATTGACGCAGAGTAAGGCAAGACAGTGACTTTTGCTGCTTTGTCTTACTCCATACCTATGAGGCCATACAAAGCCACGCAGGGTGGCTTTGGGTCACCTCATAGATATGATTGAGAGGCTTGCGCTGCCGGAGTGTAAAAACAAGTGACGCTTTGGCAGTGCAAACATCTTATAAATAAGGCCCAAAGTGTACAAGAAGAAATACTTCTACTGTGCCCTGGTACTCTACAAAGTTGGCTGCAGCGAAGAGAGATTACAAAAATTAAGAAAGGAAATGGAGTGAATTATACTTAGCAGAAGACGAAGTCAGGTGCAAAAAGGAATTAAATACGTAAAAGAAACTAAGTAAATCAGGAAAGTAAAGTTAATATGCGGAGCGCATTTACACTGCTGAAAATGTAGATATGAAAGTTGCTATATCCTGTATGTTGCTTATATTCTCTTCCCAACAATATGTATGTTGTTAAGTGAAGAGCTTCTCACGCACATGTTTTTGCACTCCAACCACACCGCGTGCTGCAGTTTTTGTATTGTGGTGATAGATGAATTTCGCAGTTGGAGAGCACTGTACAAATAAATCACTTGCTCCAGCTCTAGTGTCGGCATAATATGGAACACAATTTGAGACCTGGTGCCAGATGTACAAAGCTTTTTTGAGGTCACAAATGGCCTGATTTACAGAATCTGTCTGCTTGCGACTGCAAAAAAGCATTTTTTAATGTACGAAGGCCCAATTTGCGATTCGGTAACCTATTATCATATCGCAAATTGGGTTTGCGATTCGGTATTAGGAAGGGGTGTGTTTAGGGCGTCCGTTCCTAATACCGAATTGAAGTGGTATGTGTGAATGTTTTGCAATCAAAATATGGTTGCAAAACGTTCGCATTTTACCACCTACTTCAAGTTGGTGGTAACCCATTCGCACATGGGAAGGGGTCCCCAAGGGAACCCTTAAACTTTGAGAATGTTTGTAAAAACATTTTTAAGAGCAGGCAGTGGTCCCACAGACCACTGCCTACTCTTAAAAAATGAAAAGAAAACTTTCATTTTTCTTTTCGAAACGCATCCCGTTTTCCTTTAAGGAAAACGGGCTGCATTTAAAAAAAAAAAATTGCATTATTGAAAAGCACAGACATGGTGGTCTGCCAGCCCCAGCAGGACACCATCCCTGTGATTTTTTCGATTCCTAATGGGCCGCAGAGCGAGACCTACCTCATAAATATGATTGAGGTAGGTCTATTTGCGACCCACTGGGAATCGCAAAAATGTGTCAAACACACATTTGTATATGGATGTTTGCGATTACCAAATAGCGAATCGCAAACATTCTCTATTTGGTAATCGCAAACACTTTTCTACGTACATCTGGCCCCAATCAAGGTAGCGAGTGGAACCTAACACCAGAAAGGGTTACCCTCAGTGTCGCGGTTGAAACTACAGCTCCTAAAGACTGCATGGAATCACTGTCAAGTCAATAATTGACTAATGATTGATGTTTACAGTGATGCTGTCGTGAATTAATATGATGCAGTGTTGATTTACTAGCGTGTTAGGTGATTTGTGTGATTCATGACGCATGGAAGAAGTTGCGTTGATTGACTTGGCTTGATTTATGACCACCTGCAGGAGGGAAATGTGTACATAAATAAACTGCAGCCTTTTACTTCCAACTGTACCGAGTAGTGCAGTAATTGTACAAGGCTCTGCGGTTTTGGGAAGGAGCTGAGCGCCCGGGTTATGACCTCTACCTTCTTTCCCAGAAAGAGTTTTAGTTGTCTCCTTCAGCAATGCTTCAATGAGGTTTTCAACAATACTGCTGGAGGATTACTACTTTCTTTCTTGTACACACGTATGTCACAAACCAGTGATACTCAGTGATACTCAGTGATACAGCCCGGGGTCGCATGCGGCCCTCCTGACCTTCACATGTGGCCCCCTGACCTTCACATGCGCCCCCCAGCTGAACGACTGCACTGGGCTGCTGAGAGCACTAATGTTCATAAAGAAGTTAATTAAAGGGGCAAGTGTTTATTTACACTAAATGAAATAAAAGAAAAGACTCAAATAAGGTGTACTGTACTATTTAACTTTAGGAACACATTTGTTTTTAAGACATCATCCAACAAACGTGTAAAAATAAGCATTTTCAAAATAAAAAAAAATGTATTTCATTAACATGCGTTTTACCTTAGTACACCAGAATATACCAGTGCTTTGAGATGTATTTTTTAAAAAGTGACAGTTTCCAAAATGAATATAGAAACGGTCATGCCTCCTCCCAACCTGGCAACAATGCCAATGCTGACCTAAGAGGCAAGTCAGTTCTCACGTGGAACCATCTGCGTGTTCTGGGTTGTTATTATAGATGGACAACATTATAGTTTAGTAAATCCAACACAAGAGAAAGTTTTATACAGCATATATCTTGCCCACATGTATTTCATGGTGCTCCTATATGTCAAAATGAAGAAAAAGGAGGCAAAGTGAAATTAGACAATTTCCTAGGATCACACAATTTGGTCAAGTGGGGAAGCCATGATCAATCCCAGGTTTTATGGTTACACATTGTGCAATTCTAATTCATTCCAATTCAATAATTAAGTTACTTCCTTTTTACACTTGACTCTCCCAACGTACTGATAGCAAGCAGAGAATGCTTACTCCAAGGTGCCATAGAGGGATTGCGACTCAAATACTGCATAACAAAAAGCCCCACTGCCACTGTTTGCGAGTACCCATGTCACAAATGTTCAGTGGAAACTAATACCATTTGACTACGCTGCTGTCCTATTTATATTCGCGGGAGTTTCAAAAGATTGGTAACATACTCTCTTCATTTTATATCTATTCTGTGATATGCACACAATCTAAAAGAATTTTTCAGCATATCCAGATTAACATATGGTACTTACCTATCACTTTGATACACATACATTTATGTCATTGATAATGTGTGTATCCACAGTCAGATAACTGTCACTATAGTCGCTGTTGTAGGCACATGTCAGAACCCCGTTCAGAGGTTCACGTGGTCAGCATGAATTGCTGAGCCCCAACCGTGGTGGTTGTGGCCTTTCACTCTTAATGTCCCGGTCCCAACCATCTATGCGCTCGGAGCAACTGGGCCAAGTTCCCCTTTAGCACTTGACTCTCAGTGGTAGCACGGGTCGAGCAGTCAAAGGCTTCTCTGGGAGGAGGTAGGTGTAAGGAGAGTACAGATTCACAACTCAAAATACATTCAGCAACCCCAACAAATGATTGTCCAGGCAAATACTTGCTTTTATGTAAAAAGAAGTATTTTTCTACTAACACAAAGTACATTACAACACACTGCAAACAATATGCACAGCCTTCTTTAAGCTTGCCCACCATCATTGCCCAGGTCAGCTTTCCAGTCCACTTCCCCATTTATGGCTGATGATTATTCCCCATTCAGTTGTGTTGACATCCAAGCAAGGCCCGCTAATGCAGTTGAGTCTCAGAAGTTCTATGGGACTCTTTGGCAAGATCCCCAAGTCCTTGCGGTGGAGCACATTAATATAGAGCAAGTTCCCCCAGGGTACAGCGGCCCATTCAACAGCTTTCTCGCGGGTGACGGTTCAGAGTCCCCTCAGCCATCCAGTGGTGTCCAGATGGCTGGAAGTTGTGGTTGTGGTTGCGGTGGACGCTGTCCTTGGTGCTCCCCAAAGTGGTAAGTCTCTCCTGGGGCCCGGGGTAGATTTCCGATGCTCTGGGACAGGGGAGTTGAATTAGTTGCTCTCACTCTCCATGGGTCACGGCCCATGGTGTCTTCTCTGCTGCATGTGGGGGCAGGTTCATGGTCCTCTTCCTCCTTCACGACCCCTTTCTCCTGGCACATAGGTATGGTCACTGCAGCACGTGCAGGGAAATGGCCCTTTTTCTTCTCTGTAGCCCCCACCTGGCATATGAGGGTCTTGGGTGGCACAAACAAGATGCCAGCCCCCTGCGGGTCATGGCTCTGTATCGGGCAACAGCCCTTCATCTCTCACAGCACCAAGGGAGGTATCCATCGGCACCCACCCAGTAAGGGGTCGTGGACTTTGGTAAATGGGCTCCCAGCCTGGTCATTGCGGCGGTCCCAACAGACCAGAATCTCAGAGCCCGCTCCCTGCATTTGAAGTTTGTGTTCTGGAGGTTGCTCACTTTGAAGTGCCCACTGCTGCTTTTCCTCTAGAGGGCAGTCTATCACAGCAGGACAGACTCCAGCTTTGATAGTCCCAAAAGCAGGCCACAGGAGTGACTAGAGGTTCTCACCTGGATGTCAGCCTCAGTAATATGTGGTCAAAATGTTACCAAAGGGCCCATCCTTACTCTTTATGATTCTCTTATCATTCCCATTTCCTTCCTCAGATGTGCCCAGACCCTTTGACCAATGACCTCCTTTCAGAATCAAAGAGCTCCCATTGAAGCACACCAAAAACCCTGGCTCTTCCTTCCTCCCATCTGTGTCCCACCCAGCTCTCAGAAAAGCAGCAATCCATAGATTTGTCTGGGGGAAAACTCCACTTCTCCATGCTCCTTCAGCAAGGCCTGAGTCTTCCAAAATGGAACCCAGTGTCTTTGGTGTGTTGTGCCCTTCACAAGCGCACACATATTCCTGTACACACATGCATTCAGACCCGCTCAGTACTCTGCCTTTTCCCAGGCACACATTCATCCTAGTGTGCTGATACAGCATCATGTTGCTATCTCTTATGTGATGCACCTTCCCATAGGCATATGCATATCCTAGCGTGCATACGCAAATGCTTGCGCTATTTCTCCTGCACTGTACCATCAGTCAGGCACACGTACCTCCTTGCACTGCACACAATCAATGCAGGCCAAGGGTTGAGGTAAGTACATAGCAGCGGAACTTTACTGGAGTGGGCCAGGAGGCACCATTCTAGTGACACAGGCACACAGACCTGTTCACTCTACTGATTCCTAAAAACATGATATGCTCACACCTCTGAGCTTGTGCTTCTTAATTCCAGGTGAAGGCAATAGTCTTACATCTACTGAGGGTAGCACTTTGACCGTCCCTCCCAGTGTACTATTAAAATCAATGGGGTAACCCAACCCAACGATGAGAGGGAACATGAAGGTGAGATCCTACCCACAATAGACCCACGGTCAGACTCTAACCCTGAGACACACCTACAGGTGCTAACCCAGTCTAACGATGAGGTTCTCACACAGGAATATACAGATCCTATCATTATTTTTCAAATCATGTCTTGACTGAATCTAAAATAAATATTCTATCAAAGGGCCTCTCATTTGTACCTACCACACCCCCGAACTCTTTCAACATTAGGGTTGAGTTACAACAGTTTTTCATAAAAATCAGACTGAGGTACTATTTTGGTAAGAATCCATCCACCGGCCTACTCAATGCAGCCACTAATTTTAGAGTTGCCTCTACTTTCTCCCCATCAGCACATTTAGTATCACACAAAATCTTGGCCGATGAACAGATAGTACTTAAAGAGATCATGGACCTACTGCAAAACAGGGAATACATTAAGTACAATATGACCAAGGCAGAGCGAGACAGCTTGATAATGTTGAAGAACAATCATGATATATAAATATATCGACACCTTCCTAAGACCAATGGTAGTCACAACTAGATCATACGTTCGAGACACCATGCAAATTATACAGATAGTTGAGGATCAACCATTTAAAGTAGCAACACAATTCTTGGTAACCCTAGATGTTGCCTCACTCTACACCAGTATGCCACTTTGGATGTAGTACGCAAGGTACTGGAGGGAAGGGAAAGTCCATGCTGGGTCCCTACTGACTTTCTGGCACAGCTCTTGGATATTGCTATGAGTAAAAATTATTTTGTATTAAAAAATGAGTACTATTTCCAATGTAAGCAAATAGCTAGGGGGGCTGGATTTGCTCCTAGCCTGGCTAATCTCTTCATGGACAAATATGAATACAAGCACATTTACAACTACGAGAACCCCTTACTTAACAATATTGCATTGTGGAAACGTTACATAGACGATGTCTTAATGATCTGGACTGGGGATGAATCGAGCCTCATTGATTTTTCCTGTTGGCTCAGTGCCAGGTCTCCTGACATTAAGTTCACCATGAACTATGACAGAGAGACTATCAGCTTCTTGGATCTATCCCTAAAAATAGAGGAAGCCAGGATTTACACCACCCTGTTTAGGAAACCCACAGAATGCAACACACTTTTGAAATACAACTCACATCATCCTAGGAACTTGCGGGACAATCTCCCTTATGGACAATTTTTAAGGCTGAGACTGTCGGGCTCTCCAGAGTGCGTTGCCTGTGGCAGCGCTTCTTTCCGCGCTCAAGTACGTAGGCGTGAGCCCCACCCGCTGTTTTCTGTCAGCGGACGAGGTCGGCGCCTGAGGCGTACTTAAGGGAGGGATCCACGTTGGTAACGCGCTTTGTGTTCCAGCACGGATCCTGCCAGGCCTCTCACCGTTTCCCTCCGCTGCACTTACCTGCAATTCCTTCGACCGCTGTTTTCTGCTTGTCGTCGCTTCGCTTGTGGCTTGCTGGGCCTCTCCAGTATTCCTTCTCCTTCCTGGGTCCTCTGGTGCTCTTCCGGAGCACTTTGTTATGCTGCTGCGTGTCGGCCGGCAACATTGTTTCCTGGGACCTCAGCCTCTTAACCCTTGGCTTCCTGGCAGCTTGTCTCTGAAAGACAAGGAAAAGCAAGGGTTGTAAAGAATCACAGTTTCTTCGTTTTCTGTATTATTGCTTACTTGAAAAGGAAGGAAGGTCACACTTATCTGATGGCTGTATGATTAGAAGAGTGATTCTAGTGGTCTTCTTTGTTTCTGCTAAATCTCTTCTTGCTGCAAAGGGAAAAGAGAAACTATATTAACAGAATCAAATAACCCACTTGTTTTTGTTTAAAGTGACCCTGTGCCTTTTGCCCTATTTTTTTTTTCCGTTCTCTCTCCTGTTCTGGGAAATGAGTTTTTGGTTTTTCCCTAATTCAGGAGTAATGGATGATTATTTTTAAAGGGTCATATGTACTCCTATGGTGCTTCTAACATAGGTTTGTATATTACTGTTCATCTCTTGTTTAATGTCAAACTTCTGCAGTCCTTCTACATACTGAACATTGTCCTTCCTATTTTAGATACTGGGAGTGTTCTACAGTCCATGGGAGTTGTTCCCCCCACACATACTTGGCATATTCATTTACAGGTATCACATTAGAAGTAGGGGGTTAATGTACAGCCAGTTACTTGTACACCAGATTAGTACTTACCTTGTGTTTTCTCCTTTAGGATTTTTGGAGACCACCCCACAGAAGAACCAGTGGACGTCTACCCCTTCTTCCTTCCCTTGTTTTGTTTCCCTCCTTCCCCACCTTCCCTCTTTTGCTTTGACCTAGTTGGGCGAAGGAGGTAGGTGAGGGAAGTTGGGACCTAGCATCACTTCCATCCATTTCGTCCCTGCAGTAAATCCAGGTGAGCCTCACAGAACGCAAAGCCCACGTTTTACATTACTGCCCGGGCGTTATGGAGGAACATCCGATAACACTAGCTGATGTGGCGAGTATGATAGGGAATTTACAAAAAGAAACCCAGGCTCTAACCCATAGAGTTGATTCCCTACAGCATGCCTCTCAGACTCCTCACCTTCCTGATCCGTCGTCAGGTTTCCATACCGCCTCTTTTATGTCACATCCTTCCTCGTCTAGCACTACGCCTCCGGTGTATCATATCATGACTCCCTCTTCTATACCCTTAGCACCCCCAGAAAGATTCATGGGCGACCCAGCTAAATTCGCAACATTTATTAATCAGTGCCAATTGCACTTTATGTGCAAAGCATCCTGCTTTCCCGCTGAGCAATCCAAGGTAGCTTTCGTCTTATCATATTTAGGTGGTACAGCCGCCACATGGTTAATTCCGTTAGTGGATAGAAATGATCCTCTGTTGTATGACTATAGAGCCTTTAAAGAGGAGCTAAGGCGTTTATTCGACAGACATTCGTTCATGCAGTCTGTGGACACTGAGTTATTAAATCTTAAACAAGGATCTAAGGACCTTATGACTTACATCTCCTGCTTTAACAGATTGGTGGCTGAAGCCGGTTGGCCGGAAGCCAAACGAGGGGCTCTTTTCTATAAAGGCTTGAGAGAGGATTTGAAAGATATGTTAGCACAAGTTGTAGACCCTCCAGAAACTTGTGATGCATTAATCGATTTAGTGGTGAAAATGGATCACCGTTTGCATGAGAGAAGAAGGGAGAAAAGCCGTATTGAAAATAAGTACCCTAATGTTAGAGAAAGGAAACCAGAGGCAGACAAACCGATCGAGGAACCAGAACCCATGCAAATAGGCAGCATTAAAGGGCCCCTGAGTCAGGAAGAAAGGCAGAGACAATGGGCCAATAGTCTGTGTCTATATTGTGGCAAATCAGGACACTTTCTGAGAGAATGCCATGTCAAGCCTAAACGACGCACGGAGTCGGGAAACTGACACGCCTGAGCATGGTGGAGACAAATTGCTCAGGTGAAACAGGCTTAATGGTCTCCCACCTGGTAGGGTTGGATCCCACTTCCTATCCCCTGCAACATTTTTTATCTCAGCCCAGCTTAGTTGGGGTGATCAAAGTATAGATGTACGAATCATGCTTGACTCAGGTGCCACTGGGAATTTTATTGATTCAGCCTGGGTTGAGAACATGAATATTCCTGCGGAACCAAAAAAGACTGTGGACATAGTTAAGACCATTGACGGAAGTCAGATGACATCTGGGCCTGTCACTCATACCACCAAACAGTTAGGCTTGCTCCTTTTAGACAAACACCGCAAAACTATCCAATTCAAAGTCATCTCCTCGCCACAGTTCCAGGCCATAATCGGTCTTCCTTGGTTGATGAAACACAACCCTGACAATTGGGAAGACCATACCTTAGCTTTCACTTCTGAGTACTGCAAGGATCACTGTCTAGATCCTCCCACTACACTGCAACACGTGGCTGGTATTACTGATTCTGGTTTACTTGTATTACCTGACTGTTACGAAGATTTCAGAGAAGTGTTTGATGAAGAGAAAGCCTCTGCCTTACCACCCCATCGGCCGTATGACTGTCGTATCGACCTGGTGCCCAGGGCCAAGATCCCGTGTAGTCGCAAATATACATTGATGGAAAAAGATAACACTTATTTGAGGGAATACCTAGACGATATGTTGCAAAAAGGATTCATTCGCCCGTCTAGATCTGCGGCGTCTTCCCCTCTTTTTTTTATACCAAAACGGGAAGGGGGTCTTAGGTGCTGCATAGATTACAGAGCCCTCAATTGTGTGACAATTAAGAATCGATACCCGTCGCCTCTGATTCAATCCTTACTCGATCAAGTGAAACAGGCCACAATTTTTAATAAGTTGGATTTAAGAGGTGCGTATCATTTGGTCCATGAACGGGTAGGGGATGAATGGAAAACCGCCTTCCGCAAGAAATTTGGGTTGTATGAGTACTTAGTGATGCCCTTTGGGCTATGTAATGCCCCAGCGGCTTTCCAGTTCTTTATTGATGACGTTCTAAGAGAAACCCTAGATGTAAACACCATCGCTTATATTGATGATATTCTAATCTACTCTTCATCTGTCGAAGAACATATCAGACATGTAACAAGTGTTCTAACACGCCTCAGAGACAACAACCTTTACGTGAAATTAGACAAATGCAAATTTCATGTTCCTGAAGTCACTTTCTTAGGTTTTGTATTGTCAGCAAAAGGAGTGACTATGGATCCTCAAAAGGTTGCTGCCATCACAAAGTGGCCCTCGCCCCGTTCAGTGAAGGAAGTGCAGAGCTTTCTGGGTTTCGCTAATTTTTACAGGCGATTCATACAAGGCTTTGCATCTCTAACATCCCCTATCACCAAACTCTTGAAAAAGGAAATGCCATTTAAATGGACACCAGAAGCTGAAAGAGCTTTTTCCTGTTTAACCGCTTCCATGCGCGGCCGATTTTCGCCCTGTGCGAGGCGTTTCATTAAGCGGACGGGTTCATGACGAGCTCAGCTCGTCATGCGCACACGAGCACTGCGCAGCATGACGAGCTGAGCTCGTCATGAGCATGGAAGGGGTTAAAAGAATCTTTTGTCACAGCTCCTGTTTTGAAACATCCTGACACTTCCCAACCTTTTCTGTTGGAAACGGATGCATCCCAAGTTGCTATAGGAGGAGTGTTGTCTCAGAGAGATAGGCAGACAGGTCATTTACATCCTGTAGCTTTCTATTCTCATAAGCTAACCCCTGCTGAAGTGAATTACTCTGTAGGAGATAGGGAGTTGTTGGCAATAAAAAGGGCCTTCGAAGAATGGCGTCAGTACCTACTCGGAGCTTTACACACTGTCACTGTTATCACTGATCACAGAAATCTGCAGTTCTTGAAGGCAGCTAGGGCCTTATCCATGAGACAGCTGAGATGGACTCATTTCTTTAGTGATTTTGACTACGTCATACAATTTCAGTCAGGCACTAAACATAGCAAGGCTGATGCCCTATCCCGTTTTGGAATTGAGTTGTCTGATGAACAGGGCACACAAGACCCACCTCTCATTCTAAGTCCTGATCGTGTTTTAGGCGGTACCTTTTCAGAGGAATCCTTTCTGAAAGAAGTGGCCCATACACATGAATCCGAAGAACTCAAAGACTTAGAAACCAAACACAGTGGGGTCAGGATTAACAACTTAGTCTATATTCAAGGAGGCTTAGTTCTCCCTACAAAAACCCTTCAGTTACAAGTACTGGGCTGGTGCCATACACACACGTTGGCAGGTCATCCTGGACACAAGAAAACCCTTGCCCTGCCTTGCCCTGCTCAAAAGGTATTTTTTGTGGCCATCCATGAATCAAGATACCCAGTTGTATGTACAAAATTGATATGTTTGTGCACAAAGTAAGAGTTCCCACCAGGTCCCAGCAGGAATCTTAACTTCTCTGCCTACACCTCCTACACCATGGCATTCCATTTCTATGAACTTTATTGTAGAACTGCCACCTACAAAGCAAGGGCATACCGTCATATTTGTACTTGTTGACATGCTATCCAAAATGTTCCATTTCATACACTTGAAAAGTTTGCCTACTGCAAAAGAGCTAGCTTGTGTATTTCTCCAACAGGTAGTGTGCCTTCATGGCCTGCCCTCTGTTATTGTATCAGACAGGGGCCCTCAATTTGTGTCCCACTTTTGGAAAGGATTGAACAACTTGTTAGAGATAGATGTACGGCTCTCTACTGCCCATCACCCTCAAACAGACGGTCAGACAGAAAGGGTCAACCAGTGTATCGAGCAGTACCTACGGTGTCACCTCTTACAGGGAGACAGGGATTGGGACACAGTTCTATGGACTGCGGAGTTTGCGTACAACAACAGTGAACATGTGTCTATTGGGGTATCACCTTTTTTCTGCAACTATGGGTTTCACCCTCGCTGTGGTTTTGTATCACTTTTAGTTCCTACTGACTCTCCTGCCACTCTGGATTTGGTGTCTCGTCTCCAAGACATTCATGTTTCCGCCAAAAAATCCTTGGAAGAGGCCAAGAGCAGGTATAAGGAAGGTGCTGATCGTCATCGTCGACCACCACCGGATTATGCTGTGGGAGACAGGGTATGGTTGTCCACTCGGAACATCCAGATTAAAGGAACAAACAAATTTAAGCCCCGCTTTATTGGTCCTTATGTTGTTCCTAAAGTGGTGAATCCTGTCGCTCTGAAACTCGACTTGCCTGACTCATTGCGTATCCATCCTGTCTTTAATGTGTCTTTGTTGAAACCTGTCGCCCCTGGTACTGTTGTTCCTGCTCATCCCCCTCCTGTTTTGGTGGATGATAATCCTGAGTATGAGGTGGCGTATATTGTGGACTCTCGAAGGGTGCGTCGTCGGTTGCAGTACCTAATCCACTGGAAGGGTTATGGGCCTGATGAGAGGACGTGGGAACCGGCCTCTAATGTGCATGCTCCCTGTTTGGTTCACTTATTTCATCGGCGCTATCCGAACAAACCCAAACCTGTCGGGTGAGGGGTCTTGGGGGGGTGTACTGTCGGGCTCTCCAGGGCGCGTTGCCTGCAGCAGCGCTTTTTCCCGCGCTCAAGTACATAGGCGCAAGCCTCGCCTGCTGTTTTCTGTCAGCGGGAGAGGGCGGCGCCTGAGGCATACTTAAGGGAGGGATCCGCGTTGGTAACGCGCTTCGCGTTCCAACACGGATCCCGCCAGGCCTCTCACCGTTTCCCTCCGCTCCGTATGGCCCGGTTATCTGTTTTTCTGATTTAGTTCTTTTCAATTTAGATTTTTTCCTCATGCGCATTGCCGTATTGTTCCCCTCTCTCACCAGAAATACCTAAAGGAATTCTGGACCGTTATCACACAAGATTGAATTATACGTCTTCACAACCCCCGTCCCACCCTTTTAAACTACAACGATCGGTTCCCTATTGAGGTGTACACCGACTCCCTCCCGGACTCTCCCATCTTGGTGATTTTCTCTGGTGAGTGAGTGTATCAAGTAATTTGGCCACAAGGTTGTCCTTATTATTTATGGGCATAGATAATTTAGTTATACACTTTTATTCACCAGATTAACTCATTGGTGAACCTGGACATCGTTTAATTAGGACAATCCACATTGGCTCCTGTGAGCGCCTGGGATTGCCTATGCTGAAAGGCACCTTCCGACTTGCTCTGGATTCTACACCAGGCACATTGATATTACGTTTGTGGTGAGTACGTGACTCCCATGTATACAGATTCCAGACTGCAGTAATTTGTTAAATGGCTCTAGACACTAACCTAGATACATTTTTATTTGTAGATTCCCTGATACGAATCCCATCTTTGACTCCATCCAGGACTGGAGGAGTCACTATTTTGGAACAACCCGGTGAGTCTCCGCTTGACCCCGTTTTTTTAATCTACATTTTTATAAACACACCCATCTAAATAAAATCCTCCCCCCTTCCCTGTTTTTACTTAGGCTGTCACAGCGTGTTTCGTTTTGTCCTGAAGAAGACCCTACGTGATGCCCTTATAATACAGACACCAGGGTCGAAACATCAACGTACTACTTACTCATGTCCTTAGTCACTGTAACCATAAATAGTTGAGACTACGGGTTACTGCTTGAACTTTATAAGTGGACAGAGATTTTTCACCTTGTTTTGTTATTTATGTATTTATGTACTGTTTGTCAGTTCATCACTTTAATCACTACATGTCACATCAGTCACAGATTAACTGGTTGCTTTGTTTATGTTTTATATGACAGCCCTTTCTCAACAAATGAAAGATATAAATGAAATATATATATAATTCTAAGTATCTTAGTGGTGTGTTTGGTGCTATGGTTAGAGTACGAAAAAGAAATGTCTCTTTTGTTAAATTGCTTTTATTCTAAAGTAATTAATCTCACCCAACTGAACCTTTTTGTAGACTATATCAATGCCCCTCCCAGTCTAAGCAGACTGTAATCAGTGTTATCCTAAGGATTTTGGGGCCACAGTCAAGAAATATTTTGGTGTTCCTGTTTGGAACAACTTTTAATATTATTACCCATTTTTGCTAATTCACACCTATGTTGCTTAACAATATTGAATTAAACATTAAAGATTATGATACAAAAATGCACAGAAGTAAGCTAAAGAGAAAGTTAACTTTCCCATGAGGCCCCTTGGAAGGTGGTGGCCCTGGCAATTGCCCACTTTGCGCATGCCTTAAAATGTCTGTGACTGCAATTTATGAGACAGGTCTAAGTCTTAGCGCGTATGCATGATCCGTGTTTGCTCATGACCAAATATCATTACCAAGGATCCAGAAATAACCACAGCTGGGACAATCAGGGCAGGGGTACATGTTCGTCACCTCGGAAGGGACTTTTCTGTCCCAACAGCACATTCATTTCAATTGAGTCTGACTCAAAAGAAAAATTCTGTAACACACATACAACCTTTTCCACGATGCGTGTGCGTAAAAAAAAAAAAATAATGTTTAAATGTTATAATTTTTATCAGAGGTTCATTTGTACTTCGTACTTTAAGAATTATTACAAATCTGTTTTTTAGAAAAGGGTTCCAAACTTTTATGAATATTTTATTTCTGTGTATCTTCTAGTACATTAATTTGTGTTTGGTAATATATTCCTCAGGGTAACTATTGGTTTTCTTATAAACAGTCACAATGCAATTTAAGCCTCCACCAAAATTTATCCAAGACAAATGAGAACCACCTGTTCCATGGAGAAGATGGAAAGAGGAATTGATTACATTTATGAAGACACATAGAACATGATAAAAATGTCTGTAAAGAGGCATAAACACATTTTATTACATTGTTTATCTTCTGAGGAACAGGTTGTTTTGAGAACCCAACCACATGCTGTTCTTCTGGAAGAAAGAGGTGAAGTTCATGAATATGAAGAAGCTATCATCAGTCTAGGTCTCAAAAAGAAAGTAAAAGTTTTGACCAGTTGTTAACTGCATTAATTTCACTTTCTCTTAATTGTAATTTTGGATTAATGGAGGATGAAATGATCAGAAATCAGATCATAAATAATTTCAAGAGTAAGAAAATATTAGAACAATGGTGAGTGCTGAGTGACCCTAATCTTAAGGATGCTATTGCCATAGCTAAGGCCATTAAACAGTCTGAAATAAAAAAAAATAGATAGACAAACTGATGGTGTGTTGCAGAAGTGGAAGTCAATTATATGTCTTGTCTTATAGAATTTGGCCAGCTATAGGGAGGGATTGTACGATTTGTGGAAAATCTGTGCATTTTGCAAGAGTGTGCAAAATTGGGAAGAGAGTTTTTGCAAAACAATAGAAATAAAGTTTTGTCTGTTAATGTTGTTCACGGTAGTAGGGCAACCAGGGAAGAGGATCTGAAGGATGAAGAAGGTTGTGGCTTAGTGTTGACACTCAAACTTTTTGGAAAGATGACTGTAAAAGTCCACCTTTGGGTGAAGAGCAAGTTTTAGGAAGAACCTTTAATCTTCTAGTAGATTCTGGTTCACCCTGAACCCGAGTCATGAGAGAATTTTTCAAGGAGCAATTTGGAGATTTCGTGAATGAAAGTGATCTAGAACAGCCTGATATTGTGTCTGAGTTCTTGGATAGTAACACAATCGATTTCCTTGGGTTTGTCTGGATAGATTTAACATTTAAAGGTAGTACAGTAAGAACTAAGTTGTATGTTGCCCACAAGGAGTAAATATTTTGGAATGGCGAGACCAGTAGGAATGTAGCATCATCCTATATCTTCGGGGTAAGGAAAAAGTTATTTTAGTGAAGATATGTGTATATGTTGAGTGGGCTATCAAACACCTTCCTAATGCATTTTCACAAGATTTAGGCAAATGACAAAGTTTTATGCAAGGGGTTAAACTCAAAAAAGAGACTCAGCCAGCTAAACAGAAACTACAGGGTGTCCCTAGTCAAAAATAATATTATAGAAGAGGTTCAGATTGGGTATCCCTTATTGTTCTGGCATGCAAAGCATGATGGCAGTTTGTGTGTTGACCTGGGTGCATTGAATGTCAGTATTTTGATAGATTGTCATCCTTTGCCACATATCAGCAAACTAATTACAAGTTTGGATGGGGCAAACATTTTTTCCACTTTGGTTCTCTGCTCAGCAGACCATCAAGTGGTATTAGCTAAAGATTCCCGTCATCTGACAGCATTTCTTACTCCTCAAGGTCTTTTCCAGTTTAAAAGGATGCCTTTTCGCCTGACCTCGACCGTGTCTGTATTCCATCAATTTATGTATCATAAGTTTAAGGACATCGTAATATTTGTTAAATGTTTTTAAGGTGACATCTTAGTATTTTCAAAAAATGAGTCCAAACACATGAAGCATATGAAACTTTGATGTTTGAAGCAACATTCAAGAAAAAGGGCTCACTTGGAAAGAGAAAAATGCCAGTTGTTTTGTGACAAAGTGAAGTGCCATTATAGGAAATGGTGTAATACCCCAAAAACCTTCTTGTGGGTGCCATGTTAAAGATTTCACCTATGGTCAATAAAGACCAATTACTTTCCCTTGCATGGTTTTGCGAGTATTACAGTAAGCTTGTATACAACTTTGCAGAAAAAAACCCTTGAGAAAGTTAATACATAAGGGTACAGAATTTATGGGGATTGAGGAACAGCATAAAACCTTTGATGTAATCAAAAATAGTATTTGTTCGATGTATGCCGATGATATAACCCTCTACAAATGCAATCCGCAAGAAAACCTTGCCCCAATTATTCGGGAAATGATTCGGTTCGGGGGACTATCCGGCATCAACATCAACTGGAATAAATCCATGACACTCCCTCTCACTGATAACACCTCCCCCTTCCCCACAGATTATCCCTTGGCCTGGGCCACCAGCCCAGTGCGCTATTTGGGCATCTGGGTGAGTCGTAACATCCAAGACCTATGGGCTGAGAACTGCGGTCGTACTATAGACTGGCTTGAGAGTAGGATACCAATCTGGTCCAAACTTCCTCTGTCTCTCACCGGGCGCATTGCTATCACCAAGATGGTCATCCTACCAAAGTTCCTCTACCTATTTCAGAATGTCCCAATGCCACTCACTCGTATGTTCTTTCAATGACTCCGGTCTAACCTAATATCTCTTGTCTGGGCTGGCAAACAACCCCGAATTTGCTGGGAGGTTCTGGCACTGCCCCTGGCACTTGGTGGACTTGGTGCACCTGATTTGGAGCTATATGCCAAATGAGCTCAAGCTCAATTTTTACATTACTGAATACATCCCACTCCATTCCAACCACACGTGGTGATTGAGCAGGACCGTGCAGCCCCACTACCTCTAAACACAGCCCTCTACGCTCCCTATAAAGCTCCGCTCGGTGAAATCAACACCGTAGAATGTGTTAGATGGGCCTGGGAAGGGATTAGGAAAAGAGTGGGCCTCTCACACATATACGCCCCATCGATTTCACTCCTTAATAACCCAATGATGCCACCACTCCAAGAAACGGGTGCTCACAGAAGTGCACAACGACTGCACCTTAGTAAATTCTCAGACATCTATACCGAGGAGGAGTTTATTCAGACAATCCCCCTCACTGACCCAGGCCCGAGGAATGCATCAGACATATTATTATATTACCAAATTAGAGTCACGTCTCGTGAGAACAACCCCGCTTTTCCAGCAAAGCCCCCAACCTTGCCCTTGCTGGAACAGATAATCAACACGCCCTCTGCCAAAAAACGAATCACACGATTATCCACGGGTGTCCAACAACATATGCCCAAGATAGAACTTCGAGCTAAGACGCATTGGGAGTTAGACCTGGGCCCGAACTTTACAGACGCACACTGGGACTTCTGCTGCAGTCATTTGGACGGCCTCTCTCCCAACTACAGACACAGGCTAATATACTTTAATTTTTTGCACCGCCTCTATCACATCCCCAGGCAACTTCATAGAATTGGGCTGTCAGACACAGAGAGTTGCCCTAGATGTGGAGCCCCAGTAGCGGATTTCCTTCAATTAGCATGGGCATGTCCGGGAGTGTTGAGATATTGGTCTGCAGTGTTCCGGGCCATTCAAACCATGATGGACTTCCACATTACGGATACGCCACTGGTGGGTCTCCTTGGTTATGTGAGAGAGGTGCCTCCCACAAGACGTAAACTGGTGGCCCTACTCTTGCTCCTAGCAAAACGAAGAGTGGCTATGGTGTAGGGTGATCGCCGAACCACTAGGGAGCGGGACTGGCTCCTTAATGCCGCGTACTGCAGCGATCAACTGTCTCACTATTGGGACATGATGCCACCCAAATCTCGCCCGAAAGATATCTGGGAACCCCTACGTGATTACTTAAAGGCTAAGGAAGGCCCCAGTAAATCGCCCCCACATGCCAACTCTTCCAGCCAGGGCGGCCAAGATATTCTAGATTAAACCCCCCTTGCTTGTCAACTACCCGGTGTGTGCCCAGCCTGGCTCGGTCAGGTACAGCAAACAAGTTCAAATTATCAGTGCTGGGAAGAATGGCCTTCAATACCACTCATAGGGAACTATCACTTGGATTGGATCGGTTTCATCTCGTTGGTGACCCCACAGGGAAGTAGAGTATGACCACCTTATGGATACCTTCCAAAGTCTATTTGTCACTGATTGATGCCACTTGTGTTGTCATTGGTCTTTTTTTCTTTTTCTCTCTTTCATTTTTCTTTTTCACTGTTAGCTGTGTTGACTTGAGGCCATGTATGAAGACCTACCTTAACGATTCCCATATTGTCATTTGCTTACACTTGGCCCCTGTTTGTACATGATGATAAATGCAAATAAATAAAGTTTAAAAAAAAATAGTATTTGTTGGAAAATGGCCCCTTCTGCAGGGTCACCCCCAAACCTTTTGCCATCCTCCTCCTACTTTTTGCTGAATTCGTTTTCGTTGGCCTTAGGACTCTGAGCACTTTACCACTGCTAACCAGTGCTAAAGTCATGTGCTCTCTCCTCTACACATGGTAATACTAGCTCACATTCAGTGGCATCTTTAATTTACTTATAAGTCTTTAGTAAAGTGCACTACATATGCCGAGGGCCTGTAAATTAAATGCTACTAGTTGGCCTGCAGCACTGATTGTGCCACCCACTTAAGTAGCCCCTCTAAGCATGTCTCAGTCCTGCCACTGCAGAGCCTGTTTGTGCAGGTTGAACTGCCATTTCAACCTGGCAAAATAAACCTTTTGCCAAGCACAAACCTTTATTTTTACTACATATAAGTCACCTCTAGGGTAGGCCCTGGACAGCTCATAGGGCGGGGTGCAATATATGTAAAAAGCAGGACAAGTACTTTTAAGTTTTACATGTCCTGGTAGTGAAAAACTCTTAAATTCATTTTTCACTTACGCTAGGCCTATATCTTCTATAGGATAGCATTGGTCTTACCTTATTACATTTTATAAGTGCAATTTCCCAGTGGGAAGATATACTTGATTCAAGTTTGGCGTCTCTGGAATCCTAATTTAAAGTCATAATTTATGGTGAAGCCAGATTTTAAATTACAATTCTGAAAATGGCACTTTTAGAAAGTTGCCATTATCTTGCTTTTGCCATTTGGTGCCTGTAGATCACATGACTGGGTGTAGTTGGCAATTGGGTTTTTGTGTATTCCTCTAAGAGAGCCACACACAATGGGAGCTTAGGTGTGTCTCCATGGACCATCTCTGGCAGAATAGGAGAGAGGAACTGGGCATAGCCTCACTTACACCTGAATAGGCTGTGTCCTGTCCACAAAGGGCTGCATGGCTCCTTGTAGTGAGCCTGGAGCCAGGGCAGGAAGGGAGGACCTCTGTGGACTTCAGAGGCATGTCTTTGAATTCTCCCCCACTTCAAAGGCACCACTGGGTATAAGCCCTGGACCTCAGACACCACCATGTCTGGATCTGTACATGCTCTGCCAGGAAGAAGGACTGCTGTGCTGCTGAAGGACCATCACTCTGCTGGAATGCTACTCAGCAGGGCTCCTGCTTTGCTGTGCTGACCTGTGGGCCTCCTGCCCTCCTGCCTGGTGAGAAGGACTGGACTTGCATCACTTGACCCCATAACCCAGAGTGACTCCAGGGCTAGTTGGCTGGCTTCCCAGTCTAAAGCCTCAGGGACATAACAGACTTCCAACCAATGCACCTGGACTCTGCCATCTGTGAGTCTACCCTGCCAAGTGGTGCCACCCCAGTCCAGGACCCTTGGAAGTGGGGCTAAAGAGCAGAACTGGCTCATCTTCTCTGCTGAGTGACGTATTCCTGAACAGAACCGATGCATCTCCTTGGCTGAGCGGCCCATCCCTGCGGAAGACTGACACATCGCTGCTGTTGCATGGATTGGACCAGTTGCAAAAGATTCGCATCGCCATCGCCTTCTGCATCTTGGGACGAGGCATTGGCACAAACATATTTATTGATTAATCAGGCAATCACCGTCACTGCCTCAATTCAGGAAGGACCTCAAGACCTGGCTCTTCGACCGAACTAGCAGCTCCCCCACCCCCAGCGCCTTGAGACCCTTATGGGTGAGTAGTCACGCTCTAGAAGCCACCTGATTGATTGATTGATCGAGTACATCTATTTCTGAGTCTGTTTTTATATCACTGGAAGGATCTATTGCCTCTAGGGTTAAAGGACATGCTTGAGACCCCATGCCTTATGTAAGACTTTGTATAGTTGTTTATAACCTTTACAGGTACAATACCACTTGGTTGTTTTACTTCATTTATTTATCCTTTATCACTTTCTAAATAATTTGAAGGTGAGAGATGTGTTATATCCTGTATATGGCATACATTCTTTTCCCAACAATAAGTATGTTGTTAAGTTTTATCGCACAATTTGTTTGTGTTCCATTGACACCGTGCGCTGCGTTTTTTTTTTATCAAGGTGCATGATTGAGGTGCAGTTGGAGAGCACTCTGAGAATAAATTACTTACTAGGCATATTATTTAAAAAAAAAAAAACTGTAAAAAGAATGTGGTCACTTTCGTTTTCCCAAATGGAACTTCCAGGATCAGATACCTTCTGTGGGTCTTTCTCAGCCTTTTTTCATAACAAAATGAGTCAAAGTTTTACCTTGACAGAGAATGAAGAAATTGAAACTAATGTTCAGAAGCTGAACTTAGAAGTAACAGCCACTCCATTAAGGCGGAGGAGCGCCGCCCCCCACACCACCAGTACATAAAACGATAATATAACAGGTTTTAAACCTGTTTTATTATTGTTTTATTTTAATCCCATGGACCTGCCCCCAGGACTCTGACGAGTCTTGGGGGTGGGTCCAGGGGATGACACTGTTAGTGGGGGAGTGGCAGGCACTCCCTTCACTGCGCATGAGGTGTTTGGTCGGCCGTCTCAGGCCAGCCAAACCCCTCATGTGCAGTGAAGCTCTCTCCAGCCTCAGATGCGTTGCTGGGGCTGGAGAGAGATGGCTCCCAGTCTGCCTGGGAGCGCAAGTTGCCGACGCTCAGGCCAATCCTGAAGCTGCTCTCAAGCGAGAGCAGCTACAGGATTGGCCGCAGGGCAGGCTGGGAGCCTGTGCCCAGCCCCAGAAGCAGGAAGAGCTGATGCGCCGGAGATGGAGGCAGCAGTTTTAAGGTACGTTTCCTTTTTTTGTACCTAAACCCTCCCTACCTTTCTTCTTCCTCCTCCTCTGGCCCGGCCCGCTCCCCCACTTTGGCAGGGGACGGGCTGCTACTGGAACTTAGTCTCTATATTAACAGATTTTACTCTATTAAAACGTGAGATAGTTCACTCGCTGATTATGACCATTACATCTGGCTCACCACTGGACCCTTATCCATTCTCTAGTTTCTATTTGGGAGCTAATTTTTTAGCACCAGCCATTATTGACTTGTATAATCAGTCAATAATCTGTGCCACATGCCCACAATCATGGAGAGATGCGTGAATAATTCCTACTCTGAAAAAATGCAACTGCAGATCTTGAGCAGGTGTCGAACTGTAGACCAATCTCACAATTACCTTTCCCAGTGAAAATACGGGAGAAGGAAATAAATAGGCAAGTAAAATACCACTTTGAAGTTAATAATCTATTAGATAAATCCCAAGTCGGCTTCAGGTCGCTAGACTCCACAGAGACAACACTAGTGACAGTGCTCCATGTTATAACTTCTTTTAGATAGAGGTGTCAGTGCAGCATTGTAATTGTAATTGTAACTTGGTACTTATAGAGCGTGCAGCTACTCAACTACAGTGTCCCGGCGCTGTAAGACCTCAAGACAGACACTGACGGTATAACTACCATAGATTCGGCTCATAGCCTATTGCTGGAATAACCATATTTTCAGTTGCTTCCTGAAGGTAAGTAGATCCTGCACCTGTCTGAGTGCCAATGGCAGGCAGTTCCACAGACGGGAAGCCTGCACCTGGAAGGAGCAGCCTCCTTTGCGGGCGCGGGAGAACTTAGGGGTGAGCGCCTGCTGTTGCGAAGAAGACCTCAAAGTTCGGTGCGGAATATAGTACTGGACTCTTTTCCTGATATAGGAGGCACCCGTGTCATGGAGAGCTTTGAAGGCCAGGACCAAAGCTTTGAACCGGATCCTCTTACGGATCGGTAGCCAATGAAGGGATTTCAAATGGGCGGACATCCGCGTTCTAGGACCTAGCATGAGTATCGCCCTAGCCGCTGCGTTCTGGACAGTGGCGGCTCGCATAGGGCGTGCTGCAGGGCGGTGGGGCGGGGTGGGGGAGGGTCAGGGTGGAGGGGTAGTAAACTCGGACATACGACGGAAAGGAGGAAAGTAATTATTACGTTGCCCTATGCCAGCCACCACTGGTTCTGGACCACCTGAAGGCGTGTCAATAAATATTCCAGTAGACCCAGGTACAGGACATTCACGTAGTCCAGCCTTGATACTATCAAAGCCTGGACCACCGTTTTCCTGTGTGCAACCGGAAGTAGGGGCAGAAACTGTTTTAGCATTTTTAGCAGGCCGAAGCAGGACCCAGCTACTGCTTGGATCTGGGCCCTCATAGATAAATTATCCTCCAGCTTGACCCCCAGGTTCTTGACTGTCTTTACCGAGGTTGTAGGAGGGGACATGTCCGAGGGCCACCATTGGCGCCACACATCGCACGGGGGAAGGCCAAACAAAATTATCTCCGATTTCTCGGAGTTACACTTTAGTTGGTTCAATTGTAACCAGGAGAACACCTCTGATAGGCAGGTGTTAATCACATCCCCTCTAAAATCAGTGCCCTTGTCACAGGTAAAGAGCAGTTGCGTATCATTCGCGTATGATACTATGGTCGCTCCATAGGCCTCGTCCAAGTGCGCAAGGGGGACCTATAATACCTTTATACCTTTAATCTATATAGATTAAAAAGTGTCGGGCTCAGAATCGAGCCCCGAGGAACCCCTACCTTCATGGGGGAATGGGGGCAGCAAAGGGCGGGGACCAAATCGTTTGCTGACCGCCTTTCAGAAAGGAGGAAAACCACTTAAGTACGTGCCACCAAGGCTGCACTCCTGGAGTCTCTGCAGGAGCCGGTCATGGGGCACGGTATCAAAGGCCGCAGATAGGTCCAACAATATCAACACAGCCTTGCCTCCCTTGTCTAAAGTCCCCTTAATGACCTCAGAAACTTCCAGTAGCGCTGTTTCAGTGCTAAAGTTTGCTCTGAAACCGGACTGGCTCTGGTGTAGCACCTGGTTGGCTTCCACATATTCAGTGGTGACGAGGTTCACATATTTCTCCAGTACTTTGGAAAAAAAGTGGAGCAACGATATTGGCCTGTAATTAGAGGCTATCGCGGGATCAGATAAAGGCTTTTTTAATAGAGGGAGAATTTTTGCATTCTTCCATCTGTCAGGTACCAGCCCATTCTGTAGTGAAGCATTGAGAATCAAATTCACAGCTGGGTTGATAATCCCATCTATGGAAGCCAATACTTTGGCTGGGCAAGGGTCAGAGGGTGAGCCTGATTTGAGGGCTCTCATAATTTCCAAGGATTTTTCCAGGGGAATAGGAGGAAACTGCAAGAGAGACAGCGAGAGAGCATTGGTATTACTTGATCTTAGCGCGGCGTTTTATAGTCTCCCATTTGAAATAGAGTTGAAGACCAGAATCTTTGGAAGCACGTAGGCAAGCCTTAGACTGGCTTACCTCTTTTCCAACAAACCACACTCACACAGTCAAAATGGTCAATAGTCCTCTCAGGTGAAGTGCCCCAGAGCTCTATTTTGAATCCCACTCTTTTCAATCTATATGTCTTACCACTGGCTGATTTAATACAAAAATGTGCGTTGTCTCTGATGCCATATACAGATGGCACTCAAATTGTAGTGTCAGTGGTAGAGGAGTCGAAGGCTACAATTTTCATGATTATATGTAGGCTGAAATGCAGTGGATGCGTAGAAATTCATTAAAATTGAACAGGGACAAAACTGAATTATTGTGCTTTGGTTGTCTATCATTTACACATTCCCCAGTTGGTGGTCAGCAGCACTGGGAGAGGCTCCGGCTCCTATGCTAGCAAGAAAAACTGGGCCATTTCCATGGATTCCGAGCTCTGAATGAGCAACCAAGTTAATCTGGTATCTGACTTTTGCTTTTTGCATCTGGGACTATTACATAATTTACTTCCACTACTTCCTAGACAGACCCATATCCCATTAGTCCAGGATATGATTCTATCATGCCTGGACTGCTTGGACTGCTGTAATGCTTAGTAAATGGGGCTTCTCACAAAAATAATTGCTAGACTCCAGAAATTACAGAATTGAGAAGCAAAATCGCTAACAGGAAGAAACAAAGTATCACTCAGTCTCTGTAGATCTAAAGGAACTACACTGGTTACCTCTTAGACGGAGAGTGTTTTTAAAAACACCTGTCTGGCCCACAGAGGTTTTATAAAACAGGACCACTCAGTATCTCTGAGAAGCTAAGGGAATTTGTACCAAGCAGATCCTTAAGATCATGAAGATCCCTGCCCCTGATATTCCCCGAACCAATCTTAGCAGAAAGTCTGGAAGATCCTTCCCTTTCCTAGCCCTGAAACTGCAGGATAACCTCCCGATTCCACTTAGAGCTAAAACAAAAAGGGGGAAGTTTTGCAGGAATTTTAATACCTGGCTGTTTTAAAACTACTATTCTGCTTCAGTTAAGAAGCACAGGGACACCCTTGTTGCATATCAGCTGTGCTTTAGAAGTACATTTTATCATCATCCTCATCATCTATACTCTATGGTGATATTGACATTGTAGTTGCTGTTCAGACATGAATGAAACTGTAGCAATAGTCCAAATGAGGAATATATTAAAAATCTAACCCAGTAACGTTTTTTTATTGTTAAACGAACCTCTACAATAGCTCACTCTCTAAGTAACCCATAACCAGGCTGAGGCATGAGGCTTCCAATGGGTGATATTTTCAGTCTGATGAAGACTATAAGCCCAAGAAGAAATAATACTTTAGAACGTGATACTTTTTGTAACCCTTGTATGATCAGTGTTTGCATAATTTGTAACAATATAGTCTCATTTCTAAAACTGGGCCTTCACATATGCTATGAAGGAAGGATACAACCAACCTCTAATCGCATGTTTCAATCGGGTGTCTGTCTTCTGAGCTTCAAATCTGGTGTAATTAGCATGGTATGTTATCTATGGGCCTCTGACCATAATTAGAGGTGCCCAGAGTGTACAGAGTTTGACCACAATGATAGCCATAGAAAATACAATAGCCTGATGTACAATGGAATCTGATGAGGAATTTTACTAATTGTATTTATTCAATGTTTTACTTTTATGTAGTACACAACACAACTCAACAGCTCTATCAAACCACTTTGGCAGAGTGTTCCACAAAGGCATGGAGGTTCTCCTGTGTTAGGTATATAATTGGCCATGGACAAGCAGAGTTAAGTAAGATCAACTGCAAAGATGAAAAAGAAATGTATGTCAGAGCAGGCAAGTTTTCAATCCTTTCCTGAGTTTCACTTTGTAGGAAAGAGGAAAGGCAGTGTTACATGGGGCGATCCCTTGAAATTGTAGGGTTTTTGCTTCAAACCTCTGGACTTGCCAAGGGGAGGTGGAGTCTGTTTAAGGTAGTTGACCGATGGGGTCTGGTTCATTTACACCTTTTATGATACAATTAATATAACTGAGCCAAAACGTGTGATCACCCAAAACCGAGAGAGCGTTTTAATGTAGACACGCACAGGTTTACAGATTGTCAAGGTTCTCTATGCACAACTGTGTTGCAAAGTCATCCTGAGGCCAGTTTAAAAGCAGCCCTGTGTTGCAGGACTGCTTTTAAAATGCAAATTGTGCCCAAACTCAACTTTGGTATTTGGGGCACTTAGAAATTAATAAACTACAATGTTTGGGCATGGTAGGTACCCCCAGGGTCTCCTCTAGGTGTCTCAGGGGTGGGGGCCAGGGACTTATAAGGAGAATCCTTATAAAAAGGTTTTTATATGCCCTGGGGTTAGTGAAATTGCACATTTCACTCCCCACATTGTAGCAAAGTGCTTCCCAAAATCAACGTTTGTGCTGGGAGTGGGAGCACTGTGAAATGAGGATCTGCAATATTTTGATATATTCAGAACCTCTTAAGTCTTTCCTAGGTGTTCCAGGGGTGGGGGTCCTGTAGGTATAAGCAGGGTCCTATTAAAACCTGTTTTATAGGCCCTGGTATTCCATTGCAGATCCCCAGCCCATAGGTTAACACTGGAAGAGGTTATTAGTTAATAACTGGAGAAAGAAAAGCCATAAAACTAGGATTAAAGGACTCAGTAGAATGGTAATGATAAATCCAAAAATATGGTATTGTTCATTTATTCTAAAATGTACAGACAAGAAGTTATAAGGCTTTCTTGTCTGTAAGCCAAAATTAAGCCCTCTAGTGCTCTGCCCTGATTGGTCAGAGATACGTGGATTAGCCTGACTGCTTTGAAGAGGTGATAAATGACCCCTGGGGTTAGGAAGCCTTTCGGGGAGGAGAGGCTGCTGGGCCTAGGAAGTCCAGAGCCAGGGGGAGGGGTAGTAAATAATGCTCTTCAAGGGAAGAAGGAGAGAAGCTAGAGAAACCAGTTTTCATTTACAACTCTCCTCTTTGATTCCAACCATATGCTAGGCTTAAGGAAGGAATGAGCAGATGCAAGGGGGAGAGACTATGGAGATTAGCCATCCTGGGGGTGTGTTTAGCTAGCTCTTCTCTCCCTGCTGAAAATTCTGACATTTTGAATTTTGGAGGAATAGTGTTTTCTGGGATATCATTGTGCCACAATTTGGAGGAAGTGGTCATGCTCTGGGGTGTTGCCCTGCACCTCATTGGACAGGTATGCCCTCTTGCTTGACCCCAGAGAACACTGAATAAGTATCTGAGAGGGGCAGTGCCTCTCAGATCTGTTTTTTGAAGCCTAAGAGAACAAGAAAGGTCCATGCTGAGGAGTTTGATGTGCATTAACCAGGCCCTGCACTCTGAAGATTGCACCATCTGAAACTACAGCCCTGTGGATCAAACCTGCTTCAAAAGGAATAAAGAGTGGACTCTCTGTAAGCTACAGGTTAACCAAGCTCACCTGGACCATCACCACAAAGAATCCGCAGCCTGGAGGACTACCAGTGGATTTGTAAGGGTTCTGGCCAAATGGATTGTGGGAACTGAAGTCCCAAACTTTCAAGGACCCTCTTGGAGATTCCAGACCCTTGGATTGTGTTTTGGACACTTCGGACCCGCAAGACGAACTTCAGGAAGGCGTTCCTAACGGAATTAAGCCTGCTGAAGGAGGCTGCACAAGTCTGGTGAGAAATCCTCCAGAGAAGTTGCTAAGTGTGAATTTGTTCCTGTCAGAGGCAACCAAATGTCCAAAAGTGGCACTGTTGGTTTCTAAGCACTAGAAAGTGTCTAATCTTTAAAAAATCATATCTCTGGTTACCTACAGTGGATTTGGTTTGTTTTGGTGTCATTTTAAAGATAAAAAATATTTCCTATTTTTATAAATTGGTGTTGGATTTTTATTGTGTGTTTTGTCTTAATTATTTACTGAATTGGCGTTTTTAAATTCTTTAATTATCTGTCTTTGAAGTTAAGCCTGCCTGCTCGCAGCCAAACTACCAATGGGTGAGCATATGAATAATTTTCTAAGACCTTTTCTGATCCCTATAGCGTGTTAGTGGTATTATTGCCAGTGGTAAATGCATATCTTCCACTACTTATAATCCACTTTCCAACATTTGGTGCTCAGTGGTGTGGATGAGGACTTTCCCCGAAATTGCCTTAGAACAAAACTTTTGAGTTTCATTTTTGGAATTTGAACATAAACAGTTTTTAGTCCATTGTTTTGATTTTTCCAAACTGTGCCTAGTTGTTGTGACCGAAAACTAGGGAACCATGGAGCTGGACCTGGCTAAACTGTCCCAGTTCAGGATGGCTGATCTTAGGGTACAGTGTAGGCTGAGGGGGCTGCCTGCTTCCAACAAGATTAGGAAGGCAGATTGCTTAAGTCCCTAATCGCCTGGACTGGGGTAGCTGAGGAGATTCAGGAGGGGATGGGGAGTGTTCCCTCCACCCTCACTCGGGAGGCGGTTAGGATGTTGCCTTTTCCATTTTTTCCATTGTTAGCCAGGCCATTCCAGATGGTGTGTGGAGGGCAGGGTCCTACTCTGGAACCATCACTGTCCCTTGCAAAAAGGCAGCTTGAGGTCCAACTAGCTTCCAGTGCCTTGGAAAGGGAGAAATTGGAATAAGAGGAGGAGAAAAGAAATGGTGGCAGTGAAAATGATGAAGAGTTTGAAATGTACAGGGGTGGTGGATTTGTTCACAAACTTCCCAAGGGTATAGTGTCATCTGTAGTCCTGTACCTCGGGATTGGAGCGATGCACAATTGGGTCCATCTCTTGATCGTCTCAATTCCGACTGCTATAATAGCACGGAATCTTGATCGGATCAAGCGAGGGAAGGAAAGGAAGGGAACAGCAGGGAGGAAGATCTGAACATAGAAGATCATGCAATTACTATTTTAGGTCTGGCAAACATACAGCTCTCTTTCTATACTCTCTAAGCAATAGACAGTACCTGTAAAAGAAAATAACAGGAACATTTCTTCATGAAACACGATAGTCATTGGAAAAGAGTTTTGAACATCCTTGTTCTATATCTGGTAGAGTTGCACAAAACAATGTATCTATGGAACAGACATAATGTTAATCCCAAATAGTCATTTAACATAGTCACCAACAGTCTTTGTTTGATTTCCCTACATACCATATGAATTGCCTTTACACTCCTCACAGGGTGTGGACTTCACTCCTAGAACGTCCCTGTTAAATAGCTAGGCATGAAACATATAAATAATAAGCTTAAATGAATTCACAGTTTGACAAACATGTCCCGTTAAGTTTCGTTGTATTAGTACTTTTACTTCAGACTTTCTTTTGACAATTTCCTCCAGTTTGCAGAACATCCCAAGTAGTAACTGGGCGGAACATGAGCAGGCTATGACAGCATTCAAGAGCAATTTAACGTGGTAGGCCACTGCCTCAAGGATCGGTAAAAGTATATGCCCAAATGTTGTCACTTTCAATCTTAAATCACCACAATACTTGTCTGTGCTTTTAAAGAACCATCCAGCAAATTTAGCAAAAGAGTACAAGCACCAGAGAACAAAACAATATTCGGTATAAGGGTTCCTTCACCCTTATATACCTCCAAAAGGAACAGGCATCACTGTCAAACCGGCTTCGCAGGTTCCTGCACCCACTCGAACCAAAATGCTCAGCAGATTGGCCAAGGATGAGAGAAGGAAAAATGGTGGTGCCACTGCACCCTTACCCGACCCTTCGAGGAGACGCAAAACCGGCGTCTCTCCTCCATGAGCACCAAATAATCTGCGCTCAGCTGGCGCATCAGCGGTTCCTTTCTTCGCCTGAACCGGAAACCTTTCGTGTCTCCCGAAAGGGCTGGAGCATGCCGGGACTTGTAGTACCGCATGATGCTCTCGGCGTCTGACAGCGGATGAAGCCGGGAATCGTAACAGCACACCCCCTCCAAGGTACGCTGTCAGGGGCTAGGCTTAGACAGGTTCTGTAGGTGGAAACGTCTTACCAGACGTGGGGCATGAACCCCCGTAGCAGGTTCCCACGAATTTTCCTCAGGACCATAGCCTTTCCATGCAATCAAATACCACAACCGGCTCCCTCTCTTTTTGGAGTCCACGATTGCTTGAACCTCATATTCTGGTTCTTGATCCACCCACACTGGTGCGGACAGTCCTTTCACTGAGGTGAACGAAGGTTTAACCAGTGAAACGTGGAAAACTGGGTGAATTTTCATGTGTTTGGGCAAAGCAAGTTTTACTGTTACTGGATTCACTATCTTGATGATTTTATACGGACCAATGTAACGTGGATTAAACACACTATACTTACGGAAACGAATGTTTCTAGTGGATAGCCAGACCCCATCTCCTACCCGGTATGAGGGTTCTTGTTGTCTATGTGCATCTGCGTATTTCTTCTATTTTGTTTTGGCTTCCTGTATGTTCTGTTGGGTGTTTTTCATAAGCTCCTGAATGTGTTTAACCTTTGCTTGTACTGCAGGCATTTTTTGTCCAGCTCCAGGATGCACTAAAGGAAGGAATCGAGGATGGAACCCATAGGTGCTAAAGTAAGGAGCAAACTTAGTGGTACTATGCTGCGCGCTATTGTATGCCACCTCAGCAAGCCACAGCCAGTATACCCACTCCTCAGTGTTTTGGTCCACATAACATCTTAAGTACTGCTTAAGAGTCTGATTTAAGCGCACAGTCTGCCCATCTGTCTGGGGATGAAAACTTGTGGACAAGGCCGATGATATTTGTAACGCAGAACACCACACCTTCCAGAACTGTGCCGTGAACTGCGTCCCCCTGTCAGATACAATCACCTTCGGAAGCCCATGTAATCTTACAATGTTCTTAGGCAATAACTGAGCTACCTGTCCTGATGTGGGGGTCTGTGAGCAGGCGATGAAGTGTCCCATCTTAGTTAAGCTGTCTACCACTGCCAATATCGTGGTACAGCCTTGATCCTTTGGTAACCCCACAATGAAGTCTAAGGAAATATGTTCCCACGGTACCTCAGGAGTGGGTAAAGGCCTTAGCAACCCAGAAGGACGTTCTCTATCGGCTTTTACTTGGATGCATACTTCGCATTTCCGGATCCAGTTTTGAATATCAAGAGTCATAGAAGGCCAACAAAACTGTCTGAGCACTCTCTCTTTGGTTTTTGCAAACCCATTATGTCCTGCGATAGGTGCTGAGTGGCACCCCTGTAACACTTTGTGTTGTAACTCCCTCGTAGGTACTAACAGTTGCGTTCCCTTGATGGGTAAGCCTTCTTTGACCTTCCAGTCTTGGTGATTGGAAAATCATGTTTTCCATTTAGGACTTTTTATCGCACGAGCTACTTTGTCTAGAAAGAGTTCGGTTTGTAAGGTACTAATAACCTGTTGAGGATCTATGATTGCATGTTGTGTCTTTTCATGAGGAACATGCACTGATTCCTGTCTGGTGAGGGCGTCTGCTTTTTTGTTCTCACTCCCTGGTCTGTAAGAGAGGATGAAATCAAATTCTTCGAAGAATAACATCCACCTCAACTGTCTAGGTGATAAAAGACGAGTTGATTTCATGAACTGGAGGTTCCTATGATCAGTATATACAGTAGTCGTATGTTTTACTCCCATAAGGTAATGCCTCCATTCCTTAAAGGCGTCTCTTATTGCTAACAGTTCTTTCTACGCTATAGTGTAGTTCACCTCTGCCTCATTTAGTTTTCGGGACATATATGCAATAGGGTGCAAAAGACCATTATCAGAATCACGTTGGGATAAGACTGCCCCTATTGCTATTTTGGAAACGTCTGCTTCTACAAGATAGGGTTTGTTAGGATCAGGATGAACCAAAACAGGAGTGGTCGTAAAGGCTTTCTTCAAATCATTGAAGGCTTGATCTGCTTTGTTAGTCCAGCCGAACTGGATTCTTTTTCTTAGTAGTTTAGTGATGGGAGCAACAACGTTTGAGAACTGATTGATGAATCGACGATAAATGTTCGCAAATCCCAGAAAGCACTGTATGTCTCGAATGTTAACAGGAGTAGGCCAATTCTGAACAGCCAATACCTTCCTTTCTGCCATCTCCTGACCTTGGGCTGATAACATTACCCCTAAAAACTCCACCCTGTCCACATGAAACTTGCACTTACTGAGTTTACAGTACAGTTGGTTCTTTCTCAAAGTTGTTAATACCTTCCCCACATGGTAACTGTGTTCTTGATGTGTGGAAAAATACACCAGAATGTCATCGATGTATACTACAACGAATATATCCATATATTCCCTTAGCACGTCATTCAAAAAGTATTGAAAGGCTGCCGGTGCGTTGCATAGCCCGAAAGGCATAATCAGGTATTCAAACAACCTGTACCGAGTGCGAAAGGCTGTCTTCCACTCATCGCCCTGCCTCATACGCACCAAATGGTATGCACCTTTCAAATACAACTTGGTGAAGATCACTGCTTTCTTAACTTGATCTAATAAAACCGGAATCAAAGGAAGCGGATATCAATTCTTCACCGTTATCTTGTTCAATGCTCTAAAGTCTATGCAAGTTCTTAATTCGCCATTCGCTTTGGAAATAAAAAAGAGTGGCGATGCTGCAGGGGACTTGGAGGGGCGAATAAACCCATTGGTTTGATATTTCTCTAGATAATCTCGAAGGTGTTCATTTTCATGCTCTGATAAAGCATACACTCTTCCACAGGGTACAACTGCTCCGGGTACCAAATCAATTTGGCAGTCGTACTGTCTATGTGGTGGTAGAACTTCTGCATGTCTTTCACTAAAGACATCCGCAAACTCCATATAGATATCAGGGAGTTCGATATCTTTTTCGGTAGCCGTCGCTATGGTATGTCCCAACGTTAGGTATTGTACAGGACTCATAGCTAGAGAACAACACGTGGATACACAGTAAGGTGAATCAAACACCACCTTCTTATTCACCCAATCAATAGTGGGGTTATGGATAGTTAACCAAGGTAATCCCAGTATTACACCATATTGTGGGGCTTTAATAATGTTGAATACCATCATTTCTACATGATCTTTTTGACTTATGACCTCTAATTCGGGTGTTTGAAAGCGGATGGGACCAGAAGATAAGTCTCTCCCATCTACTGTCAACACCACTTCAGGCCTTTTCTTTGCGATTGGCGGAATGCCTAGTTTGCTCACCAAATCAACATCCATAAATATACCAATGGCCCTTGAGTCTATCAAGGCCTTCACCTTGTGTGAGATAGCATCTACCACTAGTTGAATCTCAATGTTGAAATGTTCACGCTTCCCATTTATCGAAGGAATATCAACTATGCCCATGGCATCACCTTCATTAATGCCAGGGCGTTTTAGTTTTCCGTTTTTTTAACGAATGAAGTGGTTGTCTTACCAAACCTATTCTCCTTTGGTTCAGCCAGGCATTCCCTTACAAAATGCCCCTTCTTGCCACAGTACATACACAAGCCTTGTTTTCTCCGTTGTTCCCTCTCCTCCACTGTTAAAGAGGTTCTTACCGATCCTATTTCCATATGTTCTGTCCCATAACCTGTTTCCCCCAGAAGTAGCACGGGGTTTATGGTAGCGGTGAGGCGGACATTCGTATTTCCTACAGTCCCCCTTGCGTTCGCTCAACCTATAATCTAATCTCATTGTTAGATTGATGAGATCTATACATGTTTTAGGTTGGGGGTCGATTTGTGCTATCACATCTTTTAGCTCATCTTTGAGCCCATGATGAAAAATAGCTGCCTGCTTGTCTTCTGGCCAGTTCGTTTCTGACACCAGTCGTTGAAAGGTATTTACATACACCAATAAGTCCTTATTGCCTTGTTTCAACTCCAATAACTCTCTATCAATCGAGAAAGATTGGGCCCTACGATCAAACATGTGTTCAAACGCCTCCCTAAACCCTTCCCAATCATACAAAAGGGGATCTTCTCTTCTCATTATGGGAACAGCCCATTGCGCAGCATCCCCTGCTAAGTATGAAATCAAAAACGCTACCCTGGCTTGATTAGTATTAAATACTTTGGGGCGACACGTGAAGTGTAGCAAAATCTGTGTCATGAAAACCTGAACCTTACTGGCTTTCCCATGAAAGTGCTCTGGCGCAGCCAGTGGAATAGGGGTGGGAATTTCTAACGTCATAGGCGGATATGGAAAGGATGTGGCACCCCCAGGCTATGAGAACCCCCCATTGGTTCTACTTCCTGCAGCGTCAAAAGGGTTCCTCTGTATGAGTTCGACTTTCTCCTGCAGTGCAGCTGTCTCGGCTCGGGAAGCTGCCAATTCTGTCTGTACTACTGCTAATGCGGACATCACATCTTCTAAAGTGGCCATATTGTCATTGACCCAACCAGGAGGTATGTATAATGTGGGCAGATTATTCTGTCATCTGTAGTCCTGTACCTCGGGATTGGAGCAATGCACAATTGGGTCCACCTCTTGATCGTCTCAATTCCGACTGCTATAATAGCACAGAATCTAGATCGGATCAAGCGAGGGAAGGAAAGGAAGGGAACAGCAGGGAGGGAGATCTGAAAATAGAAGAACATGCAATTACTATTTTAGGTATGGCAAACATACAGCTCTCTTTCTATACTCTCTAAGCAATAGACAGTACCTGTAAAAGAAAATAACAGGCACCTTTCTTCATGAAACACGATAGTCATTGGAAAAGAGTTTTGAACATCCTTGTTCTATATCCGGTAGAGTTGCACAAAACAATGTATCTATGGAACAGACATAATGTTAATCCCAAATAGTCATTTACCATAGTCACCAACAGTCTTTGTTTGATTTCCCTACATACCATATGAATTGCCTTTACACTCCTCACACGGTGTGGACTTCACTCCTAGAACGTCCCTGTTAAATAGCTAGGCATGAAACATATAAATAATAAACTTAAATGAATTCACAGTTTGACAAACATGTCACGTTAACTTTCGTTGTATTAGTACTTTTACTTCAGACTTTCTTTTGACAATTTCCTTGAGTTTGCAGAACATCCCAAGTAGTAACTGGGCGGAACATGAGCAGACTATGACAGCATTCAAGAGCAATTTAATGTGGTAGGCCACTGCCTCAAGGATCGGTAAAAGTATTTGCCCAAATGGTGTCACTTTCAATCTTAAATCACCACAATACTTGTCTGTGCTTTTAAAGAACCATCCAGCAAATTTAGCAAAAGAGTACAAGCACCAGAGAACAAAACAATATTCAATATAAGGGTTCCTTTACCCTTATATACCTCCAAAAGGAACAGGCATCACTTTCAAACCGGCTCGGCAGGTTCCTGCACCCACTCGAACCGAAATGCCCAGCAGATTGGCCAAGGATGAGAGAAGGAAAAATGGTGGTGCCACTGCACCCTTACCCGACCCTTCGAGGAGACGCGAAACCGGCGTCTCTCCTCCACGAGCACCAAATAATCTGCGTTCAGCTGGTGCATCAGCGGTTCCTTTCTTTGCCTGAACCGGAAACCTTTCGTGTGTCCCGGAAGGGCTGGAGCATGCCGGGACTTGTAGTTCTGCATGACGCTCTCGGCGTCTGATAGCGGACGAAGCCGGGAATCGTAACATATAGTGCCCAAGTACACAGTGGGGGATGACATTGATAAGTGGCTAGCGGCCTTTGAGAGGGCCCTTAGAATGAGTAGGGTCCACTCTAAGTATTGGGGTGCACTCCTGTGGGAATTGATTCCAGTAGCTGGTAGGGATAAGCTCCTGACCTTGAGGGGGGCGGATGCAGAATCATACCAGCATATGAAGGCATGCTTAGTCAAGATATTTGGTCTGAATCAAGAGCAGTACAGGGTGAAGGTTAGAGACACCCAGAAAGTGAGTTCAAAGTCTTGGGTAGACTTTGTAGACGTTTCAGTGAAGGCACTAGAAGGCTGGATTGTTGATAACAAAATGGACACATATGGGGGGTTTTATGATTTGTTTTTAAAAGAACCTATTTTGACTCATTGTGCAGAAGAGAAATTACGACAGTTTCTAGTGGACTCTAAGCTGACAGCCACCAGAGAGCTGGGGGAAGCAGCTCATGAGGGGGTGACCAGAAAAAAGGAGCACAGGTCCCTCCGCAGGTGAAAGCCCATGGGAAAGAAGGTCAACAACAAAAGGAGTCCTCCAAAGACCCACAAAATCCTGATTAAGGAGGGGGGCCCCAAGCCAACCCAAATTCAAAGGGAGGGGGTATCAGGGAAAGAATGGTAGTTTCTTTGATCCCTCAAAAATAGGTAAGTGCTTTGACTGTAAGCAGTCAGGGCACAAAAAGGGAGATGCTGTCTGCGCCAAGAAGCTCCCCCCTAAGTGACCATCCCCTGGGATTGCCAGTGTAAGTGTAGGGGTGGAGAGTGGTGTCCCGGATAGGCAGGTGGTGGAAGCCATCTTAGTGTTGCTGGGTGGGGTGAATATTGCCACCCTTGCTTCCTTACCTCTAAACATGGACAAGTACAGGCAGAGGCCTAAAGTGAATGGGACTGGTCTGCCTTATGCCGAAAGTAAGTAGAATGCTTGGTTCTCTGTATAATCGCGCCAGGTCTGTGTGTGTCACGTCTGGTGAGTCGACTACAACTTGTCTAGAACCTGGACCATTGGAATTGATTTTATTGCCCTGGGATATTGATATATGTCTCTGAAGAAGGAATCAGGGTGGTCTATTGATTTCCCTTATATAGCACGGCTGTGCTTTATATTGGTTCACAGAGAGACAAACAGCCCTGATGAAGTCGTTATATTCAACGAAACACGTGTTGGCTACTGGGAAGAATTTGATGTTTTGAACAGTGAAAATGATCCACAATAAATGATCTCTGGAGTCCAAGATTTGGAACACCATAATTTTCGTGTGGAAATTGGAATTACTTAAGAACATACATTTGACGAACAGAAAACTGCAAAAACTCGAAATAATTAACCTGTACATAGTGCGTGCCTAAGGGTTTTGTATGACTTTGTTCACGACCCCTGGTTTTTAGGGTGTCTGATTGGGAGTGTAGGATAAAGAGTCCTCCCTTGTGTGCACCACTCTCGAATTGGCAATTTAAAATACTGTGTTAAACTGCCAGGTGAGCGTCATTATTAGATCCCACTTTTACCCCATGAGCTCATGAAACACTGGTATGATCAGAAGGCTACTATGCCTGAGTATACTCCAGGGTAATTGGTGTGGGTGTTTGAGCCTGTGGCTCCCAGGGCCCTCCATGACAAGTGGAGGTGGCCCTATCCAATCTTAGAAAAGAAGGGTGAGTTTACCTGTTTGGTTGACCTTGGCACCCCCAGGAACCCTCATAGGGTCCTGCATGTGAATAGATTGTAACCCCACTATGACAGGGCAGATATGACCATGTTAATGGCCACTGATGAGGGAGTGGAGGATGAAACTGAGCCAGTGCCCGACTTACTCTCCAATAATGTGCAAGATGGGTTAGGGGAGGGAGTGGTACTCTCTCCCAAGTTTACAGACCAGCAGCACAGAGACTGTAAGCAGGTGCTGGAGCAGTTTGCTGGCCTGTTTTCTTTGACCCCAGGCATCACTGAGTGGAGTGTGCACCACATTGACACTGGTGACAGCCTACCTATCAAAAATAAGCTGTACAGGTCGTCTGACCATATCAGAGCCAGCATTAAAGCTGAGGTAGCTAAAATGCTGGAATTGGGTGTAATTGAACCGTATGAAAGTCCATGGGCCAGGCCAGGGGTGCTGGTGTCCAAACCAAATCCCCAGGGGGACCCAAGGAGTTAAGGTTATGTGTGGACTATAGAGGACTGAATGCAGCCACAAAGACTGACGCTCACCCTATACCTAGAACTGATAAGCTCATTGACAAGTTAGGGGCTGCTAAATTCCTGAGTACTTTTGATTTGACTTCAGGTTACTGGCAGATTGCCCTCACTGATGGAGCAAAGGAGAGGTCAGTATTCTCCACACCAGAGTGGCATTATCAGTTCATGGTAATGCTGTTTGGTTTAAAGAATGCACCTGCCACCTTCCAAAGGTTGGTGAACAGGGTCTTGTCTGGGTTGGAACAGTTCAGTGCAGCTTATCTGGATGGTATAGATGTATACAGTTCTACCAGGGGGAATCACTTAAGCCACCTAAGGGGAGTGCTTCAGGCTGTGCAGCAGGCAGGCCTGACTATTAAGGCAAGTAAGTTCTGTGGTGTACCTGGGCCACCTAGGGCCATGTACAGCCTCTCCAACCAAAATCCAAACCATTTTGGATTGGACTGCTCCTGTTACCCAGACTCAGGCCAGGGCATTCCTTGGGCTGACAGGGTAATATAGAAGGTTGGTTCAAAATTATGAAACCATAGTGGGGCTCCTAACAGAACTCACTTCTAACAAGAGGCCTAAAAAGGTGGATTGGACCCCAAAGTGTCAGAAGGCTTTTGACACTTTGAAAGCTGCTATGTGTTCAGCACCAGTGTTGCTGGCCCCTGACTACACAAAATAATTTGTGGTTCAGACAGATGCTTCAGAGCAAGGGATTGGGGCAGTGTTGTCACAGCCAAATGAAGAGGGCCTTGAGCAGCCAGTTGCCTTTATTAGCAGGACTCTTCTTCCCAGAGAGCAGAGATGGAGTGCCATAGAAAGACAGGCTTTTAGGGTGTCTGATTGGGAGTGTAGGGTAAACAGTCCTCCCTTGTGTGCACCACTCTCGAATTAGCGATTTAAAATACTGTGTTAAACTGCCAGGTGAGCGTCATTGTTAGATCCCACTTTTACCCCATGAGCTCATGAAACACTGGTCTGATCAGAAGGCTACTATGCCTGAGTATACTCCAGGTTAATTGGTGTGGGTGTTGGAGCCTGTGGCTCCCAGGGCCCTCCATGACAAGTGGAGTAGGCCCTATCCAATCTTAGAAAAGAAGGGTGAGTTTACCTGTTTGGTTGAACTTGGCACCCCCAGGAACCCTCACAGGGTCCTGCATGTGAATTGATTGAAACCCCACCCTGACAGGACAGATATGACCATGTTACTGGTCACTGATGAGGGAGTGGAGGATGAAACTGAGCCAGTGCCCGACTTACTCTCCAATAATGTGCAAGATGGGTCAGGGGAGGGAGTGGTACTCTCTCCCAAGTTGACAGACCAGCAGCACAGAGACTGTAAGCAGGTGCTGGAGCAGTTTGCTGGCCTGTTTTCTTTGACCCCAGGCATCAATGAGTGGTGTGTGCACCACATTGACACTGGTGACAGCCTATCTGTCAAAAATAAGCTGTACAGGTCATCTGACCATGTCAGAGCCAGCATTAAAGCTGAGGTAGCTAAAATGCTGGAATTGGGGGTAATTGAACCATATGAAAGTCCATGGGCCAGTCCAGGGGTGCTGGTGCCCAAACCAAATCCTCAGGGGTACCCAAGGAGTTACGGTTCTGTGTGGACTATAGAGGACTGAATGCAGCCACAAAGACTGACGCTCACCCTATACCTAGAACTGATAAGCTCATTGACAAGATAGGGGCTGCTAAATACCTGAGTACTTTTGATTGGACTTCAGGTTACTGGCAGATTGCCCTCACTGATGGAGCAAAGGAGAGGTCAGCATTCTCCACACCAGAGGGGCATTATCAGTTCATGGTAATGCTGTTTGGTTTAAAGTATGCACCTGCCACCTTCCAAAGGTTGGTGAACAGGGTCTTGTCTGGGTTGGAACAGTTCAGTGTAGCTTATCTGGATGGTATAGATGTATACAGTTCTACCAGGGCGAATCATTTAAGCCACCTAAGGGGAGTGCTTCAGGCCATGCAGCAGGCAGGCCTGACTATTAAGGCAAGTAAGTTCTGTGGTGTACCTGGGCCACCTAGTAGGTGGAGGCCATGTACAGCCTCTCCAACCAAAATCCAAACCATTTTGGGTTGGACTGCTCCTGTTACCCAGACTCAGGTCAGGGCATTCCTTGGACTGACAGGGTATTATAGAAGGTTTGTTCAAAATTATGGAACCATAGTGGGGCCCCTAACAGAACTCACTTCTAAGAAGAGGCCCAGAAAGGTGGATTGGACCCCAGCGTGTCAGAAGGCTTTTGACACTCTGAAAGCTGCTATGTGTTCAGCACCAGTGTTGCTGGCCCCTGACTGCACAAAATAATTTGTGGTTCAGACCGACGCTTCAGAGCAAGGGATTGGGCAGTGTTGTCACAGCTAAATGAAGAGGGCCTTGAGCAGCCAGTTGCCTTTATTAGCAGGAGACTTCTTCCCAGAGAGCAGAGATGGAGTGCCATAGAGAGACAGGCTTTTGCTGTGGTGTGGCCCCTGAAAATGTTGAGGCCATATTTGTTTGGGACTCACTTTCTTGTTCAGACTGACCACAGGCCTCCCAGATGGCTCATGCAAATGAGAGGGGAGAATCCCAAGCTGTTAATGCGGTCAATTTCCCTACAGGGAATTGTTAGACCTGGCACCATTGGTGTGAGTCTCCCCTGCATTTTTGCCTTTGCCTCCTGTGTTTTTGCTGTATGTTGGACTCCGTTTTGCTGGTCTAGATGCTTTGGGCACTTTGCCACTGCTATTCAGTGCCAAAGTGCAAGTGCTCCCTTTGAAAATTACTGTTATGGATTGGTGTTTCCATGATTGGCTATTGGATTTACTAGTCAGTCCCTAGTACAGTGCACCGGGTGTGCCAGGGGCCTGTAAATCAAATGCTGCTAGTGGGCTTGCAGCACTGATTGTGCCACCCACAGAAGCAGCCTGTAAATGTAACTCTGGCCTGCCATTGCAGAGCCTGAGTGCAGTCTGGAACTGCCATGTCGACTTGGCAAGTGCACCCACCTGCCAGGCCCTAACCTTCCCTTTTCTTACATGTCAGACACCCCTAGGGTAGGCCCAAGGTACCCCTGTGGGCAGGGTGCAGTGTATGTGAAAGGTAGGACATGCCCTGGTGTGTGTGGCATGTCCTGATAGTGAATTACTGCCAATTTCGTTTTTCACTATTGCAAGGCTACCTGTTCCCACAGGACAGAATGGGGAGTTTGTTTATAACATCTTATAAACATAACTGGCCCTGGGAACAAGGTAGGAAAATAAAGTTTAGTATGCATGAACTCAGAATGTTAAAGTGCATCTTTTAGTGAGGGTGATTTCTACATTCTGTGTTTGAAAATACCACTTTTAGAAAGTAGGTATTTTCTTGCCTAACCATCCAGTGTGCCTCTGCTAGATTTGTGTTTTGCATGTCTGGCTTTTGGATGACAAGGGCTGGAGAGGGGCAGTGGCTCCAGAAGTCTGATGAGTCAGGCCTGGGCTGAATAGACCTGGGCTGCATTTAGAGTAGGGGGAGGAGATTTCCTTTCACCTGAATGGGCCTGTTCAGCTTTCCACAATGCTGTCTCCCTCTCCTGCCATGAAGCTGCACCAGTGAGGACAGAACTGGTTTTGGTTGGGTACAGACACTCTCTGCCTTCAGAGAACAAATGAGTTTTGGGTATAAAAAGAGGGGCCCAGACCCCAGACTTTTAGATCACTTCTGGGAATCAAGAGGAACCTTTGCCAAGGAGAAGAGCCGGAGAAGCTGAGGAATACTGCCCCTGTGCTGTTTGCTGTCTGGGGTTGGCCTGCAGTGGCTACTTGCTGCCAAGGAAAGGAGAAAAGGACTTTGCTGTTTGCTTTGTCACCTGCTTGAAAGAAGATCTCCAAGGGCTTGAAACTGAGCTTGCCTCCAGTTCTGAAGTCTCAGGGACAAAAAGACTTCACCACCAGCTCCCCTGAATTTCCTTGCTGGGAATTCTAACCTGTAAAGAGGTGCCTGCTGTTGTTCTGGACCTCTAGAGACTGTTTTCCGCTGGGAGCTGGAAAAACCACGCAACTTCGAAGAAGCGAGAAGCATCAGCACCTGTTTCCGACGCATCGCTGAAGAAACCGTCGCAGCACCTGTCGCGGCTCGAGAAATCGCCACACGCCGCATCGAGTGCACCGATCTCCGAAGTCTGAGATCATCGCCCCGAGTTCAACGCAAGGCCTGCTGTGCGGCTGTACGAGTTCACGCATCGTCCCGGATCGTCGCATCGCATCGAGGAGCCAAGTCTGTTGCATCGTTGGGGGACGCATGTTGGAATAAAATTATGCTCTTGCATTGTTTTACGTAAGTTAGCATTTGCTGCGCCATTTTGTGTATGGGCGCCATTTTGTATCATGATCGAAACTAATTCTTTTGCCATTTCCGAGAAACGGCCTTCTCTAGGTTATGTTTCTTCGGAGCTGAGTTCTGCCACACTGATGAATGTGCACTATTCTTATTAGCGCATACCTTTCCTTTAGATGTAAGCCTTCTCCCACTTGTCTAGTGGTGGGTATAGTCAGAGTGACCTTGAATAGTAGATAGTGTTTGCCCGACCTCAGAATTGAAACTTACTCCTTTGTAATTTACTGTCCATCTGCATCTCTCTGGAAAATTTCATGGGGGGCGTGCCTTCATTGGTTTCGAAGTGGATTTAATGTATCGTTATGCTTGCTGATGTCAGTCCCTCTGCAGCACTCCTAAGGGCCTGGGCAGATTGGGCTCCGCTCTGAGTGTATTCTGAATAAACTGTTATTGGTTTGTATTCTTCACTGTCTGACCGACTCTTCATTGTAGTGGAAGGCTGAGAGGTGGTCATTAGTGACCCGAGTGACCCGAATCGGGCCACTTCCTTCAGTTGGCACCCGAACAGGCACTCCGTCGTGGAAGTGACCCATCCCCTTCCGCGGACGGGGGGGGGAGGTCGAGGCTATTGTCGGGTCGGACGGACGGATCAGGGATCCCTGAACGAAGAGTTTCTGGTACTCGCAGCTGCCCCTTCTGTCCTGCCGGACGGTGCTTCGCACAGTGGTCATCCCGACTGGAGTCCTGAATGGCGAAACTCTTGGATCTGACCGTTTGGTCTGAAGAGTCGGCAGTGGAGAATCAATTCGCTTTGACCTGCATATATAAGGTGAGTTTTTTTTTTTTTTTTTTGTGGATATGGTACCATTTTTGGTTTGTATTTGGTGTGGCCGTCTTTGGAGAAGAAGCATTTGCACTTGTTTTGTCAGGCATAAAATAGTGAATGTTTGAAAATGCCTACTGTTAGCAAGTTGATTTCTTTGTGCTGCCGCTGTTGTTCTGCAGATGCTCGATTGGAAGAAGCTCAGCCGGCGCCACCAGAAGGCACTCCCAATTTTGATATGTATGTGAAGAATGGTCTTGGCCCTACTATGTTTAGTACACTAGGCACAAATATACGAGGGACAATGCTGAGTTGCAGTGGCCGTTGACGGGCACTTTTGATGAACAAAAGAATGAGTATTTACAAGAACAGTTATTTAAGAAACGAAGTAGGCAGTCTATGTTTGATTCCCTCAGAACATGGCAGAAAGTAGCTAGACAGCGGCGATTAAAGGCAGAAAAAGAGGCCCGGAAAGGGAGAATGCAGACAATGACTCAGAAAGCTGTAGCATATGACAGGAAAAAACAGGAAAAGGGTGTTGAGTGTGAAGATAGAAGGTTTCGATTACAAATTGATAAATCGTTTGTGGCTCAGGAAGAAGATGATACTTTTGTGGAAGAATTGTTGGATGCCCGACCCCCACCTCCATATTCTTTGCAAAGAATATATCCCACTGTTCCGGTGCCCTCACAGCCGCCCGTTACAGTTGCATCCACTGTTTCTGTCCCTGTGTCTACCACTGTTATGTCAACGGCTGTGGCTTCGGCTCCTCCTCCTCCTCTTTCTTCTGTTTCTTTGCTGTCTGTGGCCCCTGTGACTGTTATTACTCCTGCCATATCCAGTGTCTCAGCGTCCCTTTCGCCAGCTCTTTCCCGAGCGACACAACCCTCAGCGACGATAGTGCCTGTTACTACTGTTGCCTCTCCCACTGTGGTTTTTCATCCTCCGACATTAGTAAGTAGTGGGACACCGGTATGTGGGTTTGAGGATAGGGATTGGACGAAATTTAAACAGCGCATGGGACCGTTGGTGCGATCTAATGTGGGAGATGAAGAGAAACAGGTAATAGCCAATCAGTCTGCACAGTGGGCCCGTAATCCTATTTATAGTGTAGAGGATGTCTGGGCGACTACGAGAGATTTTGAGCCTTTTATACAACAGCATGTCCTCAAACACATGTCTGCTACTTTGATTGGTCTCTGGCAACAGTACTTCGAAGCGGAAGCACCCCAAATTTTATATGATATAAGAGATCAAGTGTATATTAGTGAATTGGGGCCAGAACAAGTTTTTGCTAATGTTACGACGATAATAGCTTATAGGGGAAGTCTGCATGAGAAAAGCCCCAAGTCGGTGTCTCAGTTTCCGATGAGAGAGGTTCATCCTATATATCACCCGGAGATACCAGAGTTAACGGATGGGCGAGGTAATGTTACTCGAGCGGCCGTGGTGGCCCGGTTTCAAGAACAATGGGTTTATACTCCGTGGAAAAGAAGTGAGGTTTTATCCCTTAAGACTCATTTGCCAGATCCCAGGAAAAATCCTACTGCTTATTTTAAAGAATTGACTGAAGCTGCTTCTTCGACGGTAATGACTCTTGCTGACATTAAAATGTTTTTTGGTCTTCTTGTTCTGGTTGATATTTGGAGGCAGGTCCATACTCAAGATAATGTTCCGGAGTTGGGTGGTACTTGGGATCAAATTAAGGCATGGGACCATGAGAGAAAGCCAGGTGATAAGCCTCGGGCAAAGATACTTGCTTTGCCAGGCCGCATCATTACATACATGCATTCTCTTATTCCACCGAGAAAGGAGGACTGGGATAAATTGTCAGCTTGTCGACAAAAGAAAGATGAGAGTGTGTCTGATTTCTTCACCTGATTTGAAGGTACATTTTTGGACTACAGTGGGCAGGATTTGTCTATTGAGGGAGGTGTTCGGTTGTTTGTTAATCGATTTGTCTCTAATTCGCTTCCTGAAATTGCGACTCGATTGCAGGCTTCTGAAAGTACTTGGTCCACCTCTTCCCCCTCTGTTATTTTGAATATGGCACAGTATTACGAACACAGGGATAATGAGGAAAGCATGAGAAAAGCCCCAAGTCGGTGTCTCAGTTTCCGATGAGAGAGGTTCATCCTATATATCACCCGGAGATACCAGAGTTAACGGATGGGCGAGGTAATGTTACTCGAGCGGCCGTGGTGGCCCGGTTTCAAGAACAATGGGTTTATACTCCGTGGAAAAGAAGTGAGGTTTTATCCCTTAAGACTCATTTGCCAGATCCCAGGAAAAATCCTACTGCTTATTTTAAAGAATTGACTGAAGCTGCTTCTTCGACGGTAATGACTCTTGCTGACATTAAAATGTTTTTTGGTCTTCTTGTTCTGATTGATATTTGGAGGCAGGTCCATACTCAAGATAATGTTCCGGAGTTGGGTGGTACTTGGGATCAAATTAAGGCATGGGACCAGGAGAGAAAGCCAGGTGATAAGCCTCGGGCAAAGATACTTGCTTTGCCAGGCCGCATCATTACATACATGCATTCTCTTATTCCACCGAGAAAGGAGGACTGGGATAAATTGTCAGCTTGTCGACAAAAGAAAGATGAGAGTGTGTCTGATTTCTTCACCTGATTTGAAGGTACATTTTTGGACTACAGTGGGCAGGATTTGTCTATTGAGGGAGGTGTTCGGTTGTTTGTTAATCGATTTGTCTCTAATTCGCTTCCTGAAATTGCGACTCGATTGCAGGCTTCTGAAAGTACTTGGTCCACCTCTTCCCCCTCTGTTATTTTGAATATGGCACAGTATTACGAACACAGGGATAATGAGGAAAAGGAAAGGACAGAGAAGAGGCATAAGGATTTAAAGACGAAGGTGTTGTTGCAGCAGGCTTTTAGAGGGAATGGGAGAGGACGTGGTGGTCCTGCTCGACAGCTTCCACGCCCTAGTAGGCAGCCAGCAACTACACCTTTGGGTCCGAATCAGTGTGCGTATTGTAAAGAGGAGGGACATTGGTGTAGCGAGTGTAGGAAACTGTGTATAGAGTCCAGGTGACCCCAGAGGTAGGCAGAGGTTAAAGTTAGATAGAACCTTCCTCTCTATTTGTGGTAGAGTGGTCAAGCAGTAAGGCAGTATCAGAGGACAGTGTTAAGCATTTGATGTACCCACTCAGTCAGCAAATGAATTCACACACTCAAAGACTGAACTCTAGACCAATTGTTTTTGTATAAAAAATATACTCTTGTTTTATTTTTAGAACCAAGCAAGCCTGGCACAGGTATGCATTAAATACTTTACAGTAATAAGTTGCTGATTGTAGAACAGTTTGAAAATGCAATAGGAATTGTACTTTGTTTGATTTACAGGGGATGCAGTAGGTTGCAATACTTAGCAAATACAGTACATTGAAATGAATAGGCTTTTTCAGTAAATTACAGGTAAGTTACTTTTCACGTTACTTTTCTAACTCAGTTCTGGATACCTAGATTCAGCACTGGGACATTTCCTGCAAACAGGTAAGTAAATACGTTTTGGTTATTCGAGCGATTTTTAAAGAATATTTTTAGATTTCAAAACTCCACACTTAGAAACTTTTTGGAAGAAAATTGTCAATGTTATCCTATGGAGGAAAAACAGGTTATCGGTTCAAAGGTAAGTTATCGACTGTGGGAGCTAAGGTTCTGGGGTTAGACTCAGGGGTCCCCCAGGGTCAGTGATGCACTCTTGTTACCCGCTCAGCGGCACTAGGGCGGCCGGGTGCAGAGTGTTGAGGCCCAATGTTATCCTATGGAGGATAGGGGGTCTCCGGTTGGTGGCTGCTGGCAAGCAGGCCACTGGGTTGTGGGAGCCAAGCTCCTAGACTTTAGCTCAGGGCAAATGGGGAAACAGATTAGCACCAAAGGTGCACCCTCAGCGGCACTAGGGCGGCCGGGTGCAGGGTGCTGTTTTGACGTCGGACGCCCTGTTGTTTCCAATGGAGAACCTCCTGTCAGCAAAAACACTGCAGGCAGGGAGACGAAGGACTTCTGGGTGCGACCAACACTTCGAGAGGTAAGTTGGGAAGTTAGGGGTTGGTTAGGCACCATTGGTTTGGGCACACAAGGCCGTGGGGCGTCGGGTGCAGTGGTGCCTTTTTGGGTCGCATCGGCTTACCAGCTCCGGGTCGCGGTTAGGGGGGGCTTCTGGATTTCGACTGCAGGCGTCGGCTGGAGGCTTGAGGCAGGTCAGGGGTCGCCAGATCTCGGTTCAGGATCGCCTGGGTGACCTTGTCGTGGTGTTTGCCCACTCGAGCTCGGGCCGTGGACGTCGGGTGCAGAGTGGGGCAGGTTTGCGGTCTCCGGCTGCTGCCAGAGGTTGCAGTTTGAACAAATCCGGTGTTCACGGGAGAAGCAGTCTTTGGAAGTGAAGGCAGGCAGCTCCTCCGGGGTTTTTGAGGTTGCTGGCTGCAGGACACACCGGGATTTCGCAGGAGCAGGTTTGAGGGGAGACAGGCCGGTAGGGCTGGGGCCAAGTCAGTGGGCGTCTTCCTCTTGTTAGCTGGCTGCACTGCTGTTCGGTCCTTCTTCTTCTCTTCTTCTTGTTTCTTGGCTGGATCTGAGGAAGCAAGGTTCAGGGTGCCCCCTAAAAACTAGATTTTGGGGCGTTACAGGTAGGTAGAGGGCAGGGACCAATGGGTCCCTTCCCTGGGGTAGGTACACCCCTATTGTGCCACCCTCCAGTGGGAGGGGGGCATGAGCCTGTCCCTCAAGATGGCGGGGACTCGGAGTTGTGCTTCACCTCGCTTCCCCCACCTGAGGGGTGGAGTTGGCAGAGGTGGGCACACCTCTTTCCCTCACTTGTTTTTCCCGCCGGTTCTCCCGACCAAAGTGGGGGGTAGAACCAGTGGGGACCGGTTGCTGAAAGCAGCAAATGGTCTGGGGAGGCTCACAAAGGCAGCATGCCTTTGAAGCTTCCCCTTTTATGAACCCTGCCCATCCTGGGGGAAGAGGCTTGGCACCTCGTCCCAAGATGTGCATTGTTTCAGGCCCCCGAGAGCAGCAGGCTCTCGACCCAGGGGTCCAGAAACATGTCTGTTGGTTGCAGCCTAAGCAGCCACTCAGTCGGGACACTAGAAGTTGGTCGAGTTTCAGGTGGCATCTCTAAGATGCCCTCTGTCGTGCATTTTACATTAAATCCCACACTGGCATCAGTGTGGGTTTAATGTGCTGAGAAGTTTGATACCAAACTTCCTAGTTTTCAGTGTAGCCATTATGGTGCTGTGGAGTTCGTAATAACAAACTCCCAGCACCATATACTCTTAATGGCAGCATTGCACTTACAATGACTAAGAATGGACTTAGACACTGTAGGGGTACAGGGCTCATCCACCTGTACCCTCACCACTGGTATAGTGCACCCAGCTGGAGGGGTGACTGATCTAGGCCAGGGCAGTGGTTTGTAGGCATGGCACACAGGGATGTGTGCCATGTTGACTCTTCACTTTGTTCTGCACCAAGACACGCAGCCTGCAAAGGCAGTGTGTGAGTGAAAAGGTGCAGGGCCTCTAAGGGTGGCACAATAAGTGCTGCAGCCCTTAGGGGCCTTCCCTGGTCACAAGGCCCTGGGTACCTGTGGTACCATTTACCAAGGGCCTACCTGTGGCCAGGGATGCCAATTGGGTTTAGGCTTCAATGCAATTTTACGGAAGGAAGGCCCTGGGTACCTGATTAGCAGGAGCCCAGGGCACACTCAGTCAAAGAACATCAGAAATTCAGCAAAAAGTGGGGGCATACCATGCAGAAAGAGGGCACTTTCTCACACAACTCCCCCCCAAACGAAAGATGATGAGACTAACCTTTCCCTAGAGAGTCTTCATTGTCTAAGTGGAAGAACCTGGAAAGTCCATCTGCATTGGCATGGGCAGTCCCAGGTCTGTGTTCCACTTCAAAGTCCATTCCCTGTAGGGAGATGGACCACCTCAACAGTTTAGGATTTTCCCCTTTCATTTGCATTAGCCATCTGAGGGGTCTGTGGTTGGTTTGAACTAGGAAGTGAGTCCCAAACAGGTATGGTCTCAGCTTCTTCAGGGACCAAACCACAGCAAAGGCCTCCCTCTCAATGGCACTCCAACGCTGCTCCCTGGGGAGAAGCCTTCTGCTTATGAAAGGAACAGGTTGGTCCTGGCCTTCATCATTGGTCTGGGATAGGACCGCTCCTATCCCTAGCTCAGAGGCATCAGTCTGCACTATGAACTGCTTGGCATAATCTGGGGCCTTCAGAGTTGGTGCTGAGCACATTGCTTCTTTCAGGTGTCAAAAGCCTTTTGGCAACTAACTGTCCAGTTTACCTTCTTGGGCATTTTCTTGGAGGTGAGTTCTGTGAGGGGAGTCACAATGGACCCATATCCCTTCACAAACCTCCTGTAGTACCCAGTCAAGCCAAGGAATGCCCTGTCTTGGGTCTGGGTAGTTGGAGCTGCCCAGTCCAGGATGGCCTGGATCTTGGGCTGTAAGGGCTGTACCTGGCCTCCACCAACAAGGTGGCCCAAGTACACCACAGTTCCCTGCCCTATCTGGCATTTGGATGCCTTGAAAGTTAGGCCTGCAGTTTGCAGGGCTTTTAAAACCTTTCCAAGGTGGATCAGGTGATCCTGCCAGGTGGAACTAAAGACAGCAATATCATCCAGATAAGCTGCACTAAAAGACTCCAACCCAGCAAGGACTTGATTCACCAACCTTTGGAAGGTGGCAGGGGCATTCTTTAAACCAAAGGGCATAACAGTGAACTGGTAATGCCCATCAGGTGTGGAGAATGCAGTTTTCTCTTTTGCTCCTGGGGCCATGCCAATTTGCCAGTACCCTGCAGTTAAGTCAAAGGTACTTAGAAATTTGGCTGCACCCAATTTGTCTATCAACTCATCTGCTCTTGGGATAGGGTGAGCATCTGTCTTGGTGACAGAGTTGAGCCCTCTATAGTCCACACAGAACCTCATCTCTCTCTTTCCACCCTGTGGGTGAGGTTTGGGGACTAGAACCACTGGGGTGGCCAGGGGCTCTCAGAGGGTTCAATAACCCCTAACTCCAACATCTTGCTGACCTCAGCTCTGATGCTTTCCTTGACTTGGTCTGACTGTCAATAGAATTTGTTTTTGACAGGTGCACTGTCACCAGTGTCCACATCATGAGTATACCAGTTTGTCAGACCAGGGGACAAGGAAAAGAGCTTAGCATACTTCTGCAAGACTTGCTTGCAGTCAGGCTGCTGTTGGGCAGAGAGGGTGTCTGAAAAGACCACTCCATCTACTGACCCATCTTTTGGGCTGTATTAGAGGAGGTCAGGGAGAGGTTCACTCTCTGCTTCCTGTTCCTCATCAGTCACCATCAGCATGGTGATGTCAGCCTTGTCATTGTAGAGCTTTAGGCGGTTCACATGGATGACCCTTTTGGGTGTCCTGCTTGTGCCCAGGTCAACCAAGAAGGTGACCTCACTCTTTTTTTCTAGGATAGGTTAAGGGCCACTCCATCTGTCCTGGAGTGCCCTTGGTGCCACTGGCTCCAAAACCCACACCTTTTGCCCAGGTTGAAATTCAACCAGTGCAGCTTCTTGGTCATACCAGTGCTTCTGAAGCTCCTGGCTGGCCTCAACATTTTTGGATGCCTTTTCCATGTACTCAGCCATTCTGGACCTTAGGCCAAGCACATAGTCCACAATATCTTGTTTGGGTTCTTGGAGAGGCTTCTCCCAACCCTCCTTCACAAGACAGAGTGGTCCCCTCACAGGATGGCCAAACAGAAGTTCAAAGGGGAAAACCCTACTCCTTTCTGTGGCACTTCTCTGTAGCTGAAAAGCAGGCATGGTAAGAGGACATCCCATCTCCTTTTGAGTTTTTCAGGGAGTCCCATAATCATGCCTTTCAATGTCTTGTTGAATCTCTCAACAAGGCCCATTGGTTTGTGGGTGATAGGGTGTAGTAAACTTGTACTGCACTCCACACTCTTTTCCACATGTGTTTTAGGTAAGCAGACATGAAGTTGGAACCTCTGTCTGAAACCACCTCCTTAGGAAACCCTACTCTGGTGAAGACACCAATGAGGGCCTTAGCTACTGCAGGAGCTGTAGTAGTCTTAAGGGGTATCGCTTCAGGGTACCTAGTGGCATGATCCACTACCACTAGAATTAATTTGTTCCCTGAGGCTGTGGGAGGTTCAAGTCGACCCACTATGTCCACACCTAACCTTTCTTTTTTTATTTTTTTTTATTCAAAATTAATTAGTCACAGTGAGTACATCTTCATACACAGAGCTGACATATACTTCAAGCTTTAGCATATAGTATTGTCTTGACAATTCATTACTAAATAAAATGCATGACAGTTCATTCTTAAGTATCTAAGAGCGACCAAAGTATGGAAAGAGAAAAAACGGCATAACACATTAAAAGGAAAAAAGGAGATCATAGATTCATACAGGTTCAAATTAAGAACATAATTCAAAGTACCCACAGTCATCCCAGAGGATAAAACTAGGAGGGAGAGATGTTAAAAAAAAAAAAAAAAAAGAAGGAAGCTATTGGGTGATAAGAGATGCCTTAGAATACTAAACAGTCTATTCTAACCATCTGTTGATAGGATACCAGATTTTTAGACCCCAACCTCGCCTCCTTCGCCCCTTCAATTTATAGACAGAGGATTCGATATTGTATAATGCTAATATCCTAGACCGCCAGTTGATAAATGTTGGAGCATCCGAGCTAATCCACTGAGATGTTATACATAATCTCAAGACGGACATAGCAACAAAGAGAAAGCCAGTCTCAGACTTACTACGGGAGTCCCCCTCCACATTCCGTTCTACCCCAAGAATGATCAAATCTGAAGTGAGAGTTATGGGAATGACGAGGATCGAATTCAAAAAAGAATTCACATCCCTCAAAAAGTGTGCTAAGCCAGGGCAGGCAAAAAACATATGTGCTGTGTCTGCGGCCCAAAGCCCGCATCTACTGCATGAGCTGCCCCATGAGCTGGCCCACTTGGAGGTCTTTGCTGGGGTATATTATAGGTCAAAAGCTGACATAAAATGCTGAGTCTTCATACTACCAGATATTAGCACCTGATTAGCTAATTCCAACGATGCTTCCAAATTTATCCCTACTTTTCCTAGCTTTCTCTCCCAACTAGCATTTTGAGCTGTTAAATCGTCACGGGACGCCTCCAATAATGACTGATAAATGTTCCCAATCCGTGATTGTTTCCGCATCAGTTCTATCAGGCCAATTATTCCCAAGTTACCATTCACCCCTTGCAAGTTTGTACCTAAAAAGCTCAGAATCTGTAAAAACTTAAAAAAATCTCTCCTAGAAAGGCCAAACTTTTCTTGCAGAGCCAAAAATGGGGCTAGTTGGCCGTCAGCACATAGATCTCCTAAGACCGTAATCCCTGCATTACCCCAACTAAATGAAATTTTATCCTGAAATATAGTTGGTAAAAGACCACACGCCGAAAAGGGTGTATATGCATTGATGTTAGAAATCATAAGTCTGCGGCGTATCTTCCTCCAAACTGAATAAGCGGATTGAGCTATTTTGAATTTAGTCTTCTTATAATAACTAGGTTCCAGAGTTTTAACCAGCCTCTGCCTAGCTTTGTCCCCTAGCAGCATCTCATATATAGTAGGGCTAGCGGCCTCTGGTATTTCAGCCCTATCTCCAACCACAAGTATTCCCATATGTTGCAATAATGCCGCCCAATGGTATAAGAGAAGACTGGGTACCCCCCATCCGCCCCTGAGCCTAGGAAGAGTCATCCACTTAATTGCCCTTCTGGGCCGACGATATCCCCATAAGAATCTAAAACAGACCCTTTCAGCTTTTGTGATACAAAATGTCGGAAATGCCAAAGGGATTGTCCGGAAGAAATATAGAAATTTTGGAAAAATTGACATTTTAATAACATTGCAACGACCGTGTAATGATAAGTGTAAATGATCCAATCTCTCTAAGGTCTTATTAACTGTATGAATTACTGGTAAAATATTAAGTTCCGGTTTACGTTCCACTGCTGCTGTAATCCTTACCCCCAAATAAGTGGTTTCTGATACTATTGGGATGTCTGCCGGAGGGAAGGTATCTGAGTGCAGGCATTGAGTCTTGTCCTCATTTAGCTTATAACCCGAGACTGCCCCAAACAGTTTCGCCAGATCTTCCACGGCTGGGAGAGCTAACCTTAGATTGCTTGTAAGGATCGCAATGTCGTCGGCATAGGCCAGTGATTTATAACTGATATCGTTAACCTGGATTGGTTCAATGTTCGGATCCGTTTCCAATTTATTTAGAAAGGGATCTATATATAATGAAAATAGCAGTGGGGAGCAGGGGCAGCCCTGCCTCGTCCCCCTACTGATGCTGAATTCTTGCGATACTTGTCCAGATATACGGATATGAGCTGTTGGTGTTATATAAAGTGCTTGCACTGCTTGGACGAATTCTGTAGCAAATCCCTTCCACTGTAAAACAGACCACAGAAACCGCCAGGAGACCCGGTCAAACGCTTTCTCAGCGTCTAACAGGATCATCCCGAGCGGTGACTTAGTGGCCTGTGCCCAGTCAAAGAGGGCGATAGCTCGTTTGACATGATCCGTTGTATCCCGACCCGGGATAAACCCGTGTTGACGGATAGATACCAATGGAGTTATGACTGCACCCAGCCTAGAAGCGATTATTTTCGAGTAGATCTTACTATCTGTCGTAATGAGTGAAATTGGTCTATATGATGCCGGATAGAGTTCAGGTTTGCCTTTTTTTTAAACACAACAATAGTAGTCTTCTGCCATGACTTAGGGGTTTGACCCAGTTGAGCAAGGCGAAATAGAGATAGCAGCTCAGAACCAAGCGTTTGCCGGAACGTTCTAAAAAATTCGAAGGGAATCCCATCTGGGCCTACTGCTTTACCCACGGCTAAAGAGATTATTGCTTCCTCGATCTCCTCCCATGAGATCGGGGCGGCAAGCACCCCGTTTTGTTCCGGTGTAACTTTCGCCGTGTATTGTTCTCCTAAGAATTCCATAATGCTCGCCGAAGACGCTTCCCCTTCTGCTGTATATAGTTGGTGATAAAAGTTTTGAAATACGTCTAAAATTCCCAATGGAGCATCCTGTATCTGATCAAATGGGTCTAAGATTCTGCTAATTCTATTTGCAGCCCCCCGCTGTTGAATGCGTTTAGCCAATATTTTCCCAGTGTTTTCCCCAAGTTCATAGATATCAGATCTATGCTGTACGTATTTAGCTGCTACCTCTTCCGCAAAATATTGATGTATTTTAGTTTTAATAACAGCTATAAGCTGTTGACAATCATCTGTCATTTGAGCAGCATTAATTTTCCTTATGAGCTCCATTTCAGCTAGCCGTAGATCATCCATCCATCCCCTGATCATTGCCTTGACCGTCCTTTGACAGTACAGGGAGAAGCTCAAAGTCTCACCCCGTAGGGCAGCTTTGAACGCATCCCACACAATGGTTTCAGGAGCAGTACCTTTATTTATATTAAAACATTCGGTGATCCATTTGACCATGTGTATACAGTATGCTTGGTCCAATAGTAGCTTCCTATCAAACGTCCAAGTTGGCAGAGCTCTAGAAAACCCACTTAATGGAAGTTCCACTATTAACGGATTGTGATCTGAGATTATTCTTGGATGGAGTTCTATACTAGCCCTTTCAGCTATTTGACATGAGATAAAAAAGTAATCCAACCGGACCAGTTTGTTATGGGGCACTGAAAAAAAGGTAAAGCCCGAATCCCCCGCTCTATGTCTATGCCAAACGTCCACAAGTCCGTATTCCTTAACTAACCCCTGTAGAGCTCGGAAAGTCTTACTCTTTCTACCAAAATATAAAAGATTACCAGCAAGATTGAAACTACTCTCTAAATGAATGTTGAAGTCGCCACAGAGAATTAGCGGAGATGGCCAAGCAGCTAATTCAATACTCAGATAATTCAGTACTTCAGGGTCGTCCAAGTTTGAGCCATATATGGAGCAGATAGAGAGTGAAGCACCATTAATGACTGCTTCCAGGATCACCCATCGTCCCAGTTTATCCTCCTTTTTACGTTTACATATTATAGCTCCATGCTTTGCCAAAATGGCTACCCCCGTGTGGTAGTACCCTGACATGTACAAGCCAATAGATCAAGACCCAGATCTCTAAACCAGTCTCGTTTGCACCATGTTATATGCGTTTCTTGTACGCACAACACCTCTAATTGCATATGCCTAATCAATTTAGCAAATAAATTCCTTTTTTTCGATCGTTAAGTCCGCAGACATTTATTGAACAAATACGTATTTTGTCCCCTCTAACCATTTTCCTTATGGGATGCCAATTCTTTCCCTGAACTCATAGAATAATATAGGCCTTCCAAATAACCTTTAGACGATACGCTATTGACTATTTTCATATTGAAATGAAGATGTACACGCAGAATATGCAAATTAGACAGCAATTTGCCCCCCCAGCAGCCCCCCCACAAACCACACCCTGGACCATACATAGACAGCAACAACAATTGTGCACCCCTCCCCCCACCCCTCACCCCACACACCGCCCCCAAACCCACCCCCCCGTTCCACCAGAAGCCCACCCACCCTCCCCTCCTCCCACCACATGAGGCATGGGGACCGTCGGTCCCTGGTGATGCAGAGCGAGCCTCCTCCCCTCCACTAGCTAAACCCCCCTCCGGAAAAACAGACATCATACTGTAAGCAGAACCAGAGGCTAGAGAAAAGCAGAAAAGCAGGAATATAAGCCAGAAGGACCAGAAAAGGGGAAAATACAGATTAGGATAGAGCCTCAGATCCAGACATATCCAAACATATCCTTGCTTATCCATCCCCAAGAGGAATATGCCACGCATATTCAAATGGCACATCCATTTAGCCTAACTATAGTGATGACATAAATTCTTTAGCTTGAATTTCAGATTGGAAGTAATGCGTTTGCCCCTGAGAGACCACCTTCAGTTTGGCAGGATTCAGTAAAAAACCTGCGCCCCCTTTGCCTGGAATAGCGGAATTAGTTGCCATAACAGCCATCTTTTTTCCACTGTCGCCTGACAGAAGTCAGGCCTCACAAAAAAATCACAGCCCTTGGCCACCCTTTTCCGATCCGGTCTTGCCAAGTCATAAAGGGCCTCCCTAGCCAGAAAGTTATTTAAACAGATGAGAATAGCGCGAGGTCGGTTGTCAGCTTGACCTCCTTTTTTGCGAGGATTAAAAGGGAATCGGTGGGCCCTCTGCAACTGTGTTTTCCAATCCCAATGTTGGAGTTCTGGGAATGCTTCCTGAAAGAGTTCAATCACGAACTGTCGGACATCTGCGCCCTCTTTACCCTCAGGGATACACAAAATTCTCAAATTATTTCTCCTAGGCCGATTTTCCATATCAGTTAGTTTCCACAGCGTGTCATCTTTTGTGGATTTCATAGCCTCAGTCAAATTTTTTTGTGCGGCCAGCTCATCCTCTAACTGTGATATTCTAGTCTCTGCTTCACCCATTCTCACTGCGAAATCTGAGCAGGTCTTGGCTATCCGGCGCTTAGAGTTCTGAAGTTTACGGCACGCCCCTTGCGTCCGAGAGCTCTCAGCTCTTGTCTCCTCGCGATGGGCCATAATACTCTGGTAAATCGTGGCAAGTGTGATTTCCTCAGAATCGTTAGAATTACTGCGAACCGTTCCTGAAAAAGCATCCGCCTCCGAAACCTCCTTCCCATCCAGATTTGGTGAGAACGAATAGTCCCAGGACATTGAACCAGCCGCACCCGCACGCTGATTGGGATAAATAGCTTGATCCTTCAGTTTACAGTTTGTTCCAGGTTTTAACAGAGTCTTGTTGCCCTCCTCCTCCCAATGTAAACTGCTGGTATCACTGTCATCCGCAGCCAAGTCTTTTCCACTACTATCGCCCCCTGAGTAATTAGAATAATCTGACAAGGAGTAAAACTTATCGACTGCCTCCTCCTCTCTAGATGGTAACAAAATGGTTTCCAGATAACTGTCCTCTTTTCTGAGTGAATCCGATCCATTATCACTTCTTCTTGGCCATTTTTGGGGAAAACTCCAACTCCCATAGTGCACTGTGCAGGCTGTTTGGCCCCTATGCATTCTGTAGCCGCCGGGGGGACATCTGTAGAGGGCAAGCTGTGTAGACTACTAGCCTCTCTGCTGCCACCCGGGGGGTTATCTACATCTACGATTAAAGGGTCAGCAGGTTGATCCAATATCACCCCATTCTTTTCGTTTTCTTTGCCGATATGCTCACCCTGCAGCGAATCCACACCGGAGCGGCTACGGTTTTTTGATGTATCGGAGCAGTCAAAGAGGTAGGCTGAGGAACATCAGATTTTCCAGACTGTTTGGCCCCGGCGGCAGTGTCCCGTGCCGGTTTATTCTTGACAGCTTGTGCTTTAAACAAAGCAGGGACCGTCTGCTTCCCCCGGACCGCGACATTGTTTTTCTTGAGTTGATCCGCGGTACTCGGCAGTCCAGCTGGTGTTACTGCAGCAGAACGCCGACCTCCACCATCGATACTCTCTCCGTCTCGGTCGGGGGTAGACTTTCCAGGGCTCCCCGGACCTGCCGGCGGCGCCCGTGCCTTGCTGCCCTTAGTAGCTGTTTTCGGCGGCATGACTGAAGTTGCGCAAGTGCACAGGGCAGGAGAGGCTGTCTTGATAATCGTCTTGCAAGCCGCCAGCCTACAAGGAAGGGGTACCCCCCACAGCCAGCACCGTAAATGCCAAATCATTTAAGGATATCAGAGACTGGTATGTTTTTCCTCCCATTCTTTCCCAAAATTGCAATCAAAAGCCAGAAGGGAAGGGTTCAGCAGGGAGGGAATCGGGAGCCAGCTCACTCGGCCGCCGATGCGACCGCCATCTTGCCTGTGATCCACACCTACCCTTTCAAAGGGAATCCTCACCACAGGCAGTGGTATCAGGGGGGCCTTTGGGTGGCCACCTGTCTTGCCACTGGCTTGACAGGTAACATAGGAGCTGACAAACTCCTTCACCTTTTGGTGCATCTGGGGCCAGTAAAAGTGGCTAACTAGCCTCTCCAAAGTCTTGGTTTGGCCCAGATGTCCAGCTAGGGGGATGTCATGAGGTAAAGTTAGGAGGAACTCCCTGTACCTCTGTGGCACTACCACTCTCCTGGTGGCTCCAGGTTTGGGGTCTCTTGCCTCAGTGTACAGTAATCCCTCTTCCCAATAAGCTCTGTGAGTACCACTGACATCTCCCTTTGCTTCTGGAACAGCTTGCTGCCTCAGGCTTTCAAGAGTGGGACAGTCCTGCTGCCCCTGGCACAGCTCTTCCCTAGAGGGTCCCCCTGGGCCCAAGAGTTCAACCTGGTAAGGGTCAAGCTCCATAGGCTCAGTTCCCTCTGGGGTGTCCAAGTCCTCTCCCTGAGGAGAGGTGTCCTGATCCTTTGGCTGAACAGAAGCTGGTTCCCCAGTCTTCTTACCTTTTCTCTTGGAAGGTTGGGCCATACTTTCAGGCTCCAACACTTCTTTTTGACCCTGCCTTTTGCTCTGTGCTCTTGTTTTTACACACACCAATTCAGGGATATCCAGCGTTGCTGCATGGGTTTTTAGTTCAAACTCAGCCCAGGCTGAGGTTTCCAGGTCATTGCCAAGCAGACATGCAGCTGGTAGCTTTAGAGAGACCACTACCTGTTTTAGGCCAGTAACCCCCCCCAGTCTAATGTCACCATAGCCATTGCATGGTTAGTGGTAACACTGTCAGCATTGGTGACTGGGTAAGTACGCCCAATCAAGTATTGCTCAGGGGAAACCAGTGTGTCTCTCACCATAGTGACACTGGCACCTGTATCCCTCAGAGCCTCTATCCTAGTTCCATTAATCCAAGGGTATTGTAAGTACTTCTTTAAGTTGGGTGGCCACACAGCTACAGTGGCAAACTCAACTTCCCCTTCTGAAACTAGAACTGCTTCAGTGTGCAACCTGATCTGCTCTTGGCACACTATTGATCCCATCTGGAGACTTGCTGCACCAGGAGTAGCTGTAGCTGTAGGACTAGGGGCCTTTTGGCTAGGGCATGCATTGTCTCCAGTTAAGTGTCCGAACTTCTTACAGTTGTTACACCAGGCCTTTGCAGGATCAAAGTTCTTCCCCCTGTATCTAGGACCAGATTGGGAAGAGTTTTGGGACCCACCCCCCTGTGCAGGTTTTTGGGGCCCTTTAGAAGACTCAGAGTTTTTATCTTGGGGATTCTCACTACCTTTCCCCTGGAGAGGTTTTGTGACCCCTTTCTTTTGGTCACCCCCAGTGGTTGTCTTAGTCACTCTAGTCTTGACCCAGTGGTCTGCCTTCTTTCCCAATTCTTGGGGAGAAATTAGACCTAGGTCTACCAAATGCTGATGTAACTTTTCATTCGTGCAATTACTTAAAATATGTTCCTTCATAAACAAGTTGTAAATTCCAGTAAAGTCATGCACATTGTGTCCAGTTAACCAACCATCTAGTGTCTTTACTGAGTAGTCTACAAAATCAATCCAGGACTGGTTTTGGGTTTTGTGAGCTCCCCTGAATCTAATTCTGTACTCCTCAGTTGTGAGTCCAAATCCCTCAATCAGAGTTCGCTTCATGAGGTCATAAGACCCAGCATCTGGCCCAGAAAGGGTCAAGAGTCTGTCTCTGCAGTTACCAGAGAACAGTTCCCACAGGAGTGCCCTTCAGAGAGGTTTCTTCACCTTTCTCATGTCACAAGCCCTCTCAAAGGCTGTGAACCATTTAGTGATGTCATCACCCTCCTCGAATTTAGGGACAATCCCTTTGGGGATTTTAGGATCATAAGATTGCTCTTTATCCTTATTATTTTGATTGCTGCCACCATGGATGGGTGCTAATCCCATCTCCTTTCTTTCTTTCTCTAGAGCCAGGAGTCTGGTCTCTAGGTCCAGTCTTTTGGTCAGCCTTGCTAAAAGGCTGTCCTCCTCATTGAGGCTGTCCTCAATGTCCTCACCAGAACCTGAGCCACCTGTGTGGCCTCTAGGTCCCCAGAGGTTGATTCTTGGAAGTAAGGGCACAGGGTCCCTTCCTTCCCTAGGAAGTGGTGGAGGTGGGCACCTATCTCCATCCTCCTCACCTCCTTCTCCCTCAGACTGGTCATCACCATTTTCAGAGGGGTGGGCCTTTGCATACTCAGCCAACAGCTCCTGGAGCTTTTGTTTGGTTGGATGGGGACCCATTGCTATGTTTTTAATTTTACATAAGGACCTTACTTCCTTGAAAGACAAGTGAAGGTAAGGGGTGAGGTCAAGCTCCTCAACCATGTCCTGTATGTCATTATGGTTATCTTCACTAGTTGCTGGGTTCTTATTTTGAGACATTCTATCAAAAAAAATTCTAACCCCTCTACCCTTGACTACAGACTTTTAGTAATTTTGCAAAAATGCCAATTTGAAAAAATCAGAATTCTAAAGGCAATTTAAGAGTTCTGTCGTGTGATCAGGTGGTAACCAAGTAGTCCAACAAATGCAAAGTTGTGTATCCCACCGCTGATCCACCAATGTAAGAAACTGGCTCTATATATACTACACCAAAATGAGGTATAGTGTGCATAGAGTCCAGGTGACCCCAGAGGTAGGCAGAGGTTAAAGTTAGATAGAACCTTACTGTCTATTTGTGGTAGAGTGGTCGAGCAGTAAGGCAGTATCAGAGGACAGTGTTAAGCATTTGATGTACCCACTCAGTCAGCAAATGAATTCACACACTCAAAGACTGAACTCTAGACCAATTGTTTTGTATAAAAAATATACTGTTGTTTTATTTTTAGAACCAAGCAAGCCTGGCACAGGTAAGCATTAAATACTTTACAGTAATAAGTTGCTGATTGTAGAACAGTTTGAAAATGTAATAGGAATTGTACTTTGTTTGATTTACAGGGGATGCAGTAGGTTGCAATACTTAGCAAATACAGTACATTGAAATGAATAGGCTTTTTCAGTAAATTACAGGTAAGTTACTTTTCACGTTACTTTTCTAACTCAGTGCTGGATACCTAGATTCAGCACTGGGACATTTCCTGCAAACAGGTAAGTAAATACGTTTTGGTTATTCGAGCGATTTTTAAAGAATAGTTTTAGATTTCAAAACTCCACACTTAGAAACTTTTTGGAAGAAAATTATCAATGTTATCCTCTGGAGGAAAAACAGGTTATCGGTTCAAAGGTAAGTTATCAACTGTGGGAGTTAAGGTTCTGGGGTTAGACTCAGGGGTCCCCCAGGGTCAGTGATGCACTCTTGTTACCCCCTCAGCGGCACTAGGGTGGCCGGGTGCAGAGTGTTGAGGCCCAATGTTATCCTATGGAGGATAGGGGGTCTCCAGTTGGTGGCTGCTGGCAAGCAGGCCACTGGGTTGTGGGAGCCAAGCTACTAGACTTTAGCTCAGGGCAAATGGAGAAACAGATTAGCACCAAAGGTGCACCCTCTGCGGCACTAGAGCGGCCGGGTGCAGGGTGCTGTTTTGACATCGGACGCCCTGTTGTTTCCAATGGAGAACCTCCGATCAGCAAAAACACTGCAGGCAGGGAGACGAAGGACTTCTGGGTGCTACCACCACTTCAAGAGGTAAGTTGGGAAGTTAGGGGTTGGTTAGGCACCGTTGGTTTGGGCACACAAAGCCGTGGGGCGTCGGGTGCAGGGGTACCTTTTGGGGTCGGATCGGCTTACCAGCTCCAGGTCGCGGTTAGGGGGGCCTTCTGGATTTCGACTGCAGGCGTCGGCTGGAGGCTTGAGGCAGGTCAGGGGTCGCCGGATCTCGGTTCAGGATCACCGGGGTGACCTCCTCGTGGTGTTTGCCCACTAGAGCGCGGGCCGTGGACGGCGGGTGCAGAGTGGGGCAGGTTCGCAGTCTCCGGCTGCTGCCAGAGGTTGCAGTTTGAACAAATCCGGTGTTCACGGGAGAAGCAGTCTTTGGAAGTGAAGGCAGACAGGTCCTCCGAGGTTTTTGAGGTTGCTGGCTGCAGGATACACCGGGATTTTGCAGGAGCAGGTTCGAGGGGAGACAGGCCGGTAGGGCTGGGGCCAAGTCAGTGGGCGTCTTCCTCTTGTTAGCTGGCTGCACGGCTGTTCGGTCCTTCTTCTTCTCTTCTTTTTGTTTCTTGGCTGGATCTGAGGAAGCAAGGTTCAGGGTGCCCCCTAAATACTAGATTTAAGGGCGTTACAGGTAGGTAGAGGGCAGGGACCAATGGGTCCCTTCCCTGGGGTAGGTACACCCCCTATTGTGCCACCCTCCAGTGATAGGGGGGCATGAGCCTGTCCCTGGTTGGTTGGGTCCCCCCATCCTCAAGATGGCGGGGACTCAGAGTTGTGCTTCACCTCGAGTCCCTCACCTGAGGGGTGGAGTTGGCAGAGGTGGGCACACCTCTTTCCCACACTTGTTTTTCCCGCCGGTTCTCCCACCCAAAGTGGGGGGTAGAACCAGTGGGGACCGGTTGCTAAAGCAGCAAATGGTCTGGGGAGGCTCACAAAAATGGCATGCCTTTGAAGCTTCCCCTTTTGTGAACCCTGCCCATCCTGGGGGAGGAGGCTTGGCACCTCGTCCCAGGATGTGCATTGTTTCAGGCCCCTGAGAGCAGCAGGCTCTCGACCCAGGGGTCCAGAAACATGTCTGTTGGTGGCAGCCTAAGCAGCCACTCAGTCGGGACACTAGAAGTTGGTCGAGTTTCAGGTGGCATCTCTAAGATGCCCTCTGTCGTGCATTTTACATTAAATCCCACACTGGCATCAGTGTGGGTTTAAAATGCTGAGAAGTTTGATACCTAACTTCCCAGTTTTCAGTATAGCCATTATGGTGCTGTGGAGTTCGTAATGACAAACTCCCAGCACCGTATACTCTTAATGGCAGCACTGCACTTACAATGTCTAAGAATGGACTTAGACACCGTAGGGGTACAGGGCTCATGCACCTGTACCCTCACCACTGGTATAGTGCACCCAGCTAGAGGGGTGACTGATCTAGGCCAGGGCAGTAGTTTGTAGGCATGGCACACAGGGATGTGTGCCATGTCGACTCTTCACTTTATCCTGCACCAAGACATGCAGCCTGCAAAGGCAGTGTGTGAGTGAAAAGGTGCAGGGCCTCTAAGGGTGGCACAATAAGTGCTAAAGCCCTTAGGGGCCTTTCCTGGTCACAGGGCCCTGGGTATCTGTGGTACCATTTACCAGGGGCCTACCTGGGGCCAGGGATGCCAATTGGGTTTAGGCTTCAATGCAATTTTAGGGAAGGAAGGCCCTGGGTACCTGATTAGCAGGAGCCCAGGGCACACTCAGTCAAAGAACATCAGCAATTCAGCAAAAAGTGGGGGCATACCATTCAGAAAGAGGGCACTTTCTCACAGCAAGTGTCCTGTGGTTTTGCAAAAGGTAGCGGTCCCGAGAGGACAAGGTTCTCGTGAACGGGGTCGTGGAACTGGTGGGGCAGATAGGCCTCAGAATGCCGTAGCCCCACGGGGTCATTCTGATAATAATTATTTTGATGACCCTCGTGAAGGACAGTACTATCATGATGATTATGATGTGGAGGAAGTGACAGGAATGTCTTACAGCTAGGACAGCCAGGGACAGAGTGGGGGACCAATTCCGATACCTGTAGACCAGCGTGGTCCTTATGTAACAGCGAAACTGCAAGGTTCGACTAAGGAGTTTTTGGTGGACACAGGTGTGACAAAAAGTACGGTTTGTCGAAATATGGTCCCTGGGGCGGCTCTGTCTGACCATAATAATGTTTCGGTAGGTTTTTCTGGTGTACGGGTTGTTAGCCCCATTTCAAGACCCCTGGCATTGACTATTGGTACTTTCACTGTGGATTCACCATTCTTACTGACATCCAACTGTGGAGAAAATTTGATGGGTCTGGATTTGTTGAAGAAACTGCATGCTACTATTTATTGTTCCCCGGCAGGTGTGTATATGACAATGGGACCAGATGTGGGACGTGCTAAACAGTGTTTGTCCAAAGATGCGCCTCTTCCTGTTGAATTTGCAGATGTGCCACCCACTTTGTGGGCGACAGGTGATACAGACGTGGGACGACTGCAGATATCTCCAGTCTCAATACAGGTTAAGAATGTTGCTATTTTACCACGTATCCCTCAGTATAAAATACCACAGGCAGGAGAGCGAGCCGTATTGCAAATTATTCAGGATTTGATCAAGAAGGGAGTGGTTGAGGAAATAACTGCTAATGTTTGTAATAGCCCTATCCTTCCAATTCTTAAATGGACACCCTCAGGTTCCCTTGATGAGCATGAAGATGTTTACCATTTTGTGATAGATTTTGCACAAAGTTAATAAAATAGTTGTTCCCCAGTTTCCAGTGGTCCCTGACATCACTACTCTTTTGACAATGATTCCTTCTACTGCTAAATTTTTCTCTGTCATTGATTTGAAAAATGCATTCTTTAGTATTCCTATTCATCCAGATAGTAGGTACTTGTTCGGGTTTATACTAGCTGGCGGAAGCTTTAGGTTCTGTCGAGCTCCACAGGGCTCTACTGAGAGTCCGAGTATTTATAGTCAAGCTTTAAAGACCCAGTTGGATTCCCTTTTGCTTCCCGCAGGTAATGTATTTGTGCAGTATGTTGATGACTTGCTCATCGCTTCTGATACGGAACAAGGTTGCAAAGACAGTACAGTTAAATTGTTGTTGCATTTGGCCCAACATGGATATAAGGTGTCTCTTTCTAAATTTCAATATTGTCGACAGGAGGTCACCTATTTAGGTCACCTACTGTCGAAGGAGGTTAGGAGATTGACCCCGGAGCGTATCAGTGCTATTGTTAAAATGCCCGTTCCACAAACTCAGAAAGATGTGCGCACTTTTATAGGTATCACTTCCTACTGCCGGCAGTGGATACCTAACTACTCATTACTAATTAAACCCTTGCTTGCACTAACCACTAAAGACGTGCATGAGCCCTTGCCTTGGACGCCCGAATGTCAGCAGTCTTTTGAGCAATTGAAAACTGCGCTTTGTTCAGCTCCAGTACTTGGCACCCCCGACTATAACAAACCATTTGTGTTGTTCGGCCTTGAGATGGCTGGTTGCGTGCTTTCTATTTTAACACAAAAATTTGGAGATAAGCAACGGTCGTGTGCTTATTTTCTGCCGTTCTTGACCCTGTCGCACTAACCCTCCCGCGCTGTCTCAGAGCGGTCGCGGCCGTGGCTGTCTCAATAAGACAATCGGCTGGACTCGTACTTGATACTGATCTCGCAGTCATGGTACCCCATGCTGTGGATACCCTTTTGAATAAGACTAAGACACAGCACCTCACCAGTGCACGTCTGACTGGCTATGAATTAACATTGTTTGCTAAACACATTACGATCAAAAGATGTTCCACTCTGAATCCAGCCACATTACTGCCCCTCCCTTCTGAGAATGATGAAATCGATAAACATGACTGTATCTTCCGGACGGAAGAAGAGACGAAAGGACGGGTAGACTTGACTGATGTTCCCTTATTCGAACCGCAAGGGGAACTATATGTCGATGGCTCTTGTTTTAAATTACCAGATGGCACTACACCTGCTGCATATGCTATCACCACGCTGCGTACGGTAGTTGAGACATCACGAGTTCCCTATCAATCGACCCAGGCTGCTGAGCTTGTTGCCCTAATACGAGCTTGCGAATTGAGTGAGGGACTGGTTGTCAATATTTATACTGACAGCCAGTACGCTTTGGAGTCGCATATAACTTTAGGCGACTCAGGGCTGAGAGAGGGTTTTTTTTACTTCGCATGGCACCAAAATACAGCACGGGCACCTTATATTGAGGCTTTTGTCTGCTCTGACACTCCCTAAGAAATTGGCTATAGTAAAGTGTAGTGCCCACCGGAAAGCCACTGATGATGTAGGTAGGGGAAATGCTTTTGCAGATCAGACAGCTAAGGAAACAGCCCGGACTAAAATGAAAAGAATGTTTGTAGCAGGTCCCGCTAGGTGGGTGCCTGACGTTACCATGTTTGAGGATACACTTGAGAATGTGAAAGAGATACAAAGTGAGGCCACTGTAGAGGAATTAGCAACGTGGCAAGAAAGTACAGCACAGTTGAATGATGAGGGATGTTGGATTGATAAGTCAGGGAAACAAAGATGGATGTTACCAGATGCATATGTTCTCCCTGTAGTTACGATGGCTCATGGCCCAGCCCATATCAGTGCTAAGGGTATTTGCAAGTTGTTAGACCCTGTATGGCAGAATGATAACATTTCAAAAACAGCTGCACATTTAGTGAAGTATTGCATGGTGTGCATGATGCACAATCCTGGGAAAGGTACCCCTACACCACCCGGTAATTTTGCACCACCCACTTTTTCTTTTGAGGTCCTCCAGATGGATTTTATTGAACTAGATAGATGCAATAATTTTAAGTATGTCTTGGTGGTTGTCTCTGCATTCAGTAAATGGGTTGGGGCGTATCCTACTAAAGACAATACAGCTGTTACGACTGCAAAGGTATTCCTGAAGGAGTTCTTTCCTCGTTTCAGCTTGCCCCGTTTGATTTGGAGTGATAATGGAAGTCATTTTAATGCCAAGGTGATTCAGTTGATTTGAATGAATGAATGAATGAATATAAGCTTTATAAAGCACAAACTTCGTCAAGGGGCGTCAAGGCGCTGCGGAAAGAGGTCAGAAGAACCGAGGTGCACATATGTACGAGGCTTTCAGGGATTTGTGATGGCTTGCACATAAAGCAGAAGCTCCATGCCGCCAATCACCCACAGTCAGCAGGTTTGGTTGAGAAGTGCAATGGTACTCTCAAACTGAAATTGGCAAAGATTCAGGAGACTACAGGGTTACAATGGCCAGATGCTTTACCATTAGCTCTTTTGTCGACAAGAACAACAGCACATTCTAGGACAGGATTGTCACCGTACAAGGTCGTGTTCGGACGCCTAGCAAATGTCTGGGGCGTCCCGCGACCCCGGCGGTTTTCAGATATTGAGTATCCGTTGCTGATTGACTATCTTACTCAGTTAACTGAAAATTTGCGTTCTATTCACCAACAGGTCCGGGAAGCCCTGCCAGCTACACCAGAGGGGCCTGGATATGACATTCAGCCTGGAGACTTTGTGCTGGTCCGAAACTTCCAGCGGAAGAAGAGTTTGGAGCCCCGGTGGAAGGGAGCGGAGCAGGTCCTCCTGGCTACACGCACAGCTGTCAAGGTCACTGGCCGAAAGAACTGGGTGCACGCACCTCATTGTCGCAGGATACCACTACCCCTGCCCTATGATCAATGGGTGAGAGATGGATTAGGGGACTCTGAGTGTGAGACAGTACCTCAGTTTGTCCCCTCTGGTGACGCCAGGCTGACCTGGACCAAAACGGATGAGGAAAATGATGAAGTGCTGAATGCAGCAGTACCTCCGGAAATACGGACTATCCAGGAGCCCCTTTTCACTGATCCCTCTGTGCCTGGAGTTACTAGGTACAATCTGCGCCCTCGGCTGAGGAACAGTGCACTAAAGGAGAAGTCAGATTAGTCAGGGATGGACTGTGTAAGTTAGGTGTACTTTGCTATAGTACCAATGGAGTTAGTTTAGGGTGATGTAAGATTTGTGCACTGTTTGAACATTGGACAGGATAGATTGAAAGTATCCCCTTGGGGGTACATTATCCTGATCGACTTGGGAACCCGAGCTTAGGACAGAGCAAGCTCCACCGCCAGTGCTCAAGAGCGCCAACGTTTTTGATGGACAATAGGAGCCTGTACCAGTGAGACTCTGACGGACACTGGGAACTTGTATATTCTTCCTGCTGGCATTTTGCCCTCCTTGCTTTATCATTTGCTATGCACCCCTTTGGCAGAATGGTTGCTGATGAAGAGCAGCCAGTAATTCCCCTTGTTCATATATGCATATTTTGATCTACCAAGAAAAAGATATTATGTGCTATTCTTGTGCTACTACTGCTATTGATTCTGGGTGGGGTGTCCTGGGTCTTGGAATGTGATCAGGATGCACCGTCATGTACTAAACGTAAGGTTGTTTCTCAAATACGCACCAAAAAGGCAGCCCCGAGTAATGTCTTTCTAGACACACATAAGAGATTTTTTGGAGAAGGTACAGCTTGTTATCCCACTGAATCAGTTACAAGTTTATGGACTGCTTACCCATTGTCACTAGTCAATTATACGTATATCCACCCAGCCCAATTTGTGGAAGTTAGGGGTAAGTTTGGGATGGGGTATCCTGGTCCTTGTTTATATTATAGGAAGCCACGAGGAAAGGGATATCCAGGTTGTGACAATAATACGTATTGTGATAATCTGTATATGAGAGAGCAGAACATCACCTTAGTGGACTGGCATAACCAAGATTTAACGGTCACTCGAAAAGCTGGTTATTATCCTGCATGTTGTCCAATAGTAAACAGTACTGATGCATTTTTGTATGTCAACTGTTCTGGAATAATACTGTTAAAAAATACAGTGGGCCCGATTCACAAAAGTAATCCGAGACAAAATCCTAACTTTACTACTCCTAAATGCCCTTTGTGAATACCGAAAGTCATAACATTCGGTATTCACAAAGGGCATTTAGGAGTAGTAAAGTTAGGATTTTGTCTCAGTTAAACCTAAGTTTTGGTCTTAAGTTTCACTTAAGACCAAAACTTAGTGAAAAAGAAGGATCCGAGTACTTTTGGAATGAACACCAGATATTCTGCTGTAGATTATCAAGGCCCCCTTTATGCACATCCTGGATTTTATTTTCTGTCTAATGGTACCTATTCAAATGTTTATAACGGTACAGATGATGTTGCCCTAGGGATGGTGCTCCCTCTTGGCGTGCCTTGTAAGTACTGTAAGCCAAATTTGAGATGGGTAAAAAGAACGTTGACTGCAGAGTTCGGTGATGGGGTGACGGATTTGAAAGTCATCAATTATAGTAATGGTATCACCTTTGGGTATATTCTTTCCTCCATTATTACCTTCGGCGGTACTTCAATGACCAGGGGTGAAAAAGCTAGAGAATATTTTGGATGTAAGCTACAGATACTGTCTAACTCCACAGTAGCTGCTCTGCGTGACATCACCACCCAATTGGAAAGTATGCGGATATATTCCGAGCAAACTTGATATGCTGTTGATTTCATCCTAGCTAAGAGCGGTGGTGTGTGCGTGGCAGTAGGAGATCAGTGTGTAGTCGGGATCACTAATATGGAAAAGAATATTACCCAACACATTTTAGACATCCTGGAAAATGTTAAAGGAATAAAGAGTGGGAATTGGAGTTGGTCACTCTTTGGTGGATGGGGTTGGATCCTTGAAAAGGTGATCTATTTCATTATGCTTTAGGTTGCTTGCTGTGTCCTGGTCCAGTGTCTCCCCTTATGTTGCTCCTATTGCACCGCCCTTCTCGCTCCTAAGAGAATATCAGTTCATGATACTAATACAACAATTATGATTCAAAAGGATGTAGAAGACCTCATGCAAATAGATGAGGGTATTTTTGAGACTTCTTCCCTCCTTCCTGAAGCTGAAAATATGGAGTGCTCCTAAAACAATTTATTCATGATTTATTGAATTATATGTCTTTTTGCTATTATACACAAATGTTTAGCTCATGCTAAAAGGAGGGTCTGTTGGAATAAAATTATGCTCTCGCATTGTTTTACGTAAGTTAGCATTCACGACGCCATTTTGTGTATGGGCGCCATTTTGTATCATGATCGAAACTAATTCTTTTGCCATTTCCGAAAACCGGCCTTCTCTAGGTTATGTTTCTTCAGAGCTGGGTTCTGCCACACTAATGAATGCACTATTCTTATTAGCGCATACCTTTCCTTTAGATGTAAGCCTTCTCCCACTTGTCTAGTGGCGGGTATACGCAGAGTGACCTTGAATAGTAGATAGTGTGTGCCTGGCCTCAGAATCGAAACGTACTCCTTTGTAGTTCACTGTCCAGCTGCATCTCTCTGGAAAATTCCATGGTGGGCGTGCCTTCATTGGTTTCGAAGTGTATTTAATGTATTGTTATGCTTGCTGATGACAGTCCCTCTGCAGTGCTCCTAAGCGACTGGGCAGATTGGGCTCCGCTCTGAGTGTATTCTGAAAAAACTGTTATTGGTTTGTATTCTTCACTGTCTGACCGACTCTTCATTGGAGTGGAAGGCTGAGAGGTGGTCATTAGCGACCCGAATCGGGCCACTTCCTTCACGCAGTAAGAAACCGACGCATCACCTCCTGTCCGGTAAGGAACCGACACATCACCTCCCCTGCGCTGAAGTAAGGAACCGACGCATCACCTCCCCCGAAGCAAGGAACCGACGCATCACCTTCCCTGAGTGTAAGAAACAGGCTCATCCCCTTCCCTGCGGCCCGTTTTGTTTGTTTGCGTGACGCATTCCAGGTACTTTGTGAGAAAAGTGTTGCATCTGCAATTTGCTGTGAACTGAACTATTTCTACCATCTGAAAGTCATATTTTTATTACTGTACAGTGGATTTTTGTCGTTTGGTCGTTTGGTCTTGTTTTGGTTTAGATAAAGATTACTTATTTTTCTAAACTGGTGTGGTGTCCATTTGTAGTGTTTTCACTGTATTACTGTATGTGTTCACAAATGCTTTACACACTGCCTCTGAGATAAGCCTGTCTGCTCGTGCCAAGCTACCAAGGGGGTGAGCAGGGGTTATTTTAGAAGTGTATCCCCCTTACCCTGACTAGAAGCAAGGGTCCCTATTTGGACAAAGGCACCTACCTCTGCCAACTAGAGACCCCCATTTCTAACATTGGTGGTCAGCGGTGAGGTTCTGGACTTGCATTTGTGACTTACATACAGTGATTGGTGTACACTACTAGTATAGTGCAGACCATTACGCAACCACGTACATTTGGTAGAGTTTTGTTTCCTTGGATTTTTTTTGCATCTTGAGAACTGCCAATTTTCACCATGAGTAAACCAGCAACCATTGCATCTGTGGATATTGAATTTGAAGAGGAGAGGGTTGATACCTACACTGTGCCACAACTTAAGGCTGTCTGCAAAAAATTTAAAATCTCTGTGAGAGGCCTCACCAGTTAGGAGGAATACCAAAAGGCGCTGAGGGCCTGGTTGGAATCAAGGAATGCCAGTGAGCATACCAAAGAGCCTACGGTGGAGGGAGAGAATTTAGATGGGCAGCAGGAGGGGCTGTTGGGCCTGACTGGGGGAAGTTGCCTTCCAGGGTAGGCAGCAGTGTGTCTTCAAAGGGTCTGTCTCCAGAGGAGTTGGAAGACAGGGAGAGAAGCATGAATTGGAGCTTGCTAAGCTCAAGCGTGGGAGCCAGGGTGACATAGAGAATAAGAAGTTGGAGTTGGAGAGCAAGAAATTGGCCATGGAGGAGAAAAAGATGCTTTTACAGCATGAGAGAGGGTTGAGGGAGTTGGATCTGAAAGCAAAGAGTTTAGAGATCAATCCCTCTGGTGGCAGCACAACGTCAGTGCCTGGAGAAGGAAAGGTTTACATTCCCAAAGATGTTATTAAAGATTTCATGAAGCATGAGGACATTGGGCAGTGGTTCAAGGCCTATGAAGTAGCAATAAGGTCCCACCGGGTCCCTGAGAAGGATTGGGTGCGGGCTTGTGGGGCCGCTTTGTCAGTGAAGGAAGGGAGACATTGCTAGATTTGCCCACTGAGGATCAGATGTCCTATGCCCCAATGAAGGAAGACTTGATAGCCAGGTATGGGTTGACCCCAGAGCTGCATAGGCAGAAATTTAGAAACTGCAAGAAGCTGGAGTCAAGTACTTGGGTGGAGTATATGTCCTATTTTTGCAGAGCACTGGAAGGTTGGGTGAAGGGTAGCAAGGTGAATGATTTGCAGGGGCGCTATGATTCGGTTGCAATGGAGCACTTGTCAGATAATTGTTTTCCAGAGCTACGCCAGCACTTGATTGACAGTAAGCTGACTGATCCCAGAAAGCTTGCTGTGGAGGCAGACCGCTGGGTCAGCACCAGGGTCCAAAAAGGTCGTGTGGGAGACTCCGCCAAGGGTGGGCAGGGTCCCTAGCAGAACAGTGGGGGGGACAAGGGTAAACAGGAGTTCCAAAAAGGGCCCCAAAGTAATTCCCAAGGGAACCAAGGTAAGGGTTCCCAGCCTCCCACTGAAAAGAAGCCATGGATCCCGACAGGTAAGCCTGTTCATAGGGGTTCCAAGGCATGTTTTGGTTGTGGTCAGGTGGGCCACTTCCAAGGGGGTCCTAGGTGTCCCAAAAAGGCTACCACCGCACCCACTGGTGCACCGCCCCGGGAAATGGCTAGTGTAGCCTTGGGGGAGGAGACGGGTGTCCAGGAGGGGTGGGGTCCCACAGAAATGTCCCTGGTCTCTTTAGGAGACAGGGAGATGGTCCCAAGAGCTCATCTGCCTGATAACACTAAAAATACAGGCAGTGGGTGACCATCAATGGCCATAGTGTGTAGGCTCTGAGAGAGACCGGAGCCAGTGTGACAGCTGTCAGTTGTCGGCTGGTGTCTGAAGAGCAGGTGGTCCCCAACGCATTCTACCCAGTAGTTGCCGCTGACAATTCAGAGTGCCTCTGCAAAGTGGCACAGGCTCCCTTTGAGTGGGGTGGGGGGGCTCTCAGGTACCTTGAGAGTAGCTGTGAGGCCAGCCATGCTTGTTGACACTCTGCTAGGCAATGATTTGTAGAGCTCCCCTTGGGTGGAGCGGAGGTCTCATTTAGAGCTGTTGGGTCTGCCTGAGTGGGCGTGTGCGACCACTCGGTCAATGGCAGCCGGTAAGGGCATTGAAGAGGACCTGGAGCCTGAAAGAGTGGCTCAGGTGCCTGCCAGAAAGAGAAGAAGCAGGGGGCACCGGAAACCGGCCCCTGAAGTTCCCACAGTCCAGGAGGAGGCAAACCTTGAGGGGGATGCCCTGGAGCCTATAGGGGAACAAGTGGCTGAACTGGGGGACCTTCCTGAGCTGACCCATTGGCAGCAGGAAGGAGGCCCCTCCAGGGAGGAATTCTACCAGGAGCAGCAGAAGTGCCCTTCTCTTATTGATTTGTGGCAACAGGCTGCAAACCAGGCAGCAGGTGATCAGTCTGGATCACATTGGATATACTGGGAGAATGGTCTCCTGTATAGCGAGCCTAAGGTTGCTGAGCCTGGGTCAGCCCGTGTGCTGGTGGTACCCCAGCGCTTCAGAGCCTTCGTACTGAGTCTGGCTCATGATGTGCTTTTGGCAGGACATTTGGGGCCAGACAAGACCTTTGAAAGGCTTGTCACCCACTTTTACTGGCCCCAAATGCATAACAGTTATGACACTCATTGTAGGTCTTGCCAGACATGCCAGGCAAGTGGTAAGAGTGGGAGGAAGTGTAAGGCTCCTCTCCAACCTTTCCCTGTGGTCAGCACCCCCTTTGAGAGGGTGGGTATTGACATTGTGGGGCCTCTGGATCCCAAGACAGCCATGGGCAACAGGTTCATCCTGGTCTTGGTGGACCATGCCACCCAGTACCTGGAAGCCATCCCTCTCTGGACTGTGACGGCCCCCGTGGTGGGTCGTGCGTTGATGGGGATTTTCTCCTGTGTGGGGTTCCCCAGAAAGGTGGTGTCCGACCGTGGTACCAACTTCATATCGAAGTATATGAAGTCCCTGTGCGGTGTTACCTACAAGTTCACCACTCCTTACCACCCCCAAGGTAATGGGCTGGTTGAGAGATTCAACCGGACCCTGAAGGGCATGATTATGGGTCTTGGTGAACCCATGAGGTGTAAGTGGGATGTCCTCTTACCATGCCTTTTGTTTGCTTACAGAGAGGTACAGCAGAAGTCATTAGGGTTCAGTCCCTTTGAGCTCCTTTATGGGCATCCTGTAAGAGGACCTCTAAGTCTGGTGAAAGAAGACTGGGAGAAAGCTCCCAGTAAACCTCCCCAGGATGTATGTAGCTACATGCTGGCCTTCAGAAACCAGACTAAGCACTTCAGACAACACGCTCAGGCGAATCTGGATGCCAGCCAGGAGGAGATGAAACGTTGGTATGATCAGAATGCCACTGTGATCGAGTTTCAGCCTGGACAGAAAGTATGGGTCATGGCCCCAGTGGAGACTTGTGCGCTCCAGGATTTGAGGTGGTGGAGCGCAAGAGTAAAGTCACCTACTTGGTGGACTTGCAGTCTCCTAGGAACCCTTTGACGGTCCTGCATGTGTACCGCCTGAAGCCCCACTTGGAGAGGTCCAAAGTGGGCATGCTCCTAGCAACAGATGCTGGAATGGAGGAGGAGACTGAGCCTCTTCCTGACCTCCTGTCTGCAAAGGAGCACGATGGGTCAGTGGACGGTGTATCACTGTCCCCCCGCCCTGACTCCTGAACAGCAGAGTGACTGTCGCCAACTGTTGGGACAGTTTGCTGCTCTGTTCTCCCTGACCCCTGGTGTCACTCAGTGGTCTGTCCATGATGTTGACACTGGGGACAGTCCTCCTGTAAAACACAAACTTTACAGAGTGACTGACAGGGTCAAGGCTTGCATCAAGGAGGAGGTCTCCAAGATGTTAGCGCTAGGGGTGATTGAGCCCTCAAACAGTCCTTGGGCCAGCCCAGTGGTCCTGGTCCCCAAGGCTGCCGCACCCGGTGCCACGCCAGAACTCCGGTTCTGTGTGGACTACCGATGGCTCAATTCGGTCACCAGGACTGATGCGCACCCCATCCCCAGAGCTGATGAGCTCATAGATTGGTTGGGAGCTGCCCGGTACCTAAGTACGTTTGACTTAACGTCTGGGTACTGGCAGATTGCCTTAACTGATGGGGCAAAGGAGAGGTCAGCATTCTCAACACCAGAGGGGCACTACCAATTCTGGGTGATGCCCTTTGGGTTGAAGAATGCCCCTGCCACATTTCAGAGGTTGGTCAACCAGGTGTTGGCTGGACTGGAAGATTTCAGTGCCGCCTACCTGGATGACATTGCCGTGTTCAGTGCCACTTGGGAGGAACATCTGCACCACCTCTGGGAAGTGTTGAAGGCTCTGCAGAGGGCAGGCCTCACAATCAAGGTGAGTAAGTGCCAGATCGGGCAGGGTTCTGTGGTGTACTTGGGACACCAGGTAGGGAGCGGCCAGGTGGCGCCCCTACAACCCAAGATTGATACCATTCTGGCTTGGGAACCCCCCAAGACCCAGACAGAGGTGAGAGCCTTTTTATGACTCACAGGGTATTACAGGAGATTTGTCAAGGGGTATGGTGCCATTGTTGCCCCTATGACAGAGCTGACTTCCAGGAAGCAGCCCAAGAAAGTGAACTGGACTGACGCCTGCCAGAAAGCTTTTGATTCCCTGAAATCTGCCATGTGCACGGCACCCGTGCTTCAGGCGCCCAACTTCTCAAGGGAATTCATTGTGCAGACAGATGCTTCAGAGCATGGTGTAGGGGCTGTGCTCTAACAGCTGAATGAAGAGGGTCTAGACCAACCTGTAGCCCTCATTAGTAGGAGGTTACTTCCACGGGAACAGAGGTGGAGTGCGATTGAGCGTGAGGCATTTGCTGTGGTCTGGGCGCTGAAGAAGCTGAGGCCCTATTTGTTTGGGACTCACTTCCGGGTTCAGACCGACCACAGGCCCCTCAAATGGTTGATGCAGATGAGGGGTGAGAATCCCAAGCTGTTGAGGTGGTCCATTTCCCTACAGGGGATGGACTTCACGGTGGAACACTGCCCTGGTACAGAACACGCCAATGCTGATGGTCTGTCAAGAATTTTCCGCCTTAGTGAAGAGAACTCCCAAGAGGGTGGGTAGTTCTCCCCACATTTCAGCTGCAGGGGACACATGTTAGACACGGCACCATTGGCGTGGGTCTCCCCTGCATTTTTGCCTTTGCCTCCTGTGTTTTTGCTGTATGTTGGACTCCGCTTTGCTGGTCTAGATGCTTTGGGCACTTTGCCACTGCTGTCCCTAGTACAGTGCACAGTGTGTGCCCGGGGCCTGTAAATCAAATGCTGCTAGTGGGCTTGTAGCACTGATTGTGCCACCCACAGCAGCAGCCTGTAAATGTAACTCTGGCCTGCCATTGCAGAGCCTGTGTGCAGTCTGGTACTGCCATGTCGACTTGACAAGTGCACCCACTTGCCAGGCCCTAACCTTCCCTTTTCTTACATGTCAGACACCCCTAGGGTAGGCTCAAGGTACCCCTGTGGACAGGGTGCAGTGTATGTGAAAGGTAGGACATGCCCTGGTGTGTGTGGCATGTCCTGATAGTGAATTACTGCCAAATTCGTTTTTCACTATTGCAAGGCTACCTGTTCCCATAGGACAGAATGGGGAGTTAGTTTTACAACATCATGTAAACATAACTGGTCCTGGTAACAAGGTAGGAAAATAAAGTTTAGTGTGCCTGAACTCAGAATGTTGAAGTGCATCTTTTAGTGAGGGTGATTTCTACATTCTGTGTTTGAAAATACCACTTTTAGAAAGTAGGTATTTTCTTGCCTAACCATCCAGTGTGCCTCTGCTAGGTTTGTGTATTGCATGTCTGGCTTTTGGATGACAGGGGATGGAGAGGGCCAGTGGCTCCAGAAGTCTGATGAGTGAGGGCTGGGCTGAATAGACCTGGGCTGCATTTAGAGTAGGGGGTGGAGATTTCCTTTCACCTGAATGGGCCTGGTCTGCCTTCCACAATGCTGTCTCCACCTCCTACCAGGAAGCTGCACCAGTGAGGACAGAACTGGTTTTGGCTGGGTACAGACACTCTCTGCCTTCAGAGAACAAAGGATTTTTGGGTATAAAAAGAGGGGCCCAGACCCCAGACTTTTAGATCACTTCTTGGAATCGAGAGGAACCTTTGCCAAGGAGAAGAGCCGGAGAAGCTGAGGAGGAATACTGCCCCTGTGCTGTTTGCTGTCTGGGGTTGGCCTGCAGTGGCTACTTGCTGCCAAGGAAAGGAGAAAAGCACTTAGCTGTTTGCTTTGTCACCTGCTTGAAAGAAGATCTCCAAGGGCTTGAAACTGAGCTTGCCTCCTGTTCTGAAGTCTCAGGGACACAAAGACTTCACCACCAGCTCCCCTGAATTTCATTGCTGGGAATTCTAACCTGCAAAGAGGTGCCTGCTGCTGTTCTGGACCTCTAGAGACTGTTTTCCGCTGGGGGCTGGAAAAACCACGCAACTTCGAAGAAGCGAGACGCATCCGCACCTGTTTCCGACGCATCGCCCAAAAAACCGTTGCAGCGCCTGCCGCGGCTCGAGAAATCGCTGCACGCCCCATCGAGTTCACCGATTTCTGAAGTCCGAGATCATTGCACCGAGTTCGACGCAAGGCCTGCTGTGTGGCTGCACGAGTTCACGCATCGTCCCGGATCGTCGCATCGCATCTAGGTGCCAAGTCTGTCGCATCGTTGGGGGACGCAGTAAGAAACCAACGCATCACCTCCCCACGCAGTAAGAAACCGACGCATCACCTCCTCTCCGGTAAGGAACCGACGCGTCACCTCCCCTGCGCTGCAGTAAGGAACCGACGCATCACATCCCCCGAAGCAAGGAACCAATGCATCACCTTCCCTGAGTGTAAGGAACCGGCGCATCACCTTCCCTGCGGCCCGTTTTGTTTGTTTGCATGACGCATCCCAGGTACTTTGTGAGAAAAGTGTTGCATCTGCAATTTGCTTTGAACTGAACTATTTCTACCATCTGAAAGTCATATTTTTATTACTGTACTGTGGATTTTTGTCATTTGGTCTTGTTTTGGTTTAGATAAAGATTACTTATTTTTCTAAACTGGTGTGGTGTCCATTTGTAGTGTTTTCACTGTATTACTGTATGTGTTCACAAATGCTTTACACACTGACTCTGAGATAAGCCTGTCTGCTCGTGCCAAGCTACCAAGGGGGTGAGCAGGGGTTATTTTAGAAGTGTATACCCCTTACCCTGACTAGAAGCAAGGGTCCCTATTTGGACAAAGGTACCTACCTCTGCCAACTAGAGACTCCCATTTCTAATAGGAATGTACTTTACAGTGGAACACAGACCTGGGGTTGCCATGCAAATGCGGATGGACTTTCCAGGTTTTTCCACTTGGCTGATGATGACTACCAGGTTGTAGGTTAGTAACCCATCACCTTTCATTTGGGAGGGAGGCTGTGTTGCAAAGTCATCCTGTGCCTTGGGCATCCCCCAACTTTTTGTTGTCTTGTTCTGGTGGTAACTGACTCTGACTGACCTTGGGCTCTGCCTAACGAGGCCCAGGGCCAGTGCTTTGCTAAAAGAGACACTTAGATTACAGTGAAAACACCTACATACACTAGGGTACACTATGGGTTAGGGTACCCCTGTGATGGGAATTACCTCCCCTATAAGGCCCTTGTACAAAATAGGGCAGGGGGATGGAAAATACCTGTAAGTCTCTAGTATAGAATAGGGCAGGGCAGTTTAGAGGCTACAATGTTTGGGCATGGTAGGTACCCCCAGGGTCTCCCCTAGGTCTCCCGGTGGGGTGGGTCAGGTACCTAAAAAGATGCTTATATGCCCTGGGGTTGGTGAAATTGCACGTTTCACTCCCCACATTGTAGTAAAATGCTTCCCAAAATCGACTTTTGTGCTAGGAGCACTGTGAAATGAGGATCTGCAATATTTTGATATATTAAGAACCCCTAAAGTCTTTCCTAGGTGTTCCAGGAGGGGGGGAGTGTCCTGTAGGTATAAGCAGGGTCCTTATAAAACCTGTTTTCATAGGCCCTGGTATTGGAGAAATTGCCCAGTTAATTTTTCCTTTGCAGATCCCCAGCCCATAGGTTAACATTGGAAGAGGTTATTAGTTAATAACTGGGGAAAGAAAAGCCATAAAACTAGGATTAAAGGACTCAGTAGAAAGTTAATGATACATCCAACAATGTGGTATTGTTGAATTTATTCTAAAATGTACAGACAAGAAGTTATAAGATGTTCTTGTCTGTAAGCCAAAATTAAGCCCTCTAGTGCTCTGCCCTGATTGGTCAGAGATAAGTGGATTAGTCTGACTGCTTTGAAGAGGTGATAAATTACCCCTGGGGTTAGGAAGCCTTTTTGAGAGGAGTGGTTGCTGGGCCTAGGAATGTCAGAGCCAGGGGAGAGGTAGTAAATAATGCTCTTCAAGGGAAGGAGGCGATAAGCCAGAGAAACCACTTTTCATTTACAACTCAGGGGCATATTATCAAGAACGGCGTTAAAATTATCGCCGGTTTAGCGGCAGAAAACTGCCGCTAAAGCGGCGATAATGGGCTTGATAATATGCCCTGGAGAATTCCAATAGAAGCCCATGTTCACACCAGAACATGGACTTCTATTGGAATTCTCAAGGGCATATTATCAAGCCCATTATCGCCGCTTTAGCGGCAGTTTTCTGCCCCTAAACCGGCTATAATTTTTAACGCCGTTCTTGATAATATGCCCCTCAGATGCAAGTGGGAGAGACAATGGAGATTAGCCATCCTGGGGGTGTGTTTAGCCAGCTCTTCTCTCCCTGCTGAAAATTCTGACATATTGAATTTTGGAGGAATAGTGTTTTCTGGGATATTATCGTGCCACACTTTGGAGGTAGTGGTCATGCTCTGGGGTGTTGCCCTGCATCTCAATGGACAGGTATGCCCTCCTGCTTGACCCCAGAGAACACTGAATAAGTATCTGAGAGGAGCAGTGCCTCTCAGATCTGCCTTTTGAAATCTAAGAGAACAAGAAGGGTCCACACTGATGAGTTTGATGTGCACTAACCAGGCCCTGCACTCTGAAGATTGCGCCTCTTGCACCATCTGAAACTACAGCCCTGTGGATCAAACCTGCTTCAAAAGGACTATAGAGAAGACTCCCTGCAAGCTACAGGTTAACAGAGCTCACCTGGACCATCACCACAAAGAATCCTCAGCCTGGAATTTTGTCCAAGTGGGCTGGGGGAACTGAAGTCCCAAATTTCAAGGACCCTCTTGGAGATTTCAGACCCTTGGATTATATTTTGGACTCTTTGGACCCGCAAGGGGAACTTCAGGAAGGAGTGCCTAATGGAATTAAGCCTGCTGGAGGAGGCTGCACAAGTCTGGTGAGAAATCCTCCAGAAACGTTGCTCAGTGCGAATTTGTCCCTGTCAGAGGCAACCAAATGTCCAAAAGTTGCACTGTTGGTTTCTAAGCACTAGAAAGTGACTAAACTTTAAAAATTCATATCTCTGGTTCCCTAAAGTGTTTTTTTTCTCGATTTAATGGCATTTTAAAGTTAAAAACATTTCCTATTTTCAAAAATTGGTGTTGGATTATTATTGTGTGTTGTGTCTTAATTATTTACGGAACTGGTGTTTTTAAATGCTTTACATACCTGTCTTTGAAGTTAAGCCTGCCTGCTCGCAGCCAAGCTACCAAGGGTTTAGCATGGAAATAATTTTCTAAGACCTCCTCTGAGCCCTATAGCGTGTTAGTGGTATTAATGTCAGTGGTAAATGCATATTTGACACTACTAATAATCCACTTTCCAACAAACTGTTCCTGATGTTTTTCACTGTAAAGCTGCTGTCTTTGCCTCGAACGAACAGTTCCTGTTGTTTCTCGCCTCTCGCTTTTTTGATTTACTTTCTTAATATTTTTCTGTGATAAAAATAACAAAAGCTTTGTAGCACCAGTATACCAGAGAACATTTCTTTATTGCGAAAGCTTTGCGATTGTTTTCTCAATATTCTTGATAAGGGGTTAGAAAGAACGAGTTTTAGTAATATTTTTCTAGGTTGAGATGCCATTTTCTTATTTTGGCTTTGTGATTTTGTTCTGCTCTATTCTGTTATCACCAAACAGACAAAATATCATCATTGTGCTCAATACATGTTTGATAAAGTGCCTCTTGCAGTGTACTGTAAATATATTGCAAGCCACCGAGGTGTTCTGCTACTGTTTAGAGGAATGAGGACAAAGCCCAAGTTTCTTTTAAAGGTCATTCAACTCTGATGTGACTGCAGTATCTTTATAATGTACTACATTCCTTAAATTACATTGCCACTTCATTACCCTTCCCACAAAATGCTTCAATCTTTGGTGCGTTGCTCTTTCATGTGAGAGATAGCATGTTTATGGAAAATTAAACACACCAAAAAGCTGTTAGATATTTTTTGCTAAATTATATTAGAATCAGTTTCCTACAAGTCAGATTAAAAAAACAAAAAAAGCTGTAGTTCAGAATGTGTAGAAACACACAAAGAGATTCTACCTTTCCTTTAATCAGTGCTTAATTTGAGCCAGTGGTTTCCAGAGCTAGCAGCACTTAATTGTCAATACCAACACTTATGACAGTCTGCCACAGGGTGGCACTGTTTGTCTAATTTAGAGATGAACAGAACAACAGTTGTTTATTAATTCAATATATGGTAAAAATAGCGAATACCAGCCGCCCAAGCCATTCCTATAGCTTAGGGGGCCTAGAATAGTCACAATGTCCTGCCAAATCAACGCCGTATCCATGACCTGCTTCAACACCCTTCACATGCTTCGAAAGACTTTCAGATGGATCCCAACTGAATCCAGTAAAACTGTCACACGCGCACTCATCAGCAGCAGACTGGACTACGGCAACGCTCTCTACACCAGAGTCAACAAGAAACTCCTTCACAAACTCGAGACTGTCCAGAACGCCGCAGCCAGGCTGATCCTCAATGTCCTCTGTCGCAGTCACATCACCCAACACTTCCGCAATCTCCACTGGCTTCCAGTCGAAAGAAGAACAACCTTCAAACTCCTCACCCATGCATACAAGGCCCTTCACAACACCAGATCCGCATACCTTAACAGCCGTCTCTCCCTCCACGCACCAAAAAGACACCTCTGATCAGCCCTGCTCTCTCTGGCCACCATCCCACGGATCAACGAGACCAGAACGGGAGGAAAGTCCTTCTCCTATCATCTAGCCATTGTCTGGAACACCCTCCCCCTCCAACTCTGGCTATCTCCCACATTGCCCCAGTTCAGGAAGGACCTCAAGACCTGGCTTTTTGGATGACCCCAGCACTCAAAGGAGCTACCCCCACCTCTCCCCCCCAACCACCTTGAGACTCTCACGGTGAGTAGTTGAGCTATACCAAACCTGAATGATTGATTGATTGAATTGGCACACTTGTAGGAGTGTGATGGTTAGTAGTTGTGTAGGTACTGTCGTTGGCAGTGCTGGCCGGGTCAATGAGTGGTGCAAGCTGCAGTGGCTTCCTGTGGAGGGCCCTGGCAATTATTTATTTTTTAATTAAGCACTGCCTATAATTGCCTAAAGCATAAAAGAATAAACCAGTTGCTATAAATATCCCCTTCCTTCTTATCACCGTTGATCTATAAAAACAGTGCAAAAGAAGGAAAAAACATGTTTTGTTTTGGAAACTGCAGCTTAAATTTTGCTTAGTGACCCCCTGCTGACTCTGGCAGCTGGCACTGTGATGTCAGAACTCAACTGAGAAAAGTTATTATATTTGAGCGTCTGACTTCCTTATTGTTTTGCTACAGGAGACTAGGTGCATCATAGGTCGCCTGTAATGCGGACATTAGAGACCGGCTTTTATACCAGGATTGCAGGCAGCAGACTGATATGTATTACTGCAGCATTTACTTTCCGTAGTGATAGAACCTTACACTAATCAGGGCCGGACAGGCCTTTTATTCCTCCAGTCATTTTCCTGGTGAGCTGGAGCTCTTGGAGGTCAGTTTTCGAAGCCTGGGCAACTCCTGGTGCCTCTGTCACTCTCCCCAGAGATTAATAGCAGATGGCACTGGGAAACTTCAAGTGAGAGAAAAAGAGAGAGAGGGCAGGGGAGATAGAGAGAATGCGATCAGAGAAGGAGAAGAGAGAAGGAGAGAGAGAATGGATGGATGGAAAGAGGGACATAACACAGCGAGATGAACGGAGCGGTTCGTTTGAGCATTTTTGCCAGGGCTGATTGTGGTTCCCCAGTCTGACCCTGAAACTGAAAGATGCTTCCCGTGCAGCGATAGTTATAGCTAGAACACCTGTATGGTTCCTTATAGAATCAATGTACACGCTATGCAGTGATTTTCTCCCTGCATATTTTGCACGTACTGAAATGTACTATTTCAGCTGTGGGAGTACAACTGTACAGCTGCTGACAAAGTCAAGGAATTGCTAAATATTTCCAGACATTACATATGTTCTTAGCATATGCTGCTGTTTGGGCAATAAGTGTTATCTCGAAATTATAACATGCTGAGGTTACACTCTGTTCTTAGATCTGACTGTATCCATTCAACAATATGTGCTTTTTTCAAAACGAAATCTGGGAATGTATTTCATACATCAAGCAACAGTGCAACACTGTGGGCAAAAGCAATCTTTGAATTACTCTTCAGTGTACGACCGTTTGCAAGTACCTTTTCACAGAGTAAGCATATCTACCACAATCGAAGCCACTCCTTTTAACTAACTATGCTTGGAATTCAAAGGGTGAGGCAAGCTTCCAGCTTAACCCGTTCATAACTGTTGGTTTATTCCGTTTGAGAATGTTGTCTGTGCTCGTGGACTGTGTAGGTGTGTAAGTCTACAATCCTAGGGGCATATTTACAAGCCCCTTGCGCCACTTTTGCGTCTCTTTTCCCATGTTAAAAGTGACGCAAAAGTGGCGCAAGGGGCTTGTAAATCTGCCCCCTAGACTGTAACAATGCACAGCGAAATACGAATCACTTAAAACTGTCCCAATGTATCTATTTATCACTGTGTTGACCCAGTTGCAATACTTTTTCCATAACCTTAATTGGTTCCCAATTATGTCTACAACATTTGATTGCTCTAGAACTTAATTGTATTATTTTCTAGTAGGCAACCATCTTCTCTTTAAGGACACTTTCCCTTTGTCCCCTTCTGTAAGGTCCGATATGTTACTACACATTTCCCTGCAGCCTTCTTTTGTTTTAATATCATCTTTACCTGTTTTAAATTCTAACGTAAACGAAGAAATTTGCAAAATACTGAAGTTGAAGGCAAAAAATACTCTCCACAACAGGGAAGTAGACACATCTGAAAATTAAATACAAATATAAACAAATTGCCCATTTAGTCTGCTGGGTGGTACTGTGTCTGGAAGAACTGATACAGCAATCAACATAGAAAAAGAACACAATTTCTCTTCTTGATTGCGTAGCAAATCCACTTTTTCTGCATGATAACCCCAGATATTTTGCCTTTCTCTGAACCCTGTATTTGCCAATATTCGGACACTGTGACCAGTGACACTGCTGAGCAGTGCCAAAGTGCACATGCTCTGGTCCTTAAACGGTAGTAGTTTAATTGGTTTCACCCAATTGGTCAATTTACCTGTCCTGTAAGACCATTTTAGATGGTGCCAAAAAGGCATATGATATTTACATCAACCAAATATGTGACAAAATATATGTTTTCCAGGAGCACCGCTGTACTCAGGCTATGCCACAGTTAAAATGCACTAGAGTGATACTGTGAGAAATTGAGTTGTTGGTTGAGTGGGATGAAAACCCTGATCAAGCAACAGCCACAATCCCTGTCAGGGTGAAGTCACTAAATTAACCTGTGCTTAACCGTCTGGTAGCTTGGCAAAAACCAGTCAGACTTAACTTAGAGTCAATGTGTGAAGTATTTATGCAGCACACAAACAGTAATAACATGAAAACCTTAACACAAGAAAAATCCCTCACCAATTTAGAAAAATAGAGTATGTTTTAATAAATTCTTTGACACCGAAATGACAAAAGTCCAATCAGTAGAACCAGAGTTATGAACTTTTAAAGTTTAAGGTAAACTAGCACCTAAAAGATAAAAGCACCAAATGCGGACAGTTAGCAATGCAAGACTGGGTTAAAGTAAAAAAATATGGCCAACCATGATAGAGTGCGGGTCGGATACAAGAAGTGGATTTTGTCCAGTTGGCGCTTACCTTCAGACATAGAAGATATTTAGTGGAAAAATATCTGAAAAGGTACAATTCGGCAGGGCAAGGATGCAGACGGTGTCCGAGGTGGAGGCATCAACGTCTGGAAGCTGCTAGAAAAAAATCGTGGTGAAGATTTATACATTCGGACTTAGTCTCTTTTTGGAAGTCGAAAATCTGCAGCAGGGCGAAGCTGCAAGCTGTAGCCGACGAGGGCTCCATGAGGCTGGATACCCATTCTGCGAAGGACCGATAAACAAGATTTGCTGCTGTGGAGAAGAATATAGCGAGAGGTGCTGCATAGCCAGGCCGACTAGTAATGCACCTTGGCGGATCACTGAGCAGGTAAGTCCCAGTCTCCTCCTGGTTCTCAGAGCACGCTTTACTCAAAACTGTTTGAAGTCCCAAGTTTTGGATTTTGGCTATCTGAGCACCTTTAGCACCACTTTCGAGGGTCCAAGACTGGAGAGACAAAACGTGGAGGGTCCGGACTCATTTAGGCTGGATCCAAGCGTGGGTTCAAGATGGTTGGAAACTTTTCTGTCTCTTAGGCTCTGATCAGGAGGCCAGCTAACTAGCTCTAGGTGTCACTGTGGTAGCCCTGGGTTCAAGCAGTGGAACAGGGCTCAAGCAGCAGGGCAGGCCTCTGGGAGTTCAAGGCAGGGTTCAGGCAGCAGAGCAGTCTTTCAAGGAGCAGCAAAGCAGTCTTGTGAAGTACACAGCAGGCAACAGCGGCAGGCGGTCCTCTGAGAGTCCTTCTGCAAGTCCAGAAAGTGAACTGAAGAGTCCGTCTGAGGGTTCTATGTTTATACCTGGTGCCTTCTTTGAAGTAGGAGACGTTTGTAGAGATTCACTTTGAAATACTTGGAATTTCCTGCCTTCCCAACCCTGGCTCCAGCCTGGCTGCAGGCACAATGGACTAGTGTGAAGTTCTTTGTATGAAGGCCAAGCACAGCCTATTGATTTGTTAGTGAGGGTGTGCCTTAGTCCACCCCCTATCTTGCCATTGATGGTCCATCCAGGCACACCTAATCCTCTATTGTGTGGCTATCTGGGAGGAATATACAAAGACCAACTGGCAACCTCTCTCAGTCATGTGACCCATGAACAGACTGCAGGTCCCAGGATGCTTGTTTCCGGTTCAGGGAAGACCTGGCATGGCAGTTCGGGCTGGACTGTTCCCATGAGGCACAGGGTCAAGACTGATTTGCATATAGCTAGGTCTGAACTGAGGTGGCAAAGTGAGCTAAAGAATGATGATGGATTCAACTCAGATCTGTGACTGGGGGTGAGTGATTGAAAAGTTTCAGTGCTCCGTCCATCATCTCCTTGTGTTTGCTTTGTTCGCCCTAAGTTGGCAGGGTATGCCCAGACGTGGGTCCCTTGCTCACTTTGCCACTGGATTCAAGCTAGCCTGGCTGATGAAGGGTGTTACCCAGAAACCGGTCCCAGGATGCTTGTTTCCGGTTCAGGGAAGACCTGGCTTGTCAGTTCGGGCTGGACTGTTCCCATGAGGCACAGGGTCAAGACTGATTTGCATATAGCTGGGTCTGAACTGAGGTGGCGAAGTGAGCTAAAGAATGATGATGGATTCAACCCAGATCTGTGACTAGGGGTGAGTGTCTGAAAAGTTTCAGCACTCCATCCATCATCTCCTTGTGTTTGCTTTGTTCACCCTAAGTTGGCAGGGTATGCCCAGACGTGGGTCCCTTGCTCACTTTGCCACTGGATTCAAGCTAGCATGGCTGATGAAGGGTGTTACCCAGAAACAGGTCCCAGGATGCTTGTTTCCGGTTCAGGGAAGACCTGGCTTGGCAGTTCGGGTTGGACTGTTCCCATGAGGCACAGGGTCAAGACTGATTTGCATATAGCTGGGTCTGAACTGAGGTGGCGAAGTGAGCTAAAGAATGATGATGGATTCAAACCAGATCTGTGACTGGGGGTGAGTGTCGGAAAAGTTTCAGCGCTCCGTCCATCATCTCCTTGTGTTTGCTTTGTTCACCCTAAGATGGCAGGTATGCCCAGACGTGGGTCCCTTGCTCACTTCGCCACTGGATTCAAGCTAGCCTGGCTGATGAAGGGTGTTACCCAGAAACCTGTCCCAGGATGCTTGTTCCCGGTTCAGGGAAGACCTGGCTTGGCAGTTCGGGCTGGACTGTTCCCATGAGGCACAGGGTCAAGACTGATTTGCATATAGCTGGGTCTGAACTGCGGTGGCGTAGTGAGCTAAAGAATGATGATGGATTCAACCCAGATCTGTGACTGGGGGTGAGTGTCTGAAAAGTTTCAGCGCTACGTCCATCATCTCCTTGTGTTTGCTTTGTTCACTCTAAGTTTGCAGGGTATGCCCAGACGTGGGTCCCTTGCTCACTTTGCCACTGGATTCAAGCTAGCCTGGCTGATGAAAGGTGTTACCCAGAAACCGGTCCCAGGATGCTTGTTTCCGGTTCAGGGAAGACCTGGCTTGGCAGTTCGGGCTGGACTGTTCCCATGAGGCACATGGTCAAGACTGATTTGCATATAGCTGGGTCTGAACTGAGGTGGCGAAGTGAGCTAAAGAATGATGATGGATTCAACCCAGATCTGTGACTGGGGGTGAGTGTCGGAAAAGTTTCAGCGCTCCGTTGTTCATCTCCTTGTGTTTGCTTTGTTCGCCCTAAGTTGGCAGGTATGCCCAGACGTGGGTCCCTTGCTCACTTTGCCACTGGATTCAAGCTAGCCTGGCTGATGAAGGGTGTTACCCAGCAACCGGTCCCAGGATGCTTGTTTCTGGTTCAGGGAAGACCTGGCTTGGCAGTTTGGGCTGGACTGTTGCCATGAGGCACAGGGTCAAGACTGATTTGCATATAGCTGGGTCTGAACTGAGGTGGCGAAGTGAGCTAAAGAATGATGATGGATTCAACCCAGATCTGTGACTGGTGGTGAGTGTCTGAAAAGTTTCAGCGCTCCGTCCATCATCTCCTTGTGTTTGCTTTGTTCGCTCTAAGTTGGCAGGGTATGCCCAGACGTTGGTCTCTTGCTCACTTTGCCACTGGATTCAAGCTAGCCTGGCTGGTGAAGGGTGTTACCCAGAAACCGGTCCCAGGATGCTTGTTTCCGGTTCAGGGAAGACCTGGCTTGGCAGTTCGGGCTGGACAGTTCCCATGAGGCACAGGGTCAAGACTGATTTGCATATAGCTGGGTCTGAACTGAGGTGGCGAAGTGAGCTAAAGAATGATGATGGATTCAACCCAGATCTGTGACTGGGGCTGAGTGTCTGAAAAGTTTCAGCGCTCCGTCCATCATCTCCTTGTGTTAACTTTCTCAAAGTAGCATTTTCTAAATTGTAACTTAAAATACAACTTTACCAATAAAGAGGATTTTAAAATTACAATTTCTCAGACACCAAACATGAATTCTCTACCTGTACCCAATCAAAAGTTAGCACTTATTAAATGTAATAAGGCAACCCAATGTTATCCTACGGGAGAGGTAGGCGACACGCCAGTGAAAAACGAATTTGTGAGTTTTTCAGTACCAGGACATGTAAAGCCTAAAGTATATCCCCAATCTTTTAATTATAATGGACCCTACCCTAAGGGTTACCTAGAGTCTGCCTTAGGAGTGAGATATGTATATGTAATAAAGGGGAGTTTAATGTTTGGCAATGAGGTTTATTTTGCCAATTTGAATTGGCAGCTTAAAACTGCATTCTGGGCTGCAATGGCAGACCTGAGACATGTTTTAAGGGACTATTCAAGTGGGTGGCACAAAAAGTGTTGTAGGCCCACTAGTAGCATGTAATTTACAGTCCCTGAGTATTTGGTATACCACTTTACTAGGGACTTCTAAGTACATCAATCAGGTGAAAACCACAATTACCATGTTTTAAGGAGTGAGAACAAGCACTTTATCACTGGTTAGCATTGGTAAAGTGCACAGAGTCCCAAGGATAACATAAACTAATTCAGAACAAATAGGCTGAATCCAAGGCAAAAGGTTTGGGGTGAACCTGCAGAGTGCGCACAGTCTACAGATACATAGCAAAGAAAAGTGCCTTTGCCATGTAGGAAAAGTGTATTTTTATATTGTTAGATTTGGGGGTCTCTAGTTGGCAGAGGTAGGTACCTTTGTCCAAATAGGGACCCTTGAGTCTAGTCAGGGAAAGTAGGTACACTCCTGAAATAACCCCTGCTCACCCTCTTGGTAGCTTGGCACGAGCAGACAGGCTTAGTTCAGAGGTAGTGTGTAAAGCATTTGTGAACACATACAGTAATCAAGTGACAACACTACAAATGGACACCACACAGTTTGTATTTTTATAAAAATAAGAATATTTTATATAGAATTACCACAAGACCATAAACGACAAAAATAATCCACAATACTGTCAAGAATGCTTAGTTCTGATCAAAAAGGCTTAATTTAAGGTTCTGTGCGAGTCGGTAGCCTTCTCCGGCTACTACGAGGTAAAGAACAAACAGAGTCTATCAAATCCAGCTGACCGCGTCGATACAGGCCAACACAGCGTAGGCGGACTCGGTCACAGTACCTTTTACTTGAAGCGGCAGGCACGGGCGTGCGAGCCGGATGGCTGTTCGTCGCGGTTGCGTTGCAAAATGGAAGCGTTGCAGGACGCGTTGTCCCTCGAGGCGGTGCAGGCAGCGGCTCGTTGACGTCATCGAGACGGAGTCGGTGAGACCAGGGCCGTGCGTTGCAGGGCGAGACGGTGCTTCGATGCGGTGCTGGCAGGGTGCGGTGCGGCGACGGAGCCGGATTCAGGAGCTGGCGTCGATCAGTCCGGACGGCGGTGCGAGTCGGGCGGTGCGTCGCGAAGTTTGCGAGGCGGTGCCCAACTCCGGTGCGGTCACAGGACTCGAACTCAGCAACGGTGACCGTGTCGGTCTGACCAGATGGATTCGGTGTAGCGAGGGGTTGCAAGGTGCGGTGCTCACAGGTTACGGTGCAGGCAGCGGCTCGTTGACGGAGTCGGTGAGACCAAGGCCGTGCGTTGGAAGATGCAGGCGTTGCTCGATGCTGTGCCAACAGGACACCGAGCCGGTCGGGAGAGTCGGTCACAGCTCCCTACCTCTGTAGCCACTGAAACAGAGTTTCCAGCAGCAATTCACAAAGGGGTGAAGTCCAATGGTCCTGGGACTTCGATCAGGGGCAAGCCCTCTTCCAAGCCCTTGGAGATCCTTCACAAGTTGATGAAAGTCACAGCAAAGCAAAAGTTCCTTTCTCCTTTCTTTGGCAGTCAGGCAAACCACTGCAGGCCAATCCCCCAAGCAGCACTTCAGGCTTAGGGATAGTCTCTCCTCAGTTTCTTCTTGGTTCCGCTCCTCAGCAAAGGTTTCTTCTTGTTCCCAAAAGTGATCTAAAGTTCCTGGGTTTGGGCCCCAGTACTTATACTCCTTTTCTCTTTGTTCTCTGAAGGCAGAGAGGCCCTTGCCTAGTTTAAACCAGTTCTGTGCAGCTTTGGAGCACTCTGTGTACATGTCTCCTTCTTTTCCTTTCAGAATGTGGGGCAGGGTACTCAGACGCCCGGCAGGAGGTGGAGCCAGCATTGTGGAAGGCAGGCACAGCCCTATTCAGACCCAGATGCAACTCCTCCCTCCACTATGGATGCAGATCTCTCTATTCAGCCCTGTGCTGCCTCACCCTGTCTCCTGTAGCCACCCCCAGCCCCTGTCACGCACAAACCAGACACACAATACACAAGCTGGCAGAGGCAGGCTGGATGGTTAGGCAAGAAAATACCCACTTTCTAAAAGTGGTATTTTCAAACACAGAATGTTAAAACCAACTTCACTAAAAGATATATTTTATCATTCTGAGTTCAGGCATACTAAACTCGAATTTCTACCTAGTTCCCTGAGTCAGTTTAGGATTATAAAATGTTATAATCAAACTGCCCATTCTGGCCTATGGGAGCAGGTAGCCTTGCAATAGTGAAAAACGAAAATGGCTGTAATTCACTATTAGGACATGCCACACACACCAGGCATGTCCCACCTTATCCTTACAATGCACCCTGCCCGTAGGCCTACCATAGGGGTGTCTGATATGAAGAAAAGGGAAGGTTTGGGGACTGGTAGGTGGGTGCACTTACCAAGTCGACATGGCAGTCACAGACTGCACATAGGCTCTGCAATGGCAGGCCTGAGACACACTTTACAAGCTACTTCTGTGGGTGGCACAACCAGTGCTGCAAGCCCACGAGCAGCATTTGATTTACAAGCCCTGGGCACACTCAGTGCACTGTACTAGGGTCTGACAGTAATTCAAATAAGCCAAACATGGAGTCACTAATTCACATCACAATTTACAATAGGGAGCACTTGCACTTTGGCACTGATTAGCAGTGGCAAAGTGCCCATGAGCATCTAGTCCAGCAAAAACATATCGACAACAGTGGAGGCATTATGAAAATATGGAAGGGAGACCCACGCCAAGGATGCCAGGTCTAACACGTGTCCCCTCCAGCTGAAATGTGGGGAGAACTATCCTACCCCTAGGGAGTTCTCATCACTAAGGCGGAAAAATCTGGACAGACCATCAGCATTGGCGTGTTCTGTACTAGGGCGGTGTTCCACCGTAAAGTCCATCCCCTGTAGGGAAATGGACCACCTCAACAGCTTTGGATTCTCACCCCTCATCTGCATCAACCATCTGAGGGGCCTGTGGTCTGTCTGAACCCGGAAGTGAGTCCCAAACAGGTATGGTCTCAGCTTCTTCAGTGCCCAGACCACAGCAAACGCCTCACGCTCAATAGCACTCCATCTCTGTTCCCGGGAAGTAACCTCCTACTGATGAAGGCTACCGGTTGGTCTAGGCCCTCCTCATTGATCTGTGATAGAACAGCCCCTACACCATGCTCTGAAGCGTCGGTCTGAACAATGAACTCATTGGAGAAGTTGGGTGCCTGGAGCACAGGCGCCGTGCACATGGCAGTCTTCAAGGTGTCAAAAGCTTTTTGACAGGCGTCAGTCCAAATCACTTTCCTGGGCTGCTTCTTGGAAGTCAGCTCTGTCAAGGGGGCAACAATGCTGTCATACCCCTTGATGAATCTCCTGTAATACCCGGTGAGTCCTAGGAAGGCTCTCACCTCTGTCTGGGTCTTGGGGGGCTCCCAAGCCAGAATGGTATCAATTTTCAGTTGGAGGGGCGCCACCTGGCCGCTCCCAACCTGGTGTCCCAAGTACACCACAGAACCCTGCCCAATCTGGCACTTACTTGCCTTGATTGTGAGGCCTGCCCTCCGCAGCGACATCAACACTTCCTAGAGGTGGCGCAGATGTTCTTCCCAACTGGCACTGAACACTGCGATGTCAACCAGGTAGGCGGCACTGAAATCCTCCAGTCCAACCAACACCTGGGGCATTCTTCATCCCAAAGGGCATCACCCGGAACTGGTAGTGCCCATCGGGTGTGGAGAATGCTGACCTCTCTTTTGCCCCATCAGTTAAGGCGATCTGCCAGTACCCAGACGTTAAGTCAAAAGTGCTGAGGTACCGCGCAGCCCCTAACCGATCTATGAGCTCATCAGCTCTGGGGATGGGGTGGGCGTCAGTCCTGGTGACGGAATTGAGTCCCCTGTAGTCCACACAGAACCGGAGTTCTGGTGTGGCACCAGGTGCGGCAGCCTTTGGAACCAAGACCACTGGGCGGGCCCAAGGGCTGTTAGAGGACTCAATCACCCCTAGCGCAAACATCTTGGAGACCTCCTCCTTGATGCAGGCTCTGACCCTGTCAGTCACCCTGTAAGCCTTGTGCTTCACAGGAAGACTGTCCCCAGTGTCCACATCATGGACGCACCAATGAGTGACACTGGGAACGAGGGAGAACAGGTCAGGGAACTGTCCCAACAGCTGGCGACAGTCTCCCTGCTGCTCAAGTGTGAGGGAGGTAGAGAGATTTACTCCCTCCACTGATCCATCTTGCTCTCGGGCTGACAGGAGGTCAGGAAGAGGCTCGGTCTCCTCCTCCATCCCATCATCTGTAGCTAAGAGCATGCCCACTTGGGACCTCTCCAAGTGGGACTTTAGGCGGTTCACATGCAGGACCCGCAAGGGGTTCCTGGGAGACTGCAAGTCCACCAAGTAGGTAACTGGACTCTTGCGCTCCACCACCATGAAAGGGCAGGTCCACCTGTCCTGGAGCGCACAAGGCTCCACAGGGGCCATGACCCACACTTTCTGACCAGGCTGAAGCTCGACCAGAGTGGCATTCTGGTCGTACCACCGCTTCATTTCCTCCTGGCTGGCTTCCAGATTTGCCTCAGCAAGCTCTCTGAAACGCCTAGTCTGGTTCCTGAAGGCCAGCATGTAACTGTATACATCCTGGGGAGGTTTCCTGGGAGATTGCTCCCAGCCTTCCTTGACCAAACTCAGAGGTCCTCGCACCGGGTGTCCATAGAGGAGCTCAAAGGGGCTGAACCCTAGAGACTTCTGTGGCACCTCCCGGTATGCAAACAACGGGCAAGGTAAGAGGACGTCCCATTTACGCCTCATGGGTTCTTCCAGACCCATAATCATGCCCTTGAGGGTCCGGTTGAATCTCTCAACCAGCCCATTTCCTTGAGGGTGGTAAGGAGTGGTGAACTTGTAAGTTACACCGCACTCCTGCCACAGGGACTTCATGTACTTGGACACGAAGTTGGTACCTCTGTCAGACACCACCTCTTGAGGGAATCCCACATGTGAGAAAATTCCCATCAGTGCCCGTCCCACCACGGGGGCCGTCACTGTCCTCAGAGGGATGGCTTCAGGGTACCGGGTGGCATGGTCCACCAAGACCAGGATAAACTTGTTGCCCATGGCTGTCTTGGGGTCCAGTGGCCCCACAATATCAATACCCACCCGTTCAAAGGGGGTGCTGACCACAGGGAATGGCTGGAGAGGAGCTTGTGCTTCCTCCCACTTTTTCCACTTGCCTGGCAAGTCTAACATGTCCTGCAGTGAGTGGCGGCACTCCTGCGCATCTGGGGCCAATAGAAATGGGTGACAAGCCTTTCAAAGGTCTTGTCCTGCCCCAGATGTCCTGCTAACGGTACATCATGAGCCAACCCCAGTAGGAAGGCTCTGAAGCGCTGGGGTACCACCAGCACACGGGCTGACCCAGGCTCAGCAACCTTAGGCTCTGAATACAGGAGACCATTCTCCCAGTAAATCCAATGTGATCCAGACTGATCACCTGCTGCCTCATCTGTGGCCTGTTGCCTCAGACCCACGAGAGAAGGGCATGTGTTCTGCTCCTCGCAGAACTCCTCCCTGGAGGGTCCTCCTTCTTGCTGCCAATGGGTCAGCTCAGGTAGGTCCCCCAGTTCAGCTACCTGTTCCCCTGTGGGCTCCAGGGCATCCCCCTCAGGGTCCGCCTCCTCCTGGACCGTGGGAACTTCGGGGGCCGGTTTCCCGTGCCCCCTGCCTCCTCTCTCTCTCCGGCAGGCACCTGGGCCTCCCTCTCAGGCTCCAGATCCTCTTGAACACCTTTAGCTGCCATTGACCGGGTGGTCACACATGCCCAATCAGGCAAGCCCAACATTTCTAAATGCGCGCTCTGCTCCACCTTAGCCCAAGGAGCTCTCCAAATCGTTCCCTAACAAACAGTCAACAGGCATGGCTGGCCTCACAGCTACTTGAAGAGTACCCGAGACCCCCCCACTCAAAGGGAACCTGAGCCACCTTGCAGTGACTCTCTGTGTTGTCAGCGGCAACAACCGGATAGAATGCATCAGGGACAACCTGCTCTTTAGACACCAGGTGACACTTGACAGCTGTCACACTGGCTCCTGTGTCTCTCAGAGCCTCCACCCTATGGCCATTGATGGTCACCCACTGCCTGTATTTTTAGTGTTATCAGGCAGCTGGGTCCTAGGGACCATCTCAGAGTCTCCTAATGAGACAAGGGAAAACACTGTGGGATCCCCCCACCTTGGGCACCCCACTCCTCCCCCAGGGCTACACTAGCCAACTGCCGGGGGACTGCACCAGTGGGTGCTGGTTTTCCATGCAAAGGGCAACGAGGATCGTTTGCCTTGTGGCCAGGGGCGCCACACTTGTAACATACCAGTGGTCCCTGGTGAACAGGGGGGCCTGTCAGGGCCACTGGCTTATTCTCAGGGGGAGGCTGGGAACCTACCCTTGGTTCCCTTGGGGTTTACTTTGGGGCCCTTTCTGGAACTCCCTCTGTTTGCCCTTGTCCCCCCCACTCTTCTGCTGGGGACCCTGCCCACCCTTGGCGGAGTCTCCCACGTGACCCTTGTGGACCCGGGTACTCACCTAGCAGTCTGCCTCCTCAGCAAGCTGCCTAGGGTTAGTCAGCTTACTATCAATGAGGTGCTGGCGTAGCTCAGGAAAACAATCACTGGACAAGTGCTCCCATGCAATCAAATCAAAGAGGGCCTGAAAATCAGTCGCTTTGCTACCCTTTACCCAACCATCCAAGGCTCTGCAAAAGAAGGTCACATATTCAACCCAGGTACTGCCTTCAATCTTCTTACAGTTCCTGAACCTCTGCCTATAAAGCTCAGGGGTCAAACCATACCTAGTCATTAAAGCATCCTTCATGTGGCTGTATGAATTATAGACTTCAGAGGGCAAATCCAACAAGGTATCCCACCCTTCACTCAGGAACCGCCCCCACAACCCCGCTCCCCAATCCATCTCAGGGACCCGGTGGGAAGACATGGCTACCTCATAGGCTTTGAACCACTGCCCAATGTCATCATTTTTAAAAAACTCCTTCACCACATCTTTGGGAATATACACCCTAGCTTCAACAGGCACAGGCGGTACACTGCCACCAGCGGGAGTAATCTCTAAGCTTTTGGCCTTCAATTCCAACTCCCTCAAAACTTTCTCATGTTCAAACTGCATTTTCTTTTCTTCTAGGGCTAATTTCCTAGTTTGCATTTCAAATTCTAACTGCCCATTTAGCTTGAGCTTGGTCAGCTCCATTTCGTGCATCCTACTCTCTTTCCTGTCCTCCAACTCTTCTGGAGACAGTCCTCTGGCAGAAACACTGCTACCTACTGGGGAGACTGCTTTCTACCCCCTGGACCCAATAGCCCTTCCAGCTGCCCATCTGCATTCTCATCCCCTTCCATAGGTATAGGTGTGCTCCTTGCTTCAACCCAGGCCCTCAGCGCCTTTTGGTGCTCATCCTTCTTAGTGAGCCCGGTCATGGAGACTTTAAACTTTCTGCAGAAATGCTTGAGCTGTTTGAGGGTGTAGCACTCCAGTTTCTCCTCCTCCCAATCACAATCAACAGATGCTACAGATGGTGCGTTATCCATGGTGATTTAAACTTGGCAGTTGCAAAAATAGGAAATCCCAGAAAGAATGCTATCAAAGAGTATGTGGTTGCGTCTTGGTCTGCACTCAATAGGTCGTGTTCACCAATTACTGTACATGAGTCACAAATGCAAGTCCAGAATCCTCACCGCTGACCACCAATGTTAGATTTGGGGGTCTCTAGTTGGCAGAGGTAGGTACCTTTGTCCAAATAGGGACCCTTGAGTCTAGTCAGGGAAAGTAGGTACACTCCTGAAATAACCCCTGCTCACCCTCTTGGTAGCTTGGCACGAGCAGACAGGCTTAGTTCAGAGGTAGTGTTTAAAGCATTTGTGAACACATACAGTAATCAAGTGACAACACTACAAATGGACACCACACAGTTTGTATTTTTATAAAAATAAGAATATTTTATATAGAATTACCACAAGACCATAAACGACAAAAATAATCCACAATACTGTCAAGAATGCTTGGTTCTGATCAAAAAGGCTTAATTTAAGGTTCCGGCTACTACGAGGTAAAGAACAAACAGAGTCTATCAAATCCAGCTGACCGCGTTGATACGGGCCAACACAGCATAGGCGGACTCGGTCACAGTACCTTTTACTTGAAGCGGCAGGCACGCGCGTGCGAGCCGGATGGCTGTTCGTCGCGGTTGCGTTGCAAAATGGAAGCGTTGCAGGACGCGTTGTCCCTCGAGGCGGTGCAGGCAGCGGCTCGTTGACGTCGTCGAGACGGAGTCGGTGAGACCAGGGCCGTGCGTTGCAGGGCGAGGCGGTGCCCAACTCCGGTGCGGTCACAGGACTCGAACTCAGCAACGGTGACCGTGTCGGTCGGACCAGATGGATTCGGTGTAGTGAGGCGTTGCAAGGTGCGGTGCTCACAGGTTACGGTGCAGGCAGCGGCTCGTTGACGGAGTCGGTGAGACCAAGGCCGTGCGTTGCAAGTTGCAGGCGTTGCTCGATGCGGTGCCAACAGGACACCGAGCCGGTCGGGAGAGTCGGTCACAGCTCCCTACCTCTGTAGCCACTGAAACAGAGTTTCCAGCAGCAATTCACAAAGGGGGTGAAGTCCAATGGTCCTGGGACTTCGATCAGGGGGCAAGCTCTCTTCCAAGCCCTTGGAGATCCTTCACAAGTTGATGAAAGTCACAGCAAAGCAAAAGTTCCTTTCTCCTTTCTTTGGCAGTCAGGCAAACCACTGCAGGCCAATCCCCCAAGCAGCACTTCAGGCTTAGGGATAGTCTCTCCTCAGTTTCTTCTTGGTTCCGCTCCTCAGCAAAGGTTTCTTCTTGTTCCCAAAAGTGATCTAAAGTTCCTGGGTTTGGGCCCCAGTACTTATACTCCTTTTCTCTTTGTTCTCTGAAGGCAGAGAGGCCCTTGCCTAGTTTAAACCAGTTCTGTGCAGCTTTGGAGCACTCTGTGTACATGTCTCCTTCTTTTCCTTTCAGAATGTGGGGCAGGGTACTCAGACGCCCGGCAGGAGGTGGAGCCAGCATTGTGAAAATGAAATGAAATGAAATGAAATTTGTACTTGTAAAGCGCACCCATACCCCCAAAGGGGTGTCCAGGCGCTGTACGCATACCGCTGTGGAACACTTCCTGGCTTTTTCCCTGTGAAATGTCCACTCCTGGGCACCCCCAGGGTGAAGCCAGGCATCCCAGCGCTGTTGGGGCCGTTGTGGAGATTAAGCAAGCTATTGCCCAGAGTTGCAGAGTGGGACCCATGATTAGAATAGGCACCGAGGCGAGAATTATCAGGTCCGAGGAAATTGAGCCCAAGACCCGCCGAGGCGGGAATTGAACCCTGGTACCGGGCCAGATCTCTGCATCAGGGTCTGCCACTCTAACCATTGAGCCACACTTCTCCACTGTGGAAGGCAGGCACAGCCCTATTCAGACCCAGATGCAACTCCTCCCTCCACTCTGGATGCAGATCTCTCTATTCAGCCCTGTGCTGCCTCACCCTGTCTCCTGTAGCCACCCCCAGCCCCTGTCACGCACAAACCAGACACACAATACACAAGCTGGCAGAGGCAGGCTGGATGGTTAGGCAAGAAAATACCCACTTTCTAAAAGTGGTATTTTCAAACACAGAATGTTAAAACCAACTTCACTAAAAGATGTATTTTATCATTCTGAGTTCAGGCATACTAAACTCGAATTTCTACCTAGTTCCCTGAGTCAGTTTAGGATTATAAGATGTTATAATCAAACTGCCCATTCTGGCCTATGGGAGCAGGTAGCCTTGCAATAGTAAAAAACGAAAATGGCTGTAATTCACTATTAGGACATGCCACACACACCAGGCATGTCCCACCTTATCCTTACAATGCACCCTGCCCGTAGGCCTACCATAGGGGTGTCTGATATGAAGAAAAGGGAAGGTTTGGGGACTGGTAGGTGGGTGCACTTACCAAGTCGACATGGCAGTCACAGACTGCACATAGGCTCTGCAATGGCAGGCCTGAGACACACTTTACAAACTACTTCTGTGGGTGGCACAACCAGTGCTGCAAGCACCCCAGCAGCATTTGATTTACAAGCCCTGGGCACACTCAGTGCACTGTACTAGGGTCTGACAGTAATTCAAATAAGCCAAACATGGAGTCACTAATTCACATCACAATTTACAATAGGGAGCACTTGCACTTTGGCACTGATTAGCAGTGGCAAAGTGCCCATGAGCATCTAGTCCAGCAAAAACATATCGACAACAGTGGAGGCATTATGAAAATATGGAAGGGAGACCCACGCCAAGGATGCCAGGTCTAACACATATATTCATAAGTCACCCATGAAGTGTGCCTTGAAGCCTACAGGTAGCTAGTGATGTTCGAATGTTGTGGGCCATAATTCGTACCCCAGATTCCAATGAGCGAACATAGCAAGCAAACCAGGCCTGTTTGTGGAGAGTTCAGAGAGGTTGTCACTTTGAGAATATTTAGAAAAAATGGGTTCAAATAGTACATTTTAAAGCACATTTTCATGCTAAAACACCAAAGGCTCTGAAAAGGTGATATGAAAGTACTTTCTTTGTGTGGCAATAAAGCCTTATGGTTCCTAGTAGTTGCCTCCCCTTTTATTTTAGGTCTGGCTTAACAGCACAGCTGTCAGCAGACCTTTTGTGATTAACTTAAAAACATACCTTTCAGGAGTACTACAGAAAGTACATAAAGGGGGTTTGGCTACACCCACATGTTGATGGACAGGAGGACATGTTTTGATTGGGCAGAAGGTGTGTGCTTCCACAAAAATAGTGCTTCCCCTCCCTCCTTTATTTTGTTTATCCAGCTGCCTGAGCCCCAGGGATTTAAATCCTGTTTTTGCTTTGATAATGGTAAATCTCTTAGGTAGGATTGGCGATTTACCACTGAGAACGTACAAAACAGACTTGGACCAGTTAATCGTATATCCTGAAAACTTACCAAAGACTATAAAAATATGTAGCACTCTGCTCAGGGAGGCTGCCAGCGATGCCATATATAGTAGGATATCGTCAGCATAAACGAAATACGGTCTTCTCATTCTTCAGCCCATCTGAGCCCTCTAATAACCGGGTCTTTCCGTATCCATATTGCCAAGGGTTCTAACACGAGGGCGAAGAGCAGTGGGGAGAGGGGGCAGCCCTGCCTGGTACCCCGGCCGAGTGTGAATGTTGAGGATGTTCGGTTGTTGACCACTATTTGGGCCAGTGGTTCCGTATACAGGAGGTGCACCCATCGCAAGAAGCCTGGACTGAACCCCAGTTTCCTCAATACTGCAAACATATAGGGCCATTCGATCGTGTCGAACGCCATGGGTGCGTCAAGAGATACCACCACTGCGTGTTCCTGTATCGTATTAGCCCGATCTAACACCCTGTGTAGTCTCCGCAAGTTAAGAGAGGTATTTCTAGCTGGCATAAAGCCAGACTGGTCAGGATGTACCAGTTTATTGATGACGTGTAGTAGGCGAGTAGCAAGTATTTTGGCTAGGATCTTGGCTTTTGCATTGAGCAATGATATTGGCCTGTAGGAGGAACATAAGTGTTTGGGTTTCCCACTCTTATGGATGACCACTATAGTTGCTAGTCGCTGGTCTGCTGGGAGCTATCCTACCTTGCAGCTCTCATGGAACATGTTAGTCAGGTGTGGTGCAATTTTGCTTGGGGCGAGCTTATATAATTCAATGGGCAAGCCATTTGGGCCAGATGCCTTGCCCACTCGTAGGTCCCGTATGGCTTTTTCTACCTCTGTGCTCTCTAGGTCTTTTTCTAGATCCAGCTGTTCGTCGTCGGAAACTTTCGGCAAGGGAATGTCTTGTAGTAAAGAGAGTGCGTCAGTTTCTGTGTAAGATGTCTGTGACATTTACACACTGCGGTAGTGGTCCCCAAACGAATTTGCAATTTCCTGCGGATCTGAGATTGTGTTACCGGACTCAGTCGTGAGTTCTACTACCACTCTGTTGGCCTGTTCTCTACGGTTGAGCCATGCGAGCAACTTCCCGGCCTTATCGCCTACTTCATAGACTTTACTGAGTGTCGCTCTATGTTGTGATTTGGCTGCATCAGTGGCCAACGCTAAGTATTCTTTTGTTTTAAGTCGTAAAGCATGTCGTACCTTGTCTGAATCTACGTCCCGAAGTTTCCCTTCCAGTTCCAAAATATCGGTTTCTAATCGTACTACTTCCGCCTGTTTCTCTCTCTTAGTGCCGGCGATCTGGGAGATAGCCCTCCCTCTTATTACGACCTTGTAGGCCTCCCACAACACCTGTGCCGAGTCGACCGAGAGCTCATTTTCTAGAAAGTAGTGCTCTGTGTCGCGTACAAGCGTATCGTGGATCTAAGGGATCTTAAGATACCAGGGGTTTAGCGGGGCTGTCCTTCCTCTTTGTGACTCCCCCACCTCCATCCGGACCCAGATGGGTGAGTGGTCTGATATACCCCTTGCAAGGTGGTTCACCTCTCTAACATTTTAAAGTTGGCCCACCGGTGTTATAATAAAGTCTATCCTTGACATACTGTGGTGGGCCCCAGAATAAAATGTGTATTGCTGTTCTGTGGGATGGAGCACCCTCCAGGTGTCCACAAGACCCATTGCTTCCAGAAAGTTATGGATTTGTGTGCGAGCCGGCAGCAGGTCTCTAGAGGGCCAGCGATCTAACCTGTCAGAGACGATTGAGTTGAAGTCTCCCCCTATCATGAGTCTCCCCTCAGGCAGGGAGAATAAGAGGTAACCCAGATCTTTGAAGGCCGGGTCTTGAAGGCCAGGTGGTATGCTTACAGAGACTAGATTTAATGTACGCCCCTCCCAACACCCTGAGATGGCCACAAATCTGCCCAGGTTGTCCGTCCATATGCGGTCAGTCGTCATCTGAAAAATTTTCTGGGCCATTATCCCCACTCTCCGAGATCCAGATCCAAACGCAGAGTGTGCCACTAGTTTGAACCCCTAGCGCGTCAGAGCCCGGCATGCGTTGCCCTGTAAATGTGTTTCTTGAAGCGAAATCACGTCGAGTGAGTGTCTTTTAAAATATTGAAGCACTATGCCCCTTTTCAACTTATTCCCCAACCCATTGACTTTCCAGGACAGTAATTTAAGTCCGCGTGGTGATGGTAGTCCCATATCTTTGCAGTGTGTTAATCTGATCTTTCAGGGGAGTCCCCACGGATGTCTCCTTTTCGTGGCTAGCTGCCTTCGTGCAGGCTGTTGTGTCTAGTGCGGACATAGCTATTCCGAGTGCAGGCATTGCAGCGGCATTGTAACAACCTGTCTTATCGACCTTGTCAGAACTTTGAACAAACTTAACAGAAAAAAAACCCTCCCCCCATAATGTCTTCGTGGGGGACAAACTGTGCCCCAATGCAGTCAGATGTACATTTTCTCAGTGACCGGAATCCCCCCACCCATCCAACCATAACTGATCCCCCCTCCCTGCCTCCCTGCATGGCGGTATCGGAACCTCCCGCCACCCCAACATTGCAGAGCGCCTATCGCCCACCCCTGAAACTTGTAAGTCGTGTGCCAACCCCGCACCCGTTCTGCCATAATTGCGGCGAGATATTATAACATTAGTTCGAGTTTCCGGACAGCCCAGTTCGCTTACGCGGGGGAAAATGTCTGGTTAGATATAGTTTATGGCATCTTGCCTTACAAGAAGCTTGTGGCCTTCGGGGAAATTAAGACCTGCGTGTCTCAAAGAAAAAGTCATGGAGAACGTTGTATTGTCCCAATAAAGGATACAGACCAGTTATTTTCTTTTGTCGTCGGTCATCAGACTTTCACCAGGTGTAGACCCTGAGTTCTGCTCCACCCGGTTCTGTCCCTGTCTTTCTCGTGAGTTCTGGTGGTTCTTCTTCCCCGCAACCTGCCATCCGTCGAGCCAGTCCCACGCCTCACCAGGGGTACTGAAGAACCATGTCTTACCCTCTGCTTCCACTCGCAGTTTGGCAGGGAAGAGCATGGCGTATTTGATGTCTTTCTCTCGCAGGGCTCTTTTAATTTCGAGGAAGCTACGCCTTTGTCGCTGGACCATGATCGTGAAGTCAGGGAAGAAGGTCACCCTGCTGTTTTCGAGTTCTATTGGTGGCGCCGTTCGAGGCGTTTAAAAAATAATGTCTCTGTCTCTGTAATTGAAAACTCTTGCCACTATAGGCCGCGGGGGAGCTCCGGGCCTGGGTCTGCCACCGTGCTCTCTGTGTGCCCATTCAATCGTGAAGAATTTCGGCAGTCTCGTGGGCTGTAGATGTTTCGTGACCAGGTTCTCTACAAACAGGTCTGCTGCTTGTCCCTCGGCGCGTTCCGGAACCCCAAGAATTCTCACGTTGTTGCACCGTGAATGCCCTTCATACTCCTCGAGGAGGTCCTCCATTCTATCGCTACGGGTCTGTAGCTCAGTCACCTTCTTTTGTAGGGCGGAGGTGTCTTTGACCAAGGAGCTAGTGGTTGATTCGACTTCTCTGATTCTAGAGTTCATATTACGCATATCTGCACGTATTGGGGAAACTTAGGCAGATACAGAGTCAATCCTGGTCTCTAGTGACGTCCTCACCGTTGTGATGGCTGTCATTATATCGTGGAGAGTGAGCTCTGACGACCCGTCACCCTCCTGTTGCTTTTCCGGCAGGTCTTCCACTTCTTTGTCCCTAGGGCCCGCTCCCTTATGCCAGGCGTATTTATCCAGCTTGGCCTGTGTAGCTGCCTTAGTAGTCCTTCCACCGGCCATCATATATCTCCACGGGCCCAGGAGCTAATCAGTAAAAGTGTCCGATCGGTGGTTGTTCGTCGCAAGCTCAGGGTACGCAGACCCCGTCTGCGGGCCGAGGTGGCTCAGGTAATTCGCTGTCCGAGTTGCACCCACAACACAGGCCTTCCACCCCTTGGGCGGCCTTGCCTCGATGGGTGAGGCACCTTCTCTGCAGTCTCCAGGCCACCGGAGTGTCCCCGGGCTGGTCTCCGCCCTTCAGTGCTCAAGTGGGCTATAGGGTATTCTGGTACTCACCAGAGCCAGTATTCCTGTTCAATTTATAGATGTCCGTGGTATCGCTGCAACTCGTGCAAGTTGTTGGGAGGGTGGGAGATGAATGGCCGCACCAATTCAGAGCAGCGGCCCACTCAGCAGGAGGCAGCCGCTTCTAGGCACTCACGTTGTGTCTCCTGAGCTTCGTTGTGGGCGACGTGGCAGGCGTGTTCCGTTAAGCATGCCCGTGGATTGAGCTATGGCCTGAGTTTCATCATCTGCGTGGCCCCAGAAGGATTGCAAAAAATGACCCGTATGGCCGCGTCATGTGTGGCGCACCTCAAACTTACAGCCGGGAGCCCCGTCCCCGGGCGCCGATCGGAGCCACTTCCAGGCTCCCAGCAACAGTCAAAGGGCTCCTCGCTAGCCCCACAAGTATTTCGGCGGCCCAGCACGAGTAGGAGATGGTGCCTGATAGATTCAGTGGATGTGTGTCACCTTCAGACACGGGACGCGGTAGGGCACCATGAGGCCAACGTAGCGCCGGGTGCGCCGCTCTCTACACCTCCGATTGCTGCCGCCCATCACCGCTGCTGGAAACGGGACCCCCTCCGGTCCGATGCACACCCCGGCTCTCCGGAGGCCGCACACCCCCTTGAACACTGCGGGGAGACTTCTTCCTCACGTACCGCTGTTTTCGGCTGTTTGTCGAAGCTCGGGTGCCCCTCCTCCACCGCTCAAGCTACGCAGACGGAACCCTTGTCGGGCCGGCGATCCGTTCTTCGCCTCCGCTTGATCGATTTCACCCGTTCCTTCACCCAGGGCACTCCGGGTGGGCTCCGGTTTCAAAAAAAGGTTACTCAGTTTACATTATCTCAGGATAAGTGGATGGATTTTGGTGGAGAACGGGTGCGCTCGGACGGAGCCGCTCTAGGTTGAAGCCATCTTGCACGGCGGTTGGCCACGCCCCCGTTTTTTCTTTTTAATTTCTACATTGCCTGTATTTGATTTGGAGAACTAGAACACAGCAATTTGCTTGGCCCCAGGCTTCAGAAATATAGATGGTACAGGGTGACTAGCTGTCAGAGACTAATGCTAATTGGCCTCCTATAGGCTCAGGCAGGGAAAAGGCAATTTTCAAAATTATTACGATTCCGACATTCGCGGTCACTGCACACCAGGCCACTTGGTTGGAGTTCATCCCACTTCGCATATCAGACGCCTTATTCTGACTTCAGAAACAGCCTGGGCTCTTGTACCATTCTATCCAGATCCTATTGTGCCACTATGGGAATGCTAGGGTTATTGCCCTCCCTTCAATTTTGAACCATTCTCAATGGTTCTTTTGGTCAGTTGCAGTTTTTTATTGATCATTTCACCTTACTGCTTATTTTAACTCTACTATTTCCTCTTCTCTAGCTCTAATATTATTCCTTATTAGCAGATCACGCTTGTATCACCATTGCGCCTGCCCTTTAAAGTTGTTTTGATTCCAAGTTTCACAGTTGTTGTTGCACACATGATTGACACCCTGGCATGTGTGTGCATGGTTTGATTTGTTGGACCTTCTGGATTTTTACAAGATCGGTTATTGACTTTAATATTTTTTTTCCCCATTTCCTCCTCCCTTCCTTTTCTTCCCCTTTTTCTCTCTATATTCCTAGCAGGCATTTTCATCTCAGGCATAACCCCTTATGTCCTGATGATGGTCCCTATATTTGATAAAGGAATCGAAACATCGTCGACAATAGTACCATGACTTCTACTATTGTTATGTAATTAGACATGTGAGCATTGGTACTTTAAGATATATGTGACATGACTATTTTGCCTTTATTGTAGCCACGTGAAAAATGTCTGAGCCTAGAAGTCTTCTGCTTCTTTTTGTGTGTTTTTCCCACCTCATGGATGCACTATATTTTTAAATAATTTCCATTTAGATTCTTGGCATAGATTTCATTGTATGTCTATGTAATATGGTTCATGATATTTCATGGTGAGGGACCCGTGTTCCTTTAAATAAAAAAAAAAAAAATTTTTTTCTTGCAAGCCCCATTCCTGAGATGGAAGAATTACTATTTTAATATGTACTCTGGTTTTCTACATAGGATAACTTTGCCTCCCACAGTGGAAATAACGTTTGAGGCTTCATCGCTGCAGGGGCACGGTAACATTAATTTTTTACATGTCTCACCAATAAATCCTATGCACCATGCATGTTCCAATCATTGACTGGGACGAGCCCTTTCTGCTGATTTTGGTGGAATTTAGTTACTAGAAGTGAGGGACTAGCTGAGAGACCTACTCCCTTCCCTGAGAGGGGCTGCCAGCCTTCCCCAGTCTGTTGCTCATTCATTACTTTATAGTACTTTTTTATTCCCTTATTGAAGGCTGTTAGCTTATCCATGGCAAGCTTGGTAGAGGATCTTGTAATTAATGAAGAGTTGCAGTACTTCTGTGGGGGCAAATTCCCCTGTTTTTTTTTTACCAAGTTTAACTTTGAGCCTAATTGAGTGCGCTTTTAGAAGCAAAGAACTTCTTGTGCGCATTCTTTGCCTAATCAAGGTTCCTTCATCAAGATTTATCCAACTCTGTCTTCAATTGAAATTACAGTTGGAGTAGCGATTGATTACAGTTAGTTATGATAATTTGGCAGTTGTTAATGATGTAATACATGGCCAACTTTAGAGCAGTGTAGAGCAGTGTAAACACACACAAAATCCTCAATCCACACCAATCCACTTAGATAATGGTAATGTAATTTGTTAAAAGTCACACAGGGGTGGCAGAGTAATGAAGTGATAATGTGAAAAATTAAAGAAAACTAATATTGTAACATTATATCAAAACGTTTACGATGTCTCTTGTGACGGCTGCAAATAGATTAGAACTACTCGCAGCTGATGTGGCTTGTTTGTAGCTCCCTCTTATTTTTTATTTTGCAGTACCATTCCTGACAGCTGATAGTGGCCAATTTGCCAAAATTCTAAATTTCCAGGTCTCCAAGTAATAAAAATGCTTAATACCAGTACTAGCTAGCCATCAATTAGCAACTGCCACAGCTCCAATGGCCGACCAGTTGTTCAAATAAGGCTTCGTATGCCAACAGTGGTCCGCCTGGAAGACTGGGTGGTACGGCAAACAGAAAGAAGGGAGGGGAAGCAAGGGCCAAGAGAAGGCCGGCAGGTGGTAAGGAGGACACTGGTTCGCAAGTTGCACCAAACACTAGTTTGGCCACTTCTGCAGCACTCTGTCACCCCGTTAACTTCTCACCTAACGAGGCAGAACTTACCATACAGGCTGCGGTGGAGCACGGAGCATTGAGGAATTCAACAAAGCTGTACCCCTGTTAGTGCCTGCTGTCCATGCCACATGACACCTTCTCCAGCTGGCGCCCCCGCTAAGTGCCGACAGCACTGCAAGCGGTCCTCCTTTTCAGAAAAAATAGCTGTGTACACGTATGAGATGCATGAGCGCACACATCTCCCAACAAACTCCCAATGAACCTCAGCAGCAGCCAATCCACAAAAGGAATTCATTAGAAACATATCCCACCGGGGATAATAAGCACACCGACAGACCAACTAAAACTAGTAATATTATTAATAGCATTATTGACCCTACAATTCTACAGCATCTTCTGTATCCCATCTTCTAATTGAGACAAAACGTATCATAGTGTCATTACAGTATTTGTTCTTTATATTCTATTTAATTTCTCAACACAGTCTTTCATTTCTGTCTTAACAATCTCTTTACTAATTCAAGATGGTTCTTCTAGTTCTGTTCCACTCTCAGACTCAGTTTCAAATTTGTACTGGCAATGATTCACTCCACTATAATTCTCTAGATCTTCCTCTTCTCCTTCTTTTTCTTCTTCTTCTTCAAAGACTGTAGATAGATTGATTCACTTGGGCGAGGCATACTTTCTATTTGGCACTCTCCTTGTTGACCTTTTCACCACTGACAATTCACTTCCAATAGTTTCAGTCTTTGTCTGTCTCTCAAACTTTTCACCTGGTTTACAGTGCTTTTTTTTGCAAGTTCTTTTTCTTGGAATTTCTTCTTCAGCTTTTCTCTGTTCACCAACAGTCTTTTTCAGAGTCTCTTTATTCTCCAAGGAACTTAGATTGAACCTGAGCTTAAACTTGAACTTGATCTTTGAACAGCTTTGTCTGCTTTCCACAGCTATGAGAGAGGCACTCCGTAAGTAATAAAACAACTCTCAAATTGTCCAAGGAGAAAATTGGCATTCCATATATAAATTTCCAAACAATTACACAGTCATTCAAATACAAGAGTACTTGTTGGTAGTCACAGTGATAGTTTTTATCTATTTCTTGTAATGTGAATGACATACACATCCAACATGTTAAAATATTAAAATCTCGCTCACTTCAATTGTGAGAGAAATATATATTAAACAAATATAAAAAATATTGATTGCTAAAACATGATACCAAGATAATATATTGATCCACAAAGATTCAAACCATCTTGGGGAGCATAACCACATCAAAGTGTAACCCTAATTGTAAACAAGACAAGCGCCATATACACATTTATAGTAAATTGATCAACCAATATAAATTGGTTCATAGTTCACATTGGCATCCTTCCTCTGCAATATTATATTGATGTACATTCATTAAACTCATCTTTTCTCTTGATTCATCTAGCTTCAAAATTGACATGCACAGCTATAGTCATCAAATCGTATATGAGACATGGCCTAAAACATTAAAGCAATAATAAATTGATATTTTACAATTTTCCACAAGTTGATCCCAGTTTTTAATCTTCAAACAGACACCAATACCTAAGATAAATTTAAAACCTATGAAAATTCAATGAACAAGCACCATTACATTTTTCAATCCATATTATTGAAATAAAGAATACTACCATTCACCTGAGCTGGTATAACAAAACATTGCCAATTTAAATAGAAAAAAAAGCTTTGCCTTACCTAATTATTAGTATCCAGAAGGTATTTTTGCATTCATTTCTCATCCATTCTTGAAATTTAAATGATAGAGCCATAAACATTTTCAGTAGTTCCCTACAAATAAATATAGTCCTTTAAGCTCCCAACAGTCATATTATAAATTGCTGAACTACGTCCTATCCATATTCTGTCATAATTAATACTCAAAGAGATACTGAGCATCCTTTATTAGCATCCATTAATAAGATTGACCATATCGACACATAGTTTATGAAAGAACACATATAAGACACGTATGAAATACATAAGTCTCGAAATAAAAAAAGGTCCTATTATAAGTAGTAGAAGAATATGCCCAATTCATTACAAACATCCTACAATTATCTAGAAAAAGGCTTTCAGACTTCACCAACAATCTGTAAGTCATGTTATGTTATGTTATGTTATATGACTTTTATATAGCGCAAAATCACCTTCAGGTCTCTAAGCGCTTCTAGAGAAGAGTGAGCGAGTCACTAGGGCAGAAATAAAATAGCAGCGGCGGAGACAGAAGATTACGCGGTCGTTAATGCCTCTCTAAATAGGAAAGTTTTTAAACGCTTCCTAAAGATGAGCAGAGCCGGTTCCCTGCGTAGGTACTCCGGCAGATCATTCCAGATCTGCGGGAGAAAAACAGAGAATGCTCTACCCCCTTTGGATTTAGAGATGTACCTGGGGAAGCTAACCTGCAGGCCTCAGAAGATCGCAGAGTCCGGCCAGGAACATATTTCTCCAAGCGATCTTTTATAAACTTGGGTGCCTGACCATAGATTGCCTTATGGGCAATACATAGACCCTTGAACTGCGCTCGCTGTTTAATAGGGAGCCAATGTAGTTTATGTAACAGAGGGGTAGCGCGTGTTTTTCTAGGAAGTCTAAAAATAAGCCTGGCCGCATCATTCTGCACCACCTGCAATCTCCCAATAAGCTTCTGGGGAGGCCGATGTAAAGGGCATTCCCGTAATCCAGCCTGGAGATGACAGTGGCAGAGACAATTGACTGTAATGAAAATGTTGACAAGAGAGGAGCAAGTTTCCGTAGCTGCCTGAGTAAGCCAGTACAGGTTCCTACTACCGTGGTGACCTGGCAAGACATAGATAGTTCAGAGTCTATTTTCAGCCCCAGGCTTTTTACAACCGGGACTGGTACCGGGACTACACCTAGTTCCGGAGGCCAAAAAGATCACACCAGGGGCTATTACTTGTTGGAATGACGAGCAATTCAGTCTTATCCGGATTTATTTTCAATGAGTTGGCCGTCATCCAGTTCACAGTGAACCTGAGCAACTTCTTGGCCGACTCCTGGGCCTGGCGAGAGTTGTTAAGCCGGATAAGAAGTTGAGTATCATCGGCGTAATTAAAGACCTGACAGTCCATGTGAGTCAGAGTCTCCACAAGGGGTTGCAGATAGATATTAAAAAGAAGTGGAGATAGTGCAGAGCCCTGAGGTACCCCACATGCCAGAGGGCCCAGATCCGATATCTGCTCACCCAGCTGAACTCTCTGAGTACGGTCAGACAGAAATGACTTTAGCCATTGGTATGTTTGCCCGCTGATACCCAGATTGGTGAGACGGTTCAACAGTATGTTATGGCTGACCGTATCGAATGCCGCTGACAGATCTAATAAAATCAGGGCACTCGGCTGTTTATCGTCAGCCATAACTCTGAGCTCGTCCAGAACAGCCAACATCACTAGCTCTGTACTATGATGAGCTCTGAAGCCCGGCTGTCTAGCTTGGAGTAGCTGGTGGTCCTCCAAATACTTCGAGAGTATCTTTAATACGTGCTGTTCCAGCATCTTGGCTAGAAAGGAGAGCTGAGAGATGGGTCTATAGTTCTTTAGAGTAAGGGTATCTGCACCAGGTTTTTTCAACAGGGGGGTGACCCTGGCTTCTTTGAAATTCGTCGGTAGATAACCCATAACCAAAGAATTATTTAGTAGTTCCAGGATCTGCTTCTCCAGCCCTGGCAGGGCCATTTGAAAGATCCTTGGAGGGCAAGGGTCTACCCGAGACCCTGATTTGGTGTGATTTACTAATGATGCTAAGGTGACTGAGTCAATTTTAGGAAAATTGGAAAGCTGACTACTGAGGCAGGGAGAGGGGTAGGTCTGAAGGAGGGAGCAGGAATCGGTGGGGGTTCTGGCAATTTCCGAGATGATATCCTTAACATAACATATGGTTTATTGGCACATTATCGACATTGCTAAGTTGACATGAGCTTCGCTGCCATGATGCCGCTTTTGCGCACGCTACTACATGACTTTGTTTTTGCAAGAATTTGTTTGTGCCTTTCACATGGGAACGGGTTGCTTTTCGCGTTCTCTGCCTTTCCTGGAGTTTAGTCTGAACACGATGTGCAAGGTCGATAAACAATGCCCCTTGTTATTCTGTTCTGGTCAGTCCCTAGCACCTAGACATAACATGCTACACACAGCTGCAGTACTGAAGACTCATGCTTTGATATTACGTTGTTGCATGTTGTTTTAACACACTTGGAGAAAGCCGTTCCATGGAGAAGAGCTCCGCTGTTCCTATGATGTAAACCTTACATCCAGGCTTTAAGGTATGGGGTCTGCTGTCAAAGCCCAGAGATCTTCCTTTATATAAAATAAACTTCTTCTAGCCAAGGGAAGGGTGGTTAGGCCTAAGGGCCCTTATTCCACAGACTTTATATAATGACTACTCCCTTTGTATTCTATGGAATTGTAACAATGCTAATTGTGCTGACTTTATGCATTTTGCTGCTAGTAGTGGCTCGTATACTGTATTGTAGAGCACGATAGTTAAAATAAACATTTTGAACTATTTCAGTGACTCTGACAATTCTTATTGTAGACTAGTATGAGTGAGTGAGCGAAAGAGTACGTCTTGCTCCCGCGATTCCTGAGAGAGTCGGGAGTGTTGTGTTCTGGGTTGTCTAATCATTGTAGCTTTGTAGATATTTGGAGGAGAACGAATGAGACACTATAGCTAGTCGGTATTGGGATTTTTGAGTACTAATGTGGTAGGTTCGTACACCCCTATACACTGAGGTCCTGTTTTCCTGCGCATAGTTCTGTGTATGTGCAGAATCCCTGCAACAACTCTAGTCTGATACCCAAAAAATAATACTGTTGAAAAAGTCATATTCTTTTCTAACAATTTAAAAATTCTCTAGGTATAATACATACTGGTGTAAAATTCCGGGCAATTATAGCAATAGCATCAAACATACTAAACTCAATTCTATCCCCATACCTGAATCTTTAGTTTGGAGGTGTATCACAGGGTAATGGTCGTGAGCCACAAGGGCGACATATTGCAATGCTTCCAGACTTATAGACGGTGACCCAGAAGTCATTTCTATATTGTAGCAGGCCTGGGCGTAGTTCGCGTAGTTTTGCTACGCGTAACTCCGCAAAGTTACAAAAAACTCAGCGAAGTTCCGCGAGTGGCGGAATGCAGTGCGAACTGCAGTTTGTGCTGGTATTCCTGCCGCTCAGGTAGCTCGCGCTCGCAAACTTACTGTTCGCGATCGCGAACTTACCGTTCGCGATCGCGAGCAGGGAAAATACTCCTCTGCACATCGCGAAGCGGAGTTTTCTGCACTCCGCGAGCTCCGCGGAGTGCGGAGTGCAGAAAACTCCGCAAACTCCGCGAACGGAGCGAAGTTCACCGCCCAGGCCTATATTGTATTATACACATGGCAGCCATATTGGGCAAGTATTCAAAACCACAATATGTCAACAGCCATCTTAGAAGAGAAAACAATTTCATTATTTTTCAAACAAACTAAAATAAATAAATAATGTTGTGAACATTTTGTTAGCAACAGGTCGAATAACAACTTGAAATTTCGCACAAATGGTAACTAAATCAGGCACACATTCATAAGTCACATTCACTTGATGAGATACAGATTTCACCATATCAGCCAGACCTTTGCAGTAATCCAGCATAATGCCATCAGTTATTGAAACTTTTGCAGCTGATGGAACACATCAAAGCCTCATTGCTCTCCCCATAATGATCTCATGGGGCGACAAACCAGTCTTTCTATCAGGAGTACTTCTCAGACTCATCAAAGCATGAGGAAGGGTGTCAGGCCATTTCAAACCAGTTGAATCACAAACTTTAGCCAGTTTATTCTTGAAAGTTCCATTTGCCCTCTCTACAACTCCAGACAAATGTGGATTATAGCTCCAGTGGAACTTCTAGCTGATCTGAAACGCAGTGCAGATGATTTGCAAAACCTAATTTCTAAAAAATATGTACCACGATCTGTCTCAATAGCAGTGGAGAGCCCAAACCTCATTATCAACTCCCTTAACAACAATTTGGCTGCTGTAAGACTGTCTGACTTCTGGGTTGGATATGTCTCAACCTATTTAGAGAATAGGCAGACAATTAATAAGATGTACTTCAAGCCATTGTCAATAAAGTCTGACTGAAGTCTTGTAAATTGGCCCTCTGATTTACCAATGTGGTGCATGACTGTAACAGTCCTTTTTACCTAATTCTTTAACTGGCACACCATGCACCTTCCACAAACATCCTCAGCAACATTTAGAAATTTGATATTTTCCCAATATCTTTTTAATATTCTAGTCTGACTATCTCTACCTGCATGTGACTATACAGGTATTTACACTTTAGATACAACATCGAATCTGGAAGGACATATTTACTCTCAGCATTTATATACAAATCTTGATAATTTTTCTTGTAACCCAATTTTCCCATCATCTGGTGGATCTTCTTGGAGATCTCTCAGCTCACTCAGAATAGCTTGGATGGAACTCATAAAGAAACAGTTTATATTTTCGTATTCTGTACAGTACTTGTTTTTGATGCGTCATCTTCATTTACACCACTGTCTCATAATGCAATGCACAGCATCTCGCCATCTGCTCTGCATACTTGTTCCCAAGTGGGACTAAATCCATTCCAGCCTTATGGGCAACACAGTTGCAAACAGCAATTACCTTTGGTTGTCGTATTCCTTTCAGCAAACCCAGTATATAATCATTATTTTTAATTGGTGCTCTAGAAGATGTAAAAAAAAACCCTTTGGGACCAGAGTTGGCCAAAATCAATCACAACTCCAAAACCATATTGGTTGTCTGTGGATATCATCACATTCAAATACTCTTTTAGGCAAAAAGCTCTTGTCAATGCAACCAGCTCTGCCATTTTTGCTCACGTTACATTCGGCAGAGAAGATGCTTTTAAGGTCACTGTACATACTGCATAGGCAGCTCTCTGTGCACCATATTGGTTTCATAAACAAGAATCATCAACAAAATAATGTCAGATCAGCCATTTCTAGAGGAACATCAATCAACAAGCTCCATGTCTTTGCAATTCCTGTCTGAAATAGGAAGCAGTGTTGCTGGATTCAAACTACTACACCTCTTAAAAGGAATGTTTTCAACTGCAAGTATCACTTGCTCATAACGAGTTAGCCAGCTATTCGTCATATGCTGAGTTATCATTTTAATTAACAATATCTCTACTGAGTGTGGAACATAAACAATTAAAGAATGACCCATGACAAATTCTTTTATTCTGCTAATTGGCAATGTAAACAGCTGCAACCAATTTCAAACAACCTAGATATCTTACAGCTACTGGATCCAATACACCTGACAACAGGCCAATGGGTGCATTAGACACTATGCCTCTGTGTCAGAATTGAAAGTGAACATCCACCTTTTTCTTGGCAGTGCAAATAAAAAGTTAGACTGTAATCAGGCATACCGAGTGTGGGCGTGATGGAGCAAGGTCTCGGACATGAGACTTGCTCGGAAGCAATCCTCTCGTTTTAACTTATAAGCGAATTACTAACGACGTGTCTTGTGATTAATAATATGCATTTTCATTACACGCGGGAAAAGAATGAAGCTTGCCTATGTGTTTACTAACTGCAATAACACGGACGTAGGACTAGAACGCATTTTAACACGGGATCTTTACTGCGCATGCGTCTACTGCATCTACGTAGTATGACGTGCTGACGCTTGGAGGGAAATTCTGGCGCTTGCCCAAAGAGCTATAAAATGGCCGCTTGAAAGCTCACATGCATGGCACCTGCTTTGCTGAAATTAGAAAATGAATTTATAACTAACGCAAATGCAGAAAAAGAAATAATAAAGGGTATGGGTCAGAGTAGAGGTTGGTGGTATACAGTGAAATCATTTTATTTTTGAGAATAACATTTCTCCTTTTGACTTTATTATTAGTGTGTATTTGGGCCTGTTAAAGTTGTCTGAGTCGAGCAGACTGACGTCGTCCAACGCATGCGCCCTGGTACGGAAGCTTGGAGGATGACTAAGGATTTGTCATGCGTCCAAGGTCGACGGAGATGTGCCCTGGGAACACGAGGGTGAAGAGTTCATATGAAGGAGCTAATTCGAGAAAACTGTTACATTTGTATTAATAAAGTTTAAAAGATGTATGGGAAAGGAAGGGCGGAATAAAAGTTTGAGGGGAGGAGTTTGGGAACAATGGTTTAAAGAAATGAATGAAGTATAAGCATGGTGTGATGATCATCCCCCCCTCGCCTGTCCAATCAGAAGTTAGTATTCTGTACAAATGAAACATTAATTGGTGGTACATGCCTATGGAAGGGTATAATTGAAGTAGTTTAGTTAGTTAGTTAGGCTAAGCTTGTTGGGAGCGGAAGCAGCAGAAACAATTCGAAGCTCGTGATGCTGTCAGTGCTGGGGTGGTGCTGATGCTCTGAAATGCTGATGAAGAAAACGAATGCAGAACCATCTACTTAATTTGGGTGGGTTAGAAAGAAGATCGCGGAAGAACCACGAGGAGGAAGAGAGTGTCAGAGAGGGGTGAGACGTAGTCGTCGGTAATTAGAGAGGTGAAGTATCCTGTCCTGATTCCTGTCCTGAAGCCTTTGTCTCCTGATTCTGTCCTCGGAGGCCCTTACCAGCCCTTTGGCCAGGGGGTTGGTCTTCATACTATACTTTGGTAATTATGAAATTCATCGTTTGATAAATGCTCTTCTGTCTCTATCCTCTTCCTTCTGAGCACAGTTATTTGTGTGGATCTGAATCTTGATGTTTATCTGAGTTGGCACTCTCGTGGATGAGGGTGTTTGTACTGAAACGCTTTTGAGATGGTTCAAAAACCCCTAATTTAGATAAAGATTTTAAACTTACTGAGTCTGTCATTATTTTTTTTTATTGAGAAATGTATAATAAGTTATGTCAATTATCGCCATCAACTAGTTCCACCTAACTGGTCCATTGAGCAGAGGAAAGAACTGTTTGATCAGTGAAAGGTTTAGTTAAAGAAGAAATAACTAGATCTTGAGGTATGAGAAACATTATATAATAAACTAAAAGGTTCCAGTGGTATACTTAGCGGCAGAACGGAAGTGAGTTGTATGGGCCCAAATGAGTATATGGTAGTGGAGTATCTGTTGCTAGTACACCGCTGGATCAGTTTTCTGGTAGCAGAGCTATGGTTTTTAGTAACTAGTTTGGTGATAAGTATAGATTATTGATTTTTGGTTAATGTCTTAACAAAAGAGTTAGTGTTCTGTTTTTATGTTGTCTGGAAAATTCCCGGGGAATGAATAGCAGGTGGCGATAGAAACCACACTGCAGTGAGGTTACTTGTCTGTTGGAATAACACTGAGAAGCTAGGTAGGGCTGGCAGTGTTAAAGTAGGGACTATTTTCTGTGTAAAAGTGAGAGTGATTGATAGCAAAGAGTTCGCTGGTGAAATTTTGGTGTTATATCACCTAGAAAGGGTAACACTGAAGGAGTAGCAGGTTCTTCTAAGCTAGATTGGCAGCAAAAGGAGTTCGCTGGTGAAATACCGATCTCAAAATTCCCTAACGGGAGATATCGGAAGAGTAGCAGGTTCTCTGGAGCTAAGGTGAAGAGTAAGCGGAAGGTTTTACTCGCAGTGAAAGAAAATAAACTATCCTTTTGATTTAGTGGAACAGACAGAGTAGCGAATGTTTTTACGTTGTTAATAACAAAGAAGTTAAAGAATTTTTGAAGAAATAAAATTTCATATTACCTTGCAAAATGAGGGTCAGTTGCCGGAGTGGGACTGACGTCACAGAGAGCCGTGCTGGGATTGGTAGATACAGCGGGCGTGTGACAGGAGGAGCTTGGTAAAGGAGGGGTGAGAAATCACCTGAGTAGGATCGACGTCACAGAAGAGCCGCGCTGGGATTGGTAGAAGCAGCGGGCGCATGACAGGAACAGCATTGTAAAGGAGGGGTCAGTAGAGAGGAGCAGAGCTGACATCAGGAAAAGGCCGTGCTGACATTGGTCAGAGTACGAGTGTGAGCCTGATTTGATTGGACATTTAGTTAGAAGCCGCGCTAGGATTGGAGGAGAGAAGGATTGTATGCAGGATTTTGATTTGACTGTCAGTGCAAGACGTACAGGAAGAAGATTTCAAGGGTTTGCGGAATACAATTTCCTACACCGTTCTTCGAAGATGTATGGAGAGAAAAGAAAGATGTCAATTTTTAAGAGAATAAAGAATTTCTTTGTTAAGGATAAGCCTGTGTTGACTAGAGAGGGCATTCCTATTCCGCCACCGAAGACACCAGCATCTTTTATGATGATGGAAAGGGGATATCATACCTGCGTGTGGTTGGAAAACTGGGTAGAATACATGAAGGATGATGGTGTGTTAGCATTTCCTAAGGATGGTACGTTTAATGGGAGGATTCTTCAGAATTTGAGATTGAAAATGAATGATTTAGAACGGAGACCTAGGTTAACTCAATATGAGGCTTTGGAAGAATGGGAGACTGAGTCATATGAAAGAGAGAAATGCAGAGGTGGAAGATATAGAGGATTCTTTCCGAGACATTTGCATGAGACACGAGAAGGGCAGATGAAACAGTGGAGGAGAGCTATGGTATCAGAAGGGTTATATCCAGTGTTGATGGCTGAGGAACAATCTGGAGGAAAGTGTAAAGAGAAAACGAAACATATGAATTCGACAGGATATGGAGAGTCAGATGACGAATTGTTAGAGGATATTTTAATTAAAAATCCACGACCGTATCAAGAAGCAGCTAGTAAGGTTGTCCCAAGTGCGCCCATAATGGGAATACCATTAACTCCACAGATTTTACATGAAACATCATACAACAGAGGGTTGGAAGATAATGAAAGAGAAGCTTTAAACAAAACCAGGGAAGAACTAGTTCAAAGGATAAGTCAATTGAATTTAAATACTGAAGCTTTGACAGTACCAGTAACCATTGGTCCAGTAATCCCATTATATGGGGATATTAAGATTTGCCAGAAACCACAACTCGTGACAGTTCCATTAAGTGATCCTAGAAAAGAGGTAGTAATCACAGATGATCAAGTTAGTGAAAGTGAGTCGGTTATTTCATTAATGGATCTCCCTATTGTGGAACCTCATGTGGAAACTCAAAAGAGAGTTACGCCTATGAATTTGAGAGAGAGAAGACCCTTGGTTCCGGCTGGAACTTCAGGTACAACAGTAGTTACCTCTGAAGAATTAGAGAGGTGGGCTCAGGAAAGGGATAATCGGAACCCAATACCAAAACTTTTAGATATCAGTAGATTGAAAGCGGAATTGGAAGAGATGATGACAGGATGCGTGGGTACGGAAAGATTAAACGTTTACAATGATGAAGAATTATTGTATCTATGTAAGAGTATAACCAGGAGAGCAAGACTATTTCATGAGAGATTAAAGGAAGTTGCTTCAGAGATTGGAATAGACATAGGGAAATCAAAATTATTACAGAAGCCCTATCGAGTGGATTTTACTGATAAAGATTTAGAAAGTGTGAATCTTGAAGCTTGGAGGATGACTAAAGATTTGTCACGCGTCCAAGGTCAACGGAGATGTGCCCTGGGAACATGAGGGTGAAGAGTTCATATGAAGGAGCTTATTCAAGAAAACTGTTACATTTGTATCAATAAAGTTTAAAAGATGTATGGGAAAGGAAGGGCGGAATAAAAGTTTGAGGGGAGGAGTTTGGGAACAATGGTTTAAAGAAATGAATGAACTATAAGCATGGTGTGATGATCATCCCCCCCTCGCCTGTCCAATCAGAAGTTAGTAATCTGTAAAAATGAAACATTAATGGGTGGTACATGCCTATGGAAGGGTATAATTGAAGTAGTTTAGTTAGTTAGTTAGGCTAAGCTTATTGGGAGCGGAAGCAGCAGAAACAATTCGAAGCTCGTGATGCTGTTAGTGCTGGGGTGGTGCTGATGCTCTGAAATGCTGATGAAGAAACCGAATGCAGAACCATCTACTTAATTTGGGTGGGTTAGAAAGAAGATCGCGGAAGAACCACGAGGAGGAAGAGAGTATCAGAGAGGGGTGCGACGTAGTCGTCGGTAATTAGAGAGGTGAAGTATCCTGTCCTGATTCCTGTCCTGAAGCCTTTGTCTCCTGATTCTGTCCTGGGAGGCCCTTACCAGCCCTTTGGCCAGGGGGTTGGTCTTCACACTATACTTTGGTAATTATGAAATTCATCGTTTGATAAATGCTCTTCTGTCTCTATCCTCTTCCTTCTGAGCACAGTTATTTGTGTGGATCTGAATCTTGATGTTTATCTGAGTTGGCACTCTTGTGGATGAGGGTGTTTGTACTGAAACGCTTTTGAGATGGTTCAAAAACCCCTAATTTAGATAAAGATTTTAAACTTACTGAGTCTGTCATTATTTTTTTTTATTGAGAAATGTATAATAAGTTATGTCAATTATCGCCATCAACTAGTTCCACCTAACTGGTCCATTGACCAGAGGAAAGAACTGTTTGATCAGTGAAAGGTTTAGTTAAAGAAGAAATAACTAGATCTTGAGGTATGAGAAACATTATATAATAAACTAAAAGGTTCCAGTGGTATACTTAGCGGCAGAACAGAAGTGAGTTGTATGGGCCCAAATGAGTATATGGTAGTGGAGTATGTGTTGCTAGTACACCGCTGGATCAGGCGCATGACACAGACTTTCTCTCAGCTCTCCAAATGCACCAGAATATTCTTTGTCAAATTGCTCCAGATCTTGAATGTCACCACATGTCAACCTGACTAAAGGTTTTGCAATCAAGGAAAAGCTTGGAATCCACTGACGACAGTAGCTGACATTTCCCAGAAACATCTGAACTTCCCTTTGGGTGGTGGGTGGCCTCATTTTCAGAATTGCAGAAACACATTCATTTGAGACTTTCATCACCCCTTTTTCAATATTGTGTCCAAGATAAATCACTTCCTTCTTACAGTACTGCATCTTAGTTGGAGAACCCTTGTGCCCATTCTCAGCTAGATGATTCAACAGGGCAGTTGTATCACGCTTACAGTCCTCCTTTGTCTTAGACTCAATCAGTAGGTCATTTATATACTGCACTAACACTGAATTGTAAAGCAGGCTCAAACTTTCTAGATCTTTCTTCAGAATTTGACTAAAGATCGAGGGACTTTCGATAGACACTTGTGAGATTCTACACCACATGAGAACTTTATTCAAAAATTGGAAAGCAAAAAGAAATTGGGATTTCTCATGAAAAGGAATTGAGAAGAACGCTTGGCATGCGTCAATGACTATATACCATTCTGCATTTGATGGAATTCGGAGCACAATTACTGCTGGATTCAGTACCATCAGACAACATGGAATCACTATCTTATTAATCTTTCAAAGATCTTTCAGAGATCTTGCACAATCTTCCACTTACCATTAGCTGTCTTTATTCTCATAAATAGGAGAATTACACAGAACAAGTGCTTCCTGGAAGATTCCTGCTCAATCACTGGTTTCATTCCCTCTTCTGTTTCTTTTGAAAGTCTGTATTGTCTAGTTCTAGGAAATATTTTATCTGGCTTCACTTTTATTTTAACTTACTCTGCTCTTTTAATCAGTCCAATTTCTTTTCCAGCAAAATCCAATACCTCATCTTTTACAGTATGTGTTAAATCCAGAAGTAGGCCTTCCTTTGTCAAATCTGGGAACAATTGAACTCCAGCATCTGGTGAGTTTATTTTGAACATTGAATCCCCAACTTTTGTTTTAATTGTAACACCCTCCGCTGTGCAGTAGATCACTCAATTCATTTTGCAAAGCATGTATCAGGAAATTCGCAGGACTTTAATCACACTAAATGAATTTGTGCTTATTTTCAAACTGACCAGTTTTACCTGGGACATCTGCTGGAACTTCTTTCCCAAGTGGGGTCGGTTTGGGACTTCCACAGAATGAACTGTAGAACTGGTAGCCCCCATATCAATTAAAAATTAAACGGGATGGCCATTGACTTCTCCATCAACATATGAGCCACTTTGGTCTATGTCTAGGACTGCTCTAAGTACACAATCCTCTCCCCCCTCAGCAACAGATAACAGAGTATCAATGGACTCTGTTGGTACCCTGCATTATAGGGCATCTTGTTTCTTATGTTTTACTGTATCATTGGGGCTGAAGTCATTGACATTCGAAATTATTTCTGATTCTGGCACCCTGCTTGACATTTGGTATATTTGGGACCACCACATTTCTCTGTATTTGTTGAACAACTTCCCCCTGAATCCAGCTTGGATTCTGATGACACTCCCTCTTCCAGTGGTCGGTTTTCAAGCAGAAGTGACAAGCAATGTTTCTGTTCATCATCTCAACATTCATATTTGTGCCATCATTGTTCATCATTTCTCCTCTACCACCTTGCATCTGCTACACTCCATTTCCTATCTATACACCTTGCATTTGATTCATCCCATACATTTCAGGGTGAACAAAATTTATATTTGAACCCCCATTTAATTTGGGACCCTCTCTCAAATTGCTTTGTCTGGGCAATCGTAAGCTTCTCCGTTAGTGTTTTCTGCTTTGCATCAAAATAATCACTGCTATATTTCTCCAGCTTCAAGATCTCATCTATACCCTTTTTCTCCCAACACAATTCACTCTGTTGACTGTGATTACCAATCTCTGGCCTCAGACCCATCACGAAGGCAGATATGAATCCACTGACACCATCTTTCTCTGTATCATTGATTCCACTGTGTTTCTAGAAAATTTCCAAGAGACTCTCATAAAAGGCATAAACTGACTCTTTCGGTTCTGGTGAAGGTTTCAAAAGGTTTATCCAATTTATATCCTTCTCAGGAACTCGTTTTTTCAAATAATCAATCACCTTCTGGTATTTTACAGCTATGTCCACAGCAGGAGCATTATTATGAGTTTCTCTGGCAGGTTCCTGTGTTGGCCAGCCAACCATAGCATTGCATTCTGCCCACAAATCACTAGGAACCGCAATATCAAAAAGTGAATTTAAATCAGTGCACAGCACTTGGGAAATGTTTGTCAATCTGGTACTTCCTTGTACCACCTCTCAGGTTCCTCCCACCATTTCAGAAAATTATTAGTAAAGGCATACAATTCAGTCCAAGGCACATGCACCAAATTGCACCAGATTCCCTCTATGGATTTCCCTTAAAGGAAACTCTAGCACCGCTGCCCCTGTCATTGCTTCTGAATCACCTGCTACACTCCTTGCCCTACTTTTAGTCTCTTTTGATTTCTGTTTGTTAGCAATACTTCTCTTCCATCTTTTTTGATGTCTCTTTAAAACACTCTATTGTCTAGTTTTAACATTTAAATCTTTTATATGAGCTCTCGTAGTAATCAAACCCATTTCCTTAATTTCATTATGAGTCAAATACATTTTATAAATTTGTTTAGCATTTTTCATCTTGTTGATGTCAGCTACACATTCATCACTTAGATCCTTTAACTTATCATGCGCTTACTTTCTGGCAGCTTATTTAATGCCAATGCAAATTTCTCTAGGAGCCCCCACAGGTGCAGTAGCTTGAACCTGAACCTCAGGTTGCACACCTCTACTTGTACTAGGTAACTTTGATATTTCTGTCTTAGTTGGTGCACTCACTTCCACTCCTGTAGGAGCTTGCACAACAGCACCATCTCCCTCAGTACTCATATCAGGTCCTGGACTACTTCCACTTGTCCCTGTTGCTCTTGCTGTGTCTGGGGGTGGCCTAGGATTTAAAAGATCATTCAGGAAATGATCCTCCTCATCAGATTCATCAGTTTTCCTTTCTCCCTTTTTTGTCTTGACTTTCTCATTAGTTTCTTGAACTATGGCAGGGAAAGTCTTTACACACTTTATCTTACACACTTCTCTTGCCTGTCCCACTTGCTCTAGAGCCGGTCTAAATGACTCCTTCGCCTGCTTTGTCATTTTGTTTCTCTCTTTCTCTATTGCCATCCGATCCGATAAATTTAGTGCCTCAAATTGTGTGGGTCTGGGCATCCGCTTCATAACACTCATAGTCTGTGTAAGAAAATCCAGCTTTTATTAGCAAAGATGCCCTCTATAGGAAATTGCAAATCTTTATTAGAAGAAGTATAATCATGCCATTCAGAAATCCAGGTCCATGTTTAAAACTTTGTGTACTTCATCATTTCAAATGCAGGCGTACTTTCTGCAGGTAATTTATGTCCCATACATATACTACAGTCACTTTAGGCTTTTAAATGCACTCCCCAATATTTTTCCACTTCACACTACCTCAAAATCAACTTAGAATCACAACAAACACATTAGCGAACAGCAACCAATCCCAGCACTACTCTGTCAAAGGTCAAACTATCACCGCACGACTTTGTCAGCAACCAACTAATCAGAGCGCAGCTTTATGGTGTTGTCTCACCAATCTCACTGCAGTACCCTGGCTAACAGCGCCACTTCTCCTTGAACAGGAAGACAATTACAAAACCTCTTCTACACCAATAAACGAAATAATCCCTTGTCTGTTTACCCTAAATAGGAAATAAAAGTCAGTAAATCAAGTATGATAATTAAATTGCAAACCACGAAACTTCAGAAATAAGAAACAAGAATTCAGAATCAAGAACAGATAATGAAAAGCACTGTTTAAACTATAATTCACACCAGGTAGACCCTCATCCAACAGCAAGCTACCCCAGCCAGTGAGCTCTCTTCCCATGCACCTAGGAACAGGATAGACCAACTCAAATTAAGCACACATATCTGGAAAGGAAAGCTCGTCAGTTCAGAATCCCTGTCCATGTGTATGCTGAGCCTCGCACTACACACTACCTGATACAGACAAGTAAAACCACAATACCTTGAGATCTTGGATTTTGACAAATCCGATAACCAAACCAACCAATGTAAAACCAAATGAGATTACAAATATGAATAATACATCAACAAAACAGTGATTAATCCACCAATTGAACCCACAATAAACATTGCATATCCAAACAACTCACATAGACCACAGGAATCCATTTTTTAGACTCATACTTCAATCATACACATAAATCAGTTCACCCTATTTATACTTGCACTCTAAATCATTCAAGAAAGCACTGCAAGCCAATCACCAGGAGTCTCCAGTACCAGAACTTTTGAGGCAAAGTTCCAAAAATCCACTATTTCCTCAGATTATGCATTAAGGACTGAGAAAACTTCTGTGAAACGAAAATAACTCTGGGGGAAGCCCTTAAAATGAGGAGGAGCTCTTTAAACTCAACCCTCCTCTGCTACCATTTTGTGGGCACAGATCACGAACCCCAATTTTCAGGACACCCCAAAATTCAAGATACCCACAATTTATCTCAGGAAGTTCTGTTTCAGTTTGATCTTGCGCTAAAAGGCACCCTTCCCATCAACAGACCCAACATTAGTTAAGCAGAGTATCAAATAAGTAACTGGGACCACTCACTAACTGAGTTCTAGATCAGGGAAAAGTTAAAAGGTTTTATTGCAAAATCTCAAAATGTAAGCGATATAGAGTAAAAGTTAAATGCCATGAAGGGCTAAATGCAGAGAACATGTTTAGAACTCAGAAATATTTTAAGTCTTAAATGAAACAGCAAAATTGGTTCACTGACACAACATCAATGTAAAAAATATCGGTGTTAAAAATATCGAGTAAAAAACATAGACAACAAAAATATCGACTCCTATACTTAAACAGGTAAGTACAAAAATATTGACTAAAAAATATCGATGTAAAAAATATATATGTATTAAAGATCGACTTTTATATAAATATAAAATAAAATAATATATATTAAATATTAAATATAATTTTAACAAAATAAAATAAATTTAATATACATTTTAATAAAATATAACAAATAAACTTAATAAAAAAATACAACACAAACAAAATAATTTATACATATATATTTACTTTAAAACAATTAATAAACTATTATATTTAATTTATGTTAAAAGTTTAAAATAATATAAAAAATAAATATATATATTAATGATTTAAAATATAAAAAACAAAAATCTATAATAAATTAAACAAACTATTAAAAAATATTTAAACTTAAATTCCACAATGCAATCAGTGCAACAGTAGGGAAAGTGTTGGATAGCGGAGGGGTCAAAATTACTATTTCCACTCCAGTGAGAGCAACAGTAGGGTAAAGTGTTAGATAGCGGAGGGGCAAATATTACTATTCCCACTCCAAAGAGTGTAACAGTAGGGAAAGTGTTGGATAGCGGAGGGGTAAAAATTACTATGCCCACTCCACTGAATGCAACAGTAGGATAAGTGTTGGATAGCGGAGGGGTAACATTTACTATTCCCACTCCACTGAGTGCAACAGTAGGGAAAGTACTGGATAGCGATGGGGTAAAAATGACTATTCCCACTCCAGTCAGTGTAACAGTAGGGAAAGTGTTGGATAGCGGAGGGGTAAAAATTACTATTCCTACTCCAGTGAGTGCAACAGTAGGGAAAGTGTTGGATAGCGGAGGGGTAAACTTTACTATTCCCACTCCAGTGAGAGCAACAGTAGGGAAAGTGTTGGATAGCGGACGGGCAAATATTACTATTCCCACTCAAAAGAGTGCAACAGTAGAGAAAGTGTTGGATAGCGGAGCGGTAAATATTACTATTCCCACTCCACCGAATGCAACAGTAGGATAAGTGTTGGATAGTGGAGGGGTACAATTTTTTATTCCCACTCCGGTGAGTACAACAGTAGGGAACGTGTTGGATAGCAAAGGGGTTTAAATTACTATTCTAACTCCAGTGAGTGCAACAGTAGGGAAAGTGTTGGATAGCAGAGGGGTAAAATTAACTACTGCCACTCCAGTGAGTGCAACAGTAGGGGAAGTGCTTGAGTGCGGAGGGGTAAAAATGACCATTCCCACTCCAGTGAGTGCAACAGTAGGGAAAGTGTTGGATAGCGGAGGGGTAAAAATTACTATTCCATCTCCAGTCAGTGCAACAGTAGGGAAAGTCCTAGATAGCGGAGAGGTAAAAATTACTATTCCCACTCCAGTGAGTGCAACATTAGGGAAAGTGTTGGTTAGCGGAGAGACAAAAATTGCTATTCACACTCAAACAGTTATAAATATATATATACATATATATATTAAAAATTAAAACAAATCATAAAAATAAATAAACAATATTTAAAAAATGAAAAATGAAATATATTAAATATATGAAAAGAAATCATATTATAATATTAATTACATATAACAAAAACCTACAAATATTATATAAAATAAAATAATAAATACATTTAAAAAAACATTTTTTTAAACTAGAAAATATTTACCAACAAAAAATTAAGTAATACATAAATGTATTTATTTTATTTCCTACCCTATAACACCTCACCAAAAACAAAACACTTCAACATTTTGAATTAAATTTACTTCCATAATTAACATAATTACTAATCAATAAAAAAATATTATTAATAAAAAAACTAATAAACATTAATTGACTAAACACACTGTAACACTATAATATCCACAACACACACCTTTAAACTATAAAATAATAAAACACAATTAAAACATTAATTAACAACCAATTATTAATTCATCAATTAAAAATAAATTACTTCCCACCCTTTACACCTATAAACACCACATCACACATATAACATTAATTACACAATTACCATAATTAATTAGCAATTAATTATTTAAAATTAATTAACAACCAATTATTAATTCATAAATTAAAAATAAATTACTTCCCACCCTTTACACTTATAAACACCACAACACACACCTAAAATTAATTACACCATTAGCATAATTAATTACCAATTAATTAATTAAAATTAATTAGCAACCAATTATTAATTAATTAGTAATACATTTCTTTACACATTTAAAACTATAAAATCTCAATTAAACAAATATTAATAAATAAAAATAATCAATTAATTTAATATAATTAAATTACTTCACACCCAATTCCCTATAAACCCACAGCCTGCTATGGAACTAAAAACACAAAATTAAAATTTTTAAAAATTAATAACTACAAACAATGTAACACATATATTAAAAATACAAACAATTCTTATACAAAGAAACATACATCACATACATATAAAATATATACTAAAATACATAACATTAATTAAAAAAACGATATTTTTAACAACTATATTTTTGCAAACGATAATAAACACTTCGATATTTTTAAAATTGATATTACTTACCTTAAGTCGATATTCTTGACCACAATATTCTTGCTGTTGATATTTCTGAACCACGATATTTATTACTCGATATTTGTGCAACTTGATATTCTGCCTGCACACTGGAAAATTATAAGAAATCGGGCAGCATCCCTAGATTAGAATCCTAAATAATCTGGTTTACCCACAAAATCAAGGGGCTCTTATATATGATTCTGCATAATAAATGAGAGAAAGCTGCAGTTTCATCATGGCATGACTAAAGTAACCAAACTGAGCAGATCAGTGATTGAATCGTCATCGTAAGGCCTAAAACATTATTCCATTTCTGAGAAACTTTTGAGCACCTTCAGCATCACTTTGTCATAGGAAGTTCAATTAATATGCAACATTTCTAAACAACAGACTATGCATAGTTGGAAAAGTACTAAGTCCAGCAACGGAACTAAACCAGAAGGACCTTGGGCACTTGCAACATTAGGACCACTAAAAAGTTCATTCACTATACTTGAACATTAGGGAAATTTACAGTGACATCATTTAGTCTTCGCGCTGCGTAGCTGTGGGGAGAGAAGATGCACAGGGAGGCAAAATGGGAGGGGGAAGAGACAGGAGTGGGTAACAAATGACATATATATTATATAAAATGGAGTTTCAGCAAAATGTGGCCTAACTAAAATATGTTAATAAACACACTTAAGTACATTATTTTAAACTTGTTTAAACTGCAATCATATTAGTTCTGTATCACAGAATTGGATCCATTATTTAACTCACTATTCAACAACATTTAATTTTCACACAAATGTAAATATTAAAAACACTTTCGCATGTGCATGGCTGTAGATGTGGCTTTACGAGTACCTTACGTATGTCACCCACATACAACCTTATGGGCATCACTACCCTTGCCTTTGTCGATATTATGATGAGGATTTCTAGCTGTTGCATATAGAAACCTTTTCCTATTGGTGACTACCAAGTTTGCTCACGGATGGTAGTGTGCTATGTTGTGTATATTACATGTAAGCTGTACAATTGAACAACGTTGATATGTTAAGTGTTGTATAAATTAATGCATTCCAAATTCAGCAAAGAAGCATCTAAACATCAGAGAACACACCTGCAAGAAAATTGCAGACAGCCAACCAATCACGGTGACCATATTTTCTCAAAGGTGTCTACTTGATGAATAAGATTGAAGGATAAGAGAATGTTAGCTTCTGGCATGAGATTAATTCCTGTAAACATGCTCTGCCAAAGAAATAAAAATATGGGGCAGAAAAATAAACCATGAATAGTTAAAAGTGTGGGAAATAGGGCAGCATGTAACTTTGGCAGCAGTTCTCAGTCCATGTTTGACTAACAACAAATGCTCAACTTTGCAACCGGTTGTGCGCTGGCGACTGCCATAAAAAATAAAATAGGCTAAGGCTAAATTAATCAATTTTCCGTGAATCTGTTCCCTCCTGATCTGCACGGACTTACACTACAGGTTTTTTTTTTTATTTTAAATGTCATGAATAGGCATCTTGGCAAGATTTGACAAATCAGTATACCAAAGATTACACGATGTTGTCTCTACGGCGAGCTAGTCTTGTTAGTAGGCTTATGGCGCCATCTACTGGAATCTTGATTCAGTATGTTTACCAAACGGACCATAAACAAGCATTTTCAATGCAATAGGTTTCGCATTTGCGAGAGTTTAAGCTATTGGCATTGTAAATGACAATGCCTTTCATTTATGTGTTTTTGAACCCAACACACATATAAAAGGCATTATTATTTATAATGCCAATAGCTCAAACTCTCGTAAATGCGAGACCACTTTAATGGTGGCCGCGCCCCTTTCTTTAGATGCTGCTCGCCATATTCAGGTTACAGTGAGCAGCGTCTAAAGAAAGGGGTGCAGCCAACATTAAAGTGAAAGCACGGTATGAGGCGCTTTCACCCAAAAAGAAATAAATAGATAAAGGTTCAGGAGCACGGCTGCTCAAGTTAAAGCGGACTGCTAAAATTAAATAAATAAATAAGCACCGCCGCTATAGTTAAAGTGGACCGCGCTGCAAATTAAATAAATAAATAAGCGTGGCCGCTACAGTTAAAGCGGGCCCACAGCTATTAATATTAAAAATATAAACGCGGCGGCGTGCTGCCCTGTAAGAAAACATGTCATGGGTGGAATACTGGAAGATCATTACAGAAAATAGTGCTCACATAGTAGATAAAGGAGACCGTGTAACAACACAAGTAAAAAGTCCAGTCCTTATGGAAAGTTACAAATGCAGGCAAGGCAGTACCAAGGAGGGACTACTAAGCCTATTTATCAATCAAAAGCAACGATTTCGAAAGGACAGTAACAGGAGGCAATTGAATAGATGTGCGGGAAATGGGCGAAGCTTCTATTCCATACCTCAATACAGCGTGCCTCGCAGAGCAACGCATGCGCTGCCCAGGCTCGGCCTAAAAGCTGAAACAATCATATTACTAAAAGCTAGGTTCTAATGTGGTAGCATTGGATTTATGCATTACCAAATAGTGAATTTTAACGAATGCAATTTGGGAACTGCAAGTCTATATGTACTGTTAGCGCTTTTCTTTGTGGAAATTCCGGGCCCAAAAAGCATAATATGAGGAATCGAAATTCATAACTGAGGCTAATCATCAAACCAATGAATACACATAATACACCAATACACATAATAAATCAATACATTTAAATAACGTCAAGCACATTAGGCGCCACAAGGAAGACAGAAAGTAGCTACATTTTCAAACCATAAATGTTAAAATAGGTTATAGATGCAAAATCTGCTTTAAGCTGTCTGGAAAAACAAGCATTCTGAACTCTGAACTACTCTGCACTAGCTTAAATCACCCAATTCTAACATTTGCTAAACCTACACAGGTTTCCCATAAAGCGCTCCAGTCAGGATAAGGCACAAAGATACAAATTCAAACTCATTCGTTTTTCAGGTTCCTACACAATACAGCATCCCTAAGCGACCTTCAAACTTGCACTTATGTACATAACGAGATACATTGGACCATCTTACACGCGGCAGGTGTGCTGTTGCAATTAATTAAAACATTCTGCAGCTATCACATAAAGGAAAACATTTCACATGAGAAAGTACACAAAGTAACATCACGTTGTTAATGGGAACTTCAGCTTTTCCTAGAAATAAAAATACACATTTACGAAACAAGTTGGCAAACAGCAGTCTAAATGTAAATAATGCACAGTAAATACATTTGTGTGGTTACAAGTTAATGTAATATAAATGCAAAACATTTAATATGAAAACACCCTTTCAGTACAAACCCGTATCCCACTATTTAGCGATTTCTTAAAAGTCTCAATCGATATGATTTGCTGAATGCCATTTCCAGGCAGTCGTTCCTATGGCAGCAACTCATAACATCACAACAGGAAACAGAGGCCTGGGAGCACACTGCAGGTGAAGGAGCACTGAATGGAGGAGGAGGCTGCTTCTGATTGACAATCCAGGCCCCTCCCTCAGGGAAGGTCAGGACTCCCAGAAAGCTGGTGCAGGCAGGGAAAGAAAACACACGTTTTCTGATGTTGAATTGGAGATTTAGGTGGATGTATGTGAAAGGAAGACAAGGGCACAGCAACGTTGAAGGTAGGAGTCAGGTTTATTCTGTCTAACAACCTCCAGGTCCCGGCAGCAACTAAACTGTCGAGGAGCCCAACACTCTAGAGTGAAACCCCACTGATAGCACAAGCTCACAAACGAGCTCAAGACATAAGCTACAAGCAGATCACATTCCCAACACACCCCCCTTCCTTCACAACGTAAAAAACAAGAGTTACATAGAATGAATAAAGGTGAGAGAAAGACAAGGAGAAAAAAATAAACAGGCTAAAAACAGGCAACATAATATAATAAGAGACAACATTACAGCATTTCGTAATCTTGAAACTTTGCAGGAACAAATTTCAACCTGGTGGATGCACCCTAGAAAGAGCACGGTCATGATGAACAGGTTCCTTATCGTGAACATTGGAGGGCACAACCGTAGAGGGGAAATGAACACCACATTTTTTGTTGACATAGTCAAGCATAGACTCAGGTTCAATGGAAACAGCACACTTGTTCCAAACTTTCCCGTTCTCCGACACCACCACATGATTCTTCACTGCAGACACTCTTTTGGAAGCTGAGAAACGAGACTCCCCCTTGCGAAGAAAACCGGGTCTCTTGACTCTCACCCAATCCCCTACTTTGACAGGCAAAGAACGACAGACTCCAGGCCTGGTGTCGTACTTAGCCTGAACAGCAGCCCTGACATCAGTTACGACTGACAATTTCTTCGTGTCTACCTCCCTCCTGGACATCCATTGCTTGTTCAACTTGGAGCCAGCTACCCTTCCCCTAAGTAAAGTAAATGGAGCAATGCCGGTACTAACATGGGGGGTGGTCCTCACAGCCCACAGCATGTCACTGACGGCTTGCCGCCAATGTAACCCATTAACTAATGCCAGCTGCAGGTGTTCCTTGATAACACGGTTGAAGCGCTCAACCAGACCGTTGCTGCGGGGGTGATAAAGGGATGTAAGGATGTGTCTTACACCAATATCCTTGAGAAATTTCACCATCTCACAAGAAACCAACTGGGTACCATTATCCGACACCAACTCCTCAGGAAAACCCTCCCTGAGAAAAACATCCTGCAAAAAGTTGATGACAGATGAGGAGTTTGCATTGCCAACAAACCTAACTTCAGGCCATTTTGACATGTAGTCAATTAAAACTAGAGCATATTTGGGAGAACTGCCAATTAGTCCAAAAAGACCCGCAATGTCGAAGGCCAATTTAGTCCAAGGAGTGTTCTTCACCACAACAGGTTCAACCGGGGAAGGATGGGTCAACTGGGATTTGTCACTCGTAACACATACACAGCAGTCGCGAACAAAATGTTCAACATCCTTATCCAGGGCAGGCCACCAAAAATCTTGTCTCACCCTACGTTTCATTGCACGAATCCCTGGATGGCCCTCATGAAACAAATTCAAAATCCTCTTGCGTAAAGATACAGGAACTACTAACATACCACCACGCCTTAAAACTCCATCAACCACAGATAATTCATCCCTAACCCTTTTGTAGGGCACCAGCTCAGAAGGGCAATCCTTGTCACTAGGCCATACACCAGCTAAGAGATCAATGACCTTCACAACATCAGAATCTTCAGACGTACTCTCCAACCATTCATGTTCCGAAAGAGCACCCCAGTAGTATCTTCTAATGAACACACAGCACAAACAATTTCTAAATCCTCACACCCCAAAACATCATCATCACATGAGAGAGGTAACCTGGATAAGCAATCAGCAACATGGTTCTTGGCTTCAGCTACATACTCAAGCCGATAGCGAAACTCCTGCAATCTGTTTTGCCATTTAGAAATACGTGGCGTAGCTCTGCCACCACCTTTGGTGGTAAACAAATCGACCAAAGGTTTATGATCGGTTCTTAAAATGAATTCATTGCCCCACAAGAAATTTCTGAAATGCTGAACACCCCACCACAAACCCAAAGCTTCCTTTTCAATGGTAGAATAGGTGCTCTCAGCACCCTATAAGGTCCTTGAAGCAAAAGCAATGGTTTCTTCGCGACCATCGCTCCTCCTCTGAAGAAGAACCGCCCCTAAACCAACATTACTAGCGTCTGTAGATACAATACATAAATCATTAATGTCAAAGAGTTTAAGAGGACGAGCATGTACAATTTCTTGTTTGATAGACTCAAAATTATTGTTGCAGTCATCATCCCATACATATTTGTCATTTTTCTTTAGTAAGTTCCGCATGGAAGCAGTTTTTGTGGAAACATTGCTGACGAATTTGGCATAATATTCTACCAACCCTAAGTAAGAATGGAGTTGGTCTTTGTTCAGAGGTGTGGGTGCATTCTGAATAGCTTCAATAATCTTCAGTTTAGGTTCAATGCCATTAAATGAGATATGATGACCAAGATAATCAACACCCTCTTGAAGAAATTTGCACTTATCTGCCCTCAACGTTAAAACCACTAGATCTAATAATGCTTAACACATGCTTGACTCTCTCATCATGTTCTGATTCGGATTTCCCATAAATGAGAATGTCATCCTGGAAAAATACAACTCCAGCAATATCCTTAAACAAATTGGTCATTAGTCTTTGGAACACTGCTGAAGCTGACGCAAGGCCAAAAGGCATGTGAATGTAGCGATAAGCACCCTCAGGAGTGACAAAAGATGTTAAATGTCTGGATTCTTTACACAGTTCAATTTGGTGATACGCTGAAGAAATATCCAGGGAGGAGAAAAACTTGGCGCCCTGAAGAGTGGACAACATCTCGTTGATGTTTGGTAGGGGTTGGCGATCAATCCAGATATTGGCGTTGAGATCTCTCAAGTCAACACACATCCGGAGAGATTTGTCGGATTTGCGCGCTAAAACAATGGGGGCCAAGCATTCGGAACCTTCCATAGGTTCAATAACCCCTGCACTGCATAGTCATTCCAATTCACACTTGAGTTCATTGCGTAGACTCAAAGGTACCTTACGAACCTTATGAGATTAAGCTTTTGCACCGTCTTTAAGTACAATACGATGCTGAAACCCCTTGAGTTTACCAAGTTCAGCTTTAAATACTTCAGGAAAAATGTGAGCCCACTTGTTATTGGATACTTGAGAAACGCTGCGAGCAGAGGAAGAGTCAGGAGATACAAGATTGTAAAATTGACTGAGAGTATTGCGAGACACCACCATATCTGGATGATTCGGGTCTAGGATGATGTTAAGAGCACCCTGCTCGTCCTACCCCAGCAAGTTCGCACCTTCCTTGACCACAAACACAGTTCCCCAAGCCTGATCAGTATTAAAAACTAAATTTGCCGAAAATTTTCCTAAAACTTCTACTCTCTTGCCACCATATGCAAAGATTTTGATGTTGGATTGTTCCAATTGAACGCCGACTACTTTTCCAAAATCTTTGACATTAATGAGAGTAAACGGTGAACCAGAATCAGCAAGAAAGCTAAGACAAATACCATTAACATTAATATCGCATGAAGGAGATTTCCTTTTCTGAGACCCCCAGAGAAGATAGTTCAACAACGCCTTCAGCATGAGACGATGAGGGAGACAACATCAACAGTTCATAACTCTCCTCATCAGAATCCATCGAATTTTCTCCAATGGCCTTTACAACTTGAGCAGAATTCTTTTAACCATAACAGCTTTGCACATTCTGGAGTAATGACCTTTTTTCCCACACTTGTAACAGGTTTGATTAAGAGCGAAACAAAACCTGGCATTCCCTAAATGTGACTTGCTGCCACATCGGAAGCACATAGTCTCGTTTGGTTTGACTTTGGAGAAGGGTGCAATAGTGCTCTGTTCAGATCTGTCTTTGGAGTAGGGTGTAGTAGTAGAGCTAGGGGCAGATCCTTTCGATTTAGAGACAGGTTTGGTATGTAAGAGTTTAACTTCGCTAGTGGAAACAACATTGCTCATTTCTTTCATACAAAATTGAGAATGCTCAACACTCTTAGCTAAGGTGAGTGCAGTTTCTAAATCGGGATCATCAGAGGACAATAATTTCTCTTGAATATTTTTGTTGGATGTCCTTTCAATTATTTGGTCACGAATAATCTCATCTCTAAACTCTCTATAGTTGCAGTTGACTGCTAGAATTCTAAGAGCAGCTACAAAGTCATCAATCGACTCACCAGGAATTTGAGCGCGTTGTAAGAACTTGTGGCGTTCAAGAACAACATTTCTTTTAGGGCTGAATCTTTTGTCCAAAGTCTTGATGACCGTAGCATAGTCATCAACAAGTAGAGAATCACCATTGTCACCACCACTTACAAGAGTACTTACTACCTCAAGACGTAAGGTTTTCAAAACGTTCCTACCTTCAGCACCTAAATTGTAAACCAAGAGCGATTTCTTCTTTTTAGAAGTAAAGGTTTCACCATCAATGGCTTCAAGGTATGCCTCAAAAGTATCTTTCTACTGCTCCCATTGGACAGGTGGTGTACCTGCAGACTGTAAGAAGGGTGGAGGAGCAGAAACACGATCCATGGCCAAGCGTGGGTGAGTTGCTGCCCAAAGCCAATACAAACTGCACTTAAATGAATCAAAAATGAATCAACCTAAACGAAAAATAAAGTCACAGAAGTTAGTGAAATATATTCCCAAACGGTGTGCACATAACGAGTGCACAACAGGTGTGAGTCTAGAGTGATGATGGCAAAATATCACAGAAAAATATTGAGAAGTGTGCGCATCACTGAACACAAGAAAGTCAAGGGTGTGCGCATCACCGGACGCACAATAATGGAATAAAACAAAATTAACGGTACCAGACTGAAGAAAGGTGTGCGCATCACCGGATGCGCAGCGTCGAAGTGTAGAAGAGACGACTGATTTACTGGCAGGTAGGCGGTGTGTGCATTGCAATGCACACTGAGGATTATGATGCACCGGTAAGCCAACAACGGTTACAGTAGTGGATCAAGTGGAAACAGCCTGTTTCAAGATGGCCGCTGGCACGTCGAGGCATCTGACGTCATGGACGTAGGGTGTAGAGATGTGTGACTGTGGTGAATCCGTAGTGTGGCAATAGTGCATGCAGGAACCAGCACTGGTAGCTAGGAGACGGTGCACGGGCCTTCGTCGAACCTCGAGGACAACACCAACTGGCACAGGAGCGAGCGCTCGCACGCAAGCCAGGAAAACTGCCAAAACTTGCCAGAACTACAGCAAACTCCAGGAATGATGCACCGGAGTACAACGCCAACACCAGGAGACACCAGGAAGGAAAAGCAGACTGGGGAACCAGGCAGATCCAAAGAAAACAGCCGGAGGGATCCAGGACACAGGACACAGCGTGGCACAGCTTCGGGAGTGCCAAGGAGGGAATCTGGAGGCATTAGACCAACTCGTCGCCACTGAAAGGAAGACAAGGGCACAGCAACGTTGAAGGTAGGAGTCAGGTTTATTCCGTCTAGCAACCTCCAGGTCCCGGCAGCAACTAAACTGTCGAGGAGCCCAACACTCTAGAGTGGAACCCCACTGATAGCACGAGCGCACACACGAGCTCGAGACATAAGCTACAAGCAGATCCCATTCCCAACAGTATGGTGCTCCAGTAATGATACATTATTTGCCATCAGTTTCCTCCCAGTTCCAGAGGCCACAGCGAAAAGAATATGGCTTGGCATCCTTGAACAGGGTGTTACACAATGGAGCAAAGAAGAAATACGAAAAATGTGGTATGGCATAGGGTCTCATACCAAAGAGAAGGTGGGAGGGAGGAGAATAGGAGCCAGGAGTATAGGAGGGGGCCCTTCCCCCAAACCTGCTCCTACCCCATGGAGGAAATGATAGAGAGTATCCTTCAGCCAGAGGCTTGTCGTGAGTCAGGTCTGTCAATACTTTGACATCACAGAGAACAACCCTAGTTCAGTGAAACTCCCTAATCATAATAAAATTATTTGACTTTATTGCTCCATATACGTTTTATTATATTAAGTAAATGTTAAGTTAAAACTATTATGTAACATGTAAGCACTGTTCCACACTTTAAATATGAAATAGGTTAATTTGAGGCACACGAAATGCATTGTGGGATATGTATTTCATGTATAAACATGCAGTATTTACGGATACAAAAGCAGTATTGCCAACGTGTATTTGTGTATATAAATGTTCCTATTGTGATATTTATACATAAATAAAGGGTAGGTGGAACATGCTTCGTAATATCACATTCATTTATGTATTCCACCTATATACTAAAACTAGGTAGTCCATTTTCTTATAGGCTTCAATTCACACTCTGAAGAAGATGAAGGTAACTTAGATTCTGAATTTGAAGTATCAAACATGGGTTAACCCAGGACTCCGTGGCGGAACCAGCTCTTGCACTCCCCCAGGGCGACTTTTTGAAAAACCTCAATAGAGTTAGCGGTAGGGGAAGGAGCATCGCAATGATCTTTAAAGAGCAATATACTTGCAGGATGTCACCAGGCAATTTCCCGGATTGTGAAAGCGGTCTTTTTAATATTGAACTGAACAGTAACTTTACGTTATCTGGGATGTTAATCTACCTCCCCTCAGGTCCTTCCAACACGGTTAGGGAGGCATTAACAAATTTGCTGGCCTCTCTCACCATCAACCAGCCAATTTGAATATTGTAGGCGATCTGAATCTTCATTTGGACGCCAGGGAGGATGGTGATTTTGATAATTTTTTAGATGACCTTTCAGCATGTCTGCTAACCCAAGTGTAAAGTTTCTCGAAAGTGTAGACTTACACGTTTCCACCCTGTTAAACATGGGGTGCAGCCAAATTTTCAAGTGCAAAGTTACTACTGGCAAAAACAAGCATTAGTAAGTCCAGCACTGCATATGGCCAACCACGGATACTGCAACACCTTCCCATGGAAAGTAAGGGAGGAAGGGACTTAAAATTAAACCCACTGCCAGCAGTTGGCTGCATATGATTGAAAAACCCCAGAAATGTACTAAGAATACACAAGATTAAAGAGATGTTATACTTAGGTATGGCAATAAGATCTTTCCTTATTGTTGGACTTGGCTCTTTTTGCAGGGCCATCCCAGAACTTTTTGCCTTCTTCCTGTATTTTGTCTGACCTGTTGTTGGTGGTTTTCTGACTCTGGGCACTTTATCACTGCTGTTCAGTTCTAAAGTGCATGTGTTCTCTATGGTAAACTTGGTAAGATTGGTCTACACTTGTTTGGCATATTTAATTTACCTATCAGTTCCTTGTACAGTAGTATCCCATATCCCCAGGGCCAGTAAATTAAATGCTACAGGTGGGCTTGCAGCGCTGCTTGCGCCACCCACCAAAGTAGCCTTTCAAACCTGTCTCAGGCCTCTGCCACTGCAGGGCCTGCGCGCGCAGTTTACAGTCGCTGTGACGTGGCACATAAAATGTTTGCCACGTCTGTGACTCCCCTTTTACTACATATCAGTCACCCCTAAGGTAGGCCCTAGCTAGCCCTATGGGCAGGGTGCGGTGTAGGCAAAAGGTAGGACATGTGCCTTAACTGTGTGGCATGTCCTGGTAGTGACAAACAGCCTATTTGGTTTCTCACTGCTTTGAGGCTGCCCTCTCATAGGAATGCATTTGGGGATTCCCTGATATGTGCTTCAGTGTTAATTCCTGACATGAGAGGGGTAGCGTGATCAAGTTTGGTATGTTTGCAATAGTGGTGATAAATGCTGCTTATTGGTGTTAGCGGATTTATTATTACTATTTTAGAAATACCACTTTTAGAAGTGGGCATTTCTGTGTGCATTGTGTCTTTGGTCTCTGCGAGGATGTGTATTGACTGTCTGGCTTTGGAGGGACAGGGGCTGGGGAGGTGCAGTGGCTCCAGAGAGTCTGGATGAGTCAGCGCTAGGCTGAATAGGCCTGGTCTGCATTTGGAGTGGTGGGAGGAGTAGCACCTGCACCTGAATAGGGCTGTGCCTGTGATGAAGCACGATTTTTGAAAATAAAATCTGCTTGATGAATTCCACTCATGTGCATGTATTTTAATGATATACGCGAAACTGAATACATTATTAGCTAGATTATTTCCCCTTCCTCCAAAGGAAATTGTACAATTTTTAGACAAAGAGTGTTTAGAAATATTACTTAGGTCATTGTCAGAAGACAGCCACACCATCGTGTTTAGCCAAAGAAAATGTTTGAAGAGAGTAGAGAAAGCAACATTTTAGCTGAAGAAAGGAAGTAGCGTACTATAAAGATTCCTGTGGGAAAAATGCTCCTCGGCTCATTCACAGAATGGTGACCTGTCCTGCGTTCGTGGTATGCTGCATGCCGTGCTGATTCTTGATGCTCTGGCTGGCAGATCCTGCTGTTTCTCTAAGAGACTTTCCTGAAGACTTTGCACATTATTGGCTGGTGGTGCTGCCCTCGCTATACCCTAACAGCAATGGGGTTAGACTTTCAGATTAATTGCACATTGTGCATTAGTATTTCATCTTGTAAGTGAGCTGTTGTTTCACTGATGTTTCTCTCTTTCTCTCACTCCTCTATACCTGATATTCTGATGTTTATGAATGATCTGTGATGATTATTGTGAATCTATTCTGTATTCTATGAACCGATTTATGACATTGTAACTGTATCGTATTTGTGATTGACCATTCATATTATGAAATCACAAGAAAAACTAACAGAAAGAATAGTGTCTGTCTTTATTACGGTATTATTGAGTTATTTGGATATGTTTACATTGACCAAAGTTTAGCGTATTTCTTCATTATAGGTCCTCGTGGGGAAATAGCATTCCGTCTTTCATTATTTAGTCCCTTTTAGCACTACCAAAGATTCATCGGAGGACCTTTGATATTGCTAACTGTGTGATAATGACTTATGGGCCCGTCATTAGAGTTACGCTTCTGATAATGGTATAGTGGTTGGTGTGGATAGATAACTAACAAAAATCCCCCAACACTTCCGCTGCATCACCTGCCTTCCACAATGATGGCTCTTCCCCCATGTGGTGTATCTGGAGCCACAGTTCACACTGACTATGGAGGTTATTGTGCACTTGTAAAGTGCCCCCCAGAACTGGTTTGGACTGGGCTCCGAGCCCTCTACCAGAAGAGAACAAAGACTCTTAGTACTATAAATACTGGGGCTGTGACCCCATGTCTGTTGAACTTTATGAACTTCTTGAGCTTGCTGGGAACTGGACGGAGGTGAGCACACTGTGTGGACTGCAGTGTGCCAGGAGGAACCGCCCCTGGGGGCTGCCCTGCTGCCCGCTGAGCAACTGAAGGGACTGTTACTCTATTGAGGAGACCCAGTGCGCTGGCCTGCCTGAGTCCGGTCTCCGGGGATTTACCGGCGCTGTGTGGCTGGCCTTGGAAGGAAGTGAGGCAGCGCAGAGGGAGCGCTGTGCTTCCCCCCCATGAGGAGACCTTCATTTGCCAAGCGCAGGGATCGCTTCCCTTAGGCGTGGGAAAAGTGCGGTGTCCACACACCAGAAGCGCATTGTGGGCGCTTCACATTTTGTCTTCTGAAGCCGAGAAGTGGGCTCTGACTTCGAACACAGCGAGAACCGCTGCAAAGCGAACTGGAAGTCAGGCAGAGGACGCCTGATTGTGTGCAGGGCTCCCGTGAGGAAGTGGAGAGCCCCGCGGGTTTCCTTAGCCTGGTTGTGGGCGGGGCTGGCAGGAGCGACCGAGCCGGAGCCTCGCGGGCTCCTGTGGCCCCAGGATAGAACCGGAGCCTCGCGGGCTCCATTCTGCAGCTTCCCGCCTCCCCCCGCCTGGTAGAGGGAGAGGCTGGCCACCAGTAGCAGATAGTCTCTCGGAAGAGACCAATGAGAAGTAGAGGTGCCGGGGTATCTCTACAGGGGAGTCAAGTACCCCGGCCGGCAAAGGCTGCCACGCGTGTTTGCGGGTAGCTGCACTTTGTGCAATTGGCAGACGCGAGGGACCAAGTGTAGTCCCCTCGCCAACGAGGGCATCATGAGAGGTCTTCTACGCATTTGGTGCCAGCAGCTGCACCACGAAGGATCGCGGCAGCTGCCAATTGGGCACACTATTGGGGGCTTTTCTTTCTCGCTCCTGTGGCCATCGCGGGCGATCCCCAGACGGGCCCCCGCCACAGCATTTGGCCCCAGCTGCTGTGCCATAGGTTCGTGGGCAGCTACAGTTCACTACTGGAGGCCTTTGTGAGTAGATGTTCACCCCTATGTCTAAGTTGGGCATGATGCAATTAGGTGATGTCTGCACCTTATAAAGGGTTATTTTAGTATACTGTTGATACGGTTTTCGCCTAATGCATTTCCCTAATGGGTGCACTTCTGCTGATGGTGCTGGTTATTATTAGGGTGCTCTATGGATATTTATGTTCTGCCTAATGCTTTGTGCTAAGTGCAATCCTGCCAGTAGTTACTGGTCACCCTGATGATGTTATGACAGTGACCCGATTGGCCCCGTGATTTATGTAAATCCCTGTAAAGTCATGACTAGTGCCAGTGGCACAGTGTAATGTATGTGATTGTGTTTTAATGTGTTTTTATGAATAATACAAAAGCTATTTTTATATAACTTTGTGTGAAGTTTCTTTTGTGGTGTGCCTAGTGTGTCGCTGCTGTGTGAGTGTGTTGCGCAAACGCTTTACACATTGCCTCTGGGATAAGCCTGACTGCTCTGCCAAGCTACCAAGGGGGTTAGCAGGGATTATCTTCAGCATGTAACTCCCTTGCCCTGACTAGAGTGGTGGTTTCTGCCTGACTTAGGCGTATGCCCTAGCCAACCAGAAACCCCATTTCTAACACTTATGTTAGAAAAAAAGACAGAAATCCATGAAAAAAACACAGGTTAAAGTGACATTACAATTAAGTATGGCAATAAGCTCTTATTTTATGTTACAAACCCCCCAGAAATTCACTGAAAAAACTACAAAGGTTAAAGTGACATTATAGTTAGCGAATGTTTAAAAAACAAAAGATACAGAAATTCACCAGTTATATTTTACTGAGCTAACTATAACTTGGGCCCCACCATGCACTGCTTATGACCTTGCATAGTACATAATTCATCACATGTTAAATGACATCAGTGATGGTATCACTCACAACTCAAATGGCATAATTGATTACATCACTGATGACATCATACAATCATTGTGACACTGTCCTATAAGGTTTGTAGACTTGAAGTAATTCAACACACTACACCTGGGGACAATAATCTATTGAGCTCAAATAGATATATAAATATCCACACAGTTCTTACTCGAGCAGCAGTCGTTCAGCAGTGCAAGGTTAATGAATTTCGGCATTAACTGGGTGAAAACATCTACGCTTTTCAGCTGTGCAATAGCTTTGTCTCATGACCAAGGCTGTTTCACAGCCACACCATGGTTGCAAAGGTCAAGGTCAAGTTTATTAGCACACTATAAAATTGACAGGCAGAAAATACTGGATGCTACCTTACAGTTTGCATGTCACGGTTACTTTACACAGGAATCACTTTCCCAATAGTCATGAGCTACCTTCAATGTGATTTCACCTCACTGCACTCTGTTTTGGTTTAATACCTTATGTTAAAACAAATAAACAATGTGATGATGGCTCAACCATACATGCAGATCTATAGAGTGTAATATGTTGTTTATTACTATTGCTGAGGGAGGGGCTTCATGACTCACTTGAGACTTCACCCCTCGTGAATCATGGCCCCTCCCTACTAGTGGCGGGTCCTTAGCATGGGCTTCAGACCACAGCCCTTCCACCTGTGTGTAACCACATACTACCCTTTGCCTCTGCGCACAACTTCTTATTAAGTAACTTAGCAGTGTTGATGAGAACACCTTCAGGAAAACCATGACTTTCATGGTTTTCGTGAACCATGCAATTGCATATTTCAGCCCTCTTGGTCTTCCTAGGCTCCTGATGACAGGAGGTGCAGAAGGAGGTGCACAGAGGACTGAGGCATGAGGAAAAGTGCTGTTTAAAACCACAGAACTCTAAAAATTGGATGTCTGGACTACAGGGGGGAGAGTGTATGAGGTAGATTTAAGTGGTGCAGTAGGTGCAGTAGCACCATAGTCCAGCAACCCAGAGTTCCTCCTTTACACCAGGAGTTCAAAGCTGAGACCCTGTGCACCAGCAGTTGTGTGCAGGAGTCAGTGATTGTGAAAGAGTGAGTGTGTGCAATGATGTTTTCCAGGGAGTGTGACAATCCATGAGTGTGAGTGTTTGGGTATGTTTATGTGTGAGTAAGAGTGAGTGGGCGTTACTATAAATCAGATTAAGCGAGAGAGTGAGAGAGTGTGAGTGAGTGAGGGAAATAGAGTGAATGAGAGAGGGGCTCAGTATGAGTGAGTGAGAGAGTGTGAGCGAGAATGAGTCTGTTTGTTAGAGTGATCAATGCTTGTGAGTCTGACGCTGGCCATGGCATACTCAATATAATTCGTGGCTTATGGAGGCGCCCAAGGGAGCACGCTGTTGCTGGCATACTGAAGGGAGATCTTACCATAACAGAGGACATCCATGGCAAAATGCATGCCCTGACGTACTCGAAGTAATGCTTGGCATACGGGATACACCTATACAAAATGCATGTTCTGGCATAATGGAGGTAATTCTTGGCAACCCTCAGCATTTTGGGAGTTGGGGTCAGGTTGGGAGAAGCAAATCATGAGAAAATGCTGGCTCTGACTTACTGGGCGTAATTGTTGACACATGGGTAACCCATGGTAGATGGGCAGTATCAATTGCAAAATACTGTTACTGGCATATTGTCTGTAATTCTTGGCATAAGGGGATACCCATGACAGAATGCTGCATTTGCACTCTGGAGGTAAATCCTAACAATAGAGGGGCATATTAGCAAGACCCACGTTAAAATTATCGCCGTTTTAGCGGTAGGAAACTGCCACTAAAACGGCGATAATGGGCTTGCTAATATGCGTTATGGAATTCCAATAGAAGCCCAGGTTAGATGTCCTGCACATCTAACCTGGGCTTCTATTGGAATTCTATAACGCATATTAGCAAGCCCATTATCGCCGTTTTAGCGGCAGTTTCCTGCCGCTAAAACGGCGATAATTTTAACGTGGGTCTTGCTAATATGCCCCAGAGTGCGCCCAATTCAAATTTTGACAAAAATGGAGTGAGTACGTGGCTTGAGTCTGGACGTATGGGTTGTGCATAGTAGGATTGGTGGCATGTGTGCAACTTGATTGCATTTGTTTTTCGTGAAGAATTTTGCAATGCTGTTCACTGTGCATTGCAATTACTGTGAGCCAAAACATGTGCTATCTAGTCGGGGGTTTCTGATCCTCCAGATTGAGGTTCACCGTCCCAGATGAGTGGATGCATCCTGCAGTGGCGGCTGGTGTACAGGGGCTTTTTGGGTGGTGACTCACCACCCACTGTGAACTCTGCCACATAGGCCCCATACACACCTGCTGGACTGAATACTGTTCTGCTGTTTGCCTGAGCCAGTTTGTTTGAGATCTTGATCCTCTGATCGTGTTTTCATGCAAGCTGAAGGGCACACGTCATAATACTTTGCCCAGTGAAATAACAGGAAGAAGGGGGTTGAGGGCTCAACCTGTAGGGATGTTTGGATTGAGCATGTATGAGGGTCATAATTCAGCTATGTCCCCTCATACAGGCACAATCCATGTCATTTAGCATAGATACTGCGCGTGCCTCTGGCAGTGCAGGACATCTGCTAAAGTGGCTCTGTCAGTACGCACACCAATGCGTCCCAATGACCATCTAAAATCCAACGATAATAGCAGTGGCGGTATCCCCAGTCCTGTCCCTGCTTCTGATAAGGCTGGATGCTCAGAAGCTGGGAGAGGGCTTGAGGACGGGCTTTCATTTTGTAATAACATCCTCCCTGCTTTTCTACCGGTTACCCTGTACATGCATTTTCATGTGGCATGGCATTTCTGGAATTACCAATGATGGAGAGTGGTAGACTTGGCCATTCAGCAGGCCTTTACAGCAACAGAAACAATGTAAGCTGAAAACATGTTTTCCTGATTTTGCTTTGTGTGTGTGAGAGCTACAGTTTGTGTTTCTGCGTTGGAGAGAGAGTGTGTAGTGTGTCGAGTGCAGCGTGGGCCTGTGGGCTCGTAGGATATGACACAGAGCATGATCAATTGTAATTCCTTCTGCAGAGGTCCTCTGAACTGCTCTTTTGAGGGTGCACATGAAGCGTTCGACCACTCCATTGGCCTGGGGCCTCTGGGGTGTAATCTGTCTGTGTTCTACCTCTAGTTGAGCCAGAAATAACTTAAACTCTTTACCAGTAAATGGTGGTCCAATATCTGACTTCAGAATTTGTGGGACTCCCCAGGTTGCAAATATGTTGTCAAGGGCATTTATTACCTTGTCGTGCCCGATGGACATGACGTTCTTGACTAGGGAAAACCAAGGACGCTCATCCATGAGGACCAGCAGGTATTTACCGTTTGCAAGGGGACCAAAGAATCGACCACCACTCGCTCCCCCACAATGCCCAGGAGGTCCGACATTGCTAGTGGATGTTGGGACATTGCTGAAGAGAGGCAGGCACAGAGGTGGCAAGATTAAAGTTCCTCCTCTACTTTCTCATCCAATGTCGCGAACCATACCCTCTCACGTAAAGCTCGTTTGGTGGCTACAATGCCCAGTGTCCTCCATGAGCTAGTTCAGTGGCTCCCTGACATAAGCTTGTAGGGAGCCCAATTTGCGATCCTCTGATAATGATTCCTTCTTCAGTCAGTGCTAGTTCATCCTGGATATTGTGGAACATGTATAGCTCCTCTGTGTCTCCCCTCATTTCCGGTTTGATGCTCCAGATTTGTGTGTCAATGAGGCATTTGACTACAACCATGTCTTCATTTGTTTGAGTGGGAGAAGCAATCTGAGCGATGGACAGTGCAGGAGGGGGGTGTAGGAAGGTGGAATCTGACTGCATGGTTGCCCCCACTTTTTTCCTGGTGTTTTGCTGGTTTTCGACTTAGTTGGACTGGGACCCTGCTATTCAGGGCCCCAGTTTATCTGCTTTCTCTTTAAAATGGATTCCTAGTACCTTAGGTATACTTCAGATTGGATTCTGGGGTGCCCTTATAAGTCCCTAGTATATGGTATACTATGTACCAAGGGCATAGGTATCCCAGAGGCCTACCAGGGGCTGAAGCATGTATTATGCCACCCCTGGGCAGCCTTCCAAAATGACACCACAGGACTGCTACAGCAGCCTGAGTAAGGTGGTGCATGCACCCCTTACTGAGATATAGGTTCACTATATCTCACCCTATCACTGCACATATAAACCTATCAGTCACCCCTATGGCAGGCCTTATCAATCATGAAGGCAGGGTGCTTGGTTTTATGTGAGAGGGTGCCCATGCATGAGCAGAGCCCCTCTGCAGCCTTCGGAATCTATTCTCCGGGGTTGTCTGTGATGCAGCCTGACCATATACTCTTAAGTGCATTATAACCAAACGGTAAATGCTAACTTGGGGATGGCTGCACGGAAACATGTCGTGTTTGGTGTCAAACACCTTGGAATCATACCCCCACACCAGTAATGATCCCACCCTTCTAGAGGGAGAGACATGACAGCACCGGGATACCCGGTACCAGCTAACATAGCCCTGGCATCACAAAATGGATGCTGCAGCCACAGACACGAGTCTGGCCTCCTGCTGCTGACCGAAACTCCGGCAGGGGAGGCCTGGACAATAGGTTTCCTGTTACAGGGAGGTGTTACCACCTCCCAGACAGGCTTTAGTGTATTGGGGCTGGGTGGGTGCACTCTCAGAGTGCTTTGAAGTCCTGCCCTGGGGGCACATTTGGTGTCCCTGTGCATAGCCCAGTTCAAACCGGTTGCAGGGGCTACCAGCCCCTGCTCTGGCATGAAACTGGACAAAGGAAATGGGTGTAGCCACCCTTCTTTCCAAACCCTCCCATAGGTGGGTCCCCAGAGTATGTCCAACCCCTTCCTTGGGTATAAGTAAGGAACCCCTGGCAACAGGACTTTAGATTTCCCTGGACAAAACTCTGATACTGAATCCTGGACCTTCGACGATCTGTTCACCGCCAGATGACTGAAGAATCTCCCTTGGAGTAAAGGAGTTACTCCCTGCTTGGCAGGCACCAACAACGCATCTGACCGGTCTGCATCTCCGAAGCTCCCACCGGATGCCAAAGACTTTGCAACCCAGGAGGTGGGTCTCCAAACTTCCCAGAGGCTGACCCGAGTCCTCAGCAAAGCTGAGACCCATAGCCCTCGTGGGTACCGTGGAACTGGAACCCATGGACACCGTGCACATTTGCAAGTGCCTATGCTTCTCGTCAATCCCTGAGGCTGTGCTTTGGGTTACTTGTAGCCCTGACCCCGAGCAGAGAATCCACCAAAGATTGCCGGCCTACCCACTCCGAGTGACCCGTGGGCCGCCATTTTGTGATTCCTTTTGAGATCCCTTTGCAATCCCTTGTCCATTGACTTGTGGGTCCCTGAGAAGGGTAACTTTACTTTGATTGGGCTTTCCTGGTTGCTCCAGACATGCCCTGACTCTCCATTGCTTGGGGAGTCCCCAGGACCTTGCTGGTCTGTCCCGAAGCATCTTTCCTCTTCCTGCATGGGTTGCTGTTGCCAAGGCTTGTTGTATCCAATCCGGGCACCGACACTGCTGCACACGACATCCTTTATGGAACAGCTCGAATCCAGCTCCTGGTTGTCGTCGACGCCTCCTGGTCCTCGTGGCTGAAGAGTCAAGCTTCACCTCTTTGCACCTGAAGCACCCAACATCGGTGGGCATTCGACTATCGTGCCCCTGGTCACTGGCTAGTGACCCAGACTCTGTCCCCTCTGCTTTCAGGTTCTTCACATCTTCGATCCAGGCTTGGATCTCTTCGGACACTTCTCATCTTTCCGGCAGCAGCACTTTTCAGCAAGCTGCCATTGAAAACGACGACCCGACTCCATTTGACACCTATGCACCCGGCTTCCCTGGGTGAGGTAACACAAGTACTCCGGTGCTCCCGTGGGTGTTGGCCCTAGAACCATCTAAGTCCAAAAGGGTTCGTTCCTAGTCCACTCCTAAGTGTCCTTAAACCTTAAAACTCTAACCGCGACTTTCCCCATAGAAGCTAACGGAGCTCGCGGCTGTGTTCAAACACTGCACACGGCCCCCGTGGGTCCCCTGTGTCACTACCTTGGGTGGTTCCTTGGGGTCCCAGTGATTCTACAGGCTCTAGGCCTTGTGTCTAGTCAAGTCGTGGTTCTTATACCACTTTCTTAATATATGGTTTGGTTCGCCCCTAGGGCCTATCGTATATTGTGCTAATTTACTGTGATACTTGAAGTGTAACATATGTGCTTTGACCTCTAGCCTCATAAAGAGACTAGTAGGGTGTGTTTTGAAATAAATACATATATTTTATATATATACCTGGTGTGGTCTCCTTTCATTTAGCCATTCAAGAGATTATAGACTGGTAAAACAAACAGCTTTACACTCCTTCAAGACTTAGCCTGAAGGCTGCTCTCCATAGCTACCACTAGGATACCTTTCAAATAAGGTTGTCTTAAACCTATCATCAATAAGGGGTTGTTTGGACTGGTGCAAGGTGCCCACTATAACTAGTGGACAGCATATACCAGGCCAAATTCTCACAGGGGGGCACTGGAGTGCTATATAAAGTGGATCTACTCCTCAGCCATTGATGGCTTTGTTTTAGACACAGTCAGTGGGTCTCAGGAGAAGTAGCCGGCTGGGTTATGTTCCTTCCCTGTGGATGATGTCATAATTCTTGTCGCTGCAGCCCCCTTCGTTCAATGAGAGGGGGGTATCTTTGCTTTGAGATTGCCAGATATAATCAGATATAGTCATGGTGCCTGTTGGCCATGACAATGGTGAAGTGCTTGCCATGGAGAACAATGTGAAAGTGTTCTCATGCCCACACAACTGCAAGACTTTCTTTTTCAGGCAGTGAGTAGGCTTTTTCGACAACCGAGAGGCTTCTACTCGCATGTGAGACTATGTGCCTCTGGGCCCCCAAATGGCCACTGTGCTGAACGAGTATAGTGCTTAGCCCTACCACGCTGGCATCTACAGTGACTTCCATGTGTAACCTGGGGTCAAAGTATGCCATGACCATCACAGACTCAATTGCTGTTTTGATGGTTTGGAAGGTTTGTTCACACTCCTGTGACCACTTGAATTCCACTTTCTGGTCCGTCAAGTCTCGTAGTGGCGCACTTATGGTGGCATCATCACGGATGTATCTGGCACAGTAGTTGGCCATTTCGAGAAAAGATCATAGCATGCTCACATCTTTCGTGTGTTCAGTCTCCGACAGAGCTTTCACCTTGTCCAGGTCAGATGGTCGTGTCTCTAGCTGAGAAGATGCATCCAAAGAATTTTGAGGCACGACTTCTGGAATTCACACTTGCTGGTGTTAAGTGTGAGTCCAGCCTTGGTGAACAGCTGGCACACCTGGTGGAGGACTTTGCCATGTTCCTTTCTTGTGGTGCCAAAAATCAATATGTCATCCCTGTAACTGATGGTGCTGGGGACTGGCTGGATGACCTACTGTATGACATCTTGAAATATTTCAGCATCTGACGAGATGCCGAAATGTAATCATTTATACTGGAAGAGCCTTACATGTGTGGCAAATGTAGTGATGTATCTGCAGCTTTCTTCTAACTCTAGCTGGTGATAGCCCTTGTTCAGGTCGAGTTTGGAGAATACAGTGGCTCAGTTCAACTAGGCAGTCATATCAGCTATGTGGGGTCCCAGGTGTTACTCTTGTTCTACCACTCTATTGGGATGCTGTATGTCAACAAAGACGTGTACCTCCCTTTTGTTGTCCTTTTTTGGCACCACAAATATGAGGAATATCCATGGGGTGATCCCTTTTGACTGCTCAATTATGTCTAGCTTCAGGAGGTTTGTTATCTCATTCTCTACTGCCTTTTGAAGGTGAGAGGTTACTTTACGGTGTCTTTGTGCCACCGGGCAAATATTTTCATTGATATGTAGCCAGACTCGGATGCCTTTGAGTTATTATAGACCCCGGAACTATGAATTGAACCGTTGTGCAATCTCTGGGGTTGTGCGTATGTGGTAGTTAACGGATATTAGCCCCATCTCTGCAGCTGTAGCATAGCTAAGGAGACAGGCACCCAATGGCTTGCCCTGTAGCAAGTGGATGGTCGTTTGCACAGATTTTGGTTTGTGTTGTATCTTCACTGTAGATTATCCACAGCTGACGAATGGTTTGGATGCAGCCCACATGTACACTCAAACATTAGAGGGTTTGAGATCTGGGATTTGTTCGAGCTCTCTAAATCGGTCCAGTAACATGAAATTGATGGACGCTCTGCTGTCATTGAGAAAGGGTATGGGATGGATATTAACATAGGAATATAGGAATGCCTGTAGGCCCAAGGCCTCAAGTTAACCTTTTTCAATCCAGTAGTGAGCAATCATGGCCAGGGGGGAGGAGCCCAAGTGACCCTCAGAGAGTGATATCTATACCCTTCCTGTAAACCAAGATAAACATGGATCACCGACCACGCTGAGGGAACTATCCTGGAATGTTGCTGGTCTAAAAAGTAAATTGGATTCCTCTGACTGAGGGTCTTTTGGAGACCAATACGATATATGTTTGTTCCAGGAAACCTGGGCCATGAAGGACATATCGCGGATGTGATTTGCGTCCTTCACAATGGCTGCCACCACCGGGGGGGAGGGCAGACCATCTGGTGGTCTTTGTATATGGCTAGGTACACACCTGGAAATACACGGCCAAGCAGATGGAGTTCTTCTCCAATGATATCTTGTGTATCCTACTCACCTTTATCCCTAAGTTCAAAATAGCATTGATCAATGCCTATTCTAGACACGAAAGGACAGGACATGAATCTTTGACCTTGCACCAACTGGCTTCTCGTATGTCCGTTATAATGAATGCCGACTTTATGGTGATAGGAGGCGATTTTAATTGCAAATTTGAACCCTTGGTCGAACCCAATGGTGGAGGTGTTTGTAAAGAAGATATGCATTGGGATGTTCCCGAGCCGAATATTCCACCTATTAGGGCATGGCTCCCTCTGGGTCTCCAGATTAAAGCATTCACTCTAAACCACTCAGTAACGGGCGCACAAAATCAGACTCCCCGTGGAAGCATACCTTTAACAGAGTTGGCTACTCTGAGACATGAGATTACATCCTGGTAGAAACCAGGATGTGGCATAGGGTCATTGACTTTGCTGTCCCTAGATGAAAGACTAACACTTACTAATAAAAGGAGAAGAATACGTTGGTCGGCAATGCAACAATCCCCTAGCTGGATGTCTTCCCTGTATAAGGCTATTACCTTGTCCCTACAGGATGTGAATAAGTTTGTATCAGAAGAAGATGTTATTACCTCCATATCAGGGGTTGCAGAGATCCACAAAGCCAATTTATTTTTCCCAATAGGATGTCCCAGTGGAAAAGAAAGTCCCCGCAATCCTGGTTTGATGGTAAATGTCGAGAGGCCAAATCGGCATTGCTAGAAGCCATTAAATATAAAGATAGGATACAAATTAAATCAAAGCAGGCTCTATATAGGAAAGCCATTGCGCTAGCAAAAAAAACCATGGGAGCTGGATTAATGGGACTCCCTGAGAATGGCCCTATCAGTTAATGACTTGAGGGCATTTTGGAATATAGTCAACACAGGCCGCAGTGAAGGTAAACAGGCTCACAAGCCTAATATTACAGCAGAAACCAGGAAAGTTCTTTACCAGGCCTTATATACCAACTCTGAGGCCGAAGGAACCAACTTAAGCCCAATAAAAAGCCCACAGCAGAAGGCACATAGGGAGATTCCAGAGATAACCCTGAAAGAAATACTAAGTGCCCTGAGCAAAATAGCCCCTCAAAAAGCACCAGGGCCAGATAAAATACCGGGGGATCTCTTCCGCTAAGAAACCGTTAATCTGGGGTCCATATTTGTGGGCTTTATTTAATGAAGTACTGCAAGGTATGTCAATCCCCACAACCTGGGCTGGTGCTGAAATTCTGCCAGTCTACAAGAGGGGATCCTCACTTCTACCTGCTAATTATAGACCTATTAGCTTAATTGATGTAACATAGAAAATCTTTACCCGGATACTATTGGGATGCTCCCAGGATTGGATGGAGGATCACAACATCCTGAGTCCCTTTCAAGCTGGTTTCAGGAACAATACCACCACCGTTGATCAAATTTTTAGGCTCCAGCTCTTGCACTCTAAAACTGTGACTCTAGAGGGAGGCAGTCTTTATTTAATATTTGTTGATCTAAAAACTGCTTTTGACCTGGTACCCAGGGACAAGCTATGGTCTGTACTAAGTGACATTGGGGTCCCTACTTATCTCTGCCATATGATCAGGAGATTGCACGAAGCCAACTATGCTCAAATTAGATTCGGGAAGCATGGTGAACTCACCGGGCCTCTCGTATTAAACAGAGGAGTGAGACAGGGATGTGTGATAGCCCCCACATTGTTTTGTCTATATTCAATGCATTGGTTGACACATTGAATGAGGAGAAGGACATTGATGCCCCGAAGATAGCGCATTATAAAACACCAGCAATGATGTTTGACAGTCTCCTGCTCTCCAAGTCACCAATGGGTATTTAGAGAATCCTACTAGCTTTGGTGATTTTTGCAATAAGAGAGGGTTGGAGATCAATACTCAGAAGACCAAATATATGGTCTTCAATCCAGCATGCACGACCTGCCCTTATCCCTGTCTAAACGGTACCCCGCTTCAGAGGATATCGGTGTTTGAATATCTAGGGGTTAACCTAATGGAAAAAATGGAATGGGCATTACAAATTGATAAAACGAGCCTTAAGCTAGCACAGACAACAGGGGGGCTGGCCAAGGTATTTATGAATTCTTTTTGCAAACCTGTTGGCCCGATCACCGAGGTCTATAAAGTGCAAATTAGGGGCGCCGCTATATATGGGGCTGAACTCTGGGGGCATTGCCCTACAAAAAACATAACTAAGATTGAGAATAACTTTATCAGGCAGCTATTTGGACTTCCTATTAGCAACCCACTCATTCCTCTGCGTTTGGATCTTGGTTTGAGACCGATCACAGAGGAAATAGGTCTCAGACCACTAACCTTCTGGCGACGCATATGGGTGACCCCTGAATTGGTAGCTTATAGATCTGAGCTTAAAGAGGTAATGGGTCTTCCAGGGACAGGGAAAATAGGCTCACATACATTAGGAACACACTCTATAGTACAGGAAGAATGAGTATGTGGAGTGACCCAGAAACATTGTGTCCCGCAATAACAAGGAAGGAACTGGCTAGGAGTTTTAGAGAAGGAAAACTTGCTCACCTACAGGAGAGCTCAGTATTAGGCTCTCTTACAGTAATCTTTATGAAAATTAAAGACCACTATAATTTGGAATCATTCGTAGATGAGATAGAGCCAGCATTAACAAGGAAGCTATATGTACAATTTAGGCATGGGTCACTCCCCTGCGCTCATTTTCCAACAGATGGGCGAGCACCAATCTTTTAGGGTGCCGTGCTTGTACTAATGTAGAGGCAACTGACCTGCATGTGTTCTTTTTTTGCCCTGGCTATACAAAAGCTAGATCAAGATGGCTGATACAGCTGTGGAGGAATCTGGGGACCGATCAATGTGCAGCAGCATTTAGGCTCCTGAAATATAACACCGAACAGCTGATCGTATTTGCAGTTTGACGCTTCCTATTTTCTATGTGGTGTGCGCGCAAGTCTCTCCTGGGTTCTAACATTTAGATTTAAGCTAATTGACTTCACACTCGGGGGTAAGATCAGGCCACTTAGTTAGGGGGCAGGAACTTTAGTTGGAGCTGTGAGGTGGTCACACGACGCTATTTGAAACCAGCTAATGACTAGACTACCAATGGTTCATGTTTTACATCCCACTTGTCATCAGTAGGGTAAAAGTACTTTCCGAGACCTCATATTCCCCACCCAAGCCCAATGATTATACCCTCCCTTGTGAGTTTTAACTAAGATGGATCACAGATCCACCAGTTCTAGCAGGTTCAAGCAACCTAATGGGCAGGATTTTCGGTCGGAGTTGTTTGGACACATTGTAACCATTTTTTGGTTAAGGTGGTCATAAAGGGTCCATAGGCCACTGTCCAATTCTCAATAGTTCAACACCATAATCAGGATTTAAAATTTATTTTTTATATTTGAGGGAGAATTGAACACTCAGCTTTAAGAACTTTTTAATAGGGTGCATCACATTAGGTTGAATTCTTAGGGTTATGGGCATATGCTGTTGTGAGGGTCCATGAACTGTGGCGGGTAATTTTATATGTAATTAAGGATATCCCTGGGTCACTTGAATGTGTATTTTAACTATCGACCAAAATAAAGTATTCAAATGGCAATGGTTATTAACTTTCAATTGAAACATAACACATTTGGTTTGTGCACCTTCTGACTGCACATGCATGGCCTCTTCTACTGTTACGTGGATGGTGGTGATCCCCACCTATGTTGCTGTCTCAGGCACATGATGTTGGGAGCAGATGAGCGCCCTTCGATGATGTGGACAAGCACACTCCTTTCCCTCCCTTGATATTTAGAGGTGGATGTGAACCTTCCTGCACAGTTCAAGGGATGACCTCAGACCCACGTGTAGATCTTTCTTCGGGACCCTTGCATCACTGGCTCAGGGCATAGGCGAGTTAGCTCCTACTGGCCCATTATGTTTACTGAGGCTCTGCTGTTCAACACAAAGTCATAAGTCTTGCACCCCAGTTTGACCTGAACAGTTACTAAGTGGGTTTCAGGCTTGTCCATGGACATCATTCGCAGGTAGCCGTCCTCTTCACTCTCACAGGCACACGTAGTGTCTCTTGGAGTTGTCTTCTGACCTTTGGAGTTGTTTTTGTGTGTCTTCTTTCCAATCTCGCTGTGCTTTGAGATCTGTCTTGTCTTTTTTATTCTGTGAGTGACAAACAGCTCAGAAGTAGTTCTCTTTTCTGCAGCCTTTACATGTTTGTCCCAGAGCAGGGCATTTGCCTTCATGGGGAAATGAAAGATCATATCGGTAACAGGATTTTGCTTCTTGTCAGGTTGTGGATTTGTGCTTTTCTTGGGTGATCTTTGTGGCTGCTTCTAATATTTTCCATACTTGTAGAGCCTCCCTCCATCGTGGCTGCTTGCGAATGCGCTCTTTCTTCTGCTCTGCCAGCTGTGTGCATCTTTTCAAGACTGTTAGTTTCCCTGACTATTTGCCTCCAGAATGAGTCAGACAGGCATCCATCAATGATTCTGAGGCGCATGGCTTCTTCTCCGTTAAAGTAACTAAAGCGGCAGAGTTTAATGAGAGTCTCTAGTCATTCAACAAAGTAGTCCATGGATTCTCTAAGTTGTTGTCATGCCTTGTGAAAAAGGTACCTCCAATAGTCGACACTGGGCGTTGGGTCGAACTTCTTGACAAGGGCCTCCTTACCTTTTCATATGAGTCAGCGTCTGTACTGAGGAGTTTCTTAAGGGCTTCTTAGACTCCCTCACCTACTAGATTCTTGAGGAACTTAAGGATATTGGTATTGTTACCTTCTTTCAGGGCATAGATGAAATCATCAAACTGTTCAATCCATGCAGATCATCTGGTACCAAGGTAGTGTTTCTTGTCGGTGTCAAATGCAGGAGGCAGTTTCAGGAATGCAGCTGCGTTATGTTTGACCCCTCTGTCCCACGCCGTGGTGTGGGAGGTGCTGGAGAGCGGTTTGACGGGTGGGCACAATGGGTATGGGGGCAGGTGGGTTGAAGGTGGTAGCACTGCAGGCCCGCTCCCAGTGTTGCAGCTGAGGCATGTGAAAACACCGCAGGTGACAGTGTTGCACTAGAGCGCATCGGTGGCCTCGAGAGGCTTACAGACAGTGAGGAGCAGTTTGGACTACCCTCTTCAGGCCATTTGTCAGCCGTTGTGTGAGAGGGCAGAGGTGCTTGGATGGGGTTGGGGCATCTGTAGAGCTAGCAGACGTGAGAATTTGGTGGCCCATGTTCTGCAATAGGGCCGGAGGCCGACAGGAGGGCATGGCCTGCAGTGTAGCTGGTTCACGCAGGTGGAATACCTCTTTCTAGGCAATGCAGCCATTAAAGGAGACCGGCCAGGAGTGCATTGAGGGTGGCTGGGGTGATGGCTGGTCTCGGACCCCCCTGGTCACCAGTTGTCAAGTCTTGACAAAAACGAGATGGACACAGGCGGCTGCTTATAGACAGGCTCTTTATTTTTCCCCCTCACGGACTTCCCAGCCCTGTGGATTTCCCAGAATTCCCTGCCTCCTCTACAGTGCCAGACTGGGAACCCAAAGTAGCCCTGGCAAATTTTGTCAGACCAGCCCCCATACGGTGCATAGCAAGTGAGCCTGACCACTACAAGTGGGTTTGGGGTTGGGGGGTTCTCCCCCCAAGAATGTTTATTATTATATATTCAATTGTATTAGTTTTTAAAGCATAGTAAATGAAGACCTTACAATGTACCAGGATATGGTCATCTTTATTAGGACTCTTCAGTGATTCCCTCACTATCACCCTCTAACAGTGCTTCTCATCTCACCATAGCCCATCTCTCACATGTACTTCATTTGTTTTATAGTACCTCTTATACCAATGTAGGGTGCCATTGCATTTTACATTACACACACATACAGAGGCAATGAATCATACATGTGTAAATAAGTGTATAGAAAATGTTACATAAGACAAAGGGGGACTACAAGGTGTATGATTCACATGTCATCCATACTGGTAGGAATTGTTTAGGAGTGCTTGGTCTGGAGAAGCACAAACTAAGGTTTCTGAATGTAACACAGTGGTTAGGGTTGACTTTACTAATAAGAATATATTTCTACACAAACAAACCATTTTCTTAGCAAAATTATCATAATGAAAGACTCGGAAAATCACATAGCTTTCTAACTTAGATTATGATCGTACCTTATGAACTGCACAGTAACAAAAGGATATCTGTGTAAAAAGCAGTAACCCACGGAGGTATGCACATAAAATATTGTTCTGTGATCTGCATAGTACACACTCTTTGCAGCAGGCATATTAACCCTCTGCGCTACCTTACATGAGTCAAAACTTCCACTAGACAAAACTCTGATCTCTCTCCAGCAGTTAGATTAATCACCAAAGTTATATTATCTCTTTTATTGTTGCCTGAAAACGGTTGGGTATACAAGGAAGTCTGCAGTACTTTTAAAACTGCTGCACTACTACAAAACCCGCCCCCAGTAACAAAAGCACCACCCCTCCCTTCCAGGCTCCGGGGAAACGCCCGATGCCCGGTACAGCCAGTCCATCCTTGCTCCTCCACCACTGACGTCTTTTCCTTTTGCCTCTAGCGGTGGTTGCAGCTTCATCCTCAGGGTCCTAGTGCCCGATGCTACAGTCTGGAGCTGGGAGAGGGGTACAGCCTATGTTAGTTCCTTTTTTGTTAAAATAATGCAAATTCAGTAAGGGAGTCTTGGTTTCCATGTCCACTCCACGCTTATTTTTTTTAACATATAGCTGACAAGCACTAAGAAGCGGTGGTGGCATTGGCTCTGAGCTGTTGAGGGCAGAAGACAGCCGAGGCTAAGCACACATGGAAAAACAAACCAGCAGCATATATTTTGCACGCCCAGTCTGAACAGCAAGTATGTCTACTGTCTTTGAGATTTTTGTGGTAGACTGCTGCTTGGGCCTGACCCTGCTGGTGGGACTGCCATTGCCACTGCCGCCTCCTACTGCCAGACAAACAGCCTGATCCAGGAGCTGGCAGGGGCTACCACGGCGAACGGACACTCAGAGCTCAACTGAGGTGCCAGCTTCACACAGTGATGTAATTAAACATGAGGGTTGTATATGGTTCCCACTGAAAAACTTAGGACCGTGTAGTAGGATGACAGAACTTCAGAATGTGAGGACTGAGTCCATCTACATCATCAGAGACTGTCGGACCAATTCCTGGCTAGCTCACAGTGCCTCACCCGAACCCCTAACCTTCCTGAGGTGGCAGGTGATTTTGGGAACCTCAAACATGGGAATCTTGAAACACATTTTACGCCTTTCATTCTTTACTTATGCATTCCCATGGTAAACACAAGAAAGATACGAATAAAGTTTTCAATATATTTATTGAAACAATCATAATGTTACATATAAAGAGTGAGCTGTGATTATTAGGCAGATAAAACAAAGCAAAGTAATCAGCTTTATGAACATGGTGAAAAGAATAAACAGTCCAAACATGACAGTCTGATTTCTATATATTCCTACCTATCACTACCCCTACTCTGAGAGCCTAGTGGATGTACCCTCTGCCCGGTCTCTTATGATAACATGAACCCCAATACCTGGATGACTTGGCCAGGGAGTGGGCCTGAAGTAGATTGGCAATCCATCTCTGCAGGATGGAAGATAAGCGTCAGCAAACCTGCATATCGAACACATAATTTGTTCCACAACAGTTGCGACAGGAATGCTACAGTAACCCGTAAAAAGACAGTGCACTATTGATGTAATAAAACCACTATGTTAGAGGTACAGCTCAGATGCAATGATGTGCCTAGGTGCTAAAAGATGTCTCTGACGCAGTTGGCTCTGTGATCCTAGCCTTGAACGAAGTGTACAGATTATGTTGCAAGATTGGCTTTTTTTAAATCAAGCGGCGTGCAAATAATATTGTGCAAGCCAAACATGTAAAAATAATATAGCTAAAACAATGTCTGCTTAAAACGTGTAAAATGTAAAACTAAAATGGAGAACCAAAGTGGGCCCAAGAAGGCCTCACGGCAAGGGGGTCCCCTGTACAGTTCAGGGAGGCCACCCACCCAGTCAGGAGCTCTCAGGCCAGGGGTCAGTCACCAGTGCACAGTGCCGAAGGGTGTCTCCTTGAACTCAGGGCCCCAACACCGCGGGGGCTAATGTTACGCCACTGGCTTCACATCAGTAAAGCAAGTACGGAATTATTGACCTCATGCTTGTGCACACAGTGAAAAGGTGAAACAGTGGTTTATCCAAAGCGAAATAGCGGAACTAAAACACCATAATCTAGAGAGCATGATAGTGCAGTTGTGTACTAAGAGGTGAAGGGAGCGCACCACATACACTTCACAGTGCGCTGTACTTCACCATAGGTAAGGAATCGTTTCAGCACATGTGTATCTGAACTTTGTGATGAACTCTATCTATAATTTTCAATTGCTCCCATCAGGTATGATTTTTGGGCAGAACTGCTGCATCATGTGAGGCGTGTGATTTGCTGCACACTAAGGCCCTCATTTACAATATTTTGGCGTATGGCAGCACCACAAGTCTTCCTGCTGCGCTGCCCTACATCAAAAGAAAAGGGCAGGATTGCGCCATATCTATGAGATATGGTGCCTTCCTGTCCTCTTTCACAGTGCTGGCGTACAAATGGCTGCCATGCGCCAATGCAGGCACCCTTGCACCTTGGTGCAAGGGTGTCTGCGTTGAAAACAGGTTGCTAGGGTGAGGGAAGTGACACCTTCTGTCACACAAACAACCCTTTTACCACCCCTGGGGAGACGTAGGCTTTTGACGCAGTTCCAGGTTTACAGCATGTTGTAAATCTGGCAATGCGTCAAATGCCATGGGTGTTATGTGGGAACACCCACCGTAACATCTCCCCATTGCAGTGTGCGGCGACGCAGCGACGCAGCGACTTGTGCTGCATTGCCTCACACCATATCTATGAGGCTATGAAAAGCCACGCACAGTGGCTTTACGTGGCTTCCTAGGTATGGGTAAGTGCAGTGTACCGAAAGAACGTCATAAAAATTGATGTTCAGGCAGCGCACTGGACTTGTAAATAAGCCCCTAGGCATCAGTGTGGGCACTCAGGAAAATAATTTGGGAGTTTTTTTGTCCTTATTAACTGCCCCTTTCTTTTTCAATGCTATCTCTGCGGCTGACATCTTTTAGGTGTTTTTGATGGGATGTTATATTGGGCCACTTTTATCTTAACTGCCCGATCTGTAGTTTTTAATGCCTGTGATATATGTTCTTCACAGGCCCATACGCGCGGTCTCTTGTGTTTTTTCTCTGTGGTCTAGTTTCCCTTCTCCTAGTTGCCATGTAGGTGGCTCTTATAGGCCTCTGAGACTCGGTGTGCAGCCGGCTGCACCTGCTGGTTTGAATATATAAAGATGTTGACCTTAATCACAAGAGCAGATGCTCTGGTGCTCCCTACAACAGACAGCTATTGGCGCTTGCAGTGAACCACTTAAAAGGTGAACACCTTTCATTCTGCGCTTTGGAGGCCACTCCTGCTAGGCTATTACTCCAGTCCCAATCTATATTGCTTTGTAACATGGAGCCACTGCTCCCCATCCTCTCTGCTGGATTAATGGGGATGCTGGGATTGGGAGAGGATCAGCGTCTGGGACCCCTGAAGGCCTTTGTCTCCCCCTTTGAGACCATCCAGAATGTAGGTGAGATACTATGCGATCTTTTGGACAGCCCCCTGGTGCTGCCATCAACTATTTTTTAAACAAGCCATAGCCTCAAGTAGTTGCACATACCAATGCCAGTAAGGTGTAAAAAACAGCAGTTCGGTCTGTGAGTAGTAGAGATGGACAAGCCACTGAAGGTTTGAGCCAGGCTCCAGCCAGAAGCTTGTCTCTGCTCGGGGGCCTCTTTGACCCTCCTTGTCTCTGCTCGGGGGCCTCCTTGACACCCCAGCCAAAAAACAGGTGTGCCCACTTAGCGACTCCTGCCATCTTCCTATGCGACTTCAACTAGATTTACGTGGCTTGTGTCTGCCACCCATGCTCTAAAGTCATGCACCAAGAATTAACATCATCTAGTGGCTGAATTGCACAGTGTGAAACATGTGATCAATCCTTGTTTTCCCAATGAGCAAATTGAGTGATCCTAGGCAGAAGTTTTATTTCACTGTGCCACCTTTTTCTACTTTTTCAAATATGGGAGCACCTTGTAATATGTAAGTTCAGAATGCGCACTGTACAAAATCTCTTTTGTGTTTGTTTAAATAGACTGCAATGTTGCTTCATGTAGAATAAGAATCGAGGCCACATATACGGTGCACATCTCAAGTGACTTGCAACTTAGTTTACTAACAGCACTGTCGTGAGGGCACATCTCAAAGCACTGATATAATCTGAAGTAAGGGGGAGATGTGGCCTAATGTCCGAAGCTGACGATTTTGTAACCTGGAACCTGGCACTGCCGAGTATATTACGACCTGCGTTTCCACTGCCCATTTCATGGTGGGGACCCCGAGCAAATCTGGCCATGGGGATGCGTGCGGGGCACATGTTGTGCCCCCCTACAATTGCACCTTTGTGCATGCATTGTGTGGCATGCACATACCTGCTGCAGGCTTCTCATGGCGGTGGCATGCTGTTTAGGCTCTCCATGATGCTAACATACCCGTTGCCGTGAGACTGCGGCTGTCCGCGGCCCCCGCAGGGGGCCACCTCAGCAGGGCGGCCCTTTAGTGCCATTTCGGCACCGCCCAGCCGCTCTAGTCTCTGGAGGGGTTCTTGGAGCCCTCTAGCTTGGTCACCTCAGTGAAGTCCTTCCGGTGCGCCGAGGTGGGGGGGAGGGCATATATGCCTCCCCAGCCCCTCCTGGCGGCCTCTGTTGCACCAGCCACGCCGTCTCCCACCCCACCTCTTACCCGGCGGACAGGCTGGTGGACAAGCTACTCAGAATGTTTTAATGTTTTCTTTTGTGTTGCAGGCGGAGTTACAGGGCGATCTGGAAGCAGACCGGTACAGTAAGGGTACCTCTGCGGCAGACCGGTACAGTAAGGGTACCTCTGCGTGGCACAGTAGGGGTGCCAGAGCCAAAGACCAGGAGCCTCAGGGCAGGTTCCGGGAAAACCGCGACGGCGCCCCGTTAGTCCTTCGGGCGGTTGGGGGCCTGACCAACCGGGGGTTTGCCCTGCTACGCTCCGCCCTGAAAGGGCGTGAGTAGAACAGACCAACGTGTCACGTGATCCGGAAGAGGATCATCAAAGGTAGCACTGACTGGGTGTCCCACAGTGCTGGCTCACCAGGCGGGCGGGGGCAGCATAGGTTGGTACAGCTGCCCGCCCTTGGATCGCCCGTAAGATAACCCACATATTGCATACTCCTGTATGGAATAAACCTGCAGCAATATTTTCCCACTACAAAGTTGTCTCGTGTATTTATTCATTCTTGCATGCTCAGACTGGGGGTGGGAGAAGTTGCCGGTAATGGCACTATGCCACTGCACTGCCCGCCCTGGATATAATTCTTAATCGGGCAGGTGGGGTCACCACGGGCTTGGCAGTCTTCCTGGGTCCACCCCGGTGGCTCTCCCAGAGGAAGACCGCCAAACTCATAATAAGGCCCTTAACCTCCTATTAATCTTCCAGTGCGAAAGAAAGTAAAGCGCTCCTGGTCAGGCTCAACCTGCAAGTAGCAGAGGGGCGTTACTAGTCGCTCCATGTGCAGTAGCCGTGGGGAGTTTGGATGAGAGTTGGTATCACTCTCGTGAGATAAAAGTGACATCATCAAAAGGGCGTCATGGACTGAGGCTTTTAAGATATTCCGGGCCATGGGATCAGCCTTTTCTTTCCTCAATCACGCACCGGCTTCCCGAACAGACCCACACCCACCCACACCTGGAGAAAAGGCAGATTTTCCAGCAGCAGAGAATGAGGTTACCTGAACAAATTGGACTGATTTCCTGGTTTGCCCATGGGGTGGGGAGTTGATTTTTGGGGGCACGGGGCTCATTGGAGGGGCAGGGGACTAACCTACTAGTGGCCCTGGACCTTCCTGTCCTTTCCTGAGCTGCCTGGTGTTGATGATTGAAGGTTTTTTTTGCCTGGTGACAGGAACCCCCGCAGTGACTGAGTGCAATGCTGTGCCCTGGTGTTGTGTAATTAGTATCAAGCTGCATGTATGTTCCATCTCTCTGTGGACTAGAGGGGAAGTTTTATTTGCTCATGTGCCCTTAGGGAGGGTAAGATTGGTTGGCACCTGCTGCCTGCCCCTGTGGGGATGTATAGAGAAAGAGGGAGCCTCCTGGCACAATGTTTTTTTGAGTGCTTTTTACTTTAACGAAGAATCCTGACAAAGTACCTTGTTCAATGGATAGTTCAAAAGACAATTACTGTACAGTCTGTTTGCTGTTTGCCTTATCTTGCTTCTTTCACTTGCATAGCCAATAACTGCATAATTAGTGTTCTTTCCTTCCTGAAACTTTGTGTATTAAACAGCTACATCTTGTTAGAACCAGGTAACTGTGTTTTGTCTCTCTCTCCCTCCCTGGGATTGGAAGGGTTGGGGGCTGAGGAAGGTTGCAGTTGGAGCGGGGTACACAGGGGCGTAGCTTAGCCAATATTATTGGGGGATGTGAGTCTAAGGTTTCCCAACAAGCACTATGGCATACCCAACTCAGAAAAACAGGTGGTGCGCATGTGACAGACAGCAGTGTTGGAAAAGAATTCAGTTTTTTGTCTGACTTTCTTACAGTGCTGCTGATAACTGATAGCCGCTTCAAAGCATTTGTTGGCAGCACAACACATACATACATGAAACTCATAAATCAGAGTTTCCGAACAGGTCGAGTACATGGCAGGTGCAGATGCTGTCTTTGGTAGACAAAAATGTAAAAGATGCACACCTGAAGAGCGTCAGTCTCTCCACGTGTCTGGTTCACCTGCTTTCTCACCAGCGAGCACAGCACTCTCAGAAAACACGAGTTAAATTACAATTGTAGGTAAAATGACTGTCATCCAGAGACAGCGTATGCTATGATGCTGCTCGAGCACTGGGCCCTAAATGCGACGCCACACCCTGACAAATGCGCAAAGAAATGAGCATTAGTTAGGTAACTGAGAAGTCATCCCAGCACCAGCAGCACAGTGTAGTGAGTGACAGGCAGAGAGAGGCCCATTGCTCTGGCGCTATTGCGTCAACTTCATTTGGATGTGTGCTTTGCACTGAGGTCAGGGGGTACAGCGACGTGCAAGTTATGAGTGTACTATGTGCCTTCAGGCTGAGTTTGCGCTACAAAAAAAACACAAAAAAGTACTAACGTGAAATCTTCTGCATGTTAAAGAAATTCAGTTTTTTAATTTTGAAGAATGGTTTTTATACAATTTAAATGGCAAACATTTTCAGTGCTTGGGCTTTTAGAGCCAAACCAGACTCTTGGCTCGGCTCTCCCTGGTAATTTTATTGGCTGGTTCATCTCTAGTGAGTAGCACTAGAAAAGTCACCTCGCCAGTGGTAGTGCTGGGAGGCTCAGGCAGGCTGCAACCAGACAGATGGTCTGTGCAACCCTGCCATCAGTGACCCCCCCCAGCCCACGGTCATTATCAGCACCTCGCTTGGAATGCACATTAGACTAGGTAAATTGTGCATTGAGAGTGGGAGGTCATGGTTTGGGGCCTGGGTCCCAAGCCCTTTCTTTACAAACCATTGTTGTCATGTGCGTTGCTGCAATCTATATGTTGTTTACAACTCCACAGTTGTCACCTGTCCATTTAATAAGAGTAACTTTCACCCAGCTCCAGATTTCAGCCAATGGAATTAAACAACTTGGCATGCTGGGATTTATGAAATCATGCTTCTATTTGCAGAATTGAAACTATAAGTCCCAGCATACTCAATGCTATTGGCCAAACCAGGCTGGCTGAAGGTCACCCTCTTGATTTGGGCCATTTCACATACTACTCTAATATGTTAAAGGTAGCCCCAGGACTGGAGACGTGGTACCCTGCTAAAATGGAACCACCTGGCTACAGGCGGGTGAGTAAGGGTGGTGATGTAGTGATACAGACCAGGTTATGGCATCAATCATATGAGAAGGAGCCGCACATGATAGGGCGTGATGATGCCTGCAAACAATCGCCCATGGAGTTGAATAAGATGGGGCTGGTTGTTGAATGTAGTCTGAGATAGCGCAGGGTGGAGCTGGTATATGGAGTCATTCAGTAAATGAATGCTGTAATAGCCAGACGATGACGAGGGAAAATTATTTATTTAATTTTCCCTCCTCATCGTCCGTCGAAATACCCCCCCACCGGCCCACCGCTCTTACCTGCACTGACCGCGGCTGCCCTCAAGTATACTGTGGAAGGATAGAGCTCATCCAGTAAGAACACTGTGAGATCAAATGCTCCTTGGCAGGACAAACACAAGACGAGGGATGGAAGCCATATTTCAATAGCACACAACTGGATAGACAACAAAGCCATCCAATCATGATCAAGTGACTGACCCAGAGCCCACTTAAAGTATGTTTTATTTATTGGTAATAATAGCAGTACAGATGAACAGCTAAAGCTGTCTGTAGCCTGACCTTGAATTGGCAGGAACTTAAGTGGTGGGAAGTTACATCATTGCCCTGCTATGTTGAAGATAGGATGATGCAGAGAGTGCTATAAGACCTTACATCTCCAAATTAGGAAGGAGAAAGCAATGTTGCTTTACAAAGAATGAGGCAATATATTAAATGCCAAATATAATAGGTTGATTGCCTCATTATGATGGAGTCAACCCTCTTAGTGACAACAGACACTCTTCTTCTCTCCCCCTCTTTTGCATCCTGTAAGAAATTGGGTTATTGTGTGAGAGGGAGGGACGCTACACTCAAGCAACAACAACAAACCCTGTCAGAGGGAACCACAACAGTCACTAAATAAATGTATGCTTAACCCTTTGGTAGCTTGGCACAAAGCAGTCAGGCTTAACTTTGAGGCAATGTGCAAAGTATTTATACATCACTCAAACAATATTAAAATGAAAACACAAAACAAATAAAAACAAAAAACACATCAGAAAAATAGAGCAAATTGTACTAAGTAAAATGACACCAAAACATAAAAAATCCAATCAGTAGAACCAGAGATTTTGAACTTCAACATTTTAAGTGAAAATAGCACCAATAAGACTGACCACAATGGAGTGCGGGCGGGATACACGGACAAGTTTAGTCCAGCTGAAAACGTACCTTCTCAAGTCTGGTGCGAAGAGGATTACTTAAGGCTTTCCGAGCTAGTTGGAGGCCATTCAGAAATCTTATTCGGATTCCCTTCTGACCGACCCCATCAAAATGGGTCAGTCGGAAAGGAATCCGAACTGCTTAGACGAAAAAGGGAGAGAAGGAACCGTCAGTAAAAGCTTATTTAAATTCGCCCGACGTGGTTGAATTAATTGGTGTCATAATCTAAAAAAAAAAGAAAATGCTTGCTTTAATTATCACTATACCCGAGAGGGTCAGGAAGTGTTTTTTTTTATTTTTTATTATTGTATTTATTGAACAGTACAATGAAGCATACATAACGACCAGTTAGCATTCCACATGTGTAGACAGTATGAGAAGCGAACCTCTCAATTTTTGTCAACAAGAGACCATAGTTAAGTACATTGAGGCCTTTCACATTACAGTTTACTCTATAAGAAATGCAGCAGTCAGCACAATGCTATAATATTGTATTTTAGAATGAAACCTATCACTCTGTAGGAATTCTTTAACTGTGTGGAGACACCTGACCGAACTTTGCCATTTCTACACATTTTTGTAAGCATAAATAGTAGAACCATACCCAACCTAACCACAGCTTTATCGGTTAGTCAGTATCATCTGCTAGCATTACACTATCATATTCTTCCTCCATCTCCTTGCTTATTAAGTATAACTGGTAGGGCCCCCAATCATTTCTGGGGTGACTCTGGGGAGGGAGTAAGTCGCTATACGTATCTGACTGTGTATTGCAGTAAGCCGTGTCAGTATGCCATTCTTCTACAGTCGGTATTGGTCCACAGGCCTATCTCATTGCTACATGGTGCTTAGCCAATAAGAGCCCAGTCGTGACCAGACGTCGCACTGTCTTTTCTACACCCTGATCGTAAACCAGTGATGCCAACATTGGGTCAAGCTCCAACGCATTACCAGTGATGGCTTCCATTTCCTTGAATATTTTGCACCAGAACTCATGAACCCCAGGGCAACGCCAGGCGAAATGTAGAAACCAGGCAACGACCTCCTCACATCTCTGACGAGGGTCAGGAAAATGTACAGAATGAAATAAAGCTTACCTGAAAAGGGAATGGCCACAGACGCACAGTGCCTGGAAGCAACACAGAGCACCGGAAATGTCACTTTATATGTTGACAGATTGGCTTGACAAGCTGTGCCGGCCATATTGAAGTGGAATTCCTCTGGGAGAGTCCAAAGGCTTCTTAAAAGAGGGGTAGGGGGAGGGAAAGGGGGTGAGGGAGAGGGAGGAGGGAAGCTCATATGTTTGTAAAACGTCCTCCAAGCCACTATATCTATAATGTGGTCACATATATGAAAACATGTCAGAGACGGATGGAATAAAATGAATGACCTAAAAAAAAGTGTTGGGCATCATAAGGTCACAGAGTTTGCAATAAATATAATGTGACAAAAATAGACCTGTGATAAAGAAAAAAGTTGGGGAAGGATTTAACCCATAGCAATATTATAGAAAGAACATACATAATAAAACCTACATTTAACACATGAATAAATAATTTGGGAAATTGTAATCATATCAATAAATAGAGTCTGAAAATTCCAATCAATATTAATTTACAATAGTGAAACTTAGCTCGATGTTTTAACAAGAAACACCAGAAATTATCTGAGAATTCTCAACATGATAGATGAGGAGAATCAATTCAAATCAATATTTACAATGGTGAACAATAAACAGAATATATGATGATTTATATAAGAGACACATTAAAGAAAAAATAAAATTACTACAAATGTTGTATCGATACACAGTATGTAAATTAGTGTCTGAATAAAACTACTCAGATAGAAAAATGGACCAAAGCTTATCCAAAAAAACATGTTTTGCATGGATGGTAAACAGCAAAACTCATGTGGTTAGTACAATGGGAGGCTGTGGCAATAGATGAATAGTGCAAATCAGTTAGATAAAGAAGAAAACTATCCAAGGTACAGTATGTTACAAATGTGATTGGCAGCAAGTGGCACAGGAAAAGATGAAGGTATCAAAAACAGATACAGGTTCTAAATCAATTTAACATAAAAATGCTAAAGCTTGCCATTCAACAGCTGCATTAAGGCCCTTGTTGACATTATCAGTTTTACAGATCCCTCGCTTTTCTTTTATTGTCAGAGTGCGCTCAACATTAGGTGACCCTTTTGTTGATTTGACCACATCTATGACCCACCACATCATGTCTTTTTCTGAATGTTTTTTCAGGCTATAATGGTCTACTAGAGGAGCATGTTCTACCTTGCATCAGATTCTAGATTGGTGGTGAGCTATACATTTTTTAATAGGTTGAATAGTCTTACCTATGTAAGCTAAACCACAAGGACATTTGATGCAATATATATAACATTCTGTGTGTTGCACTATGAAAAATGTTTGATTTCATAACATTGTGCACTGATGCTAAAATGTTTTGAAGAAACGACCTATAACTGGGGTCATATGTAACATGTTTTGTATGTTGGTATGTCTAGGTTCATCATATGCTCTGACAAATCTGTTCATGAGGTTTGAGCCTCTCTTGAAAGCAAAGAGTAGCTTTTCTTTTAATTCAGTGAATCCCCTTAGAAGACCCCGATGTTGACCAATTATCTTCTTGATTTTGTTAGACAATTTCCTGAAGGTGGAAACACAGACAAGGTTTGTGTTGAAAGGTTGATCATTGTTTTTGAGAAGAGATGCATGGTTATACTACCATACTCTCTTCTTGGATCTCTTGAGTAGCCTGGCAGGATACCCTCTCGCTCTTAATTTATCCTGAAGTTTCTGGCCTTCTAGGAAATAGTTCTCCATTTTGTAACAGTTTCTCCGTGAACGGAGAAACTGACAGAAAAGTAGATTGTCCTTTAGGGCTTGGGGATGGTGGCTAGCAAATTTAAGAAGAGTGTTTCTTGCTGTTGGTTTGGTAAACAATGAAGTGTAAAAGAGGCCATCTTCAGTTTTTATTGTGATGTCCAAAAAATTAATCTTGCAGTTATCATATTCAATAGTGAATCTTAGATTCGAATTAAGGCAATTAAGCCAGTTTTGAAACTTCAGTAGTTTGAGAACGTCTCCCTTCCAGATTAGCAAGACATTTGCTAATACATTCACAGTAAGTGTGTATATTTAGCTTCAAATTTGGAAACATAGATATTAGCAATGTCTGAACCGAATACTTCACCCATTGTGACACCCTTGGCTAGTTCGTGGAATTGATTTTCAAATCGAATTCTTTTTTTACATAGTGCCAATTCAGTACATTCAGTAATGAAGGAAGTGGGAAGATTATGGGGCTGAACTCTGGTGTTCAAAAGTTCCTCTAGAAGGGTCAATATTTCATGTTGTGGTATGTTAGTATATCGACTTTTAGTGTCCATACTAACCAAAAGTTCTTTATTGAAGTCAAAGGAAAGATTCTCAACAAGGTTAATCACCTCTGTGGTGTCTTTAATGTATGTAGGGTGATTGATAGCAAAAGGCTTAATGAAAAAGTCTTTGACAGCAGTGAGGGTTGAGGCTGCAGGTGGTTCTACCTTGTAATATCTGCTTCCTCTGTCCTTTTATCTAAACAGTACTAGGAGGATGTGTACAAGTATATACAAAGCTCACATCAAACTATTGAACACATCCCCAGGGTTTCTCTAACTAAGGTTTGCCACCATTTTCCCCCTATTGAACGCATGTGCTCTGAGGTTCTGTCATTCAGAACCACGTCTCTCTAGGGGCAGAGCCTGGGATGTTAGCATCGGAATCCACCGAAGTATCCTTTCCAGTCTCGAATCTCACATTAACATTAACTCAGGGATTAGAAGGCACAGGTATCTCTATTGATCAGCGTGTGGGAGAAACCCGTCTAAACTGGCTGAGTAGCATGCCCAGGCATGCAGGGGCCCAATACAAACCACATCTTACCTCCTAACTTACAGGCTGAGTAGAGTTCTATCCTGTACCGCTGAGCGACTGGGCACATTAGTCAACTAGTTAAATGTTTTTCACACACACAAACCTGTGGTGCAAGCAGATGGTATCTGCGTTTTCCACATTCCTGGGGCATGCCTTCACTCTAGAAACATTTGTGATTCTGTAGTTTGGTAAAAAATACCACTTTACTCCACTGTTCTGTAAAATGTACAAAACTACCCAAGCAGTGTATATTTGCATCTCACAAAATATAAATTCCTATTTATTATATGGCATAAGATTATTTGCTGAAATGGAGACTTCCTCAATTCCTTTGTGTGATCATATGATTCCTGTCATTCAGAGACTCTTTTACCTGAATCCATCACTACGTCTACACAAAATAAACTGCTGATTCAATTCTATAATCCACGCAGGTGGCAGAGCATACCCAAACCACTTCTGGTACAAGAAGCAATGTAGAAACTCATGTGCAAAAGGAATTTCCGGTCACGAGCCACTTATTCACAAATTCACTGGCTTGCGACCTCAAAATCCAAAGTCACACCTTTTATTTTTTTCGATTTGTAAATGCTTTTTAGGTCTCGCCTAGCGTTGCTGCGCACATGCGCAGCTCGCTCGGCGAGATTTATTGTTAATGAGTAGTTTTAGAAAAGGGCTTTAAGCCCCGCCCCTTATTTCCATTGGCTGGCGTCACCGTTTATGGTAAACGATGGCCTGCCATTGGAAATGAGGGTTTTGGTGGACACCCTTTGGCCTCCGAGCCGGACTCGGTGGCCTGCTTTGCTGCTGTCGCAAAGCAGTTTCTTATTTTATGGGGCCATGTGTTAGAAACACATGGCCCCATAAAGACAAGAGATCCCCATGCTCCGGCTGCAGCGCGGTCCTCTTTCACTTTCGGGACCGCGCTTGTTTAATTTAGAATCTGGCATTCCATATGAGTGTAGCTGCAGGCTGTATCCTCTCCTTATCGGTTTTACAAACATCATCGAACTGCAAGGACGAAACCGTAAGTATTTTGGTTTCAGTTTAATTTCATCATCGAACTGCAAGGACGAAAGCATAAGTATTATGGTTTCAGTTTAATTTAATAATCTCTTTTGTTTCCCGCCGTACGGAATGCAACATCTAGCTTCGAAGAGCAACGTTTGGCAATTTGCTTGTAGCTGCTGTCGAGGTGTAAATCCGTTCATGGTTAATTTATTTTACTGTACTGTATTGTGGAAGCTGCATCCAATAATGACATTATACATTATTGGAATGAGGGATGTAATTAATGTGTTGGTTTTTGTGTCAGCAGTGTTTTACTTTGGTGACGTCATGTCAATAATACGATTCTGTTGCAGTTTGGCCGCTTCTCTTACTTTAATTCCGCTAGATGGCGCAGCAAGCTTTCATCTATCAGTAGCTCGCAGTATCAGCTTTGTTGGAGAGTTTCTTAAGCTGGTAGGTAGGTTGTTAGGACAAACTCACCCATCACATGATAATCAAATCGGGCCACAATGGCAAAATAATGTTGATAAAAGTATAAAAAATAAGTCTTCACGTTGGAATGTGCAGCACATGCATGCACGTGGTGCAGTAGCGCGAGCCATATTAAAAGATCATGGAGCTCTGTACAAGTTTGAAGGTAGTGACAGTAAATGTAAGTGGGGTGACTTCTGAGAGGGAGTGTGGGCTATTTAGTATGTCATGCATAACTCGACGCCTCGCCACGGGTAGTAAGTGCTATATAAATGCAATTAAAACTGTGAATGCAGCTGGAAGTGTGCGACGCACCGGTTCCTATTGTTTGATGTTTTTGGAGATGTGTTGCCTTCAGTGTTTCTTTGCCTCCTATTCCATTGGTCTCGGACACTTCATTAGCCCGAATGTGCCTCATCTACTTTCTTGCTGGCGCGCTTTCTGTTCTCCGATTCTTAACACCTCATCCTCTGTCCTCACAGTGAGGCGCTGTGCTACAGGCGGGGTGGACCGGAGCAGAAGCCTTTTACCAATGTAAATCAGTGACCATCAGATATGCAGCTTGCCATGGACCCTGTACTCGGGTGACTCTGTTACAGCGGATGTCAGTCAAGTGTGTCGTGACCTGCCCACGTGGATGTGATCTGTGCTGACCTCTCAGTCCAGTGCTTATCGATAAACCACTACCCTTTGACAGCCCCCATCTTAGTTACAACATTGTGTTGTATTGCCACCCGTGCTCCTCTTTACGTGCGCAGTCTAGATTTTTTGTCCTTCGTGTTCTGGAACGGAAGCTGTCACTACTGGACGTAATTCGATTAAGACTGAATTAAATTTCATCCTGGTATTTGGAACATGGAGGTGCAGAAAGGGACATGGGAGAGGCAAGCTGTCTCCTATCAACCTTTTCTGACTCCCCTGCGTTTCCGAGAATTTATTTTGGGCACCACGTTTATCAATGAACTCAGCGCATTCAAACTACTTTGGAATATGAAGCATATGGTACATTGCAGTCAATAATCAACTTGAACTTGTGTTTCATGCGCTGAGGTTTGAAATGACTACCTATATTTGCTACTTAGCTTTTATTTATTGCATGTGGACACTTTAAATGACTTCACACGAGTGCACTGGAGTTGGATGCAATTATGCTATATTTGAAATTACGAACGTATCCAGTGCATTCTTGATGTATTATGATTCAAGACTATCTGGTCACGTGACAGCCTATATATTTCAGCACGTAGTCACTCTATTGTCAAACCTGCACACCTGTGATCAAGGCTCATTGCAGAGCCGAAACACATAAGGAAAGAGAACAAGGATTTGCAATGCAATAGGTCTCGCATTTGCGAGAGTTTAAGCTATTTGCATTGTAAATGACTATGCCTTTTATTTATGTTTTAAAACCAACACATAAATAAAAGGCATTGTCATTGAACAATGCCAATAGCTCAAAGTCTAGCAAATACGAGACCTATTGCATTGCAAATGCTTGTTCTATTTGCAAATTACACTTTACAAGCAAATGCGCCCCCCCCCTTTCCGATTCAGAATGTGATGTATCACTGATTGTGACAGCAATTGGACGTTGGAAATCATTAATGGGATATCGACCTGTCATGCTGAGAATTCTGGTCTAGGGGGCAGCAGACAGTGGCAATCACATGCGCTATTTATGTGATATTTACCACATGAGAAAAATAATGCACGTTGTAAATAAAATTCAATTATATATGAGAGGCCATTAAAAACCAATAGAAATACCACCTAAAATACCTCACTTACAAGCGGATTGTAAAAGTTCCTGAAATTTTACAGAATGTAGGAAAAGCTGGAAAACAACACCAAGAAAATCTAAACCAAACACAACAATGCGCAAAACATTGTAAATGCTCTGTTAGAGCCGAAGAAATAAAAAGACACTTGTACACAGGACCAGCCACACAAAGGTGAATCATAGGTTGAATGCCACAGGTCCCACTTGAACACTGCAGCACACCACTATGGAAGCAGCACTGCTAGGCCACTACTTCCTAATATGCTACCAGATCAATGTTCTCCTGCAGCAAGCCGTGCGGCATTAAGATTGAAACAAGGCTGCCCAGTTATGAGCCCAAGAGGTGCAGCAATGCAGGATGAGAGGCGGAATTGACAGAGTAAGGCCGGGACCCCTAAACATGATTCAGCCTCTGATCCTTAGGACATTACAACTCGACATGGGCACTATGCAAAACATACTTGCATCCTTAGGGGATACCCTGGAGCCTGAATTAGCGATCCACACTTTCATTCCCCACTTTACAGAATGCTAGCAGCACTAGAATTCTTTGCCCAGGCATCCCACAACAGACAGCAGGAAGCTGTTTCAAGTCATGCTATCACTTTTTGACATCCTAACATAATATGGAATGTTGATAAGGCATTGAGTTTGTTTGTTATCCCCTTCCCTAGGCATGTTCTTGTTTTCAGTGGGGTCTCTAGCATGAGATGGCCCATCAGACTGTCATGATGTCTTTCTTACCACTTCCTCAGCCAGGATGTCCAACTTTGTCCCTGTAAACTTGTACTTTTTAATATAACTGGGATCCATGGGGGAAGATTTTGACAGGTGTCTGCTTGTAATGACTGAGTGAAATCAGGGGAGGGCAATGGATTTTGTTTATCCTCTTTTAAGGTACTTTGGCCACACAAAATGACTGTCTGCTCACTCCAATTCAAAAGAGATTTGTCGGTGTGCTTTGAAGGTATCTTGAGGTTCTTCTGTGTGCTGCTCTGCCTGTTTCTACTCTCCAAGGATTATTTTGCCTACTCCAGAGCCTACCAAATGTCAGGGGAGGGCAATGGATTCTGTTTGTGCTATTTTAAGATGTTATGGCCACACAAAATGGCTGCCTGCACCCCCTCATATTGCCCCCCGGAAATTGTTTTTGGTGCACTTTGGGGGATTCTGAGGTACTTCTGTGTGATGAGCTGGCTTTTTCCACTCTCCAAGGTCTACATTGCTTACTCCAGAGACTTCGAGTGCCTGAAAACGGACACTCCCTGTTGTTTTAGGCATGCGCTATTTATTGGGTAAAGTATTCACTGTACCCAGTAAGCAGCGCACATTTGATATTTAATACATACGATGTTCGGTGGTTTGTTTTTATCACATGTGGTAAATACCGATTCTGTGGGGCACAGAAAAAAAATCTAAATTATTGTTATTCAGTGCACTCATTACTTACTGAACACAGTGAAATCAGAATTTAACTTGTTTGCTAGTTTGGTGTTTTTTTACCTCCAGACTGAGGGGCTTATTTACAAGCCCCTTGCGCCACTTTTGCGTCATTTTTAACATGGGAAAAGTGACGTACGGGTGGCGCAAAGGGCTTGTAAATCTGCCCCTTAGTATCTCCAAATTCAGCTGCAATTCATCAATGGTTTTCTGCAATGAAGACAGGTTGATGAGCACTGCCTCATTGTGGATTTGTGACGAGCTGCTCAGTGATGTCCAGACAACCCTCATGTAACCTCATTGGGCATCTTTAAAAATGTATTAAACAAAGGGTAAATGTCACATTAGGCTAGATGATGCATTCTATCTTGGACAAAAACGTAATACTAAAGATTTGGAAGAACGAATGAGTCAGCATCATTAGACTCTACTAACAGCTTGAGAGCTGCGGTGCATGATTGGTCCTCAATTCTGTTGCCTCTTCAATTTCTATCGAAAAAAAGCTCTTGTGATGTCTGTCTTTCTTCTAAATACGTTTAAGCGTCTCCTGAAACTTCCCTAATTGAACTCGTCCATCTCATCCAGCTGCGAGGCTTAATTGCTAATTAGCATGTATGTAGAAGCAACATTTTTGGAAATGTTGTGTTTTTAGTGTTTTAAATGTCTTAAAAGTAGATATTTAGAAGAGTTGCAGTTGTGATTCGAATGACAGACCTCGCTCCTGTGCAAATGAGACAATTATCTGGAAATTGCAGAATGGTTGGTGCAAAAAACCTCCGGGCAGATTTACAAGCCCCTTGCGCCACTTTTGCGTCATTTTTAACATGGGAAAAGTGATGCAAAAGTGGCGCAAGGGGCTTGTAAATCTGCCCCCTCATCTTTTTTGTTGTGTGTTTTATTACTCAGGTGTCACCCAGGGAGGCAGATTATGAAAGGTCTAGGAACGTGCTCCGGCATTACCAATCGAAGATCAACCTGCCTTCCGGTTTCTGTTATATCTGCAACACTGAACCTACCATCTAGTTCACTCTCCAGGAATGATCAATAGCTGTCAATTTCATTCTCAGCGCTGCAGAGCAGACAAGACAAACTGAGCCTGAGAAGAAATGCAGAGGACAGACATGAACCCAGAGAGAAACGCCCACCCTGACATCCTGGCAGGCAAAGGCAGGATGAGCAATAGTCCTTAGGCAAGAAGGAAGATAAAATGAAGAAGCTGGTGAGCTGAGTTCCACATGAGAAGCTAGCCTTGATTTACTTACTACTTTAAATTGTCTGGTACTTTCTTTATAATTTGGAACACATATTCTGATATGAACAATTTTGATGACACCTACAATCCTATGCAAATTCAGCAAGTCATAGTTCTTAATTCTTTTGTATAAAAACCTAGCAGTAAACCTCATCGGCTCTGAGGGATTTTTGGATGTTGGAGAGTTGGCTGACTGCTATGTTAATGTGATTTCTCAAGCAACTCAGCTGGTTGGAAAAGGCAGTGTCTCCACCATAACCCACGTTAAACTATTGGCTTACACAGTCATGACTGTAATCCAGTCCTATTAAACTTTGTATGTCTCTTCAATATTTCGAGTGTTTATATTATACTTAGAGTTAGAGGGGGTTCCCGTCGCCACACCCTATCCATGGCAGTGACACAAACTCTTAGTAACTTACCCAGACTCCATTTTGGATGGTGTCATTTCTTTGAAATGCTGTGGTGCAGAAGCATGTCTCTTGTCCTGCTTGTAGTATCTTCCCCAGCCTGGGTACCCGCAAATGACTACACCACACATTGAGCTTAGTATTTGTGTCTTTATTCATCTGTGTGTAACTGCGCACTCAACATTCTAAACCAGCCTTCATTGCATTCTGCTCTAGCACTTACGGACAATTCTACGGAGACCATCAGGAGCCAAAAGGGTTCCACCATTTTTAACTCCCAAAACACTACATCTCCCCCTTGGTTAAATATTTTTTTTTTTTTACAAAATATATATATAGATAGACATATATAATTAAATCTCTTCAATCAATCTTTTTGTTGCTTTAATTGTTTGACCTGATCTTGTTCTTGGAAACTGGGAATTTTCATCACCAATGTCCAGAATCTACATCAACGGTGTAGAGGCAACAGCAGTCGCTGATGTTTCAGACCAAGTCTCTCCTTCAACAGTTAGATCTGTTGAACGATTATTTAAGTGCCTAAAATGACAACAGGCTCTGGTAATAGACTTCCCAGGGTAATGGGCAATCACCATGTGTCCCTTGGTAGACACCACTTGAAAAGGTTCTGCATCAAATGGAGCATCAGATTTTCTTTTCCGCATTTGTTGTGCGAGCACTGGGTCTCCTTTCTTAAAGATGATATTTTTGCATGTCGTCTTTTGTCAGCATAAGCTTTCATCTTCTGTTTGTTAACCAAGTCTATCTCATGAGTTGTTTTCTCATCTTTCTTTCTCTTGTTGGTCCATTGAGGTAAATTGGTGTTTATTGCTCTCCCGAACATCAAAGTCGCAGGACTTTCTCCTGTGGACATGTGAGGTTTTGAGTGATAAACTCTCGAGGAAGAATTCAACACAGTTTTCAAATCAAGCTTCTCAAGAGTAGCATACTGCACTGCTTTATTCAGCATACTCATAAAACGCTCAACAAGTCAGTTGGCCTGCGGCCACAGAGATGAGCTCTTCTGATGCCTTATATCCAATTGCTCAAAGAAATCTTTAAACTCTCAATTGTTGAAAGGAGGGCCATTGTCAGACTTCACTATGGCTGGAACACCCCATGTCACAAAGATGACATCTAGTCTTTCAATGGCTTGTTCTTGAGTAATAGATGAAAGATCTTCAATTAATGGAAATCATGATTATTCATCCATAATCACCAATAGGTGATGTCCATTGTCGAAAAGACTGCAACAGTCGATGGCTATTCTCTCCCATTCATGCTTTGGGGATTCTGACATGTTCAAGGAGTGGTGAGGTGTGTTTGTAGAAAGGCAGTTGATCAGACGACAGGCCTTTAATTTCTTTTCAACCCTGACATCAAGTTAAGTAAACCAGACTCAGTCTCGAAGAGCTTGTTTTGTGGAAACGATTCCATGATGTCCTTCATGGGCTACTTCAATTATTTTCTGTCGCGGACTCTCTGGAATCAGAATTGTCAACCCTTATAGTATACGTTTCTTAAATCTTTTCCCACATTCATGTGACCAATGAAATGAAACATTCTTTTTCATCGAGTCTCTCAATGGAGCACTTTGACAGGCAACGTCTTGTATGCATCTAGAACAGTAACTGGCCATGCCAAGAAATAAACCCATCATCATAGAAACATCTTTTGAGGGATCAGCATTTGACAACGCTTGTACTTTAGCTGGATCTGGTGTAATACCCCATCAGAAAAGATATGTCCAAAGAACTTCAGCTTTGTCTTATGGTACCCACATTTGTCTGAATTCGAAGTCAAATCTGCTTTAGAAAGTAAGCAACATACTTGTGTAAGAGCTTTACCATGCTGATTTTGTGTAGCTCTGTAAACCAATATGTCATCTCTGCAATTGAACACGTTCATGACGCTGTATGATACGTCGAATGACATTTTGAAACTGTTCTGCAGTGGATGACTCACCAAAACTTAGTCTTTTATATCAAAACAGACCTACATCTGTAGAAAAGGTTGTAATGTACCTGCAATCTTCTGCAAGTTCTTACTGATGATAACCTTTATTTAAATCAAGGTGAGAGAAGACATTTGCACTAATTATTTGCATTATCATGTCTGCAATGTGGGGACCTGTATGTCGTTCTTATTCAGTTACCTTGTTTGCCTGATGCTCCTTCACTGTCCTTTTTAGGCACTACTACTATGGGAGAAACCCATGGCTTTGTACCAGTAAAACGTTCAATAATATCATGCTTAATTAATGATTAAAGTTCGTTTTTAACAGCTTCTTGCAAATGAAAAGCAATTTGCCTATGTCTTTGAGCAACAGGACGGACATCCTCATTATTATCCAACTTTACTTTCATAGTCTTAAGCTTTCCCAAACAATGAAATAACGAAGGAAACTGACTTACTATTTTGTGGTGAGCATTCATGCTGTAATTCACAGAAATCAGTCCCGTATCAGCAGCTGTGCTGAAAGTGAGTGGACAGGCCCTTAACGCTATGCTTTGAAGCACATGGATCAGTGCTTGCACCTTCGTTTTCTTGTGTTTCATTGTCACTACAAAAGAACCTTGACTTTTTAAGGGCGTCGATGCAGCCCATGTATACACTTTGGTTTTCGATGGCGTAAGTTGTGGCAATGGAGATAATTTATTGTATTTCTCCTCAGGCATAATGCTTACCAATGGACCACTGTCGATAATGAAAGGTATCAAACAACCATTTACTTTCAGTGTAATCTTCGGAGAATGTTTGAATGACTTTGGTGCTTTGGCATGTGGATCTTTCTTTGACTGACATTTTTCTTCACAAGCGGGCAAACCAACATGTGCGTGCTTTCCTGAAGTAAACATCGACATGTCACGTAATTTTTATCACCTTCACTTCATACTGATACAGAAGAACTGTGTGATGATCATTTAGATGACTATCAACTTAATTCATTGTCAATTTTTCTGAACTAACGTCGCCGCTTGGCCTTGTGGGTGTGTGCTGAACGTTGCTTCTGGAACATTCTGGCAGCCATTTTGTCTTCAGGCCGTGAGGCATTTAATTTTTACTTCACTTTGCAAACCATCACAAAGTGGTTCTCCTTCCCACAGACTTTACATATCTGTCCAAGGGCGGGACATTTACCTTTGTGTGGAAACAAAAATCCACATCTAAAATACAACTTCTTTTTATGTGTAGACATCACTTTGTGTTCTTCAGTCTTTTGTTTGACTTACTTTTCACACTCATGATGGATTCATTCTGGGCATCTCTGGCCTCCATGTCAGCAGCTTGTCTATCAGCATTCTTTTCAACTCTGGCAGCTATTAACAGTTGCTCCAGGCTAACGGTTTCTCTCAGCATTCGTCTTCTGAATGAATGTGACAAACTTCTGTCAATAACTCTCAGGTGCATAGCTTCTTCATCATTACATTCATTGAATTTACAATGTTAGATGAGTGTGTCGAGTCTCTCCACAAAATCATCAATGGTTTCACCAACGTTTTGGTTTTCTTGGCTGAAGATGTATTGTTCTTAATCAACATTTGGCATTGGATTACACTTGAGATTCAATACTTCTTAAATCTGACGATATGTGACTTCTTCATCAGTTTGCAGCATTTTCTTTATGACTTCTTTTACACCATCACCAGCAAGATTTTCGAGATACTGGATAATCTTTTTGTTATCAGTCTCTTCAAGTGCATCAATCAAATCATCAAATATCTCTATCCAAGCAGTCCATCTATCGGCAATATTTAGCTTTTGGCGGTATCAAACAGTAGTGGTGAAAAGATCAAGACATCGTAGATACGCAGGTAAGCTTTTGTTTAGCCAGCAGGCCCGATGCGGCCACTTCTTGCCTCAACAACTATCACCTCCCAACCACCCCCATTCTAAAAAACAACCTAACAACATTCTACTCAGGCTAGCGCGCAACCACAGGAGTAGTCAGATAAGAAACAATGCAACCCAACACATCTTCCCCCTATACAATAACTATGAAAATTTAAAAACAAAAACATTCAACTCAAGAATATTCCCATGACATCTTTTTCTAAAAATACCATAACTTTGTAAGCATAAAAGCTCTTTAATATAGCAAAGAAAAACTTTGACTACCACACAATTACCTTTGAATTAATGCATAACATACTCTCTGAACTTTGTTGGCAACCAAGTTATCCTGGAAGAAGGTACACAGGTCCTGGCCTCAAAGTGCTTCTCTCCATGATCGGCTTGAGACCCATCCTCCCCGGACCCATCATCCTGATGTAACTTAGGCACTGTGATTTAACTTTTGTTCCACCATCTGCCATCTTCCAATTTCACTGCATTCCTGTTGACTCTCACAACAGTCTTGAGTTAAGAGAACTTATATTCTCCCTTCGGTAGAATCCTAGAACATTTTACCCTAACCTGATCATCAACATTCACTCTCAATTCTCTAGTCCTTGGCTGAACATATTTGTTCTGAGCTTCAACTCCCTTCCTGCCTATTTCCCTTATTTTTCCTTCGGGTAACTTAAACTCACCAATCCACCTCCTCAACATCTTGGAAGAGGGAACTTGTCCTCTCAATAAAATGAACAGAGAAACCTCCGTATCAAAGTTGCTGTTGTGCGCACTGGCCACAACAATTTCTTTAATTCTTGCTTACAAATCAAACCTCTGGCTTTCGACAGTTGTACATTCTCCTTGGTCACCCTGTTATACCTCTCTACGAGACCAATGCTCCTAGGATGGTAAAGAGAGGCAATAGTGTGTTTTATACCCATGAATTTCATGAATTCCCCAAATTGTGTCGAAGTGAATTGACATCCATTATCGGAAAGTACCTCATCAGGAACCCTTTCCCTTGCAAACAACGACTCAAGAAACTCAATTACACAAACTGCAGAGGGCATTTTCACAAACTTAACTTCTGTCCAGCAACTGTAGTAGTCCACAAGGACTATGCCATACTCAGGAACACCGTTGACACACAGTGACATGGGACCAATGATGTCAATTGCAAGTTTGGGCCAAGCTTTTGTGGGCACCTCAAATGCTTCTACGGGGCTGGGCACGGTTACTTGTGACTTATCGCTAACAGCACAGCACATGCAATCTCTCACAAAGTATTCTACCTGCTTATCCAAACCAGGCCACCAGAAGTTTTCCCTGATTCTCCTCTTCATGGCACACATGCCAATGTGACCTTCGTGGGCTAACGTGAGAACTTTGTTCCGCATGGCTTCAGGGACCACAAGCAAAGAGGCCCAATATAATAACCCATTAACAACTGACAACTCTTCAAAAATGTGTTTATATTTACTGACTAAGCTGTCCTTGAATTACCTCCTGTCCAGCCTATGCACACAAGGCTCATGACCTTCTTAATTTCCTGTCCACTTCATAAGCATCTCTCCACTCCTGTTCCAACATGGCACCACCTGGATGATTCACAGTATGGCAAATGATCTCAGAGTCAAAATCCCTTTCTTCCTCACCACCACCATTGTCCTCACTACTTGGTAACCTAGACAGACAATCAGCTAACCAGTTCTTCTTTCCAGGGACATATTCAACATTACAATTGTGCTCCAAAATTCTATATTGCCACTTGGCAATCCGAGGGGTCGCCCTATCACCTCCTTTAGTGGTGAAAAGCTGAACTAAAAGATGTGTTCCACCCCCACTGTGAATTTTGAACCCCATAAATAATGCTTGAAATGAACGATGCCCCACCAGCAGGCTAAAGCCTCACGTTCCACAATGGAATACGCTGCTTCAGCTCCTCTCAAACCTCTGGATGCAAAGATTATCACCTCGTCCTTCCCACCTCTCTGTTGCATAAGTACAGCACTTAACCCTTTCTGACTTGCGTCAGTCATGATTATCGTCCGATCCCTGGTGTCAAAGGGTTTTAAAGGAATAGCATGTGCAATTTCTCTTTTGATCTAAACAAATTCCTCTGCACACTCGCTACCGCACCTGAACATAGAGTTCTTTTTGAGAAGGTTCCTCATGTGATAAGTCTTTGCAGCACAATTGGGTATGAATCTTTCATAAAATTCAATGAGTCCTATGAAGGATCTCAAATGGTCCTTATCTTCTGGTGTGCTAAAATCTTCCATTGCCTTTACTAAACTGGCCTTATGCTCCCCCCCCTCCGCAGACAGTTTGTAGCCTAAATACTCCACTGTGGTCATATTCAACTTGCATTTTTCAAGACTTAGTGTAACTCCTTTACTCTCTAGAATAGACAACACAGAGGTTAACCTTTCATTGTGTTGTTTCTGATCAACACCATACACAAAACATTGTCCTGAAAAGACATCACCCCGGACATCCCCTTGAACATGCTCTCCACACTCCTCTGAAAAACTGCAGAAGCAAGTCCAAAGGGCATGCGTTTAAATTGAAATAATCCTTCTGGGGTGGTGAATGCTTTGTAATGCCTAGAATCTGGATGCAGATCGATCTGGTGATATGCTGACGTCATATCTAACAAACTAAACCACTTTCCACCCTTCAGAGTGGATGTCATTTCCGTGATGTTGGGCAAAGGGTGTTGATCTACCCATATGTGCTGGTTTAAATGCCGTAAGTCAACACACATGCATAGAGCCCCATTGGCTTTCTTGGCCAGAACTACAGGAGAAACCCAGTCGGATGACTCGATTGGTTCTATTACATTGCTAGCACACAACTTGTTTAAATCTGTTTTTAACTCATCTCGCAAAGCCAAGGGTACTGTACGGACCTTGTGCACAACCGTTTTCACCCCATCGACCAACTTTATTTTGTGTTTAAACCCCTTAAACAGACCCAGTTCCCTATTAAAAACTCCTGGGTACATTGACTCCCATGCTTCTTCCTTGATAGTTTGAATACAGATACATTCTTTCTTCAATATCACTTGATGGGGATCATTAAGATCCAGTATAATGGCCAAATTACCTTGGTCATACCACCCCAACAAACGAGCATCATCTTTTGCCACATACACCACCCTCGGGATTCACAGTCTTTGAAACATAACTTAGCTTTGAATTTGCCCACTACATCGATAGTTTTTCCTCCGTATCCAACTAGTCGTATTGTAGAATATCTCAAGGTAATTCCCTGTGTTTGGAAAAAATCCTCCCATACTTTCTCGCTTATCAGGGTAAAAGGGGATTCTGAACCTGCCAAAACTTTGACGTCCACACCATTGATGTTCACCAAACACAGGGGTTGCCTAACTCCTTGTAAGATTACACCACACATGCCCACAGTGTGCAAATTGTCTTGAGATTCCATAATGGTGAAGAGCTGATCTTCTTCACTTGAAGATGACTCTCCCACTGTGGACTGTTCCACATTGAGTACTTTCCTTGAGGAATCTGTGTTGTACGACATCTTGCTATTCGATCTGCAAACTTTAGCAAAATGACCTATTTTAAAACACTTTGTGCATATTTTATCCTTAGAAGGATACACTTTGGCATTACCGAGATGGGATGTGCTTCACTGGTAACACTTCCAATGCTGGTGAGTGGGGTAGAGCCAGTTTTTTCCACTGTTCTTTTCTTGGTGCGGTTTTTCCTTTAATTTCTTGTATTTGCTTTTGACTGCCAATACCCCATGGGAAGAAGAGTTAGAATTTGAAATCACCATTTGTTCTAGATAAGACGTCTTACTTTCGATCCTGGTCGCTATTTCTAACGCCTTTTGCAAAGTCAAATCAGGCTTGGACAACAAAGCCTCTTGTACTTTTCTGTTACTTGTTTTCTCCACTAATTGGTCCCTAATCATTTCTTCCTCAAAGGTTTTATATTTTCACGAAACAGCCAAAATAGGCAGTGCACCAACGTAGCTAGATGCTGATTCTCCAGGTAATTGTGCTCTTTTCAGGATTTGTGCCTCTCTAACGTTACATTTTTGCAGGCTTTGAATCGTGTGTCTAAGGATTTGATAGCTGTAGTGTACTGGTCTTCTACACCGTCTCCTTCGCCTTCAGTTATCGGGACCATTATCTCAAGAATATGTTTCAAAATACTGCGGCCTTCTGAACCTAAACAGTGTCTCAGAATTGCAAACTTCTTTTGTGTGTGAAAGACTTGCCCTCAAGAGCATCAAGGTATGGCTCAAATCCTTCTTTCCATTTTTCCCAATCAGATTCAGGAGATGTAGGATTAGGTACGAACGCAGCTAGTGACATTATTGCTTGTTGCATGATGGCGTAATCTTTAGCAAACTTTTGCTGTTCAAAATTATTTTATTTAACTATGGATTGGACAAAAGTAATCCACATTTATTCTTACACAAATATTCCCAATGTTCCTCAATTCAAATTTTTAATATGTGTTGTGCGTGTCAACGTAATGTAATGCACAGAAGATAGAAATATGAGGATTTCATTTGCTGCATTTATGTTGCAAGGTTTGCCCTTCACCAAATGCTTGTTTTTCCTTCTTTTTTTTGTAAAGAACTGACAAAAGCGATAATAATGGTGTGTGTGTGTCACCGATGTTCTTTTTTTCTTTTGCAAAGAACTACCACACGATAATAATGGTGTGTGTGTCACTGATGTTTTGAATTGCTGCAACACGGCAGAAGAACTACTCTGAAATGGGCCTATGTTAGCCCAAAGCAAAATGGCCGCTAAGGTGCGTGCGCAAACGTGCGCATCATCAAATGAAGTGAGGCAAATGCTGACATGGCCGACAACAGCTCGCGCTTGAAGCCCATGGCTGCGGCCGATAACAGTGCGCCTCCTACTGTGCTCCCACACCAAAGTCAATGGTACCTTGTGAGATCTTTAGAATTCTCACCACCGATAGCTCACACATCCTGATGATGGCTTACAGAGGGTGTGCAACTTCGGCGGCACATAACAGAGGGTGCGGGTAACGGCACAGATCGCACTTGAAGAGACGACTTTAGGTGCTCCGCAGCAGGCGCGTGGGAGGTCCTGCTGACTGGCAACTCGTCGTCAGTGAAAAGATCAAGACATCGTAGATACGCAGTTAAGCTTTTATTTAGCCAGCAGGACAGATGCAGCCACTTCTTCCTTCAACAACTGTCACCTTTTATTTAGCTTGCAGGACAGATGCAGCCACTTCTTCCTTCAACAACTGTCACCTCCCAACCACCCCTATTCTAGAATACAACCCAACAACATTCTACTCATGCCTAGTGCGCGACCACAGGAGTGGCCAGATAAGAAACAAGGCAACCCAACAAGTGGTGGTTTCAGAAAAGCGGCAGCGTTGTAGCCATTTATGAAAGTGGCTGGCGTTGAAGGTGGAGCTCTCCCTGGCTCCCTTGGCTGTTCATCTTGAACCTGTTCATGTGAGCCATTTCTAAGGCTTTGAGATGTGCTGGCCTCTGGTTCATCCTTGATGACTTTTGGAAAGACGACCCTAGTCTTTGCCTCCATTCTCTCACCCTGCCACAGTTCCGGAGATATCTTCGTCGCTTCGGATTGTAACCAGCTAGGTAACCACACTCCTGTGCTTTGCCTGGGTTGTGGTGCCTGGCGCTGAGGTCATACCGGCTCACTTTATTCAGTTTCTGGTGAGTAAATAATTGTTTTATACTTTAGCATCTCTTTGCACGCTCTTTTTCTTCACCACTTTCTAATTGTAACATTATCTTGCAATTTGTGATTATCAATAGCTGCTCTTTGAAAACCTGATCCTATCTGCCTTCAGCAGTAATACTTCATATTATGTATAACTGTATGTTGCACAGCAGTGTGGTACCTTTATGTATGGTCTGTCCAGCAAGTTCTCGGTCACCGATATGTAGATTTCTTTGTAATGCTTTCATTGTTTTCAACTTCATTACAGCTGCTGGAGTTGTGCTATAACTCCTCATGCGTTAAGCGTTGGTTCCGTACTTCGACTGCAACACACGTGGCATGCACGAGCAGCTTGCTTAGACCACAGCAAACTCTCTGGGAGAGCACTGTCGATCTTGGGGTTACTTATCCCCTAACTCATCGCCAGTTGTATCATCTTCCCCAGCCAGGTTACACGCAAATGACTACGCCACACACAGAGCTTAGTATTACACGTCTTTATTCGTCTTCATGTAACTGCGAGCTCAACATTCTTAATCAGCCTTTACTGCATTCCTCTCTAACACTTAAGTCACAATTCTATGGAGTCCATCAGGAGCCAAAAGGGTTCCTTCATTTCTAACTCGCAAGACACTACACTGCTCTCTTAATCAGCTCTGACTACAAGCAGGCTAGATGCCTTGGGGTAAGGTTGCTTCAATTATGGGTTTCTTTTCAATTAAATAACATGCATAAGATGTGTCCTCCATAAATTAGTCTGTTTGACCTAAGGGTTGATTATTTTTGTAGAATACCCACTTAGAAAAGAATCCTTTAAACTGAAGAGATGATAGTTGGGCCAGGTTCAGGTTGCTAATCACTTATAAAGAATGGGCTGTTGAGCATTATTGCTAAACATGTCCCTTTTAATATTGTTTATTTAGGCCAAGTTCCAGATTTAAGATACATTTTAGTAGTTGTTGCACTATTTTATGAGATGCTAACTTTGGGATATGCATGGTATGGTTGAGTATAAACTGGAGCTTATTGTTAAAAAGTCTTTCTAAATGTACTCTTGATGTCAAACAAAATATTCAGGAAGTTGATTTGATGACAACAGAACTTAATCAGTGTTGCCTCATTCTGTGTCAGGAAGAGGGATGGGGGTTTCAATTAGGATTTGGTGGAATGAGATGCCCACAGTAAATCCTCAAATTTGCTTAAATTAGAAGTGTGGAAATGACCAGGGTTTCTCAGAGGAAGCCTCAGCTGGCTTTACCATAAGAAACCTGCCTGAGATCACAATGCAAGGCATAGGGGTTCTGTGTTAGAAATTAGAAAAATATCCCCTAATAAGCAGAGAAAAACTCCTGCCTAATCAGGAGCATTTTTTATCTTGTTCTGCAGAATGAACTAAAATGCTGAGTAGGCCGCAAAATGTGATATCCCACCCGGCCTTTTGGTACACAAATTGTACACTTTTAGCAAGTGTACACTTTCGGCAAAATTATTCCTGCCAGGGTTCTTCAAATACAGAGGGCAGTCTTCTGCCAAGGAGAGGCATAGACGAGGGTCTTGTCGCCTGTCCTTGTGAGCTAAATGAGGTACATACAATATTGAACTCAGTACCTTTTCTAACTATACAGAATGGGGTCAACACTGTCTCCTTATTAATAGAAGAGCTATGCCTCTATTGGTACAAGCCAGAACCCCTTCAGTGGGCCACGGGGCAAACAAGTGCAACTGGGCCCAACCAGGAGGTTGAGTCCTTTTACTCCTGATGTCCTATGGATGTTGAGCAACCAAGCCAAGTTCACCTTAAGCACTTGACTCTTAGTGGAAGCACGGGTCGAGCTGTTTGAGGATTTTAGGGGGAGGAGGTAGACACAAGTGGGTGAACAGAGGCTCACAACTCAGAATATGTTCAGCAGCAGCAATAAATGCTTATCCAAGTCAAATACTTGCTTTTATGAAAAAAAGAGTATTTATATATAAACACAAAGTAAATAAAGATGGGTTACTGAGTCCCACTCCCCTCTCACTAGCGGTTATTCCCCATTCATTATCATGATATTCAGGTTAAGCTCCACTCCTCCTCACGACAATGGTCTCAATCAAACCACGCTCCTTGCCTTATCCCAGTGGCCCACTTTGGCAAATGGGGTAACTGTCCTTACTCTGTACATGGGCTACAGTCTAATCGGCACAGCAGCAATCATAACAGTGGCCCCGCCTAGCATATGAGGCCACCAACTTAGCTTCGCACATATTGCAGACTTAGTTCTGCGCATGGACTACAGCGTAATTGGGAGGGCAGCAATCTTCATGGTGGCCCCACCTGGCACACGGAGTTGCCAATTTCCAACACGCATACCAGGGGCGGTGCCTGACACTGATCAAGATGGCCCTTCCCCTTGAGGCTCTGCACCGCCGGGAAGAACATGGGCTCATACCCCTGCTACTACCGCCAACAAACTTTACAAATGATGAGGACTGACTACACAACCTTAGCGCCACCTAAAAACACAGATTAGCCACTGCAACAACTCCCGCCCAAACACCATGCAGCCCCTCTTCACCTAGATCCCCCTCTCCCAGGCAGCCTGTACTATGCAAGCCAACAGCTCCTCTGCCCATATCCACACCTGTATACCCATGCCTGTTGGCTCAACAGGACACCGGGTGGCTTCCTCCAGTGTGCAGTGCCCATTAGTATCTGTACCCTGCAGCACTTCAGCCTATAGATGGGCCCTACCATCCACGCCCTACAATCTTTCGGGTGATGCCTGGGCCCCCGCTTATGCCCAGCCACTTCTCCAACAACAGAGGTCGACTGAACACCAACAGGGTCACACGAATGCCAGAATTCTACAGCGGCGAATGGGCTCATCCACGCAGGTGCCATGGTAATTGAAGGCCCCATAGGTTCATCGGCAGCCCCACGGAGCCCCAACACCACAGCGCCATGACAGTATTTCCACAGGGCGTCCATGCTGTTCCAATTACCACAGCCTGAAGACCACTTAGTCTCAATTATTCATCTCTGGCTCCCACTTCATACTCTATGTGGCCTACCCAATGCTCACTTCTGTGGGGGCCTCAAACCTTTGCTGGATCTATGCAACATGAAACCCAGAAAGCATGCCTTGTCCCATCATTGATAACCTTGCATCGGAAGCCTGTCTAGACAAACCACATGGAACTTCATTGCAGTTGGTAACCCTTCTAGCAGCAGCAGTCCTCACGATCTACTCCCCGATCCTCGCAATGGCAACTGGAAAATCTTCACAACGGCTCCTGTTCACGGAAGTAGTTGGGGGAGGGCTGGCAGCAACAACCCCCACAGCACAGGCACCAACAACCCGCTAGAGATGCCACTCAATGCCTTCCTCAAGGAAATCACCTCCATCAGGAACTGCCTCATTGCCATTGACACAATGATCTCACCCAAGATATAAGGCCATTAAAACAGTTATGGGTCCATGCCACACTGTTAGAAATGGGATCTCTGGTTGGCTAAGGCTTGCGCCAAAGCCAGGCAGAGACCACCACTCTAGTCAGGGCGAGGGAGTTACACGCCGAAGATAACCCCTGCTCACCCCCTTGGTAGCTTGGCACGAGCAGTCAGGCTTATCCCGGAGGCAATGTGTAAAGCGTTTGCGCACGCACACAGCAACAACATACCAGGCACACCACAAAAGAAACTCCACACAAGGTTATATCAAAAATAGCTTTTGTATTCTCATAACACATTAGAATAGTAATCACATAATATACATTGTGCCACCTGGCACTAGGTAATATCTACAAGGGATTATGTACACCTGACAGGGCCAACTGGACCACTGTCAGAACCATCACAAAGTGAACTTAGTAAATGTAGGACATATCATAAACGTAGAACGCAGCCAGTAAACACTGGCAACCTCAGCATCATCCTGTAACATAAACCCTATTATGCACAGTATCACATTTAGGCGTGAAATACATTCTGCGCCAACCTCACCAGCATAAACACATTATGCAATCATCTCATAAGTCTAAACACATTAGACCCTAACCTCCTAAGCATAACTCACATTAGGGGCATAACTCACAGTAGAGAATAACCTCATACATAAACCACAGTTAGAGGCATAACACAGGGTGCGTAAATCATAGTACATGAATCACATTTCCTAGCACCACATAAATCACATTAGGGCCTGGCGCCCTACAAACCCAACCGTCCCCCTGGCCAACTGGCCTTCTCAAAGGGGCTCAAATGCCCTATGTCCAAAGTGTCAGGGCGGCTGCCAATGCAGCAGAATTCTCAAGTTCGCCATTGTGCTGGGGGCGTAGGAGTGCATCTCACTCCTATCTCTCTCAAAGATGCCCCCAAAGAACTGTGGCCTAAACGTAGCAGCTAATTGCAGTGCAGCTGTAAATAAAATAAGGCCTGGCACTCACTGTGCCCTCTGAACAAATGTCCAGAATGTTGCAGCTGCCCTCTGTCTGGCAGCGCAGCTGTGAATACGCAAATAGGCCCTGGCACAACTGTGCCCTCTGGGCCTCACTGGGGCTCTGGAAACAAATATGCCCAACGTTGGAGCCACACAGGCTCTTGAAACCACACATGCCCCATGTTGCAGCTGCCCTCTGGCAAGCGGGGCAGCTGGAGATATGGCCAACTGGGGAGATCACGGGCCCCTCTGGGCCCTCTACAACGTGTCCCCCTCGTTGGAGTGGCCCGCTCTCTTGCGGAACCGCTCAGACTCTGTGCCTCGACCGGCACACACAACGGAGAAGCCCCTACTCACCGGGCTCTCCATGCGGCTGGGGACTCTGTCTCCTCTCTTCGTGCAGCAACACACGGGGCTCCATCCTCGCCACGGGAGCCCCGCCGACCAGCTGCAGCACTTCTCCTTTGGCCCCTCCTGACTTTGTCTCAGTCAGGGCCGGTGCACGGGACCTCTCCTCCTCCACACGGGGAGGTCCCGCTCTGGTGCAGGCAGCCTCTTCGCTGCCGTCCACTTCCTCTTTGGTTTGCCAGTGCGGGGTGGGCTCCCGCCTGGCTTCTCCTACACACGGGGCTCTCCCTTCGTCATGGGAGCCCCGCTGGCCGGCCTCAGCACACCATCTCTCCTCCGGCGACTCCGTGGGTGCGGGCTTCCCTTGGTGAGGTGGAAGTCCCACCCCACGTCAGGCCTCACGCTGCCTGACTTCCTGCGCGGCCGATCGGGCCGCGGCGGTGATTTCTTCATGGCAAATGTGGGGTGGGCACCCGCCAACAAAAGCACCATAAAGCGGGGTAGGCTCCCGCTATTTTAAATAATCATGAAGCGGGGTAATCCCCTCGCCGGGATTCCCTCGAACAGCAGCTCCGCGCTGCGAAGCCCACGCTCTCCCTCTCCTTTGGGGAAAATGCAAAATAAAGCGTGCACAGGGCGCAGGATGCTGCACAAAGTCCTGAAGACACAAAGAAAAGCAGAAGGGTCCCAAAAAGTCCTCAGAGATGAAGGGGCAATGCAGGACCCAGGGAGGCAAGCCCTCATGGCAGCCCCCCTGGGCCCCAGCAGCAGCATGCCCCGGCAGGATTCAGGAACCAGAACTGAACAACATCATGGGGTCACAGCCCCTATATTTATATCAACATTTCCTTTGTCTTTAGTGCAGGGCATGGGGGAACCAGATGCAACTGGTTCAGGGGGGATTTGGAGCACTTTGTTTTGCAAGCTCCTCTTCCCCTTTGTCAGGTGGGGGCTAGGTGATCAGACACACCACAGGGGGCGTAGCCAGCATTGTACAGGGCAGGCACACTCCTATTCAGAGTCAGGGGATTACTCCTCCCACTACTCCCAGCCCAGGTGTCCTATTCAGCCCAGCGCTGACTCACCCTGCCCCTCCTGGAGCCACACACACCTCCCAGCCCCTGTCACTCACAAGCCAGACATTCAATTCACATCAGGCAGGCAGACACACAGCACACAGAAATGCCAACTTCTAAAAGTGGCATTTCTCCACCAGTCATCATAAATCTGCGCACACCATTGCACAGCATTTATTCTCACGAGTTCATACATACTAAACTCGACCCTGCTGCTCCTCTCATACTAGGAATTACCACGGACACACTTATCCCCAATGCATTCCTATGGAAGGGCAGGCCAACTTCACCAAATGTACACAGAGAGTGCACGCACTTTACACTGGACCACAGTGCTAAAGTGCCCAGAGGCCTAAAACCACCAACACCATGTCAGAACTTAAGGCAAAAAGTTTAGGGGTGAACCTGCCAAAAAGGGCCAAGTCCAACACACACCAAAGTGGATGTCTTTGAACAATGTCTCTTTGCGGCAGAGGGGACCCTGACAAAACTCAGGGCTCTTGGCCCAGACATATGGCACATCAAGCAGAAACTGATAGACTTGGAGGACCGCTCCAGCTGCAACAATGTCAGATTTTATGGCATCCTGTAAAAGATGGAATTAACTGATATGCGAGCCTTTCTACTTGTACTTGTCCCAAAGATGACCGGCTTGACCTTCACCCCCCCCTCTTGAAATCCAAAGAGCACACAGGATACACTCCAAATGCTCACCGGCAGATGGGGGGACAAAACCTCGTCGTACAATAGCTTGCTTCCTTCATCATGCACACACTTACCAATTCCTATTGGAAGCACGTAAAAACGGCCCATATGACATTAAGGGCGGCTGAGTCTCTGTGTCAGTGGACTATTCACCAGACACTACTGCCAAATGCCAGGCCTTTCTTGCTCTCTGTCCGCAACTAAGGAAATGGGACATTAATTACAGGCTTTTGGACCACACCCACCACCATGTGAATCACTATGAACAGTTGCTCGAGAGACTTTCACGACCCTGCAGACTTGATCCGTTTCTTAGACTCCCTGGCAGACATCAATATGATACCAATCTTCCTCCACCTACAGCCCCAGGTAACTCAAATTCCAACAACGACATCGTCAACATTGCTCCCTCATGACAGGGATGACAACTTGACAGCCCACCTCGAAAACAGTTGGAAAGGGAGAGGGTGATAAAAACTGACACACGCTGATTAGAGGGACAAGTCGAGCTCATCCTTGAAACCTTCCTCCGTTCTGAACGATGCTACCGGTCTACCCTCATGACCTTGAAATTGCTTCTGGATGTGACACGGCTACCTCACAACCCCCCGGCCAGATGAGTATGGTGTCTCTGGGGAGGAGGGGGAGAGAACTTTGCTTTGATCTTATTTGATTCCATCCTGTAATGGACACTTTATTTCTGTCAGTAATTCCTATCAGTCATAGTTTCCATAGTTACTTCCCCCTTGCCATGCCTTAAGTTTGTCCCTTGAAATCCTTTGAAATGCTAGGATGGAGTGAATGAGGCTGTAGGAAGGTAGGATCCTTCTGCATGGTTACCCCCACTTTTTGCCTGGTGCTATGCTGGTTTTTGACTAGTCTGACTGGGATCCTGCTAATTAGGACCCCAGTCTATCTGCTTTCTCCCTAAATTGTGTTGCTCAGTACTTAGGTACACCCCAGATTGGATACTGGGGTGCCCTTATAAGTCCCTAGTATATGGTACCCATGTACCCAGGGCATAGGTACCCCAGACGTCTCCCATGGACTGAAGCTTGTATTATGCCACCCATGAGAGACCATTCAAAATGGAACTTCAGGCCTGCCATTGCAGACTGTGTAAGTTGGTGCTAGCACCACTTACTAAAGATATAGGTTTCCTATATCTAGGGTCACTGCACTTAAAACCTATAAGTCCCCCCTAGAGCAGGCCTTTGCAATCCTGAAGGCAGGGTGCTTGGTTCTACGTGAGAGGGTGCCCCTGCATGAGCAGGACACCCCTGCAGCCTACGGAGTCCATTCTCCCGGGTTGTCAGTGAAGCAGCCATAAACTATATAGAGGGGCACTGCGTAATTACGCGATGACCATCTCGAAAACGGCTGCAACTAATCCTATCATGTTTAGTATCAAACATGTTGGAATCATATCCCCACACCATAAACGGTGTAGGAGGTATGATTCCAAGCACTGGAAGAGCCCTCCGTTAGGCTCAGAGTGTTCACGGTGCCAGCCTACTTGACCCGGACAGCACAAAATGGTTGCTTCCGTCCAGAGACACAATTCTGCCCCCCTGCTGCTGAACCAAGCTCGAGCAGGGGAAAGCAGAACAATAGGCATGTTGTCACAGGGAGGTGTGACCACCTCCCAGACAGGATTTAGTGTATTGGGATGGGGTGGGTGCGCTAGCCAGTGCCACACATTTGGTGTCCCTGTGCATAATCCAGTTCAAACCAGTACTGGGAGCCGTTGGCTCCCTCTCTGGCATGAAACTGGACAAAGGACATGGGAGTAACCTCCCCCCTGTCCAGATCCTCCACTGGGAGGGTCCCCTGAATCTTCCCAACCCTTTCCTTTGGGTACTTAAGGGCTTACCTGGGTGTAGGTCCCTAGACTCATCGTGGGATAAGATTCAAATCAGACACCACTGCACTTCTACCATCTGGGCACTTTGGACTTCGCTGGACTTTGTTTGGGCCTGACTTTGTCTCCCTTCCAGTCTGCTGTATCATCTGTGCCTGTGCATCATACAGGAACCTTCCAAGGCCTGTGAAGCATCAAAGACACCTGAATAAATCTCCCTTGGAGTGAAGTAGTGGGCTCTGCAACATAGGTGGTGGATTTCCACAGCTCCTGAGGCCTGCCCTGCCCTCTCACCAAGTTTGAGGCCAGTATCCCTTGTGGGGGTTGCGATAACCGAACCCCTGTGCACCGCGTCCAACTTGCAGTTGCAAAGTCTTGTTGGCTTCTTTGCAAGAATATCTTTGGGCTCCAAGTAGCCCCAACCTCGCGCACCTCCAGTGACCAGAATCTTCAGCCACACCGCATCCTGTGCATCGTGGCCTGCATCTTTTGGTGAGCTGCTTGAGGTCCTCTCGCGACTCCTGTGTCTCCGGCCGGTGGGTCCACTTGAGGGTCACACTTGTTTCTTTTGGGCTCCCCTGATTGCACGGGCCTGCCCTGACTCCCCTACTTGTGGTGAGTCCCCTGGACCTTGCTGGTCCCGACGTTGTTCCTTCTTTGATTCCTGCGTTGCTTGCCCTTGCCAGGGCTTGTTGGTGCTCCCACCGGACACCCATGCCTCAGCACTCGACATCGTTCATGGTACAGCTCTTGCACGGCTCCTGGTCCTCCTCAGCATCTCCTGGTCCTCACAGCTGCAGAGTCAAGGTCATCATCATCCATCCTGCAACATCTGACATCGGAGGGCATTCGTCTTCCAAGTCTCCTGGTCACTCCCAAGTGACATTGACTCTGTCCCCTCTGCTTGCAGGTACCTCTCATCCCAAATGCATCCTCGGATTCCACCGGACACTTTCTCCTCTCCCAGCAGTGGCACTTTCCTGAAGTCCTCCATTGGGTTCGACAGCGGTTTCCGACACCACTTCACACGTATGCACCCAGCTTCCCTGGTGTAGCTAACGTGGGTACTAGGGTATCCACGGGTGGGGTAGCTCTCCAACCTTCTGTCTTCCATTGGGTTTCGTCAGGGTCCACTGGGAAGAGTCCTTAATCTTTAAAAATCCAACCGCGACTTGCACATAGATTTGTACGGAGCACACAGTTGTGTTTCCACACTGCACACGCTCTACGTGGGGTCCCTATCTACTCACCTTGGGTGGTTCCTTGGGGTCCCAGCACTTTTACTTCCTCTCGACCCTGTCTTGATCCAAGTCATGGTTCTTATACCACTTTGTTAGTATATGGTTTGGTCCCCCCTGGGGTCCACTGTGTATTTTGTGCTATTTACTGTGTTTCTCTGCTGAAGTATTGTGTGCATTGTTTTTATCTCCGTGTTGGAGATATTAGAACGTACTAGAGAGTATTATATAATAAGTACATATTTTTATAAATGCTTGGTGTGGTTTTTTTCACTTAATCTATACTATAAGATTGCATTCTGTTAAAACAAGCTGCTTTACACTCTTTCTGGACTAAGCCTGAAGGCTGTTCTCCACAGCTACCACTTAGAGAGCTTTCTAAGGTTGTCTAAGACCTCTTAAATCACCATAAGGGTTGTTTGGACTGGTGCAAGGTGTCCACTTACATTAGTGGACATCATATACCAGGCCAGCTTCTCACAGAGGCTCACTTCTAACCTCCTTCTCAAGGAGGGCCATGCCATTACTGTATCTGTGAAGGGCACTTCAGACATTTTTCGACCCGGTGAGAAGCCCTCCCTCTGAGCCCACTCATCCATCATCCCTTCATCCTCCAACCCCATTCATGACAAAGGCATTTCTGTATCCTCATACAGCGGCTTGAATCCCTTGGAGATGTCTAAACCCGCTGCTGACAGTTACAACAAGAGTGTGTACGTATAATGTTTCTTTACCTGTATAACCTCTTAATTCATTACAGAACTTCAACCCCTCTCTCCCAAATGGATCCGTTCATCACCCATATCCTCTCCCCCCCCACTCACTGCCAGAACCCACTGCCTCAACTAGCCTACACACCTGATTGCAACCCCCCCACCTGCCACTACCACCTCCACCCGACCTACTGGCCCTTGCTGGCCATCCTGGGGCCCTAGGAGGCCACTGACCGCTCACCCACGACTGCTCATAAATCGCTCCTCAACACATGCACTAACATGGCATCTCGCCCCCTCACAATCATCACGCTTAATGTGAATGGCCTAACCCATTACATGAAATGCAGGAAGATTCTGTCTTATCTTGCCTCCCAAAGGGTGGACATCACGCTCCTGCAGGAGACACAGTTCTCCAAAAAAGGAAACAGAGAAACTCAGGAGGAACTGGGTCGGGAACTAATCTACAACTGCAGATACCCACCACTGCCTCCTTATCCTCCCTTCCACCACCTACCAAGCTCTAAGAAATGCAGAGTAGCCATTCTCATTCACAAAGCCCTCCCCTGCACAGCTCTCCAAACATGGACTGACACTAAAAAAACTCGGAATTGGCTCCAAAATAGTTGGTGAGGGTTCAGTCTATGCCCCTAATGGTTCCAAGTTTGATTTCCTACCTACAGGCCTTTGACAGAGCTTAACACTTCCCACGTGGTGATATGGGGTGACTGGAACTTGGCACCTGATGCTGACTTGAACTGCGCAGGCCCTATAGAGCGATGCTGACTTGAACTTCACAGGCCCTATAGACGAACTCTGGGATGACCATGGCATATTAGGCATATGGCTGCTCTTCCACCCAACAGACAAAGAATATTCCGTCTTCTCAGCGGCCCATAGGACAGATTCACGGCTGGACTACTTCCTAACCTCTCAAACTAATTCCCGAATATTCAAGACTGTCTTGGAGGGTTTCCTCTCCAACCACTTCTCGGTACGGTCACATCGAGACTGGAACTTACGACTCCGACTCTGAAACCATGACGCCTCAACGTAGCCCGATATAGATCCCCAAGGGGAAGGCAGAGTTATGATTCCATATGACTACCTTCTTGGAGGACAACCAATGGGTTGTCTCGTCGGCTCAAATCATGTGGGCAGTGGCCAAGGCTATCCTTCGAAGGCAACTGATGAGTGACGTAGCCCTGGCTAATAAACAGCAAACACAGAAACAACTCACTCTTGAATGAGATATTAAAAAATACACCCTAGCATACACTGCAAGGTCCAGAACAGCTATCTGATGTGCCCTAGAGAAGTCTAAGCTAGAGCTTAATTCACTATATACTTCTAAAGCCGAATGCACACTCTGTCAGCTCAAGGCCTGCCACTATGAACATGGTGAAAAATCAGGAAGGCTCTTGGCCATGCAACTCCGCAAGAGGGCAGCCGCAGCGGCCATTTCAACCATCAGGGGTGGCTCTGGCTATATTCACAGAGACCTCCAAGTCATTGAGAATGCCTTTGGTGCCTTCTAATCCAAGCTCTGCAGCTCCGAGATTCAGGATGAGGGGGACCATTATGAGACGTTATTTGCCAACATCAACTCACCTTGCCTCAATGAGGATGGCAGAAATCTCCTAGAGGGGGAAATCACTAAAGAGGAAGTGGTCCAGGACATTACCAATTTCCCATACAACAAAGCCCCCAGGGAAGACAGATTCCCGGGTGAATTCTACCACTGAAATAAAAAGGAAGCTGGGGATGCACTCCATGCTGCCTTCCATTAAGTGGAAACTATGAGGACTATCCCCCATATGTCCAACAAAGCAGTTATTACTGTATTTCTGTACTTCAAAAACCAATTAAAGACCCTTTACAATGTGGCAGCTACCTGCCGATTTCCCTTTTTAATACCAACATGAAAATCATGGGAACCATCCTTGCATCAAGAATCAAACAAGCCATCCCAAGCCTCATATATACCATACAAGTGATCCTCCTGCAAGCACCTATGTACCCTGGCACATCTCTGTCTCTCCAATAACTCCCCAGAGGTTGTGATCACCTTCTCACTCGATGCACAGAAGGCACTTAACTCATTGAATGGGGAGAGTGGCGGCCGGCAAGGCTCGCGGGTGGCGGGGTGGGTGCTTGTGGGTCTGTCCGCGGGGGGGGGGCGCAATGTACATTAAAAGAAAACACTTACCTTGCCGCCGGGTCCCACGTCTCTGCTTCTGCTCTCCTCCGTCAGACTCCAGGAACAGGAAGCACAGCCAGGCTCCTCTGACCAATCACAACGCTGCAATGCAGTTTTGTGATTGGTAAGTACCCAGGCTCCCCTGACCAATCACAACTGTGCAAGGCAGTGTTGTGATTGATCTGAGCGTCATGGTTCTGACGCTCAGCCAGGGAATGGGGGCCTGGACATGTTCTCCACGCAGACTGTAATGCATCCTGCGTGGAAAACAGGGAAAGTGCGCATGACTGTTTGGCCGGTCCCAGAGGGCCAGCCAAACAGTTATGTGCTCTTAGGAGTGGGCAAACTACTCCTCCTCTGCCCTGCTCCGAGAACAGAGCAGCCACTCCCACCCGCCCGCCAGCGAAGCAGCATAGAAACATAAAATGATAATAACTCAAAGTTATTATCATTTTATTTTTTATTTATTTGCACTGCTTAAAAGCAGTGGGTTGAGGCTCTTCCGCCATAGCGAAGGAGCTGCCACTGAATGGGGATACCTATTTAGGACTCTCCGCCGGTTTGGCAATGGGGAACATTTCATCACCAAAGTCAGCTGGCTTTATACCACACCCACGGCCCAGGTCAATTGTGGTGGTTTCTTATCGGAACCTTTCTCAGTCTGTAGGGGGACCAGACAGGAGTGCCCTCGCTCACCATTACTGTTTCCACTGGTCATAGAAACACTAGCAGCGGCTATTAGCCAATCCCCCCGAATAGCGGAAATATCTCCCCCTATGGGCGAGGCCAAAATACTGCTATACACGGATGACATAATACTTACTCTGCAAAAGAAACAATTGATGGACAGAATGCTGGACAATGCAAACATTTATCCCCAGTCACAAGGATCTGGGTTTAATCCACTGGAGTCAAGCTATCCTGGCTGATGAGGGGTGAAACCCTGAAACCAGTCCTAGGATGCTTGTTTCCAGTCCAGGGAGGACCTGGCCTGGCAGTTCAGGCTGGACTGTTCCCATTGGGTGCAGGGTCAAGACTGATTTGCATATGGCTGGGTCCAAACTGGAATGGCATGGTGAGCAAAAAAACGATAGATTTAGGCCCAGATCTTTGTACTGGGGTGAATGTATGACATTGTTCTGCATTCTGTCCATCAATTGTTCTTTTTGCATAATACTTACTCTCACAGACACAGACAGGACACTACTCCCGGATATCTTCTTTCTCGCAGATCTTGGGATAAAAGATCCACTGGAGAAAAAAGCAAAGCACTGCCCATGTCCAGGGTCTCAACAAAAGTGGCAATTGCTGGCTTCCTGTTTCAGTGGAAACAGAACAGAGCCAAATAGATGGGAATCCTCATTAATAGGGGCCTGAAGAATATGATCTCGGATGACTTAGACCCACTTATCGCCAAAACGAAGATAGATTACATCAAATAGAATCATCTCAACCTATCTGTTTGGGGAAGGACACAAGCAGTCAAAATGGTGACTTCACATATGTCCACACATATGCTACCACTACTAGTCCAGACACCTCTACTACGAACAATGGACAGAGACATTAAATCCTTCATATGGGGCAACATGAAACTGCGACTGTCCTTTTCCAAACTGATTGTGAACAGGAAAAATGGGGGACTGTGAGAACCTTTCAAAGAACTATACTATCAGGACCTACATTTAGCACAACTATCCTAGCTAAGCCCAGAAGTAGCTGACCCCCCCTTTCTGGGCTCACCTGGTTGTGGTGCTGGCCTAGATATACTCTACCAACACACTACCCCTTCGACACTCACACAAAACCCTATGGTGCAAACTATGGTGAGAATCTAGAATCATGCTCATAAATTGCTACACCCCCAGCACGGCTCCACCCCAGGCACCTCTCTGGAAAATGGCACCATGTAAGTGGGCAATCGACTATTAAATTGACATTGTTTCTGAAGGTGCCCTGAAATCATTTGACACCCTGCAGGCTGAATTCACATTACCTAGCTCACATCCCTGGGGCTACCTGCAGCTCCAACACTGTCTTAGACATGCCCTAGGGGAAAAACCATGGGACCTCTCATTCTCCCCATCCATCAAAATCTCACCCTCTGCGGGACATACAAAGGAGTCATGTTGGGGGTTCTACAATCTACTAGTATATCCAGTACAATCCAAGCTCTACTGACCCACCTCCAAGCCTTATGGCAAGACATCCTTTATACACAATATGCATGAGAGGACTAGAGGAGGGTGACCAAGGAACTGGACAGAGGGACGCAAGAGGTTAGAATTAACTTCTGCCTCTTCAAAATGATACACAATTGATACTGGACACCCTGGAAGCTTGAAACAGCAGGCCTTTTACTCCACTCACAATGCTGGAGATGCCCCCAATCAGACTATGACAAAACACACATTGTATATGGCTGCCATGCCCGTTCAGGTTTATGGAATCTGATAGGTAACACCCTAAGCCTCATCTTGGGAATACCTCTCCTGCCCCTTGGTCAGGTTATATGGTACGCAAGACATACCAGAGCTCATGTACCATTCCAATGTTAAAACAGCTAGAATTATCTTGTATAATCTGAATACTCTAATGGATCCGACATGGTTAGCCATGACCTGGCTTTATTCCTATTCCTGTGGTCTGCCTTGACTTGGCTTGTTTAGCCACGCCCTGATTTGTCTTGAAATGATTGATTAGATCAATTAATGATCTCATCCTCTTTTAAGAATTGGCCAGTGTATTGATTTGTACTGATTTGTATTAGACCACTTGGGAAGGTGCACGGCCTCTAACTGCAACAATCCCTGTACCACTATGGGCCTGATTACGATGTTGGGCGGACTTGCGTATGCCCGACACCATTGCAGATTGGAACCGCCCAACCATAGGTCGGCGGTTCCGACCGCACAATTTGAATGCGACAGCCCTATGGGCAGTTGGAAACATCTATTTTTCAATGGCAGCTTGTGCGGCAGGTGGAAAAGGCATGCAGCACAAGCTGCCATTGAAAAATAAATGTTTTTAAACATGCCTGCATAGTGTAGCAGGCACAATGCGGTGCCTGCCACACGGTCCAGGGATGTTTAGGGGGACACCATAGGTGCCCTCCAGGTCGCATAGTGGAGGGCCAGGGGCAAGGGGGCCCTGCTGAGGGCTCCCAAAGTCATTTTCCGACAGCCTTTCCATGTCGAAAAGGCAGACATGGAAAGGCTGTTGGAAAGTGACATCATAATCCCGACAGTGGATTTTGATGTGTGCAGGCTCTGCTGGCTCTGCCACCGTCAGACCGGCGGTATTCCGCTGAGCTGATTTAGATGTCCCTGTTGTGCTGGTGTTGTCCTGGTGGCAGATTCATGATGGAGTGGGTCCCTGGTGGAGTAGAGACTGGTAAGTACAGCTTATTTTTGTGTCAATACACATATTTGTTGTGTTTGTCTCAAAAACATATGTAGGTAATGTGTTATGCCTCTTGTTCTTATATACTGTATGCCACACAAACTACATATGCACACTATTGAATGCACACCCACAGGCATCACCAGCACAACGGTTCATATCGATGTTAAAAATATAAAAGTAAAAAATATCGATGCAAACATATAGAATGCAAAAATATAGACTCCCTGTACTTAAACAGGTAAGTGCAAAAATATCAGAAAAAAATATCGATGTAAAAAATATAGTTGTACAAAATATCTAATTATATATATATATATATATATATATATAAATATATATATATATAACAAAATAATAAATATTAAATATGTTACATAATAAAATTAATATAACAAAATAAAATAGATTTAATATAAATAAATAAAAAGAATACATAAACTTAATTAAAAAAGTTAAATACACATACATAATAATTCATATATATTTACTTTAAAACAATTAATAAACTATTAATTTTAATTTATTTTATCATTTTAAAATTATATACAAATTTACAAATAAATATATATATATATATATATATTACTATTCCCACTCCATTGAGTGTAACAGTTGGGAAAGTGTTGGACAGCAGAGGGGTAAAAATGACTATTCCCTCTCCAGTGAGTGCAACAGTAGGGAAAATGTTGGATAGCGGAGGGGTAAAAATTACTATTCCCACTCCAGTGAGTGCAACAGTAGGGAAAGTGTTGGAAAGCGAAGGGGTAAAAATTACTATTCCCACTCCAGTGAGTGCAATAGTAGAGAAAGTGTTGGATAGTGGCAGGATAAAATTCACTATTCCCACTCCAATAATTGTAAAAGTAGGGAAAGTGTTGGATAGCGGAGGGGTAAAAATTACTATTCCCACTCCAGTGTGTGCAACAGTAGGGAAAGTGTTGGATTGCAGAGGAGTAACAATTAATATTCTCACTCCAGTCAGTTCAAATTAAAAACAAACAAAATCTTCACAACAATAAAAATATTTAAAAAACAAAATACATTAATAAGTATATAAATATGTTAAAAATTCAAATTCAAATATATTTAATATTAAATAAAAAAAACATATTATAATGTTAAATACATATAACAAATGCCTACAGTTATTATAATAAATAAAATAAAAAATAATTTCCAAACAAATACATATTTTTAATTAAAAATTATTTAGAAACAAAAACATTAATTATTACATAAATTTACTTTTTTTTATTTCCTACCCTATAACACCACACAATTCACAACCCACATCTAAATTTTAAAAAACGTACTTCCGCAACTAACATATTTAATTACCAATTAAATAAATATTATTAATTAAAAAACTAATTAAAACTCATCCAAATTATTTAACTTCCCACACTTTACCCCTATAATCCCCACAACCCACAGCTAAAATTAAACTTTACAAAAATTAAGTACACAATTTAAACATATTTTCAATTAAAAAACTAATAGTATTTAACAATTAATTATAAAGTAAGTAAAATTAATTTACTTCCCACACTGTACCCTTATAACAATAAAACCCACACACAAAAAATATAAACAAATACCCTAATTAAATATAAATTAATTAATTAACATTAACGATCAACTAATTTTTAATTAATAAAAAGAAATTACTTCCCACCCTTTACACCTATAAACCCCACCACCCACACCTAAAATGAATTACACAAATTCCATATTTAAATTTCAATTAATTAATTAATATTAATGATCAACTAATTTTTAATTAATTAAACAAAAATTAATTCCCACCCTTTTCCCCTATAAATCCCACAACCCGCACCTAGAATTAATAAAACAATTTCCAGAATTAATTTTCAATCAATTAATTAATATAAATTGGCAACTAATTATTAATTAATCAAAAATAAATTACTTCCCACCCTTTACCCCTATAGACCCGACAACTCACACCTAAAAAAAATTACACAATTACCATAGTTATTTATCAATTAATTAATTAGTTAATATTAATTAACAACCAATTACTAATTAATTACAAATAAATCACTTCCCGCAATTAACGCTATAAAATCTAAATTAAATAAACAAAAAATAATCATTAATTTATTATAATTAAATTACTTCCCACTCTATTCCCCTATACACCCATAACCCGCTACGGAACAAAAAAATGCAAAATTTAATAAAAATAAAATTCATAACTACTAAAAATGTAACACATATATTAAAAAACATAAACAATACTTATACAAAAAACATAAATCACATACATTTAAAATATAAACTAAAATACATAACACTAATAAAAAAATCGATATTTTAAACATATATTTTTGCAAACAATATTAATGACTTCTATATTTAAAAAAACGATATTTCTAACCTTGAATTCGATATTCTTGCTGTCAATATTTCTGAATCACGATATTTCCAACTCGAAATTTGTGTAAGTCGACATTTCCAACTCGATATTATTCTGTCTCAGCACCAAGCACAACACCCCCAAGCAACACAACAACAATATTTCTTTTAAACGCCAATACAGGTGTGTTCACTTTACCTTGATAGGCGGGAAAATGAACACTACTGCATTACACATAAGAAAAATATTGCATGTAAGAGCAATGCAAAAGATTCACGGGCCTACAGCAATTGTTAACTCACGAATCATAGTAGGACAATTGTACAAGTAGCTTATCTCAGATCTCGGCGACAACGGAGTCATTTGGTATCGTGGTGCAGTCGGAGCAGCAAAGGAGTGACCTGGAGGATGGGGTACAAGAAGGAAACGGAAGAGGAAAACAGGAAAAAAGGTACATTTTTACCTCATTTCCTTCGATTTCCTCAACTCAAAGTAGGGGGTCTTCCCGCTATAGTTGCCTCGACGGAAAGGCACATCGTAATTAGCTCAGTGGAATCCTTTGTTGGACTCCCGCCGCCAGCTGCTTCTGCCTATGTTGCCATCGACGTGGGTGAAGATTCCTTGCGGAGGCAGTGGGAGTCTGGCGGTCTTTCGCCCATGGATCCGCCAACATCTAAATAGGGTGGGCGGACCGCCAAGTCGGAGGTTGGTGAATCCATCGAAAAAGCGATGGCGAGAACTTTACAGCCGAGATGCAAATCCGGCCCTAAGTCTTTGAAGCATATTTTGGGGGTCTGCTTTCTTTTCAAGTGCCTTTTCATCTTCCCTTCTGACAGAAAGAAGTCTGTCACAGCAGGAGTGACTCTAAGTCAGACAGCTCAACAACACAGGCCATGGGAGTGACTAGAGGTTCACACCTGGATGTCAGTCACAGTGATATGTGTATCATAAGGTGTCCACAGGGCATCAGACCTACTTTTTAAGATTCTCTTATCAGCCCTATCTCCTTACTGAGATGTGCCCAGGACCCTTCCCAGGGACCTATCTCTGATTTAAAGAATACCCTTTGAAGTGTACTGAAGAGCCTGGCTCTCCCTTCGTCCAGTGTATCCCACACAGCTCACAGGAATGCAGGAATCCACAAATCTGTCTGGGGGGAATTCCTCTACCTCCTCATGTTAGCCCTAGACCTCCCAAAATTGAAACCAGAGTCTCCATGCAGATAGCATACACGGACTGCACAGCACCACATCCTACATGTACTGTACCATTCACAGGCAGACATACACCCAGCACATGCATATAATATACACGCACAACACATCACTGCACTATCCCTGTATTGTTCCATTCACCGGCATGCATACACTCAGCAGGTATACAACACACACGCACTGCAGAGCGCTACAAACCAACTCGATGTAGGCCAAAGTTGAGCTGAGCAAAGAGCAACAGCACTTTGCATAAGTGAGCCTTGAGTCCTCACTCCACTGCCACAGGTAAAAATTACCTGTTCACTCCTATTAATTTCCACATGGTTTGCTGCCATTACCCCGCATGTGCCGCTTAACTCCAGGCAAAGGCAGCAGCCTTTCACCACTATGAGGGTAGCACTTTGGGCGTCCCTCTTGTTCGAAAAGACCGCAGTCCATGAGACAGGCCTGTCATGGAGCACAGACATGATCTGTGTTCGCCCATGACATCCAAAATCAGCATCAGGGATCCAGACATCATTACAGTTGGGGCACCCAAGGCTGGGGTGCACATCAATGTCCATGAGAGGGGCTTTTCTGTCCCAACAGTGCATTAGGCCACATGGTATTTTTTTTTAATGAACTTTAAATTTCTCTAATTTTTTAGTAGTCGCATAGTTGAAGTGTGTTAAAAGAAAAGCCGCTCTACAACAAGCAAAGCCTTCTGCTTGTGACAGTATCTCTCTATTGGCCATATTAGCAGTCATTTCAAATTTGTTATATAACATCTTATTTTCTGCTAGATAGTCACTCATCCTGGCATGTCATTCATCAGGGGAGTTGACTATGCAATTACTGTAATGGCTACCAAAGTTTAAAGGTGGTCAGCTGATAATTTCATAAAAATGTGTGAAATATATGAGATTTTCTTTTAAAGTAACCCATTAGACTGTTAGGCTGAAAGGGATGCTCTGAATGCGGCCTATTTTCAGGAGTGGGCATTCCCCTCTTTTTAGGTTGAGCCTAGCGGCAGCACGCATGCGCTACTCGCTCTGCGAGACTGCAGTAGTAGAGTATGGGAGAGAAGCAGCGCCCATCTCTCCACCAATAATTTTCATTGGCTTGTGTCATTGACTTTCGTAAATGCTGCCTTCGTATTCATTTAGAGGCTTGTTAGTCCCTCCTTAGTACGGACTTGTCTTCATTTGGAACCTCCCATGGCTACTGGCCTCTTTACTTTGGTTGTTACACAGGACCTGTTATTTAGTCTGTAAACACTATTTACTTTATTGAGTTTCTCTTACTGCAGGCCGGACATGCGCTGCTTCAGCTGAAACCACTTGTGTTTTTTTAAGCAGCACGGCCGCCCCAATAACACGGGCTCTGGCTTTCAATCACTTTAACCCCGCATTATCTTGTGTCTGTTTCAACACCCCAAGAAAAATGGATTTAGAAATGATTAGCAAATTAGGTCATGTGAATTCCAGGTAGCACATAAAAGTGTGCTAATGGGCTGAAGCTGACAACAGCACATCTGTGTTACATGTCATCTGCACTAAGCCACATGATGGGTTGTTTTCAAAAGCCTGATTTATTATCAACACCACCACCAATACTACCAATACCACCACCACCACCAATACCACCACCATCAATACCATCACCAATACCACCACCATTACAACCACCACCAATTCCACCAATACCACCACTAATACCACTACCACCAATACCACCACCACCACCAATACCACCAACAATATTACACCACCAATACCACAAATACCACCACCACCAATACCACCACCAATACCACAATCAATGCCACAACCACCAACAATACCACCAATACCACCACCACCAATACCACCAATACCATCACCAATACTATCAACAATACCACCACCAGTACCCCCACCAATACCACCACCACCACCACCACCACCACCAATACCACCATCACCACCAATACCACCACCACCACCACCAATACCACCACCACCAATATCAATACCACCACCACCAATACCACCACCACTAATACCACCACCACCACCACCAATACTACCACCACTAATACCACCACCACCACCAATACCTCCACCACCAATACCATCAATACCAATACCACCACCACCAATACCACCAATACCACCAATACTACCAATACTAAGTAGAGCCTAGCGGCAGCGCGCATGCACTGCTCCCTATGTAAGACTGCTGTAGTAGAGTATGGGAGAGAAGCCGCACCCACTCTCCGCCAATAATTTTCATTGGCTTGTGTTATTGTCTTTCGTAAATGCTGCCTTCGTATTCATAAATAGGCTTGTTAGTACCTCCTTAGTACAGCCTTGTCTTCATTTGTAACCTCCCATGGCTACTGGCCCCTTTACTTCGTTTGTTACACAGGACCTGTTATTTAGTCTGTAAGCACTATTTACTTTATTGAGTTTCTCTTACTGCAGGCCGGACATGCGCTGCTTCAGCTGAAACGCTTGTGTTTTTTTAAGTAGCACGGCCGCCCCCATACACGGGTGCCGGCTTTTAATCACTTTAACCCCACATTATCTCGTGTCTGTTTCAAACCCCCCCCAAGTAAAATGGATTTAGAAATGATTAGCGAATTAAGTCATGTGAATTCCAGGTAGCACGTAATCGTGTGCTAATGGGCTGAAGCTGACAACAGCACATCTGTGTCACATGTTCTCTGCACTAAGCCACCTGATGGGTTGTTTCAAAAGCCTGTTTTATTAACAGCACCACAACCACCAATACCACCATCACCAATACCACCATCACAAATACCACCACCACCAATACCACCACCACCACCAATACCACCACCACCACCAATACCACCACCACCATCAATACCACCATCTCCACCACCACCAATACCACCACCAACACCACCAATACCACCACCACCAGTAACACCACCACCAATACCGCCACCACCACCAATACCACCACCACCAATACCACCATCAGCAATACTACCACCACCAATACCACCACCACCACCACCAATACCACCACCAATACCACCACCACCAATACCACCACCACCAATACCACCACCACCAATACCAACCCCACAAATAGCACCACCAATACCACCACAACCACCAATACAACCACCACCAATACCATCACCACCAATACCACAACCACCAATACCACTACCACCACCACCACCAATACTACCACCAATGCAATACCACCAATACCAGTACCACCGCCAATACCAATACCACCACCAACAATACCACCAATACCAATACCACCACCACCAACAATACCACCAGTACCAATACCACCACCAATACCACCAATACCACCACCAATACCACCACCAAAACCAATACCACCACCAAAACCAATACCACCACCACCACAAATACCACCACCACCAATACCACCACCAATACCACACCACCACCAATACCACTAATACCACCACCAATACCACCAATACCACCACCACCACCAATATCACCACCACCAATACCACCACCACCAATACCACCAATACCAATACCACCACCAATACCAATACCACCACCAATACCACCACCAATGCCACCAATACCACCACCACCACCACCACCAAAACAACCACTACCAATACCACCACCACTAATACTACCAATGCCACCACCAATACTACCACCAATACCACCACCAATACCCCCACCAACACCACCACCACCACCAATACAACCACCACCAATACCAATACCACCACCAATACCACCAATACTACCACCACCACCAATACCACCACCACCACCAATACCACCACCACCAAAACCACTACCAATACCCCCAACACCAATAACACCACCACCAATACCACTACCAATACACCACCATACCACCACCACCACCAATACCACTACCAATACCACCACCACCAATACCACCACCACCACCACCAATACCACCTCCACTAATACCACCACCAATACCACCACCACTAATACTACTACCAAAACCACCAATACCACCACCACCAATACCACCACCACCAATACCAATACCACCACCACCAATACCACCAATAGCACCACCACCACCAATATCACCACCACCAATACCACCACCACCACCATTACAACCACCACCAATTCCACCAATACCACCACTAATACCACTACCACCAATACCACCACCACCACCAATACCACCAACAATATTACACCACCAATACCACAAATACCACCACCATCAATACCACCACCAATACCACAATCAATTCCACAACCACCAACAATACCACCAATACCACCACCACCAATACCACCAATACCATCACCAATACTATCAACAATACCACCACCAGTACCCCCACCAATACCACCACCACCACCACCACCACCAATACCACCATCACCACCAATACCACCACCACCACCACCAATACCACCACCACCAATATCAATACCACCACCACCAATACCACCACCACTAATACCACCACCACCAATACTACCACCACTAATACCACCACCACCACCAATACCTCCACCACCAATACCATCAATACCAATACCACCACCACCAATACCACCAATACCACCAATACTACCAATACTAAGTAGAGCCTAGCGGCAGCGCGCATGCACTGCTCCCTATGTAAGACTGCTGTAGTAGAGTATGGAGAGAAGCCGCACCCACTCTCCGCCAATAATTTTCATTGGCTTGTGTTATTGTCTTTCGTAAATGCTGCCTTCGTATTCATAAATAGGCTTGTTAGTACCTCCTTAGTACAGCCTTGTCTTCATTTGTAACCTCCCATGGCTACTGGCCCCTTTACTTCGTTTGTTACACAGGACCTGTTATTTAGTCTGTAAGCACTATTTACTTTATTGAGTTTCTCTTACTGCAGGCCGGACATGCGCTGCTTCAGCTGAAACGCTTGTGTTTTTTTAAGTAGCACGGCCGCCCCCATACACGGGTGCCGGCTTTCAATCACTTTAACCCCACATTATCTCGTGTCTGTTTCAAACCCCCCCCAAGTAAAATGGATTTAGAAATGATTAGCGAATTAAGTCATCTGAATTCCAGGTAGCACATAATCGTGTGCTAATGGGCCAAAGCTGACAACAGCACATCTGTGTTACATGTTCTTTGCACTAAGCCACCTGATGGGTTGTTTTCAAAAGCCTGTTTTATTAACAACACCACAACCACCAATACCACCACCACCAATACTACCACCACCAATACCACCACCACAAATACCACCACCACCACCAATACCACCACCACCATCAATACCACCACCTCCACCACCACCAATACCACCACCAACACCACCAATACCATTACCACCAGTACCACCACCACCAATACCACCACCAATACCACCACCAATACCACCAATACTACCAATACTAGGTAGAGCCTAGCGGCAGCGCGCATGCACTGCTCACTATGTTAGACTGCTGTAGTAGAGTATGGGAGAGAAGCCGCGCCCACTGTCCACCAATAATTTTCATTGGCTTGTGTCATTGTCTTTCGTAAATGCTGCCTTCGTATTCGTAAATAGGCTTGTTAGTACCTCCTTAGTACAGCCTTGTCTTCATTTGTAACCTCCCATGGCTACTGGCCCCTTTACTTCGATTGATACACAGGACCTGTTATTTAGTCTGTAAGCACTATTTACTTTATTGAGTTTCTCTTACTGCAGGCCGGACATGTGCTGCTTCAGCTGAAAGGCTTGTGTTTTTTTAAGCAGCATGGCCGCCCCCATACACGGGTGGCGGCTTTCAATCACTTTAACCCTGCATTATCTCGTGTCTGTTTCAAACCCCCCCCAAGTAAAATGGATTTAGAAATGATTAGCGAATTAAGTCATGTGAATTCCAGGTAGCACGTAATCGTGTGCTAATGGGCTGAAGCTGACAACAGCACATCTGTGTCACATGTTCTCTGCACTAAGCCACCTGATGGGTTGTTTTCAAAAGCCTGTTTTATTAACAGCACCACAACCACCAATACCACCATCACCAATACCACCATCACAAATACCACCACCACCAATACCACCACCACCACCAATACCACCACCACCATCAATACCACCATCTCCACCACCACCAATACCACCACCAACACCACCAATACCACCACCACCAGTAACACCACCACCAATACCGCCACCACCACCAATACCACCACCACCAATACCACCATCAGCAATACTACCACCACCAATACCACCACCACCACCACCAATACCACCACCAATACCACCACCACCAATACCAACACCACCAATACCAACCCCACAAATAGCACCACCAATACCACCACAACCACCAATACAACCACCACCAATACCATCACCACCAATACCACAACCACCAATACCACTACCACCACCACCACCAATACTACCACCAATGCAATACCACCAATACCAGTACCACCGCCAATACCAATACCACCACCAACAATACCACCAATACCAATACCACCACCACCAATACCACCACCAATACCAATACCAATACCACCACCACCACCAATACCACCAATACTACCACCAATACCACCACCAAAACAAATACCACCACCAAAACCAATACCACCACCACCACAAATACCACCACCACCAATACCACCACCAATACCACACCACCACCAATACCACTAATACCACCACCAATACCACCAATACCACCACCACCACCACCAATATCACCACCACCAATACCACCACCACCAATACTACAAATACCAATACCACCAACAATACCAATACCACCACCAATACCACCACCAATGCCACCAATACCACCACCAGCACCAACACCAAAACAACCACTACCAATACCACCACTACTAATACTACCAATGCCACCACCAATACTACCACCAATACCACCACCAATACCCCCACCAATACCACAGCCACCACCAATACAACCACCACAATACCACCAATACTACCACCGCAACCAATACCACCACCACCACCAATACCACCACCACAAATACCACTACCAATACCCCCAACACCAATAACACCACCACCAATACCACTACCACCACCAATACCACCACCACCACCAATACCACTACCAATACCACCACCACCACCACCACCAATACCACCACCACCAATACCACCAATACCACCACCAATACCACCTCCACCAATACCACCACCACTAATACTACTACCAAAACCACCAATACCACAACCACCACCAATACCAATACGACCACCACCAATACCACCAATAGCACCACCACCACCAATATCACCACCACCAATACCACCACCACCACCATTACAACCACCACCAATTCCACCAATACCACCACTAATACCACTACCACCAATACCACCACCACCACCACCAATACCACCAACAATATTACACCACCAATACCACAAATACCACCACCACCAATACCACCACCACCACCAATACCACTACCAATACCACCACCACCACCACCAATACCACCACCACCAATACCACCACCACCACCAATACCACCTCCACCAATACCACCACCAATACCACCACCACTAATACTACTACCAAAACCACCAATACCACAACCACCACCAATACCAATATGACCACCACCAATACCACCAATAGCACCACCACCACCAATATCACCACCACCAATACCACCACCACCACCAATATCACCACCACCAATACCACCAATACCACCAGCACCAATACCACCAATACCACCACTACCACCATCAATACCACCATCACCAATACCACCACCAATACCAATACCACCACCAATGCTACCAATACCACCACCAACATCAATACAGCCAATACCAATACTACCAATACCACCACCAATAACACCACCAATACCAATACCCCCACCAATACCACCACCACCAATACCACCAATACCACCAATACCACCACCAATACCACCACCACCAATACCACCAATACCACCAATACCACCACCAATACCAACACCACCACCACCAATACCACCAAAAGTACCACCACCAATACCACCACCACCACCAATACCACCACCACCAATACCACCAATACTACCACCACCAATACACCACCACCAATACCACCACCATCACCAATACCGCCACCACCAATACTGCCACCAATACCACCACCACGAAAACCACTACCAATACCACCACCACCAATACCACCACCACTAATACCACCACCAATACCACCACATCCACCACCAATACCACCACCAATACCACTACCAATAGCACCACCACCAATAGCACCACCACCAATAGCACCACCACCACTACCACCACCAATACCACCACCACCACCAATACCACCACCACCAATACAACCACCACCACCACCACTAATACTACTACCAAAACCACCACCACCAATAGCACCACCAATACCACCATCACCAATACCAATACCACCACCACCATTACCACCACCAGTATCACCACCAATACCATCATCACCACCAATACCACCACCACAAATACCACCACTAATACCACTACGACCACCACCACCACCAATACCACCACCACCAATATCACCACAATCAATACCAACACCAATACCACCACTACCAAAACCACCACCCATATCACCACAACCAATACCACCACAATTACCACCACCAATATCACCACCACTAATACTACTACCAAAACCACCACCACCAATACCACCACCACCAATACCACCACCACCACCAATACCAACAATACCACCACCACCAATATCACCACCACCAATACCACCAGCACCAATACCACCAATACCACCACCAATACCACCATCACCAATACCAATACCACCACCAATACCAATACCACCACCAATACCAATACCACCACCAATACCACCACCAATGCTACCAATACCACTGCCACCAGTACCACTACCAACACCAATATAACCACTAGCAATACCACCACCACCAATACTACAATGCCACCACCAATACCAACACCAATACCCCCACCATTTCCACCAATACCACCACCACCACCAATACCACCACCACCAATACCACCACCAATATCACCACCACCAATACTACCACCACCAATACACCACCACCAATACCACCACCACCACCAATACCGCCACCAATACCACCACCACCAATACCACTACCAATACCACCACCACCAATACCACCACCACCAATGCCACCACCAATACCACCACATCCACCACCAATACCACCACCACCACCAATACCACCACCACCACAAATACCACTACCAATACCACCAGCACTAATACCACCACCAATACCACCACCACCACCACCGATACTACTACCAAAACCACCACCACCACCACGAATTACACCACTAATACCATCAACACCACCAATACCACCACCACCAATACAACAACCACCACCACTAATACTACTACCAAAGCCACCACCACCAATAGCACCACCACCAATACCACCACCACGAATTACACCACCAATACCATCATCACCACCAATACCACCACCATAATTACCACCACTAATACCACCACCAATACCACCACCTCCAACAATATCACAACAACCAATACCACCGCCAATACTACCACAACCAATACCACCACCAATAGCACCACCATCAATACCACCACCACCAATACCACCAATACCAAAACCACCAACAATACCAATACCACCATCAATACTACCACCACCACCACCACCAATACCACCACCAATACCACCACCACCACCAATACCACCGCTGCCAATACTACCAATACCACCACCAATACCATTGCCAATACAACCACCACCACCAATACCTCCACCAATACCAATACCACCACCAATACCAATACCACCACCACCAATACCAACACCACCACCACCAATACCACCACCAAGATATCACCACCAATACCACCACCACCAATACCGCCACCACCAATACTGCCACCAATACCACCACCACAGAAACCACTACCAATACCACCACCACCAATACCACCACCACTAATACCACCACCAATACCACCACATCCACCAGCAATACCACCACCACCACCAATACCACTACCAATAGCACCACCACCAATAGCACCACCACCAATACCACCACCAATACCACCACCACCACCAATATCACCACCACTAATACAACCACCACCACCACTAATACTACTACCAAAACCACCACCACCAATAGCACGACCACCACCACCAATACCACCACCACCAATACCAATACCACCACCACCACCAATACAACCACTAGCAATACCACCACCACCAATACTACCAATGCCACCACCAATAATACCACCAATACCAACACCAATACCCCCACCATTTCTACCAATACCTCCACCACCACCAATACCACCACCACCAATACCACCACCAATATCACCACCACCAATACCACCAATACTACCACCACCACTACCAATACCACCAGCACCAATACCACCACCAATACCACCACCACGAATACCACTACCAATATCACCACCAACAATACCACCACCAACAATGCCACCACCAATACCACCACATCTACCACCAATACCACCACCAATATCACCACCACCAATACCACCACCACCACCAATACCACTACCAATACCACCAGCACCAATACCACCACCAATACCACCACCACCACCACCAATACTACTACCAAAACCACCACCACCACCACGAATTACACCACTAATACCATCAACACCACCAATACCACCACCACCAATACAACCACCACCACCACTAATACTACTACCAAAGCCACCACCACCAATAGCACCACCACCAATACCACCACCACCACCATGAATTACACCACCAATACCATCATCACCACCAATACCACCACCACAATTACCACCACTAATACCACCACCTCCACCAATATCACTACAACAAATACCACCACCAATACTACCACCACCAATACCACCACCACCAATACCGCCACTACCAAAACCACCAACAATACCAATACCACCACCAATACTACCACCACCACCACCACCAATACCACCACCACCACCAATACTACCACCACCAATACCACCACCAATACCACCACTAATACCACCACCACCAATACCACCACCAATACCACCAATACCACCAATACCACCACCAATACCAATACCACCACCAAAATACCACCACCACCAATGCCAATACCACCACCAATACCAATACAACCACCAATTCCACCACCGCCAATACCACTACCACCATCAATACCACCAATACCACCCCCATCAATGCCACCACCACCACCACCAATACCACCACCACAACTAATACCCCACTACCACCACCAATACCACCACCACCAATACCTCCACCAATACCAATACCACCACCAATACCAATACCACCACCACCAATACCACCACCACCAATATCACCACAACCAATACCACCACCAATACCACCACCAATATCACCACCACCAATACCACCACAATACCACCAATATCACCACCACCAATACCACCACCAATACCACCACCACCAATACCAACACCCCCACCACCAATACCACCAATAGTACCACCACCAAGACACCACCACCAATACCACAACCACCACCAATACTGCCACCACCAATACTGCCACCAATACCACCACCACAAAAACCACTACCAATACCACCACCACCAATACCACCACCACTAATACCACCACCAATACCACCACCACCACCCCCAATACCACCACCACCACCAATACCACTACCAATAGCACCACCACCAATAGCACCACCACCAGTACCACCACCAGTACCACCACCAATACCACCACCACCACCAATATCACCACCACCAATACAACCACCACTACTAATAATACTACCAAAACCACCACCACCAATAGCACAACCACCACCACCAATACCACCACCACCAATACCAATACCACCACCACCATTACCACCAAAAATATTACCACCAATACCATCATCACCACCAATACCACCACCACAAATACCACCACTAATACCACTACCACCAATACCACCACCACCACCAATACCACCACCACCAATATCACCACAACCAATACCAACACCAATACCACCACCACCAATACCACCACCACCAATTCCACTAATAACACCACTACCAAAACCACCACTAATATCACCACAACCAATACCACCACAATTACCACCACCAATACCACCACCACTAATAGCAGCCTTTAACCCGGACAACACGAAGTTGAATATCGGGTTAACAAAATTTGTTATCAAGGCGTTAAATCTGCTGGAAGCCATTGGCGCTGCTAAGCAGCGCGACATTCCACCATTGGACACAGTAACAGTTTGTCGACCATCAATAAACTGTTGATCAGAACCCGGCCTTCGAGTCGATCATCACTGCTGAGAAATTCAGCACAGTTTTAAGTAAAATATTAATTGTAATTTGAATAATTTTAATTAATGTCTTTTCTAAGAATATGTTGCTTCGCGTTTTATATTGTAAGGGTTTTAATTAACCAACAATAAAGTTCTTATACACCACCACCACTAATACTACTACCAAAACCACCACCACCAATACTAATACCACCACCGCCAATACCACCACCAATACCATCACCACCCTCAATAGCACCACCACAAATACCACCACTAATACCACCACCACTAATACCACCACCTCCAATACCACCAATACCACCACCACCAATATCACCACCACCAATACCACCACCACCAATACCACCAGCACCAATACCACCAATACCACCACTACCACCACCAACACCACCATCACCAATACCAATACCAATACCAATACCACCACCAATACCAATACCACCACCAATGCTACCAAAACCACCACCACCAGTACTACCACCAACACCAATACAACCACTAGCAATACCACCAAAACCAATACAACCAATGCCACCACCAATAATACCACCAATACCAACACCAATACCCCCACCATTTCCACCAATACCACCACCACCACAAATACCACCACCACCACCAATACCACCACCAATATCACCACCACCAATACCACCAATACCACCAATATTACCACCAATACACCACCACCTATACCACTACCACCACCAATACCACCACCAATACCACCACCACGAATACCACTACCAATACCACCAATACCACCACCACCAATGCCACCACCAATACCACCACATCTACCACCAATACCACCACCACCAATATCACCACCACCACCAATACCACTACCAATACCACCAGCACCAATACCACCACCACCAATACCACCACCACCACCACCACCAATACTACTACCAAAACCACCACCACCACCACCACGAATTACACCACTAATACCATCAACACCACCAATACCACCACCACCAATACAACCACCACTAATACTACTACCAAAGCCACCACCACCAATAGCACCACCACCAATACCACCACCACGAATTACACCACCAATACCATCATCACCACCAATACCACCACCACAATTACCACCACTAATACCACCACCAATACCACCACCTCCACCAATATCACTACAACCAATACCACCACCAATACTACCACCACCAATATCCCCACCAATAGCACCACCACCAATAGCACCACCACCAATATCACCACTACCAAAACCACCAACAATACCAATGCCACCACCAATACCACCACCAATACTACCACCACCACCACCAATACCACCACCAATACCACCACTGCCAATACTACCAATACCACCACCAATACCACCAATACCAACGCCAATACCACCACCACCACCAATACCACCACCAATACCACCACCACCAATACCACCACCAAAACCACCAATACCACCACCAATACCAATACCACCACCAAAATACCACTACCACCAATACCAATACTACCACCAATACCAATACAACCACCAATACCACCACCGCCAATATCACAACCAGCATCAATACCACCAATACCACCCCCATCAATGCCCCCACCACCACCACCAATACCACCACCACAACTAATTCCCCACAACCACCACCAATACCTCCACCAATACCAATTCCACCACCAATACCAATACCACCACCACTAATCCAATAAAACCATCATCAATACCAATACCACCACCACCAATACCACCATTACCACCAATATCACCACCAATACCACCACCACCATCAATACCACCAATACCAATACCACCACCACCAATACCACCAATACCACCACCTCCAGTACCACCACCACCAATACTAATATCACCACCACCAATACCACCATCACCACAAATATCACCACCACCAATACGACCAGCACCAATACCACCAATAGCACCACTACCACCACCAATACCACCATCACCAATACCAATACCACCACCAATACCAATACCCCCACCAATTCCACCAAAACCACCACCTCCACCAATACACCACCAATATCGCCACCTCCAATAACACCACCACCACCAATACCAATACCACCACCACAAATACCACCAATACTACCACCTTCAATATACCACCACCAATACCACCACCACCACCAATACCGCCACCACCAATACTGCCACCAATACCACCACCATGAATACAACTACCAATACCACCACCACCAATACCACCACCACTAATACCACCACGTCCACCACCAATACACCCACCACAAATACCACTACCACCAATACCACTACCAATAGCACCACCACCAATACCACCACCACCAATACCACCACCAATACCACCACCACCACCACCACCAATACCACCACCACCAATACAACCACCACCACCACTAATACTACTACCAAAACCACCACCACCAATAGCACCATCACCACTACCACCAATACAACCACCACCAATGGCAATACCACCACCAATACCACCACCAATACCATCATCACCACCAATACCACCACCACAAATACCATGACTAATACCACCACCACCAATACCACCACCACCAATATCACCACAACCAATATCACCACCAATACCACCACCACCAATACCAACACCAATACCAATACCACCACTAACAAAACCACCACCAGTATCACCACAACCAATACCACCACAATTACCACTACCACCAATACCACCACCAATACCACCAATACCTATACCACCACCACCAATACCAATACCACCACCAAAATACCACCACCACCAATACCAATACCACCACTACCAACACCAAAAACACCACCACCACCAATACCACCACCACCAGTACCACCACCACCAATACCCAATATCACCACCACCAATACCACCATCACCACCAATATCACCACCACCAATACCACCAGCACCAAAACCACCACTACCACCACCAATACCACCATCACCAATGCCAATACCACCACCAATACCAATACCCCCACCAATTCCACCAATACCACCACCAATATCACCACCACCAATACCACCACCACCACCAATACCACCACCACCAATACACTACCACCAATCCCACCACCACCACCAATACCGCCACCACCAATACTGCCACCAATACCACCACCATGAATACCACTACCAATACCACCACGACCAATACCACCACCGCTAATACCACCACATCCACCACCAATACCACCACCACAAATACCATCACCACTACCAAAACCACTACCAATAGCACCACGGCCAATCCCACCACCACCAATACCACCACCAATATCACCACCAATACCATCACCACCACCACCACCACCAATACCACCACCACCAATACCACCACCACCAATACAGCCACCACCACCACCACTAATACTACTTCCAAAACCACCACCACCAATAGCACCATCACCTCCACTACCAATACAACCACCACCAATGGCAATACCACCACCACCATTACCACCACCAATACCACCACAAATACCATCATCACCACCAATACCACCACCACAAATACCATGACTAATACCACCACCACCAATACCACCACCACCACCACCAATATCACCACAACCAATACCACCACCAATACCAATACCACCACTAACAAAACCACCACCAATATCACCACAACCAATACCACCACAATTACCACCACCACCAATACCACCACCACTAATAATACTACCAAAACCACAACCACCAATACCACCACCACCAATACCACCACCAATACCATCACCACCACCAATACCACCACCACAAATTCCACCACTAATATCACCACCACCAATACCACCACTGCCACCAATACCACCACCACCACCAATATCACCACAACCAATACCACCAGCACCAATACCACCACTACCACCACCAATACCACCATCACCAATACGAATACCACCACCAATACCAATACCCCCACCAATTCCACCAATACCATCACCACCACCAATACCACCACCAATATCACCACCACCAATACCACCACCACCAAAACCACCACCACCAATACACTACCACCAATACCACAATCACCACCAATACCGCCGCCACCAATACTGCCACCACCAATACTGCCACCAATACCATCACCACCACCACCACCAATACCACCACCACCAATACCACCACCACCAATACAGCCACCACCACCACCACTAATACTACTTCCAAAACCACCACCACCAATAGCACCATCACCACCACTATCAATGGCAATACCACCACCACCATTACCACCACCAATACCACCACAAATACCATCATCACCACCAATACCACCACCACAAATACCATGACTAATACCACCACCACCAATACCACCACCACCACCAATATCACCACAACCAATACCACCACCAATACCACCACCACCAATACTACCACCAATACCACCACTAACAAATCCACCACCAATATCACCACAACCAATACCACCACCAATACCACCAATACCACCACCACCAATACTACCACTACCAAAACCACCACCAATACCAATACCACCACCAATACCACCACCACCACCAATACCACCACTACCACCAATACCACTACTACCAATACCACCACCACCAATACTACCAATACCACCACCACCAATACCACCAATACCTATACCACCACCACCAATACCAATACCACCACCACCAATACCAATACCAATACCACCACCAATACCAATAACACCACCAATACCACCACCGCCACTACCACTACCACCACCAATACCACCAATACCACCCCATCAATGCCACCACCACCAATACCACCACCACCAACAATACCACCAATACCACCAATACCACCAATAATACCCCACTACCACCACCAATACCACCACCACCACCAATACCACCACCAATACCACCACTACCACCAATACCAATACCACCACCACCGCCAATACCACTACCACCAATCTTATACCACCATCACCAATACCACCACCACCAGTACCACCATTACCACCAATACCACCTCCAATACCACCACCACCATCAATACCACCACCACCAATACCAATACCACCACCACCAATACCACCACCACCACCAGTACCACCACCACCTATACCAATACTACCACCACCAATACCAATACCACCACCACCAATACCGCTACCACCACCAATAGCACCACCACCAATACCACCAATACCACCACCACCACCAATACCACCGTCAAACCCAATACCACCACCAATATCACCACAAGCAATACCAATACCACCACCACCAATAACACCACCAAGACCAATACCACTACCACCAATGCCACCAATACCAACACTAATATCACCACCACCACCACCACCTATACCACCACCAATATCTGCACCACGAATACCACCACCACCACCTATACCACCACCACCAATTCCACTACCACCAATGCCACCAATACCACCACTACCACCACCACCAATATCACCACCACCAATACCACCTCCACGAATACCAATACCACCACCAATACCACCACCAATACGATCAACAATACCTCCACCATCAATACCACCACCACCACCACCAATACCACCACCACCACCAATACTACCAATACCAGGTAGAGTCTAGCAGCAGCGTGCATGCACTGCTCAGTATGTAAGACTGCTGTAGTAGAGTATGGGAGAGAAGCCGCGCCCACTCTCCGCCAATACTTTTCTTTGCCTTGTGTCATTGTCTTTCGTAAATGCTGCCTTCGTATACGTAAATAGGCTTGTTAGTACCTCCTTAGTACAGCCTTGTCTTAATTTGTAACCTCCCATGGCTACTGGCCCCTTTACTTCGATTGTTACACAGGACCTGTTATTTAGTCTGTAAGCACTATTTACTTTATTGAGTTTCTCTTACTGCAGGCCGGACATGCGCTGCTTCAGCTGAAATGCTTGTGTTTTTTTAAGCAGCATGGTCTGTCCCCATACACGGGTGGCAGCTTTCAATCACTTTAACCCCGCATTATCTCGTGTCTGTTTCAAACCCCCCCCCAAGTAAAATGGATTTACAAATGATTAGCGAATTAAGTCATGTGAATTCCAGGTAGCACGTAATCATGTGCTAATGGGCTGAAGCTGACAACAGCACATCTGTGTTACATGTTCTCTGCACTAAGCCACCTGATGAGTTGTTTTCAAAAGCCTGTTTTATTAACAACACCACCACCACAAATACCACCACCACCAATACCACCACCACCAATACCACCACCAACACCACCACCACCAATACAACCACCACCACCAATACCACCACCAATACCACTACCACCAATACCACCACCAATACCACCAATACCTATACCACCACCACCAATACCAATACCACCACCAAAATACCACCACCACCAATACCAATACCACCACCAATACCACCACCACCAATACCACTACCACCACCAATACCACCAATACCACCCCATCAATGACACTACCACCAATACCACCACCACCAACAATACCACCAATACCACTACCATCACTAATATCCCACTACCACCACCATTACCACCACCACCACCAATACCACCACCCCCAATACCACCACTACCACCAATACCAATACCACCACCATCAATACCGCTACCACCAATCTAATACCACCATCACCAATACCACCACCACCAGTACCACCATTACCACCAATACCACCTCCAAAACCACCACCACCATCAATACCACCACCACCAATACCAATACCACCACCACCAATACCACCACCACCACCAGTACCACTACCACCAATACCAATACTACCACCAACAATACCAATACCACCACCACCAATACCACTACCACCACCAATAGCACCACCACCAATACCACCAATACCACCACCACCACCAATACCACTGTCAAACTCAATACCACCACCACCACCAATATCACCACAATCAATACCAATACCACCATCACCAATAACACCACCATCACCAATACCACTACCACAAATGCCACCAATACCACCACTAATACCACCACCACCACCATTACCACCACCACCACCTATACCACCACCAATATCTGCACCACGAATACCACCACCATCACCTATACCACCACCACCAATTCCACTACCACCAATGCCACCAATACCACCACTACCACCACCACCAATATCACCACCACCAATACCACCTCCACGAATACCAACACCACCACCAATACCACCACCAATACGATCAACAATACCTCCACCACCAATACCACCACCACCACCACCAATACCACCACCACCACCAATACTACCAATACTACCAATACCAGGTAGAGTCTAGCAGCAGCGTGCATGCACTGCTCGGTATGTAAGACTGCTGTAGTAGAGTATGGGAGAGAAGCCGCGCCCACTCTCCGCCAATACTTTTCTTTGCCTTGTGTCATTGTCTTTCGTAAATGCTGCCTTCGTATACGTAAATAGGCTTGTTAGTACCTCCTTAGTACAGCCTTGTCTTAATTTGTAACCTCCCATGGCTACTGGCTCCTTTACTTCGATTGTTACACAGGACCTGTTATTTAGTCTGAAAGCACTATTTACTTTATTGAGTTTCTCTTACTGCAGGCCGGACATGCGCTGCTTCAGCTGAAATGCTTGTGTTTTTTTAAGCAGCATGGCCGCCCCCATACATGGGTGGCGGCTTACAATCACTTTAACCCCGCATTATCTCATGTCTGTTTCAAACCCCCCCCCAAGTAAAATGGATTTACAAATGATTAGCGAATTAAGTCATGTGAATTCCAGGTAGCACGTAATCATGTGCTAATGGGCTGAAGCTGACAACAGCACATCTGTGTTACATGTTCTCTGCACTAAGCCACCTGATGAGTTGTTTTCAAAAGCCTGTTTTATTAACAACACCACCACCACAAATACCACCACCACCAATACTACCACCAATACCACCACCAATACCATCATCACCACCAATACCATCACCACAAATACCACCACTAATACCACTACCACCAATACCATCACCACCACCAATACCACCACCACCAGTATCACCACAACCAATACCACCACCAATACCACCACCACCAATACCACCAATACCACCACCACCCCCAATACCAATACCACCACTACCAAAACCACCACCAATATCACCACAACCACCAATACCTTCACAACTAATACTACTACCAAAACCACCACCACCAATACCATCACCACCAATACCAATACCACCACCGCCAATACCACTAATACCACCACCAATACCATCACCACCACTAATACCACCACCACAAATACCATCACTAATACCACCACCACCAATACAACCACCACCAATACCACCAATACCACCAATACCACCAATACCACCACCAATATCACCACCACCACCACCACCATCAATATCACCACCACCAATACCACCAGCACCAATACCACTAATACCACCACTATCACCACCATTACCACCATCACCAATACCAATACCACCACCAATACCGCCACCAATACCATCACCAATGCTACCAATACCACCACCACCAGTACCACCACCAACACCAATACAACCACTAGCAATACCACCACCACCACCAGCAATACTACCAGTGCCACCAACAATAATACCACCAATACCAACACCAATACCCCCACCAATTCCAACAATACCACCACCACCACCAATACCACCACCACGGAAACCACTACCAATACCACCACCACCAATACCACCACCACTAATACCACCACCAATACCACCACATCCACCAGCAATACCACCACCACCACCAATACCACTACCAATAGCACCACCACCAATAGCACCACCACCAGTACCACCACCAATACCACCACCACCAATATCACCACCACTAATACAACCACCACCACCACTAATACTACTACCAAAACCACCACCACCAATAGCACAACCACCACCACCAATACCACCACCACCAATACCAATACCACCACCACCACCAATACAACCACTAGCAATACCACCACCACCAATACTACCAATGCCACCACCAATAATACCACCAATACCAACACCAATACCCCCACCATTTCTACCAATACCTCCACCACCATCAATACCACCACCACCAATACCAATACCACCACCACCAATACCACCACCACCACCAGTACCACTACCACCAATACCAATACTACCACCAACAATACCAATACCACCACCACCAATACCACTACCACCACCAATAGCACCACCACCAATACCACCAATACCACCAATACCACCACCACCACCAATACCACTGTCAAACTCAATACCACCACCACCACCAATATCACCACAATCAATACCAATACCACCATCACCAATAACACCACCACCACCAATACCACTACCACAAATGCCACCAATACCACCACTAATACCACCACCACCACCAATACCACCACCACCACCTATACCACCACCAATATCTGCACCACGAATACCACCACCATCACCTATACCACCACCACCAATTCCACTACCACCAATGCCACCAATACCACCACTACCACCACCACCAATACCACCACCACCAATACCACCTCCACGAATACCAATACCACCACCAATACCACCACCAATACGATCAACAATACCTCCACCACCAATACCACCACCACCACCACCAATACCACCACCACCACCAATACTACCAATACTACCAATACCAGGTAGAGTCTAGCAGCAGCGTGCATGCACTGCTCGGTATGTAAGACTGCTGTAGTAGAGTATGGGAGAGAAGCCGCGCCCACTCTCCGCCAATACTTTTCTTTGGCTTGTGTCATTGTCTTTCGTAAATGCTGCCTTCGTATACATAAATAGGCTTGTTAGTACCTCCTTAGTACAGCCTTGTCTTAATTTGTAACCTCCCATGGCTACTGGCCCCTTTACTTTGATTGTTACACAGGACCTGTTATTTAGTCTGTAAGCACTATTTACTTTATTGAGTTTCTCTTACTGCAGGCCGGACATGCGCTGCTTCAGCTGAAATGCTTGTGTTTTTTAAGCAGCATGGCCGTCCCCATACACGGGTGGCGGCTTTCAATCACTTTAACCCCGCATTATCTCGTGTCTGTTTCAAACCCCCCCAAGTAAAATGGATTTACAAATGATTAGCGAATTAAGTCATGTGAATTCCAGGTAGCACGTAATCATGTGCTAATGGGCTGAAGCTGACAACAGCACATCTGTGTTACATGTTCTCTGCACTAAGCCACCTGATGAGTTGTTTTCAAAAGCCTGTTTTATTAACAACACCACCACCACAAATACCACCACCACCAATACTACCACCAATACCACCACCAATACCATCATCACCACCAATACCATCACCACAAATACCACCACTAATACCACTACCACCAATACCACCACCACCACCAATACCATCAATACCACCACCACCACCAGTATCACCACAACCAATACCACCACCAATACCACCACCACCAATACCACCAATACCACCACCAACCCCAATACCAATACCACCACTACCAAAACCACCACCAATATCACCACAACCACCAATACCTTCACAACTAATACTACTACCAAAACCACCACCACCAATACCACCACCACCAATACCAATACCACCACCGCCAATACCACTAATACCACCACCAATACCATCACCACCACTAATACCACCACCACAAATACCATCACTAATACCACCACCACCAATACAACCACCACCAATACCACCACCACCACCAACCAATATCACCACCACCACCACCACCATCAATATCACCACCACCAATACCACCGGCACCAATACCACTAATACCACCACTATCACCACCATTACCACCATCACCAATACCAATACCACCACCAATACAGCCACCAATACCATCACCAATGCTACCAATACCACCACCACCAGTACCACCACCAACACCAATACAACCACTAGCAATACCACCACCACCACCAGCAATACTACCAGTGCCACCAACAATAATACCACCAATACCAACACCAATACCCCCCACCAATTCCAACAATACCACCACCACCACCAATACCACCACCACGGAAACCACTACCAATACCACCACCACCAATACCACCACCACTAATACCACCACCAATACCACCACATCCACCAGCAATACCACCACCACCACCAATACCACTACCAATAGCACCACCACCAATAGCACCACCACCAGTACCACCACCAATACCACCACCACCAATATCACCACCACTAATACAACCACCACCACCACTAATACTACTACCAAAACCACCACCACCAATAGCACGACCACCACCACCAATACCACCACCACCAATACCAATACCACCACCACCACCAATACAACCACTAGCAATACCACCACCACCAATACTACCAATGCCACCACCAATAATACCACCAATACCAACACCAATACCCCCACCATTTCTACCAATACCTCCACCACCACCAATACCACCACCACCAATACCACCACCAATATCACCACCACCAATACCACCAATACTACCACCACCAATACACCACAACCACCAATACCGCCACCAATACCACCACCACGAATACCACTACCAATATCACCACCAACAATACCACCACCAACAATGCCACCACCAATACCACCACATCTACCACCAATACCACCACCACCAATACCACCACCACCAATACCACCACCACCACCAATACCACTACCAATACCACCAGCACCAATACCACCACCAATACCACCACCACCAATACTACTACCAAAACCACCACCACCACCACGAATTACACCACTAATACCATCAACACCACCAATACCACCACCACCAATACAACCACCACCACCACTAATACTACTACCAAAGCCACCACCACCAATAGCACCACCACCAATACCACCACCACCACCATGAATTACACCACCAATACCATCATCACCACCAATACCACCACCACAATTACCACCACTAATACCACCACCTCCACCAATATCACTACAACAAATACCACCACCAATACTACCACCACCAATAGCACCACCACCATACCACCACCACCAATACCACCACTACCAAAACCACCAACAATACCAATACCACCACCAATACTACCACCACCACCACCACCAATACCACCACCACCACCAATACCACCACCACCAATACCACCACTGCCAATACTACCAATACCACCACCAATACCACCAATACCATCGCCAATACCACCACCAATACCACCACCAATACCACCACTAATACCACCACCACCAATACCACTACCAATTCCACCAATACCAATACCACCACCAATACCAATACCACCACCAAAATACCACTACCACCAATACCAAGACCACCACCAATACCAATACAACCACCAATACCACCACCACCAATACCACTACCACCATCAATACCACCAAAACCACCCCCATCAATGCCACCACCACCACCACCAATACCACCACCACAACTAATACCCCACTACCACCACCAATACCACCACCACCAATACCTCCACCAATACCAATACCACCACCAATACCAATACCACCACCACCAATACCACCACCACCAATATCACCACAACCAATACCACCACCAATACCACCACCACCACCAATACCACCACCAATATCACCACCACCAATACCACCACAATACCACCAATATCACCACCAGCAATACCACCACCAATACCACCACCACCAATACCAACACCCCCACCACCAATACCACCAATAGTACCACCACCAAGACACCACCACCAATACCACAACCACCACCAATACTGCCACCAATACCACCACCACAAAAACCACTACCAATACCACCACCACCAATACCACCACCACTAATACCACCACCAATACCACCACCACCACCCCCAATACCACCACCACCACCACCAATACCACTACCAATAGCACCACCACCAAAAGCACCACCACCAGTACCACCACCAGTACCACCACCAATACCACCACCACCACCAATATCACCAGCACCAATACAACCACCACTACTAATAATACTACCAAAACCACCACCACCGATAGCACAACCACCACCACCAATACCACCACCACCAATACCAATACCACCACCACCATTACCACCAAAAATATTACCACCAATACCATCATCACCACCAATACCACCACCACAAATACCAACACTAATACCACTACCACCAATACCACCACCACCACCAATACCACCACCACCAATATCACCACAACCAATACCAACACCAATACCACCACCACCAATACCACCACCACCAATTCCACTAATACCATCACTACCAAAACCACCACTAATATCACCACAACCAATACCACCACAATTACCACCACCAATACCACTAATACTACTACCAAAACCACCACCACCAATACTGATACCACCACCGCCAATACCACCAATACCACCACCAATACCATCACCACCCTCAATAGCACCACCACAAATACCACCACTAATACCACCACCACTAATACCACCACCTCCAATACCACCAATACCACCACCACCAATATCACCACCACCAATACCACCACCAATACCACCAGCACCAATACCACCAATACCACCACTACCACCACCAACACCACCATCACCAATACCAATACCAATACCAATACCACCACCAATACCAATACCACCACCAATGCTACCAAAACAACCACCACCAGTACTACCACCAAAACCAATACAACCAATGCCACCACCAATAATACCACCAATACCAACACCAATACCCCCACCATTTCCACCAATACCACCACCACAACAAATACCACCACCACCACCAATACCACCACCAATATCACCACCACCAATACCACCAATACCACCAATACTACCACCAATACACCACCACCAATACCACTACCACCACCAATACCACCACCAATACCACCACCATCACGAATACCACTACCAATACCACCAATACCACCACCACCAATGCCACCACCAATACCACCACATCTACCACCAATACCACCACCACCAATACCACCACCACCAATACCACCACCACCACCAATACCACTACCAATACCACCAGCACCAATACCACCAGCACCAATACCACCACCACCACCACCAATACTACTACCAAAACCACCACCACCACCACGAATTACACCACTAATACCATCAACACCACCAATACCACCACCACCAATACAACCGCCACTAATACTACTACCAAAGCCACCACCACCAATAGCACCACCACCAATACCACCACCACGAATTACACCACCAATACCATCATCACCACCAATACCACCACCACAATTACCACCACTAATACCACCACCAACACCACCACCTCCACCAATATCACTACAACCAATACCACCACCAATACTACCACCACCAATACCACCACCAATAGCACCACCACCAATAGCACCACCACCAATACCACCACTACCAAAACCACCAACAATACCAATACCACCACCAATACCACCACCAATACTACCACCACCACCACCAATACCACCACCAATACCACCACTGCCAATACTACCAATACCACCACCAATACCACCAATACCAACGCCAATACCACCACCACCACCAATACCACCACCAATACCACCACCACCAATACCACCACCACCAATACCACCACCAAAACCACCAATACCACCACCAATACCAATACCACCACCAAAATACCACTACCACCAATACCAATACTACCATCAATACCAATACAACCACCAATACCACCACCGCCAATATCACAACCAGCATCAATACCACCAATACCACCCCCATCAATGCCCCCACCACCACCACCAATACCACCACCACAACTAATTCCCCACTACCACCACCAATACCACCACCAATACCTCCACCAATACCAATTCCACCACCAATACCAATACCACCACCACCAATCCAATAACACCATCACCAATACCAATACCACCACCACCAATACCACCATTACCACTAATATCACCACCAATACCACCACCACCATCAATACCACCACCACCACCAATACCAATACCACCACCACCAATACCACCACCACCAGTACCACCACCACCAATACCAATATCACCACCACCAATACCACCATCACCAATATATCACCACCACCAATACCACCAGCACCAATACCACCAATAGCACCACTACCACCACCAATACCACCATCACCAATACCAATACCACCACCAATACCAATACCCCCACCAATTCCACCAATACCACCACCTCCACCAATACACCACCAATATCGCCACCTCCAATAACACCACCACCACCAATACCAATACCACCACCACAAATACCACCAATACTACCACCTTCAATATACCACCACCAATACCACCACCACCACCAATACCGCCACCACCAATACTGCCACCAATACCACCACCATGAATACAACTACCAATACCACCACCACCAATACCACCACCACTAATACCACCACGTCCACCACCAATACACCCACCACAAATACCACTACCACCAAAACCACTACCAATAGCACCACCACCAATCCCACCACCACCAATACCACCACCAATACCACCACCAATACCACCACCACCAATGCCACCACCACCAATACAACCACCACCACCACCACTAATACTACTACCAAAACCACCACCACCAATAGCACCATCACCACTACCACCAATACCACCACCACCAATGGCAATACCACCACCACCATTATCACCACCAATACCACCACCAATACCATCATCACCACCAATACCACCACCACAAATACCATGACTAATACCACCACCAATACCACCACCACCACCAATATCACCACAACCAAAACCACCACCAATACCACCACCACCAATACCACCACCAATACCAAGACCACCACTAACAAAACCACCACCAGTATCACCACAACCAATACCACCACAATTACCACCACCACCAATACCACCACCACTAATACAACTACCAAAACCACAATCACCAATACCACCACCACCACCACCAATACCACCACAAATACCAGCACCCCCACCAATACCACCACCACATATTCCACCACTAATACCACCACCACCACCAATACCACCGTTGCCACCAATACCACCACCAATATCACCAAAACCAATACCACCACCAATACCACCACCACCAATACCACCACCACCAATTCTACCACTACCAAAACCACCACCAATACCAATACCACCACCAATACCACCACCAATGCCACAACCACCACCAATACCACCACTACCAATACCACCACCACCAATACTACCAATACCACCACCAATGCCACCAATACCATCACCAATACCACCACCACCAATTCCACCACCACCACCAATACCACCACCAACACCACCACCACCAATACCACCACCACCACCAATACCACCACCACCAATACCACTACCACCAATACCACCACCAATACCACCAATACCTTTACCACCACCACCAATACCACCACCAAAATACCACCATCACCAATACCAATACCACCACTACCAATACACTACCAACACCACCACCACCAATACCACCACCACCAGTACCACCACCACCAATACCCAATATCACCACCACCAATACCACCATCACCACCAATATCACCACCACCAATACCACCAGCACCAAAACCACCACTACCACCACCAATACCACCATCACCAATGCCAATACCACCACCAATACCAATACCCCCACCAATTCCACCAATACCACCACCAATATCACCACCACCAATACCACCACCACCACCAATACACTACCACCAATCCCACCACCACCACCAATACCGCCACCACCAATACTGCCACCAATACCACCACCATGAATACCACTACCAATACCACCACGACCAATACCACCACCGCTAATACCACCACATCCACCACCAATACCACCACCACAAATACCATCACCACTACCAAAACCACTACCAATAGCACCACGGCCAATCCCACCACCACCAATACCACCACCAATATCACCACCAATACCATCACCACCACCACCACCAATACCACCACCACCAATACCACCACCACCAATACAGCCACCACCACCACCACCACCACTAATACTACATCCAAAACCACCACCACCAATAGCACCATCACCTCCACTACCAATACAACCACCACCAATGGCAATACCACCACCACCATTACCACCACCAATACCACCACAAATACCATCATCACCACCAATACCACCACCACAAATACCATGACTAATACCACCACCACCAATACCACCACCACCACCACCAATATCACCACAACCAATACCACCACCAATACCAATACCACCACTAACAAAACCACCACCAATATCACCACAACCAATACCACCACAATTACCACCACCACCAATACCACCACCACTAATAATACTACCAAAACCACAACCACCAATACCACCACCACCAATACCACCACCAATACCATCACCACCACCAATACCACCACCACAAATTCCACCACTAATACCACCACCACCAATACCACCACTGCCACCAATACCACCACCACCACCAATATCACCACAACCAATACCACCAGCACCAATACCACCACTACCACCACCAATACCACCATCACCAATACGAATACCACCACCAATACCAATACCCCCTCCAATTCCACCAATACCATCACCACCACCAATACCACCACCAATATCACCACCACCAATACCACCACCACCAATACCACCACCACCACCAATACACTACCACCAATACCACAATCACCACCAATACCGCCACCACCAATACTGCCACCACCAATACTGCCACCAATACCATCACCACCACCACCACCAATACCACCACCACCAATACAGCCACCACCACCACCACCACTAATACTACTTCCAAAACCACCACCACCAATAGCACCATCACCACCACTACCAATGGCAATACCACCACCACCATTACCAACACCAATACCACCACAAATACCATCATCACCACCAATACCACCACCACAAATACCATGACTAATACCACCACCACCAATACCACCACCACCAATATCACCACAACCAATACCACCACCAATACCACCACCACCAATACTACCACCAATACCACCACTAACAAAACCACCACCAATATCACCATAACCAATACCACCACAATTACCACCACCACCAATACCACCAGCAGTAATAATACTACCAAAACCACAACCACTAATACCACCACCACCACCAATACCAATACCACCACCAATACCATCACCACCACCAATACCACCACCACAAATTCCACCACTAAAACCACCACTGCCACCAATGCCACCACCACCACCAATATCACCACAACCAATACCACCACCAATACCACCAATACCACCACCACCACCAATACTACCACTACCAAAACCACCACCAATACCAATACCACCACCAATACCACCACCACCACCAATACCACCACTACCACCAATACCACTACTACCAATACCACCACCACCAATACTACCAATACCACCACCACCAATACCACCAATACCTATACCACCACCACCAATACCAATACCACCACCACCAATACCAATACCACCACCAATACCAATACAACCACCAATACCACCACCGCCAATACCACTACCACCACCAATACCACCAATACCACCCCATCAATGCCACCACCGCCAATACCACCACCACCACCAATACCACCAATACCACCACCACCACTAATACCCCAATACCACCACCAATACCACCACCACCACCACCAATACCACCACCAATGCCAATACCACCACTATCACCAATACCACCACCACCAATACCACTACCACCAATCTTATACCACCATCACCAATACCACCACCACCACCACCACCAGTACCACCATTACCACCAATACCACCTCCAATACCACCACCACCATCAATACCACCACCACCAATACCAATACCACCACCACCAATACCACCACCACCACCAGTACCACCACCACCAATACCAATACTACTACCACCAATACCAATACCACCACCACCAATACCGCTACCACCACCAATAGCACCACCACCAATAACACCAATACCACCACCACCACCAATACCACCGTCAAACCCAATACCACCACCAATATCACCACAAGCAATACCAATACCACCACCACCAATAACACCACCACCACCAATACCACTACCACCAATGCCACCAATACCACCACTAATATCACCACCACCACCACCACCTATACCACCACCAATATCTGCACCACGAATACCACCACCACCACCTATACCACCACCACCAATTCCACTACCACCAATGCCACCAATACCACCACTACCACCACCACCAATATCACCACCACCAATACCACCTCCACGAATACCAATACCACCACCAATACCACCACCAATACGATCAACAATACCTCCACCACCAATACCACCACCACCACCACCAATACCACCACCACCACCAATACTACCAATACTACCAATACCAGGTAGAGTCTAGCAGCAGCGTCCATGCACTGCTCGGTATGTAAGACTGCTGTAGTAGAGTATGGGAGAGAAGCCGCGCCCACTCTCCGCCAATACTTTTCTTTGCCTTGTGTCATTGTCTTTCGTAAATGCTGCCTTCGTATACGTAAATAGGCTTGTTAGTACCTCCTTAGTACAGCCTTGTCTTAATTTGTAACCTCCCATGGCTACTGGCCCCTTTACTTCGATTGTTACACAGGACCTGTTATTTAGTCTGTAAGCACTATTTACTTTATTGAGTTTCTCTTACTGCAGGCCGGACATGCGCTGCTTCAGCTGAAATGCTTGTGTTTTTTTAAGCAGCATGGCCGTCCCCATACACGGGTGGCGGCTTTCAATCACTTTAACCCCGCATTATCTCGTGTCTGTTTCAAACCCCCCCCAAGTAAAATGGATTTAGAAATGATTAGCGAATTAAGTCATGTGAATTCCAGGTAGCACGTAATCATGTGCTAATGGGCTGAAGCTGACAACAGCACATCTGTGTTACATGTTCTCTGCACTAAGCCACCTGATGAGTTGTTTTCAAAAGCCTGTTTTATTAACAACACCACCACCACAAATACCACCACCACCAATACTACCACCAATACCACCACCAATACCATCATCACCACCAATACCATCACCACAAATACCACCACTAATACCACTACCACCAATACCACCACCACCACCAATACCATCAATACCACCACCACCACCAGTATCACCACAACCAATACCACCACCAATACCACCAATACCACCAATACCACCAATACCACCACCACCCCCAATACCAATACCACCACTACCAAAACCACCACCAATATCACCACAACCACCAATACCTTCACAACTAATACTACTACCAAAACCACCACCACCAATACCATCACCACCAATACCAATACCACCACCGCCAATACCACTAATACCACCACCAATACCATCACCACCACTAATACCACCACCACAAATACCATCACTAATACCACCACCACCAATACAACCACCACCAATACCACCAATACCACCAATACCACCAATACCACCACCAATATCACCACCACCACCACCACCATCAATATCACCACCACCAATACCACCAGCACCAATACCACTAATACCACCACTATCACCACCATTACCACCATCACCAATACCAATACCACCACCAATACCGCCACCAATACCATCACCAATGCTACCAATACCACCACCACCAGTACCACCACCAACACCAATACAACCACTAGCAATACCACCACCACCACCAGCAATACTACCAGTGCCACCAACAATAATACCACCAATACCAACACCAATACCCCCACCAATTCCAACAATACCACCACCACCACCAATACCACCACCACGGAAACCACTACCAATACCACCACCACCAATACCACCACCACTAATACCACCACCAATACCACCACATCCACCAGCAATACCACCACCACCACCAATACCACTACCAATAGCACCACCACCAATAGCACCACCACCAGTACCACCACCAATACCACCACCACCAATATCACCACCACTAATACAACCACCACCACCACTAATACTACTACCAAAACCACCACCACCAATAGCACGACCACCACCACCAATACCACCACCACCAATACCAATACCACCACCACCACCAATACAACCACTAGCAATACCACCAGCACCAATACTACCAATGCCACCACCAATAATACCACCAATACCAACACCAATACCCCCACCATTTCTACCAATACCTCCACCACCACCAATACCACCACCACCAATACCACCACCAATATCACCACCACCAATACCACCAATACTACCACCACCAATACACCACAACCACCAATACCGCCACCAATACCACCACCACGAATACCACTACCAATATCACCACCAACAATACCACCACCAACAATGCCACCACCAATACCACCACATCTACCACCAATACCACCACCACCAATACCACCACCACCAATACCACCACCACCACCAATACCACTACCAATACCACCAGCACCAATACCACCACCAATACCACCACCACCAATACTACTACCAAAACCACCACCACCACCACGAATTACACCACTAATACCATCAACACCACCAATACCACCACCACCAATACAACCACCACCACCACTAATACTACTACCAAAGCCACCACCACCAATAGCACCACCACCAATACCACCACCACCACCATGAATTACACCACCAATACCATCATCACCACCAATACCACCACCACAATTACCACCACTAATACCACCACCTCCACCAATATCACTACAACAAATACCACCACCAATGCTACCACCACCAATAGCACCACCACCAATACCACCACCACCAATACCGCCACTACCAAAACCACCAACAATACCAATACCACCACCAATACTACCACCACCACCACCACCAATACCACCACCAATACCACCACCACCAATACCACCACTGCCAATACTACCAATACCACCACCAATACCACCAATACCATCGCCAATACCACCACCAATACCACCACCAATACCACCACTAATACCACCACCACCAATACCACTACCAATTCCACCAATACCAATACCACCACCAATACCAATACCACCACCAAAATACCACTACCACCAATACCAAGACCACCACCAATACCAATACAACCACCAATACCACCACCACCAATACCACTACCACCATCAATACCACCAATACCACCCCCATCAATGCCACCACCACCACCACCAATACCACCACCACAACTAATACCCCACTACCACCACCAATACCACCACCACCAATACCTCCACCAATACCAATACCACCACCAATACCAATACCACCACCACCAATACCACCACCACCAATATCACCACAACCAATACCACCACCAATACCACCACCACCACCAATACCACCACCAATATCACCACCACCAATACCACCACAATACCACCAATATCACCACCAGCAATACCACCACCAATACCACCACCACCAATACCAACACCCCCACCACCAATACCACCAATAGTACCACCACCAAGACACCACCACCAATACCACAACCACCACCAATACTGCCACCAATACCACCACCACAAAAACCACTACCAATACCACCACCACCAATACCACCACCACTAATACCACCACCAATACCACCACCACCACCCCCATTACCACCACCACCACCACCAATACCACTACCAATAGCACCACCACCAATAGCACCACCACCAGTACCACCACCAGTACCACCACCAATACCACCACCACCACCAATATCACCAGCACCAATACAACCACCACTACTAATAATACTACCAAAACCACCACCACCGATAGCACAACCACCACCACCAATACCACCACCACCAATACCAATACCACCACCACCATTACCACCAAAAATATTACCACCAATACCATCATCACCACCAATACCACCACCACAAATACCAACACTAATACCACTACCACCAATACCACCACCACCACCAATACCACCACCACCAATATCACCACAACCAATACCAACACCAATACCACCACCACCAATACCACCACCACCAATTCCACTAATACCATCACTACCAAAACCACCACTAATATCACCACAACCAATACCACCACAATTACCACCACCAATACCACCACCACTAATACTACTACCAAAACCACCACCACCAATACTGATACCACCACCGCCAATACCACCAATACCACCACCAATACCATCACCACCCTCAATAGCACCACCACAAATACCACCACTAATACCACCACCACTAATACCACCACCTCCAATACCACCAATACCACCACCACCAATATCACCACCACCAATACCACCACCACCAATACCACCAGCACCAATACCACCAATACCACCACTACCACCACCAACACCACCATCACCAATACCAATACCAATACCAATACCACCACCAATACCAATACCACCACCAATGCTACCAAAACAACCACCACCAGTACTACCACCAAAACCAATACAACCAATGCCACCACCAATAATACCACCAATACCAACACCAATACCCCCACCATTTCCACCAATACCACCACCACCACAAATACCACCACCACCACCAATACCACCACCAATATCACCACCACCAATACCACCAATACCACCAATACTACCACCAATACACCACCACCAATACCACTACCACCACCAATACCACCACCAATACCACCACCATCACGAATACCACTACCAATACCACCAATACCACCACCACCAATGCCACCACCAATACCACCACATCTACCACCAATACCACCACCACCAATACCACCACCACCAATACCACCACCACCACCAATACCACTACCAATACCACCAGCACCAATACCACCAGCACCAATACCACCACCACCACCACCAATACTACTACCAAAACCACCACCACCACCACGAATTACACCACTAATACCATCAACACCACCAATACCACCACCACCAATACAACCGCCACTAATACTACTACCAAAGCCACCACCACCAATAGCACCACCACCAATACCACCACCACGAATTACACCACCAATACCATCATCACCACCAATACCACCACCACAATTACCACCACTAATACCACCACCAATACGACCACCTCCACCAATATCACTACAACCAATACCACCACCAATACTACCACCACCAATACCCCCACCAATAGCACCACCACCAATAGCACCACCACCAATATCACCACTACCAAAACCACCAACAATACCAATGCCACCACCAATACCACCACCAATACTACCACCACCACCACCAATACCACCACCAATACCACCACTGCCAATACTACCAATACCACCACCAATACCACCAATACCAACGCCAATACCACCACCACCACCAATACCACCACCAATACCACCACCACCAATACCACCACCACCAATACCACCACCAAAACCACCAATACCACCACCAATACCAATACCACCACCAAAATACCACTACCACCAATACCAATACTACCATCAATACCAATACAACCACCAATACCACCACCGCCAATATCACAACCAGCATCAATACCACCAATACCACCCCCATCAATGCCCCCACCACCACCACCAATACCACCACCACAACTAATTCCCCACTACCACCACCAATACCACCACCAATACCTCCACCAATACCAATTCCACCACCAATACCAATACCACCACCACCAATCCAATAAAACCATCACCAATACCAATACCACCACCACCAATACCACCATTACCACCAATATCACCACCAATACCACCACCACCATCAATACCACCACCACCACCAATACCAATACCACCACCACCAATACCACCAATACCACCACCTCCAGTACCACCACCACCAATACCAATATCACCACCACCAATACCACCATCACCACAAATATCACCACCACCAATACGACCAGCACCAATACCACCAATAGCACCACTACCACCACCAATACCACCATCACCAATACCAATACCACCACCAATACCAATACCCCCACCAATTCCACCAATACCACCACCTCCACCAATACACCACCAATATCGCCACCTCCAATAACACCACCACCACCAATACCAATACCACCACCACAAATACCACCAATACTACCACCTTCAATATACCACCACCAATACCACCACCACCACCAATACCGCCACCACCAATACTGCCACCAATACCACCACCATGAATACAACTACCAATACCACCACCACCAATACCACCACCACTAATACCACCACGTCCACCACCAATACACCCACCACAAATACCACTACCACCAAAACCACTACCAATAGCACCACCACCAATCCCACCACCACCAATACCACCACCAATACCACCACCAATACCACCACCACCAATGCCACCACCACCAATACAACCACCACCACCACTAATACTAATACCAAAACCACCACCACCAATAGCACCATCACCACCACCACCAATACAACCACCACCAATGGCAATACCACCACCAGCATTACCACCACCAATACCACCACCAATACCATCATCACCACCAATACCACCACCACAAATACCATGACTAATACCACCACCACCAATACCACCACCACCAATATCACCACAACCAATACCACCACCAATACCACCACCACCAATACCAACACCAATACCAATACCACCACTAACAAAACCACCACCAGTATCACCACAACCAATACCACCACAATTACCACCACCACCAATACCACCACCACTAATACAACTACCAAAACCACAATCACCAATACCACCACCACCACCACCAATACCACCACCAATACCATCACCACCAAAACCACCACCACAAATTCCACCACTAATACCACCACCACCACCAATACCACCACTACCACCAATACCACCACCACCACCAAGATCACCACAACCAATACCACCACCAAATACCACCACCACCAATACTACCACTACCAAAACCACCACCAATACCAATACCACCACCAATACCACCACCAATGCCACAACCACCACCAATACCACCACTACCAATACCACCACCACCAATACTACCAATACCACCACCAATGCCACCAATACCATCACCAATACCACCACCACCAATACCACCACCACCACCAATACCACCACCAACACCACCACCACCAATACGACCACCACCACCAATACCACCACCACCAATACCACTACCACCAATACCACCACCAATACCACCAATACCTATACCACCACCACCAATACCAATACCACCACCAAAATACCACCACCACCAATACCAATACCACCACTACCAACACTACCAACACCACCACCACCAATACCACCACCACCAGTACCACCACCACCAATACCACCACCACCAGTACCACCACCACCAATACCCAATATCACCACCACCAATACCACCATCACCACCAATATCACCACCACCAATACCACCAGCACCAAAACCACCACTACCACCACCAATACCACCATCACCAATGCCAATACCACCACCAATACCCCCACCAATTCCACCAATACCACCACCAATATCACCACCACCAATACCACCACCACCACCAATACCACCACCACCAATACACTACCACCAATCCCACCACCACCACCAATACCGCCACCACCAATACTGCCACCAATACCACCACCATGAATACCACTACCAATACCACCACGACCAATACCACCACCGCTAATACCACCACATCCACCACCAATACCACCACCACAAATACCATCACCACTACCAAAACCACTACCAATAGCACCACGGCCAATCCCACCACCACCAATACCACCACCAATATCACCACCAATACCATCACCACCACCACCACCAATACCACCACCACCAATACCACCACCACCAATACAGCCACCACCACCACCACCACCACTAATACTACTTCCAAAACCACCACCACCAATAGCACCATCACCTCCACTACCAATACAACCACCACCAATGGCAATACCACCACCACCATTACCACCACCAATACCACCACAAATACCATCATCACCACCAATACCACCACCACAAATACCATGACTAATACCACCACCACCAATACCACCACCACCACCACCACCAATATCACCACAACCAATACCACCACCAATACCAATACCACCACTAACAAAACCACCACCAATATCACCACAACCAATACCACCACAATTACCACCACCACCAATACCACCACCACTAATAATACTACCAAAACCACAACCACCAATACCACCACCACCAATACCACCACCAATACCATCACCACCACCAATACCACCACCACAAATTCCACCACTAATACCACCACCACCAATACCACCACTGCCACCAATACCACCACCACCACCAATATCACCACAACCAATACCACCAGCACCAATACCACCACTACCACCACCAATACCAACATCACCAATACGAATACCACCACCAATACCAATACCCCCACCAATTCCACCAATACCATCACCACCACCAATACCACCACCAATATCACCACCACCAATACCACCACCACCAATACCACCACCACCAATACACTACCACCAATACCACAATCACCACCAATACCGCCACCACCAATACTGCCACCACCAATACTGCCACCAATACCATCACCACCACCACCACCAATACCACCACCACCAATACAGCCACCACCACCACCACCACTAATACTACTTCCAAAACCACCACCACCAATAGCACCATCACCACCACTACCAATGGCAATACCACCACCACCATTACCACCACCAATACCACCACAAATACCATCATCACCACCAATACCACCACCACAAATACCATGACTAATACCACCACCACCAATACCACCACCACCAATATCACCACAACCAATACCACCACCAATACCACCACCACCAATACTACCACCAATACCACCACTAACAAAACCACCACCAATATCACCACAACCAATACCACCACAATTACCACCACCACCAATACCACCACCAGTAATAATACTACCAAAACCACAACCACTAATACCACCACCACCACCAATACCAATACCACCACCAATACCATCACCACCACCAATACCACCACCACAAATTCCACCACTAAAACCACCACTGCCACCAATGCCACCACCACCACCAATATCACCACAACCAATACCACCACCAATACCACCAATACCACCACCACCAATACTACCACTACCAAAACCACCACCAATACCAATACCACCACCAATACCACCACCACCACCAATACCACCACTACCACCAATACCACTACTACCAATACCACCACCACCAATACTACCAATACCACCACCAACAATACCACCAATACCTATACCACCACCACCAATACCAATACCACCACCACCAATACCAATACCACCACCAATACCAATACAACCACCAATACCACCACCGCCAATACCACTACCACCACCAATACCACCAATACCACCCCCATCAATGCCACCACCACCAATACCACCACCACCAACAATACCACCAATACCACCACCACCACTAATACCCCACTACCACCACCAATACCACCACCACCAATACCACCACCAATACCACCACTACCACCAATACCACCACCACCAATACCACTACCACCAATCCAATACCACCATCACCAATACCACCACCACCAGTACCACCATTACCACCAATACCACCTCCAATACCACCACCACCATCAATACCACCACCACCAATACCAATACCACCACCACCAATACCACCACCACCACCAGTACCACCACCACCAATACCAATACTACCACCACCAATACCAATACCACCACCACCAATACCACTACCACCACCAATAGCACCACCACCAATACCACCAATACCACCACCAATACCACCGTCAAACCCAATACCACCACCAATATCACCACAAGCAATACCAATACCACCACCACCAATAACACCACCACCACCAATACCACTACCACCAATGCCACCAATACCAACACTAATATCACCACCACCACCACCACCTATACCACCACCAATATCTGCACCACGAATACCACCACCACCACCTATACCACCACCACCAATTCCACTACCACCAATGCCACCAATACCACCACTACCACCACCACCAATATCACCACCACCAATACCACCTCCACGAATACCAATACCACCACCAATACCACCACCAATATGAGCAACAATACCTCCACCACCAATACCACCACCACCACCACCAATACCACCACCACCACCAATACTACCAATACTACCAATACCAGGTAGAGTCTAGCAGCAGCGTGCATGCACTGCTCGGTATGTAAGACTGCTGTAGTAGAGCATGGGAGAGAAGCCGCGCCACTCTCCGCCAATACTTTTCTTTGCCTTGTGTCATTGTCTTTCGTAAATGCTGCCTTCGTATACGTAAATAGGCTTGTTAGTACCTCCTTAGTACAGCCTTGTCTTAATTTGTAACCTCCCATGGCTACTGGCCCCTTTACTTCGATTGTTACACAGGACCTGTTATTTAGTCTGTAAGCACTATTTACTTTATTGAGTTTCTCTTACTGCAGGCCGGACATGCGCTGCTTCAGCTGAAATGCTTGTGTTTTTTAAGCAGCATGGCCGTCCCCATACACGGGTGGCGGCTTTCAATCACTTTAACCCCGCATTATCTCGTGTCTGTTTCAAACCCCCCCAAGTAAAATGGATTTACAAATGATTAGCGAATTAAGTCATGTGAATTCCAGGTAGCACGTAATCATGTGCTAATGGGCTGAAGCTGACAACAGCACATCTGTGTTACATGTTCTCTGCACTAAGCCACCTGATGAGTTGTTTTCAAAAGCCTGTTTTATTAACAACACCACCACCACAAA